>JBBLXW010000009.1:0-1379504 GCA_037893235.1 Trichoderma afroharzianum
CAAGGACACAGGTCTCGTCAGCATTGCAAGTTGTCAACCCACACGTCTCGAGGCACAGGCCAAGGACACAGGTCTGGTCAGCATTGCAAGTTGTCAAACCGCACGTCTGGAGGCACTGGCCAAGGACACAGGTCTCGTCAGCATTACAAGTTGTCAACCCACACGTCTCGAGGCACTGGCCAAGGACACAGGTCTCTGTGTCATCACAGACGCCGAGGCCGCACCTTTGGACACAAGCATCGTTCAAGCAAATCTGGTTAGCTTGGCAGGTGCCTAATCCGCATGTCTGGACGCATACGTCGTCGTTGTTGCAAACCTCATTGTCCCCACAGGTGATGAGGCCGCATCTCTGTCGACATCTTGTGTTATTGCAAACCTCATTGGCCTGGCAGACGATATCGCCGCACCTCGGCTGACATGTGCCGTCCTCGCAAAGTTCGTCATTCTCGCAGACAACGAGACCGCAAAGGGGCTTCAGAACACATTGGAGGAGGTCGTTGCATGTCTCATCAGCTCCGCAAACAGCAAGTCCGCAGTTCTCGTTACACTGGTTGGCTACACAAGTCTCGGTGGGCAGACAGATGTCATTGCCGCACGTTGCCTGGCACGTGTTGCCCACGCAGACCTCATTGTTCTGGCAAACTGTCGTGCCACATCTTGGCTGGCATTCTAGACCAACGCAAAGCTCTGAATCGTCACAGACACTCAAACCGCACGTCTGCAGACACCGATTGTTGACACATAATTCATCGGCATCGCAAGCCGTCAAACCACACGTGCGGTTCCTTTGGCAAGTATCGTTGACGCAGATGTCGTCTCCTGTGCAGAAAACGCCGCCACACCTCCCCACACACATGTCGTTTATGCATCTCTGGTCGGCCTGGCATGTGGTGGCGCCGCACGTGTTAGGTGCCTGACAATAGTTGTTTAAGCAAATTTCACCTAGCCCGCAGTCGGTTGCGGTGTTGACGCAAAACCTCCTCCTGATGCAGACCCCAAGTGCACAAGTCTCGTTATTGTCGCAGCCCTCCTGGTTTATACATCTTAATAAACATTGGCCGCTTCTGCAGGCTAACGTTATATCGTTACAGTCTGTGTCGATTGTGCATTCTTCCTGAGGGTCCTCGCAATAGTTGTCTAGGCAAAGTTGACCTAGCTCGCAGTCTCTTGCGGCGTCGAGGCAAAAATTCCTCCTTGTACACACACCAAGTTCGCAAGATTCGTTATTGTTGCACCCCGTCCGGTTTTCGCATCTGGTCAAACATTCGTGATTCCTGCAGGTCTGTGTACCATCATCACAGTCTGTGTCGATTGTGCATTCTTCCTCAACACACTGGTGGTCTCTGCAGAATTCACCACGCCTTGTGCAGTCTCCGTTGGCATTGCATTCAGGCCTGGCGCACACACCATCCTGTACCTGCACGGCCTCGTTTGCTCTCGCGACCAAGGCCGTCAGGCGCTGAGTCCTCGGCACGCAGATTTCCCCTCCGTCACAATCGAAATTAAATGTGCAAACCCTCTCCTGCTCGCACTTGTGGTCCCTGCAAACTTCGTTGAGCAGGCCATTGCAGTCTGAATCGATGGCACAGAACCTCCTGAAAACACAAAAGCTGTTCTCACAGGCTTCACTGTGACGACAGTCTCTGTCCCTCGAGCAGCCAATCTTGGGAAGACACCTGCTACTTGAGCAAATCTCTCCAGGAAGACACGTGTTGTCCGATTCGCACATTTCCTCAGGCTTCTTTTCGCAGTATCCAAATGCATTGCAAAAATCGTCTGACTTGCAGTGGCGGTCTGAACTGCAAATGTGACCAACCGGGCGCTTCTGGCAACTACCATGAATATCACAAATCTGTCCAAACTTGCACTCCGAGTCGACTCTGCATCGGAATTGTTTGCCTCGGCGGCACTTGCCTTCCCAGTCGCAGACTTCATCGTCTTGGCAGTCGTCTTTGTCCTTGCACTTGTTTTCCTTGGGCTTGCAGAAGCTGTCGTTGCAGGATTCGCCCTCGTGGCACTCCTTCTCCCACTGGCACTTGGGGCACTCGACGTCTTGGCAGACTCTCTGTGAGTTGCAGATTTGCCCATCCTTGCAATCTGAATCGCAAGTGCACTGTGGTTCGTCGACTGTCTTGCAAATGCCTCTGTTGGTGCAGATTTGGCCGTGCTTGCAGTCCCAGTTCTTCTCACAGTCGGGGAAAACAACCTTTTGACAGAAACCGTGATGATTGCAAACCTCACCGTGGGAGCAGTCCTTGTTCGTCGTACACTCAGGTCCATCATCGACTACACAAGCCTTCTCGTGACATCGAGGGCCAGGTTGAGACTGACAGTAGCCGTAAGAATTGCACATGTAACCGGGCGAGCATTCCGTGCTACTCTTGCACTCGGGCCCATCAGCATCAGAGGAGTGTTCGCAGATGGCTTTTGAGCTACAGCTGCACGTATTCGGACAGTGATGATCACTAGAGCAACCTCCCCACAGCCCGTGGTATATGTCTACAGAATCCCAAGCAGCCTTAGGATCCTTGGGATCCTCATGCCATTTCTCACACTCGGGACAGTGGTGCTCCGGGTCAGCAGTGGGTGGCGGAGTGGGACCGCAGACAAATTCACCTCGGAGGCACTTCTCGTTGATGTCGTTCAAGTCAACCATGACGGTGCTCGTGACAACGACGGTCGAGGCGAGCCACTGGTTGTCATTGTCGTGCTCCTGATTCCATTCGCTGCCAGCGGCCGCCGATGCCGCCCAGACAGCTGCCGCCGCCAGGAGGCCGCGGCGAAAAGACCGCGACATATTGTTATGAGCGAACGAATGATAAAACGATTGTGATGAAACAAAGGAGATGAAGGAGTGTTGGGATTCAAGAGCACTATGAAGCCGACCAGCCGAGAGTAGCGAAAAGTATGTGTATTTAAGCACACGCGCAAATGTCCTGACTGTCGAGATATCCCAGCCATCAACCAATGGCGACCTTGGTCTGACCAGCAAGCATCAACACGTAAGGCGGTGCATTCCAGCTTTAAATGAAGCATTTTTGCTGCTTCCTCTTCAGGGTTGCCATGTTCGATGGACGTTAAGACATTTTACAAAACTAGGTTTGAGGTTTCAGACTCTTACCCTTTATTGGTGCGAATTGGACGTTTACCCCTGGCAAGGCTCTTCACATACTACTCGCATGTGCAGGTGAGCTCGGTTGCAAGAAGTTGCCAATACCGCCTTTCTGGATCTTCCCTGGAGGCCCTTCTTGGCATATCAATTCGCGGGGAACTATCCATTTTCCAGTTCCCTCTGGTAGTTTTCCCCTTCCCCTATACACCTCCACATACCCCTTCATTCGCAGACGATGATGCACAGCCAGCTCAAAACTTACGAGTACGACTGGATAAGGTTTACTTTCTAATATGCCAAGGCTCAAGACCTAATTACAACATATTTCAATTCAAGCTGACAACATATTTGCCCGAGCGCCGCCCCTGATTCTCTCCAAAAAAAAAATTGGAAGGGGGAAGTTAACTGCTCATTCTCATAGCAGTACCTCTCTCCAAGAGGAGTAAAGACCGACCCCAGACTACTAGGTGAATACTCGTCCCTTGACTTGAGAATGACGGTTGGATATCAGCCCACCGAGAGTCTTCCGCTCAGGGCTGCCCCCGTTCATGGACCTTGATCGGCAGCGGTAAGGCCCCTCTAACTGCCTCCCCTTTCCCTACGACGGGAGCATCCTTTGGCTGCATTCCCCTGGATGTCTCGGGCTCTCGGTGCTGTACGAGTATGCACTATGAAAAAAAAAAAAACGCTCGATGATGTTCCAGGTACCAATGGAGATGATCCATTTCAAACGCCATGGTATCGATACAGCCAAAGGGGGCGCAAAAAACACCGCCGCCTACCACTTGCCATTTTATAATGTAGACCGGCGGCGTTTTTTTGCAATCCGTATGACAATGTTCCAATTCTAGCGTCTGTCTTGATTTGCCTCGCTCGCATTAGTTGGCGTTTTGACTATTGATAAACATTGCGTTTTATTCTCAAAGGTACGTGGGCTGACTTTCAATAAGGGAAAAGAAAGGGTATGCTTGCAGTATGGAAAAAGCAAGCTGATCTCAACCCGTTTTTGAACAGCTCTGGATTAGACACTTGTTTTTTAACTTGTGTAGTATAGACATTTTCCCCCGTGCTTGAGATCTCCGGGCGTACTCGTATGAAGACCAGAAGGAGTACTCCGGACGAGTGCTCCGGACGAGTACTCCGTTCGAGTACGCCGTTCTGCGGCACCATTCCTATCGCCGAGTGTTTATAAACAACAGACTGCCTTGTAGGGATGCCCTCTGGCCAGTAGCATGTTTGACAAGTAGCGATTATTCCATTTATGCTGAAAGTAGCCTGATTATTTTCCCTATGGCCTTCTATGCAAATATTGTCACTAACGTAATGGGCCGTAGCTCTAAGTCCAGAGTTGAATTGAGGCTGGTCATTGAGGCTGATGGAATAATAGGATGGTCTTCCGTGTATGCAGGCTCACCTACGCAAAACACTGGCTACGTCACATCAACGCTGCCTGAAGATGCAGCGACACCTTGGAAGAGAGACGGTGAGAGGGAATACCACTCACAAGTTGACAGCGCATAGCCCTGGCAGGCTGATCCCCTTGCATCCCATATTGTGGCCCTGAGACAGCACGAATTCCTTGCTCCGCCAGGGCCACCGTGTCTCACTGGATGACTGGCCGAGACAGTTAACATTGCAGGACTTTGCTCCGTTCAAAGGCCATTGGCCTGAGGGTGAGAGGAAATAAGTAAGGGAGGAGGCGAAATGCCTTGCCAGTGTTGTTTCGAGTAGTATGGAGTAGTATTCGCCAGCATCTCTTTGATCTTGGTATAGAGCTGTTTGCAGCGCCTTTGTCTTGTGTCCGCGTCTGCTGAAGCTGTTGCCTCGTTTCATCCAGAGCTGCTGATCGTCCTGGGATTGGAATCAGTAGCACCAGTAGGCCTCCTGATCTTCATCTTCTTTCATGTCATTCTTGTCGCATGGCCAAGGCCTCTGGTCCAAGACAAGGGCGTCACGAGACTGAGGGCTATGGCCGGTTTGTAAAAGAACAAAGAAGCAAACGAGCGCGCGAAACCGGATGCATCTTGAGGGTTTTTTGAAAGAAGAAGAGCCACGTCCGTCGACGATAAAGTTCCGTAGGCTGTGCAATGATAGGTGGGTAGTCAATCGCCTGGTGACACAGAGAACAAGGAGAGGCGCAGCCCCGGAATTAGGCTGGGCTCTCGATTAGGGCTAGGCCAGAGTGAAGTCCATGAACATGAAAGAAGTTTGCCCGCCACGGCGGCACGCGACACTCCAGGCAGTGACTTTTTCTTCGAATTCTCTCCGCTTGGTTTGTCCATTTTGTGGATTTTTTGGGTTGGTCCGGTCGTCAAAGGAGGGAACTGGAGGTGCCTTGGAAGTGGTGAGAATGCCTTGTTGAAGCCCCACATAAACCCTGTTGCACAGCTATGGCTCATCATGTACTTAAAAGACCTCGCTGTCTGCTGCATTGAATGCAAGATATCCGGTATTGAAGTAGCTGTGAATTGAATCGCTCTCGTCTTATCCTATTCAACTTTCAATCCTGCTCATTGACCCATATTCAAAATGTCGGCTGAAGATTCAAGTGTCAAGATCAAGATCGAACCCGGCGAGCCAGAAATGGCAAGCCAGGTTCCAGGAGAGGATGTCGCATCCACCGCCGGAATCAACAAGACCACCGATCAAGCAGCTCCAACGCCAGCCAAACTTCAAAAAGTTGCTGTTCCAAGGGTGGGTGTCACAGCTGTGATCCAAAATGCAGAGGGCAAATTCCTCTGCAGCATCCGAAAGGGCAGCCATGGCGAGGGTAAGTGTCCCCCTTTCTTTCCTCACCTCACCCTCATGGAATTCCGTAGCGTGTTCCAGTCTGCCTTGGAATGGAATAAGAAGCGTATACCTGCGCGTTTTTTTTTCTCTTTGTTGACATGAGAGCTAACGAATGAGGGTTTCCACAGGCACATGGCAGTTCCCTGGCGGACACTTGGAGCCTGGGGAGGAGCTCCTGGATTGTGGCGCGCGAGAGACGCTTGAGGAAACGGGTCTTGAGATCGAAGGAAAGGGTGTCTTTACTATTACGAATGATGTGTTTCTGGAAGAAGGCAAGCACTACATTACAATCTTCGCCAAGTTCGTCATGAAGGACCCGAGCCAGGTGCCAAAGGTAAGACTCTCGGGAATTATGGGTGGAAAACATGGCCTTCTTCACCCCCCTTTCCTAGTTATCAATCAGACAGAATGTCATGCTAGATGAGGTGGCTAACGGGTGTCTATAGGTCATGGAGACGAACAAGTGCGAGGGATGGTACTGGAAGTCGTGGGATGAGCTGATGGCCATCAATGACGCAGCGGCTGCCGGTACTGCAACGAAGGGCCTGTTTCTGCCTCTGGTGAATCTGATCAAGCAGACAGCCGACCTCGGCCTCGAGGAGTTTATCAAGCAGAAAGGCTTCTGATACTACTTACGCATCGTTCGGTTTCGACACGTTATCCTACCCCTACTTATGATTCTTACGATTCTTCTTCTTTTCTTCATCGTTCTACTTTAATTTCCCCATTTCTTTTCTCATCGGTACTCATTGTCTAAGGTCATGGATATGGATATCATGGGCGGCAGGGAGGGCATGTCAGTCTCTTCCAGATTGTGAATTTTTGTTCTAGGGTAGGATACGACTGGTGCGACAAAGAAAAAAGACGTCAAGTCATCAAATTACATTCAAGTCTGGGGAGAGAGCTGCTCTGTGGCTGGATACTACAGACTGAGAATGAACTAATAAAATGAACGTGTTGCGAGAAAAATAAATGCCCATTAAAAGGCTCACTAGAATTCACTGGTGATGCGTGCTTCAATGATAGTAGTAGTAGTGAGTCAGGGGCAGAAAGACAGACATGACTGCATGATGTAAGTGCCAACAGAGCTTTGAGCGTATGCATCAGCATGCAGGATATTAATTGGATGCTTCTCACTCGCATGGCATAATGCAAGGCTATTTTTAGTAGAATTGATTCTGTACACGGACACAGATGCGCACTTGCTCGTTTTCTTTTTAGTTTTCTCTCTTTTCCTTGCTCTTCATACTTCTCTTAGCTAGCCCATGAAGCTCGAGTTCTGCCATGCTCACTATCAGTTAGGTACCTACTTATGCAAATAGCCGTATTCCAGAAAGCAGCAAGCTTGTACCTTGCCCCAATTTCTCAGTGCAGAGCTACAAGGCATGCCACGCCCGCTACATCTTATGCTTATGGCCGGGCCTCGGAGCTTCTCCCACTAGGTATTCTACATTCTCACCCCCCAGTGCATTCGTAACCTAACAGTGACGAACCTCATCCAAGCCGAGCCTGTGCTATGCTCCAGTAAGGCGCAACTCCCATCGTGCAGGTCGCGAGAGCCGACTCCAGTCTCCGATCGTTTGACGACATGCTTCGAGCCTCGCATCCATGTCCTCGCTTTCCGAACCTCGCCGGCCGCGTCTGTTACCGCAGAACCGCAAGCTCCGTCACCTCAAGGGCCTCTCGCTGCGCAATCTGTCGTTTGCCCCCGTGCAGCTGCGCACCTCGGACGATGTCGCCCTGATCAGGAGCCCGAACAAGCTGGGCGCGCTCAAGGAGGCCGGGCAGCTGCATGGCTCGCGGTCGTCGGACAACTTGCGACACGAGGCGCGGCCCGAACGGTCCAGGTCGCAGCCGCCCCGGAGGACGAGCCTCAGCACCGTCAGCCTCAGCCCGGCCCAGAGGCAGAAGCGGCTCAAGGAGCTGCTGGACGACACTCTCGGGGACGTCTTCTTCTCGCTGCACGTGGCCGGCATCGACGAGCCCGTCTATGTCAGCGAAGTGCGCGAGAGATCGGCGGTATGAGCCACCAAACGGATCCTGCGCATCATGACAAAGCTCGCAAAGGCTCCGACGCTGACTTGCTTTTTTTCTTCTTGTCCATTCTAGAACTTCAACTTCCAATTCTTCGATCTCGCATCCCGGGGGGGCGATGTCTCCAGATCGTGCCGTATCGTCATCCGAGTATGGGCCAGGCGGCTGAAGCAGACGACATGGACTTTTCTGCTGGAGGAGCTGGTTGATCTCAGGAACCTCAACTTCATTGGCACGCTGCTGGGTCGCCAATATCCCCCGAATGCGCTCATATTCCACCTCGAAGACGGCGTCTACTCTTTTGACTTTCCACCGAGACAATCCGAGCCGAGAAACGCCCCTCCCGTTGCAACCTCGTCATATAATGCATTGATGAAGTTGGCCAACCTCGAGAGCTCCATTGAAGACGCCATCCAGACCCAGCAACGAATTATGGAGCAGATTAACGAGATTCTAAACAGCAATACTACCGATCCGCCGGACGTGGCCGAGCAAGAGGTTGCTCTGGCCCAAAAATACGTCGCCATACAGCAGCGCACAAACAAACTTACACTGGCGAGAAGAGACGAATTACAAGAGTCGTTGCGTAAGCGGAGTGCTGCCATTGCTACGGGTAGAGAGCTCCAGGAAAAGGTAGATGAAGATATTAGAAACAACCGCGAGACGCTGGTGGCCTCCAAGCAGCTACTGGAACAGACGCAGCAGCAAATCCGGGGCCAGCGTCGCCGCATCTGCTCCGAGCTGGCCGACATCTTCCCCATTACACCCATACCTAATGCGCCGCCGCTCTCCTTCCAGATCTGTGACGTGCCGCTACCAAACTCGATATACGACGCCGTCACTGCCAGGACCCTCAACGAAGATGTTCTCTCAGCTGGGTTGGGGCTGGTTGCGCTACTCACGCGCCACTTGCAGCTTTACTTGGGTCATGCGCTGCCTTATCCGCTGTATCATTATGGCTCTCGCTCCTACGCAAAAGACGACATCTCTCTTATCTCGGACAAAAGCGGCTCTCGTAGAGAATTCCCTCTCTATCTTCCCAGGGGAGGCTCAACCGCTCTACAGTGGCGCTTCGAATACGCCTGGTTCCTCCTCAACAAGGACATTGAAGCTCTATGCGCCTCCCAGGGCCTCAAAGTGGTCGACATTCGACAAACGCTTCCAAATCTTAAATACCTTCTGTACGTCTGCAGCGCCGGCTCGGAAGAGGTTCCTGCGCGGAAAAAGGGCGGCGTCAGGGGTCTTTGGGCGGGGAGGCTTAAGGGGAGGCTCTCGGCTGTGCCGTCGCTGATGGATGGGGAGAGCAGTAGTGCTGCGGGCAGTAGGCGCGGGAGCTCGGATAGTGACCTTACGACTCAACATGCAGATGCTCTGAGAAGCGCCATTGCGAAGAGTAATAATGGTGCGCATGGCAATGGCAACGGCAATGGTAATAGTAATGGCGCGGGAGGTGAGGTGGCTGATGGGGCGTGGAGCCCGGATAGAGACTTGGGCTTGCCGTTTGCTTCTAGCGATGCTAAGTTTACACTGAGGACAAAGGGCCTCCGAGAGAATATTGCGGGTTGAAGCATAAAAGGAGGTCAGGGGCACTTAGTATCGGTGTCTGTAAAATTGGAGGAGGGAGGGTTGAGATATCCTTCGCAGCGGCGGCAGTAGCCGTGTATCTTATATGTTCAGCGCACCAATAAAGCGATTAAATAGAATTCGATGGATTATTCTCATCAAAACTGTATTCGTTTATCGACCGTTCAAAAGTTCATCGGCTGTACCCGTTATAACACTACATCTAATTGCCCATCCCCTGATATGTTGCTGCGACAGTTACTAAATAGACAACCCCCCCTTTTGTCCAACAGCAAAAAACCCAATAGTTCTCCCAGAACACCATGCTGGAAAAAAAAAAAAAAAAATAAAGCAAAAGCTGATAAAGTTCCGCCCAAAAAGAAGGCATCATTCCCAAACCTCATATCTCAACGCTCGGTCCTAGCAAACTTGACGCTCTTCCTCCTCTCCCTCTCGCCAGTCATGGTCCGCCCAGGACTTGAACTCAGGATGCCTCCTCCACTGCTCTTGTTCAGCGCTTCCCTCGCCATCCCAACGGCCTTGCTCTGCAGCACGTCATTGGCATCGCTCCTGATACTACGATCCACGCCCATGCTACTTGGACCAGTTCGCCCTGGGCTAGACCTCCTGCTGGTGCTGACCCCCGCGATTCCGTCCCGCATGCGACTGCCATCCACCACGGCGTGGCTGAGCTCGTTGGCTCGGGCGGTCGCCGTCTCGCCCCTGTATTTGCCTGGAAGACAGGCATGACCACAGCCGTCGACGGGACAGCACCCGTCGCTGTATACGGTAGACGACGAGGTTGCCTCGGACGGGCGGAGGGCGGCGTGCCAAGTTTGCATGCACGATGCGTGGCCGCCATGGCAACAGCTAGGACAGTACCACCACTCCGTCATCCAGGAGTCGATGCTGGGGATGTCGACGACTTCGGTGGGCATCGAGCTGGCGATTTCCGCATCCCTATGCCCGCATACCGCACAGGGCGTTACCGTCTGGCGGCACTTTTCGCATGTCCAAAAGGTAGAATCCCCGTTACTCCGATCGATTTCTCGGGGCTTGCGACAATTTGAGCACATGAAGCCTGCTTTGACGCCTTGTTGCGCTGGCGTGAATAAGGAGGTGTAGTTTTCGCCCCAGTAGGGCATGCCAGCAGGCCAGCCTTTGATTGCTAGATTGCGCAGGAGAGCAGCCTCGACGAAGAGGCTCATCCCCATGAGACGAGAGTGGTGCTGCCGCAAGACTGCAGTTGCTTGAAAGGTGTCAATGATAGACTCGGGGACTAGGGGCTTCAGTAGGAGCACTATCGCAGAGGCATTGAGTGCCGAAGTCCGCGACTCGAACTCCAGAGCACGCGTTATGAGAGAATAGGGATCAAGTGGGCATGCAAGCATGCTCCGTGGCGCAAAGGTCTTGGATTCTAGTGTGTCTGTAGGGAAAGGATAAGGTCCATCACCTGGCCAGGGAAAATAATCGGTCACAACGACATTAGGGCTGGGGTCATACTCGGGGGCCGTCACCACGGGAGCAGGGCTGGCAGGTTTCGCCATTTGAATGTCTTTGGATGGAGTTGGGTGATGGCCTGCAAATCCCTGATGGACTTCCGAGTCGGTTTGTGAAGCGAACGATATTTGGGATGGAAAAGTCTCGTCCGTGGCAGCAGTGGTCTGAGAGATCATGAAGACCTCTTCAGGGGAGTCTGCACGCGGATGAGTTGCGGTGCCATTTGACGGCCCCTTGGTTTGTTTTGGAGAATGCTGCTCGCCATCATCGTGAGCTAAGCTCGCAAACTCTGCACCAATTTTATTGCCAATCGCCGATATTTTCAATGATTCGGGCTTCAACGAGCTAGGGGGATTAGACGAGTCTCTCCTCGGCGAAGTGGGATCGCTGCTATCAGAGGCAGAAAACACTTGAGCAAAGCTATCAGTTGAATCGTGCCGTATTGCCTTTAACCGCTGGAGCTTTTCAGCATCATCGTGAGGTTTCTTAGTCATTGGCACATCGATAGCTCGTGCTAAAGCCTCCATATCGTAAAAGTCGTACCCCTCTGTGATGGAGATCTTAGATGCTTCACTGTCATGACTCATCTCTGATATCGGGGCTGAATCGTGCCGTTGGCGTGGACTTGGACGATAAGATCCATGAGCAGAAGGTCCCAAGTTGAGGCTCTCAGGCTCGATGATGGGTGTTAATTTTTTCCCATGTAGATAATGTCGCTCGTCCCACTCAACCGTATCGCCCTCGCCCACAGGCCTCGCAAGAGGAGTTGGTACATTGGACGTACTCTCAATTTCCTCCGACAGCAGAGACCTCGCCATTGATAAGCGGCCATCGACACTGCCGGCTTGGCCTGATGGTCTGCGTGGGGGGTCTTCGACCTTGGCGAGGCGGCTGACATGGATGTGGCTAGGCGTCTTCTTAAGACTACCCTTTCCTTCGTCAAGACTCCTTTTACGAAATCGAGCTGTCCTGAGCCTCAGGTGAAAGTCTGCACGTTTCTCCATCAATAGGGACATGGCATAAGCTAGGATGCGCCATGTCTGCGAGAGGCGATACAGTCGCACATTCTCCGCTGCCACAGCATACTCCTCCATGATGCCTGCCACTCGCTCGATGAGTGACTTGTCACCTTTATCCAGGGGTAGTTCTCGCTGAAGGGTTTCTAGGTAAATGCTGGAAAGATATTGGTACACGCCGACCGACTTTGCAGACGGAACATGGCCGGACGCCATGCCTTGCTGGGACTTGAACATTCCAGTAACATTTATCGACTGCTCCAAGCCGAGAACTTGCTTTCCATCATCCGATAAGCTGGGCAAGGACGGCGGAGTGGTGCTCATTGGCAAGCCAGATCTGGTGCTAAACCTCCTTTTCCGAATCGTACGCCTTCGCGGTCCCAGAAAGCTGCCCAGCACGTCCTCTTCCGAATCACTTCGGCTGACGCTGAGCATTGGGGTATTAGGGCTTGTGCTGAATGGAGTTCGGGGCACCACCTCGGAGTCATGACCGACCGACGGGTGTGGCCGAGGAGGTTGCGGTCGCTCGTCAAGGAACATGACTACGTCTCCCCTGGATGAAAAGGCCATAGCAGAGGTAGACATTCGGTCAATGACTTTTGGTGCGTAGGCAACATCGCACTGGTTGAACATGCCGTCCCGCCCCACAGTCCAGAGCATATCTTGATCTAACCATGAGAGTGCCGACGGTGAGCTGTCGAATCGCTCAATCTCTTTGTAAGGCATTGCGGGTCTTGCCAGATCCCAGATGTGGACAACCGAAGTGCCATATCGTCGATTGCTTGTCTCATCGTAAGTCACGGCAACTTGGGCAAGACGTCGGGTCTGAGCGGTTGCAGACCAAAGGCCGGGTCGCCAAGCAACCGTGGTCACAGGTGCTGGTGTAGTGATGCTCCATTTGGGCTTCTGCCGCTTGTCTGCTGAGGCTCCAAAATCCCATACGTGCAGCTTTGCATCCCAGCCGGCGCTGATCAGATGGATGCCATCCGAATGCCAGGCAATGGCGGAGCAAGATTTTTCGTGTGCATTGATCCGCAGTAAAGGCCGTGCCGCCTGCCGTACATCCCATTTCATAATCACACCGGAATCGGTACAGCACGCCATCTCGTGGCCGACTTTGGGTGACCACTTGACCTGTCTAACTGAATCATTGGTCTTCAACTGTGAGTATCGCTGCCTAAAGGTCAGGAAGCCGGCCCGAGTCTGAAGAGGCGCAGAGACGTCGAAGACGCGAACAACTCCATCCTGACTGCCCGACAGCACCCAGCTCTTGAGATGAGGGTTCACATCCAAGCTGTTGACCTGTCGCGAGTCCTCCTGGATCTGTATGTAGTCGAGAGGATCAGATGCCCCTCCGGAACCGAGCCTGGCAACGTCATAGGCAAAGATCCTCCCGGCAGCACAAGCTGTGAAGACTGTCGACGCGCCTTGCCACTTGACATCGCGAATGTTGAGCTGGTCTGCAACAAGGCTTCCGCCCGAACCGGACGGCTTCTGAGCCGTAATTGCTGCCCTGACATCCACTCCATCGGTGAACTTGAAGCTGAAGCTAGAGTCGACAGAGGAATCCGCAACTATCGTTTTGAGGACGTGAGGGCCGCCGAGGACCACGGCACGATGATCCGGCGTTATGTCGAGGCAGGCAATGGGGCTGCCCACCGGATGCACGGCATTCTGTGATTTTGAAGGCCGGAAGACGGTCGGGATGTTTCCTTGGCTGTTGGTCAGATCACCGCTGGAGGCATCTGGCGCAGCCTTGCCCAGAAGCTTGCGCATAATCCTCGAGTCGAAATGCGCCTGGCGAGCCATGCCAGTCGGCTCAATGGCGCATCGCGTGTGGGGAGGGTTTGTTCTAAGACCCAATTGCGTATTGCTATGAGGCGCGCGCGGATAAACGGTTGCGTATCTCGGATTGCTGAGGATTGGGATCGAATGTCGTCGCGATCATGCCTGACGACAGTGGGCATGAAGTCACCGAAGAGGATAAGGTGCCTGTAGCTCACTGTATGTACCTCTGTAATTACTGGATGCTGACTGGAGAATGTTGTAGTGGGGAAATCCTGGGCCTTCCATGTTTTAGTACTAGGTACTAAGTTGCCAGGTGGGGGCTGCCACCATTGACGGCAGAGGAGTTCCAAAGCGTGCTCCAAGCGCGACAAAACACATTTGCTTTGAGCAAAATGAACTCGGAGCTCATTAGGTCAGATCGGGCAGCATCAGGTAATACATGACTGTACTTGAGGGAATTTCTCTGATATGGAGATGACATCTTGTACCACCTCGTGACTGCAGCTCGACTGGCTACAGTACCTAATTATGCGAGCAACATACAGAATACATGTATTAAGATTTGGGATCGGATATCGCATGCTTCCAAATTCCAGCGATCATGCACAATCTGTAAGAATCTGGCTGTGTGAAGTATAAGGTTCGCGTGATAATCTTCCATTTATGTGATGGGTAGTCAAAGCTACTCAGAAAGGCTTTCAGGATATCGTATTGTTCTAGACCCAAGACCATCCGTCTGAGGCCCGGCGTTGTGATTAATTGTATCGTACGGTTTCATTTGTTTCCTGGGCGAGTCAAGGGCCAAAGAGTCATCGTGCCTACTATCCATTAAATTCGACACGGCCCCCTTCCTATCATCTTTAAATGGTGATAATGAGATCCCAATTGTTTCGGGCTTGACTCTGGCATCCTAAAGAGATACAGTCAGCCACGAACCAGACAGTTATTCGCTTTCTAAGACCCATACCTCGCTGAATTAAATTACACATACCGACGTGCTATGACCACGGGCCATCACATCGGCCGCACACTTATTGTCCCAGTATTATTTCAGAATCTTCATGCGTCGTTGCCCTTGGCGTCGGGACTTCTGCTTCGACTGCGTCCTCTCCTGCCTCCAGCTCTGCCTCCTCCTTGCCTACCCTTGCCCGGGGGAGGTCTGACAAAGGCAAAATCAACTTGCACCGTTTGGTCCAGTAGTTTTGTGTTGTGTGCCCCGTCGATTGCAGCTCGAGCTTCTTCTAGTGTCGCGTATTCTATCAAGGCGTAGCCCTGGCGGAAGTGTGAGTGTCCTGCTTGCAAGCCCTGGCTTTGCGACACATCTCATACCTTGACATAACCACTGCGTCTATCGAGGTTCAAGTGGAGGTTCTTGATCTCTCCATAATCGCCAAACTTGTCCTGCAAAGCTTCCTCGTCGGCCTCTTCGTGAACATTTGTGACAATGATAATCCATCCTTCGATTGACCGGACCGCTGTTGCCTTCGTATGTGTTTGCATTTCGGACTCGTTTCGCGTCGATGACGGCGCAACGTCGTCGACTTCCATTTCTACGTCGGCCATCTTGGTCAATGGCTAATGTTTGCGAGGGAAATGATGTTTGAACGAATGCTGAAGCTTTGTAGGTCAGATCAGCTATTGACCGCGGGGCAGAGAAGTTGGATGCTTGGATATCTATCACGTGACCGCAACAGCGCCAAGCGCTTTCTTCTATGAGATGGCATAGATCATCGTCATCAAAATTGTGGTAATTTTATCAAGAAATCTCCGGCAGAGTCACATACACATAAACTATATGGCAATATTTATTGTTGTAAACGATGCGCCTAAATATCTTCTACCCATGCCGGTGTGATATGGGCATGAAGTCAGGGGCACCTGTTGCTAGTTTATGGCTTGAATATTTTGAAGGCAAGCATGAAGGGCAGATATGTAAAAGATCAGCGCAGCAGATTACAATTTTTATATGTATTATAACACCTTCGACAGATGGGCAGCCGCAATCCAGGACAGGATAGACGTGTGGCTGGTTTCCCTCGTAGAAACGCCTGTGAATTCGATCCATCTTAACATCACAAAAATCATCACAAATGGGACTTTTTCATCGCGGACGAATATTCGTTATATTGACGAACGACACCAGACGCCGAGTAAAGCCGTCGCGCTTCTTCGCATCTCTCAAAACTGTGGATGATGCTCAGCCTGCCAATCGACCCGACTCATTCCATTTGCCTTCTGCTGAAATCAAGCAACCATCGGAGAACGGCCCCGTTGTCAATCTTTACATCCTTCTCTCCCTAGCCGTGGTCTAATTCGTTTAAGAGCCGGGGTTGGGGTTCATCTATCGCCGTCGTCAGCAACGTAACTCCGGATACTCCCATTTGTTCCGATATTCTCACCTTTCTCTTTCCACCGGTCAGAGTGACGTTGACGAATCGTCGGGTGTACTTGTGGCGCTTAAGAGCACGACCCTTGGGGGTCTTGGGCTTCTCCTGGGGCTCAACCTGTAGGGCGGAAAAAATGATCAGTATTTTGGGTTCGTCAGCGGGAGATGAGCGAGTCGGTTCGGCGTACTTTAGGAGTCTGAGACTTGACCTTGCCTGGAGAAGAAAAAAGTCAGTGGGCTTGAAGATAAAGGCGAAACTTTTGGGGATAGTTTGGACGTACCGGCACGGGCAAGAGATCCGTGAACTTTACCCATGGTGATAGATTGATTTGGCGATGATGTGTGGACGCTGAATCTGCAGTGGCGCGGTGAGATTTTTGGGGGATTTCGCCAAATGATTGTGGGCGAGAGGTATCTATCACGTGAGCGGGGACTGCCCTCCCGGATTAATCTAGCCCCGACTTTTGCCGGCGAATGAGTCAAGGAACAGCGAATTTGCAGGACATTGAAACAAAGCCCTTCTATTGGCTTAAAAATAGCCCCACTCCCATCTCATCGGTGCGACGCTACTTCGATATGTTTGGCTGCATTATGTCGTCATCATAATTGACTTGCTCGCGTGAACTGGAAAGTTTAAGAACATTGGAAGTCTAGTCTCAAAGATGGTTGGCAGCTACCTAGTACCTGGATGTAAACGAAATAAGCCTTGGTCCTGCAGTAGTTAGACAGTATTGTCTTTCCATACATCTGAATATTATAAATATCTTCTAGCCACAGTTGTGTGAAAAGTGTTCAGAAAAATGCCTGTATAAAGAACAAAGATCGACATGGTGAGCCTTGTTGAACAACCAGGATAGACAAAACGTTTCAGCCTGCCATATAACAATGTAGTTCATGCATCAAAGAAAAAGCTGCAAAAGATATAAGCTCCATTCGAGATTACTATTAACTTTTCGCCAGCTGACTTAAATTCTCTCATCGATCGCAGCATCTTTCGTAAATGTTCTTTTTGAGGCATGTGAAAGTTGCAGTGACGATGTGCACCGTTGTAGACCCGCAAGGAAGCCTGCTTCGGCTTTTGAGTGCGAGCACATGTAGTCTTGACGTCACAGCCCAAACATTCAACATCGAAGTCAACGACGACATAAATCCCCGTGCTGATCCAGTAAGCTTGAACTTATTTTTATGCAAAAAGCAAACAAAGGAACAAACACCACAACTTATACCATGCTCAACTCTCCTTAACATACTTCAGCGGCCTCATACTCATTCCAGCATAGACACAATGGCAAATCCTCCGCAAGCCAACACTAAACCTCTTCGCAGGTCAGCTGTCAAACCACGAAAGACATTCAGAGAACTATTTCTCCATCGACTTCCTAACTACAATGGACCTTACAATGTTGGATATATGGACATCGAAGTTCCAGTCCGCGATCCCCGACCTGTCTCCAAACTTCGAAGAAACGGGAAACCAGTTCTTCGGCTAGACACGATACTGATGGGAATATATTATCCGTGTGATTTACAAACTTCTACTGGTGAAGAAAAGCCCCATCGCGTCGACTGGATGCCACGGCCAAGAGCTGCAACTGCCAAGGGCTACGCCAAGTATCTTCACATTCCAGCACTCCCAGTTACCGCCTACCTTGCCTGTACCTCTCTCTTCACAAAGCTGCCTGCTTTTCGAAATGCCAAACTGGCTGCTCACTGGCCGGAAGACATATGTAGTGACTCTGGTCCAACCGGACAGAAGGCCAGAGAAGAAGAGGAAGATCCTACAAGTCGGCCAAAATTTCCCGTCATCATCTTCAGCCATGGACTTGGCGGCTCGCGGCTTTGCTACAGCTCAATATGTGGAGAACTTGCAAGCTTCGGATTTATTGTGGTAGCCATAGAACATCGTGATGGCAGCGGTGCCAGGACATATGTCAGTCTTCCAAGTAATGTTGAGGCTGCGGCTATAGAATCGTCAACGGCCGAAATACACACGAATAACGACGGCGAGGAAAATGACGCCAAAGATAAGAAAGTGCAGCGTCAAAGGAAAGAGGGATCGAATCCATACTATGTTGTCGACTATATTCTTCCCAAAGACAATGCCCAGGACACCTCTCCTCATAACCGCAGAGGTGTTGATCACACTCTGAGATCGGCTCAAATTGAACTGAGACAAGAAGAGGTAAAGGAGGCCTTCCATATTCTCGGTCTACTCAATTCTGGTCTTGGAGACGATGTTGCGTCTCTGAATCTCCGAAAGAAAGGCAATGTGGCATCTAGCTCCGTGGGTCTCAACGGTGTCAACTGGGAAGACTGGAAAGGCAGTATGTTTTTAAATAATGTCACCATGATGGGACACTCATTTGGAGGTGCGACTACAGTCCAGGTTTGCCGCGATCATTCGCTGGAATGGATTGGTCAGGGAGTTATTCTGGATGCCTGGGGTCAAGCAACGCCTCCTGCTGGAGAGAGTCAAAAAGAAAGGATCGCGAAGCCGCTTATATCAATCTCATCCGAAGCCTTCATGCACTGGAAAGACAATTTTGATAAAGTCGTCGAGTTTAGTGATGAGGCTCGTGAATCTGGGGCATTGTGCTGGATGCTCACAATAGTTGGATCAACTCATCTCGCAATGACCGATCTCGCCGTGCTTTATCCTCAATGGATGTCAATACTAATGAAGTCCATGGTCAACCCGACACGAGCAATCTCCCTCACTATCACGTCATCCTTGGAATTTCTTAAAATCGTATTGCCTCCAGAACAGACCAAATACAACATGTGGGCAGACGAGCAGCTGCTACAATCTGCAGAGCAACCACCCGAGCCCACAGAGCCTCTTCGGACGGACCACGCACCTGATCACAAATGGGTTGCTGTTCGCCTCAAGATACCCAATGAGTTCTCAGTACGGGTAAAGGCATGGTTCCGCCGTACTTGGCGATTCGTTATTTGTGCTGGGCGTGAGGTGGCCGACCTCGCCCATGGTTTGCATGATTTCGGGGAGCAAGAAGAAATCTGGACACACATGTGCCCTACTCACGAGAAGGTGGAAGAATACATGAACCAATTTCGATGAAATCGCTTGCGTGATTTGTGATTGCTAATTTCTCGAAAGGAAGAGCGGTATGGTGGCATTATGGCATGATTTTCGTCCTGATGATCAATCGAGTTTGTATACTAAGAATTATGACGAATGGAAACGAATGTATGAACAGCACTAGGAGTCTGGCGTTAGTGGTGGAATGTCTTTTATATGTTACAATAGATGCTCGATCGGTAGATTGCAATAGGTTCAACATCGATCGTATAGATCTAGCACAAAGTGATCTTCTCTTCCATATAAAGCAATGATATTACATCGCCATAGCTGTTCACACGAAATTTACGCTCAATGAGTAATCCCTGAGGCATTACTCAGACATGACTGATTTCCAGTCATGAACCCTGGTAATATTACAAACCGCCAGAAGAATATAGTAGTAATAGTAGATACTAGAGGAACGTATGTATAGTGGTAGATACTAGAGGAAAGTAGCGACAATAGCAGAAGGTAATTGATGATAGCAGATATACAAAAAACGGGCATCTATTGCCACTGGGTAGGTGCTTAGTATCTACATTAGCAAATACATACACATCAGTGCCCTCCAGAGGGGGTTTCGCGGCCCCAGCTCTCGGTCAGGAAACACCAGTTCGTCTGGATGTTGTTCGGCGTACTCAAATTGTTCGTCGGTGAGAGGCGCGTACTACATGAATGGGCGTATGTAAGACCCTCGCCAAAGGGCTTTAAGAGTCTCGAAAGACCCCTGTCGGATTTACTCAAGAGAGTAGTTCCAATCCTTGAACTGGGCTGAGAATGTGTCGTCCTTGATGTACAATGCTTCCTCTCTTATCCTATTTCGACTGTGTATTCCACGCAATCACTGGTCATCGATGCCCTGACAGCGACAGACGGACCCAGAACAATCACCCAGAGCGGAATGGCTACTACCAAAACCGTCTTTCTCTCAAGGTTGTTGTAGGCATTGCTCTAAATATTAGTCGGTTTGCAGGATACAAATGCCGACATTGCGTAGGTTGACACTCGACTAGATCCGTGCCAGAGTGCCGACGTTGATACTAGTAGATTCGAAATACTGGCCTAGCGTTATACCTCAGTTGTTATATCTAATAAAGTTTTCGTTATGTTCGGAGCAACCTAGTATTACGTATAGCCACAGGAGTTTCACACTCACTGAGTAGCTCCTAAAGCATTACTTATATATCATATATAATTAATAATTAAATATTAATATCATAGCTTTTTTTTAAGGATATATCATCTACTATAGATTTTTAATTCCGAAAATTTTGATTATTTAATAAAGTTATATAAGTGTTACTGCTACTACTACCTTCTTATGAATAAGTACCTACTATAGGTATTAGACTTATAATTCACTCGGGCCATAGTGAAATGTTACTTTCTTCGCAATAAATCTGATGCCTGTTTTTCTACTTCTGCAGCACCTGAGGCTGTGTTGCTATATCAAAATAATTCACTAGAGCAATAGCGAAATGAACCCACTGAAGACATGGCGAGTAGCCCAGGTACTACTATAGGTCCCTACCTAGTACCTACATAGGTAAACTGGCCTTTCGCACCACCAAAAATTAAGGACCTCCCGCCTCTATTCGATTGTTTCTCGCACGTCCTGGAAAGCATCTGTCTCTGTAGCAGAGGATCCCGCCTTCCCATACAGATCTTCTGGCCAAGTGGTGTCCACAATCGTGTCGCTGGATGACTGCTGTCGTCGTTTTGCAGATTTGCCTGGCTCGTCTTCAGATATGTTCTCCTCCCAGAATTCATCGGCATCCATATCGACGTTGTCATCTCTCCATGAGCCCTCAGAAAAATTGCCTTCCAGCTCCTCAGAGACTGTTCCAAGTCTCCTCTTCATTGGGGTGGCAGATCTAGATCCGCCGCCCCCAAATAGATTTTGAAGCTGAGGGCCCGACATCGACTCTTGTTTATAGTTGATGGCACCTGTATCTGTATCAAGTTGAAGCCGAATAATTTCACGCTTCCCGCCCCGAATTATGAAAAGTTTAACTTGCTGAAAGATGGCCCAGGCAAACCGCGCAAAGAAATAATTCCGATTCGATGGATGCTGGATAATGATGTTATGGTGAGTTGGCCAGAGTTCTGCTGCATCTTTTGAGAGAATATGGGTGACAAATTGAGTACCGTCAGAGGTCATCTTGGGTACGATAGCAAACCATCGATCATCAAAACATTTATGAAGATCTTTCCTGACAGGGAGAATGTTTGCTGGGTCGTTGATGTCTCCACCGTATACACTCATACCATTTTCCCCGTACCACTGCACTTCGTCGCGGGGAACAAGATGTGCGCCATTAACGGCATATGATGAACCGGTGATGCAACAGTGAGAACTTCTGTTGCCTCTCGCAAGACGGAGGGGCCAAATGTTGGAGAGCAAATGGTGAGGAAAGATCCAACTGCGAAAGCTCGGGACTATGGGATACTTGTCTAGAAAGGAATGTGTTATTAACAGTCACAGAGATATTAGAGTGGGTGCGTCACAAACCATTGCCATCGACAACAAAATAATAAGAATCCTCCGTCAGGAGGCCATCCAAAGATGCAGTGACCCTTTGGCGGCCTGCTCGATCGAGAGCAAGATAACCAGCATCAAATACATTACCGGCAACGATCTGACAAGCTGTCAAAGCTGTTTTATGATGTATTCCGTAAACAATAGCACCTTCAAATGTCCCACAATCGACTCGTGGGAGCATGAAGAGCATCGGCATTGGACATTCATAACCAGGATGTAGAAACCGGATTTCCGATTCATTCAATTGAGGGAATGTCTGAGGGAGAGACGGCGGACGTGGCCCAGCCAACTGAGACATTTCGCTGGCCATTCTGGACGATGTTGATGAAAGAAAAGAAAAAGAAAAAGAAACAGGGTGGGAGAATTGAGATGTATATAGTCGGCAGAAATCAGGGCGGTGAATATACTTAATACATACAATTACTGAAGTATAAGGCCCAGTCTGAACTCTATAGGTCAAAGATCAAGCCTCTCTGGCGAATGGGTTTGACCTTTGACTTTCATCCAATAGGCATGTTCTACGGCTTCTGCCGTTAGAGTACTTCGAATCTTCAAGGTTCGTGACCGAATTAGCCTAGAGTTTGATTCTGATCTTTGACCCAATGGCTGGGTAAACACATTTGTTCGAGCAAAAGACGCAATTGATTGCTTTATCCCGTATGTGAGGTATTAGATCTGTACGGTGTATAATTCAGTAAGCACAGAAGTACCCTAAATGACGACGGGTATATGAACCTCTGTAGAAACGAGTAAGACATACACGATTTTCACATTGAGCTAGAATGCCTTTCCACGCAAGGATCACTCCCGACGCAGGGATATCTGCCCAAACCCTTGAATGAACCTTTACAGCCAACCAGGCGCTGCCAGGTGTTGAAACTACGACAAAATTAGTGTGTCTGAGTGCCATTAGTGAGATTATTCTCCAGGACAAGCAAGTACCTGGTAGACTAACTTTAAATCAAGGAGGTACCCTCAGTGCTTTTTACTTGAGCCCTTTGGATGTGTGAGGTCTCGGAAACGCGAGCGCAGAGACTGGCAACTACTATCTTGTAATTACTCTACTTTTCAAATCCTGAATATTCCAGATATTTGCGCCTGTGATAATGTTAATGCTGGAGCAGGCTGGCGGTAGACGTGTCGCCAATCTAACTGTGTTACTATGAATCCCGGTCCTGATATCACAAACTTAAGTAATGTATTTGTCACAAGCTCTAATCGTTCATTACGCCGCAGCGACCAAAATTGGTGCCGCCGGATCAAATCTATATTACTAGTAGCAGATGTCGGTAAACCCATGGTTGAGATCTCTCTGGACTTTGTTTAAAGAAACTGTATCTTCACAAGTCCGACTGCAATGTCATGACTGACCTTCCGTCAAAGCCCATTGGGTTACTCCTCAGTTGAATCTCTATGATCTTATTAACGGAAAAGCCTCTGATACTGCATCTTTGCTGGAGTTGAGACTTGTATCACTTTGTTGAGAAGCTCAGCTCTGTAGAAAGGCGACAAGCATTTCGTACATACAGGCACTTACTACTACTAGGAATATATCCGCAACAAAAAATTCAATCCTTGTTTCCATTACAACCGAATAATTACAACCGGCGCCCAAGATCTCCCGACTCTGGACAACTATTCACATAGATGAGTAAAGTTCCAAGGTCCTTAGAGCCCGTTACCTAATGTCTGTCATTGTTAAGTAGACGAGAGTCAAGAAACAGGCAGTCATACATGATCTCTAGGCCTTGTAAGCAGTTAGTGGAAGCTCCACTCTCTTCATTCTATAAACAGACTCCGCAAGACGCCACACGATGCAAGGATAGAATCGTAACGGCAGCGTAGGTAGTACACTTTACGCTTGTATTAGCCTAGCTTCTAGTTCTCTAGTAAGATCAGATCGAGGCTTTGTAGTGACAGCGGCCCAGTCACATCTTCACGGCTTCAACTATCCGCATGGCTTCTCGCATGACTAGCTCCGATATCCCGTCCCTCTTCTAGATACATGAATATCCCAGAAGAGAGCACCCGATCCATGGATACCAGATGAGCCCACTTGTCAGCGTGGCTTGGACAGGGCTTCATTAGACACGGCAGTTTATGTGCCCCTCTAAGGCGACGGTAGGGAGTATACTCTCTTTCTAGAATAAAGCGATGTACAAAATGCAGTTTGAGATCAATTGCCTGTCGATAGACACTTATAAATAGCACGTTGTCGCTTTTGACCTACTGTGAGTGAAACAACATGTTACTATACTGACTGATCTCGATTGGTCCCTGTAAGCATCTATGCACTAGTAGCTGAGGCTGCCTAGATACTCGAACAATAGGCATTCCATGTATATGTGTACTTTGTGTATATAAAAAGACAGGCAGGGTTGAGATAGTGATGCTGTAAACGGGACCTGCGGGGAGGCAAAGGCGGATCTTTGACTTTCGACGTGGGTTGTAACTATCAATGGGTACCTTGCATGTATACGAGGTTTAAAAGTCGACAGTCGTGGATCAAAGTAATAAAAAGGTAAAGTTATATACCACCTTAACCACGTAGTAAAGTGATCAATAGATCGGCGGCAGTTGAACATTGCCACCAGTGCAGTCAGCTCACACGCACCCTTGGATCGTATTTTCTTACCCTCAACTGCCATTGGCTCGTCCTCATGTTTGCCAACTTCTTTACGACATCTTTCCCTTACCTACATACTCGTATGTAGCAGTGTTAAAAAAGCTCGTGTTGGAAATACTAATTCATGCAGTTCCAACGTCATGGCCTACCCTGCAACAAAGCTCGTTTTCAAAATGGCGCCAATGGAATTTGTTCCTATTTTTATGCTGGCGTGAATAAAAAACGAGGTGGAACAACGTGTTGTTGGCGCGCTAGTGGCACTTAGTGGCCGGCGGGTCACAAAGTCAACGATCCATGTCGACGATCGGCCCCCAGCGACGAGATCAAAGTTGAGTCTTTGCAACAGCCACCGGGGCTAGCAGGGATGGGCTGCTTTGGGGCGTCTCTAGCGGTTCGTATTGAAGAGAGAGTGGCTTTCGTGCGCATTGTTTAGCTGAGTTGAGGGCTGTGGTTGTGGTTCTATGGAGGCATGGCATTCTCGGGTCAGGCACTGACTGCAGGTCGACATGGATCAGTGGGTGATTGATACCTAGTACTGGGCATCAGCGAAAAAAATAAAAGAGCTAGCGCCATCAGTGGGCATCTCCCACCGCACGTCCCCACGCAGCGGCCCCAGCCTGTACGAAGCGCTACTGTATTGCTGGTGCTAGTTCGGAGAGCCGTCCTTTGCGGTTGGGCCTCTGCTGTGCTACACTACCTCGCCCTTGAACCCAATCCATCAATGGCCTCACTCGTACTCCGTAAGGGTCCCTCAACATTCTCCATCGTCAAACCCCTGCAAAACCCGACAATCGTCGTTCGCTTCGCTGCGTGCCCTCAAAATTCCACCTGCCCAAAAACACCAGCGCCAGGCCCCAGGAGTCGGAATCACACTCTCTGTGGACTCTGCCTACTCCCGACTCCGTTAGCACTGCCTGCAGGGTCGCACCGTCGACGGTGAGCCAGGGACCAGAACTGGGACTTGTCACTCTCGAATACGGATCCCAAGTGCGTCAATCAATCGTCCGACTGCGTTGCCGCCTGCTCAGCTGGCGTGGTTCGTCTGCTCGGCTTATTGGGCCACCTCATCGCCTGTGTCTCAGCTTTGCACACCACACTGCCCCAAACCTTGCTTCCCCAGCTCGTATTGCGGGCACCAAGGGCACTGGCTTGGTTTTTGGCGCCTCCTTTATCCGCTTGCTCCCAGTCCTTAGTTTGCTAGCACCGATTCTAAGTGATATTTGTGCTGTTACCCGTACGGATTCTCGTACGGCACAGTATTGAGTCGTCCCTGGGCCAGAAGCTCGGATTACCAAACGTCGTCGTCTTCGCTTCGGCCAGCCCCCACGTGCATTTGTCGAATGCTTCCTCAAAGGGCCAACGCCCAACCGCTTTTCTACCGAGGGCAGCTCATGCATGTCTCCGTTGGGTGATTTTTCTTCTCTCTCCTTCTTCTTCACGTCTTCCATCGTCACTCGTTTCCACAGCGGGTGAGCTCTGTGCTCGAATCCAATCGCCCAACATTCGTCTTGATACAGTGCTCGTGAGAGTTGGCCACCCTCAGACCTCAGCAGAGGCGCATTGCTCGCCGTCGTGCGCCAGCTTATAGTCTTACCAGCCACATCGTAGCCACTGACGAAGTCTCTCCCTTGTGCTGCCTTGCCAGCTCTCGTCTTCGGCCCTCTATTTTTACACGCATTCCGTCCATTTCGTCGGGCAGGATTTGCCAAAGCGCCCAACTCGCAGCGTGGCAATCATGTCCAACCACAAGACTCGACCCGCTCGCTCGAACAGCTTGCAGCGCATGCTCGAGCTCGAGCGACGCTACATGGTAAGAGCGGTCTCTCCTATCGCGTTGCATTTCTCAGCCAGATGCCTCCAAGTAGCTACATGGAAGCTAATGCGCTCTCTTCTTCGTCCAAATATAGCTTGAGCGTCTCGCAAGCTCACAATCGAATGCGCTGTCCGCCAATTCAGCTTCCATAGCTGCCGTTGTCTCCAGACGACCACTTCCGGCATCAAATCGCCCTGCAGTTCAGGTTCAACGTATTGAGGCAGCTCCTCAAAAAGATGCTCCAATGGGCGCCAACATCACCAAAGAGAGATCGCCAGTTGCTCAAATAGTTCCACTGACCATCAACGTCAGTTCTCCCAAGCTCAAATTAGATTTTGCGCCCGAGTCAGACAACAACGCACAAAAGACCGCTGTGGTAGTGCATAACCCTCCACCGGTGGATAAGCCCGCCCTCAAGGCTGTTTCTTTCGATGTTCCGTTAAGCGATGAAGATGAACGGAGGTCGATTTGCCAGTCTCCAAGTTGGGAGGCATATGGTCGTCGCAAGAAGAGTGATAGAAAGGATGGCAAGAAAGAGCAGCTGAAGAAGGAACAACAGAAGAAGGAAGAGGAGAGAAAGGAGCAGGAGCGCAAAGAGCAGCTGAAAAAGGAGGAGATGAAAAAGGAGCAGCTGAGAAAAGAGCAGTTGAAGAAAGAGCAGCTAAAAAAGGAACAGGCGGAGAAAGAACAGCGAAAAAAGGAGCAGCAGAAAAAGGAGCAGCAGAAAAAGGAGCAGCAGGAGAAAGCATCGAAGCGGGAAAAGGAGGAATCCGCGCTCAGGAATGCTTTAATTAAGAAGAAGCGCCTGAGCAAGCAACCTCCCCCTTCTTCGTCGCATGCCTTGGAGCAGGCGAATCGCTCATCAGCGGCGGCACAGGCAGCTGCTAGAGATAAGCAGAGACCTTCGAGTGCGCTGGAGTTTAGCAAAGATGACGCGCCCGTCCGCCCTCATCACAGGCGATCCGGCTCTTTCACCTCGTATATCATGTCGCCGTTCGAGTCTCGCCGGGCTTCCGCTGACACTGCTCGCCCTAGCGAGACGGGCTTCATCGGCGGCATCAAGTTGGAGATTCAACGACATGCGGCCAGCCAAAAGACCGCCGAATCGCCTGAGAACATGGACGAGTCTCAAATCCACCCGGCACTGCGAACAAACAACGCTCACAATCAGAAGTGGTCTGCCCCTCCAGCACGCCCGGCCCCCGAGTCCCAGCGCCGAGTGTATCCTCCCATCACTCGACACCCAGCTGCAGCGGCCAAGACAAGGTCTCTTATTTCGTCTGCAGAAATGGAGGCTCAGGAGACCGGGACAATGGAGAGCAAATGGAGAGCCTTCGTGGGCCTGAAGCCAAAGGACTCGGCTGAGCCATCAAAGACCGCCGCCCAGCAAGACAAGTCAAAGAAGCCTGTAATAACTAATGAGGCAACCAAATCGGCATCCGCATTGCCGTCACCCCAGACCAGTGCAAACACGGGATTAACTGCCGATACACGTGCTCAAACGACTGCTGGTCAAAACGCCCCTCAACCAGTCTCACCCACCGGCAACGAGAATCAGAACACAAAGCCCAAGCTCAGCGTATCTACAAGCGATCGCGATCTCCTTCCAAGCGTTGCTGTTACTATGCAGCAGCCAGCGAAAGAGAAATTAAGCCAAACCAATCTCGCTCGGATTTCACGCGAAGGCAACGGCGCTGTCAAGAGTGGCAATGCTCAAGATGCAACCCTCACGACGACATCTTTGCCTCCAGCACCGCCCCGTCGAAGTTCGAAGCGGAACTCCGTGGTGAGTTTAGATGGCTCAGTGTCATCCATGTCATCTCCACGCACGCCAAGACCAGGCAGCTCCGAATCAGCCAACAGCAATCATGGTCTATCTGGCCGGCCCAAGCATATCGCAAACAATGCATCTGGAAACGCTGAACTGAAGAGCGGCGGGGCATCTCTTCAAACTACTCCACGGGAGGCTGGTCGCATTGCCAAGGGTCCAAAGCCAGACCCGATAGAGATTCCGACATGGGAAGATATTCAATCCTCCGTCATGAAGGTCATTGACACCAAAGTATCGCTATCTCCGATCCGCAAATCTCACGGGTCCCTTCGGGATGATAGTGATTTTACTGTTCGCCGTCTCACGGACGATTCAGTTCCAACGACGTCGACTGATGATGACTCGTCTGACGATTTCCACTCGCCATCAATGCCTGGTACGCCTGACACCTCCCGACCTCAATCTGAAAAGGGTCTCCCCCCCATGACGCAAGATGTTGAGAGTAAACGAGTAGCCACACCTCGCGCCAGGAACGGTTCCACAAGCCCGGTCAGACAGCCGCTTCTCCTCCAGATTGGAGGCGGGGGCGGAGGCTACTCAAGTCCACCCAAGAGCACACGACCTGTGGGAAACACCAGCACGTCGAGCGTCGTCGTTTCCACCAAGAATACGACTGTGGCTACAGGCCAAACTGCCCACCGTCGGTCACAAACGGACGTGGATGCGATAACTGCAACTGATTTTCTGCCGAAATTGAAGCACCAGCCCCTGAAGGCCGTGGAACATGTATCAGTGCCAAGGCAACACCTCCCTTCGACTGCACTATTCTCTGGAGAGGAAAAAGTCAATGGCAAGGTTCAACTGGTCCCTTCCCCGTGGCCTGCATCTTATCTAGAAGAAGCTCGCAAGGCTGCTCCCCTCGCTCCGCCTCCTCAGGTGCTGGGATCGCCACGTCTTGGTCCCAAGGTCACGCCGCCATCTTCGATCCGGAGCCAGCCATCCCCTACTACCGACCTTGCGCCGACGAAGGCGCCGCGACACACAACTGGCTCACCTGTAGGCGGCGAGCCGATTGCCAAAATGTTCGTGGAATGTTGTGGATGCAAATATTACCACGACATGCCCAGCAACATTTATGAGGCCATGGCCAACCCAGATGCTGTTGTTCGACCAAGGGGAAGTGTCGGATTCACTGGCGCGTTATCCGTGACGGTGAAGTGCCCGTGGTGCTTCCACGAGATGAGCACCAAGTGCTGCGCTGGCTATGCTGCCATGGTATATGTGAAGGAGAGACTGCATTAGTGACAGTATTGCCGCTACTCTCCCCCATTCTATCTCATTCCTTTTCTTTCTCTTTCCATGTTCATAACAGCCCATTTACGATGCCACGATTTGTTTCCCACTAAGATTGAGCTCCTGGAGCAAATGTCTCTTTCAAAATAATGAACCAGGGTTGGAGGGGGCTATCGGCTGATATTCCATCTCCAACTCACTTTTCTTCTTCGATTCCCTTTTCGTTTCCTGCTTATAATGATTATGATTATGACGATGTACAAAAGTCAAAAAGATGATTGTGGACTTATTTTAATGGTGAAGCTTGTTTGGATTTTGGTTGCTGACTGTTGACTATCATTCAACTATTTACGACCTCTTTCATATATGCACGGGGGAGTTTTCCTATTCTTCTGCCTGATGATTTAGAGGGGGGCGCTATTTATGTTGCAAGATGCGGGCGAGTTTTTGGCCCAGAGTTAGCAAGAATGAGATGACAAATATATCAAATGATACCTCGCAGCCATAGTGCCCTCCATCTACGTGTGTACCAACCAATAATAAATACTTCCTTGATGGAGAAGTTACACAGCATACGTTCTGCGTAGGTCGTGGTTTCGCTGCTGCACTTCCGACACCTTTCTGGCCAAGTCCAAGTTTGTAGAGCGCAGGGCTCCCATTGCTTGAGTAGCCCGATCGAGCTGACCGTCTAATAGTTCCTCCCTCTTCTCAAGGATCATGACGCGGTCTTCTAGAAACATCAGTCTCGAATGGAGGCTTACGTCGTACTCTCGGCAGTCCATGATATGGTCGCTGCTGCTGCCATCAGTTGCGTTGTCTTGCATGACGATGTTATCGGTGTCTGCTAGGCCCTTGATGAAGCTGTTTTCGGTGAGCACTTCGATGAAGGGCTTGTACGGCATCTTTGCCTGGAGACGGAGAACGTTGTAGACTTGGTCGGCGTAGCGCACGGCAAAGGCCCAGAGATCGGGGCCGATGTCGTGGGTCATGGGCATGTTGCTTAAAGGCTCGACGGCGGAGCGGTTGAGACGAGGCCAGATGTCGTTGTGGGGGCGGACGGGGCCTGGTTGTTCGTTTGTGAGCTCTGTTGATGGAAGAAATCAGTTGGCTTTGGTTAGAGGTTTTCTGAAGCTTGAAGAGAGGGGAGAAGAGAGGACATACTTTGACGAAAGTATTCTTCTCGGAAGTCGAAGAGGAATGATTGGATGCTCCAGTGGGTGTTGCGATCCATGTTCAGCACGGTCTTGAGGACGTCGGCGAGCTCCTCTGCGAAATCTGCTGGAGTTGAGGTGGTGATGTGGTGGCACAGGAGGTCCTCGAGGTCCTGTACCACGCTGATGAAGTCCTTTGGCATGATGGGGCTTTGTTAAATATGGGAGGATAGAGATGTGCTAAAAGATGAACCAACCCGAACGCCGGGCGAGGCAGGAGAAGAAAGTGTATATAGTAGTTTGTATGGTTGGTGGTGAAGGAGAAAAAAGAGACGAAGAGGGTGATTTGAGGCATGGAGTTTTTTGGGGGGAGAAGAAATAGGAGCCCGGGATAAAGTGCTGCTGTAACTGCTGCACTGCAGGTGACTTAAGAGTGAGGCCCCTGGGCAAATAGGCTGTGTTTTAGCTCCTGTGAATCGAGTGCTGCTGGCGGATTTGAAAACAAATGAAAACAAGCCTAATTTGCTATTCTTCCCCATGTTGTCTAAATACCTTACTCTGTTGTTAAATTTGAATCCGCGCCTTGGGAGTGTTGTGCTGTTGTTGCTGTGTCACCTGCGTGTGTAAGGTGGCTTTAACTGTTGGATTAGGATTAGGATTAGGTTAATTGATGCAGATAGAAGGCTCCTGGAAGCGAGCATTGTGCGACAAGGCGGGATTATGGGTTGATGCTTTTCCTGATAACAGTCAGTTTTCTGTTCTTATTGGGGCGAGAAGAGAAGTATATTTTAGTTCCATCTTTGGTACAATGTATTGATGTGAACGGTCTAAAGCCAATTTGATGCAAATTATCGGGTGATAACGTGGCGAACTACGCAGTATGTATGTATCAATGGGCATTTGTCGCTGCTCTTTCTGTCACCCTTGCAAGTTGAAGCTATTTACATGCGCCAAACTAACGGAACTCTCCGACGAGTGGGTGGTGAACGGCGCCGCGGCTAAAGCTCGTATGGAAAGGCCTCCTACTCCGTACATGTGCTAACGAAACGATAAGGCGAAGCGATGCATTCTTTGTACGTAAACTGACATAAGTCATCTGGTAGAATTTATTTCTCCGATGCCGTCCACTTTTTTTTTGTCTTCGATTACAACGGTAATCCCATGTCTTCGCCCACTTTATAATACTATTCCAACGCTACTCTACTTTTCGAGCCTCGGGATTGATGAATGCGTCTATCATTATACGCACAGACTGCAATGAGCTCAAAGGGCTCGGCTGACGCATCAAAAGGTGAGGGAGGCATTCTCGCCTAGGTTTGGTTCCCCTTCCACTGATTGCAGCGCTGACTTGGTGTCCCCAAAGGCTGCCGCACTTGCATGCGGCGACGCATTCGATGTGACCTCGGTCGTCCGGAGTGTTCGAAATGCATCAAGAAGGGCCTGAGCTGCCCCGGATACGGGCGGCATCTTCGCTGGGCTGATGGGGTGGCGGTTCGAGGGAAACTCAAGGGTCGGAGACTGCCTGTGGCGGGCTCCATGGCCATGGAATTGGCGTTACCGACAATCGAGGAGCCCGTTCCTCTTCCTGCTCCGGCACCCGCTGCGGTACCCTCTCCTATTACTGGAGCCCTTCAAGCAATGGGACAGACGGCTCTCAGCATTAACAGGGCCATCGAAAGCACCTCTGCAGGCACGGATTTGTTGAACTTTACACAGTGGGCGTCTTCACCGGAGATCATCGAGTACTACGACAAGTATCTGGCAGGGCGGATGGTATGGATCGATTCGGATGAAAATGACTATCGCCGTCGTATGCTGCCCATGGCTGCCAATGCCCCAGGCCTTCGTTTTGCCATTGCCGCCTTTTCTCTCTACCATGGGCCCATGAAATTCCCGAGCGAGTTGGCCCGATACCATGAAGAGGCGAGAGACGCATGCTTGGAAGTTCTGCAGAGGCAGCTTCGAGAAATGAATACCCGGGTCAACAGCGGAGCGGAGCTTAATACGCGAGCCGATGTTGCCAACGCAGAATGGATGCTGGCCTGCATCCTCGTGATTGCGAATTACGAAATGGCAAAGAATCACTCTGTGGCTGCTGAAAACCATCGACTTGCGGCAAGGAGAATCGTCAATGTATTTGGGCAGCACGAGGCGTGCACTAAGGGCCTGTTTGCGTTTTTGAGGAACCAGCTCGCAATCCATGAAGTCCTCGGCTCTTGCACATCCTTCGACTTGGCCGATGTCGCAGAAACCATTCTTCCCACGCCAGGCTCCGGTAGCCATGTGCTGTTCTCCGAGTACCTCTCTTTTCTGCATCAAATCACGCTGGCTTCGCGACGATCCATGGCTGTGAACGAGGACATTGACGTATCGCTCTGGCCCGAGAGTTTTACCATCATCGAAGTACAGTCACGCTTCGAGCAAGCAAGAGGCCAGACGCTGATGATTGCGGGGAAGCTGCAAATAAACCCCCCGGTTGTGCGCCGTGACTTTATAAGGCTGGTGGACTTATACCACCACGCTGCCGTTGTCTATGCGTACAGATGCCTGGGCTATGCGATTCCCAGTAATTTCGATTGGCTGGCTTCCGTTACCAAGCTGTTTGACCAGCTAGATCAGATTGAGAATATCTCTCTCTGCATTCAAAACCTCCCGTGGCCAATTTTCATCGCGGGCACGGAGTGTCATGGCGACACAGAAAGGCAGCACAAAGTCGCCACCATTCTCGACAAGACTATCAGAACGACGGGCTTTAATCAATACGAGACCATCCGGAGCTTTTTAAACGCCTTTTGGAGTGGTACAGAGCCAAATTGGCTGCCGGTTGCACAACAGTTGCAAGCGAACGGACTCAGAATTCTTGTCGTATAAAAGCATTAAGAGATTGTTCATCAAAGGTACATGCATGGCTCTTATCTGCGGATTGTTTCTTCATCCAATACGTTGAATATCTCCTCCATTGGGTCTTTGTACTTGTATAAGCCCAGCGCTGGTGGGCAGAGTCCATACCCGAGAAGACGCAACAACTGCGGTGAGAAACCTCGGTCCTTTGCTACCTCTGGTGGCAATTCCAAATACTGATTCTCTTCTTGCCTTAGAGTTCCTTTACACATGAACACGCCGATTGTCTCACGTGCGTCGTCCCTAAAACAGTTGAATAAATGTCAGCATCATGATCACTCCTGATGGCAGTTGCCCTGGAATGTCTCAAGGGGGATAGTACTTGGTGACGTTTGCGCCTCCCGCATGATATACGTTGCCAACGAACATGGCTGCGTCTCCGACTTCGAGTTCTGCTGAAATGGTCTCCTCATCGAGCGGGCACCTCTCCGGTCCCCATAGGTGGCTCTTTGGGATAATGACCGTCGCGCCGTTCTCCTTTGTCGTCTTGGACAGTGCCTGGAATTTATCACGATTGTCAGCCCGGGATTCATATTGTCATTTGGACACAAGGGGCAGGCAAATACCGTGACGCAGCCCAGCATGACGGGCATGTCGCAGTTTCGAGTATGATAATCCGAGTCGTCCCTGTGGAGAGGTTGTTGCTTGCCGCCTGGCTCAACGCGGAATCCTACGATACTCGCAATTTGTGGCTTTGCCGCCACGCTCTTTTGCTTTTGGCCCTCCCAATAGGTGTATCTGCTGGTCAACATGACCTCTGCGACAGACTGAAAGAGCGGATTCACCACTAGCTTGGCGCTGGAAGGTGACTGAGCAAGGATGCCATGAGCACGCTTTGTTGTGCTGGGGAAGAAACCAGCAGGATCTGGCTTGTCTGCGTCGAATATGGGCTTGAGATCTTGCTTGATCTGGGCACAGAGGGATTGGGGGAAAAGATTTTTGACGATTACGGCGCCATCCCTCTCTAATAGGGTATGGAGCAGGGTGGTATTTGTGGCCGGGTCGTCAGCATAGACGGTGGTGATTTCCTTGCCGGCTTCGGAGGGAAATGTGTCTGTAGCGTAATGCTGAGTGCACGTCATTTTTTTTTTCAAAGATGAATGTATGGTTTACGAGCACAGCAGGCGATGAATTGGAATTTAGTCCAGATCGATAGAGTGATAGAGATCTACTTGTTTGAAATCAAGGCATGCGGTTCCCTTTTTATCTTCGTCCAGCAGCCCACCATGTCCATCAAAACGAGGCATCTCGGGCTTAGACATCTCATCAGTCCGATCTAGGACTCCCATTGAAAACCCTCTTGGGGAAATATCCAGAGAAAAGGACTTTACCACCTTGCCAATCCAAGCAATTAGATCGAGAATGACAAGCCAGAGCCCGGCGAGAGGACGGGGGTAAATCCGAAAAGACGACGAGATCGGACCCCAGACGAGAGAGCCGAGAAACTACTACTAACTACCACCATAACTTCCCCGGGAACTATCTTTGGCTAAAATAATAAAGTATATGTAGTTGTTGTAGTTTGCTTCCCCAAGAGGGGAAGATTCGATGGCCGAGAGGGCGTCTCTGTTTTCCCCGGCGATTTGCTTCTCCGGATAGTAGCCTGATGTGGTTAGGAGTGCTCCGCTACATGGGGGTTATGGAGGAGGGATTGTTGGAGAAATAAACTCCAGCGGAGAACATATGATGATGATGGAGGGAAATGTTAATGAGATTGACAGTGAATGAAATGGGTTTGTTACGTGGTGTGTTTTGTTTGGTAAAGCAAGTGGTGATGTTGATGGATGTTGGGTGGCGCGTCAGATGGCGATAGGTTGAGGTGTTTATGTGTGTCTTTTTTAATATCGCTGTGTTGGACGATTGGTTGGATGGATGGGAAGGATGATGTAGTGGTGCTAATTATAGCCGGTAATTGGGATTGTAAAATGGACGACATGAGAGAAGAGTCTCATGGCCATGGTTGATTACTGCATATCTTAAGAGGGAATGATTATACCAAGTACATGATAACTAGACAAGCACCAGAAGGAGATGGTGATGAACAACAGGGATTAATCATTCCACGATAACCTATCAGGCAGCAATAGTGAGCGAAAAAATCAATGTTGATACGTTGGACTGCTGGATAGCCTAGTTAGGAAGTCGGATAACCACTCTGCGTTATCAAGGCTCGCATGTCAAATAAAGGCCGCCATGTTCATTATAAGTCTCATGCTTCTCATGAAGACATTACTAATCTTGGAGAGACAAAGTACTGTGAACTCCAGTCCATAATACACTGACTCATCTATTCACAGAGTAGCCACACGTCTTTGGGATATCGATATTATTGTATCGTCATACGTAAACCATAGCAACCAACATTCTTCAACCCTCAGTTGGTGCCATTCGGGGCTGCCTTCTTCTTCGCCTCAATCGCCGCATCCAGCGCATCCTTGAGTGTGTCAACCAAATCCTCTGCATCCTCCAAACCGGCAGAGAGTCTTATACTTGCTTCAGCCGCACCAAACCCTTCAAATTCTTCCCTTTCCTCAGCCTTTTTACCAAACATCATCATATTGTATGCCAACATAATGGTGACATGGCCGCCCAGGTGTGGGCTGGAGTAGAATCCGCACTTGTCGTAAAACGCTCGAGCGATGTCTACGCTCTCAAACTCGACGTTCAGGAGACAGCCGTATCCTGGATCGGGGAGTTCAGTGGTGCTGCGCCGCAAGAAGCGATCATAGTTGGCCTTGTCAGCCAGTAGACTAGGATACTGAACCTTGACCACGGGAGAATCATCGCGGCCAATTGTTCTGTGAAGGAAGGCTGCCATGGCTTCTGCGTTACGATTCAAACGGCGTGTACGCTGGAGATAATCGTGTGAGTTGGCAAGCAACACCTTTGCATCGTCGGCAAAGAGCTCGTTGCTGTGAGACTTGGCAAATCGAGAAGAGAGTTCATTATAGTGAGGAGAGAGGGGGTTGAGGACAATGGAGCCGCCAAGGACATCAGCCCTGCCACTGAAGGACTTGGTAAGAGAGGTCACGAGGACGTCCGAGTAGGCCAATACATCGACGTTTGCAAATCCCGCCAATGTATCATCGAGAAGCAACACAAAGCCGTGTTTTTCAGACAACTTCTTGAGACGAGGCAGATCTGTGCTTTCCAGGGTTGGGTTTCCAGGAAATTCAACAATGACGAAGCTAACCTTTCTGCCTTCTTTTGTCTCCCCGTCGAGCCATGTCTCCATTTCATCTAGACCTTGCTTATCAACCTTACCAAAGTGCTTGAATCCATTGGGGCTCTCCTCATGTAAATGATGGTGTGTGTTGTGGAAGACGACGCCAAGAACAACATTGGTTCCACGGCGGTATTCCTGGATGAGATTCGTCGTGTGAAAGATGGCAGCCATACCAGTGGGGAAGAGGCGGACATCACTGGGTTGGCTCTTGACCAGCCCTGGGTCAATGGAGGCGCGGTGGACGAGCTGGTGGATGCGCTCGCGGAGTAGCTGATGAGCCGGGCCATCGGGAGTGAAAGTTGGCTTGGGGGGGTTCTTGTAATCATCAAATGGGACTTCAACCAGAGTGTCGATGTTGTTCAACAAGTACTCAGCAATGCGAATAGATAGTCCAAGACCTGGAGCTCCCCAGCTAAGCATAAGAGCTTTTGTGTGCATAGGCTCAAACAAGACAGCGTAAACGCGGTGGCCAGCCACATCGATGCACTTGAATGTTAGCTTGTCCGGAGTAATGGCGGCCTCGTCTCGGGCCTTGTTCTGGACATGACCAGCCGTAAAAGGCCACATGATGGGGTTGAGGTAGAGCATGCAAGACTTGCCCTCGTGGCCTAGTCTCTTTGCAACCTCTTGACCAATCTATATATGCATGGTTAAAAGTCGACCATCGTTGGCGAGGAGGCTATGAAGCTTACCTTGGCAGCGAATTGAGTTGGGCCAAAGCGCGGATAGACATGGACAATCTTGGCAAAGGGAGACATGTCTCCATCACGGACGCCCTGAAGCATATTCCATCCTGGCAAGTTGGAGATGATGCTGTACGGGGTCTGAGGAGGCGGCGCGTGGCCAAAGTCGGACTGTGTTCTGAGGACGACCATTTTGTCTGTACTTGATGGAACTATCACCACAGCGATCCTGAAGGACTATGAGGTTACACAAACAAGGGGAGATGATTGAGCAAAGGCGGCAATTCAGGGACATGTGTTCCTATTTAAACAACAGCAGTACCCGCTTCGACTTGCATGTTCCGGGAGAGACCAATCCCATGCTCCTTAGTTTCCGAGCTTATGCGTCCATAGCCTATGGATTCCAGGCTAGCGGACCAGCTGCGATACTCGTCAGACATAGAGTATGCGGTGCTGCCCCAGTGATTTGTTGGCGCTAGCGCTACACGGTTGTGTGGCGGCTCACGTAGGATGAGTGAGGATGATGATGCTTGTGCTGTTCAAAGCCGGTATCACCAGCCAAAATGGCTGGCGGGGTAAGGCCAAAATGGACTGTCTCGACCCTTGTTCAATGAAAGGGGCAAACGCTCGATCCACGTGTCGATCCACGAATAGATCCGACGCATCCCGCCACGAAGAGAACGATAAACTTTTGCCCTGAAGTCTCTACTACTACCTCGTACAATTTCCCCATCGGAGGCAATTCATGATTTGCGGAATGGATTAAAAGAAACTGTTAGGCGTAGTAGTACCTAGGTAGCTGTTTGGTGGGGCGCAAGCTGGTGGCAAGCTATGGTGAGACCGTATATAGCGCCTTTACAAAGCATTCCAACTAGGTAAAAAGGCTCATGTTAATATATGCCCGCGAATCAGACGGCAAAAGTTCCGCATAAGCAAAATCCCATGGCTCGAGAACTAATGACCAAATACGGAAACATCTGTCGCGAACTGGTCCGAAAAGAGCCCACGTGGCTCTCGGCGTTGTTGAAATATGCGCCTGCGTGTGTGGTTTAGTTGAACGTCGTTGATCCGGAGATGTGGGCCGCTCCGTGGCCGCGTTTCATTGCCGTTGCGAGCGGACCTTTATTGAGTAAGCCCGCTCCGGGATGCGGTAATCTTGATGAATAAACAATTGAAATAATCTCTGTAGTGCGAAGGAAGTTTATTACGACTTGAAACAAGATGAGGGGAAAGTTTGAAGGATGGCGGTTATTTTCTCACACGTGATTAGAAATCGAGAAGGGGAGTTGCTACTTTTAATGAAGTACTAGGTAGGGTTGTGACTGTCTTGCGTTATGTACTATAGGTACTTTATTTAACTGTAGTAGATAAGAAGCAGGCTTGACGTATACGATAAGCACCTTCGCATACCTTGGATATCTGCAAAATAACTGCTAGCTGAGATAGAAACGAAGCAATTGGGATCTGATAAAAGTATCGAGACACATATCTCTCATAATAGGCTGGCGATGACGATCAACAATGACAGCTGACTTCAATATACTTACTATCTAACGGCAGGCTATACCGAAATATCCATGCTAGAATGTCAGCACTGTACAGAGACATATTCGCATGTTCCCATCACATGGAGCTATAATATATTCTGCCCGTCTTAAGAATTGAGCCAACATATGGAGATAGGGAACCGGGGACTGTAGAATAATGCGGCGTATTGTCGTTAATCCAACCAACGTAGTTCTTCTCAGTTATTTCATTGTAGGTTCTAGCAGGAACGAATGGGTGGCATAGGAGCCGCAGAACTACCTAAGGGATAAACTAATATATCCAGTACATCAGCTCTGAAATGATATTTTGCAAACCTCATGTGGACGAGGATTGAATATGAAGGATCACCATATTATCAGGCAGCTTGACATTTAGATCAGAGAAACAAGTGACGTAGTGTGCACAGTCGTAGGTACAGCTGATGAACAATTTCTACGTACACGATTTAGCATACCATGCCATTACTTTGACATGGACGCAAGAACACGTAGGAAGGGAATTTGCTATACAAGTAATTCCGTTGCGCAGCCTGTTTTCATCTTCCTTTTACGATTCCCATTTTTTTTTTTACTTCTTTACTCCTCTTTTTCTTTATCATGGACTTGCTATCGGCTTTGACACGACGGCATCCATCCTGCCGAGTAGGCACTTTTCCAAGCTCCAAATCAGCCCATCCGCCCTACTTTCACCTCAGCTAATATGCAAGAGACCAAATAGTATGAGAAAAAAAAAGAAAACTGGCAAGTCTAAACTGCCTTCACGACACCCTCTTCTCAATCCCCCACCTGGCCGAAGCATTGGTCCGCCTCACTTCCCGATCTGCCCAACTCCACCCCCCGCATCTAAGCGGCCGAGACTCGGAGGCCGGGTCTCCAGAGGCAGACTCGAGACTCGCCGCATGACACTTGGAATTAACGATGGCTGCGTCATTACGTGTGTTATCGGAGTGAGAGCTGGAATGAGGCTCAAGATTTGGTGTAACACTGCCTGTTGATTGTTTGCGAACATACATATATATATTACAGAGAGGGACGGAGAGAGAGCACTCATGGCCGTATTGCAGAGCGTGCGATAACATCCATAAAATCACATCAGCCCACCTCTCACGACTTACACCCACAACATCTCATCTCACAACACCATGTCCGACATCATCGTAATCGGGTAAACCCTCCTCCAAACCCCTTCACCCTCCAAAATCCCCACAAACTGACAAAAACTCTCTCACCCACAGAGCCGGCGTCATCGGCCTCAGCGCCGCCCTCCGCCTCCAACAAGCCGGCCACAGCGTCACCATTATCGCCAAAGACTTTCCCACCCCCTTCGAAGCAGCCGACAAGCGCGCCCTCATCAACTACACCTCTCAATGGGGCGGCGCGCACAACCGCTGGGTCCTCCCTACGAATCCCGCCGAGCAGCGTGAGCACGAGTTTTCGCTCACGACGTATCGCCACATGGAGGCCACGCTGAGGGAGTTTCCCGAGGCGGGCATTACTTTCATGAAGGGCATCGAGTACTTTGAGAACCCGCCCCCTGTGCATCGTGATTTGACGGTGGAAAAGGCTGTTCAACTTGGGCTTGAGGAGTTCAAGTTTTTGGAGAAGAAGGATTTCCCGGACGACAAGGTGGCTTGGGGGTGCGAGTACAAGACGTGGTGCGTGAACCCCATGGTCTACTGCTCGTTTCTTCTTCGCCGGTTCCATATTCTCGGGGGTAAGGCTTTGGCCATGGAGCTTCGGAATTTGAACGAAGCATTTCTTGTCAAAGCTGTGCCTGGCGTCAAACTTGTCGTCAACTGCTCTGGCCAGGGGTTCAACGACCCAGCCGTGTTTCCCACAAGAGGTAAGCCTTTATGTCACAAATCCTCTGATATCTCCTACCTATGTCTTACTTGTATTTACATAAAGATTCTAATAACTAACACATCTCCAGGTCAAACCTGCCTTGTCGCAAACCCCTGTCCCGCCACCGTCACCCGCCAAAACGCAGACGGCTCGTGGTCCTTCTGCGTGCCCCGAAACTTCCACGGCGGCACCATAATCGGCGGCACCAAGGAGCCCGACAACTGGGACCCCGAGCCCAACCCCGAGACTCGCGCCCGTCTGCTCTCCGCCTTCGCTGCCACGTATCCGCCCATCGTGGCAGACGGGCCTTTGCAGCCGCTGGGAGACATTGTCGGACGGAGACCAACGCGTCGTGGAGGAATTAGGCTAGAGAGAGAGGAGATTGCCGCTGATGAAATCAAGGGCTTGCAGGATAATGAGGTGAGATCGATTGTGCATGCGTATGGCCTCGGTGGGAGGGGTTTTGAACTCTCGTGGGGCGTGGCAGAGGAAGTATTTGAGCTTGTCAAGCAGCGAGTTTCTAGTCGTCTATAAATCGGCCGCTGCGCTATTCAGAAAGCAGCCTCCTCCTTTTTTTTAAACATGTAATAATCGTACAAGCCCCTGTTATCTATATCTGTACATGCCTCCCCTCTCATCAACTCATACTCAAACAAAAAAGGCATCAAAGTCTTTGGTCCATGCAAAAATACCCTCCCTGCGCCAACTCAAAAAAACGCCAACAGAAATGATTTTCTCCCCTTCCCTGTTTCAACCAGAGCACTTTACTTCGTGCTGGCCTCGGGTCTTAGTGGCGGTATCTTCTCTCCTCGCTTCTCCATCTCCTTCTGTCTCGACAGCCTCACATCCTCTGGCAGGCCCCACCACTCCCGCATGAACTCTTCTTGGGCCGCTGCCATCTTGGTTTTCCTCTCCCGCTGTCGCTGTCGCTCCATTCGTAGTGCGAACCATTCCTCTCGCGCGGCGTCCTGTTCTTCCTGCGTAGCTCGGAGCTTCATGCAGGCATTCATAGCGGTGTGTTCAGCTCGGCACGCAAACGTGACGCTAAACGTCCGGCCGAGGGCACAATCGGCAAATGCTATTTGGCTTCTATTAGCAAAGGGGCTCTGTGGCAGCTCCGAGGGGTGGTGATAGCAATTGGATGAGAAAAGTGAGGGGGGATCATGCCACTTCTACGATGGCTTCACGCTCTCTCCTAGAACATCCAAATAAAGAATAAAATCGATAGACCTACCTTTGATTTCGTCGGCGCATTGTTTGCGCACCCTAGCATAGTATATATCTCGCACTTGCGACTCTTGTGAAGCCGATAAAGGCAGCGGATTCCGAGATGGGACGCCGAGCCGCTGCTGAGGGATGTTGGGGGTTTCTGCGGCCATCGTGGCCATTGAGGTACACAATCTCTAGGCAGTGATATTCAAGTAGCCAATGAGACAGGATTTGAGCTAGTGATTCTGTCGCTTCAAGCGTGGACGTGGGTCTTCATGCAATGGAGGCTGGTTGAACTGAGCTTGATCAGATCTCGAATGGTAATCGTCAAATGGGGTTTGAGCTGGGCCGATAATCCGGCAGAATTTTCACCGCCTGCCCACTTTGACTTACAGCGAAATCACGACAATATGTGGCCCTTTTCGTTTACTACGCTCGTAATTCACAACATTTCACGAGATTGGACGAAGAATTCAATAAAAATGAATGTAATTTGACTATCAATTAGCCCAAAATGCTTCGTTATATAGGTATCTACCGTGTTCCATCCAGTTCATTACGTTAACCCAGCCATTACCCCATGGGATATCCATAAACACATTGCGCCCCACATATCGTTTATCCAACTTCATCTGCTCGTCCCCAGACCCAAATATTTGATTTCGTTTTATGTATTCATGATTTATTAGGATTAATAGGAGGTCTGTTGAGGAGGAGGAGGTGAAGACGTATCATGGGAAGGCGCCTCGTGGTAAGTCTGTGGCTGCTGATACTGCTGAGGAGGATATTGGTTATATGCCTGCGGCTCCTGAGGAGGGGGGGAATAGGCAGCCGAAGGCTGGTAAGGAGACTGAGCTGGTGGGTAAGGGCTGACTGGCTGAGGAGGATACTGGTCCTGCGGGTATTGGCCCTGAGGGGGGTATTGAGCGTTGGGCTGAGCGACACCCTGGGGTGGGATAAGCGTCTGCTGCTGCTGGGCTTGCTGATCTTGCTTGGGTTCCATGGCAATCGTCTGAACAGGGGCAGATTCATTGTCAAACAGGAATCGACCAGCCTTGCGGCCCTGGAGGAAGCTGTACAGAGTCCAGACAAAGGTTGCGATAAAGAGAAGCCTTCAATTGTACTTAGTCAGCAAGGCACCAATCAATCCAAATGGGAAGTATTCAAACTCACCAGACCAAGGCTCCGAGGCCAGCAATGGCAGAAAGCATGTCGCCACCAGACTTGAAGAGGATAACGTCACGCTTCTTGACAAAGTCGCGCTTCTTGTAGCATGTCTTGCTGTTAAACAAGCTGCCATCGTCGAAGCAGCCGTCGACCCTGACATTGAAGCGGAACTGGGCGCGCTTGGCAGCCACGGCGGCAAAGGTTGCAAGCCAGAGGATCATCATGACACCGTCAAGGACGATGACGGCAATGACATGGTAGAATTGGTTCAGAGTCGGCAGCTTCTCACTCAGGATAATGTACAAGCAGACGAGCCAGGTGATGATAGCCTGGTTCATTGTTAGATGGTTTGAATTTCGCATTGGAAATAGAGGGCAAGGAATTGCTTACAATAGCCAGAGCGAGACCTTCCTCGTCAAGGTAGGCATCATGCATCAAACGAGCAGCCAAGGCAAGGATGATGAGAGAGATGAGAATCTGGAAAATACGGCAAATGAACACCCAGAGGGGGGTGACCAGCACGTGGCCGGATTCGTTTTCAGGCTGCTGCATGGTGAAGGAGTTTACCAAGTATAAACCCAAGTCACAATGAGTGCTCTCTTAGATATCCAGAAAGTTCAAAACAAGAAAACTTGATAACCCAACTTACACAGGGTGAATCAAGCAAAGAGTCTGGCCTTACAACAACCGAGGAACCAAGGCCGACGCTGGTAGCAGGACAACACGGCATTCTTATTGCTGCCGCCAATACTGCTGGGGCTATAGCCGAGCAAGTCCGCTTCAACCTCTATCTCCGCCACCGGCACGTCTATCAGCCTGGGAGCGGTCGGTGAGGCAGACTGCCGGGTCTTGGTCCCCATCGCCTGTCGAGTTTCGCTCCATTCTGCCCGCGCCAACGATGTGACTAGCTACCTTGGTGCCCCCCTCGGGTTCAGCCGCAGGCCAGGGTGGTGTTTAGGTTTCCTGCTTGAGAGAGCTTGGACCAGGCTGATCAGGGACTCGGATGCCAGTCACTAGCCGTGCGGCTGTGGCAGCCCAAGGGCGTTTTGACGGCGTTCTGGGCCCGCATATGAAGCGTCTTGTTAGCTGGTGTTTAGTACCGATCTAATAGGTGGCACATGTACCTGGGCTGCAGTTGAGCACAGGATCATGATGTGGAGCGACAAAGAAACATTGAACCATTGAACCCCATCCCGAAGGCCTTGCTCGCATCGATGCAACGGAGCAAATGGTGTGAGTGGGCGGACAGGATACTCGTACCGCAGACGAGACATGGCAAAAACGTTCAGGCCAGGGTGGGCTGGGTTGGAACATGTGGCTTGCATAAGAATGCTGGTTGTTAAATGAGAGTTGTAAGCCACGGCTCGGATCAGCTACTGGCGCCGCACAGATGCAGCCGATTTGTCGGTTTAGAGGGCGGGATAAGACTATCGAATATCAAAAAAAGGGAAGAAAATAAAGAATTGGCACACTCATTAACTCTCTCTATCTGTACAGTTACATACATGGGCGCTTTGCCACCCCTGGCTTCAATGTTGCTTTGCACGGCCCAGCAGCTGAGCCTGTGCCTGTGCCTGCGCCTGCGCTACCACCATGTGTTTGTGTTATGTTCCGGCTTTTGCTTCCCAGCTTGGCTTGGACAGAGTTGGCAGCTCGTGAATGGAGTCGGTCAATATCGAACGATCGGCAGTGCGCGGGATTCGTTCCGCCGTCTTATGCCTACAGCTAAGCTCTTTCAGCACGTGGGAGCGCGGACCTTTGGGCATTGACAAGCAGAGACAGACAGATTGGGTCGTCAGATGTCAGGCAGGGATCCGCCGCGGAAAGCTGTGAATGTGACTGTGACTGTGACCTTGTCCAACTCCTCAACTAGCCCGATCGCGCTCACAACTCAGCCTCACTTTTGTTTAGCGTCCTTAGCCGCTTCTGTCCTGTTTGTGCGCTGTCCCGACTGTTCGCTAAAGCTAGCACGGAGGTGGTGCAGCTGTATTGGCTGCAATTCCTACATGCTCGGGAATGAACTCCGTAACACCACATACGAGTAGGTACTCGTACATGTAGGAGCACTGCTGCCGTCCCTCAGAAGGCCTGTGATAACCGACAAAGGAACATGGAATTAGCCCAGGGGCGCTTCTGCGCTGCGTGACTGGCGAGCCGTGAATCCACAGCCAGTAGAGCCTCAATTCTGGGGGTTCTTGGTGGCCGCCGCTTGCTTTCAGCACACGGATCACCACGCCACTTTCGCCTGGATCAAATAGAATCCATGGATAGAATTTCATCGGTTTCACTATGCCCGCGCTTAACGCTGCAAGAATCTGCATTACTCATATAGGTATTTACTTTTTTTCCCGGCTCTCCTTTAATTTCATTGAAATCTTTATTTTTAAACTTTTTTTTGTGCATTGTGTGGTTGTTTTTTTCCCTTTATCCTAGCACAATCATGACTTAGACTTTCTCGTTGGGTCCGGCAATCAGAATCTTGATAGCCTCTCCCGACTTGACCTTTTGGAATGCCTCCTCGGCCTGCTTGAAGCTGACAATGCCCGTGATCAGCTTCTTGACATCAACACGGCCAGCCCTGACAAGCTCAACAGCCAGCTCGTAATCACCAGCACCGTAACGGAACGATCCCCGGGCCGTCACCTCCTTCAAGCACATGGCCATGATGGGGAATGTGATCTCGTTCTTGCCCATGCCACCTTGCACGTAGGTGCCTCCCATGCGAACGACGTGTATGCTCGTCTGGATTGAGGGCTCCGCGCCGCTGGCATCAATGACAACGTCAGCACCGATGGGCAGGTCTGCAAGGTCCTTGATGGCCTGGGCGTTCTCCTCGGGCGAGACTCTCTGAGACACATAGGCGTGCGTCGAGCTGAAGCTCTTGGCAAAGTCCAGCTTGGACTGCACAATGTCGACACTGACCACCTTGGTTGCGCCGTAGGATTTCGCCACGGCAGCACAGAGCAGGCCCACGGGCCCAGCTCCCATCACCACAACAGACTGGCCGGGCTGGATCTGGGCCTGCTTGACAATGTGAACCGCCACCGCCAGCGGCTCAATCAGAGCGCCCTCCTGCAGAGACACGTTGTCCGGCAGCTTGTAGCAGAAGTCGGCGGGGGCCGCCCACAGTCCGGTCAGGGTGCCGTGGTATGGCGGCGTCGCGGCAAAGACCATGTCCGCGCAGAGGTTGTACTTGCCGGCGCGGCAGAAGTTGCATCGACGGCATGGGTAGCCGGGCTCGAGGGCCACTCGGTCGCCCACCTTGAGGTTCTTGACAGCCGGGCCAACCTCGACAATGGTTCCGGCAGACTCGTGGCCCAGGACCATCGGGTCCTTGACCACAAAGTGTCCGATGGCGCCGTGCACCCAGTAGTGGACGTCTGAGCCGCAGATTCCCGTGTAGTTTACCGCGACGAGGACATCGTTGGGGTCGGAGATGGTGGGCTTGGGGCGCTCCTCAAAGGTGACGTCTCCGGGCTTGTTGAGGACAAAAGAAAGGTTCTGTTTTCCGTCGAGGCCAGCCGGTCAGCTCCAATGCTCTATACGTGTATTCTCAACGCCGATTGCCTCTCCGTTGGGTGAGTCCTCTTACGCTGATCGCATCCTTGTTAATCGTCTGAGTCGCCATTTCAACGGTGCTGGAATTCAATGAGCAGACACTTTTGGCGGGGTAGCTCTTTAATTCAGCAAAAGATCCTCAGTCACAGTGACGCTGAAGCAAGAGTTGGACGAGGAAGAAAATTCCTCTCGCAGCCCGATGGCAATTCCATTATATACGCAAATCTCATCCCCGCATTGGGATTCAGCCATATGACATTTTCCATCCGCGACGAGTTTCTTCCCAACCGACGCCCCACGATAGCTGCCAGGCTTCCAACTTAAGGACCCCGCGCAGTGCTACTCTGCGCGTCTAGTATTTTGGCAGAGGCTCCAGGTTCCTGCGCGACGAGGAACTTTCAACACTATTTGAAGTGCAGCCCACAATTATAAGAGGACCAATGGCAATTTAACCGGTGACAATAGCCGCACCAATGGGAGAAGCGTTGGAGAATTAATGGAGATTCTGGTCGCCAGCGATTTCGGTGGTGTAGTTGGGCAGATATTGATTTTTTCTTGCCACACCACGTGCTGTAAGTCGGGATAGAAAATAGCATGACCATGAAATTCGTGTTATGCCAATGAAGCATACACTCGGGAGCTTTCCGAATGATTTGAACAGATTGATTTATTACCATCACATGCTCATATCATCGTACGAGAACAATCCCGGCTATCTTTTGAGCAACATATCTGCGTTCAAAGCACACCAATCATGCCTACCCTGTAGCAAACAGCTCAATATCTTGGGCATTGATGGAGAGTGGCTCTTGATAGAGGCTGATATCTCTTCTCCATATAATGTCACTGTGTCTCTGTAAAAATACGAGTGAGAGTATCCTCTTAAACTCTCCTGGGTGCCTTTCACATTTCTTCAATCGCATTTGTGTCATAAGCGGTGGGCACCAGTCACTATGCTGTATTTGCATAGTTGAATACATGAATATGACACTTCATTACGAACTCATCTCTATTAACCATTTCACAGTTACTAATATGAATAATAATCAGTATTCGCTTCTATAGATAAGGGAGGCAAAATACAGTGACTGGGTCGCAATGGGCCTAAAAGGAAGGCGTCTCTCAACCATAGCCACCAAATAAAAAGGGAGCTTCGTGACACTTGGATAGGCCCTGGAAACATGATGACTTTGAGGCACGATGGCCTTGAAGAAAAGAGCTCATCAAGTACTTATAAGGATGTAAATGCTCCAATATGTTTCTCATCTCCGAGATGAGGTAAAATATCCAGCCCAGCAAATAGAGTTGGCTGTGTACGTCAAAACTAGAACTCGCTACATATCGCCTTCACAATATACATATATAACAATCATCATCATTAGCTAGCACGGTGCTTAAGCGGGACAGCGTCTGTGTCATCAACAACCGGTATCCCCAATGTAGAGGCTACATTCAGATCTCCTTCATGTCGACAAACTTTTTTTTCTTCACTGGAGGTATTGACTGACATATTAGAGAAAGATGTCTCGCCCATGGGCTCAGCCAGCATCCATGTAAGCATGAGGAGGCCGTCGGCTGGTATGCTGCCATCATCTGTAGGAAATACCAGCTGACGAGAGGCTCTGACTATGAAGTATCCATTTTCAGCGTGCATCTGCAATATCCGAGCTCCTGTTTCGTGAAAGCTTAACATCAAGACCTAGAATGAACGTGAGCCATGATATTATACAGCTGTTGTAACGCCCTTACCGGAAACGTATGGTGCTCGAGCCATGGAAATAGAGCAAGGTTTCTGCGAAGTATGCTGACAGCTAGTAATAACTCGCTCCTTAAGATTCGATCATCGGGTATAATTGTATCGTACGTGATGATAATTATATGAGGCACTTGTGGATTAGGTCCGTATCGGCTTCCGCCCTGATAAAGGAGCGTAGAGGTTGCTTCAAACTCATGATGCTCATTTGTTGGACCTGTGTAAACTTTCCCATAACCCGTGGCCCCAGTAGGATCTACAGGGTATAAACTAGCAGGTGAGCGAGATTAGCATATACCTTTGACATGATGGGGAGGCTTGATGGGAGCACACATACCGACTGACGATCCACCATGGGTTATGTTTCATAGTGCCACCATCAATCCAGGCGTCTGTCATCTGCCAGAGGGCATTGGCATAGTAATTGACGCAACAAATGTCTGGTATTCGATTTCCATTCTCGTCTATGACCCAACGGGTCTCTTTTTCAGGTTCTGGCCATACTTCTCCATCCTCGAGATATTGTTCGGCCAGCCATTTTGCCCATCTGTGACGAGTGGGTTTGGAAAAGAAGAACCTCTTTTCGACATCAATTGGATCAAAGTCGTCAATGTTAAGTGGGGCACCTCGAATGACTTTAAGTTCCTCTAAATCCTCATCGGATAACAGCGGTGTATCCTCTCTTATCTCCAAACAGCGCTTCAGCCTGGTATATTGATCGTATAGCTGTAGATGCCATTCTAGCTGATGGTCAGGATGTGGTCGCGGCAAAGACCTGAGAAGTCTCCGGAACCTGGACGAGGAGCCATATGAAGGACCGCCCCAGAGAAGCGCTATGTCATAAATCTCAGTGGGGCAGTTATGCCAAAGCATGGCAAGGTATGAAATGATGATGGAAGCTACCCGGCCAGGCAGCTCTTATCAAACACGCTTCACCAAAATATCCAGCTATTTGTGGAGTTGCAAGTCCGAAACGTGCAGTAAAGTTCCAGTGGGTTGCATCTGTCAGCCAGCTTTGGGCAATTGTTTGATGCTAAAGTTGCTGCTAAATAAAGAGGCGGGGCTCTTCCTTGTATCTCCCGAAACTCTGCCTGCGATAAGCGGGGTAGCGCTGCCTCGAGGTACCTGTTGGAACTTGCGTGTTGTACGACCTGTACTTGCCCAGGCACCACCACGTGAGATGGAGGACTCGTCGTGGAAGGAACCACCAACTTTGGAAGCCAAAAAGGAAAGGACGAAAGGAAACAATGGCTCACCTAATCATATCAAAGATCTGACACGGCGACTTTCAATCTTCCTTTTTTTTCCCTCCCTCAATCTCATTTCCCCCAAGATCTTCCTCTCGCTCGCTGCACGCTTGACAGACATTCGCCCGCCCCAATAAATTAAGCGCCCTTCCTGCCGCGGCCAACGTCCTCCAGCCTATCAGAAGCCCACCTCGATGCGACCAGACGCGATGCTGCAGGCCGTGTGAGTGGCCTATGGCGTTCGTCCAGTGCCTTCAAGCTTCAACCCACCCCTGCGTCTCCAGCGCTTAAGTACGCCAATGCAGTGTGATGCGGCTTCCCATTGGCCTGCCGGGGCATCGATGGCGTCCACCCTTCAAGATCAAGGTGCTATTTTGGGGCGCAGAGATCATGGTGCCACCCACTCTCGCTCGTGGTTCGCTGTGATGTGTGCCTTTGTCCGTCTACACCGGCTGCGATTCTCATGCCGGCTCGACTAAGCTGTCTAGCCAAAGGCGCTTAATCGACTGATTCGATGGCGGCATCTTTTGGCTATCAGGTTGGGTCGCCGACCTTCTCCCCACCCATTCACAAGGCTGGCACACTTTGACAAGAGGAGTGCCTCTTTATTATATCTGGTCTTGTAGCGCTGTTTTTTATTCCTGCCCTTGCATGGTGCTTCTTTTGTTGTTGTTCTTTGTTGTGTCTGCTCTGCTGGTATCACGATGCGACGCTCAGCCAACAAACAATGAAGCCGTAGCATCTTGTTAGCGTTTGTCCTCACCTTTTGGATACCCTAGGCGTTTCTTTTTGTTTCTTTCGGTGCTCTGGCGCGCCACTTCAACTCGATACCCCACGCCTCTTCCGTGAAGAAGGCTCTTTTTGAGTGCTGCTTGTGTATACTGAATACACCATCTCGTGCTTAAACCATGGCCTCACATCGGCCGTCTGGCAGCGCCAGCTTGTCGCTCTTCCCCAATCCCAACTTTTCCAAACCTCACCCACGCGCCCAGGCACCTCGAGCCCGCCGTTCAGAGTCCCATGAGCGTCGAGCGACCACGCCACAGCAGCAACTTCAAGATAGTCGCGCTACAACACCTGTTGCTTCACCCTCGCCGGTGCTTGCTCCAGTATCATCGCCCTCTCAAAATGGCCGACAGACTCCACAACCGAGGACACACACGCCTTTAGAGTTCAATCCTCTAATCGAGGAAGCATCAGAGGTTGTCTCAGACCACAATGTTCTGCCAGCCATGGACACTGAAGAGCAACCTGACGGACCTGGCGAGGGTCCTAGTCGCCCACGATTGACCATCGAAGTTCCTAGGGATGGTGCACTCCCACCACCACCTCCGATGTTCGTAGGTAATAATGTCAATCAGCCGAGAAATTCCATCGCCAAACCCCCTCTATTTTTCGACCCTCCCCCAAATTCTCAACCGCCGCCGCCCTTGCGATCCATGTTCCCGACATACAACCCCGACTTACCCTTGGATCAACAAAACTACGGCCCAATTCAAATGAACCCATCTGGAGTGCCTCGGGCTGTTGTCAGTCGCCAGAGCTACTATGAAAGCGCTGAACCTGTAGCAGAGCTACCTCCTGTCAGAATCCCCGTTCGCCCTCAAAACCCCCCAGTCATTCCCGCCATCTGTACAACCGAACAACTTCAGGATCTCTGGAAGGTCACAAACGGCTGGCAAGCATCTGGCTCTGAGGGCCGCGTTTACTGCTTGAAGTTGACACAGCAGAAAGATGCCCCCGTTTATACACTCTCTTCCACCTCACAGCCTTTCTATAACCTCCGGTTGGATCCCACATCTGCATCAGCCTATGTATCACTAAACAGATACGATCCCAGCAAGGCCTACAAAGTTCCCAAACCAGCGTCAAATTCCGCTGCAAACATTCTCAATGGTGTAATGGGCGGTGGCAATCGTGCCTCAGACGGAAAGTATTGGCAAGAGGCTCTGAATACAACCCTGGAAGAGGAATCTAGAAAACACTCTCCAAATGACGGCCTTGCTGCTCTTCTCATGCCCTGTGCTGCAACAAAAATAGTCATGGATAGGGCAGACGATCCTGGCACGGTTGCGGCTGCAGAAAGAGAGTGCGGAAGGCTTGTCTGGGATGACGATAGCGCAAGTTACTATTTAGTGCATCCCGCCCTGGCGACACCCTTCTGTCTCACAATTGAGCATTCTGGTGCGTGGTCTCGTGTTGAGTATACACTAGAGCATCACGAATCGCCGCAACACCTTGCCAAGCTGACGCGAGATGGCACTGGTAGTGGGTGGTTGGAAATCGATACTGGCGTTGCGTCCAAAATCGAGTCATATTATATTGTCGACGTGGCTGTTACGGCATTGCTTCTTGTTGCCGCTATGGATGATCGCAACTCACCCAACACTGTTATAGAGGCATTCGAGGCACCGCCGTTACCAGAGCCTCCCAGACAGTCAAGAAGCCTCAGCAGCGCTCTGAGCCGACACCGTGACTCTGAAGACGGCAAGAAGAAGAAGGACAAGAAGGAAAAGAAGCGCACACGCATGGAACAATTCGAAATTGACCTCGAGAGCCAAAATGACAGCCTGGCCAAGGAGCTGGGTAGGGGGAGCAAAAAGTCATCGGAAGACAAAGGGCCGTTTATACTACGGGTCATTGTCAAGCTGGTGAAGGGGATATTTAACTGTTTTATATGGATACTTACGATTGGGTTTGCATGTGTCAAGGGAGTTTTCAAGGTTTTTTATAAATGTGTGGGATCCAAGTATTAATACGACAATGCATTATGATGATCGATGACAACGAGCGACCGAAGTATCTCTTTCAATGTGATCGTGAACATTACCAGTCGACTGCATTTAAAGATGTAAATAGTATAAGCCCGTCTCACAGTTACTTCAATGACTGTGATGCCAAGAAACTTGTTCATAACAAATTGTAGATAAAAGAAAGCCCAGTTTTAAAATCCATTTTCGGGATGATCTAACATCCATACTTTATATATACGCATTAGGACCATCTCGCAATTGCACAGTATAATGCATTAACAGCGCTCATGATTAAAGAAATCTTCCATTCCTCCCGTCAATCCTTTCCCATTTTATGTTCTTTCCGCTCGCTCGCCTCACATCTACCGCTTCCTCTTCCGCACCATAATCTTCTTCCCTCTCCTCGTCGTCCCGCCTGAAGTAGCCGTCTTGGCCATCTTTGCCCGCTGGACCTCGAGCTGCGTCTCTGCGGTCATGAGGGCTTTGACTTTTTTGCGTGAGTGCTCGAGCTTGCGCTTGAGTTCGTTGAGGTTTTCTGATCGTTCAAATGCTTCGTCTTGGTCTTCTCTTTTCGTGGTTGCATCTTCGGCTGCTTGTAGGGCTTCGTCTCGTTCGTCTTCGTTGTCTAGGAATACGATTTTCCTGGGACCATTTGAATTTGACCTTCGTTTTGGCGGGCCGTCAATTTCATCATCGAGATCAAAATCGCCGTCGTCATCCTCATCATCCTCTTTGGCCAGCTGATCCAGGCCCTTTGTCAAAACGGCCTGCTGCTCTAACCTCGCCAGCTCCTTCACGGCGACCTGCTTCATCGTGCGGACGTATCCCAGGTCCTGCGTCTTGAGCAGCCGCACCGTGTCCTGGTCCATGCCCTTGTTGTTCCCGCGGTCGCCTTCAACTCTGCCGTTCCACTTCCTGCCGACGTTGATCTTGGCGCCGGGACCTTTGCGCGACATCATGCCGAAGTAGAATTCATCTTCGTTGCGCTCGGCGGCCTTTTCCCGGAGGGCCTTGAGCTGTGCCTTTTTCTGGTTGTAGTCCTTTGCACGCTTGGAGTAATCCTGAGCTTTGTCGTCAGTATCAATTCATCAAGAATTTTTCTAAAAGAGGCTCCCCGGGAGATAAAGATTGAGTATTTTGCTGTCTTTTGTCTTTTTGTCTCGTACCTTGTGCTTCTCGAGGAGACCGAGGCGACGGCGCTCGAGAGGTTGCGCACGCTCCCGATGGGGGCGCCGCTGAATCGAGTTTCGCAAAGACGACATCTCTGCGACTACGACGACGTTTCCGTAGAGAGATTTGGTGGGAAAAGAGCTTGTGGCGGCTTCGAATGCGAAGACGTCGCTGCGATTCTGAAGAAAGCTGTGCTTGAAGGTGGCAGAGCGGCAGAATTCTGAGATTTTTGGCGGTGAGAGCAGGGCGTGGCTAGTGCCTGGTGGCGCCGTTGAACCCAAGAGTGGCGCTAGAGAAATGGCACTGAACAATGATTCTATTGCAAGGGAAGAGCTGAAAAAAATTATTTATTGTTTCAAAAGGTATGTCCAAAAATTGGAATTGGTTCATAATATCATTGATTGGAATATATGTTGTCTAAATGGTGTCGTGGTTGGACATTTAGTATACAAGATTGCGTCCAAGACTCTGCACGCTGTAGTAATACAGTTCTCTCTTACATGATAGGCTTCTAGAGGCCGTCTTTTCTAATCAGTCTTTTGAATGCTCTCAAGATGATCCCAGTGATCAGGTTATTAGTGGTGTAGAATATTTTACTCTCAACTTATGCAGATTTTGAGCGGAGCTGCAGGCCATATGGAGCAAGCTGCTCATTGCTGAGCTTGCTAGGTGACTGAACGAACGGATCCTCTCCCTTCATCGTCTTGGGAAAAGCTATGACGTCTCGGACAGTCGGTGTGCCGGTCATCAGGGCCGCAAGGCGATCAAATCCGAGTGCAAAGCCGGCATGAGGAGGACATCCTGAGCGTAGAGCTTCGAATAGATGAGAAAAGTCTTTGATTCTCTTGTCGGTCATCTTCAGAACGTCCCGCATGATGAAGTCTTGAACGTCAGCAATGTGGTTACGCACACTGCCGCCGCCAATCTCAATTCCATTGAGAACCAGATCATAAGCAGCGCTCTTTGCCTCTAGGGGATCGGTAAAGAGCAGCTCCAGGTCTTTGTGGGAGAGGGGGGCGGTAAAGGGGTGGTGAGAAGCCGCAATTCCTGCTGCACCCTCCTGACCAGGCTCACCCTCTTCAACCGGCTTGAACATGGGAAACTCTGTCACCCATACAAATTGGAGCGATCCTGGCTCACCAAGTCGTGGAGTTTCCATGTAACCTGCTTCCACAAGTGCCTTCCACAATAGGTTGCGGACATCTCCAATTCTAGTTGAGCCTGAGTAATATTGTCCAGCAGGCTTCTCGCGGGCCTGGAAGACAACAAGATCTCCGTCTTGGAGACCCTCCTTTCCTGAAAGCAAGTCCAAAACGCTCTCGTATTCAAAGCCCAACGAAGAGAATCCACACAGTGGCTTGCTCGAGTCGTGGATGAGAATTTGAGGTTTGCCGTCTGGATTGTTTGCCAAAGAGGGGGGAAGTTCGTCCATAAACCTAGTAACAAATTTGCGCGCATCCGATGTAGAGCAGCCGTTCAATGGTAATGTGAAGGCCTCTATAAGAGGGTTAGGCAGATGAGTGATCATGCCAACGAAGTTGCGATAAGGCTCAAGATCTGGTAAAGCGTGTATCTATGACACGTCAGTATACGATCAACGTGGTTACGCCTAATTGCCTCACTCTTAAGGGAATACGCAAGTCTGGCTTGTCAGAGCCATACGCCGCAATGCTATCTGCAAAGGTAAGATTGGTAAACTGATGGGCCACAGGTTGGTCTGCTGGCGGTGGAGTAGAAGGTATCTCAGCAACAACCGGAATCACCTCTCCTCGAATTTCTTTGTAGCTGTGTGCAGGCTGTAGGGCGGTTAATGCTCCTAATACGATGTCATTGATATCCTTTTGCACACTCTCAGCTCCAGCAAACGCCCACTCCATATCGAGCTGGTCAAAGTCGTCAGTGCCAAGTTGCCGGAAGATATGTCGGGATCCGACTTACTTGTGAGAATTCAGGTTGCCGATCGGCGCGGAGATCCTCGTCGCGGTAACAGCGAGCCCATTGCATATAGCGCATAATACCACTAGCCATGAGAACCTGCTTGTATTGCTGAGGGCTTTGACTTAAAGCATAAGCGGTACCCTTTTGTCGGGTAGGAACGAGAAATTCTCTAGCACCTTCGGGGGTAGACTTGAAGAGAGTAGGCGTCTCTATATCAGTGAAACCCTTCTGGAGCAAGCTTTGGTTGAGCATTCCTTTCAGCCATGATCTAAACTGAAGTCTGGCCTGTAATTCTGGGTGAAATCGGATCTGGAGATGTCTCTTTGTTGGCGGGAACTGGACTTCGGGTGTTACTATGAGATTTTTCGGAACACTGTTCAGAGCCCGTATGCTGTCGAGGTAGACGGTTCTTTTTGATGAGCCTTCATTGGGCTCGGCGGCGTTTACAGCCTCTTGTTGCTTTATACGAATAAGCACGGGACTGAAAGCTGGAACCTGGCGGAAATCGTCATGGGCTTCACTGTCTCTTTCCGAGCTAGAGCAGACTTGAATGATTTCGCCGGAGGGTGTTGTGAGATCTGCGAATGAGAGGTGCTTTGAGACATTGCGACTCTTGCCTAATAATCCCACGTAGACGTCTTCTGATCCGAGTCCAAGTAATTCATCATTGGCCTCAACTGTTGCATGTTAGACATTTTCGGCCTTGAAAAGAATTTTGCCATTGAAAAAACTCACATTTATGCCAAAGATCTAATAAACTGGTGCGCTTTGACGAGCTTTCTGCCTCATCCTTGGCTACCTGTGAGTAAAATCGGCTGTTCCTGTAAATCGCCCGTCGTGGAATTGCTGCTGCAAAGGCGTTGATGCAAACATGACGACGCAATGTCAGGCTACGGGAGCCAACAAGAGGCCCCATTGCCCAATATCAATCACAGACTGGCATTCAATAATAGAAGAATGACTTGCGCAAAGAAATATGGCATGACTGATGCCGATAAGATAGAAGATGGACCTTCGCGCAGAGAAGCCGCCCAATCAGCCGATGAATTCCCGGATACCCCACGCCTGCGCAGAGCTTTAAATTTCTGCCGGCGTTTGGCGAGCTAGAGATTTTTCTTTTCTTTTCTTCTTTATCCTTCCATTCAAAAAAACGTACGCACCCCAAACCGCCGCGAGACTCTACGATGCGTGCAATTGCTAACTGAGACTGCAGGTGATGAGATTCCGTGTATAATATGATGCAGGAGCCGCCTTCCTGACCTTTCAACACTCTTCCTTCGGGGCTTCAGGGTTTGGAGGTGATGGAGGGCTGGTTCCATGATATGGGCGTTCGACACACCGACCTTGTTATTGCATCGGACGCGATGAAAAAAAGCTCTGATTTATAAAGAGTGGAAGTTTTCTTTCTTCTTATTGTCTGTTTACTTGTTTTCCTTTTTTTTCCCCCTATCTTTTGGATTTTCTCTTTTCTTGCTGTTTGTTTGCCTTGCAATGTATCTCTCCCATACCTGGATTTCGTTCGCTTCTGTAGCCTCTTGCATCTTGATACGGAGAAGGGCTTAGCTCTTTGACGGTGTCGGGATGCCGTAATAATTAAATAGAACCTGGTTCGTGTTCCTTAATTTGCTATTGGTAAAAAAATAAATATCCGTGCCGTGTCCTAAATTGCGCCTGAGTGGAACGTCATACGCACTGATATAAAACCAATGCGTCTGCCGTGTTTCGTGATTCCTGCTGCTGCTGGTTGGAAAATAACCGGTTTGGCTAAAGCACCAGACTAGACTAAACTACGCAGCCTTGCATATTACGCCTCTGCACTGCACGGTGAATTATGTACATACAGATACAGCGCGGCAAGGCATATCTACAGTAAAGTCAATTGCCGTTAGTGAGTGACCTTCTCGTCTCCCTGCCCAGCCACCATATTTCCGCTGCTTCCGCCGCCACGTGCCGCAGCGCTCGGGGTATCGCCATAACCTCAACCCAACTCTCGACTTACTGGTGCCCAATAGCAATCCAATAGCAATACCAGCATCCATCCTCCCACCAACCCCAAACCAAACCAAAGCTCCGCCCGGCTGCCGGTTCGGCCTGACATCCGTTCAGTCGCCCAACTTTCTTATCCACCACCGACGACTTGACGATTGTCCCTCAGCCGGAAGAATTCCCTCGAGCACGGCTCCCGATCACACCTTGCAACCATGAGCTCCTTTGAGAAGTCCGTCAAGGGGGCGACCAAGATCAAGGTGAGTTGCGCCTCCAGTTGCGCTCAGCTCCGCACAGCTCAAGCTCAACCGTCCCTGTTGACAAGCAACGATGATGGCGACTGTTGTTTCTTTCTCTCTCCCCCTTCTTGTTATGGCGATGGGGCATCTATCTATCCATCTTTGGGCTCTCAGCGCCAGACCAAACACGGAGACAGAAGCAGGGCAACCCCCAAGACAGACCAACCAGATGGCTAATTACTCCTCGTCTATGTGCGCCTGCAGAATGCTCCCCCCAAGACCAAGTATATCGAGCACATCCTAGTTGGTACTCACTCCGGCGAGGCTGGCATCGCCGAGGTCCTTCGCGCGCTCCAGAACAGACTTCACGACTCAACATGGACCGTCGTCTTCAAGAGCTTGATGACGGTTCATCTCATGATCCGCGAGGGGTCTCCAGAGGCGACACTGGCGTACCTTGCCCGACATCGAAACATGCTGGCTATTAGCAACTTCGCAGACGGTCCGTTCCAACCGATGCCATCAAGAAGCTAGAACAACACCAGGAAACTAACAGTGTACAATAGCTCAAACCCAAGGCCGAAACATCCGCCACTATGCCAATTACCTCATCGAGCGAGTGCGCGCATATCGCGATACCAAGACTGATTGGGTGCGCGCCCCGGAATCAAGGCTGGAGAGACTCACTGTCGAGAAGGGTCTGTTGCGAGAGACGGAAGTCGTTCAGCATCAGCTTACGGCCCTACTGAAATGCGATGTGCGTCATATTAAAGACTTTGTCGATAGTGGAACCGAAGCTTACCCTTCTTGCAGCTCCTCGATCAAGAACCAGAGACCGAGATCACGATTGCCGTATTTCGATTACTAGTCCTCGACCTTTTACCTTTGTTCCAGGTCTTGAACCAAGGACTTATTAACATTCTTGGTCAGATTTGGTTAACTTTGCTGAATATTGAGTCCATTCTAACATTATTGCTATAGGTCATTTCTTTGAAATGTCAAAGCCGGACGCCGACAGAGCTATGGAAATCTATCGGACTTTCACTAAGCACACAGACTACGTCGTCCAGTACCTGAGCACTGCGAAACAGTGGCAGCATCATACCAGGGTTGAGGTTCCCAAGCTCAAGCATGCGCCTGTTAACTTGGGTCGCCAGCTTGAGGAGTATCTCAACGACCCGGACTTCGAGATTCATCGACGGCAGTATCTGGCAGAACAAGAGGCAAAGAAGGGCAACAAGGGATCCAAGTCTAAGGCTACAAAGAGCGGAATCGACTTCCCCAAGGCACCATCCCCTGCGGCTAACAATCCGTTCCCGCTCCCCAACAGTGGAAATGCGACTGCCAAGGTCGAGTCAAAGCCTCAAGCTAACAAAGGACCGGACCCCGACCTCATCGACTTCTTTGACTCCATCGAGCAAAACCAGATACCGATGCAAGTTACCGCCCAACAGCCTCCTATGCAGGTGCCCATTCAAGCTCAGGGGCAGGATTTAGCTTTCCAGGCGCAAAACGTCGGGCTAGGCTTCCAGCAAGGTCAATTTGTCCAGCAACCTCAAGGCTTTGTCCAGGGCAATGGATTTCCACAGCAGGACAATGGATTTATGCAACCCCCTGCGCAACTGCAGCCAACCATCACCGGCTTCAGCGGCTTTGGGCCACAACTAGGCCCTATCCCTCAGAACACTGTTGCCAATTTCCAGACTCCTATCCAGCAGCAACAACCACCCGTTGGTCTTCAGCCCACAGGCCTTCAACCCGTTGGCCTTCAACCTACTGGTCTGCAGCCGTCACTTGCCGCTCCAGGCATGACCAATCCTTTCCGCCAGTCCATGCTGGTAGCACAGCCAACATCCTCGTCATCGCAGCTGTCAACACCGACGTCGAGCACGCCAACCCTCAACCGCCAATCAACCAACCCCTTTGCCAGGTCAACAAACTCTCCAGGCCAGAATACGGGCCCCTTCCAAGCCCAGTCCGTACAGCCCCAGCCCACGAGCACCAACCCTTTTGCTCGCAACGTTCCCATCGAAGCTCCGCAGCAGCAGCAACAGCAGCTCCAGGATCAGCAACAGCAGCAATCTTCGGGGCTTGCACCACAGCCAACGGGTGTTACGAACCCGTTCCGTCAAGGCGCCTTTGTCAACCACGCTACCGGTATGGGCTGGCAGCATAATCAGACTCCGATTGGTGGCGGTATTGATCACATCCAAACTGTGCCGGTGTTCCCTCGCCCAGCACAGCAGACGCCCTGGCAGCAATAAATTCCTTTGCCTCTTCAATATTTTGAATCATGTAAAGCCTTTGTGATCTGGTAATCTGGATTTCGTCATTCTTTATCGCCTAGGTTTTTTTTCCTTTCATGGGTTTATTCGTTGCTATGGGGGGTTTCCGCTTTCTCTTTTTATTATTCTTACATATCGCATCAAGCAGCGAGGCGTTTATTGGTTTTTGGGTGTACTTTCTTCTTCTTCTTCTTCTTCTTCTTCGTTCTCTTTCTTTGTTCAGTCGAGGGGAAGGATTCAGCTGTGGAATCATTATTACTAGTCAGAATTTCTGGAGGAATTATTTCTTTAGCATGCAAATTCACACAGCTTTTATTACTGGAGGGATGGCTTTTGGCACAGAAGGGGAGCAGCATTCTGCGAAGAAAGCGAAGACGAGACGGAAAGAATTGGGCAGACTGGAATGAATCGGATTGGTTGTATCGCGTGTTGTTGGGCGGAGGGTTTCTCGTTCGGGGGGACGAGGGATGCAAAGAGTATTCGTTAGGTTTATAAATGCATTTTCTTCATGGAAGGGGCCCAACTATCGTCGAGTTGGGGTAGTATTAATACTGTAGCGTTATGCAGAGGAATAAAATACCTACTTGTTTATAATTTCAAGTATTCTGCTGGTTACTTGTGTCTAGTATTGACATAGCATTGCTTCATCACCTTTCGATATATTGGCTAAGTGACTAGGATAAATCTTGAAATGCCAGATGGCCAACTGTTTTTGAATAAACCGCCTGTATATCTAGCCTAGTATGATATTTCATGGTATCAATCTTGATTAAAAAAAGAAAGAAATATCTACAAAACAAAAGTCCTCCAAATCTCCAAACGCCTATCCATATCATCTTGTTATAATTTCAGCTCATAGCCCCCCTGCTAACGCCTTGAAATGCAAAATCATGTATACTCTAGTGAAGATCGAGTGAGTAATTTGAAACCCGGTATCTTGCAGTGCCGAAATGTTCTCAATCTCAATAAGAGATGTCTCTTAAGAGTTCGTTCCTCAAAATGGATCATCCACGTCCATCTTCCCACCCACTGGTACTGTCGCACCAGCCTCTAAAGAAGCTGCCACAGTTGCTTCCTCTCTGATATCCTTGTCTTCAGCGACAAACACGCCTAGGCCAGAGAATGCTTCGAACAGAGCCCTCGTAAGGTACTCCTCGGAGCTGTATCCGCCCACAATATAATCCTCCTTGGTGCGCGTAATATCGAGCCACTCGCTCTTATACTGCGAAAGGTTCTCGCTGGCCAAGTCGACTCTCTGAGGCGCGAGATCCAGGCCGCCAAACGGATCGTAAGGTTTATCATCCAACACGGCAGTACGCTTTTCTCTTAGACCACGAATCGACAAGCCGCCTCCCAGCGTCGCAACGGCATCCAGCGTAGCGTCGCGCTTCTGCTGTCCTCGTTTCTTGAGCAATATCCGATCGACCGTCTCTTCGGCATGGCCAAGCTCCGCGTTCTGTAGGGAATTGAGCATTTCCTCCCGGAACCGTGCGGCATTGGCTCTCTCAGCGGCATCCTCCTGCAGTTCCTGGATACGGCGCTGTCGAGCAGCCTCTTGTTCCAGAGCGAGGCGCTTCTGCCGTGACTCGTCCGATTCGCGAGCGAGTTTGCGGTTGCGCTCAATCTCGGCTTTGTGCTGGGCCTCCCACTCGGAGAGTTGGACTTCGGCCTTTTTGCGAGCCTCGTCGTTTCCGTTGACGAGGTCGTCGGTGAGGCATTCCACCATGTAAAGATAGTCGTTGTACGCATCCAGGCTCTCAAAGTCGTCTTCGGCCTTGTTGAACACGGCCGCCACCCTTCTCCTAATGTCCACCTCCCGCTCGACGCCCAAGTCGCCGAAGAAGGCCGTCTTGAAGCCTCTCAAGCGGAGCGTTTTGTGACAGCCCGCATAAGGGCACTGATTCGGACCGTCCTTGAAGATTCGCTCAACGCACGTCTTGCACATGCGGTGGTAGCACTCGGTATTGATTTTGAACTCCATGTCCTTGTTGAAGTAGCGTGTGGTTTTGCACACGGGACAGGCTTCATCCTGGTCTGCGGGCGGGAGAGGAGCGGAGACGAAAGAGGCGGAGGAGCTGGAGGCATGGCGCACCGATATGGTGCTGGTGCCGCCTGTGCGAGACATTGTTTCGGGTGTTGCGAGTTGATAATGGAACCGCGATCTGAGGATGCGAGACTCGAGCTTCGAGATGGAAGTGCAGATGGCCTGACGCCAGTCGGACACGGCGGTCGCGTCGGCACTCCGTAGTCAAAACTGAGTCGTATGGATCTTTTATCTGGATGTGGCGATATTAGATGCGGTCTATGTCTTTATATCAAGGACAATCGCCTTGGGGGCACGCGACGTGTAGGAGAGAGAGAAGGAGAGAATGATTCCAATGGCTGACAATTCATTATCGGTCGGATAGCTTTCCGCCCTTGCAGTTTAAGCTTCGGGGGCTACTAGGAGTACGTAAGCAGGATACCAGCACGTCATTGGCCTGCGGGCATGTTTAGCATCTGCCAGGCTCATTGTTAGCGCAACTGCCCCTCCAACGTGAGCTAAACTTCCACCCGCATCCATTGTCTACCATTACCTTCAGTGCTTTGATATCACAGGCAAAGAAGTTCTTCACAAGCTTCACAGTGCTTTGCCATGGCCGACAAGGGTAAGATACTACTGACTTGACAGATTGTGCTGTCTCTTCTTCATCTTCGCCTACATCTCTGCCTTGTCTCATACATCTTCATGATTCAAATAGCTAACAAAGCTGCGGCTACCTGCAGATCCATCCCCCGCTGAAGACGCCGCCGCGCGCAAGAAGGAGGCTGAGGAACAGGCTGCGCTGCCTTACAAATGGACCCAGACCATCGGCGAGCTGGATCTCTCCTTCAACGTCCCCGGAAACTACAAGTCGAGAGACCTGGTGGTTGATATAAAAAAGACGACGCTGACTGCGGGCGTCAAGGGACAGGAACCCATCATAAGTGTATGACATTCATTCCCTCTGCTATAATCATGATGCGCCATAGTCGTGCTCTGCAAGATTGTCATAAACGCTCCCCTTTCTTCTTCCTCTCCCTCTATACAGAGATGAAATGAAACAAGGCAGAAGGTTACTATCTATATACATGTGCTCATTCTGAGTGTTACCAACAGGGCGATCTCCCCCATGCGATCCGCGTCGACGACTCTACTTGGACCTTGTCCACCAACTCCGACGGCACCAAGAGCGTAGAAATCCACCTCGACAAGATCAACAAGATGGAGTGGTGGGCACATGTCGTTACCAGCGCACCCACCATCGACGTCACCAAGATCCAGCCCGAAAACTCCAAGCTCTCCGATCTCGATGGCGAGACCAGGGGCATGGTTGAGAAGATGATGTTTGACCAGCGACAGAAGGAGGCTGGTCTCCCGACCTCGGACGAGCAGAAGAAGATGGATATCCTCAAGAAATTCCAGGAGCAACACCCAGAGATGGATTTCAGCAAGGCCAAGATCCAGTAAGGCAGAGGGGGTATTTGTATAAAATATAATGAATAAACAATTGCTTAACAACGAGGGGGTATCATCGTGATTCAAGTGCCATAGCAGCCCGCTCTAAGAATGAATTGAACTCCTTGACCTGTTTGAGCATCCCGCCTGTGAAGCTCGACGAGCTGGCTTGCTCCGATACGCGAGACACAAGCAGCTCGAGATTAGCCAGCTCGGCTTCCCTTTGTGCGGCTCGCGAAAGCTCGGGCGCCTCCCTGCCCTGTTCCACAGCGAGGTCTACGTCGTGCATAAGAGAAGATGCGTCGAGACAATACTGCAATACGCTCATTAGTATATGGAAGTTTTACAGCACCACAATAAACAGGCCTTACCTTTGACTCTCTAGAATCTGCCTCGTGTTTGATTCTGATGGCATCCATTCGAAGAGCAACCTGCTCTCGCTCGGCTTTGATACGCATAATCTCCTCGCGCAAAGCCATTCTCTCTTTCTGCACGTGTCGAACCCGCTTCCGCAGCGAATGCCAATGGTTCAGGTGAATAGCCTAAGGACGCCTCATTAGTATTATCCTCTTATGGTTCAGATTTGCATTTGCTCATGACATACGTGTTGAAGGAACCGAGATTTGAGTTCCTCTCGGTAAGCCTCAATGGCTCGCGTTTTGATGCGATACTCCTTCTTTTTCGCAGGATCCTCTGCGTTACCGGCCACCTCCTGGAGCTGCTCCAACGTTGAGGAAATCACCTCGTCGCAGACCTGAGCAAAAACATCAATTACACTTTCTCCTCCATGGTTGACGAATGCCATCTCATTCTGCAGAGGATCTATATCGTCATCCTCATGAGCACGCTTCTTGTGGTTAACAAATCGCTGGACAGTGATTTCAATCGTCCCGCCGTCTCCCTCGCTCTGGTCGCTATGTCGCTTCTTGGCTTTAGCCTTCTTAGGTTGCGGTTCTTCGTGTTCTTCGCTTGCATCTCGTGGCTGTGCTTCAACGCGTTTTCTCGGTTTAGCGGGTTTCGATTTGGCAGTAGGTTGTCTTTGAGCAGCCGGGCTCTTGCTGGGCCGTCCGCGTTTTCTCTTAGGGGGTGTTGGCAGGACTGTCACCTCTTCTTCCTCTTCTTCGGCCTCAGTCGCTTCCTCCACATCTTCCTCAAGTTCTTCCTCTGGCTCAGGGTCGGGTTCCGATTCTCGCTCCAATTCGGGCTCGGGTTCAGGCTCAGGCTCCAATTCCTCCTCTTCTATTTCTCCGGCATCCTCCAATTCCTGGGATCCCAGCTCTGGAGACGGTTCCCGTGGTAATCTCGCGCTTCCCCTCTTCAAGAGTCTTGCCACTTCTTCCACATCAATGCCATCAGAGTTCTCTTGGTCTTCCTCTTGCTCCTCTTGTTCGTCCTCATCTTGTGCCAAAGTGCTCTCTTCAATAACCAAGTCGGTAGTAGCTTCAGCCTCTATTTCCACAAATTCCTCTTCTTCGTCTATTCCTGGTAACTGAGGCAAGTTATCTGACGACAGCTCATCCGCCAAGTGCCTCGTATCGCGACCACCATATACCCTTCCAGCTGATCTCTGCGAGGATCGAGCTGTAGCTGCACCACTACGACGTCGCGCCTTATTCTTAAGGGGGGACGAGGGCATAGGAATCCCGTCATCAGATGATAACACACCCATTAACTTCACGGTTGAGCTGAGCGTCTCACTCATAGGCACCCGACGCCGCTTTCCACTTCCAGGCGCATCCGCAGGAGACTCTGAAACCTCTTCCATGATTATATCGGATTTGCGCGGCGAGGTGGGTGATCGCCTAGGTACGGGTGATATTACGCCAGGGTGTGGAGGCAAGGTTTCAAGCTCATCCTGAGCTTCTTCAACCGACTTACCGGCTGTCCGTACCGAACTTATAGACATTGGCACCCGATATGTCCTACTAGCCTTAGGTGTAGGGCCGTCATCTTCACCATCTTCTTCCATCGGCTCGCTCGGTAGAGTAGGCAGTTCGACCGGTGGCTCTACGGGCCGGGATCTGACCCGTCGTCGTCGAGGGGTGGAGCTCGATTTCGGCTCTGGAGGAGCTGGCGCATCTTTGTCCAGTCTCCTTCTCTTTGCTGAGGTAGTGGGGGAGTACTTGTTCCGGTTCGCGGGACTTGAGGTTGATGCGATGGATGATGCAATGGCAAGACCTCCGATGTCGAGGCTGTTGATGTCGAGGTTGAAAGACTCGTCGTCTACATTGGCGCGCCTGCAGAGTCATAAGCAAACTAGGCATTAGCAGCTATCAAACTTCAACTTACTGCGCGCCTCGGAGACGTTCATTCAAGCGGTCCGCGCGGGTTTGTCGTCCTATGTGCTGGTTAGAATGAAGTTCGAGATGGCGCAATGAAGCAATTTTGGTGAGACACGCCTGTAGCCATCTCAAAGGCAGGGAGGAAATTGCGCTATACAAGCTCTACATATGGGATCTGAGATCCATATATCGGTCGATCGATGATTTTCTTCTTGTGTGAATGCGAAGAGCGCTGATGGTCGGATATGGAGAGAAGATTTGGAGGTTGCGATACAGGCAGATGCAAATCTGAGAGCTTCCGAGTTGGGGGTGTTAAAAGTGGATTCCAACGGCAGCTAGGACGCGACTGTTTCGAGACACGCGTTGATTAATGCAGTGGGGGTTTCGACATGGTAGGGCTGGGAATCTTTAGGTACCTGTACATAGCGCGATGCTTGATTGGTGTATGATATAAAGTATATATACTCGAAAAGCGAAACGCGTAAAAGACTGAAGATATCTCGGCCATGGCACTCATCCGCCACGATGAACCCATCTTGTGTAATTGTAAACAAACATAAATACATATCCGAAGCACCTTTGATGATTTGACCTTGAACCCTCATATAGTGGTATTCTGTCAATATTCCCATCCATGTACCAAGCCCGCCGGTTATTCTGCCATCATTCCATAAATCAATCGTCGTCAAATGCCAACACCGTCTCGTGAATATCGAGAGTACCAACGCCTACATATGCTGATGCAATCTATATGACCAAAACTATAGTTCTTCTTCCTTTTCTTCAAGAGGAACCCACGACCTTGTCGCGTTATCGAATCTGTGGCTAAATCGAATGTCAGCTGGGCCGCCAAAGTCAAGAGAAAAGACCTAACATACCCGTGATATTCTGGAATAGTTAGAGACCTCTTTCCGTATTCTGCTTGAAGCATCTCCTCGTATCGATAGGGAATCTTGCAGGGCACTCCCTCGAAGGTTGTGTCTCGCAGCGGGAAGACATATGTATCCTATTGAGCACATCAGTACCTTATGAATGACGAGTTACCCAGAACCAAGACTTGTCCTTACGCGATATTCGTGACCATATTTGTCATACAAAATCCCTTCACCCTGCTCATGATCAAGAGCATATCTTGCTGCAGTAATATCGATGTACAGTCCATTCTGCATATCGATCCACCGGGCATCAATGACGTTGGACCGATCATCTTGGTCTCGATGAACGAAATACGGGTTGACCTCGAGCTGAAAGTAGCGACCTTTTTGCATCGTGCCGTACTTGTAGTAGTATATGGTCATGTTATGATAGGCGGCTAGAAGATACATGTCTGCCTCTGTGACTTGGACATCCGCATCATAGTCCCACGGCATGACCTTGAGATTGCAGGTTAGAACGAGAAAGGGCTATAATGAGTGAGAAGGATTCAAGGTAGGAATACCTTCTTTCCCCACCACCATCCGAGAAGCGTCCCATGCATCAGCCATGTTTGAATGCCCAAGTCTCGGAATGTTGCCAGATACGTCTGGACTAAGACCTTGATAGCCTCTCTCTGCTCAGGGTCCTCGAGAAGTATGAGAGAGTAGCGATCATCATAGTGAACATCATAGCTATTGATTCTGTGTTAGATATGAGAGCAGCCAAGACTAGTAACAGTAACAGTTACATAGCCGTAGCTAAGATACTCACGGGTTCTCATCTACAGCCGATTCTTGTCAGTATATGGCAACTGCAAAGTAGCCGCGTCAGCACTCTCAATATCCACTCACGGAAATATTTTGGCTCGGGAGCCTTGGGTTTTGCCGACGGAGCTGCACTGATACCCCAAGCCAACGCTGTCCACGCGGCTGCGATGATGATGCTCTTGCAGGACTTCATTTTGGGCTGATTTGATGCTCGTCGGCAGAGGCGCAGCCTCTCTTCTTGTCTCCTCGAATAACCCCCCCTTTGAACGGCTCTCAGGAACACAACAGAGGAATATCAATTAATAAATCCAATCCAGGGTGGAACTGGTGACGCTTTGGCGTCGGCAATTCGATGCCGTGAAGGGGGACTAGAAAGCGACCACTCAGCAGCGACTGTTTCGGCAGCGGTGGGAGCAGTCCTCGTACATGGGGGTTGACGCGCGTATCGATCCTATTTGGGATGCTAAATAGATTGAAGATGCACCTGGAGAGTGTCGATGCGGCTCGCTGTTTGGGAGGCAGAAGAAGTCATGTTTTTTGTTTGTTGATTCTGATTCTGATAATTCCACCCTTTGTTGAAAAACCCCCTGGAACTAATTGACAAATTCCGGCTCCAGCGGTACCTAAAAAACACCGCTGTGGTGACATCACGCGACACTGGTTTTGGGCTCCCAAAGATGTACCTCCTCTGAAAATGGGGCTTTACAGGTACAGTACATGCTTTACACTACCAAACCTTCTGCCTCAACGCCCTGTAAAATCAGGCTGAGCCATTGCACAGACACAATCCGATGAGATGAAAAGGGAGGGTTGTGAAACACATGTCCTAATACGAGCTAAAGGAATACTATCAAGGTGTATTACGTCGTAAACGTCTCCCTGGTCCCTTGCGGGGAATTTCACGGGGAACTTGGTTAGTACCTCTACTGGTTTCAGTACTCCGTACAGCAATCCAAGCCTTTACTTTCAGATGGCAAAACAAACACCCACGTACAGCAAATGGCAAAGTACCTATAGCGTTTCCGAGCTTTCACACTTTGAGAGGGAAGTCTGACAATACGGTGTAAGTTTGGCACTCTCATAGTTTTGTACCACTACTACCTATCCAAGGTACCTACTAGGTATGATTCATCATGAAGCTTTAACATGGCCATGGCTGAAAACGTTCAACTGCTGAAGGTACTTTGCATCAAAGCAATCGACGCTAGCAATCTCAGGTACACGTTGCCCATATATGCAGCTACCAAGGCGTCGTCACAAAAGTGGGGCTGTGTCGTGCCTCCTGCGACTCGGGATCTGACGCAAGCTCAGCTTCAGCTCCATGCTTTTGCTCTTGCTTTTCGGCTTCTCTCCCCGAACATTGAACATCTCCTATTCAACGGTCTTTGCGATAGGCCGGATAGACTCGATGGTTTTCGTCCTATAAAAGTTCTTGACGTTGTCTCTTTTGCCGTCTTCTCTCTGCCCCTTTCTTGCGGCGTTGGCTTCTTCCTATTTCGATCCTGAAGCAGCGGCGAGGCTGTGTCGCAAACCTCCATCATGGGAGCTTGGAATGTACGAGTGATCCCGAATCTTCCTCTCGCGATGTAATCAGAGAATGATGCAGGCTGACTGGTGCGGCTCAGATCTTTCGCCTCTTGGGCGACATCGTCCACATGCTCTCCAAGGGCATCCTGATCTTCTCCATCCACAGAAACCGCAGCGCGGAGGGGGTGTCCCTCATCACACAAGGCCTCTACGCCGTCGTCTTCTGCACGCGATACCTCGATCTATTCAGAGAACAGTCGGCATGGAACGCGATATTCAAAGTAACATACATTGTCACGTCTTTCTACATCCTCGGTGTTATGCAATGGGTGTTCCCCCGCTCTCGAGAGCGTGAGATCTCCTGGAAGCTTGGCGCCATTGTACTCTTTGGCTCTCTTGCTCTGTCTCCCTTTGCAATGTTGATTTTCGAAAAGAAATTCCGTTGGGGATTCCTGACTGTATGTCCTGGCCCGCTGTCAAAGTCGAAGCGTCTATTTACTGACTATCGTGATAGTGGATGTGGTCCTTCTCAGAAATCCTAGAATCCGTGGCCGTTCTTCCGCAGCTATTGCTGTTGAGACAAACCACCGTTCCGACTGTAATCGACTCGTTCTACCTCTTGGCACTGGGATCTTACCGAGCCTTTTACTGCATAAATTGGTTTATTCGAGAACTCGATGTCAACGATCGGGCGCCTGATGCCATTGCCGTTATCTTTGGCATTATCCAGACTGCCTTCTATATAGACTTCGCTTGGGTCTACTACACACGACAGCGAGTTAAGCTTCGCGGCGGCGGCGTGGTTGATGCTGACGATTTGAGCCGGGGATGGTTCTTACACCGCATCTTCGGCAAGAATACTCATGCTACCGACGACGAAGAGAGCAATGTGGCAGGCAATGGTAGTGGTCGCGCGAGGTGGGGATCTCGAGGCATCTCCGTCAGTGCCGACGAAGGTGTTTTGGACACTGGTCGACACGATGACGACGACGAGGAAATTCACGGAGTGGTGGACCCCGATGCCAAGATGCGCGACCCCGATGACCTGGCCAAGGCCATGGACGATGACGACGATGAGGAGGATACACCACTGCGTGGCGGGAGCTCCTCTCGCTCGAACAACACGCCGCCAGGCATCCGGAGCGGAGACGAATGGGACGATTAAAGGAGCTTTGGCTGCCTCGAAATCATATCTCTCAGTGAGATGTGCAAGTTCGTGGTCATGGCTTCGACTTCCTGAGGATAGGTAGTGGCGGCTATTCAGCCGTTCACCGTTGATTTACACTGGGGCATTGTTTGGGATATTTTCCATTTGGTTTGTGGTTTTGTATCTACGGGATCCACGGAGCTGTGGTGGGGAGTTGGATGACGAGAGGTTGGCTTAGTACTTGATTTCAATAGCTGGGCCATGTACGGCTAGTGGCATGGATGTTCGGAGTATTGCAATGGAATTTGTTCGTCCAGTCACTCGTGTTTCCGGGACTCTAAGCCGCGGGCCGTTGATTTGTTGTAGCCGAGCAAAATAGCCCGAGAAGGTAAGAAGCACAAGTCAAGGGCCCTCGGCCTGGTAGTGGAGTCTCGGTACCTGTCCCGGGTGCGGAGAAAAGACGCAAGCATCCCGTCTACTAAGCTCGCCAAGTCGCACGACAGGCATGTGAACGTCAGGTCATTTTCATATACAGACAGTAGCAGCATGCGCGGTATTAAAACTCCGATGAAAATTCAACGCCGGGGACTTTTCGTCACCCCATATGTACACTATTCGCACACTACCCAGAGAAAATAACCAAGGTAGGGGAAAAGAAAAGCCGGAAGAAGACTCTCGGCAATTACTCCGTCATGGGGTCCTCCTCTCCTTTTCCCTTCCTTGACATGAACATGATAACCCAAAATTGTTGAAGCCAAAGGGCGTTTTCCCAACCGCACGTGTAAACTCCTGTTAATAGCCAAAACTGTACAACGTTAAAAAAAAAAAAAAAAAAAAAAGGTCGCCGAATCGAGCAAAAAGCCAACCGAGTAATAATATCAAAAACGCTGTTGAAACAATAATAAAACGTAGGTATGACGTGATTTAAATAGAGCAGGGCGTTCACCGAGCAAAGCGCTGCTCAAAGGCTTCGTACAGCTTGGGGCTGATCTCGTCGCTGCTCATGCCTTCGACTTCGAGTAAGACGCCTTTCTTGGCGTAGTGGTTGAGGATGGGCTCGCTGTTCTCCTGGAACTTCTGGAAGCGTGCGCGGTATGTCGCCTCGTTGTCGTCAGGGCGTTGGACGAGGGGTTCGCCGGTGACGTCGTCGCGGCCGGGGACACGAGGCCGGTTGAAGCTTGTGTTGTACACACGACCAGAGGGCTCGTGCACCCATCGGCCAGCAATGCGCTCAAGAATGACGGAAAAGGGAGTCTGGATGGAGACGACTAGGTTCATGGGCACAATCTTGTCGAGCGTGATCGCCTGGGCTACAGTCCGGGGGTAGCCGTCCAGCATGAAAGAAGCATTAGGGTCCTCTGAAGCCTGGGGAATGGTGTGCTCGTCCATTTGGAAAGGCAGCGAGTTGAAAGCATCCATGGAGGCGCTCGAATGAAATGAGCCCTCGGTTGAGGTTGCTTCAGCTGAGAGCGTCATGATGGGAGGTCGCAGCCAGCCTCGGGATCGAAGCTCTCCTGAGATGAGACGAAGCATCAAATCGTCAGCCACTAGGCCTCCTGCCTTGATGGTATTTTCAGCCATGATGCCTGATTGAATGATTAGTTACAGTAACGACGATAACATCAAAGGCTTCCATCTTGCTCACCGAGCGGTGTCCTATTCTTGACATTGTGACGGAGGAGGTCGCCTGTGCTAATGGCCTTGAGCTGGGGGAAGCGCTTGAGCAGCCTGTCGCTCTGGGTTCCCTTGCCCACGCCCGGCGCACCAACTAGAATTACTCGCGCCGCTCTCTTGAGTTGCATTGTCTATGTGAAGCCGAAATTGAAATAGAGACGGTAGAAAAAGATTCTTTTGGAAAGTCCAGGAGCTTCGGATGGCAAGGTATTTGAATGCAGACAGCTGCTGCGTAAGCAATGCCCGAAGACGGACAGCGCGGAGACCTTGGGGAAACCTGGCCGACGAGGGAAAGAAAAAAACTTCTTTACGTAGAAGAGCGGAAATCAACCAGACGTGGCCTTGGAGAGACGAAAAAAAAAGGATGTATACGAGCTTTCTACAAGGACGAGAAAGGAAAGGATTATTATATAAATGTAACAGAAAGCTGAAAAGGGACGGGAGAAGGAGGACCAGAGCGAGCGCGTGGGACGAAAAGGTGTTAATAATGTTGAGTGTTGATAATGGCCCGGTCTTGCCAATGGCGGGACGGGCGGGGGGGCAGCCCAGAGCCGTTGAATGTGCGAGCCGAAGAAGCTCCGCACGGCGTGTACAAGCATTTCATGGGTGCAATTGCACAGTTCATGGCTGGATGTGGCACTTTGTGGGCGGCGCAAAAAAGATGGTGGGATGGGAATGGGATTAATCGAGAGTTTGATGGGACGTTCTAGCTCCAAACGCCGGTTCGTGGTCGAGGACACACGAGCTTGTGCTTGGGCGACCCCGCCGCTCCGCCCTGCAAATGCGCCGAAAAAAAAGACCCCCGAAGCTACTTCAGCGGTTGCGACACGGCCTTGGTGTGCTGGAAGAGCGCTGGAAACGGCCGGCACGTGCGCTAAATCCGGGGACGAGGGGTGCAGGTGCCTTGCTGCAGTGGGAACAGTGGAAAGGGTGGGCGCTAAGCAGCAACTTAGCCGGCGTCTGCCTGATTTCGTTGCGCTGCGTCTTGGGCGAGCATTCGGCTCAAAGAGCATTCTGGCCTGGATGGCGAGCTTCGTCTTGCCGTTTGAGGTTGAAAGCAGTAATTATCAGAGAAGATAGGCTCTGCTGCCAGTGCGGACAAGGCGGTCCGCAGCGGTCCGGCCCCGAAAGGGCTGATCAATGTCCAAGTTGAGGATATATGCAGTCGTACTATCAGGTACGATTACAAGTTGGAAGTAATCAAGCCCAGGTGTATCGCTGATGTATTACTCTTGCTTCATGTATATATAGCAAAGACGAGTGCCCCTTCGATTTTCTGTTTACACTACGGGCACCTCAGCTGATTGGGCCGGCTCCAGCTGCATATGCTGTTCAACGGCAGTGAACGAGAGGATGACCGAGCTGTTCTCGCTATCGCTGTCGCTGTTGCTGTTGCTGTCAAGTGCCAACAGAATTGAAGTCTTTGCTAGATGCTAATTGGCTGTTGGCACAAGCAAAGCAGTACATAGAAGCACTGAGACAGTCGTGCTTCACTTCAAGGTCCGATGGGGGACCAGTTCCCGAGCAATCTCCAGCAAAGAGCGAGCGACGCCCGACGTGATCCAAGATGGGCCAGCCATATACGCTGTCGAGGGCTGGGCACAGCTCTTGCGAGTCCGAGTATTAATCCATGCGCAATCCCCGTCTCGGGTTTGGCTTTGGAGCCTCTTGAAAGCCGATTCGATCCATTGACGTCTTGTTTACCGCTGGGAGTCTGACGAATACATACCCTGTCACTACCAGGGACTGTATCCTCTCCACGCTTCGCAATCAATGCCAAACCATGGCCATCGTCCGAGGCATCGCATGTTCACGCAACTTCATTGAGGAGTAGGTAGGGCATCGACCAAGTGCAGCCCAACGATGATTGTCTTGCATGTCCCTCCACGGGTGACAGCATCTGCCAGCGTTTGCAATCCGTACATGCACCCGTAGGCTCTCACAACAAATCATGGCACCCATCCCCACGATTGCCCGTACATACAAACCAGCATACAGTATGCTGCCAGCAAAGCATACATGTACAGTGCATCTTGCATGCGTCTCCCCCAAAGTCCGACGTGTCCGAGGCCCAGAACGCCCAATTCAAAATCAGCATCAAATCAGCGATCGCGATTCAGGGCAGATTATGTAATGCTGGCCTCTTTGACTTTGGCGCCAGGAGAGATTATGTCACGTGATTCCACATGCCGGATGGCTTCAGCCCAACCGCCCCATGTAAACTCTCATCAGGCCAATGGAATGCCAGTATCCGCCTCTGACATGTGGCGCACCAAAAGCCAACGACCGGTACGTACCTCTCGATCGACCCTTGTTCAAGGTCTGTTCCATGCCGGCTTGGCCTAGACCCATCGATATTCTTTCCTTCATCATCTCTCCATCCACCGGCTTCGACATCAATTCTGTCTCTTTCATCTCTGTTCTGTTCTCGCTGTGTCTTTGCTGTGTGTCGCCATCATCTCGTTGTCCGTTTCGTTCTGTAATTCCCACATCTGCTCGCAATGAGCGCCTCATCCAGCCTTGCCCGCAGGGCAGTGGTTCGCAACCCCCTGCTGGGTCAAGGTGAGATTATGCAAAACCCCTTACAGACCGCCATGGTTCCTGACATTTCCCCGTAGCCAGAAACCTATCCCGAGGTGCCTCGTCAGCTCTCATCACCAGACATATTGCTCGACAGACTCAGATTCCTGCCTTGGCCCTGCTGGTCCCATTGCGCCAATTGGGAACCGAGCCTCATCGACCGGATGCGCCGTCTGGACCGCCCCCCGGATTCAACGCCGAGTTGGCTAAGAAGCCGCTACCAAAGGATCCCTCGAGCGCTGCCAAAAAGTCCGATACGGAGGCAAATACTAAAGATGCATCGGCCAATGCTGCTGTTCAATCCGGCAAGGCCGCTGACGACGCCTCATTAACTGAACTGGCCGCAAAGAAGGACGAGCTCACCGGCCAAAAGGAGCTGGCCAAGAAGAAAGAAGATGAGGTCAAATTGACAGTCTGGCAAAAGGTCAAGAAGGAGGCTCAGCATTACTGGGATGGAAGCAAGCTTCTTGCTACAGAGGTCCGCATCAGCTGGCGGTTGGCCCTCAAGATGGCCGCTGGCTATGAGCTTACCCGCAGAGAGAACAAGCAGCTTCGACGCACTGTTCAGGATCTCGGTCGGCTGGTCCCCTTTTCCATCTTTGTCATTGTTCCCCTTGGTGAGGCCTTGATTCCTCTGGCCTTGAAACTCTTCCCCAACATGCTCCCCAGCACGTTTGAGGGGCAAAAGTCCAAAGAGGCCAAGGCTAGTCTCTTGCGGTCTACGAGGAAGGAGGTCAGCTCCTTCATGCGGCAGACACTCAAAGAGACCGGTCTTCCCCTGAGCCAGGCGACTGCGACTGCTCAGAAGGAGGAATTTGCCAACTTCTTCCGCAAGGTCAGGTCCACCGGCGAGGCGCCTACCGACCAGGATGTCATCAAGGTTTGCAAGATCTTCCGGGACGACATGACTCTGGACAACCTGTCACGCCCTCAGCTTGTGTCCATGTGCCGATACATGGGTCTCAACACTTTTGGCACAGATTCCATGCTACGATACCAGATCCGTCACCGCATGCGTCAGATCAAGCGCGATGATAAGGCTATCGCTTATGAGGGCGCTGACAGCCTGACCGTCGCGGAGCTGCAGCTGGCATGTGCCGCTCGTGGTATCCGCACGCACAGCGTATCCCCCGCTAGGATGAGGGCCGACTTGCAGACATGGCTTGATTTGCGTCTCAAGGAGGGTGTTCCCTCCACGCTGCTGGTCCTGAGCAATGCTTACATGTACGGCCAAGGATCTGGCGAGGGCTCAAGCCAGATTGAGGCTCTCGTTGGTGTTCTGTCCTCCATCCCCGAGGAGCTGTTCCACGAGATTGAGCTGGAGGTTCACAACGCTGAGGGTGCTGCCACCAACAAGCAGCGTCTCGAGGTTGTGAAGGAGCAGCAGGAGCTCATCGAGGAGGAGGAGCAGCAGAACCAGGAGAGCCAGACCACCGGCTTCGCCACTCCTCGTGATGTTGACGACATTGACGAGAAGGAGGAGCGACAAATGACGGCTGCTGAGAGCGGGCTCGAGAAGAAGCCTGCCGGCGAGATGGTTGACGCTGAGCTGGAGCAGATCAAAGCCGTCGAGGCCGAGCACAAGGCCGCTGCCAAGGAGCAGAAATGATGACGAGCCAGCAAATGTATAAAGTATAAAAAAAGGAGGAAGCTCAAAGCACCAAAAAAAAAGGTCATAAAGGAAACAAATTACGGCGTACACAAGAGCGCCGGCAGTCAAACGACGTGTTATTCTTAGCAATTTCATATGTACAGTGGGTACCGCATAATTACCCGAAAGGATAAGGGAAACATGTTTACAATAGCCGGATGATGAGAAACATGGAAACTATTTAGTTAGGGAGAAGGGGCGGCATAGACATCTCGACACACAGGAAACAAACAAATAGACTACGCATACTGTTAATGACCAAGAGGAGTGAAGGCCAATTTGACTGTCAGCTACCTTATTACTAGGTACTTGGTATCTACAGAGCACACAAGGTACTGAGCGCAAAGTAATTCATGTCTGTAGCACCGCCTTGTGATACCAATCTATAGTAGACTGATGAGCATACATACAATGCTGATCATAAACATACAGGCAGGGGTTAAAGAATGGAGGAGGAAAACGATGCAGGCTGCCGTTCCAAGTTCAAAAGGCTGGCTGTCTGGATGCGGCCGAGCTGTTGCGTCATCAGTCCCTTCCAGGTACCGAGGCTGTGGGAAGTGACTTTGGAGACGAAGCAGCATTTCACAACAGACACGGAATTACAGCTTCAAAAGATGATACACCTGGGTTTTTTAATATTTTTTAATGCATTTTTAGTTCATATAGTATTTCAACAGTAATCAGATACAGCCTGTAGATGGCTGGACTCTCAACAAATTCCAATTTGCCCATGTACCCGAAACCAGCTGCAGCTGCTGCATGTACCTACTACCTACTAGGCACTTTAAGCCCTGCTAATTGCGCGCATCTTTCCACGCCAACAGCCAGCAGCCAACTGCCTGTCCACGCCTCTCAACTAGCCTCAGACATACGCCACCTCTGATTCTCGACTCAAGCCCGCCGTTTCTTCTCCCTTCTTCCTCTCACACTGCACCTCTGCAGAAGCCGAGAGAGAGCCTTAGATCAATTGCCGCAGCATCTACCATCAAGCATCTGTCCAGCCCGCAACCCCTCCCTCCAGGCGCAAACTTCCCGGATCCCGAACCAAGAGTCGTCTGATGCTTCGACCATGACGACGCACCACGACAACGACAACGACGACTTCTCCAACGTCACTTGGAGCGACCATGTCCACGACCAGACAGCGCGATCTGCTGCTGTCGCCGCTGCCGACTCACCCGCTCGAGCCGTGGACGAGGCCGGAAACAGCTCCTCGTCGGGCATCGGCCGTGAGAAGCTCGAGTGTACCGTTTCGTCGCCCATCAAGGAGAATGACGGCACCAAGGACGCCTTTGTTTCGTATCTTGTCACCACTCATGTACGTCTATCCTCATCTACATCCAGTCACCATTGCAGGCAACTTATTTTGGCTCTCGCCATGTCTCTTCGTCTCCCCTCGTTACCCCGCCTCATCTCACCTTGACGGTGTTGCAAAGCTATGCAAATCGAGTGCTGTTGAGTGATGCCTAGCTGACGACATGGCCTTTAGTCTACCTTCCCGTCCTTCCAGAAAGAAGTCACCACCGTACGGCGGCGCTTCACCGACTTTGCCTTCTTGTTCAAGCAGCTGATGCGAGACTATCCGGCTTGCGCCGTCCCGCCCATCCCGGACAAGCAGCGCATGGAGTACGTCCGTGGCGATCGCTTTGGTAACGACTTCACCTCACGACGTGGCCACTCGCTGCAGCGCTTCCTCAACCGCCTGTCTCTGCACCCGGTCCTGCGCCGGAGCACCATCCTGCACAGCTTCCTCGAGAGCCCCGACTGGAATGCGACGGTCAAGAGCCGCACAGCTCGTGGCAGCATAACGAGCGACCCCGGCGGCTCCAGCGGCGTTTTCGACAACTTTGCCGACACCTTCATCAATGCCTTTACAAAGGTCCACCAGCCCGACAGGCGCTTCATTGAGGTCAAGGAGAAGAGCGACAAGCTCGACGAAGACCTCGGACATATTGAAAAAGTCATTGCCCGTGTGGCCCGTCGAGAAGGCGACCTGGAAACCGATCTCCGGGACCTCGCAGAGCAGTTCCAGAAGCTTATTACCCTTGAACCCGGCATCGAGCCCGCCGTTCACGCCTTCGCCGCTTCCATCGAGGATACAGCTGCCAACCTCCACCAGCTCAAGGAGGTCACAGACCAGGATTATCTTGGCTCGCTGCGCGACATGCAGGCTTATTCTCTCGCTCTCAAGAACCTGCTCAAGGCCAGAGAGCAGAAACAGCTTGATTACGAGCAACTGACAGAGTACCTGAACAAATCCACATCCGAGAGAGACTCTTTGCGCTCGGGTCACGGCGCACCCAGCGGGCCGGGCGGCTTCATCCGCGCCAAGATTGAGGATGTCCGAGGCGTGGACCACGAGCAGGCCCGGCGCGAGCGTACCAGGAAGCTGGAGCTGAGGGTCGAGGAGCTCAGCACCGAGGTCGAAAACGCCCGCTTGACGAGCGATCGCTTCGATGACGAGGTCATCCGTGAGGTTGCCGACTTTGAGCGCATCAAGCGTATCGAGATGAAGGCGCAGCTGGGAGGCTTGGCTGATGCTCATGTCAAGTTCTACGGCGACGTTGCTGAGCTGTGGGAGTCTTATGTCATGGAGATGGAGAAGGAGGGCGTTGTTCCTGTAGCGTGAACTGATTGATATTTTTTTTTTCTGTATGTGAAGCTAAAATACACTTTTGATGGCGGGTTGGCTGAGGCGTGGGGCATGGCTTGACTTGGAACATGAAGCGTAAATAATGATGGAAGACAGGGGAGGGGGGGGGGGGGGTTAAGGAACAACTCAAGAGCGTTGTGTATTGAGATCTTTTGGGGCGTTTGGGATACTACGGCGGCGTTGTAATAAAGAAGTTCCTTAAAAAGAACATGAAGTGACTCGTGACTCGAATGAATGAATGCCACCAAGAGATGAAATTCTTTGATAGACCAATATGTGATGATGCTTATATACCATGCTCATCGCCATTTGACACGTCACTATATTTCGATCGAGGACAAGGGAGAGAATAATCAAGTCTCCCGTCGTTTACAAACAGGAAAAAGCAATACATCAAGGCAAATGAGTGATGGATAAACAAGTAGTAGCATGTAAGTTATGAGATATAAGCTATAAACAAAGCCAATGTGAAATATACTCCGTCTAGTGAATACTGAAAGCTTCCAATCAACGTCCTCCTTCTTCCATGCAAGAAAAAATGAGCAAGTCAAAATAAGCGACGTCTATGTTCAATCCCGTAGTCTTTGCTTTTCCTCAATATGGTCATCATCACTATCCTCGCCAACGGCATAGTGCTCCGGCTCATCGGGATTGTGGCCCGCCATCCTATCGGCGGATCGATCCCTGTACTCGTCAAACTCATCGTCATCGTCACTACCGCCCGCAAAGGCATCGTAGAGCTCTCCGCCACGAGTTCGTCGGGTCTTCTTGCCCGCATTGGGACCCTTCTCCGCGCTATTCAGGCCTTCAGTTTCCTCCTCGTCAAGGAGCTCAAACTCGTAGTTGCTGCGGGAGTTGTTACGAAGGCGGCGGCGGGCGATATAGAGGTAGATACCGAGACCGCAGCAGAAGGCGGCAATCAGGCCAATGGCGCCATAGATCCAGATCTTGGCCTTTGTTCCAAAAGTCGGAAGCCAGGAAACCCACGATGAAGACGCGCTGGTTGTGCTGGATGGCTGAGCAGATTCGGTGCCGGTTGCGGCCTCGTGCTCGGTGTCGGATGGCTTGTCATCCACAGGGCCCTCTTGAGGCTTTGTTGACTCTGTGGGCTTGGCTCCAGGCTTCGTCGGTCGTACAGGGTGATCGGTAGGGTTGGTCACGACAGCCGCCGTCTTAGTTGAGCTTGTTGCTGCGTTGGTTTTCGTCGAGGCTGCACCCGATACAGTAGACAGGATCTGGTCGTGATCGGCATCGTCATCCTCTGATGGCATAGGCAAAAGCTTGGCCTGGCTGGCATCGATGCTCTCACCCCAGAGCTTGAGGTGCCAGTCAATGAATTTGCCCTTTTCGTTGTTCACCTCGGTGTCTCGGACAACAAGTGTCCATCTGCCAACGCCACTCTCACCCCTAGTCAAAATTATTAGCATCGAATGGCCCACCTCGGTAACGCCTTGAAAAGGAGAGGGGAAAGGACTTACCAATGGGCGACACTCATAAACGTCCAGTCATCGTAACCGCCTTTAAAGTTGTCCTGCTTACGGGCGACGGAAATATGGCTGATGACGTTCTCAGGGCTGACTAGATCCACGCTCAAATCGCCACGTCGAGTATGCTCAACATTCATGGTGACAGTGACGTGCTCCAGGCGAGCCAGGTTGGCCTTCTTGAGCATCTCGGGGGTCACATCAAAGCTCACGACCAACCCGTCGTTACCTTCGGGGATATCCTTTTTGATGTGCAGCCATGGAGAAAAGTACCAGCCCTGGGGGTTCACTTTCTTCCACGTCTTGGCCTTTTCAACGAGAGCGTAAGAGTCAATCTTGCCGTAGCCAAAGGTGTGGCTAAACTGTCTCCCGACAGCAGTGTTCTGCCACTCTGCATCCGTCTGGTCATCGAGTTTGACGGCCGTGTCCATAGCAAGGTATTGGAGATCTCGCCAAGTCAGGTCCGGGCGAACTTGCATGACCAAGGCAAAGATACCTGCGGCAAGGGGTGCCGCGGCTGATGTACCACCATGCATGCCGTAGCAGGCGTTTTCTCCAACATCGGTTGTGTGCTGACCTGGTTAGCTACTGATGTTGGTTTTGGAGAAAAGAAGGAGAGGGATAAAGAACTTACTATGCCATCACCGCCACCACTACTGTAAGTGACAACTAACAGGGCAGAGCAGTGCTCCGAATAGTATGGGTGCTGGCCAGCACGGTCAACTGCACCGACTGTTATGCTGTAGATGGAGTTGGTGTATCCATCAAAATTGCAGTTGTCACCGCTGGCCGCACCGTTACCGCTAGCAAAGACGTAGATCGAGCCAAGGCCTCCACGACCGGCTTGGACGCCCTTGAGCATGGCTCGTCGAATCAAGACATCAGGGGCTTCCATGGATCTGCCGTCGTCCGGAGGTCCCCATGAACATGAGTAGATTTGGTTGTCTTGGTACTTGTAGATCATGGCTTCGGCTTCATCTGCATCGCTGATAGGGCTGCTCAGAATCCGAATACCTGCAATCTTGGAGTCGTAGGCAACACCAACGCCGCACGCATCGTTGCGCACCGCGGAAATCTCACCAGCACATCTCGTTCCGTGCCTGTCGTCGGACAGTTCTGGTTTCGGCTCCGGGTCGTTGTCATTGAAATCCCAAGAGCCTTCGGCAAAGTAGTTGTCTTTCAAGTCTCGGCTGTACATATCCAGGCCGTCGTCGACCATGGCTACAGTCGCATTCTTGCCGGTAATGCCCTCGAGCCAGAGCCCAGTGACGTTAACGTCATGGCCAAGCTGCACCGTGTTGAACAGGTGCCACTGGTCCTTGAATATCGGGTCGGCAATACTCAAGTCCCTCATGACATTCTCTTGTGTACGGACCGCCGTATCGTCCGGCTTCTGAGGAGAACGAGGATTCAAATCCATGGGTGGACGTGGCGGAATGATTCTCTTTTGCAGGCGGCTGCGAGCCTTTTGCTTGGTAGTCAAAAGGACCCCGTCCAGGACATCGTACCCGCCCATGTCTCGCTTCCTCCTCCTTCGCTCCTGGACCTCATCTCTGACAATATCTCGCTCATGCTTCTCGGCGCGGAAAACGTGGTGGTCGGTAAGCTCTCCAAGCTGGCCTTCGTGCGTCAAGCCAAGGCGCATGGCGACATCGCCAGGCTGCACCGACGGCTCGAGGTGCAGCACATAGTAGTCGTTCTTGTCGTAGTCTCTGGCAATTCTGGCACCCTGCGCCAGGGCCGCCAGGCCGGCAAGTCCAAGAACAGAAGCGACCTTCATGGCAGCGAAAAGCAATGACGGCGCAGGAAAGGGATGGACGCGCGTTGGAGGATAGCGACCTGGAGCTACCAGCACATGGATCTCTCTAGATTCTTTGTTCCCCTGCAGATGGGCCGATAAAAAGAAATAGCGTCTGCGCAATAGCCGTTAGTTTAAAAAAAGAGACGAGCTGGAATCCAGATGCAGCGCTCGATTGCAAATGCAAGTTCAGGAGTCGAAGATGTGTCGCAACTCGCCACAGTTTGACTCGGAACGGGGCTCCCGAGGCCAGCCTGCGCCATCCGCAGCAGAAGTGCCAATTACTCAGGAGAAACGAAACCATTGATTTCAGGTGGGTAGATGGTGCCTGGAGCGACGGGTCCGAAACTCACCAAAATGAACAGGAATCAGTTGCCTCTTCTTCTCCTAAAACGGCCAAGAAATGCCTGCAAAAAAAAAAAAAAAAAACAGCAAAGATATAACGATGCGAGAGCAAAGACGCAAAGAAGAAGAAAAAGATTGGCAGGTTGTCGTGGCCGTTCCGTCGAAACCGCCATTGAATAGAGATGCCAATCCCTCCGCTCTCAAGTACAGGTACACACAGCCCCTCGCAGTCTCACTGCGTCGTCGCCCGCACCAGCGACACGCAATCTGTACTGCTACCACACTCCTGTAGGGGGCGCTGCACTAGCAGGCTGGATGCCGCGCCACTAACGCAGCTTTAGAAGGTCTGAGCACGTCCAAGTTGCCAGAAGTGCGTGAGCATATGTATCAGATACTTAGCTTTAGCCAGCATCTAGCGAGGCGTATGGCGCAGCGAATACCAGGCAAATAGTATTCAATACATCGGCATCGGCAGAACTCATTACGAAAGGGCCCTTTTGCCAATGTGTCGAACACGGGACCCCGTTTCGAGGCCTCAATTGACGACTGAATTTGGGGCGTCTATTGATCTCGACCGTCGTGGATTAAATGCCACGTTGCCGCAATTAGATGTTCTTTTTGACCAGTCATCACGTGTTGCTATTTCCGACCTTTTTCAGATCTAGTAGCCATACTTGCTGATAGTGGTTTTGCATGGAGGAGTATGCAACCATTACTGTACCTTGTATATTCCTCGTTCGTATAGCATCAACGTCCTAGGCAGGCATCAGACAAGAATAGTATCAGAGTAAGAATGGGCAATCGGTGGGCAGACCTGAGTAGGACTAGTACAATCACTAGACGCCCGAAGAAGAAGGAAAAGTCACCCATCCATGAAACTGTTGCCCCATCCATTCTGCTACAACCTCATCACATACATTTCAATTCAATAAATGGCTTGCGTACAATAGTAAAGTAAGATGTGCTTAGTCACAGAAAAAATTGATCCAACTCAAGCACCTCTCAAAGGCTACAATAGCGCAAAAGTAGCAAACACATACAATGCTACTACTACCTAGTAGGTAGGTAGGCCGCCATTAAAAAAAATTGAAAGACATCAAGTCCCACCAAACAGTCCGTGTACTCGGTATGTTAGGCATCTCAAATAAAAATAATAACGCAAAAATAAAAATGAGTAAATATTGTCAATAATATCAATGCTTTCTTCTGCACCCACCGCTATATTAATCCACCTATCCTCCCAAACCACTGTCGCAAACTCAACATACTTCCGGGTTTCTCATACCACAGTTGAACGCGGTCTTGGCGTCCCGCCGAGAAACTCGAACCGGGCCGGCCACCAAAGTCGCGACATCCGGCCCTTCGGCGGCAAGCCGATGGATAGATGGATTCGATGGATGGATTCTACTAATTTGCGAACCCCAGTCTGGCAGCTCTGCTGCTCCATATCGCGACATCGAGTTGAGAGGCCGAAGCCGGAGACTTCAAGGCCAACGGGACCCGCTTTGTACCTTGTTTCGACTCATGAAAAAACGTCCATCATCAGCTCTCCCAAAGTCCGGCGGGAGAATACGGAGGGAAGAGCGCACAAGAGTTTTTGTGTGTCATTCTACAAAGCACGTGTGAACGCGTGAGAGCGTGTGTACAGAGTACGTGTGTGTGTGTGTGTGTGTGTGTGAAACGAGAATTCATTGTCTTCCCATGCGCGGTATCGTAAAAGGCCCTAACTTTTTAAACTAACACAACAGCATGCCCCTCGTCAAACCCCAGATCTCCAAGATCTTTTGCCGAGAATCCAGATGCAAGTACAAGAAAAGAAAAAAACCACTATTTTTTAAAGATTCCCCTCAACACCCATCAACCCATAATGCGCCCAGTTGCGCTGACTTATTTCTGGTTCTCGGGTCGCAGGGAGCTGTAAAGAAGTGAATATGTTAGCTAGCTGTATCCAAATGAGTGTAGTATAAAAGTTCATGACTTACCGGACGGCCTTGCCGGCTCTCCAGATCTCCAGGTTTCGGATCTCCTCCAACTCGGCCTCGTACTTCTGGCGGTAGTCGGGCTGGCTGTTGTACTCGAGGGATCGCTTGGTCTCGGAACCATCCTTGACGCTGTCGTACAGGCTGTTGAAGACGGGCTTCAGGGCATCCTTGAACTTGGGGGTCCAGTCAATGGCACCACGACGGGCAGTGGTAGAGCAGGCCTCGAACATCCAGTCCATGCCGTTGGCACCAATCAGGGGGTACAAGCTCTGAGTGGCCTCCTCGACGGTCTCGTTGAAGGCCTCGCTGGGGCTGTGGCCACGCTCACGGAGAACCTCGTACTGGGCGAGGAACATGCCGTGGATACCACCCATCAAGCAACCACGCTCACCGTACAGGTCAGAGTAGACCTCCTTCTCAAAGGTGGTCTTGTACAGGTAGCCGGAGCCAATGGCAACACCAAGAGCGACGGCCTTCTCCTCAGCCTTGCCGCTCACATCCTGGAAGACGGCGAAAGAAGAGTTGATACCACGGCCCTCACGGAAGAGAGAGCGGACAGTTCGGCCAGAGCCCTTGGGAGCGCAAAGGATGACGTCAATGTTCTTGGGGACATCAACCTTGGTGAGGTCCTTGAAGACGGGAGAGAAACCGTGGGAGAAGTACAGGGTCTACAGTTGAGAGCCTGTGTTAGTCACAGCTGAGCTACCATGGCGCCACAAATTGAGAGAATACGTACCTTGCCCTCAGTAAGCTGGGGCTTGATGGAGGGCCAAGTCTCGGACTGGGCGGCATCACTGAGAAGGTTCATGACAATGGTACCACGAGTGATAGCATCGTCGACCTCGAAGAGGTTCTTGCCAGGAACCCAGCCATCCTGGATGGCGTCGTTCCATGACTTGCCGTTCTTTCGGACACCAACAATGACGTTGAGGCCGTTGTCACGGAGGTTGAGACCCTGGCCGTGGCCCTGGGAGCCGTAGCCGATGAGGGCGAGGGTGTCGTTCTTGAAGTACTCCTGCAGGCAATTGGGTCAGTCATGTAAGTCATTCCAATGAGCCGCCCGTAGATGATTTGAGATCAATGCAAATCCTCTTGCTTGAACTCGTCGATGACTCTTCAGAATCGCCAGTTACTCACCAAAAGCTTCTCTTGGGGCCAGTCGGCACGCTCTATACAGGCAGTCGTTGTCAGAACACAGCTCTCACGCCTTCAGGCTCTCGCACGCAGAAGAGGAATTGCACATACCATAGACGTCCTCCTTGACACCGGCAAAGTCGACGGTCTTGAGGCCACGGACCTGCTGCTGGGAGAGGCCAGCCAGAGCCGGGCGAGCAGCAGCGACGGCACGAGTGGCGCTTCGAGCAGCGATGTAGGAGCGCTGGGCGACGCGAGGCGCAATCAATTGACGAGCAATTGGCGCCCGCAGGGTCTTGGAGAAAGCTTTTGAAGCCATTGTGGATGGAGATGTGAGTGAGAAGGATGGAGAGGAGAGAAAGAAAGAGCCGGGAAAAATTGTTTGGAGAAGAAAGAAAAAGTCCAAAGCTTGGGATGAGCAACAGAAAGTCTACTTTTGAAGGGTGGGTGGGGGAAAAGCCTCAGCTCTCAAGGGCCCGATCTCGGTCGCAGCTCCAGCAACTTTGTCTCAACGGCGCCGGTCTTGCCCCCCCTGTCCCACCGCATGTGAAAAGCCCCGGGTTTAAGTATCAAAAATACAGTCAGTGCGATGAGTAACAGGCACGAGCACAATGGCCAGCCTTACGTTGCCTGGGATTTTGTGCGCTTTCCGGAGTGCGTCGTGGATACAAGGACATAGTACAAGCGTTGCTGCGAGGGGGGGACCCCTACAGGCTACATGTAGCTTACTGTATCGAGACGCACTCAACTGGTCAATATTACTCTACTTTTACCATCTAATAGCACATGCACCCCAATTTACTTTGTACAGAAGCCAATTCGCTGGCAGGACAAGTGGTACCTCTGTACAACACGTCAAACTTGCATTGTACTTACTAGTACATGGATAGGGCTTGTGCGTTGCAGTCCAGGGAAATCACACAGCGCTGATTTTCTCTTGGCCCAAGACCAAGACGTGAGATGACGCATCCGCTGGGCGTTCGCTGCGTCCAGCATGCACTACCTAGTAACAACCAAGTGCCAGTGCCGCCGGGGTACGAAATAGTTTTAAGAGCCCCCCACCACAACCGCCGAAATCTGGCTTCTTGACAAGCACTTCGTAATACATTGACTCGGCCCGACCAATGGAACGTTTCCATCTTATTGTATGTATCCGTACGAGTATGCTGATCTGATCTCTAGATGGACCTTCATATTCTCCCACAATTCAGTCATAATTGCCACCATTTGAATTGTCCCCAAGTAAACACTCCGGTTGTGCCATATCCAGCTGCAAAATGCCCCGCCAATCCCACATCCGTCTAACCATCTCCCGAGCCACTCCATCTCACTCATGTCGGGCTCCGTACGGGCTCCGTAAAAACCACAGTCAAAACATCCAATACCCGGATTGCCCATCTTCCCACTACATAGATTACCTAGTATTATAGCCCAGCTCGCTAGGCTAGGGAGCTTAGGGAGCTTACCATGTACTCGTAAACTCCGAGTATGACTGATTTGACGCTTTACCTCCTTGCATGCATGTACTAAGCAGCCATCTAGGTACTAAGTCGACATCTTTTTGGATCTACCGGCCACCGTGTATCTCCCGTTTTTGCGTCTCTCCCTAATGAATACATGCAAGGACGTCATTTTAGTCGGATGCAGGTCTTCGTGGGCCGATAGAATTGCTCAGGTTTCATATTCCAAACGACGCGAACGCACGAGTTGCATGGGCGCCTACCTACCTTGCTGACGGGATATGAAATACATCGGACTATATCGGACAAATTCGGATAAGAAGGCAAGACCTGTCATTGTTATACTAGCTATTGCGGAATCCTTTGAAATACAAGTTGCAAGGGAAAATTAGTTGTTGGCGCAAGCATTAACTTACACATCGTAATATACTTGGTGTAGGGTGGCTGTCTGTATGTTCTATACGAAGATTAATGGGATGGAGTAGCTAAGAATTCAAGTACCGTAATATGATACAGGGAAAGGAAATGCCATGCCATTCATCCACTAATTAAACTCTCTAGTATCTGCTGTTATCACTCTACAATCTAAGTGGAAAGCTCAACCTAAGGTACTGGCTTGCAATCTCTTTATTTGCCAAACATATGATTCTACGATACAGCCGGCTAATACAAGCCACCCCCCCCGTCAGCATTAAACTGGCTCTTTTCAGCAATCACGACAAACCATCATCTTCCTTCTTGCAATGAACGCCATGTATTTCTATGCTGTACTGTCGACTTAATGAAAGGTAGTATATAGATCAGGTAACCCCGTAGCTAGGCCTGGGCCAAAATCACAAAAGAACGGCAAACATGCCATTCCTCAACTCAAGCACTAGCTGAGATCGGGATTCTTGTTATGGCGTCATCTCCTCAATGAAAGATGTGCCGGGTGTTGGATGATGTACAAGAGTACATCCTCTATGTGAGGTATGTCGGCTGCTCGTCGTCGTTGTCACGTCCATCTTCTCTCTCCACCCCCCAAAACTCTCCAGGTTGTGGGCGCTGGTCTTAGGCAATCCACACAAACCCATCGCCTGATTTTTAAAACACCAGCATCTATTTCAGTACTCGGTCATATGGCGCTCCCTTGACGGATCCTCCACTCATTGCCGTTCGTACGTTCCTCTTGAATCCTTCTCGGTTGCTTCTCAGGTCGTCAGCTGCCTCCTTGTTCAAAGGATCCGAGGCGTTGGGTTCCAGGAACAAAAACTACATTTCTTCAAGTCAGCATATTGATCCAAATCTGTTTTCCGCTTCTGCAAATCCCTGAGGTAGAAGAGCACGTGCGGTGTCATACCTGCAACCCCACAATGACAGCATTCAAGTTCAACACCGGCTTCCAGTCCTCCCGCAGAATGTTAAGGCAGACCTTGCCCTCGAGATCAATGTTGGGATGATATATCTTCTCCCTGCACAGCACCTTAGGAGGCTCGTGCGGGAAGTTCTGGTTGATGGCAAAGTCGAATGTGAATTTTCCGCCTCGGTACATGCCCTCGTCCGGCTCGATCGACAGGATAAAGTTGAGGATATTGTCGGGGTCAGGGAAGTCAGTCTTCATCGTTGCGCCGAGAGATAGTTCTGACAAATCTGCTGCCCGTTAGCTGTTGTCCCGCCCCCCATACCAGTAGACCCAAAGACGTTGGAGAGCGTACCTTTTTGTACTCGTAGCTGTGCCGCCGTCACCTTCTTCCTCTTCCCTCCAGCAGCCTGACCTTCAGCATTTTCAGCCTCCTTTTGCTTTTTTTTCTGCGATTTGTGTTAGGAACTCTCTGTGGCGGGGCATAGAAGCTGGCGCATTTTCCAAATACCATAGACCATATGTTCAACATCTTGGCTCGTCGGAGATCGCCGGTGAGGACGAGAAGCGGTATCCTGAAATGCCTGATCAAAGGGAGAGGGTTGAAAGAAACGTTGGAAGGGGTGGAAAGAGAGGCCTGGACCGCCGAATCGGAGAAGCCAGAGAGCTTTCAGTTGTTGCACAGGTGACGTTTTGTAGACGGAAAAAAAGAAGCCTTATCCGCGGGGAGATTCGGTGCTCGTTGCCTGTCTGCCGAAGATGACTGAATGCTGTCACACAATGACGATAAGATAAGGCGGGACAATAAGCGGGATGGATGCAATTAGTACAGGTAATTTACTCCGTAGTAGGCTAACCTAATTGGGTGATTGAGTTTCTCTGTACGCAGCTTTGTTGCAAGCTCTCGCCATTATAGCGGATAGCCCACTATAAATACAACCTCATGCACTGTAACAGAGGGAGACCAGCTGCCACTTAGAGAGAGTTGGACATTATTGCATCCATGATTCCTTTGGGCACTTCATACGGAGTACTCCATCTTCATATCACCTGTAGTTGTAAGACATGCGCCGAGCACCAGGTTATCCGCGTTTTGATCATCAATTGAATAGGTTCCCTTGTTTCCTCTATCCCTCCGTTTCTCTACTCTGTAGTTACACAGCAAACATTCTTCCAAGCTATCTGCAAAACTTTTTTTGTGTCTCAAGTCGCCTATTCCATCCCATGAACAAAGAAACATGCTAAAAACATTAATGCCCTAATAACGTTACAAGCCAAGGTAAGGTATCTGTATATGAAATAATTTGTCTACTGGGCAGGCCCGTAATATTCCTGGAAAAACCACTACCCACGCAGCCGGCCGGGGCCGAACCCAACTTTGCAATAACCCAACTTTGCAATAATTTACCTTCTGGCGAAGCAGCACATGAGACCCGTCTTACCCAGGAACCAGAGGAAACCTATGAAGCGGACAAGAGACAGCACGGCCGTAGCGTACAGAAGGAACTTGAAGAAGTTGGCAGTGCGGCTGGATGCGGTTCCCTGATGCGATCAATTAGTATATAAAGCTCAGCCGTATAGGGAACAAGTCGAGAATATTACTTACCACCAAACCAGACTGGGCAAAGTCGTCGGTAGTGACACCGATGATGAGGATAATGTTGGAAAACAGCCAAGAGACGACCAGGCCGGTACGGAAAGACTTGTAGCCGTCCTCGACGTCCTTCTTCTCGACCTCTTCCTCCTCCTTAAAGGGGGCCAGGGCTCGTCGGACAGTCTGCTCGAACTGACTGTCGATATCCTCCTGCTCCTTCTCAATTTCTTCGACGACAACCTCGTTCTTCTCGCCCTTTTGGACGTTGGCAGACGGGAGAGCCTCAGCCTTATCGGAACCCTTGGTACCCCAAGACACATCGTGCCAGTTGTTGAACGCGTAGACCATGAGAATGTTGATGTAGGTCGACATGAGCAACAGGTAGTGGGGGAAAGAGTGGAACATGTGCCAAGGGTCGAGATAGAGGAAAGAGGCAATGAAGTACAGACCGTAAATGGTGATCAGGGCAATGATAATGACACCTGCAGCACCCGCTCCGAAGAAGAAACTCTTGACGAAATCTTCTCCAGAGTCAAAGTTGATCTGATCCTGGATAGGTGTGTTGAACGCTTGAACGACCAAGAACACGGAAAGAACCAAGATGTAACCCTGAATCAACGCAAAGACCATGAAGGAAGCAATGTAGGTGAACTTGGAACCCTTTGGTCTGTTACCCAGGGCAAGAATAAACTGCAGGATAACGAATGCGAGGTACAGATACTTCAGAAGCGTGTTGATAATAGGCGTCGCCTCGTCTCCAAAGGGCCAGCCGTGATGCTCAGACGAGTTGGATGAGGCAATAACCGGGGTACCCACAAGGTCCATGATGACGGTGGTGGTAAGGTAGTAAGAAGCCAGAGAGAACCAGGAGAAGATGACGTTGAGGAAGTTGTAAATGAGCTGAATGTGCAAGAAGAACATGCGGATGATGTTGTGACCAGACTTGTACATTCGGCCGAAGTGCATCAGCGCATACAGAGAGGCGGCAAACGAACCGTTGAGCCAACGACGACGCTGACTGATGAATTCGGCAGCACCTTCGGGAACGTCTGTTTCACCCTTGGCGGCCTTGATGTAGGTCAAATGCCACTTCTGGCCTGCCTTGGCGACCAGCTCGAAACAGAGAATACGATCTTCGGCCAAGAACATGTTCTTCTTGAAAATGTTCATGCCGTCGATACCCTTCTTACCAAGAATCTTGGACAGGGTATGGTCACCGTGGAAATACTGCTCCAGAGGGCGTCCCATGATGGCTCGGAATCGGTAGGCCGAGAAGGCACCGGGCAACACAGAGACGTAGCCAAACGAACTTTCAAGAGGCTTGTCGAGAATGTTGGAGATCTTGTACTCAAAGTTCTGCACAGCGACCAGGGGGTTGAGCAGCTTCTTGCCGCCCTTGCCCAACATGGCGTGAATCTCACCACAAGCACCACCGAGATCCTTGTCGTTGTAGAAGCCCTCCCACAGAGCCAGCAGCGAGCGCGGGCTGGGCTTGGTACCGGCATCAAGAAGAATGCAGACTTCGGGGTTCAGGATTCGGCCAAAGGCATTGAACAACCAACGATGGGAGTTGATCTTCTTGGTGTTCTGCTGCTTCAAGCAGAAGATGAACTGCACAGGAGGCAGATTCTGAGGGCTGTCACCAGAAGGTCGGATGAGCTGCTGGTTTGGCGTGACGGAAAGCTGACTGGTGTACTCGAAGATGTGAGCGACGGTTTCCTTGCCGTCGACATCCTTCTTGACGACACCGTCCTGGTACACACCAATGGTGGCGAGCACGTCCAGGGTGTTCTTGTCAGCCTTGTCGATACCGTCGAAGACGAAGCACACGACGATCTTCTGCCAGGCAGGGCCTCCCTTGTTCCAGAAGGTCGATTTCTTCAGGTTGACAATGTCACGAATGTTCTGCATCACACCGTGCAGAGTTCTGGCAAGCAGAACCTTGTCTTCGTTATAGTATGTAATGGCAATCAGGAGCTCGGTGTGACGGTTGTACATTCGCGGCCGCAAGTCGTAACCGTTCTTCAGGGTGAAGTCATTGGGATCACAGGTAGCCGCCGTGTATCGCATCTTGACAAACTCCTCGTTGCCACCCTCAACATCACGGTACTTGGGCTCAACTGCGTTTTTGATGGCGCTGGGCACGGGGTAGTCGATGCTCAGAACGGAACCCTGGACAAGCTTGACCTTACGGGTGTTGTAACGCTTCAGGCCACCACCGGCGGGCTGCTGCTGTCTCTGAACCCAGCTGTCGTCATCGTTGTCGTGGACAGTAGAGGCGGGACGAGGGAAATCGTATCCTTGGCCCTGTCCGTACTGGCCGTATCCGTTGTCACTGCCCAGGCCAGGAGTGCCGATGGGCGAGGCTCCAGGAGCATAAGACTCGGTGAGACTGTAAGCTGAAACAGGGCGGTCGGGAGGAGTCCCGGCGCCGAGGCGATCATGCTCGTAGCCATGCGAGCCAGGCTCGTTCAGCAGATATCGTCCGGCTTGTTCTTCCTCCTCGTGAGGGGGCAGGTGATACTAGAAGGGGGAAAAACAAGTCGCGTTAGCCAGCCTTGTCCAACTTACCCTCCCTTCCCATTGTTGATATTTGGTTTGGTAGTTACTCACGCTACTGCCCGAGGGAAGATCTTGTAGCGGGTGTCCCCCGCCTTGGCCACCGCCAGGACCGTTGTATGCCATGATGGTCCTATTTCTAAAATGATATCAAGACGACGGCTTGCTGGAATCGTAATATTGCTGCTAAAGAGCGTCTTTGGTTAAGGTTGTTCGTAATTCGTGTCTAGATGGCTCCCGCCTAGGTCCTAATAGGTTGCAACGGAAGAAAAAAAGGGGACCCCCAAGACCAAGAGAGAAAAAAAAAATCTATTGAGCTCAATGCCAGCTTTGTTTGCGGAAAGCAACCCGACCCCTAACGATGCGAGCAATGAGGCACCAGCCTCGAATGGTAGGATTGAAGGTTGGGGAAGATGGAGGAGAGAGAGTTGTCGACCGACGAAGCTTAGTGGGCTGAAAAAGATAATAAGGGGAGGGAAAGGCTCTCGCGAACGATTCAGGAGATGCCCCAAGTGCAGCTTGCTTCTAGGATCTTTGTTTCGGGACAGTACGAACAAAGGCGTACAGTGTCCAGCCACTTGGGCAGTGGCCCAGAATAGGGGAGACTGGCGCTAAGGGGATTTGGGGGGAAGCTGAGCCACCTCACCTGCACTGTGCCAGGACAAGACTCTCACTCGACTCTCAAACAGACCAACGTCCACTGGGCAACGTTTGGGTTAGGGTGCCTTATCAGCCTGACTTAGCGTCTGCGGTGAGACAGCCGTAGTGAACCAAAGCTGCTCTGCTCGCTGTAAGACGCCGTCCAGCGCAGCTCGAGTTAAGGGCCGGACACAGCAGAGTATCACCTGTCGTCATCACGTTGCCCCTCCCTTGTGCAGGAGGGTCCAACGGCTCTTCGTGTCTGGTTACATTCAGTCTCAACTTGTATTTAATACTTGTACTGTATAGTTGTTGACGTCGATGAGTTTTTCTTGTTTATTGGCAGCCCTCCCACATTCCAGCCCACGGTTTGCCGCACCAGAGGCCTAAAAATTTGATATACGGCTCGAGCTGCGTCCCTGTTGCTCGCACGAGCCGCATGTGTCGAAATCTCGTATGTCTGTGGGCACAAAAAAAACAAGGCGGTATCCGCTTTAGAACCCAGCCCAGTTGCTGACGTCCAATCCTTGGAGCGCGGATGACTGCGTCCCACTGTATGCTGGAGAACGCTGCACAGTGTTGATCACTGTGTATTTTCGGCTTCATCTCACTATTAATAACGGACGCTCCTGATTCCAGCCACAGCGTGGTTTATGGAATCGGTCTATATTTACCTGGGCTTCCCAGCTGCTGTTGTATTAGCATCATTGCTTAGCGATATTCTTCATTTCTGCTTACTCTCCGTCCCTTGGCTATGTCCGAAGAGGTAAATGCATCTCGGGAGTAGCCAGCGCAGCCACAGGCCATTCTCATCTCATCATTACCGATTCCTTCTTGATCATTACCAAAAATAGCACCAGCTAAGGCCGTGGCCAATCAACGCTCTGCGCCCTCAGCACTGTGGAGGCGGTGCAGCCTCAAGTTACAAAGGGCTATTCTCCTAATGGAATGTTTGCTGCCTTGCTACGCCGTAGTGGTAAGGCTTTCCGCTGATCTGACGGGTATTTCTCACAGTGCGTATACTTTAGGACGTCCGTGCACAGTATTCGATTTGTCTTGTATGTTGGCTGGGCGCACTTCGAAAGATACAAGCAAAGGCACTGTAGACAAACTGCTTCGTAAAGGTTATCTGCCAGTCTTCCAAAATACACATCCTGAGCTACGGGGATACTCCGCACAAGAACAATGTAAACAATCGTCAGTCATATACACTCGAGTGGCTCGCTTCTGGCTTTGCGTGCAACTCTCCTGCACTGATGCCGCATATAGAAGCATCGATGCCCGGCAGTTGTTCCAGGAACCTGTAACAAGGCATTTTTCCCATCCAGGGACCACATGCCAGCAGCTGTGGGACAGCCGAATTACCACCCTGGCAGGGCACAGTACATGAGCCTGCGACTAATCTCGACGTCTCGGGGCGATTAGATTGGCTCGACCCCCGCCAAGCGACTCTTGTTGCAAGGAGGGGATTACGGGTGCAGGTGGTGTTGAAGACGGATAGAGGGCAATTGGCATCAAATCACTAATCTGTGCCAGCTCGCTTCACCAAGGCACTTATCCAGCATCAAGGCCTCATGCATATCGTAAAGAAGATAAGAAGAGGGTGCTCAGTGTGTGTGGCCCGTCGCCTGCATCTCGTAACTACTGTACCTCGTACCTCGTACCTCGTACATGATACACCACTGGTACAGTACCATTGACCCGATACGAGAGCACTCGCAGCTGCGAGGCCTTTTTGCTTCCAATCGCCACCTTGTGAAAAGAAAAGGCCTGCCAAATGTCCTCGTACGGAGCACATTGTGTGAGGCGGTGCGCCCATCTCGCTAAACCCCTTTCGGCAGACCGCCCCACAAAGGGATCGAGATGAAATTTCCCAACCTTACAGGATTTGTTCTCCTGAATTGTATGTACGGAGTTAGGAGTACCTAGTCTTAGGGAGTACGTGTCTGGCAAAGAGCGGTCTTCACTACGACCCTCGCGCGTGCGCCTCTTGCATAGTCTTCATCTCTTCAGTTATTCTAGAAGAAGCCTCTCGTTTGACACATTGTCCTTCTCCCTTCGGACGCAGATCGCGCCATCTCTAGCCCCCCGGGGATCCTGATTCTTTCGCGTGGAACCCACCCTTGGCGAGACTCTTGTCTGCCAGTCTATCATTTCACTCACTCTCGTTTTCACCTCCAAGCTGTCTGGGCGTCCATCTCAGTGAGCCTCACAATGTCGGACAAGAAGAACGACGACTATCCCCTCCAGGACGTGGAGAACGGAGATGCGGGAAAGGTCAGGGCCTACTCTCGCTCGCCGTCGCCTCGGGCCAAGTCTGGCGGCTTTGACTTTTCCAAGATCGACAACAGCCCGGGAGCATCTGTTCTCGGTTACTGCTTGGCGTCCATCTCCATGACTGTCGTCAACAAATACGTTGTTTCTGGCTCTTCATGGAACATGAACTTTCTCTACCTTGCCATTCAAGTAAGACCTCTTGTTCCTTCCCTCTTTGAGACATAGTGTCCTAATTGGCAAAAAATAGTCCATTGTGTGTGTTGTTGCCATTCAAGCCTGCAAGCAGGCTGGCCTAATCACCAACCTTTCTCCATTTGATCCGGAGAAGGGAAAGAAATGTGAGCTTTTATCCTTATATCTCATGACAAGCAGAGTTGCTCATTCTGTCTAGGGTTCCCTGTTTCTGTTCTTTTGGTTGGCATGATTTATACTGGTGCCAAGGCGCTTCAATACATCTCCGTGCCCGTGTATACCATCTTTAAGAACCTTACCATTATTGTCATTGCTTACGGAGAGGTGCTCTGGTTTGGCGGCAGCGTTACCCCCACCATTCTTCTCTCCTTTGGCCTGATCATTTTCAGCTCCATGGTTGCTGCTTGGGCCGATGCCGACGCCGCGGGCCGCTCATCAAAGGCATCTCAATCCTTTAGTACTCTGCAGCTTGGCTACACCTGGATGGGTTTGAACGTCATTTGCCAGGCTGCATTTGTGCTGGGTATGCGCAAGGTCATCAAGAAGATGGGTTTCAAGGACTGGGACAGTGAGTTAGCCCCTTATTTATAGGTACTGAGATGCATCGACCGCTAACTTTTTCCACTTTAGCCATGTTCTACAACAACTTCTTGACTATTCCTGTCCTGATCATCGGATCTCTTCTGGTTGAGGACTGGTCTTCCGAAAACTTGGCACGAAACTTTCCCGAGGAAACGCGTACCAACCTCATCCTCGGCATGGTGTACTCGGGTCTGGGTGCCATCTTCATCTCCTACTCCTCCGCCTGGTGTATTCGCGTTACCTCCTCTACGACTTACTCAATGGTGGGAGCTCTGAACAAGCTTCCCATTGCTGTCAGCGGTCTCATTTTCTTCGATGCACCTGTTACCTTTGGCAGTGTTTCTGCCATCTTCATTGGTTTCGTCAGCGGTCTCGTGTACGCTTGGGGCAAGATCCGCCAGGGCGAAAAGGCCAAGATGTCGCTGCCAGTGACTAAGCCCGTCATGAGTGCCAGCTCCCAGAGCAGCAACGACGCATCAAGGGCGTAAAGCTCCCGGATCATGGAATATAAAAAAGACTTGTCGGTAGAAGGGTCGGGGACAGGAAGGAATGTTTGGAGTTTGAACATTGATGCTACTCTTGGCAAGCTATAGATTTTGTGGGATTGTACTCTAGATTTTTTGGAACCCATGTGTGAGGAGGTCAGGAAATTAATGATAGCAGTGTCTGGTCATGATAATTACGATTGATTCGATTTCAGAAGCATCTTCATCTTGTTCAACTTCTGCACAGACACCGCGCGAGTATTGAGAAAACTCTGCAGATTGGATGAATACAGTAGGTAAATGCAATGGAGAGTATATCTGTAACGAGCTTGTCCCAAAAATGGGCATTCTCCGCTGCGACGAGAAAGGCGGGCGTGTTCCAGAACGAAGGATCTGCACAATATAGCCTGGTAATATTTTAGAGTTCCAATTCTTCAGCACGCCAAATTGGCTATCCAGCACGGAACAGCATGCGACAGAATTGAAGCCCGGGCGTTTTTATTCCTAGAATCTGCCATTACAGCTATATTTCCCTGTTATCTGGTATTGCAACTATGTAGCTTTTAAGATGAGACGATGGGATACCCAATAGCTGTTCTCTCCATATGCAGCATTGCAGCTATGTAGATAAGGATACGGTGAGGCTGCCCTCTCCAGCACTTCGTATGAGCACATGAAGTAAAAAAAAAAAGTCGCTCCATATTCTGTTGAATGTACCCAGTACTCCGTATTGAGTACCTGCTAGGCGATGTTAGGTAGTGTACTCGTAGGTACTTGCACGTGCGAAACGTGTGTCTGGACCCCTGCTGGAGGGTTGGTTCATTTGCGAGTGTCATGCTCAGTGATGGCGGGCAGCGAGCGTGATTTGCTGTGTTGGCAAATTGTTAATTTACGGGGAGTGACGGCTGCAAGTGGTTCTCTTTAGCCCAAAGACGGAACAAGCAAGGGATCAATCAATGGATGGGAAAAGCTAAGAAGGATTTTTTATTTTTGTTTTTTCATCTGGTGGCAATACACGGTGATGACCATGAATCTCACCTTTTACTACAAGAGTACACGCCCGCCAATTAAAATTTCTTCATCCGCTACATACTGTGTCACTGCTCTAGAAGCCCTCAACAACCTCACGGGTCTGATTGGAGAAGCTCGCGCAGGGCTCTCCCTTTAGACGAGGACTCATTGGATCCAGAGGGCTGGGCTGAATCAGTGCGAGCCGTCTCTCGTCCCACGCGGGCTGCGAGGCGCTGGAGTTATATGGGCTTTGGGTAGCACCGAGTCGTTCGTTTGTTCACTGGCACGCGAGACACGCGTCCTTGGCGCGAAGTGTCTCTTCTTTTCTTCTTCTTCTGTTTCAATTAGTAGTTCTGTCGGTATTTTATTTGCGAACGTGATGGAAGCGATAGCCGGCGCCTCGGTGATGCGAAGAGTCAGCTGGGCCGGAGAGGGCGAGTGATTGCATTACGTGTCCACGGAACAAGACTGTTGGTGGTGGAATACGGAGTCTCGTCGGTGTACATGTACACGGAGAGGACCCTGGTACCCGCAACGTTCCGCACTTTCCACAGGTACGGGTACTTGGAAGGTATTCTAGATGGCTGATTGTCTGCACAGAGTACTGGGTTCCTGGACGCACACACACACGGGAGCTGCGGATCCCGCACCGAGTGATTCCGGATTGCGGCAAGGCTTGAAGAGAAGCCAAAAAAAAAAAAAAAAAAAAAAAAAAGAGACAGATCCATCCTGGTGGTGCATTGTCGTGAATCTTAGTCGATGCGAATCGGGCAGGCCACTAGAAATCCACACCGTTGCAACGCTTCAAAACAACAGCACGGCCGAGTCTGTACTAAGCTGGTGCCAGTAAACAATAATGGAGGAGCGGAGGCGGGCCACAGTGCACACCCACAGTGTAAATACCATCCGTCGACCAATCAGACGCCCCACCAGACTCTGTGCCGCGGCCATTCAGCGCCTCACAGCGCCACGCAGCGCCATGTAAACACCCCCCGGCCGCCCCAAAACAGCTCAAAACAACAGGTGGGCCCCAGCACTTCCTGCACTGTGCTCGGCCCCTCTGATAAATTCGAGCGGCTAGCCCCAACGCGGCTCTAGCTCTCTGATGCTACCCCTGGCGCCAGGAAACGCCCCCATCGTCAACTGGGGGGGGGTGCTCAAAGGCTCCATCTTTCTGCGTTCTTTGCAGCAGAATCGCCATTGCAAGGGCAACTTGGCGCTGCTGATGCCTGTAGAGCTCGTACTTTTAGTGCCTCCAAACGGGCTTATTCGTATTGTCGCTCTGCCGCAGCCCCCCAAACAAGCGCTGTTCCCTCTTTCGCTTCTCAACCACCCCGTTGCTTCGCCTCTCTTTCTTGCCTGTGCTTGTTCGAGCGACAATCAGCACCTGGAAGAGAAAAAAAAAACCATCCATCGACGAACAGGAACCAGTTTTTCTCATCCGTTCGTTTCTCATCTCGACTTGTCGCCAGGGCCGATTATGTCTTTCTATTCGTCTACGATCTAGCATCTTGTTACCACTCACTCTCGTTTCCTCTTTGTGGTTTCTTTTTCCTTCTATTTTTTTATTCTCTTTTTTGGTTTTGTTTTGTTTGAGCTAGACTCAGTCCACTCCTTTCTCCCAATTTCCGCCTGTCATTCGATCTCTACACGACGAGACAAGCGCTCTATTTTTTGCTGAAAAAATCCGAATCTATCTGCTCTTCGCGTTCAAGAGAAAATAAGAGAAGACGAATCATACGACATTCGAGAGCCAGAACGTCAGCGTCCCAAAGTGTCGGTATTGTCGATCAGCCGTCATCCATCACAGCTCCGTCACCCGAATTACAACTCTGATTTGATCAAATCAGATTTACCAATATCAATCGCCGCGTGTCTACTTCTCATTATTATCATTATCACCCCTCGCTATAAGCAAATCATTAAAGATGGATACGACATCGTACCTCGTTGCGAGGGACCTGACAGAGCTTCACCAAGGTGAGAAAGCAATGGAACAAGCCGCGTCTCGTCGTAGTCGCTAATGCTAACGGCAATGTCAGTGATGAGACTGGTCCCCCGAAAGGGCGAATGTGTGAAATGCGACGATACGTCCAAGCTTCAATGCCCGTCTTGCGCCTCCAATGAGAGCTGCCAGTTTACGGTTCCGCTCGATTGCACGCAATGCCCACAGTCCTTCTGTGCAGTAAACGATTCCCCTACGCCTAGCAACGGAGGCGGAGGAGGAGGAGGCGGACCCAGCGCCGGACCCATTGCTGGTGGTGTCATCGGTGGTATCGCTGCCATCGCCATCATCACGTACCTGGTCTGGAGATTCCTAATCAAGCCCAAGAGGCGGCTCTCTCAGTCGGTGTACGGAGTCGAAGAGGCCGCTACCCAAGGCGGCGAAAAGAACGGCAACCGGGTCACCCGCCGCGGATCTACGCATACTGTCCATTCGATTGCCTCAACCGTCCTCACACGCGCCTCCAACATTATTCAAATCGCATATATTCCCGGAGTCACCAACCGAGCCACGCCTGCGTCACCCAACGTTCTGGTACCCCCTGTTCCGCCGATCCCCATGCACCACACCGAAGGTTACCGCGATTCCGGCGATGGCAACCCCCATTTCTTCGTTCCCGGCAACCTGCGAGACTCGACCTACTCCGGCATCTCCGCCTTTTCGGACAGGACCTCGTTTGCTCCGCCTCGCTCTAGCATCGCATCTACCATCTTTGGTGGTGGCAAGCAGCAGGTCCTGACTCCTGCCCAGACTGTCATGCGTGCCAAGCCGACAATGGTGAGCGTCAAGTCCGGCGCGAGCGCCCCCGGCACGCCCCCTGTCCCCAGCATCGATTACGACAAGTTCAACCCTTCCAAGACCCTTCGACCCCAGAGCGCGGCCAGCAATTTTAGTGTCGGCTCAACGTTCCTCAACAACGCCAATACCGTGACTCAAGCCCGTGCACAAGTCGTCAAGGTGGGAGGCTCTGGATTGAGAATGGTGGAGATTGCTTCCAAGCCAGAGAGCCAATCTTCTACGACGCTTGGTAAAAAGTCATCAAAGACAACAGACGACACCACCCCTCCGACAAGCCGTGGAGACTCATCGACAGTAGACCAGGGCCCATTTTCTGATCCTCCGGACCAGTTAAGCCCCAAGATCTCCGTCGAGGCTCCTCCTGCTTCCCCCGGCAGAGAAAGGGGATCTATCAAGGAGGGTGATTCTGGTTCACAAAAGCGCGACTCTAGCCCTTTTGGCGATGAGCATGAAACCAAGGACTAATCAATTGCACGGGTCAATGCTGTGGTGACTATTTTCTTTGTTGTCTTTTTTATATATCTGATTTCTACTTTTCGTGTTATACTTTTGGAGACTTCTGCTTTCTTCAGCGACGAGAGAATACCTTCAATTACGGGTTTATGGCGTCTTTTATCGGGACAAACGTGCAGGGATTGATATGACAGATGGCGGCACGGTTTGAAGCAGCAAAATGTGGACATCATTTGTGTGCTCGATCTTGATTACCACTTGAATAGAACATGATTTACTTTACTTGCCTCTCGTGTAGCATGACAACTGTACCTACCCCCGTGTGATTAACAGCTCGAGGCTGGTATCTTGTAAACTTTTATGCTTATGTCTAGTGGGTATGACACTGGTTAGGTTGGGAGGCGGTATTAATTCTTGATGAGCTGGCTGCGGTTGCAGGTATTGGATATAAGCCGACGATGGCCGATGAAGCTGCTCAGACCTGCATAGTCGCTGTCACATGAGACGTAAGTTTGCCTCCTATGTAGGGAGGAGATTGACTGAGACTTCAATTTGATTGGCAAACTTTCAGCTTCCTTGCAGTGTTGAAGCATGGGATACGTACGTAGAAGTGATTGGATAGTCTAGTGAAGCAGTGAGCGAGGTGGGTGAGGCTGTAAGGGGGGTTTTCTATGAATCACAATCAAAATACTGTTTAGAGAGAGAGAGGCTATTTTACATGAATAGGTGTAGTGGAACTGTGAGAAGGGAGATTATTGCTGAATGACTGGAGTTCTTAGCAAGATATGCGAGACTGTAACTGCGATTGTTTCAGGACTACTTGATGTAGAAGCAGTCAAATCCGTAGGGATGATACACTTGACATGAGACTTTATCGTAATATCGCCTTGATTCTATGAATCTGGTGGTGAAAAACAAGATGTCTGAACGTGACATTGATAAAGACATGTACAACCATCCAGCTCGTTCCATGGATAGCCCAAGTGCAGGCTATATGAATATGCCCTTTTCTTATAAATATTGATATGAGGATACGGCGTTATTGAAACGATTGCAACCAGGTCTAGCTTAGAGAGAGATGGCTTTATTTCGAATGAATGTATCAGACATCTATACTGAGATGCTCTCTCTCAAGTGTGATTAATTCCAGCTCTCGCTTGTCAATCTACAGTCTCATTTCATTTTGTCTATCTAATTGCAGGCAGTCACAAGCCATTCAACATCATCTTTTCTCACTCTTGCATAGCCCGCTACCCTGATCTAACAATACGCGTATTGCGGAAAGTTATTCACCTGTGCTTTGTTTCCCTTATTTCGTTTTCACCCCCTTCTCCTTTCAGTAGTGACTTTTGGTACGGTGGCCAGGTACCAACATAACACCAGATTGAGGGAATGTCACCATGGGCAAAAGGCAAATTTGCCAATTTACTCGCAACAACCCGTCATACAAAACCCCCTACATTCCATGAGCACATGGGCAACTAGCTAATTACGTGTTATTAACCCCCTCGTCGGGTGTTTTGAGTATTGTGACATCTATCCAATCTATTTGTTTTAGTAGGCCAGCCAACAGGCACTAAAGTGACAGACAGTTCGAGTGTCAAACGAAATACACAAGTTCCCTACCTAACGTTCAAACTAATTGCTTACTCAAGCCAACAAAGCTCAAAACCTGATAGGTGAGCCATAAAAAAGGCCTCGCATATCAAAGAAAAAGAGAGAAAGCGAAATAGGAATTCCCAAGATTCTTTTTCCTTCCTTCCTCATGTTAACTAGTACCCCGCTCTCTTGCAGCGGCGTTGCTCAAGTTGCAGCAAACTTACACGCCATCGAGAGACTTCTTTCCCTCTAAAATGCCCGTTTTGAAGGCATCCACTTTCTGCAAGTTTCCGGTGTCTAGGAGAAGCTAGGAGAAGGCCGACGGAAAAAAACAGGTGGCTATTTTTCTTCTTCTTCTCCTCTTCTTATCATTGAGTCTGGAGAAACGTGCCGATGTCCCGTTTTTAGCCGGTGAGAATTAAGAGAAACGATGAGTTCTGCAGGGAGCTAGATTTGACAAAAGTTTGTTTCACGTTTGTGAGAGAGCCCGGTTGTAGTAGACGGTAATTGTCGTGCAAGAGAATAAAGGACCTATGCGAGAAGAAGACTCAACGCCTCAATGCTTTATAGACAGAAGAATATGACATCTTCAAGAAGTAGACAATAGCAATAGCTGTAGGGACATGAATGTGATTATAAAATGTATGTGTATTTGCACTTCAACTTGCAATGTCACCTGTTCTATCCAGCGATAGGCTCGGCCACTGCGAAACTCTCCTCTTAAGCTTGAGTCCCCAACAAAGCAAGACAAACATGACAACTCCAACTCACATTGCGTCCAGTCAACGGTCCGACTTCAAGCCACAAATCAATTCAAGAAACACACAAGACAACTCAACTCCTCTTCAAGACTCTCTCTCCCTGCACTCACTCAACTCACATGCCCAAAATCAAAACTCCACCAACAGAATAAAATTCCCGTCGGAACGGCTTGCCGTGCATATCCCTACTTCTCCAGGACTAGCCACTTACTCCCCCCCCCCCCCAAAAAAAAAGGCTTGTCAATGGTAACATCCTCACGTTCTTTCCTGTGTAGATCGCCGTTTTAGGAGCTCCAGTTTTTAATGCTTCGCCCTGCCTTTGGGATTGCCGGTTTTATGACACATCAAGCCTCTTTTTAACTCTCACTGTATGCACTTCTTACTCTAAAAGATCAAGCGGTCAATGGACGGACTGTCATGATCGAAACCGCGTACACCGATCACATTATTACATCATAGAGACCTGCACATTTCTCTTGGCAAGTGTACACAGACCTCCTGTGATACCGTCAGTTCTGTGGCGTTAGCAGTGGTTACACATGTAGAGTGACGACGCAAGAAACACTGGGATCAGGTCAATTTCAGGTACCGTAGTAGTAAAGCTACCCGAAACCTCGCAACAACACCCTTCCCAATGAAAAAATTCCCGTCACCGTCTTTGAAAAACATCAATGCAGTTTGACTTTTTGTTCTTGCTTTTTCCGTCGGCCAAAAGGCGGCAATGGCCGTTCCCAATTTCGCTCTCATTTACAAAGAAAAGAGAAAAAAAAAAGGTGAGAGATTGAGAAAAGACAGCTTCTTTAAAAGAACAGAGAAGAAGAAAAGGAAAAAAAAAATAGTAGCTTCTAGGCATTCAACATCCCCCTTCTTCCATACCATGTGCGTCTAGAAACCAGATTCTCCGGATAGTAGTATAACGGCAAAAAAAGCAAAAAAACACTTTGTGGGATAATAACATGTAGTAAAAAAAAGATGTAAAAAAAAAAAGAATTCTGGCAGATCCAACAAGATATCGCTATCAACACCCCCATGACATGTGCCAAGACGTGTACGGTGATTTACTTTTTATAACCCAAAAGGAAGAGGGAGCAGTAGAGATGAAATTGTCGAAGTGGGAAAGGGAAGGGAAAATCAGACTCAACCAAGACTCCTGAAACACCCGCGACCATCCATTCCATATCTGTGGGGGGAAACGAACGCAAAGAGAGAGTAAGAATTGGTAATGACGCAGGAGATGAGAGGTTCAGAGGCGCAATTGGCACCGGCCGGCGCGTGTCAGATAGTCAGGTAAGCCAGAAGAAATAGGTCGCTGCCCCTCAAGAAATCATCAATGAGCACCATCGGGATGTCCAGTAGCAGTATAAACATCGTAAGAATCGAGCGCCGCAGAAATGATGCCACCTTTTTATGATGTTCGTTTGAGCGTCCGTAAGTGGCCTTACGCCATGCGCCAAACGAGGGGGCCCGTGAGGTTGTAGAAATAAATAAATAAAAAAAGATGCTTTTTTTCTTGTTGCCGAATGTCGTCGTCATCATGTAACAATATCGCAAGCCCACCCAACGACCGAAAGAGGAGCCAAAAATCAGAGCGCTAGCTCTTCTTGCCAGCGTATGACATATACCAAGACCCATTCTATGGGAATGAAACAATGTCCTGGTAGATAGCATGCCAAATTCGATAAGTAGAGACAAGCACCAAAACAAACCAAGCATCCGGGGACCAAATACGCTGCCGTATCCGACATTACCCAGCCATCAAAAGATGGATAGGGAGTTGGAAGGCGTGACAAGCTGGAGCCGCTCATAACACGATGCACTTGGACTTGCCCTTGTCGCCGTCCTTGCCGCGCCGGTACTTGTGCGTGTCTCGGCCTCCGCCGCCTACATCGCCATTGCTTGTTCGAGTACGGCCGCTTGCGCCCGCAGGCGGTCGCGAGGCCTGCTGGCGCTGTCGGCGTAGAATCCTGACGACGTCGTAAAAGGCCTTTTCGACGTTGATGCAGTTCTTGGCCGAGGCCTCGACAAACTCGCAGCCAAGCTCCCGAGCCAGGGCGTGTCCCTCCTGGGTCGATACCTCCCGCTCGGTGACTCTGTCGCTCTTGTTGCCCACAAGCATGATGGGCACAGGCAGCTGCGGGGTGGCAGCGGATAGAGGGGAGCCCGGATATGAGGGCGAGGAAGCTACAGACTCCTTGACGCGCTGGATCTGGTGGTGAAAGCGCTTGATGCGGGTAAAGGACGAGCGGGATGCGATGCTGTAGACTAGAACAAAGCCTTCACCGTCTCGGATCCATTGGTCTCGCAGCGCTGTGTATTCCTCCTGGCCGGCCGTGTCGAGGACCTCGAGCATGCAGGGCTGGCCATCGATGACAACCTGTTTGCGGTACGAATCCTCAATTGTCGGGTCGTACTGTGAGCGTAGGACTGTTAGCCATAAAAATGCACATCTTTTTCGGTGGACGGAGAGCTCCTGTTTCTGCCCCTCATGCGCTACCGCCGTTGCCCGAGGCTGTCGCCCAATCGGTCAGGAGAGGGGAAAGCAAGAGTCGGTGTTTTCTCTCTCTTGGCCCTTCTCGCGCGCCTCTCTCTCTCCGTCTCCCCGTTGGTGTTTGCAAAGGGCGAATACTTACCGTCTCGACGAAATGCTGCAAACACAGCTGGATGGTCAAGGCCGTCTTGCCAACACCACCATCGCCCAGCACCACCAGCTTGTACAGCACCATTCTGCCCGCCATGATGGGCGCAAAGTTAGCGGTTGAGCGACCGAGCTAAGACAAGCAATCCTAGGGTTGTTTGGCCGGCGATTCCAAAAGGGCCCGCTAGCGGCGCTGCGAAAGGAGCTGGAGGAGGGGGGGGAGAAAGAATTGCACTGAGCAGAAGGGCAGCGAAGTCGAATCACAAAGGCGCGGCGACTGTGCAATGGGCGAAAGAGAAGCTGTGGGAGCGGTGCAGATGCAATTGGGATCAGAGACGCAAGTTTGGGGAGGGATGTTTGTGCCAGTGTTAGCACGGCCAAAAGACGAGATGCTTTGGGCGTCTTTGGAGCTGGCCGAGTGGACTTTTTGGTGCTCTTGGTGGAGAAGCAAAAAGGTGGATTTGGCGGGTCCGGCTTTGGATGCTGGGATAGCAGGCGTCGAGGTTGGTCTGCAGAGGGTCAAAGGGTGCTGATAGGGGGTTTCGATGGCCGGACAGCGGTACATGTACTAATAATGGATGGAAGGGCTCAAGCTCAGTCAGAGCCGTTCGCAGATGTACAGTTACTCGTACAGGACAGGACAGGCCAGGACAGCCGTATGCGTATGGGTGTATGTAGGTATGGGGGATGGGGGATGTGAATGAATGGGGATGGGGATGGGGATGGGGATGAATGATGAGTGATGAGTGATGAGTGATGGGGCCTGGAAGCAGTCAATCAATCAATCAATCAGGTCAATGCAGCTCGTGTGCAAGTTGCATGCACGGAGCGGAACAGAGCAGAACAGCGCATGGCATGGCATGGCATGGCGAGTTTTGGAGTTGCTGCTAGGCCTAGCCATGCTAATGTATGTGCGGAGAGGCTTAGGTTAGCACTGGTTGGGTTGGTTTGGTTTGGTTTGGTTTGGCTCCAGTGCTTGGTCTGGTCTAGGTTGATTGGGAAGCGCTGAGGAGGATGAGGGGTACAGGTACCAGCAGCGGTGCAGGTACAGGTACAGGTACAAATACAGACACAGACAAGACGGCGGACACTGCTCCGGACGGGAGTTATTCGTATGTTAGTACTCAATTGAGGTCTGGTCACCCTCCATGGAAATAAACTCAACTCGAGGGCAGCAAAACGCGCGCTGAGCGCTGCAGTAGCAACCAATACTAGGAGAATAAAACGGCTGTTGGGCCCGGCCAACTCGATGTTTGCATCCCTCCATGAGGACTAAGGTCCATAGCAAAGCCTCCACTACACGACCGTTGATCCATCGATTAATGTTGACCCATCGCCCATGTACCGTACCGTCCGTTCCATGGATGGCACCTCCATTATCCATACTGCGCGTCCAGCCCAGCCCAGCGCTACTATAGCTCACTTGATGTGTGCCTAGCATGTCTTAGTGCCATCCATTGATAGACACCTTCAGCCTACACTATGCAATGGATCAATTGCTGATGCTGATGCTGATGCTGCAACTTTAATGAGATCAAGTGAGGTACCAGCCAGCCCTCACGAACAAGAGGTCAAGGTACCTGTAGTCCACAGACGCAGGTATAGGTACTTGCAGCCCGCTCCAGTCCAATGCAATAGCCCTGCAGGCATCTCGGTGGCCAATGATCCCCTATTTTTCATTCTCCCCTACAGACCCCGGGCAGGAGGCTGGCGTCCGTCTGCAGCCTGCGTCCGCCGGTATCGTATCACACCCGACTTCTAGCACAGGGTTTTTTTTTTTCGCAGCAGACATGGATTGAGCTTGCGGCCCCGACAGCCATGCGGTCAAGGCGTCTGGGGCGGGCTTTTGGGGCTTGTCTGGCTGTTTCGCGGACGCTAGCTCCAGTAGCGGCAACGGGGGGGATGCGCGCAGGGCGGCCTTTTATAATTTAGTATAATAGCGAGCGGCGCTTGGTGTTGGCGTTTGTACCGTGCAGGAGATACTCGTACGGAGGGAGTATGCAGCGCGCAAAACTAACCTTGAACCCGCAGGAATTGATCCAACTTACGACCTCGGAGTAACAGACAGTTGAGCCCTGTGTACTGTATGTACTCCGTAGGCGCTGGAATTATGTCAGAGTGCGCGGCACGGGAAACCATCGGCACGTCGGACCAAATCCACGTATGCACATCTCAAGTGCCATTGATGGTAGAAGCGGCGCAAAAAGGATCTGCCAAGGTGATAGCGTCTACTAGGTCAACAGGCATTGGATAGTACCGACCGAGACGACAAGAGACAATATCAAGCATAGTAGTGCCAAGTGCTGGAAACGCTATAGGGACCAATTCGCTAATACTACCAGGTACTATACTACCTCTACATGTACGAGTAAGTGCCACTGTACTGTAAATGTTCAGGTTGCAAAATGGGTTGCATCGAGATAAAGTCCGAGCCGGAAACAACCAAGCCCATGGACGAGGCCTGTACAGTACTGCCTTAGATACCTTGGTAGCCTACAAGGTGCATGTACTCCAGGTAGTCTTTTATCAGTGAGACGAATATGAAGAGGCGCTCTCCTTGGTCTTACAACGATACTGCCCAGCAATTGTTTTCTCTTCTTGGTTCTCGCCCTTTGTAAAGTTTAAAGTACAATATCTGTAACATTGGAGGATCACGGCATGCATCTGCAATGTAATTACAAAGTAAAATGCGGCCGTGGTACGAGCTGTGCCTGGTGGGTTAGTATGAGTACCTAAGGAGCCAGGTATACTGCACGGAAATGTACCGAGTAATTTGAGTCAATCAATGCTAAATGGACGTGCAGTATCAGTACCGGCAGACAGCGTAACCGCTACCTACTACAGGTAGGTCTCTATATGCTCTCTTGTGTTAGTGGGTTGTACTGGTACGGCACTTCGGATCAATCGAATTTGAATCCAAATCCTTTTTGGCACCTTGAAGCTTTGAGCCACTTTGGTTGGGCAGCAGTTGTTGCCTCATTCATGCCTGGTTGGCCAACCTCCAACCGCTGCCCTTTACATCATCCAGCAGCATATTAGCCAACCGCCATTGACGCCTCTGCGAGCCGAACCAGTCGGAAGCCTCTCATGGGATAGATGCTGCTATCACACGAGCACGACATGTGCCAACCTGCGGGGCCCGAAGCCCCAGCCTGCAGTATGTACGAGTATGTACGAGTAGGAGTACTCGTAGGAGCCAGTCCCAGTCATGTCTTGTCTTGTGTCGCTCGCAAGCCTGGCTGCAAATCTGCAAGTCTGGCGAGCGTCCATGTCCATGGGGATGTGATGAGCCTGCCGGGGTGACCCGATAACAGCGAGCGTTTGCCTGCCGCCGAGAGTCAGTCAGCATCCAGTCCAATCCAATCCAAGGGTCAACAGCCTCAATCAAGGCCGATACGATACGCTACTGCTACCCTCACCTCACTTGCCCGCCAGCCAGAGCAGAAAGCTGCTCGACGCAAGGACAAACGAGTCACGGCGGCTTCGTTCGTTCGTACAAGTCCAACGGGCCAAAGCAACGCTGCATCCGTAGCGCGGAGCGACTGCGGAAGCGACATGCTCCATGCCAGCAGAGCCGGAAGCATGGCTGCAGCTTCACCAGCGAGCCTCTCAGAAGTCGTCGATCTGCAGCGCCGGCCGAGCTAGCGGTCGGAACCGCAGCTTCACACGCTCGGCTGTCCGTTGAGCGCCTACCTTGTACCTACTATTAGGGGCACTAGTCGTACTCGTACATGGACAGTTGAGAGCGCGCGACTGCTCGTACCGGTGCTAGCAGTCGCAGTAGTCGTGCTTTTCGTAACTCCAGACTGGCTACATTCGCATCCCGAGATCCCAGCAAAGCCGCTACCAGGCGCGCGGACAAGGACCATGAGATCAATGGTCTGATTTCCTCGCTGTTTGCCCCCCCATAATGCCAGGCCAGCGTTGACGGGAAGAGGCTAGACGAAACAACAGACGGGGGTGGAAGAATCGCTCTCTTGTCATATCTGGTGAGCTGAGTGTGCTCCGGACAAGCACCAGCAAAACTTCATGGCAACAGCAGCAGTCCCTCCGGCTACGGACAGACAGCCTTTTTGCCACATCAGCGTCTCGTTTTGGAAACCATTCCCGCTCCAGCACTGACGCTTCTTGCTGACGTGCTTGACTGACTTTTCTGGAGAGCATCAAGTCACTCGCATCGGCTTCGCACATTTATGCATATGGCCGTGCGTGAACGGGGGCACAGAGCACGAACCCACCGCAGAGTAAGCTGTGGATGCAGTCTCCTCTCTCATCCTGCCAGAGTCGGCATGTAGCCTGCCTCTCTTGTGAGATGACAGCTGCCATGTCCCTGCTCTGGCCCTGCTCTGGAAATGCCCGCCTATCAATTCGTCAGCTTCTTACACGCACGACCAGCAGTGCCTGCTCGTGCTTGTCGGTACCCCATCCAAGCTGAAGGCTGAAGGCTCACGAGACGAGTGCTTCTGCAGTCAACACACAGCGCACCAGTCCGGGATACTGTGCAGAATATGGGGCTCCGGGTTGAGATCAAGGCCGCAGCTTCCAGCCCCATCAAGGGCAAAGACAGACAGACCACGGCGCCTCGCCTTCAGCCAGTAGCATGGCATTCTTCTCCCTTTGTCTCCGAGAGGCGGCAACGGCATTCTGTATCTATCTGTGCTCGTATGCCCCCAACCTCCCGCCGCGTGCGTGGGAGCCTAGCCTAGCCTTGCTAAGCACATGGAGCACATGGAGCACATGGAGCACATGGAGCACATGGAGCACGACCCGCAGCGGCAGACCGCAAACTACATTCGCTCAGCACGCAGTCGACGACCAGAGGAATGGTGGATATGGTGCTCTACAATTACAAGCAGTCAGTCTTCTTTAGTACCTACTGTTGCGGGCACCTGTACGATTACATGACCAACCTTGCGCTTGTGACTACTGGTTGCAGTATACAGAGTGTTGGCAAATCATATCTGCGACCTTTGGTTGCTCTTCCACTCTACCATCTCATCCCATGCAGATGACATGCTAAAGTCAAGTCAGACCTGCATAGCCTCATCTGATATACTCTGTTCCAAATCAGCACCCAGCCAAGTCACGCCCGCCGGGGATTATCTGCATCTCCCTCGCTTATGGACAGAGCAATATTTGCCACTCTTGGTTGGCAGCTATCGACGGCCCTCCTCACCGATTGGCCGCGCAATACTCGCCGGAGGACGTGCTAGTACGACATGCTGTCATTACTTGCTCTTATCCTTACTCTCACTACATACGAGTATTGCTTCTAGCATTTCGTACGCACGCGAAGCCTCCATTCTCTGCTCTGATTACTGTACCACTGCGTCAGCGCGGGGAAGCATGTCGTCTGGTCAAGGTCCTTTTTCCCGGTCTGGCCACCGGGCTTATCCGGCGACATAGCATTTGGCTAACTCTCGCATCCCACGTCTTTCCTGCATATCGGCACGCGGAAGATGCTTACCCGCGAGCAGCAAGTCGATCCCGAATGCAAGGTTTATCCACCCGAAGCGGCCCATTACCATCTCTCGTGCTAGCTTTCGGGCAAACTGAGATGCCCCAAGGATTCACTCCAACGTCGTCGGTCACCTCATTGAGACGAGTAAGCTGCGTGGTGGGGGTCACGGATTTTTTCGGATTTTTTCGCTTTCTTGGCCATCGTTGGGAGAATAGGATGGATGACTGTACCAGTATGCGTACAACAAATGCGATGCATGTCTTGTCCAGCTGGAGCAACTTAACTGGCCGTCGGCGCAATACGACTGACCTTGTATCACGCAGGCTTGACATGAACACCAAGCTGTACTCGTACAAAAGAGCCCGCCAGGAATCTCCACAACACCTGCAGTGAGTATCACGTCGAACTAAATTGCATCAGCGGCAGTATCCGAAAAGCCCTGCCAGGGTTCCGCTCCGCCCCAGCATCAGGATCAGGAGCGTTTCCTGTAGTCGCGGGAGTTCCCGAATGGGAGCCAATGGCATATCGTACTATGAATTCAACAAGTCAGCGTGTATTTGTTGAGCTTTAGCTTCCAAGCTTTTAATGGCTGTGGGAGAAAAAGACAACTACCAATGAAAACTCGGGAGACACAGCCCGTTGTGATGATTGGGAGCAAGCCCCGTCTTATAAGTCCAGCTGGCAGATTGTGGCTCACTGGATCCGTATCATGTATCATGCAGTGGCTGAGTTGACCCTCCTTTGCCCCGTCGTATCGTAGTAGACACTCGTACATGTATTGCCTGACATTGGAGTGAATTGTTAAGGGGACTGTGAGCTTAAATTGCCACGATCTACTGATTCAAAAGCTCACGCCTTGGGATTAACTAGATCTGAATCTCTCTTGGAAATCCATGTGATATTCAGTCAGTGAGTGTAAGTGGACATTATGCCATTGGCCAAAGCTATATATACGGAATATCATGATTCAGTTACCTCGTATTCCACCCCAAGGCTGCCAGAATGAATGCAATTCAGTAATCTAACAAATAGTGATGCAACTACGCAACCAATTCTCGAGCACTCTTGTGAGCTATACTCTTCAAGTTGAGTAGTAACCGTTGCTCGGGTTCATACCCGTTTCAACATCATGGCAACTCGTTATAAGTAATACATCATTTATATCAATACGAAGACTTCAATCCCCACATCTCCAATCATCCACTCAGTCCACTCAATCCCCAAATCCAGCAAGCCCAGTAGTTCCCACGTATTCACAACCCGTCATCTATCACATTCTTCCTACTCCAGCTCCCCCAACTTCTCCGCAACGGTAAGCAGCCCGTTCTCCTCCACAGTCACCCACAAGTCCACCCAGTTCTTCGCCTCTATATATCTCTCCTCCTCCTTCCCCCACGCCTCTTCCCTATCCCTCTCGACGTAGATTGTCCGCAACCCACAACCCCTCGCGGCGTGAAGATCTCCGAGATGCGTCGCTACAAGGGCCACTTCTTCCGGCTGCAGGCCTAGCGCTCGCACGGCGCCGAGGTACGTTGCCGGGTCCGGTTTGTAAGTCTTGAACGTCTCGGCGCAGAAGATCTTGTGAAAGGACAGCCCGCCAAAGTCGGCGAGGTCGCGTAAGAGGCTAGTATTTCCATTGGACAGCGTGCCAGTGGCATATCTGCGTCCCAGCTCCGCAAGGCCATCAGCCGAATCAGGCCACGGCGTAAGACGATGCCAAACAAGACTCAAGCTCTCAATCTCCGTCTCCGTAAACAGGCCCTCGAGATCCCATTTCCAAAGCAACTCGACGAGACTATCATGATGATGCTCGTCAACACTCTTCCAGGGATCCGTGTCCTTGTTGAAGGATCTCGTAAAGGCACTATACGAGTCCCGCCATTCCTGGATGAAGCGGTCCCAGTCCTGCTGCGTGAGGCCTTCGAGACGGGCTTTCAGAGCGGGTGGGAGGGGGTTTTCTTGAGAAGAAAGTTTGCGGAATGTGCGGAGGGAGATTTCGTCTTTGACGGAGGAGCGCCAGTCGACGACGGTGCCGAAGACGTCGAAGAGGAGGGCTTTGATGTTGGTGAGGGGTGAGGTTTTTGAGGGCATGGTTGATTCTCTAGTTTTTTTGTATTTTGTGTATTTGCTTTATATTCATATGAGAATACTTGCCAAAAAAAAAAAAGTTGGATTTAGAGATTTTGTTTCGGCTTCAACATACTCGAAGCCAGCATTCCGGTTTGTGAGTTACAAGTTGACACTTGCGGTTCGCGAAGCGTCACCGAGGTTAAAGTTTAGATCTGCAAAATCACATGATTAAATGTCGCCATCGACAACCCACCAAGCCTCATCATAAAGCCTATCTATATCAATAAAATTGAAAATAAGACGGCTAATAAGAGGTCGTTCGATACTAAAATTCTCACATGAAAATAGACATGTAATGAATGCTGGTGCTTTTTCCACGTCATGTTGTAGGGTAAGAAGGGAGGCGTCTCACGGTGTGTTAGTGACCACCACTTCCATCAATTATCTATGAATCTATACTAAAAGAATGTAGATTTTTTTTTTGACGTGAGAAAACTAATTGGTATAATAGTATAAGTGTCTTTAATGAATAAGCAATAGAAGAGATTATGAGTGGTTGTGATGCGAGTTCCCAGACAGCAGGGGGCCTCGGTATACGAAACATACCATCACTGCACTCCTTTGGTAGGTGATATTGCAAACGCAATGAAACTCTCAAAGTTTGATACGCATCGTAATAGCTTAACAGCAAACCCCGGTAAGATTTGGCCCAAGCCACCATGCACTCCCTATCGGTACATAGCCGAGTTTCATCATCTGCAGAGACATTGCCTGGAATCAATCCGTAGCCGAGTGTGACGCACTTACACCAAACAAGCCACTGTGATGAATGCATCTCATTGCACATGGCACATTTGCCACATGTACTCCCGCAAGCCACTATCACGAACTGAGTCTTGATTGGCGGCCGGCCAGTCGTAGGATGAAGATCAGTCTGGAATACGATAGAGCATTCTTGATGTCAGAGGGAGCATTACGTGCTAATCTTCTCAGGAGATTGCTCCGCAAACGCAAGCTAGAGGAAATAAAGTCATTGGCGCAAGGATCAACCATTTATTCGAAACGCCCGCCACCGCACTGCCGCTGGACTGGAGGCGATCAAAGCCTCGACGAGTCCCATTAGGCTCGTGGCCTACCTAATATTAGCAGCCAACTCCCAATTAGTCGAGGTTCGATGAAATAAGTTGACTGACATGTGGATGCCACCGCGGCTGTCATTTGTTACCCTTGTCCCCCAACGCCCGCTTTATTAGAGTGTACGGCATTACGGTACGTATGACTGACTGGTATGAAAGTGACTGCCAGCACTGTGATATTGTTGAGCTTCTCAAGGCCAGAGTAGACTTCGCGTGTGACCAACAAGCTGCCAAGATAGCTGAAACGAAAGCCACGCTCTTCATTAGACTGAGATCCAACATACCTACGGGCCTTTTACTTCTTGAAATAGAAGACTCCCCTTAGCACCCATTGTAAATGCTGTGTCACCGTGACAGTGACGGCTCGAGTGGGATTCTTTGTGGCGAGAGCGCATGGAGCCTCGAAAACAACGCAAAAGAACAAAAGACGGCCAACTTACCAACGGCAAAAAGGGAAAAGATGTACTATCATACCGGTTTACCAATTCCGATGAAAACGTGATCGTGCGGGGATGTGGAAGACGTCTTAGCCAGATACCAACCCTAGGCAAGCGAGGAAAGGTGAGCACCAACGCAGGCCATTAAGGAGTACATCTCCAAAACCTTGTACAAGCGCGAGTATGTTGTCGACACATCTCCATACCAACGGCATCTCCGGGAATACATCGCTATCCACAAGCTGACAGTCCAATCTACGCCATAGCAATTGTGGAGGAACACAATGATATCAAAAACAGGCATCACTAGGAGGACGCGGATGGACGGTCAGGAACAATGGTGGCCAACGTCCCGCTGTGCAGGCGGATGATATAGTCTCAGATGGCCTGGGCCTCATCAATATGCCTCGTAGCTTCAACGGTACACTTCGATTGGGGCGATTGGCCCATCAATTAAGTGAAACATCCAAGGCAATGTCCGCTAGGTCGGCTATTGCTGCCGGCATGCCGCTATGTCTGAGTTGGTTCTGTGACACCCCTGCCCCGGGTTAAGTGGCATTCATGATCTGCTATCGGTTTGTTCTGTGAGCACAGAAGTTATTGGCTGCGGTAACATATAAAAGATAGCGTGGTAGAGTACAGAGTGATTCCCTGTACCACATACTACGTATGTCCAGGGCATTTCAGCTCCGTCTTGGTTGTACTCAGCCGAATTTAAGAAAGTAGCCTGTGGCTTCTATTGAATGCTGATATTTCCGCCCTGGGAAAGTGATCTGGATCCCCGGAGCGTTTAAGAAGACAATAGTTTATGGACTTGGCAGGCGGGGGGAGTATTCGCGGCTTTCTCTGTTCCTCCCGGTACATCTGGAGATTCGTCGTTTGATGCTTGAGCCCTAGACATGTATCCTCTGTCAATATTGACAGATTTAACAGTAATCAGAACCTCTCACATTTCCGTCTCTGTGTGAATGGAACACACAGAGACTACAGCCGATATGCTATAGCTACAGCCAGATAAATGGCGACGAGGGCTACCATACTCGTCTGTGTACCGGACGAGGCCGCATAATATTCGTAAGTATCAAATCCAGCGGCCTAGCAACTTCATCTCCTTGTTCTTTTTCTTTTCTTTTTTTAGACTTGTAATTGGCGAGCAAGGAACCAGCAGAACTTGTTGTATCAGTGCTGTACACGTAAGTCGTTCAGGATGGAGGTGGAGTAGCAGTAGAAAGCGGAGAAATTGCAGGAGCATGGCAATCGCCCTATCACCCATCACATCCCAGGCTAACCTGAGGGAGAGAGCTCGACTAGCACCAAGAGAGTTGATGCAGTGGCGGCATATTGGAAAGGTGGAGTATGCCGCGTTTGCTAGTGGGAGTTCCTATCAAGACAATCAAGATAGAGAAGCATGCAGTTGTGCTCTGGCCGTTCATGTTCCCCTGCATATGGCCCGCTGAGTTAATCAATCATCGGCTGGAGAGACCCTCAGATGACATGAGGTTTGCATGAAGGAACAAAAAGGTCTGGCAATTCCGTAATTTGGTGGTAGCTTGTTTGCCAACAGCTAATATCAGGTGGGTACAAGTGAGTTGGCCAAAAAGGCTGATGATCGGCATCCGTCTTCTGTGGAGGGACTACGAACGGCCTAGATTCGACAGCAGGGACGGGAGATAAAAAGCAAAAATCATCCTTTGCCACTTATCATTTTGCTCAAGTCATCTGTCCATGCCATTGAGGGGCCTCGACGAGACGCCGGCGCCATCTGTCAGTTGACTGCCTCCGTGGAGAGAGCCTCAAATGCCGTGCGCACGGAGCAAGATTCATATCGTTTTGTTAACGTTCTGATGGCGACTTAGCCTCGCCATGGATAACCTAACTAGCTGTCAGACAATTAAAGATCATCACAAGAATATCCCGTGTACGAAGCTTGCACTCGTATCTGTTGATGGTTTCGGTCATGCCGACCCCGATGAACATGCGGGCCAAAAAGAAAAAAATCATCAGCAGGACCTTATCCCCATGTCTGCTCAATTAACTGGGGATGGGCCGTACCAAGTAGTGTAAGGTTGGTTCCCCTAAAAGAGCATGAGGACCGGGCTGGTTTGCCAAGCTCGGCCCGCTTCCTAGGCCAGCATAGTTTCGGGCCTCTTGAAATCGAAGAACACTGGCCCTGGTCGCGATTAATTTCCAAAGCAGCCAGGGAGGCCAGCTAAAGTAAATGAGCCAACCCGTACCCCATACCAGTGACTTCCATACAAGCGCAGTGCTAGGCACGTGTACGATCTACCAGCAATGCTATGCCCCCCTACGGACAGCATTCCCCATAACGTTGGAAGAATGGAGCACAGCAAGTACTGCGCAAGTAGCATCGTGGAATCTGCAGGACGATGCAAGGTACGCGCTCAGGATTCGAGAGCGTGGAAAATAGCCGAGCACCGCCATGGTGGGAGAGCTCATAATAAACCTGGTACAGGCATTTGTGTGTACTAGTAGGTACTTGTACTCCGTACTCTGTTGCAATATCACACCCGTGTGCTTCGGTCGGGAGGGCAACTGACACAGCAGAGTCTCACCATAGTACCGGGCCGTAGCGTAGGCGACGGCGACGTGTACCCGTCCGTAAAGGGGGAGGAAATAAAGCAGGCACAGTCCATCGTATGGGGTACCAATAGTAATGGTGATGACGGCTCGAGGGCCTTGAATGATGACCGAATAATGAGACTAACTTTGGGCCAACAATTGCGAATCCTCCCATCATTTCCTGGAGAAGCAATGTAGTGGCTGCTCATCGGCCGCCGTGGTGAGTGTCATCCTGGACCTGGAGTTCCATACGAGTACTTTTACGAGTACAAGCATGGTAGTCTTGGTAGTCTAGAAACATTCGCTCTAGCCAGGATGCTCCTCCTATCCGCGCATACACTTGAACAGGCGCGATTTCGGATAATGTCGTGAGGGTGGTCCTGACAGGGATCCAGCCAGGTGACACCGGTAGCCTTGCATATGTGATATTGCCGTGCATCCACGCTGGGCTACATGAATGAATGCCTCCGCGAGATCAAGTGTCGCCGTCCACTTTCAACGGTACGTAGCCGAGGGCCCTCCTTATTGCAGTAATTATGTTATGCCATTCTAAGACCGTTGGCTCTTTACATAATTTAACGTTGTTCCCTCATATAAGAAAAAGGCCGGCGCAATATCCCATACAAGGTAAGAGCAGAAAGCCCCATGCTGGTGATAATTTCTACCAGCCTTCAGTCCGTCACCAATCCGGGTGTGTTGATAGTCGACCGTATTCCGTACGAGGAGCGGGCGCCCTCATGTTGCCGCATCATATTCGGTCTCGCACCGGTCAATGGTGAAACAAAATAAAGAAAGCCACTGGCCGGATCCTACGCATTGCGGCCGGGAATGAGACGCCACAGCGCCATCTGCCAGACCAACAGCAGCTGTAATACTGGTGCCTCTGAGCTGAAGGGGGGAACCTGACAGGCCATCGGGTTATTAGGACGTGTATTAGCCACTCGTATGGTGGGCGTTTTTGGCGTTGACTGAGGACCGCTAATCAGGACTGGGAGTAGCATGCTGGGAGTGGACGCTTGGGCCCTCGCGGATGATAGAACCGACGCAGGCCCCTGGCCAATGATGCAGCGCAGCTCCGTCTGTAGAGGGGGAACAAGCTTGCAGGGGGGCAGGGTGAAGAGAGAAAACAAGCAAGTCCTGTGCCTTCAGCTTCCAAGGAGGGATAATCATGGCTGCGGTAGGTTTAGGAGGGGGCCCTTGGAGATGCCTGCCGGGCAGCTTGCAGTGGCGTGCATATGCGGCCATCTGTTGGCGTATTCTCGTGCGAGGCAAAGCCCAGATACTGCATTGTATAATGTTAGATTGCATGAATGATCTGAAAGGGGAAGAAGATACTCTGGGGGAAGTGGCTCGAAGACTTGCCTTCTGGAGCATCACCAGCACCTTATCCCAGATTCAAGGAGGTTCACACCAGCAAGGCAGTACGAGTACAGTAGCAAAGCCTCCATCCCCTCTGCTTGGATGAGCCTCTAGCCAGTCCGCAGCCAGTCCAGACAGCCCTCCATCTGCCTGGCCCTTGTTCCCAAGCTTCCAGCGTCCTGGGATCGCCTCAAGCACGGCCCACATGGGCAGAGTCGACCCCGATCGCGCGTCAACCAACCAGGCAAAGTGGATGTGGACAATTAATACTCCCTGCCTCCTGCTCTCCCGGCACCCCGGCGGAATACCTCGTCATTATCTTTTCGTCTCGCCGTCTCCTGTTCTGTGCTCGTCATTATCGCCGTTTGTCGTGTCTTTGTCTTTGTGTTGCTGGCTGCTCCAGCGACAATCTTCAGCTTCGTACGCCACGCAGTTTGCAGGAGCGTTGTCCGACTAGAAGCCGGCTTTGCTTTTCTTCTTTTTCGGAGTCTGTTGTGTTTCAATGGATTAAGACACATTCAGAAACCATCCACGAAGCCTTTTCAGGCGGTTTTGCTTCTTTCCTTCCTTTTCTTTTCCCTTGCGTCCAAAGGTGAGATTCATGTGGCAGGAACAAGCGACGCCCTCTTGCTCTTTGTTGCCAGCTGCCTTGGTTAGCCCTACGAATCCCAAAGACAAACTGACGCCTTTAATCGCTTCAGTTCTCCCCGTTTTCTTTATTTAAATCGTTGCATTAGCACTTCATTGCGAATACCGGCGTCGAGACCCTTTTGCTACCGTTCGGCATCTCCGTGTTTCATTCCAAATTCCCCTTCGCATTCGACTAGATCGAGTAACCGAACCGTTTAAGAAAACCATCGCCTCTCACTCCCCCGCCTTCCTATAACCAATGCTTTTTCATTGTTGAAGCGAATTTCTTTCAACAGTCTAGACGACTTCCTTTTTGTACGAATTGCGTGTTTTAGACTTCGAAAGCAAGACATTAGCACCCAGCCACTGGCTCAAATCACCTGCGGCGTGCACAGTAGCCAGAGGGATTGCCTGTTAGACATTTGTGCCGTCTTGTAAGTCGTTTCCCTTGCTTTGGATGTATCACGGCAGCGAACCCTTCAGCACCAATGAACCATGGGGCAGTTCACACCAGCTTATGCCTGCAAAATACTAATGTTCAATCAGAGGATTATCGCCCATGACAAAGGTTGGTTATCAACCGGCTGCTACCCGTCATATACAGGCCTAAAATTAGGTAGCTGCATTGACTCAGCTTAGCAGCAATGTCGGCCTGGACAGACGACGAGTACATGAATGCGCAGGCCGCAGTCTCGCTGCCTGCGCGAGAGTACGTTCCTTACAGAACACCTTCGACCAAGTCAAGGAAGTCGAGGCGTTCAGCACGTTCAATCACCCCTCCAGCAAAGAAGAAGATTTCGCCGTCGAGAAACGGAAACGCCTCTAAGCGTTCCTCAAGGGACATCACAACCGACGAGCAAATAAGCATCCTCGACCCACGACGCTTCACTCCCACTCTGCATGCCAACTTGGTGTCCGAAATCTTGTCACTAAGGAGAGACCAAGAAGAAAAAGTCAAGGTTATTGAGAGTCTCGAAAGTACACTCCAAGCAAGCAGAGAGGAGCAGGACGCTCTGCAAGATAGTGTAAATGCAGCAACCAAAGAGACCCGCTCGTTGCAACGGCAGCTGTCGTTACTAGAGGGTGGAACTTCTTCAGCGTTGGGCGATCTTTCACGAGAAAGAGACGAGGCTGTCGATTCAGCGACTGATACGAAGAAGCGCCTAGACGCAGCCCTAAAGAAACTTCGTATCCAAGAGGAAGATTCCCAGCGAGTTCATGAACAGTGGGCCGAAGAAAAAGAGAACTGGGAAGATGAGAAGCGCAAATATGAGCGGCGAATCCATGTGGCGGAAAGCCGCCTACAAATGGTACTTGATGAGGTCGCAGCCTATCAGGCGAATCACGCAAATGGAGTCTCTCAACAGGGTCGTGGCCATGAGAGCGATGCAGAAGACAGCGGTAGGGAGAATGACACAGGCAGCGTGAGAACAATGAGTCTCACAAGCAGCATTCGTTATTCCTTGGCCAATGGACCTGGCTTTTCTCTCAATGGCTACTCTCTGGCAGATGAGCTCAAGTTTGATGATACGGATGACCAGACAGACATTGATGGGCGCGAAAGTGTCTTCTCAAGCCCACGACAACAACACCGGCGAACATTTAGCCGTGAGAGTGTCATTAGCAAGCTTCATCGAAGGACAAAGAGCATTGAAAGCGTGAAGCGTCCTGGCAGCGTTGCACGTGGCAGAGTTTTCATGAACCAATCAGTTCTAGAGGCTCTCGAAGGCGAAGATGAAGAGACCGAGGGAGAAGACTCTGCTCCGGCTCGCACTCGCGCTACCTTTAAGCCATCTTACGCTGACGCTGGAGTTCAATCTTCTCCTGCTTCCGAAACTTCGTATAACAACGCTGGAGTCCAGTGCTCTCCTGTTTCCGACTATACATACAGCACCACTGGAGTCCAGTGCTCTCCTGACTTTGAGCATAGATACAGTGATGCAGGCGTCCAATGTTCTCCTCCTGCTCCGGCTCCCGTTCCGGCTACCATTACAGCTCCTATTTCCACCCCTAAGCCTAAGCCTGTATACACCGACACTGGAATTCAATACTCTCCCACTCCTGAACCCTCATATACCGATGCAGCAATTCAACACTCCTCTGCTTCCGAGTCTTCATACACTGACACAGGAGTTCAAGATGCACCTAACTCTACAACCTCATACGCTGATACTGGAGTTCAGTACACAGCTACTTCTGAGCCCACATACGCTGATACAGGCGTTCAGCACTCACCTGCTTCTGAGAGCTCTTACGCTGATACAGGAATCCAATTTTCTCCACCACCTTCTCCTACACTGGAAGTGATGACATCTCATGAACTGGAGTCTGTCATTTCTGAGGTAGCCGAAAAGAAACCGTATGAAGAGACACCCCCGCGATCGTCCGAAATTGAAGCAAATCAGCGAAAGAAGAGAGTTAGTCTACCCCCTGTTATCGAACCGCCCGCCACACCCCGACGTATGGTGTCATCAGCCTCGCAGACGGTTGAGGTTCCTTTAACCCCTCCGAAGACACCAAATTCAGTGTACGAGCTGCGCGAGGATTCCCCTGTGGAGGTCGAGACGCCGAAGCCTGAACCGAAGATGACGACTTCTTCGACGCAGACCGAGGCTCCTGCTCCCGTAGTTGCTCCTATTGCGCTACCTCCAATCTATATCCCGAGCATCAGCATTCAACCACCAACTAGCCGGCCTACCTCGCCGCACACTCCGAAGCTACCCCAACATTTCAAAGACTTTGGATGCCAAGTCCATATCATTGTTAAAGGCGATATGGTTGACTCGAGCTCTCAAACAGAGGCAATCCAGACTGACAAGAGACTGGCTCTTCTTCCAGCCCATCTTCAGCCGTCTTCTATCACTTCCCGTCCTACCTCGCCTCATCCTTCGGGCATTGCTATTCCCGACAAGAGCGCCAATCCTCTTGCTGGCGGCTTACCTCCTCGAAACCCTCGACGGCTGGAAGGCAGCCGGTATAGCACCGAGCTTCCGTCTTCCCCCATCAGCCTCCGAATGGATGACCATGATTTACACGACTACAACGATGATCTTCTCCTATCGAGCCAACGAGGTCCAATAATCCCACCTCGCCGTTTCAGCAGCCTGTTCTCCGGCTTTTATACCGATTCGGATGAGATTGACGAGTTTGGCGAGCTGGACATGAGCGATTCTGAATATCGAACCGCCTTGACAGCCCCCAGACCTCCGTCGAACCTGAGCCGAACCAATAAGCGAAGTTCAGTGGGTACAGTCGCAACTTCGCCTGATCGACATTCCAAGCGCTCTGGTAGGACGTCTGTAAGATCAGTAAGAAGCACCGACCTGTATAGTGTTGGTGAGAATGAGCCCCAGTCCGGAAGATCAAGCAGGCTCAGCGGAAAGTCACCAGCGCCTGCACCAGGTCCATCAAGCCGCAACAGCGTCACGCGAAAGGCTACCATGGCTCAGACAGGCTTGGCTAACTACCCTACCATTGTTGAGCCCAAGAATCAAGCACCATTTCCTATCCCAGCCCGAGCCAGCTCACGGAAGCCATCCATCAGCACCAGTATCCCAAGCGATGGACGCAGCACTCCATCAAGCATTAGCGGGCATCGCCGAAGCGGTAGCCGTACTTATTATGCAAACAGCGTTCATGTTCGTCGTGTTCGTTCCGCAAACACTCTGCCACACCATGAACGTCACCGCAGGACAGGCAGTCGAACACCACCTCTATCACCTTCCACTGAAGCCCCTGAAAGTCCCGGTCTCCCTCCCCTGCCCCAAAATGATATCACGACGCCGCGCCACCGAGAAGGCAGCACATATAAGAGGCATCGCCATCAGCTATCCAACAATACTGTCATGACTGCCAAATCCGAGGCCGTATCCCAGGCAAGCTCACAAACCCCGGGAGTCGTGGATGCGATTGCTCAGACCATGGTTGGAGAATGGATGTTCAAGTATGTTCGTAGAAGGAAATCATTTGGCGTTGGAGACGCAGGCCATAAAGATGAGAACAGCAACGATAGGCACAAGCGATGGGTCTGGGTAGCACCGTATGAGCGAGCTATTCTATGGAGCAGCAAGCAGCCATCTTCCGGCAGTGCTCTGTTAGGAAAGACGGGTCGCAAGCGTAAGTGTATGCCCCTGAAGTGAGAATTTCTGTTGAATACTAACATACTTGGATAGTTGCTATCCAATCGGTCCTCGATGTGAAAGATGACAACCCGGCACCTCGAGGTGCTACAACGCCCATCTTCAACCGATCAATCCTTATCCTCACACCACAGCGAGCACTCAAATTCACAGCGCCTACAGCTGAGAGACATTATCTCTGGCTGACGGCATTGTCATTCCTGGCCCATTCTTATCAAGCCGTGCCCGACGTCCTCCCTGCCCAGCCCCAACAACACCTCTCGGTTAAGCAGCACCCTCTCCCGAACTTTGAACCGCCACGCCCTACGAAGTTGACGAGAGGAGGAATACGAGATTCTATTCGACTGGCCAAGGGCCGAGCAGGTCCGCCAAAGACAGAGCTGGCGAGCATGCCTAGCATCCCTGATGTTCCCACCGTACGGATGGGCGATGTTTCCAGGTTTCGAGTGGCAGAGTCCATGACTGGAGTCGGGCACTCAAGGGAATTCTCGGTGGATGCCGCCGAGCCACCTATGATACCTCGCTTCAATGATCGGACAGGCCACACGCCAATAAATCATGGTCGCAAGCGTAGCAACACAGGAGGTCGTGTGCCCCCGCCGCTATCTTTCCGAGGCTTCTCAGGGCCGACTCTTGGTGAAATCAGCCATCACTCTTCAAACAGTACGGCCGGCGCCAGTATCGAGACGACTGGCTCTTCTGAACTTTACCAGTCACAAGGATCCCCTGCCAGCTGGGGTATATCCCAAACACCATTGTCGACGGTATCATCTCAGCAAGGCAACTTCTTTGATGCAATCGGTACTGTGCGCATGGAGGCGTTTATCAGCCCTCATGCATACCAGCAGTATAATGAATATCAAGAGGAAGGTGAAGATGATTACAGAGCGCTCGCGAGAAAGAAGAGTAAAGAATTTCGCCGACGCAGCAGCCGAAATCGCCGTCGAGCCCAGCTGTCAAGGAGCACCCGGGGATCAGACGAATTCTTCAGCGGAAGCAAGACAGCAGGAGAGGAGGACTTTTTCCGAGACGACCCCTTTAGGGGCTTTTAAATGGTCTGCAATGGCCACAACCCACGAAACAAACAACAATCAACCACACACTCATTTTAATATACCAACGATCCAAATCTAACAGATCAAGCAACACCACGACGGGATACCCTTCTTTTTCGACATTATAAACATCTACATTTTGCTTCAAGCCTTGTATTGATATGAATTACGGTCATTGCCGCTTTACTATTTTCTTCTTCTTCTTCTTCTTTTTTTTGCTGTTCCTTTGTTGGTTTTATCATTCATTTTTGCCGTGCATGGCGCTGATTTTCTTCCTGAATATATACGTCTGTATTAACATATTTTTTTTTGTCTGCGGATGGATGTAGGGGTCAAGGGGACTCCGAAGCATATACAAAAAGGGGTGTACACAAGGCAAGAGGGAGCAATTTCCACCATGATCTCACGCTATTGGAGGCGTCTTTGGTCTGGATATAGCAAGATAGACTTGGAGATGCGATTGGAAGGGACAGCGGGATGAATGCCCTTTCAGCAAGGAAGATTGGGCGGCCTTTCTCTGGGAACATGGAGATGTTGAGAGAAGGCCAAACTAGATAGTAAAAACTGAGATCAATACGCTCGTAATACAACGAAATTATTACTCAATGTCGCGAACATGGTGTTACAATGATGAACAATTTGTCATATGCTTGCTGCATGGTCGGATCCAGGGCAAACGCCGGCCCCGCCAAAAGAAAAAAAAAAAAGAAAATCAGTTGAAGGCAGTTTGACTTAACCCCGCCATTAACACTTGTACCGCCACGACTCAAGCTTCCGACTGTCTTCTTTCTTTCCGGCTTTACGTATTCGTCATTCGTTTGGAAAAGGGAAAAAAAGAAAACAAAAGATTTTAAGAAGAGAAGACGGAGAGCGGCCAAATAAGCGTATAAAAAGAACAACAACATGGAGGCCGAGACATTAGAGCAGATGCAGGCGCGGCATCGTCGTGAGCTCAAGGACCTCCAAGGAAGAATCACAAGCAAGAAGAAGAACGCCACGAAGAAGACGCGCAAGGGTGTCAATGACGAATGCGCCGAGATGGAACGCCAACTAAGAGAGAAGCAAGCTTCCGAGGTTGCGGCCTTGAATGGAGAGACACAAGAAGACCTCGAGGAGGAAGAGCAGGAAGATGAGGCACAGCAGAACGACGCGACGACCAACGGGACGCAAAAGCTGGAAACAGTGACAGCGAAGCTGAATCTGGAAGAGAGCAGCAGCGAGCAAGCGCAACAGCCCGGTAAGAAGCGAAACCGACAAAAGGAGCGGCTGGCGCGGCGCGCTGCTGAACAAGAGGCCGCGATGCTGCACGCCGAGCAAGAAGCGTCCAGCATGACGGACCATCGGGCGCGCGAGAGCACATACATGAAGGGCGAGTTTGCGGCTCACGGGCTCAGCGAGAAGGACATCCAGCCAGACGGCCACTGCCTGTTCGCGGCGCTGGCGGACCAGCTTGCGCACAACGGCATCCCGCTTGGCGCCGACGATAAGGACAACAAGGAGCCGGCGTATCGGACGGTGCGGAAGAAGGCGGCAGGGTTCATGGAGGCGCACGCAGACGACTTTGCGCCGTTTTTGGAGGAGGACCTAGAGGGTTATGCGAGGAAGATGAGGGATACTGCGGAATGGGGTGGGCAGCTGGAGCTGATGGCTGTGGCGAGACAGTACGGGGTCGAGATTAGAGTGATACAGGACGGGAGAACGGAGAAGATTGGAGAGGGAGAGGGAGAGAAGTCAAAGACGCTGTGGTTGGCGTACTATCGGCATGGGTATGGGCTGGGAGAGCACTACAACTCCTTAAGAAGGGCGACGACGGCGGCAGTAACCACGACAGCGGCGGACTGAGCATGCATCATGACGATATCGCGAGAGTCTTTATTTGCGTATTCATCTTATATCACAGGTCTACCGGGAGAGCTCGCCTTGTCCTTCCTCTCCCTTCTCCTTCTGGAAGAAAGAAGGGAGCTCATGGGGCCCAGCTTCGAACTTACCGCTGCCCCCGTCCTTACCTACATCTATATACGGAGCTCTCGTCACCTTTCCTTGCAACAGAGCACACACCTCAAAACTTCAGCAACCCTGCAGTGGCGTTACTACCGAGACCACACGGAGATGAAGTCCCTGACGCTCCCGTCCTCATTCGTGCCGGCCTTGTGCGTCCTCGGCGGCTTGACGAGGCAAACGCGGTGCAAGGCGCCGGGGTGAGGCTGCTTGGGCGTGGCGCTGTCCTTGGCGTTGCCGTCGTCGGTGTACTCGATGGGCTCCCCGGGATTAGCGAGGAGGGCCTCATAGACTTCGGGCCAGACGCCCCAAGGAGGGCCCTGCTGCGAGAGGGGCTTTCCGGAGGGGAACTCGAGGCAGATGAGCTGGCCGCCGGGGGCGAGGAGCTGGGCCATGCGCTTTGCCCACCTGGGGCGCTCTGAGGGCTGGAGCGCGCAGAGGAACTGTTTAAGTTGGGGTTTGGAGCTGTCAGCATATTTTTCCATAGAACGGGGGGCATATTATAGAAGTTTTGGATGGGGGTCTTTTTTTTTTTTCGTTGCTCACTGTGTAGTCGTATATCAGGTCAAACTGGCCCTTGCCGCCCTCCCAGGCATCACCAAAGAAGTCGCCAGACACCCACGTCACGCGACCGCACTCAACGCCCTCCTGGATGGACTTGTATTTGCCCTCCTCAGCGGCCTGTTTCTGGTTCTCTCGAGCCAAGTCCTGAGCCCGTTGACTGTAGTCCAGACCAACAACATCGTAGCCGAGGGAACTCAGGAGCAGCACGTCATGACCGAGGCCGCAGCCGGGAATCAGGGCCGATCTTCGGATGACGGCGCCGGCGGCGTCGCGGAGCGGGTTGCCGCGGGGGTCGCGCTCGAGGGACGGCGGGATGAGGTCGGTGCGCTGGGCGAGCAGGTCGGCGAGGGCCAGGGACGGTCCCGCGCGGTCCCAGGGGTGGAAGGACTGCTGGTAGAAGGCATCCCAGGCGTCGTTGTGCTCGGAGACGGGCTTGGAGGCGAAGGTTTCGCGGAGTTTGGAGGGAGGGTCCATTGTGCGGTGTGTCTGAATGACTTGCGGTGGGATTTGGATTAGAGGGGGGAGAGGGAGGAAGGATATGGAGGGGATATGGAGGGGATATTATAGAGTGAATGTGGTTGTGCAAGGACGATGTCTGGGCTTGGTGTAGTGAATGAGGGCGAGCTAATTGACTTAGTAAATAGTGGCAGCCTTAGTAGCTGCATCACATCATCACATGCAGGTCGGCGGGTGAATGGACGTATAGTAAACAAATATGGTACAAAGCAATTAAAAAAAAGGGTTACTTATCAATTCACCGCTGGGGCAAACTATAGTAGCCTGCTTGGAAATCAAGTGAAATCCGGTATTTGCGATGTTTGTCGAAAGGGTCCAAGTGAATTGATTTCGTGGGGATGCTTGCTTCCTAGTGGCGGGGACGGATCTCGGGTTCGGGGTACGGGGATGTCCATCCTCGGGGCTTGGGTTTGTGTTGAGTAGGGATTGCTTATACAGTAAGGCTTAGAAAACGTAGACGGCATATGATGTTGTATAATGGCCTTATATGAGATTTGAGTCACAAATATTTATTACAAATAAATGTCCTCCCCTGTGTCTATTCCAATCCCAAGGCATCAAGAGCTGCATCTTTTTGTCCAGCGAAGCTGTCACCCACCAAAAAAAGAAGAAGCTGCGTATCGATAACGCCACGGCTTGCTTAAGTGGGGCCGTAAAAAGAAGAAAGCCAGGATACCGCCTACCCAAAGCGGACAAGCAGCTTCGGCACGACAAGCCATGAGCCTCGGCTTGTCAGCTTGAATGACATATCGGCCATCTCCACGGTTGATGATATTCTTACTGTTTTCTTACAACGTTGCGTCTCTTTGAAATCACACCGAATCACACCAATTGACAGGAGGATTCTTTATAATAAACGACAGAGTTACACTGTGTCATCACTATGGATGTCACTAATCTGTTCAGCGTCAAGGTAAAGTATCCCACTAAAAATCCCCATGGATGCAAGCCAGCTCACCAACGCGTTTATAGGGCAAAGTCGTCCTCGTCACCGGAGGCACGTTTTCCTCCCCCGGGCAAAATCCCCAAAGCTAACCCGTCCTTCTCATCCGCAGGCGCCAAGGGCATCGGCCGCATGATCGCCGAGGGCTTCGTCGCCAACGGGGCCAAAGTCTACCTCACCGGCCGCGACGCCCCGGCCTGCTCCTCCGCCGCAACGGAGCTCACAAAGATTGCTGGCAACGGCGGCTCCGCGCACGCCCTGCCCGGCAACCTCCAGGACCTCGCCCAGTGCCAGGACCTCGTGAAGCGCCTCACCGAGCTCGAGCCCAAGGGCATCCACGTGCTGGTGAACAACGCCGGCGCGGCGTGGGGCGCCGACATTGACTCGTTCCCGGACCACGCGTGGAATAAAGTCCTAACGCTGAACTTGCACCGCGTCTTCACTCTTTCGCAGCTGCTGCTGCCGCTGCTGGAGAAGACGGCGACGGCGGAGGACCCGGCGCGGCTGATCCACATTGGCAGCATCGACGGCATCCGCGTGCCGACGGTGTCCAACATTGCCTACGCTGCCAGCAAGGCCGGGCTGCATCACATGTCCAATGTTCTGGCCAAGGAGCTGGGCCCGCGGAATATTACTAGTAATGTGCTTGCTTGCGGGCCGTTTGCTACCAAGATGATGAAGGCGACCCTAGAGATAGCTGGAGACATGATTCGCAGCGAGGCGCCGTTGCGTAGGATCGGTACGCCTGAGGACGTGGCGGGGGCAAGTTTGTTCTTGGCGAGCCGAGCTGGGTGAGTAATTCCCTTCTTTACGTGTTTGCGAATAGAGGAGACTGATTTTGATGCGAATTCAGAGCGTTCTGTAACGGCGCGTTGATCCGGGTGGACGGTGGTGTGTCCCATGTATCCAAGCTTTAAATAGAGGACATGTACGATTTTATTACTGTGGTGCTTTGATTCACGAGCGATATCGATGTCACACAGATTCAGCGGAAGAGATGGCGATTCATTCAAGAGGCGTCCATATGACAACCTCATACAAATTCCATTAGCGTTAGGTGCGGGTATTTATAGCTGGCTATATATATGCAATGTGAGAGGGAAAATGATAAGAAAAGATGACAGAGGAGAAATAATAAAAAACAATGAAATCCCAACACAGCAGCCTGTATATGTACAGAAGTCCTGACCTCCCTGTAGACCAACACCGTCCCATTCATCTGATAGAACCCATTAACCAAGTATAAAAGAGACAAGCGCAAAGACTGAGCGCGCACTACTTTCAGACGCCGAAATCTCCCGTGTATATGGAATGACAATAATGCAAGATGTATCGCAGCTTGTAAAAGGAAAAGGAAGAAGGGGGAGCCAAGTGTATCGAAACCCAAATCATGCTTGCGTGAAAAGAACAAAGACAGCCATCTCAGCATCAGACTCTTTCGCACCCTTGGCGCCGAAGAGGTTCCAGCAAGTCGAGCCGAAGATTTGATTATTCCGTCTCTTCGGCCGACGTATTCTCAGCACAGGGAGTGTCTTGGCGGCGAAGAAGTATTTGGCAAAAAAAAAAAAAAAAAAAAAAAAGAGAGAGAGCCGAGATGACGACAAAGCCCAGATAGATGTTTTAAGTGATGCCACTCATCAGATATTGAAATCCGCAAAGTCGCGCACCATGACGGCGGCCTGCGCGCGCTTGGCGGCCTCGGCGACGAGGGTAAAGTCCTTGAGGAAGGGCTCGGTCGAAGGGGCCTTTGTCTGGACGGGGGCCGGGACCATGATGGCGGCGGAGGAGCTGGGAGATTGCCTGGTGGATGACGATGAAGATGAAGAGGCGCTTGAGGCAGCGTTGAAGGCGGAAGAGGAGTTCATGGTGATCGTGGTGATGGTGTATTTGAGGAGTTTGTGAGAGTGTTGGTTGTTGTATGTAAGAGCGGCGATGATGAAACCCAAAGACGGAGGGTAAAAGCGACGCAGGTTGTGGTCTAAGACGTGGAGAAAAAATATGGGGGATCTGCGCTGGGGGGGGAACGTTGATCGTTACGAGTCGAGTGTATTCCCAGGTTATGACGGACTGACTCCCGGGGAGGAGTGTGGAAAGCGACGGCTTTTTATCCCGGACAGGGCGCTTTTTTTTTTTTTTTTTTTGGATGAATTCAGCCGGGAAGAAGCTGGAGCTCTTTTCGTGTGCCTAGTGACCCTTTATTGCGTGGTGTGTGTCTGTGGTGTGTCTGGTGGGGGGTCGGCTGCAAGCAAAATCCTGAACTGAATCAATGTCTCACTTTTTTGGTGGTTTGATTATCCCCCTTTGTCTAGAAGCGATGGACGGATCAAAAAGGATTGGATGGTGATGGAGAAATCCGAAAGGGCGGCAACGAAGATAAATGGGGGGAGTGTGATGGAATCAAGTTCGGGAAAAGAAGGGGAATAGAGCAGCCTTTATCTACGGAATGGAACTTGGACGAATTCTGGATTGCCGGCAATGAATAGCGGACAGTACTAGGTAGACAGTGGGGGGGGGGAATTTGGGCTGGTCGGTTTTAATTCTTACGATGGACTTGGTTCTCACGCACGGTTATGACGACAGCGCCAGCCGCTAGCACGGGAGTATTTGAGCAGCGGTTTTACGGGGGAAAGGGACTTTGGGGACATCCGGCCTTGCCTCGGCATGTACTCGTACATACCGTACCGCTGCCAGAATGAAGTGACAGACGGCAGGATGGACGAGTCAATCAATGGGAGATGATTTATGGGGAGATGCTATTTTTACTGATTCATTCAGTATTCAATCATTGATTCATTTTTTGTTTTGCTTCCGAGTCAAGTGATGTTTCTCTTTGGGAGAGGGGAAATGTTGAACCGCCGGTATACGAGTATACTGTACTGCTTACTTGGACCGAGTTTATCTTAAGCGCATCGACACATGAACAAGAAGAAGAAGAAGAACAAGCACAAGCACAAGCACAAGCACAAAACAGTGACAGAGAGCCAAACCCCACGTCTTCAAGGCGTCTTCAAGGCGTCTTACAGGCAAGTATCAGCGGGTGCTAGAGGTGCTTGTACCGGCCAATAGCAGCGAGCGGGGGTAGATTCGACGTCCATTCACAGCACCGACTGTTTGTCATATCCGCATTTATTCCCTTGCATTTCTGTAAAGGTGCTCTGCTTGGATTCGTGCAATTTACTGTCACAACTCGGCTACCGTGACACGCCGGTGGCTTGGCCGAATGAGACGAGGCCACATTGTCCGTCTCTTGCATGAGCCCGTGGGCAAATGGGACGATTATCTATCCTACTAGTATACATGCTTAGTACCTTGCACAGTACTTGTACGCGTGCGTGTAAGAAAAAGTGAAAGGCGAGCCTAGAAAAAACGATCGGATAAACCGAACCCGATCTTCGGAGCACAGCAGCCAACAGCATTGAACAAAAGCAAGACGGTGGACGGGTTGACGGGACTACTGTAGGCAGAAGCATTTTCCATACCTACTCCGTACAGTATCCTCTCTCACAAACTTTGACTAGCCTCGTTACTTCTTATGCTAGATTATTACCTAGTAGCAAACAAGCCAGACTAGAAGCGATCTGCGAATTGGCTGGACCCAATCCAGGGTCTCCTCGGACGTCCCTGCATCTCAAGTGCTCAGGGTCTGCGCTGTGCTGTCTTTTGCCTTGCCTTGTCTGGCCCTGCACGTGCATGAGCCTGTACTCTAAACTCCGACCACTGCAACACCCTGCAAAACTCCATACCTGTTGGTACGGTATCCATTGATCTGTATGAGACCGAAAGCAGTCTCCAAAGACAGCAATACACACATCCGTACTCAAATCACAGACCCAAACAACGAATCGCGCAAGGAGCGGTGAGGGCGATATTACACTACTATCCCCAATTCCCGAAACTAAATCTGGAAAATGGAGATTTGGGGGTGAGGAGGCGAGCCAGGGAAAAAACTTAAGCAGCTGGGCCAACCACGGAAACCCTTTCACGCCCCTCTGTGCCTCGTGTTTGTGTGGAGGGAAAATGGAGTTTCGTCGAAACGATATGCTTTATCTAGGGCCGATTGCAAAGGAGTAACAGAGAGAAAAAGGAAAAAAAAAAAAAAAAAAAAAAGACAACCAACACATGCGTTGACACGACTCGTGCGGCCGTCTTTCTTGGCTTTCTTTCTTTCTTTCTTACCCTTCCCTCCCTTGATCGTGTAGTTGCATGGTACATGATACGGGCTGCAGTAGCTGTGGGTTGCAAGCTACTGTAGACTGCCCGTCCATGACCTGATTTCTGATGCCGTGCTCGACAATCACGATATTACCCTGGCACGTAGCTGGCACTAGCAGTAGCAGCTTCAACACCCAACATCAAGTGATTGATACGCTGTCAACACCATCTTCATCCCCCAAATATGCCCGATAACCCCCGATGCATCCAAACAAATGCTACTTAAATCTGTACTGTACTGTATTACAAGCAACAAAATGAATCGGGAAAAAAAACAGAGACCCTTGAAGTTTCCCCCCCCACTCGGCGCCCGTCAATCTGCCTCTAACCGCCCCACTCCCCCAACAGAGGGAAGAAAAAAGTTTCCTTTTGTTCCCAGACATGCAACGTCACAGGCCAGCGTCTTCTTTTTTTTGTTTTTTTTACTCCGAGATTTCTCCCGAACCCAACGCAAGCCGGGGGTTGATTGATGGACCCCTTCTAGAAGCTCGGCCTTATTTTTTTCCTTCCATTGTCTTTCTTGCTGCCTGGTCTAACTCCCGTTTCGAAACCAACAACGATTCGCTTCCCGACTCAGCCTCAGCCTCGCATCGCCTCGTCGATTTTAGCTGAAAGAACCCCGAGAACGGAATTAGAAAGAAAGAAAAAAAAAAGAGGGGTTGCTCGTTTTGAAACCCATCATCCCCCCCAATTAACCCTCTCCAATACCATCCCTCACACACACCCCGCCTCGGTATCTGGAGTATCAAACCCCGGACTCTCTCCCTCCCGCCACATGGCCGGCCCCCCGTCTTCTCGCCCCGGCTGGTTCGCCGTTCCGGCCCCCGTCCGCGAGCTGTTCAAGATCTTCCCCCTGACCACCCTCCCGGCCGAGTCTCTGCCCGAGCGAGCTCCCGAGCGGACGCGTGTACGACCGAGTCTGTACGTCTTTGCGCGGACGCTCGAGGATGCTCGCAGCGGCCGGCCGAGTTTCAATCCTCAGTGCTTGAAGTGGCAGGTAAGCATACAACTGCAGCCCAATTCAGCTTCAACACCAATGATATCATCGTGTAATTGCTGTCGAAAATTTCTCATCTCTTAACTAACAACTTGATCCAACAGACATTCCTCCGCATAGCCGGCGTAGATGTCCACCTCGTCCCCTCCAACAACCACGCCTCTCCCTCCGGCTCATTACCCTTCCTCCTCCCACCAACAACACCAACATCCCTGGAGAAGCAACCATCGACACATCCAACCAGCAATGCCGTAACAAAACCAACAATCCCCCTCACGGGCTCAAAAATCCACCGCTACGCCAAAGACAACTCCCCCAGGGAAACAAAATCCTTCTCCGACTCTCCTCCCCCCTCCCTCACCGAAGCCTACGAAGCTCTCCTCTCACAAAGCCTTCGTCCCGCATGGGTATGTTATGCCCCCCCATTCCCCATCGTCTATCCTCCTCCATAGCTAACCTATTATAAAAAAGCTCTACGCCCTCTACCTCCACGACGCAAACACACCCCTCCTCAAAGCCCTCTACCTTCCCCCCTCGCCCATCCTCCACCTCCCCTCCCTCCACGCCCTCCGCAACGCCGCCACCGACGAGATCCTCAAAACCACCCGCCGCAGCCTCGTCGATCCGCTTCGGCTCCTCGTCGACGCCACTGACGCCCTGCGCTCGCTCTCCGCACTGCTCGCAGACAACGACTGGTTCTTCGGACAACCTGACCCGGGCCTGTTCGATGCCGAAGTGTTTGCCTACACGTATCTGATCCTCGACGAGGCGTTTGGTTGGGCCGATGACTATTCGCTTGCGCAATGCCTGGCCAAGTTTGACAATCTAGTCGAGCACAGGAGGAGGTTGTATGAAAGGTGTTGGCCCGAGGCGCTAGAGGAAAAAGTAAATACCAATTAAAGCACTCCTGCAATGTACAATAAATAAACACCATCCAAAGTAAAAGAGAGCAAGAATGCTCTGTCATGTAAGAAGAAGCGAGTGTAGCTCATCAATACATCCAATCAACACACCATATAATCCAGACCCTCACCATTCCGTCTTCAATAATACATTGGCTCTATCTGATTAGAAGCTCAAATGTCACTAGTCCAAGAGATCAACCCAGCCTATCATGACACCTCTCGTTGTAGCTTATACACAAAGGCCCCAAGCTTCCTGCACCGCAATCACGCATCAGCCATTAATTTGACCCGTGCCTATTTCTCCATTGACGAGGAGTGAACGCATTGCGTCCGCTTGCTACCAGAATACCCCAGATCTAAACGCCTAAAGCAATCAAAAGAATGAAAAGAGGGGAGGGGAAGAAAAAGGCGAAGCAAAATTTAGATAAGAGAGAGGAGAAGAAGGGAGGGAGAAAAAAAAAGATAACCATCCTAGCACCAAAAACTCCAAAGATGCGAAAAGCCACACGAGGGGGCAGCTTGAAAAGGGGACGAGGGATGATTTCGCCGTGCCGATGAACGTCTCGGCAGCGTCGTTTCTTCAGACCTGTTGAGACGGTTGAATGCTATCTACCACATCCTGCAGCGAGACAAACGCTCCTGGGCCGCCATCCTTTCGTAATTCTTCCAGCAGCACGCTGGTCTGCGCATAGAGCGTTTCCAGCGATGCTCGTGATGACTTCCCCAACGATGCTAAATGGCTCATGTTAGAAGCAACTTCGAAAGCGTAGACAAGGAGAGAACCCACATAGTATAGCAGAGTTCAGCTCTTCTGCAACCGTCACCCGCCCCTTTCCATCCAACAGGTGGCTGACCTGCGGCTCCTTGAGCGGATTTTTGTATGCCACCAAGGCCCAGATTTCGTTCAGCGACTTGCTAATCTCCTTCCTAGGGTCGTTGGCAAACTCGGCCTGCAGGGCCTGGCCATAGCTTAGCATCTTATTTTCCAACTTGGTCAGCTCCGCACCATGATCCCCTCCATCTGTCTCCATGTTGTCTCCCCATCCGTGGCTGCCGTTGACATCCAAGTCCATCTCTTGGCCCAGCTCAGTGCCCCTTTTGGCGTCGTACTTTATGCTCAGCTCGGCAGCCCTTCGCACCATCTCGATAAACTTGCGACACCGTAGCTTAAAGTATACCTGCTCGTTGTCGCGGAGGACTTGCGGATAATACGTATTGGTGTAATCGAGCGCTTGGTCTATTTCTCCATCAAGTATCGCTCGCCGAATTCCTAATCAAAGTGTCAACAAAGACTTGGCAGGGGCACACTCTAGAAAAGGGGCGGCAGGGGCTTACGTTGTCTGTTGTTTGCGTCCTCATCGTCCTTGATGTTAAGGCCGTCTACCGTCACGTTTGGATTTAGGTTCAGGGCCTCCTTTTGCAGCTTCATATCCTCTGCAAAAGCCCGCGCCGTCTCCACATAGCCATCGTGTTGGAGAAACTGCAGCACTAGCGCTTGAATGAGATCTGTCTCGTTCATGCCAGGCTCAAGGTGCGAAGTGTCTGCCAGCTGAATTGCATTCTGGATGTTTTCTCGTTGTTCCTGTTACACGCCGTGTTAGTGTCCTCTTGTGCAATTCGCCGAGACATGAAAAAGGTAAGGCGACTTTTGTGCGTACATTCATCATGTTATCAATGTTAAAGACAAAAGGCGACTGCCCAAAATTGACAGAAATTTCCTCGCCCTGCTTTTTAAGGCTGATGGTCGGGTATAAACTGCTCCGGGTGACGTCGTGAAATGCGACCCCTATTTAGTTTCAAGCATGGCTCGTTAGCTACTGATTACAGATATGCGGGCGGCACCATGGGCAGTTCGCAAACACGTACCAAGCATCTGTCCGTTTTTGGTGAAGAAGGCTGTGTGGTCTCGAAAGTTGACTCCGCACCCGATCACGTCACCGCTGTTAAACACCGGGCCAAAAGGCCTGCCAATGTTTTGGCCTGTAAAACACCGACCGTCGTCACCGTGATATCCCCAAGATTCCGGCTCCCAACCAACAGGCCGTGATAATGCTGCGTTTCTGGTAGAAAATCCAACCGCAATCGTCGTACTAAGTGCCACGGTTAGTGGTATGCTCATCGACGGTATGGCCCGCCTCCAAAAGATGGGGGGAGAAGAGAGCCTATTACATACTCGTCTCGTTTGCCCGAAATAATCTGCACCTCGTAGTAGTATATTCCACATTGAGGAGGCATGAAATTATCTGCTCGGATAGCACTGGCCTCATGATCGCGCTCGTGATGGCTCTTCGGTCCAGCATATTTGAGCCCGAGCAAGTTTGGCGTCACCTCTATCGACTGCCACATATCGCCTGGGTTCCAGTGGATCGGTAGAGGGGCCAGACTGTCATCCCCATCATACGGCGTCCTCTCCAGGACGGAGTGCAGGATGCCTCTATGTGAGCCAGGAGGTAAGGCTGTCGTGCTAAGACCCGGAGTGCTGAGATCCTGCCCATTCCCTTTGGGCCGTTTGCCCTCCTTCTGAGCTTCTAGCTTGGTATTGTACGCCTCCTCTAACTTCTGAACGTATGTCGACCCCTTGAGATAAGAGGGCACAAAGAACCGATCGTCACTGGAATCCACAGAAAATATGTCAAATGCTCGAGAAAAAGACGGCAGGCTGCCGGTTGGCCTCCACACGTTGGCCATGTCGCCCTGAGCTGCCGGGTTATCCATTTCAGTCGAGGTTGCGGCCGGCGCAGGCCCTAGACGGAGCGAAGGATCGAGGAGCAATTCACCGTTGGCGTCTAACACGGATGTTCGAGCGGGGTGCGTATAAAAGTTGTAGCTGCCTCCCTCACCGGGAGGAACGGGATCGTGGGTAGACGTATATTGGTGTTGGTAATCGAGGGATTCAGCAGACGATTCCGAGTCTGTGAAACCAGATGAGCCATGCGGTTCCGGACTAGACATGACGAGGCAAAAAAAGAAAGAAAGAAAAAGGAGACGGAGGGAAGAGGGCAAGCAAAAGGCAAAGGCTCAAGGGGAGAGGGATTGGGGGGGTCGTGCCTGGCAAGCGAGCAGCTCAGCTACTGAAGCAGCTTCCAACAAGCTTCAGTCAACGCGCCGCTCGTTCCAGGTCCGGCGTCGGTATACAAAGGCCCCGTATACAGATGTCCGGAGGGATGCAATAACGCGGGAGGTGAGATTTTGAAGCGCAACCACGAAGGCAGGGAGGATTTCCAACTCGGTGATGTGCAGTATCAAGAGGAGGCAAAGAGAGATCGGCCGGGCCAAGATAACGGCGTATCGAGGGAGGGGGAAACGGCGAAGCGGGCCGACACGCTGATAGTGACAGCAGCCGCCTTTTGCACAAACGAGTTTGGCGCTGGAAGCCCAGAGGGCAGCAATGGCTCTGGCCGGTCTCGAAGGGCTCAAAGGGAGCAGAGGCGGAGGGCTGGCAAAGGCTCGACAAGCTGGCTCAGCTGTTGGGCGGAAGCGTCGTAGTTGTCATTGATCGGGTGGAGTTGCAAATGGAACTGATCAAACCACGTCGAGACGCTGTCATGCACGCTCTAGCACTATCACTTCGGGTCTTGTTAGTGGAGCCGCCAGTGGGCAGCGCTTCGCCTGAGCCTGGAGCGGCGCATTTCTGGCGCTGATCGGAGATGCTGTTAGCAGCTTGAGCTTCAGGGCGACGCATCACGGGGACATGGAATGCTTCAGCGGCCCGAGACATTATTTCCAAGGAACTGCTACTATGTGAATGCCTGTATGTCTGTATGTATGTACATGCATCCGCTATCCGAGCCGGCATCAGAAGCTCAGTTGCTTGCATCGGCTGTACCTAGGTACGCTGCACTACCCGGAGTACATCCAGACACCACCCATAATGGTAGCAGCCGTGAGATTTACAAGCAAGCGGAGGACAGAAAAAACGAGACTAAGAAAATTTCGAACACCCATACGGTAAATTATACGCCTGCTTTTGAGATATCTGCTACTATAGCTATATTTCGCAAATATTTACTACTATTTCTACATTTCTCTAGTAACTATTATTATATCTATATTTCTTTAGTAACTGCTATTATATTGATATTCTTCTCTGGTAAATGCGATTGTAGTTATACGGTAAAGCTTAGGAGCTGGCTGAATACTGGGCATTCCCCTTAAAAAAGTACCCGACCACTCAAGGAGCTGGTTGTGTGCTTATATGACTGAATGTATGCACTTAGTTATTTTGCGGGCTCGCTTTTTCTGTCCCCCGCTTGACGAGTACTCGTATGACGGTTGATGGGGACTAAGGTTTGGATAGTTTACAAAATCAGCCAAGTGATTTATTCATGTAGAATAAGCATTCACTTTTAAAGTAAAGGCAAATATAGATAAATCTAATAGATGTCAGTACCTAGCAGAGAGACGGCATACTGTAAGGTTCTTGAAAATTCACTCCTTTATCAAGGCACTGTCTTTTATCAGCATGCCTTTCCCTCGCCTCATTGCAAGTCAGGCAAGCAGCAAAAGCACAATGTTTCAGCCATTTATTTGCCAGCTCGCCAGCCACCTCCGCCTTATGATGGCATAACTCAACTCGGCATAGTCAGTCACACACGAATGACTAAGCCGCATGAAAGCACGCGATGTCCACCTTCCGCACTGCAACCAACAAAGTACCTACACTCAAGCTTCTCAATCCCAAAGTAACTCTCAGCAGTGAATCACCAACACTTGCAGATCAAAAAACTCAAAAACTAAAGCAAACCCCTCCCTCTACTAATCATATCGCATTTCAAACGCAGGGGAAAATCATACAGGCCTGAAAAGGCGACCAACCGCCGGCAAGGGCTAAAATAGGGAAAAAAGAATTTTGTAACTGATAATGTGATGCAACTCGAGCTAAACCCGAGTAAATGAGTAAAATCTGAAACTAGGAAGAATGCTGGCTGGCCACGACGCCACCCCGTCGACAAGCTGAGCCAAGAACGTGTGAACAAGTGTCGATAAATGGCTCACCCCCGGCGCAAAGTTAAGCTGGGAAGTTCAGGCAAGGAAGCCCAGATTAAGCTGAAGCGCATGCCCAACAGCATGTTTTCCGTTTGCTTATTGTGCAAATGCATTGCGGAATGCGAATGTAGATGTGAAAGGAATTTGAAGCGATGGATGTCGGCCTATAACTCTCATGGTAATGATGATGCCGTCGTCGTGGACATGTTCCAGATGAGAGACATGAGATCGCACGGCGCTGCCTGCCTGCCTGCCTAGGTATTCACCGATTCTCATGCAGCGTAACACAACCCGCTTGCAGCGGCCTGGTATAGTAGTATTTAAGCATTTACAACAAGACATGTCTTCACCGCTTCTGCTCACAACAATCAAGTCAACCCGTGGAAAGCGACGGTAATAAGCCAAAAGAAAATAATTGTATTGCCGCAGCCGGCCAACAATGCCAACCTATCTACTCTTGAACCCTGAGCATACCCTTACATACATGCAATTACGCCGACAATGATCCCATTACTCCTGTCTGCGCAGATCCTTCGAGGACCGGCAGAATGTTCCCCCCAGCCAACGCCAGCGACGGCAGTGTCGCTTTGTAAAAGACAGGCTATTATCAAAGATACCTGAGTGTACCGTCCTCGGAGCCAATGAAACAGAAAGCAGAACCCGAGCCCAATTTTTTTTCTAGGTTTGGAACAAACAGTGCCCAATGTAGGACGGAAAAGAAAAACAGAGAAACAAGATGGGGGGATAATAAATCAAAAACACAATGAGAATATGAAGAAAGTAGGTGGCCCGTAAGCCAAAGTGAAGAAGAGAATAAGAAAAACTCGGAGCGAAAGCATTATGATGCTGCTGCCACGGCAATGGGTGCTGGCGATGAGGCTTGGATGCTAGGCGCGCTTTGCATCTCGACATCAGGACCGCTATTGCTGTTGGCAACACTGTTGCCTTCGTTTCCGGTTTCCTCTTTGTTCTCTTTGTTGCTACCTTCAGCCGACGGGGCAGCAGAGTCTTCGGTGCCGGATCCAGGATTGGTTCGCGGAGGCGCAGTCCATCGTGGGATTTCCCAGGAAACTCCTGTAAAACTCTTGAGTTTGAAGCCGCCCTTGGCCCACTTCCGGCAAGGCTTGCCAGACCGGTCGAGGGCTCGAAGGCCTGCGTTGATGGCTCCTTGGTTTGCCTTGGGACCAAGCTTGTGGGCAGACGGGCGAGCCGCCGCACTGCTGTGGTCGATGGTGCCATCCTCCCTGCATTGAGACAACGAAATTAGCATACTAGTTAAGAATTCATTGCTGTTAAACGCCGTAGGCATGATTATACTTACAATCGGGGCTTCTTCTTAGGGCCCGGCTTGCCTCTGGGCTTGGGTATGCCGTCTATGGTGCCATTTGCAGCCGCCGCAGATCGCTTGACTCCCTTCTTCTTCTTTTCATCAGGGGGTCCCATTGGCGTTGGAGCAGGTGTGGTTTCAGCGGCCGGAGTAGCGGCATTCGAGTCGGATGCGTTGTCGACATTCGAGGCGGCTGTAGACACAACCAGCGCGCTTGGGCTGGCCGGCGACTCTTTAATTTCCGAGGTCTCCTTTGAGCTTTTGGAGTCTGGGGATTGAGTCCCTTCGTCAATAGACACCGAGGGAAAGATGTCGCGTAGCAAAGTCGGCGGCACGCTGAGGGTGACGAGCAAACCGTGTTTGGTCGCCGATTTGCGTCGGCCGTCGGTTGCCTTGGAGGGAGGCATCGCGTCTGGTGAAGGAGTTTGGACTGATTGATTTGCAAGAGCGAGCAGCGGATAAGGCAAGGCAAGGCGAGCCTGTTTTGATGGTGCCGATGGTCAAGCGGCCCGACGATGGTATCAAGCCCGACGACGATGAAAGATTTTGCGTCGGCAATGGCGTGGTGGAGCGACGCTGACGGGTGCGGCGGTGGTGATGGCAGAGGGCTGGTGATGATGGAGAGGAGCAAAAATGGGAGGATGACGGGAAGGCCGCGCAGGTTTTTTGGCGGTGCTCTGAACCACGGGCGATGGGCTAATACCTAAGGTTGGTGGTGATCCGGCGTGGTGGTCAGGGGGTCTGGGGGCCTTGCGTGGAGCAGCGAGCAGCAGCAGAGAGGCAACTCTGGAACTCTGGACTATATTAGCAGGCCGGCGGTGATAGTGTCATGTCATGAGCGCAGGTGCATCGCGGTCACAGGAAGAGGAGAGGCGAGGGGAGAAAAAGAGGCGGGAGGCGGAGGGATTTTCATTTTCTGGGGTCTTGTCTCGTAAGGTTCGGGGCTTTGGTCTCATCCTCGTTTTTTTTTTTTCGGGCCAGAAGGGCGGCGGCGCACAACGCAAAAAATCGGGCAGCCCAGAGGTTTCTTGTTCGTCAGGACCGTGACGCTCCAACACAAAGGGCGAGGGGTGGAAGATTCAGGTGCCGCGCTTAGTGGCGACCCCGAACGGGACTAGCGTAAAAGAAAGGCCAATCCTGAAGGGGTCCTTTTTGGGATTTTAGGTGCGAGCTCAAGCAGTATTTTTTATTTTCCTCGCAATATTCAAGCCTCCGACGGGCCAATCACGAGCTAGTCTGGCTAGCCCTGCGACGGACTGGGAAAGGTTGATCCTAGGCGCGTCTGATAGGCTGCGTTAGATTAGGTAAGGGCCGCGGTTGGAGCGCTCCTTTGTACCTTTTCGTTGAGCTCGCAGAGCAAAGTACAGCGCAGCCTTGGGGATTTTTCACAAGTTTGCCTTGGGCATCGCATTGGATCCTTTTCGCCCTTCTTTCTCACCACCCAAAAACGGGCTTATTCCAGCCATCTCCAGTTAACCGAAGCCGGCGTCCCACTGGCAATCACAAGCCGCAGTCACCAAGATTCAATTTCGGTTTCGGTAGCAATGAAAAAAAAACGCTCTCAGAGACAAACTCGAGATGCTGTTTTTTTCTCTATCAGTGAGCCTCATGCCGACTGCGAGCTGCGCGCTTTGCTCCTTTATCCGTCTCCCAATGCGCAGAGCGTTTGTCTACGGTCGCTATGCTATGGGCTTCACGGCGAAAGCATCTAGATGATTGACCGCGCCATTTTCAAACTATCGAGGCCCATTTCGCCTCCGTACAGTGCCTTTCCAGACCTTGGAACCTTGGGTCTCGGGATAGTGTTGCAGCTAGGCGCAGTGCATTTCCGCCCAGGATGGCTTTATTTCGGGAGCATCATCATTCTGCATCTCCTAAGCGGGGGTTCCGAGTGTGTACCCTAGGCAGTTCTCCCACGCGGACACGCAGCCAACTTGATCACTGATGACTCGTCTATTCCACTGGCTTCTATACGCAATCCGAACTTACCGACGATATCTCACCATGTGCGCATCCCAAGCTGCAAGAGATGCCGACGTCATCTGATGCGCTGAGTAATTATTTTTGTTCCAGCTCGCTTTTTTTTGTCAATGATGTCCCAAAGTTCGTTATGCGATAATGAGAAGGAAGTTTGTCTTCTGCCGACGAATTGGCCGTAGTTGAGTGTTCATCGACAAGAACTGAAAACCCAGTCACCGTTGTAATGATCTCGAAGAACAGGGACTCGCGTGCCGTGATGCTCACATAAATGCTTCTTCCGGACATTGTAGCTATCATCTGCATACAACCAAAACATTGTCGTGATTCTTACCGTAAAAACTGTAAACTTAGTCAGAGAACCAGACATGCTTGATCAATCGAACGAGTTGCGTTCCGGGCGTGACCAAAGCATAATTTATTGGCCCTCCTACGATCAAGGGTCTGGCTTTTGAATCAGTGCCAGAGACTAAGATGCAGTTGTCAAGGCCGTATCGACTGCGCAGCCGACGAATTGCTGTAAAATAAATGACATGAAAGGCTTTGAAATAGCTTTCCTAGATATGAACAATGAGTTTACTCATCCGACAGCTTATACAATCTACTACTGAACTCAATATAAAGTCTTTCATATGAAGGAAGAGTGGGCAAAGGACTCCATACATATGCCAGCTATCACGCCCGAGCACCCAAACGAATCACCAAGTCGGCGATTAAATTGCTTCTTCTGAGACACCGTTTCATCCAACGCATCGTCGTGGATGACTGGAATCCAGGGGCTCGCAACAATGGAGCCTGGTCGCCATCCTAACAGCTGGAATGTTGTTGCTCCTCACAACGGCCCAATGGCCTCGGAGAGTATATATCATGGGCAGAGAGTCTTTCGATGTGCACAATTGCCAAGTCGATTCATCACAACTACTTCTTTATCTTTCTGAACCTCAATTATAGCAAAGCTCATTAACAATCACCATGGTTCTTCAGCATCTTCCTCTCATCGGGCTCGCGTTGAGCCTTGTCCATCACCACAACCACGCAAGATCATCTCATCATCATCCATCTCTCCCAAATCACAAACCCGCTGCCCAAATCTCTGCGGACATACCACCCCTTCATCAAGCTCCGAAGCTGATTGCTGCTCGAGCATCAGATGAGACCAACGAGACCACAGTCCAAGTTTCCCAGCACCACCTGCAGACCATCCTCGATAAGATCAAGACGCTTGAAGAGGAAATCTTCAACATGATGCGGTCCAAAGCTAACTCTTCTCTAGATTTAGGTTCTACGCCCGCGAACTTTACCTCCCAAGATTCAGCTAATATGGCGCCTCCAAAGCCTGAAAAGCTGGTCGTAACAACGCGCGAACGAGAGACCACCCCAGCAAGTAAGTTTCATGATCCGAAATAGACTCTCGAGTTTGGATATTGATTCATGCTCCAGCAGCCATCTTTGGAGGCTTATTCAAAGAGGCTTCCATCGACCTGGACACTTCAGCTATATCGGATAGCATGTCTACAACGATAATTACGTCAACTACTCGGGTCACGCGAACAGTCACCGTAGTGCCTACGGGAATCGTCACAGTGACCACGTTCCCATCCCATCATACAATGGTGAATCTTTGGGTAGCCGTATAGAAGAGCTGATCATGCTAATGCCGGTCTAGGAGAGCAATTTCAAGGCCATCATTCCCTTCGTTGACGCGACAGCAGACGCAAACCCGTCGAGAACAACCTTGAGCGTTGATACCTTGAGCGGTGCTCGTGTCCGGCTTTTCAACCTATCATCAGCATCAACAGCAGACGCAAACCCGCCAAGAACAACCTTGAGTGTTGATACTCTGGGCGGTGCTCGTGTCCAGCTTTTCAATTGGACATCAACATCAACAGCGGACGCAAATCCGCCGAGAACAACTCTGAGCATCGATACCCTGAGCGGTGATGGTGTCCAGCTTTTCAATCTGTCATCAACATCAACATCAACAGGCGTTGATGCAGAACAGGGGCGGCCTACAATCACGGCCATGGCCTTTAATGCTTCAGCGAGCTTTCATCGGTTATCGCTGTCGGCTGCTTCGAGTGGGTTCAGAACCCTCCGAAGAGCTGCTTGATGTGTCTTGGAAGACGGTGGAATGGATAGTGGGATAGTGGGGAAGAGAAGGGGGGGAAAGGAAAGAAAATATGAAAAGGCAAACGCGGAAGTGAAACTGGAGGAGAGAGACATGACGAAAGGCGTTTGGATCGGCACTTTGCTTTCTGTGTATGTACACTACTAGATGTACGGAGTATTGATTGATTCTTTTTTGCTCTTCTTTTGCTTTTTGTTTCTCGTTCGTAATGTTTACTACATAACTAATGTCCATCTCCTGTGGGACGAGGAAATCTTTTCCTACGTTCTCCCTCCCACAACTTGCCCGATTCTAAACGAGCGAATCACATCTTTTCCATTAATCAACGCTCCGGCCTAATCACCGACTCCCGGATTCATGTTACGTTTTAGTGCTCCCATTTGTACCTGTACGAGCAACGGAAGGCGCACTCGGGGGTTGCACGGAACCCGCCCACTTTTCGAGATACCTCTGCTGTGCGCCACAAACACAGCGGGCAGCTTGTACCTGGCTTGGTCGACAAAGCAAGGGCCGGGTCCGATCTCGTCTGTGGCCGGAATGATTCCGGCCAATGGTCCAGTAAAAAGGCCGGTCAGTATCGGTAGCCTGTGGGGCGAGGTGTTATGAGTCCGGCCCCTCCCCCACAAAAAGCTGAAGCTTGTCTTACTTGTACTTTAGGGGCTTATCAGGGACGGGCAGAAGGGTTCTGCAGGGACGGAACAGAGAGAGAGAGCGGAAGAGCCTATCACAATGTCTCACTTTGTAATCGTACCTGTCTCGGAAGGGTGAATGCGAGTTTATATGCTGTTGAACACTCATATCTCTACCGAGGAATCAGTATCTGGGTAGTTACACCCTTACAGTTGTATACATACAAAGACATGATGTAAGTTGTGTGTAAGGGACAGTATCTGCACAGATCCCTCACACACGGCCCAACAACGCCTTCGCTGGTCATGATCCCCCCTTGCCTGCCCGGTGGTCGGTCTTGAGTACAAGAGATAACGGCGCCTCTTGTTTCTGTTACGTGAAGTTACGCAACTAGCTTCTCCGACGCCTTCCTCTATCAGTGCCAACAGGAGTCTCGACCCGCTTGCGCCGCCGTGCGTCGTGACCTCATCCCCACCCAGTGGCCGGAATCCATTCCGGCCACCGGGTACTTAGGCGGCGGCGCGGACCCGGACTGACGATGAGAGAGCCCCGAAACTCTCAGACTCTTCAGAGCGAGATCGACTCTTTGCCACCTCTTCCTGATACCACTCATTCTCTTTCTTTGGCTTCGTTGCCCTGAAGACTGCGCTCTCAGTTGGCCGTCATACCACTTACACCACATCACTTACACCATCAACCACTTACACCCTTTCAACATCACCTCACACTACCTCACATTACCTCACCACATCATCATCCTCCCGTTTCTATACCACATCCTACACAATGGGTTCCCTCTCAACAAGCACGCCTCCTTTCGAGGTCCTCACTGATGCCCGTCCTGATGACAACTCCCTCCCTGCCTTCTTGGTGTCTACCACCAGAGGCTTTCTCCCTCGTGCAGACCCCATTGTCACCCTCCCCAAGGAATTTGATGCTCTAGAGTCCATCCTCCAGCGCATGCCCGTCAAGACTCTGTCTGGCGAGGCCGGGCTTCTTGCCCATGGCAAGCTTGGTGATGAGGTTGACTCCAGCTTCCCCGATCTCACTGATCACATGGACCTCTACAAGGACAACCTTCCTCTGATGAATGCCTTGTACCGAGACTACTCTTTCCTTGCCTCAGCATACCTCCTTGAGCCTTGTCACTTGCGCTTCCTCAAGGGTGAGAGCTATGGCTTGGGACGTCAGACTCTTCCCAAGAACATTGCTCGTCCCATTGCTCGATGCGCTGAGCTGTAAGTCACATCTCATATACTCCATGTCAAGAGTCCAAGCAAGCTAACCTATCATAACAGCACTGGCTTCATGCCCTTCATGGAGTATGCTGGCTCTTATGCACTCTACAACTACCGTCTTGAGGATCCTGCCAAGGGTTTGGAGTATGACAACATCCGTCTCATTCGTGCTTTTGAGCATGGTCTCGACCCTACCTCTTCCGAGGCTGGCTTCGTTCTTGTCCACATTGACATGGTCAGAAACTCTGGCCCCCTCGTTGCGGCCACAGTCCGCTGTTTAGAGGAAGCCTCCAAGGCTTCTTCCGGCCCCGGTAGCATCGAGGAGCGCAAGTCCTTCAACGAAGGCCTTTCTGATATCGTCACCTCGATGAAGAAGATCAACGCTGTTATGGAGACCATGTGGGGGAAGTCCCGTCCCAGAGACTACACCAGCTTCCGCACCTTCATCTTTGGCATCACGGCCCAGTCCATGTTCCCCAACGGTGTCGTCTACGAAGGCCTCTATGATAACAAACCCATGTCCTTCCGAGGCGAGTCTGGCGCCAACGACTCCATGGTGCCCCTCATGGACAACTTCCTGCAGATGCCCATGCCTGATACTCCTCTGACCGCCATCCTCAACGACTTCCGTGAGTATCGTCCCAGCAACCACAAGACCTTCTTGCAGTACGTCAAGGGCCGCTCTCAGGAGCTGGATCTCAAGAACTATGCCCTTGGCTACAAGGGCGAGCCAGAGTCAGAGGAGCACAAGGAGCTCCTCCGCCAGTCTCGCAGCCTGTGGATCCAGATCCTCAACGAGGTGCGAGACTTCCGCTGGCGCCACTGGTGCTTCGCCAGAGAGTACATCCTCAAGCAGACATCTCACCCAACTGCCACCGGTGGCAGCCCCATTGTCACTTGGCTCCCCAACCAGCTGGAAGCCGTGTTGGCAGAGATGGTGGACGTGCACGACAGAACCAAGGGCCAGCACCAGAACGGCCTGGGCAAGGTGGCTGAGGAGATTATGGAGGCGGCACTGCGACAGAGGGATACCTTGCGGAAGGAGGTTGACAAGTTTTGCGCTGAGAGAGGCGTCGCCAGAGGATAAGGGGATTTGGAGTAGGATTATACCAGGTTGGATTTCTTTGTGAGTGTTTGTCAGAAGTTGTATGATAAGACGACCATGTTAGGTTGATATCTACGTATTGGGTTATTGGGTTCATATGTGTAAGCTGGTAGTAAAAAAAGATTGAACTTGCGTGTCGTTACAAATGTTGAAGCTTCCATGTGATCCCTCTGTCCTTTTGTGTAGTGCAATAAGCACTTGCTCCTAAATCGCCTAACACGGATCGCCTTAGCAGTGCACCTATTCCCAAACACACCTAGGACATTCACCATCAACAAACGCATGTGGTTCGTCCAGAAATCAAAAGTCGGCACCCGGGAAAAAACTCTCCCATTTGACAAAAGTGTCTCGTGAGTCTTTAGGCCGGGGTGAAGCACCAGGACAGACGCCCGTTCATGCAACAATAAATGAAGTCGCATCCACAGCGCGCCCCGGCTGCATCCACTCGCAAATCCATCCACAATCAGCATTTGATCCTTTTGATGGGAAGAGAGGGGAGAGCCAAGAGGCCGAGCTTCCGTCGATTGAGCCCTGAATCTGACCGAAGCAAGAGCCCATTCTCAGCAATGCCAGCGTGACTGACTTGCTCACCGCATCCTTGGCTTCATTTGGAACGCCAGTGGATGGGACGGATTCCATATGCAGCCCTCGGCTTTATTTCTCCCTTTATTCCCTTTTGCAATGGTGCCCTATTTCTCAATGAGGATGCAGAGCCCGCAGATGGGCGTCGCGGCATGCATGGATGAGCCGGCCGGGCTGATGTCGGGGTCCCTCTTTACATTAGCCTGCTGTCGTCCATGAATCCTTGCACGACAGGGCCACAAGGCTGGCGCGCAACAATTGCTCACGTAGCATTTTTCATCTTTCTTCCTTCACCTCATCTCTTTTTTTTTTTTTTTCTTCTTCTTGCTGGTAGAAGCTCTCTCTCTTTCTGCTGGGAGGATCGAAATCCGAGCACAAGTGAGAATCGCATCAAACCCACAACGAGCAAGGAAAAGGATGCCCTTGTCGCCCAACCAACGATGAGGCTCCTCCTCATCCTCCCGCTCTGCGGCCTCGCCATTGCCAGCGCCGCCAGGGACCGATACGCGGCTCTGCAGATCGTCCCCGATGGACTGACGCCGCGATACTTTGTCGATAAGTCGCATCCGCTGTTCAAGCGCGAGGGATCATGCGGCGACAACGCCCACAGCTGTAAGACGACACAATCTCCTCTCACTCTCTCACCAGTTTTCACCACCATTGACGGCACCGGCGCCTTTGGATATTTCTCACAAGTTGGCATTGCTAATCTAGTTTACACAGGCCTTGACATTGGTCACGGCGACCGCTGCTGCAACAACAACAGCTACTGCTACGTAAACACCTCCGACGAGCCCAAGTGCTGCGCAATCGGCCAGGCCTGCACCTCAGACAACCCTTGCCCGGCCACCGCCGTCCGCTGCTCCGTCACTCGCACAGTCACAATTACATCCACCTCGTCCGCCGCCACCAGAACGACGTCCAGAGCGCCCGTCGTCACGCGGACAACCACCACCGTCCTCACCGGCTGCTGCGGCCGCGCCTGTCCCCAGACGAGCTTCTACCTCTGCGCCCCCGACCTCGGCGGCAACTGCTGCCCCTTTGACTCCAACTGCCAGGCCGGCGGGCACTGCGTCTCGACGAAGACGAGCCCGCCCCCCGGTCTCACTCCCGTTGCTGACGGATGTACTACCGGTCAGTTCCGGTGCTCTGACGGTAACGGCTGCTGCAACAACGGCCAGGCATGTACTTCGTTCGCCGGATCGGCTTACTGCTCCACCGCAACCGGGGGCCCGACCAGCACCCTCGAGGCGGGCGGCGACTCCAACAACTCCGGGTCCTCGTCGTCCGGGGGTCTCTCTCCCGGGGCGGAAGCGGGTATCGCCGTCGGTGCAGTGGTGGGCGGCGGCCTCCTCGTCGCGGCAGCCGTGTGGTTCTATCTCACAAAGCGGAGAAATGCTGCAGAGCGCCGCGTATACAACGACGCCTCCCTACAATCCGGAGGCGCAAGCGGTGCCGCCCCGGGCGACATCCCCATGGCCAATACGCAGTTGTCACCGCAGCAAGCCCAGGCAAATCGCTGGACAATGGTCTCTTCCGTCACGCCCTCCGGCGCCGTGACCGATGCAGGCACAGTCAGGTCCCCGTCATCCGCCCCGGATCCCGTCGAGCTTGCGACGGACCAGCGGATGGAAGTCGAAGGCTCCGAAGTCTTTTCACCCAAGTCCGGCGTCAGCAGCATGGCTTTGGCGGACATCCGAGGCCCGGAGACTACGGACGGACGATTCGAGCTGCACGGGTCGGACGGGTTATGGCCATTGCCTTCGCCAACCAGCCCCTTGCCCAGCCCTCCATTAGCCAGTCCGCCATTACCAAGCCCGCCATTGCCCAGTCCACCATTACCAAGCCCGCCACTGCCGGACCATGATCCGATGTCTCACCCAGGCCATGAACAACAGCATTGACGGGGAGGGAAGATTCAATGATTAATGGAGAAAGAGATGTTTTGGGGTTTATATGCCCTTCTATTGAGTAAAACGCCTAGCCTGGTAGTACACAACACCGTCCAAATTCATATCTTGAAGATTCCTCCCATCGTAATGGGAGAGAACAAGAACGCAAAAAAAAATTGAACAAAAATTCCTAGCATGATTCTTTTTCATGCTCGCAGCCATTCGATGTAAGTGGCTGCAGATCCCAAACGCCACAAACCCCAAACCCAATAGCGAGGCTAGCTCGGGGTATAAAGAAAAGAATAGAATGTGATATGCTGAAGAACAAAAAAGATCCTTCAGGGGGGGGGGGGGGGGGTGATGGTGGTCAATGAGAAAAACAAAACCGAAAAAAGAGAACCCAAACGTTTCCTTCAACCCTCATCCATTGCGTCATATGCTAGTACCAGACTCAGCATACAATACCGCCAAAAGGCGCGCAGTTTCTCAGATCCTTGACCAAGTCCTCCACACTACTAAGATGGCGACTCAGGAGCTGCTGCTTCTCCGCAGTGGTCAGTGTGATGACCCCGTTGCTGTTGGCACGCTTGCGGCCGTTTCTACCGTCGACACCATAGCCAACAAGCTTCGAGGGGCTGCGCTGGAAGACAGATTCCCGCTGGTCAGCGCGGGGAGGCGAGGGTGTTTCGGGCATGAGATAGAAGTAGAGGAATTCGACAAGCTTGAGCTTGACCTCGCGAGAGGTGGATCGCGATTTAAAGAGAGATGTAACGGTCATGAGGCCGTCAAGGCCTTCGAAAGTTCGTGTGTTGTTGGGCGTGTCGATGAGAGCGACGACGAGAGTCAGCAGGGTAGCAGACTGAATCGCCGGGCAGTTGTATGGTTCGAGGAGATCTAACAAGAGCTACGAAAGAGAAAGATATGTGGTTAGCCTGGAGCATTCGTCATAAGAACCTTGGGGTTCATGGCTTACATTCATATTTTGCTCCCGCGCAAACAGAGACTTGCTGGGAGGGTGCAGCAGGGTGACGCCTTGAATGAGGTCAAGCGCACTGAGAATGAGTAAATCATTCTGGCCGTCGCTGCCCTTGGCCATGAGTCTATCCAGCGTGCTGACCAAGCGCATGGCAACATTCCACTCGAATCCCTCCTGCAGCTTGAAGAACTCGCGAAAGGCCGGGTCCTGGGTGAGCTGGGCGAGATCCTTGCGAGGGGCCACGGCGGAGGCATCGTCATCGTCGTTGGGCACATTCGAAGACAAGGAGGAGGATCGTCCTCGCCCCGAAGAAGCGTTTGACAGGCAGATTTGCGCCAGTAAGCCTTCTACCTGGCGCAGACCCTTTCGGATCTTGGGCCCATCGTAGGAGGAGAGGTTGTCGAAAGCGAGTGACAGGAGAGCTTCCATTGGGGGCGGGTAATGGTAATCTCGGTAATCGATGGTAGCGGGTATGACTATTTGGTTAATAAGGACTGGCTGATCCTGTGTTGATAGCGAGGAACAACAACAGCAAGAATCTAAATAAATTGGCGAAGAAATAAAAACACAGGGTTCCTCTTTTTTTCTTCTTTGTTTGCTTTGTTTATTAGTGGGTGGGGATGTGGGATGCAGTTAATTTTGAGAAACGAAGGTATTTGAGTGAGATGTTCTGCTGGCAAATTAGATGCCAGGATGTGGTGCGGTGATGTCAATACACGGCGAAAGAGAAGGTATAAAGCATCCAGCTTGGGGGTATCAAAAGAGGACTGGAAGCAATGGCATAAAGAGAGAGAGAGAGAGAGAGAGAGAGAGAGAGAGAGAGAGAGAGAGAGAGAGAGGATCAACAAGCAGGGAGAGGTGATGCGAAATGCAACTGCGTCAATCAATGACAATGCAATGACAAAAAAGCAAGGCATCTGCCGGGAGGTTCCAGAGGGCTGGGTTCAGCATCATGTGGCTGCCGCTGCTCATTTCCCCGGCAACGGCGAGCAATCCAGGGAGACGGGGAGCCTTACAGAGGTACAGGCACGCACGAAATCGAGAAGTTTAGTGGCCTACAGGCGGGGTGGCAGTGATTAAGCTCCACTGTGACGGCCGGCTAGTGCTTCGCGGGAGCGCCGAAGGGACCTGGCCAGGCTCTGAAACTTGCAGTGCTTGCAGCGGTCGACGGCTGCACGCCATTTAACTCAACGAAAATTGCACCCATGCTTTAGACCCTGGCAAGCTGGACCTTGTCAATAAAGGTGCCCGGTATGATTCGACCAGAACGATTTGATGTCCTGGAAGCTCAGCTCAGCCCATGACTGGAGATTGGATGACTAACATTAAGATTGTACTCCGTACATGCGAGGATCCAATTATATCCTCCGCCAATGGCAGTCGCGAAGATGTATTTCAAGAGTATTTCGACATGCGGGCTTTGCCGCGGATATGCAGCTACTATTCCGCAACGCCCGTATAGTGTAAGCTTAGAGCTGGTTCCTCAACTCTCAATGTCTCCATCACAGACCCTAGGCATCTTTACTAATAAGGTGCATGCATAATCAGACTGCAGCACTTGAGCCGAAATGGTCAAACCAAGGTTATTCTCATTCCATCATGCAATAGCGTACGAGTTGAGCTTAGAGCTGAAACTTAGTCCCAGCACGTCACATGCTGGTAAGGTTATGGATCGATTCCATCAAGTCCTGCTTGTGATACTGGACTCCATACTCCTCGCTTCGCAGCCCTGCTCCACGTTTTGGTCGATCTAATTCTGCACCAATTGCCATATGACGCGTTTACCCAAGAACCCAGTTGACATGAAGAGCCCATCCCTTCTTAAGACTAGTCGGGACGTGTGTTGAAGTGGACGCGTAGCATCAAATTGCCTCGATTCAGTTTACAACCCTTGATATGGACGGCCTTTGGTAACTGCCTGATAAGTACTATCACAAGCACAAAGCATCATACATACGTACTTTCGCTCCGCCAATCGACTCAACTCAACACCAGGCTGCCATCAAAGCACTCCGACTAGCCAGGCTACAGTCCGTTGCACTAAATCCTCTCCATCCTGACGCGAATTCCTCCAGTATCTCCAGCCTTGCCGAACCACGTATGCAAGCAGCTGCGAGGACAGGCAGCACAATTCGGCTCGGCCAACTTCATCATCGAACCCGGCAGACCGGCGACCACACGGCCTTCTGGTGCTTCCCGAAGCTCTCAACTGCAGCCAACATGCATAAACCGCATCCCCGTTCTGCGTCCGGCATCGCTCTGATAGGGCCGCGGGCAACGCTGTCAACTATCATGTCGTCTACTAATCACTCGAGCCCCGCCTCTACACATGTGTAGTCCAGTACGAGCACTCGTAGAGCTCCGGTGAACCAAACTTGCGGTATGCAAATGCACATGTACTCCGCACCTCGAATTGTTCACCACCAGAACCCCGCCACTTCCAACCAGCTCCACGGCCCTCAGCTGGCGCCACGGCAGCATCTGCAAGTATAAGACCATAATCCGCCTCTGGGAAAAAGCAGATCCAATGCAGTCCCAATTCACAGTCTCTCCAGGCGCAATCCCTCCCAGGACATCCAGCAGCGGCCTTCAGTCTCGGCGACAGCGTCAGAGCCAGAGCTTCACCTTTAACAACGCCTTTGCCTCGTCCCTCCCACGTCTGGAATCCTCTTCCAGTTCCGCTGCCGCTGCCGCTTCCGCTTCCGCTTCCGGCTCTGCTGCCGCTGCCGTTGTCGAACCCCTAATCGAGCTCCAAAGCGAAGCCGAGTGGCTTGACCCACGCTCCAAGCTAGGCAAACGCCCAGAACAAATGGCGAAGCGGCCCTTGCACCCTCAACCTCCGCCCCGGAGAAGCTCCAAGCGAGTCAACTACGGCGAGCTCAACAGTAGCACCACCAACAACCTGAACATCACCAACAACGGCAACGGCAACGGCAAAGACGACATGCAGCACCAAATCAATCCCTCGGCGCCTCCCGACGTCGCGCGCTTTGCCCACGACGACTTTGACTTTCGCGGCCGCGGCACCTGGACCGACGACAAGGAGCACATCGTAAGAGGCCCGTTTGAGTACTCCACCAGCCACCCGGGCAAGGACTTTCGCTCCCAGATCATCGCCGCCTTCAACGCCTTCCTCGACGTGCCGCCCGAGAGCCTCAAGGCCATCACCAGCGTCGTGGGCATGCTCCACGAAGCCTCGCTGCTGGTCGACGACGTTCAGGATTCGTCCGAGCTGCGCCGCGGCTTTCCCGTCGCCCACAACATCTTCGGCGTCGCCCAGACCATCAATTCCGCGAACTACATATATTTCGCCGCGCTGCAGGAGCTCGTCAAGCTCGGCAACCAGAGCGTCATCCAGCTGTTCGCCGAGGAGCTGCTCAACCTGCACCGCGGCCAGGGCATGGACCTCTTCTGGAGAGACACCCTCACTTGCCCCACGGAGGATGACTACCTCGAGATGGTGGGCAACAAGACCGGCGGCCTGTTCCGCCTCGGCATCAAGCTGATGCAGGCGGAGTCGACCACCAACGTCGACTGCGTGCCCCTCGTCAACATCATCGGCCTCATCTTCCAGATCCGCGACGACTACATGAACCTGTCATCGAGCGAGTACAGCCACAACAAGGGCATGTGCGAGGACCTGACGGAGGGCAAATTCTCCTTCCCCGTCATCCACAGCATCCGCGCCGACCCGGTCGACCTCCAGCTCATCAACATACTCAAGCAAAAGACCACAGACGTGCAGGTCAAGCGCTACGCCGTCTCCTACATGGAATCCAAGGGCAGCTTCGACTACACCCGCCAGGTAGTCGGCACCCTCATCGAACGAGCCCGCAAGATGGTCGCGGAGCTAGACGATGAGAACGGTAGGGCCGCTGGCATCTACAAGATTCTGGATAAGATGACCATATCGTCATGAGAGGGGCATAGATAGTCTCGTCATTTTTGCGAGATGAAAGGGGCGTTAATGATGTACACGAAATTAATGCAGGGAACAGCTACAACGCATCGGCGCCATAGCGAGGGGTTTTATGACTTTTTGTTTTCATTTTGTTCTTCATTTGCATTTGCTCTTCTTGATTTTGTGGGATGGGTAAGAAATTGCATATCAATCAGCTCGACCTGATTCTCTAGCGTAACATAGGTAGCGGCAACATTAGCCTGTACAATACATGTAAGCATCATCATGCATTTCAGCAATACAATATCACACTGGACGTGTATCAATTTTGCTTCACCAAAAGCTGTCTGGCTCGTGTGAATATAATAAAGAATAAAAACTAAACCAAAACCCTGCTTATCCCATAAAATTTAATAAAATACTATTGTGATCCAGAAGCAGCCGCTGTAACCTTTCTCTTGACCAATCTCACCCACCGCCTCCGTCGCCATTCCCCCTTCTTGCCGATACCATCTTCGCCTTCTTCCCAGCTCATATGCGCCCCGGCTCGGGTGCTCGCCTTCTCGGGTTGGTCGACAACACCGGTGCGCTCCTCGCGATCGTTGAAAATATCATACACCCACCGCTCCCCTTCCGTCTCGACCTCGACCCCCGTAATGATGCGCTCCTCGACCCAGTCTCTGCTCCAGAGATCCAGAGCCCACTTCTTCTCACTCCACTCCCAGCCCTCCGGCGGCATCACATCCTCGAAGAAGCGCGTGCCGCGTGGCCGCTCGCCAGCGATGCGAGGCTGCGACAGGGGATCGTACGGCGACGGACAAAAGAGCCAGGCCTCCCACTCGCCCGCCCCAGAGGCCTTTTGCAGCTCAAAGATTTCCACCTCGCGCGTCTCGGGGGCCGAGTCGAGGATCACGTCGGTTGCGATCCAGTCGTCCATCCACGTCTTGGCCTTCTCCTCCCTAGGCTGGATGTGCTCCTCGCGCGTGGCAGCCAGCAGACGAGAGACGGCGGGATGTCCCGACCCGATGGCGGCCCATCCGCCTACGAGGAAGACAAATCTCCACGGGATCATGTGCGCGGCAATGGTCATGAAGACGCCCGCCGCGAAGAGGAAGAGAAACACGGCCGAGGAGAGCGCCTCGTTGCTGAAATTGCTAATGGGCACAAGCAGCGCCACCACCATGTCGTGTCCTTGAGTGAAGTCGTCCATGCAGTTCTGTAAGTCACCCATGTTTCGGAAAAAGTCTTTGCTCAGCTCTTTGGCGGGCTTAACTGTCGCTGCCGGTGCCAGTGGCGGTCCCCTTGGAGAATAACCCATGCTCTGTTCGCTGGACAGAGTCCCCTTTGGTGGTGCCGGATGCCGTGCTAGAAATCCCGGGATAAAGGCACCTAGCAAAATTCCCACAATGGGCAGTACGCAGAGGAGATAGGGATCAAGGCAGACAAAGGTATATGTGGCGAGTAGGGAGAGCGTGTGAGAGGGCTTGCGCCAGGATAGAATGCGCGTCATTCGGGCCTGGAACTTGAAGACTACGCCAATACGAGCGTTGAACCGTCGGAAGTTGTTGGACATGGTGGTGAGGTTGAAGCCAGGCCGCTGCGGGTATGCCGCACCATCTGACGATATAGTGACTTCGACGCCATGGCTATCTTCATCTGGGATGACTTGTTGAAGGAGTCTGCACGATACATCATTAGCATCACGGTTCTCGTTGGCCACGACATACATACTTTTCTACTAGGCGATCTTGAATATTCGCCTTCTCTCGGAGGGCCGCAAGGCCACTTCGCAAGCCGGATCGCTGCTGAGGTGATGCCGTAGATGGATCGAGTTCCGCAGGTGCCTTGCGCTCAGGCGGCCGCTCCGGCGATTCATCGCGGCCGGCGGCCATTAGCTCTGCCGCGAAGTCATCCATGGCATGTGATGAGCTGGGCTAGTGCTGCCGCATTCCCTTGAGGACTATCTCATGTCGCAGAACGATGCAATACTATGGACGATGGATGACAACGATAGCGATAACTACCCAGCAGCCAGGAGAAGGTTGAGGTTAAGCTCGGCATGTGACGCGCGAGGCGGCAGGCGATGATCTCACTTCTGTGGCGTAGCGGCGCCACACTTGTTCCAACCCAGATTTGGGACGGCACTTCACACGCTCGCCTCCAGAGCTACTGATTCGCCGGCCGTTAATTCTGGGGATTGCGAATAGCGCTAGCCGGCGGCCGCTAAGAGATGAAGGGTTCAATTGGTAGCTCGCCCTGATATGCAGCGTAGCATTAGAAAGCACGCACACACACACAATGTGCTCAATCGGCTTTAGGGCGTTGCCTCGACAACTGTGTCCGGTTTACTCCGGATAGAGCAACCACAATGCTTCGAGATGAAGCAACGAATAATTCATGGATACTGTATTTCTATTTCTACCAATACGACGACTTAGGGGACAAACAAATTAACAATACGCGGAACTCGTATCGTATCGTACTGCACACAGCTCCAACAGCAATGCCATGCTATGCCATGCCATGCCCACCCTGTCCGGGCATGCAGTATTATGGAGCTGATCCGAGCAAGTTGATAGGGCCCCAAGGCGGTCTACAGGGCTCTCACCGCAAAGAGCTATTTACGTCAAGTGATATATGCACGGCGACGGTTTTAGGCTTGGTGGATAAAGGTCAACCGTTGCTATGGCTCCATCACAACGATACGTGGCGGACCGATGACACAACTGTGCAGAACGGTCTTGTGGATGCTATGGAGCAGCAATCAATCTTTGGGATCTGGTCATGTTCCCATGTCAATGCTCCGCACTCTGCGTCGAGTCCAAAGCCCGGCCTTGTCCTGGTACTGTAGTCCTTGTAGTACAAGCAGGATGGGCCTACAGCGCTCCGTATATGACGGCGACTTAACCTGTACAATAGTGATGAGTTCCAACAACGAGAGCCATCAACGACCGGACTAGCAATTGGCTCTCCAGCGTCTCCCGCCACTTCGCCATGACTATCAACCGGAGCAGGATGACAGTGGCAACCCAATGCGGCCCATAGGGTACCCAAGTAATACCCAACAATGGAGATGCATGGACGGACAAGAGCCCCAACGTGAGAGCTTCCGTACTAGGAACGGAGCACTGCCAGCTGCACCACTCTAAGTGTCTGCAAGATCTGACAACCTGCAGCCAATCATGGCACCACTCTGCAAGCCCCAAAGCAGTCCCATTGGCGCGTCAGGAAAGCCGGAGGGCGAACAAGAATCACTAACACCAGCAGCGGGCTCTCGAAAACGGAGACCCAAGGCCATTTCCTAATCGGGACACGGCACACAAACAAAACATCTAGAGCTGAATCCTTGCAGCGGCAACTGTAGCAACGGCAACGGGATACCTGCATTCTACCTGCGCTGCCTCTGCCAAGGACACTGTCGGCACCTGTATGCTGCATGTACCTCATTAGGTTGGCTGTTGGCATTGGCATTGGCATTGGCATTGGCATTGGCATTGGCATTGGCATTGGCATTGGCATTGGCATTGGCATCGGCATCGTGGGCGGACGGGCATAAGCGAAGCCCTCAAATGTCGCCTGTTCTAATAGGTTGCTGACCATTCTTGGATTGATGCAATACGTGGACGCACCTGAGTCGGCCAGACGAATGTGCGGCATTCATTCTGAGTGAGTACATACGAGTACATACATACATGACAAATAGGTATTGTAGGCGATGAACCGCATGACCTGCGCGTGGTGATGATACAACCGAAGCATGTGCAGCAAGTCTGCAAGGGCTGTCTTTTCTCTTATTTTGTTTTATTACACATCATTTGGTTGTAATGGCACATCGTATTATGGAACAAGGCCTAATTGATAGAACTCTGCTTTTTGAGCAACGAGAGATGGAGGAGTTCGAAAAGGAACATGGAGGGGTTGGCAGTGTGGAGATGCCCAAATGATAGGCGAGATAAAGCGATCAAGATGAAGGAGAGAAAGCCGGCATTCTCCTTTTCAGTGCCACGCAAAAAACCACAGTTGTCATGGGGTTGCTGCTTCGTACTTGTTGGACCTCGATTTGGACCGATGAGGCGGGCGCTTAAGCAAGGTTGGAGGCCAATCGAGGGCAGTACCCGCTTTCACGAGTGGCGTAAAAAATCGAGGAGAATTGAACCCTTGGGAAGAAAAGGAAAAAGAAAGGAAAGCGAAAAGTGCTTCATGAGATCCGATGCGAAAAAAGCAAAGAAGAAAAGTGGGAGTAAACGCAGCCTTGGCAACAACCGTTCGATCATGGTTCTTGTTTCGTGTATGACCTGCAATCTACAGGTTCGGTGAGAGTAAATTGACGGCGGGTCAATTGTTCATCAGAAAACAATAAAACAAGGGGATTCATATTGAACACATGCCAAAGTGAGATGGGATGGAGCTGAAATTGATATAAGGCTGTTTCATGCTCCTCATTTTATAAAATGGAGTGTTTTGATCCTCAAGCTCCCCGTATGTAGCATTTGGCATGGACCTGGAGTAGCCATGTAATTACCCATAACGCCGCCGTGTAATTAATTACAGGTAATCGTGGCCGCCACCCAAAGCATATTGATTGAAAAGCACCTTGAAACAAGAAACATTGAAACCTTGAATGCTGAACATCAATCAAATAGGAGCACAGGTGTGCATACTCGTACTAGGCGTCTGAGTTCAATTCTACCTAGGTAGGCTTCAATACGACGTGCAGACAATCCCACAGCAACTGCCTGGCAGGTTCCCCCCCAACCGCAATCGATGCTGGATTGACTTGATCGTGCTTCCATGTCAAAACAACCGTCGCGCTGTACCGGTACCTCTCCCGCTCGTCTCTTCCCCTCGCGCTACCGCAGTGACACCACCCAAATCCTCACGCGCGCTCCACATCACGAGGTACCGGAACCTCTCCACCCACACTTTTTCCTTGGCTGCCCGTCCAAGCACTAACCGCTAAGTGGCTACCGCGACTCAGGCCCTGGACCTGACCGACCTTCTAGCATTCAGCGGCCTTGGGGCTAGTGCGGCAGTTAGCCACGAGCGTTCCTAGGCTTGCCAGGTGCTATACCTGCGCTGTAGCCAAGGTCAGGTTAGGTGGCCCTGCCGCCCCAAAGGCCCAAGCCCAAGTCCACTGAAAGCGTGCAACCCCCGATTCTCGCAAAACAACCTACAACCTGGGACGCTTTCTCCAAGCCGCCCCTTTCGTTTTTTTCCCTTTCGCCTCACGCATCGTCGGCATTCCGTATTCCCTGGAGGCAGGCTGCCGTTGGCGTCTCGCAAGCTTCTACCAGACCCGCGCTTGCCTTGCCTTGCAGCCATAGCCAGAAGCCCACCAGAGACCAAGGCCCGGGTCGGGATGAGGTAGCCATTCGCACGCTCTCAGCTCCCTGACCGGACTGAGGCTTGACGCTTCCAGCGAACGACCCTCCACTCTTCGTTGTGTGCCAGAACGCAGCCGCACACCTGCATCATCCGCTTCCCGCTCGCGACACTGCGAACTCTATGACCCTTAAGCACAAGGCGCCTGCTGGGCCTCGACCAGCAAACACGTCACCTCGCCTGTAAGATCTCGAACTCCCGCCGACGGCCCTAGAAATAGAGGAGAGTAGAGAGGAGTAGAGAGGAGAAGGAGAGGGCCTCGGCTCGTCATTGCACGCTCTCTCCTCTAGGGGGACAAGCAAAGGGCGGGTGATAACAACAGAAAATGGCGAACAAGAAGTACTGACTTGATGCTATGGCACCTGTAGAACATATACTAGATCATCCAGTCGTGTACCGACGGCGACCTCGAGGAGCAACAGCTCGATATCCAATTCTCCAATGCTCAGCACCACATCATCCACCAACCACACTCACTTTTCCTACGGTCGAAATGGACAGGCAAGCCAGGCAGAACAAACAATCACCACCACAGGCTCTTACGATTTTCTACCCTCTGTGAGCTTCGACGACCTCCACACCAGCATCGAATCCGCCGGCTCCAGCACTGAATTCCGCCGCAACAAGTATCCTTCTCCAGCGGCGTCACGCAGTGACGTCGAATCTTCGTTAAGCATGGCCGACAGGAGGATGTCCGACAAATCGGCCGCTAATCCCAATGGCAGTGCTACGCGCGTTGGTGTTTCGGGCTCGTCTTCGCGGGCCACGAGATCGGGATCCATCCTTCACAGGCCAAGCGCGTCGAGACAGAACAGCGCCTCGTCCATCTCAACCACGTCCGGCTCCATCGATGCTTCCACGGCGACTATTGGAGTACGCACCCGCCGCTCGAACCAGTATCCCCCAGTCTCTGGTTCCAATGCCGCTGCTAAACCCCCTCGAAAATCTATTGGGCCTGGCGTCGTTGCCGACGCGGAGACGGTCACGCGGAGCTCCTCAAAACGCCGCCCCAGTCTCTTCTCAGAGAGGACCAGCGATATGACCAGAGCTTCCCTTGATATAGCAGATACCACCCGAACCTTCGCCACCACCACTAGGAGCGTCAAGGCGAAGTCGGTGCAGCCCTCGCCGGTGGTCAGTCAAACAAACATTTTGACTTCGCTCACGCCAGAGCAACTTCGCCCTGCTCCCAAATCGCCGCGCCCTGGGAGCAAGGGACTGACGCCATCGTCCTCGGGGCGGCGGGCATCCGTCATGCCTACGGGCCATGCCTCTCATGCAACCGGCCTAGGTGCCCGAACCATCAGCCCAACTGATACCAGAAGATTGAAGCGTATGTCCATGATGCCACAGTCCATGAGCTCAAGCCAAGTTTCAAATGTGCCAGCAAACCCACCGGTTTCGATGGAGACGCGAGCCGCCTCCAGATCGCCATCAATGATTCCTAGGAAGGCCTCTGCCACGCCATCGTCGTCCCGGACAACGCCAGATATTAGCAGAAAATCGTACAGCTCTGGTCTTTCCGTCGGTTCCACCATTAGCTTCAACACCGTGAGGACGTCTACTGGCTCTCTTCAGCCGCGCATATCACAGTCATCCTCTGTATCTCGATTACCCGCTCCAAAACATACTGCTACTCACGGCTCATTGCCCTCGGGCGACGAAGAAGATGTGCCCCCTGTTCCTGCAATTCCCAAGGCATTTGAATCTCCAAAGGACAACGAGGCCGATGCCTACTTTTTGGCCAAGAAGAAATCCAGTCTCGGTACTCTCGACAGCATCACCATCAACCTTGGCACCAGCAACTCTACCACGAGCGTGGCGGCCCCAGCGCCCACAATGGAAACTGTCAAATTGCAACGTAAGCCGAGCGTCAAGACAGCGGCATACGCGCCCTCGATGCCGAGAGCCGAAGAGAAGAAGAACACGCAGGTGAAGAAGAGTTTAGAGCCTCTTCGGCTGCCACCGCTGAATCTTGGTCCGTTGAACATACCTACATCAGCCAAGGTGGCCGCAATGCAAGATGAGCGAAACATGAGCCCACCGGCCTCACGACAGCTGCCCAAGACGCCAACGACTCCAATGACAGCATCAAAAAGCTCATTCTTTGCAAAGACGCGCTATGATGAGGAGCCATTGCCGCCCATTAGAAGCAGTACTTCGGCACACCGAACTCATCATCGCAGAACCCCAAGCCCGCCAGACGCGACGACCTCTTCTTCGGACTCTTCCTCGGTTTTTAAAGATTTGAATACCACCAAGTCGAACATGACTCCGTTTTTGTCCTCATCTCTCCCCAAGAACAACACCACACACGGATACTCGAAGCACGCTAATGTCAATCGAACACTGTTTGATGACAAAACTCCTCACCAGAAACCTGCTGGCCCGCGCCCACCGAATACAGACAAGCCCGTACCCAAGTCTCCTCCGCCGAGTGTACCTGCTGAGCAACCTCAAACGCCTTCCTCGATGAGCACCCTCAGAAGGAAGCTTAGCTTGTCTTGGAAGAAGGGCAACTCGAAGGGAGCCATTGTTCCACCCCAGGATGTCGTAGACAAGGCGAAACAAGACAGTAATCCGCCTCCTCGAATACCCGCATCTGCCACATTGAACTCCCTCCCGACCGGGAAGCATTCTGGTCCGAGCGCATCTGTTCCTCAGGGGCTCTCTGAGTCGAAGAGAAGGAAAAGCTCCGCTGGCAGCATGAACGCTGCCTATGTTTCCCACGATAGAACTAAGAGTGACCCGTGGACAGCCAAAAAGGATGCCGCCGCCGTTGCCGACCCTACGACCATGCCTCCAGCGCGCAACCCTTCGGTCATGGCCAAGCTTATGAGACCCAAGACGGCCTCAAGTGCCATGTCCAGTTCAACCTCGTACGTTGCCGAAATTGACAAAGACGATGTCATTGCCGAAGAAGAGATGCGCAAGTTAGGATCCCGGCGCAAGGAGACGGAAATCGCGGCTAGGACACTCGATGCCTTGAAGAAGAGGGCTTCACCTAAGGAGCGCGTTGGGCCTCACGAGGCGATCCGTATTGCCATGCTCAACATTTATGAGCGTGGTGAGATTATCGACTACAACGACGTGTACTTCTGCGGCACCCAGAACGCCAACAAGGTCGTAGGCGATCTGTCGTCAGACGCCCCGAACTTTGGCTACGATGATGAGCGCGGCGACTATTCGATTGTAATTGGCGACCACCTCGCATACCGCTACGAGGTTATCGACGTTCTTGGCAAAGGAAGCTTCGGTCAGGTCGTTCGATGCATCGACCACAAGCTCGGAGTTCTCGTTGCCGTCAAGATCATTAGAAACAAGAAAAGATTTCATCAGCAAGCTCTTGTTGAGGTTAACATTCTGCAAAAGCTTCGCGAGTGGGTGAGTATATATCATATGAGCATGATGAGACATGCTTCCCCCTAATGAATTTGAGCGACGTTTTGCTAATCAACTTTTGTTTGCAGGATCCTCACAATAGACACAGCATGGTAAACTTCACTCAGAGCTTCTACTTCCGTGGTCATCTTTGCATTTCCACGGAACTTTTAGATATGAACCTCTACGAATTCATCAAGGCCCACTCCTTCAGGGGTTTCTCATTGCGGATCATCAGACGTTTCACAAAGCAGATTCTCAGTTCTCTGATTATACTGAAGCAGAAGAAGGTTATCCACTGCGACTTAAAGCCGGAGAATATTTTGCTACGCCATCCTCTCCACGCCGAAATCAAGGTCATCGACTTTGGTTCCAGCTGTTTTGAGAGCGAAAAGGTCTACACCTATATCCAATCACGATTCTACCGGTCACCTGAAGTGATATTGGGCATGACCTACGGTCTGCCCATTGACATGTGGAGTGTGGGCTGCATTCTGGCGGAGCTGTACACCGGTGTGCCCATCTTCCCTGGTGAGAACGAGCAAGAGCAGTTAGCCTGCATCATGGAGGTTTTCGGTCCCCCTGAAAAGCACCTCATTGAAAAGAGCACGAGGAAGAAGCTCTTCTTCGACTCCATGGGCAAGCCCCGATTGACAGTCTCATCCAAGGGCCGCAGACGGCGCCCCTCATCCAAGACTCTGCAGCAGGTGTTGAAGTGTGACGACGAGGCGTTCCTTGATTTTGTTGCCCGGTGTCTCAGATGGGACCCTGACCGCCGGCTGAAACCTGAGGATGCTGTCAGGCATGAATTCATCACGGGAATAAAGGTGCCGACCCCTATCCCCCGCTTACCTATGCGCGAAGCATCCCCGGTAAAGCGCCACAACACCATCTCGGTGTCTCGTCCATTGCCTGATCCGCCTGGACATTCAGGCAAGGGACACTTGGGTGCCAGCCCCGGTAAGCCAGTCCCCGTCTCCATGCGTAGAGCGTCAGGAGCCACGGCAGCCACCACAGCAAGCCTCAACCGGCGGACGAGTGCCGGGCCCGTGAGCCAGGGGCTGACGGGTCTGACTGCCACCTCAAGCACCAGCAGCTTGCCGCGGGCTGCGGGCCGGATCGTGAGCGGAACCCGGGACATTGCTGCCGCGGGCGCAACTGCGGCTATGAATCGACGAGCTTAGGACCATACTCAAGTGACTCGAAGAAGAAAAAGTGTGTACGAACAATAACATATTGGGAGTTTAAGAGGGTCATTCGCATTTTACATTGATGATCACCATGACTCATTGGTTATTCGCTTGATTTTTTTCCATTCTATATTTTTCCTATTTTTTCTTTGCATTAGGGTTGGGTGAGATGATACACAATCCACTGTTGTCCCGGTCAACCAGACGAGCCACACAAGTCCCGGTCTTGGAGTTTCCCATTCTGGCAGCTGAAATTTTTATTTTTTCTGTTTCTTTTACGACATGAAGGAGAAGGGGAGATGAAGGGGGCGACGTGGGAAAAGACTATTGGGTTTAGGTGGCTCACAAAAGTTGGTTGGTCGAAGGAGAAGTGTTTTGTTCAACCAAAGATGGGGGAGGGGAAGATAAGAAGAAGAAGAAGAAGAAGAAGAAGAACAATAAAGGGAGGCATGATTTTTTTACGTCGTTCTTGTCTAGTATAGCGGCTCTTTTTTTTTACGTGCTTGCTGGCAAATGGCTTTGAAAGCGTGCCGAACATGTATATTCTTTTTTCTTGTTTAAGACTCTTTTTTTTTCAGTTGCCCTTCCATTGCGGGTGTTGATCATATTTTTTTTTTACTATTCTTTTTCACTCTCTGTTTTGAAAGGCCTTTTACAACCGATTTCAAAGACGAAACGAACAACGCAAAGGGGGGCGGGGGCGTAAAGCCGGTACATGTTGGACTGGGATAACCAAAACTAGTCTTTGTTCTTTGTATTGCGAGTGTTTTTTTTTTTCCTTTTGCCGATTCCATTTTCCCATTTCCAAACTATGTTTTTTTTTTCCTTCTTCCTTATTTTGTTTCATTTGGCGTGCGATAACTCACCTATTCGGATCTCAACTACATTCCGAAGCTACGCATGGGGGTTCATGACATTTACATAGAACGCTAGAAAAAGACAAAGAAGAAGAAAAAAGAAAAAAAGGGGGTGTTGTTTCTTATTCGCGAAGAAACGTGCCATCGATTTCCTTTTCTTTCTTCTCTCTCAGTGTCTTGTAGTTCTACTGCCTAGTTTACACGGGCTCCATGAATAGAAAAGGGGGGGGGGGGCAAACAAACTACCTCTTCGCCCCTACGACGAAAGTGTAGATAATAATCAACTATATACAACGGAAATGCGTAATTTGAGAACAAATGACCTTTTGGTTTAAATTGACCGCCTCCCACCGTAAGCCAATCCCATGTCTCTGTTGCCGCAATCAAGTACAAGTGATGGCCGTTTCAACAAGGAGGACAAAATGTTGCCTGCTAATAGGACAAGACAATTACGAAATTTTTGAAACTTTTACCGCATGACTCTTTTATTTTCTCCTTGTGCTTCTAGGTTTGATTGTTGGGATATTACCTACATGCAGTGAGCGGCCAATCAGCGGTGCGCAATGGACTATAGCCAAGGCGAGAGAAGAAGCCTAGAACGAGAGAGAAGCAATCCGATGATACGACGACCCATGGTAGTGGGGGCTCCTTGTGAGACGGGGCCTAGAATAATGGGAATCAGTCTAAAGCAAGGGGTAAAAGAGCGGGAAGAGAAGAAACGAAGAGGGTGTATGTGTGATAATGTGCCATGTTTTGTGATAAGATGTAACACCACGATGGAATGTGCGTGTGCATATGCCAACTACTAGACTATATGGATGGAGTTGCATTGTTTAGCCTAACATGACAAAAGTACGACGGTGGGGAATTGGAGGGTTCATGCCTAATCTGCAGCAGCGAGTAAACTCGTCTAATTGCCAAGTCAGGCGGGCATTCTCTAACAAGCTGAAATGCAGCTGATAGAATTGTTTGATAGTGCAATCTGCAAGATGGCCTGTTTGAGGCCTGTTTGAGGCCTCCTCGCTCGCTCTAAGACTGCATGCAGCACGCCAAGCTAGTGAGCGCGGCTGTTTGTAAGACAAGCTATGGATACATCATGTATATGGCCGATCTAGCTCGAGGGACGGCGCGGCGGCAAGCCAATTTGGGCGACGAGAAGCGAGAGTTTAAAAAAAAGTCCTGGTAAAGTTATGGCCTTGTTGGGTGATAGCCTCAATGAGTCAGTCTTTGATGGTGGAGATGGCATCAAGTGTATGCAGATAATAGAACATGGCCATTGTTTCAAGTGTCGATGTGCAAGGCGTAAAACAACATGGGGGAGGGGGGGTGTAGGACGTTGCATGTTTGGTCAGATTAGGCGCCCGGATTAATGTCAGTAGAAAATAAAAGAATATAATAAAATAAAAAATGATCGAAGCCGGGAGCTAGGGATCCCAGAAAATCGTCATCCCGGACTCGATATACTGATGCGCCACCGTTGCAGAGATCATTGCTCGATGCTGGGCTGCGGAAGCTGAGCCGCGGTTGGTAAGAGCGGCACTTGGTCGCTTGACTGTGAACATCACAAGCATGACGACCAAAATAAAGCACACGAGACCAAGCCAAATCGGGGGCTATCTTTCGCGAGAGAATGAGGCTCATTCGTCCCCTAAAAAAGCCATGGATCTGCTAGGGCATTGACATGGGATGAGAAGGAAAAGGTAAGGGGGGGTGTATCGAAGAAAATCCAATGATGCGGGATAGCGGGTCGCTGTTCGCTATACCAGGGAAGACCAGCCAGGGTGTGAATGAAGACACGCAGAGTTGCACGTTTCACAACTTCAGGAGCGAGAGCCAACAGCAGAATACTGACTCCAGATGTCGAGAGCCGGGAGTGATCAGGCTGCCGGGCAAGGGATGGCAATCGGACATTGCTGACAAACTATGCAAGGTGGAAATAAGGTAATCATCGTTTACAAATATGCAATGCGTGAATCTGTCCGCCTTTTGTCTGAAATCCGACGTGAATAATTGTCAGCGTCCAAGATGGTGCGGGGACCTCACGGCTGCCTAGCCGACCAACTATGGGGAACAGCTGTTTCTTCTCATGGCAGCAAGATCCGCCCGGAAGACGCTGCCAGTGCCGGAGTTTGAAGCCTTTGGAAACATAGCCATTGTATCGTAATCCGCAACGCCGTCTGCGTATCTGGCGGATTGTGGCGATTGATGAGTCCGTCGACATAGATTCCGACAGATGGCGCCATGGAATCGCTCCGCCAGCTGGAATCATCGAGTCATTTGGTGTCTTTGCAAGCTTCGGAGCCCGCGACAGACTTCACGAACGACTTGACGACCTCGCCGTTTTGTTTCGTCGCCGTCCTTTGCTGGCGTGCCCGGCAACTCCGGGGCGGATACCGGATGCGGACATGGACGGTCGACCGGGGGGAAGCAAAAGCGGACCCTTTTTCCAGCAAGCCACAGTGAAGAGGCGCAGCGAATATGGGGCGTCGAAACGACCGGATTGCTAGTCACCGCTGATGCTCGCTAATGCTCTCGTCAAAGGGACGATTGAATCATGAGAGGCGTGTGCAGTAAGTGTCGGGAATGAGCAATGCACAGAACATGATAGAATCTCTTGAGCGCGTAGGCACGCAGGCACGCAGGCACGTTTGGGGGGGTCGCCTGTCTCTGGTAGCACGACAGGGGGAGCCAAAGACTGGCCAAGATGACGACGCCGCGCCAGTTGATACAAGTCACGCGCGGACAGCTTCGGGGAGCAGGGCTAGTCACCGATAGATACATATTGCAAGCGACGGGTGATGGACTCCATGAGGTCATCTGCGCTACTACTGCGCTGGGCTTGCAAGGTGAGGCCAAAGACAGAGAGGTGGCCTTATCGGCCTTGTCACGGTGACCGGTGCGTACAGCTTGCTTGCTTGCTTGCTTGCTTGAGCCAGGTGATGGGCCGAGAGGGCGGCGGTGAGCACCCAGGTGAAGCTCCCGGCTCGCCAGTGACATGCCGAGCATCAAACATCAAGCATCAAGCAAGCATCGATACTCGGGATGCCAAAATAAAACCCTAGGTCTCGTCGGTTTCGGCAGGTCGCCCTGTGCCCTGTGCCCCATATTGACGGCCCGGCCCCGGTTGGTGTTTGCGCCGAGACCGACCTGGGTCGAGCTACTGCTTCACGAGAGAGATTCTCTGGGGTTCTTCGGCCGTTTAGATCCTCAGCTCCCTCTCTTCCCCACCAATGAACAGCTGGAAGCGCGTCTGTCGCTTAAAACTTCTGCTAATCCTCTCGTAGCATCGTCCGGTTTGATTGACCACTGGCATTGACGGTTGGACCTGGGGCGGGCTGACAGCCATCGGGCCCCAGCTCATCCGGGCTGGCTGGTTCCACTCCGCCGACCCTAATTCACTCCCGAGACATGTTTTAGAATGCCACAAATCTTAGTGCAAAGATGAAGATGGACTTGGGGGACACGCAGGCAGCACGAGCTCATGATACGAATCCGCGGTGCCGACGTTGAGCTGTTTGTTTTCTCCTTTGTCTCCTTTTGCTTTCCTTTTTCTTCTCCTCCTCTCTTTTCCAGGAATAGAAACACTCTTCACGTTAGTTGCTCAAGCGCTGGTCAGAATGAGCATCCCTTTCTCGTGGTTGAGCAAGTTAGTCTCAAACTCTATTTCTTTTTTCCATGGCGCATTGTCCAGCAGATAGAGAACTATTTTTACTCCATATTGCTTGCTAGTAGCATTAGATCGTGCCGATTTCCAGGGCGCTTCCAAGCAGGCAGTGTTGAGGGCGTCGGAGGGAGCATCAGATGGAAAACCACGTAGGGAAAGGTGCGTTTCGAATAGACGGTAGGCCCCAGCAAACTGGGACGGGTAGGAAAGATTAAGGTAGGAGCCAAAGTGGAAGAATAAACGGAAGGGAGGGTAGTGATACCAAGGCCTTGGGTTTAGCCCAACAGGCGATCTAGTGTGGTTCCTATATTTGGTATCAATCTTACGGGGGTCCCTGGCAATCATCCAAAGCCAAATTCGTCATCCGTGCGACCGTTGCACGATCGCCGTCAGCGGTGATACGATAGATCTCAAAGTTGCTCTTCAGTAGTATTACTTGGCATTCGAGCGTACCGAGTAATGGCCTTGTCTGTTTGTCGCAGGAGGGCACACTGTGGTGAACGCGCAGCGCTTTGCTTCGTAAAGGATTGACCTTGGCAGCCTTCCTACCAAGCTTGCCGCATTTACAGGTGACCGAAACGGCGAATTGCTCATATGCCTCACGTGCGATGTATGAGTCTTGGGGTTACTGTATCATCGCCTCCCGCCGCCCCCAAACTGCATGTCTAAGACAAGGCAGCATAACCCGCGAGTGTGTGTGTGTGCTATTCTCAGCCAGAGAATCGCCGTGTTTGGAGATGGTAGTGGTGGTGGTGTCCACAAACTAACGCGCAGGTACTCCTGTATCCATGGGGTGGTGTAAGTATCTGTGGGTGGTACGAGGGACCCTTGGATGCTCAAGTTCTAGAGGTGTGCAATCATTGGCGCAAAACAACGAGGCTTTTCTCGCCAACTTGTTTGCAAGCAGCCTTTACCAATTAGACTGAGCCTCGGCACAATGTACAAGGTAATTGAGTCCGATTATTGGTACATGCGAATTCGGCTGGTGGCCTTCCGGGCACGGGAAGCATGTGAGATTTTGGATGCCGGCTGCCTCCGCGTGTTGTTCGGCGCAGATGCCTGTCCTCAGCCGACTTCTCGGGACGGTCCTGTTGGTAGCAGCTCTGGGGAGACCATGCCGTGGGAACAGCAAGTCGGGACAAGAACACGACCAAGTCGGGCCAGACGCGGCCACCTTGTGAGGCCGCCTCGTGGCCTATGGAGACCTGACGGGACGGGATGCGTAGAGATGCGTTTGGTCCCAAGTTGAAGCAATGATGGTTGCCGGCAAAAACGTGCTCCAACCCGCTGTGCAGCAACAGAATTACACAGTAGCTTTTTCTGCATGCCTGTCTGCAATGCAATGGCTAAAACGTGCTCCGTACCTATGCTGCAATCGAGGGACCAGTCGCGTAGCGGGATTTTGAGACATGCAGCATCAAGTCCCCACGACGCCCATTTCCAAACATAGTGTGTGCTCCATCGCTGAATGGCCTACCCTGTTGGGACTTACACTCGGCGGGTTTTCGCCTTCTTCCTGGTGTCTCGCAGCATGTTGCATTTCATTGCCTAAATGGGCCGTAAGGCTGAGGCTTGTCCTTCCACCTCGTCCTAATTAGGATGCATGCAGAGCTCATCTCGGGGCAGAGAATATGTAGAGAAGCTTCTCAGCCGTGGCACTGCATTCAATGGGGAACATGACATTTGTCGACAGATGGCCACCAACTTGGCTTGCTCTTTGTCCAAGTCGGGAAGTGGATCTTCCTTGGTTGACCCCCTCTAAGATTTAAGTGCAATGACAATTGCGATGGCCCGATTCGCATCGTCACAGCTTGAGAAATAAGCGAGATATACGACAGGCGCCTGCACATCAATCAGCCCTTTGGCTGGGAAGGTGAATTCCGGTTCTGGGAGATGAAAGGTCTGTGCAACCTGGAGGGACACTGCCATGCGCCTGGCAAGCCCATGGATGACGATGCTGACGGATCAATCAGTATGATTTGAGTGCATCATAGCTACATCACCCCGTGACGGCGGCTAACGAGGCATTACAGAAATACTCCCTCGTCACAGCCTGCGTGGAGCCAAGTGAGATGTGGGAAACAGGAACGCTGTTGAATCCACGATGACCCTTGTGGCTCAGCACTTAAGAGAAGGGCAGGCTGCTTTTGTGGCTCTGCGCTGCTTGTGATCCACATTTCGCTCGGCTCTTGTGGTTCGTATGAGCATGGATAAGCATAGAGTACCCTGCACCGTCGCACTCGCTCTGTATGTTGCCCACATAATAATGCGTAGAAACGAGCAGATGGGTAAAATGAGTAGGTACGGGGTACGGCTCTCAGGCTCTGCGACTGAGTCCTTCTTGTCGATTAGCTTCAGGAGCGCTGACCACAGAGCGTCACTCGATCGCATCGCGGCATCCCTTCATCACCAGGAGAACAGTAGAGATCATCGTCCATAGAGCAGTTCCCAGGGAATTATCGCGGTAGTATGACGTGCTGCCTTTAGAGCCACGGTCGTCCTAGCGCCCTGGCGCATCCGATTCTGCCGTCATCTGACACTCCCATCTGGACAGAAACCTGGCTGGTCTGGTCCGGAGAGAGGCGGCGGCTTGGGGCCGTGGTAATTGAGAGATGAGATTTTCCGACTCCATCTGGCGTCTAGTGCATCAAACGTCTCACGGCGAACCTGGGCGCAGGGTTCTTTTCGCCGATTTCTTTTCTTCCTATTTGCCGCCTGATTTGCAAGGTCAAAATGAGCCTGCACGGGAAGCACATCTCCGTCTGCTGATGCTGACGACCGACGACTGCGGCCGCATGGCGGGACCGCGATTCCATCGTAGGGACCGGCTTGACGGAAAGGGCGCAGGAAGCCATTGAGATGCTGAGAGATGGTACTGCTTGGGGAAGAAAAACATGATGGCATACAGCATCGCGGGCCGGATTAGGGGTCGTAACTTGACCAGTCCGAAGCTGAAGCTGATATTCCATGAAGTTGGTAAGCGAGGGTGAGAATTGGGCAGCTAATACTGAAGAAAGAACTACAAGTAGGTACTACGGAGTCTCTAACGCCAGATTGGGAAGGGTGGTTGTGATAGTGAAGCGTGCCTTCCAGGGACAGTAGGCAGCTAGAGGAGCCAACCGTGAAGGGCGCGCGCCTTCTCCTACAGTACTCGGTAACTAGTGCAGGCAAGAACTACTATCAATGGGTATTGGTGGAATGTCGGCAGCTGCAATGCTCCGTGTTTCCAGCGCTACTTCCATTCAATACTTGACTCTATACTAGGTACTAAAGTAGCCAGCACCTTTAGCATCGTCGTAATCGGCGCAGCGCAGCGTATTATTGCGTGTACAGGTTAAGAGATAGGAGAGGTCGGCCTTAGCCAAGCCTCATATCTGGAATTCTTCTGCAGTACCTACCTAGTAGTAGCAAATACATTGCTCAGTATCTGTATTCTACTACCTAGTAATTAATTGGCCCGCAGTGGTGTATTCACTACCTGCGCAGTTTTCCAGCCTTGTCGGATTATACATTGGTACTCGTCAGCGTTTGACGTTGATCTGAACCGTCTGCCTTCTCAATATCTCATGATCTGCCCGTATCCTCCGAACCTGCCTCGGCATTATCTGGGGACATCGGACATCGCCAGGCCGCGGAATCGGGACCGCCTACCTACTACCTAGGATTGCGGCTTGCATACATCACATTGTACATCACAACCACCATGAATGGCGCATATCGATCCCAAAAGGAATCAACTCCTAGGATCTCGGTTCGTCCAAGGGCCCGTGCCTGTACTGCCACAGCGGAATTCCCTAGGGCTGTAGATGCACTATTGATGAGGTGATGGATGCGATGCTGTGCAGCAAACAAACAACTGGAAACGATTCCGCTGGTGTGGAATCGTGACATCACAGCGCCAAAAGGGCATTCAGGCAGCATCTCAGCGCTCCCGAAGCCCCAACCCCACTGTGTCGGCTCCCCGTTCCCTTCTTCCGCCGGTCCGCCACTCTGCATCAATTCCACACCGAGATGCTCGCCGCATATTTGGAATTTCAAATGCAAGCACGGCAAAATGCTCTCTCTGCTTGCTATGCTCTGCTGTCTTTTGCCTCATATCACGCCGTCCGCTTTTCGACTAATTTGCCCCGATGCAGAAAGAGCCGTCTGTCTGCATCTGCTGGCGCAAAAAAGACCCCAAGGCTAACGCACCGCGCCGTTCTGGCCGTGATGCTGATGTTCGCTGCCGCTGCCGGTTACCTCAAGGATGCTGATGATGCTGATGATGCTCGTGGCCCCTTGCAGTGTGCAGCGTCTAGCGGGCAATAGTGTCGACATCTCCAGAACAGGTACGACTTGCAACGACGCAGTCATGGACTGGACACACGGCGAGCTGACACACCGCACACCTCCCCCCTCCCCCCCAGTTCAGCCTTGCTGCAGGTCAACTTTGAGGCCCCCAAAGGGCTTCTCTTCCCACGCCCCCAGTCAAAGGCCAATGACCCGTGCGCTGGGTGACTCTTCGAGGCCTCGAAGCCCTGCCCGTCCTACCTGCTAAACCTTGCCTGCTCAAGACACCCCATACGAGTACGCATACACACGAGTAGAACTTGGTGGTTTGTTTACAGTGCTGCTTGTACTCATACGAGTGCCTTTCTGTGTGCTGCGCCTTGAGCGTCTCGTCTGGGCTGCTCCTCTGAATCCCGTCCCTTTCTAGACATGCTCGCCGGTGGGAGCTGCTCCGAGGACCGCCACACTCACACTCCCTTTTCCGCAGCGGACCCTGCCAGCCATTTTGCAGCCACGACGCCTTAGGTTGTGCTCTAGCCATGGCCCTTTGCAGTCACCTGTCAAGATGATTGAAGGCTCGCCCTCTTCCGTGGGTTCGCGTTCGGGGCGCCATGGTTCGTCCGCTACTGGCTGATCCGCCGGGTTGGCATCACATCACTGGTGCCTTGCACCTTGCAGCCCGTTTCTGCACTGCAGTCTGCACAATGCCGTCTGCAAGTCTGCTGCATTCTGCCGATACCACCACTCGACTGCACAGAACATTCCATATCGACGGGCCAGAACAACACGAATCCCGCCAGCTTCGAACAGATGCCGTCCCTTTTTGGCACCTGTGTTTCTGGGCCACGGTACTTGGTTTGTTCTACTGGGTAGCAACGCGACTCATTGTACTCCCGAGAACCCTGTTTCCGGTGCTGACCGGGTCCTGCATGGCTCGCTGCCCACTCCAATGCTTACAAGCACCAGCACCAGCACAAGCACACCTTGCAGACTTGTTTCTTTCGTTTGTTTTATCCGCCTTGCCTCGCGCTCCACCAGCCAGCCCTCCCGCAATCCACGCGGTCCAGTGACGAGGGTTTGGGACCGGCCCATGTAGACCCTTGCTCCCCAGAAGCGTCCGATGGGCTTGAGTGTGGGGGCGTGCTTGTATCATTTTTGTCCGCTCCCATCCTAGCCCATGCACGCCTCTCGGCCCTGTCTGTTCCTTTTTTCGAGTCTACAATCCAGTACAAGCAGAGCCCTTGTCCTGCACACGCCTCTTGTCCTGGACATGCTCCTACCTAGTACCAGAATGCTCTACCGTACACTACCGATCACTCTTGTACCTGGACCTTGTCACCTTGTCTCCCGGCTCCCGCTCGTTGTCGACTCTAGGCTACGATGCAGAGCTATAAGGCTGCGATGCCTCGTCTCTCTTCACCCTACCTACATCCACATCCACAGTCACAATCCCATCCATCTCCTACCATAGCCATCCGGCAGTTTCCTTTAGAGATCGGTTTCCTTGCCTAGTTTCCTATTCCTTTTTTGGTCCTTGTCTGTTCTTTTATCTGTCCTACTCCTTTCCCTTCGCATTGCTCGTCTTATAAAGAGCTATCCCGCCATCTTGGAGACCAACCGCTTTCTGTCGAGGCATCAACTCCCACCAACACATAACAACAAACAAACAAACAAACAAAGCAACCTCTTCCCCGACCAACACATATACAGCACCCTTACACTTCAACAACACAACACTTGGTGGCCCACGATACAGCCCCGGAGACGTCTGCCGGCTTCACTTTCTACATCCCCTTCGCATGAAGCCATCTCCAATTCGTCAACCAACACTCTACTCCCCTGCTCCCAAACCAATTTGAATCATCATGTGCTATCAACTTGTTGAGCTCTACTCGGCTTGCCGATGCCTCTACTACCAACACGCCATTGACCGCTGTGCGGCATACGGAAGACCAGGTCACAACATTGAGCAGCGCACCATCTACGTCGGTTATGCCTGCAGTGCACACACCGGCCATAGTGCCCATCACGCACACGACTTTTCCTACTCAGATTCGGGCTACGGTAGCGGCCACTCCAGCCGCAAAAGCTACCGATGATGGGTTTTGTCTTCGGTAGCGGGCCCTCTGGCATGGCGCTTCCCGCGGCTGCTTCGCTTCGAGCTGGACGACTGGATCTCATTTCTCTACTCTGCCAATCCGTCGTCCCTTCTCCTCATGCTCGTCCGCGAGGCACGCCAAAGCGCCTCGTCCAATCGCTCTCACACAAATTCACCTTCACCTTGACCAGACATGTCAACATCCTCCTCGCCCCGTCCCCTTCTCCTCACTTCCTCAACCTACATCACGACGTTACTGAAGACACGGAAAATGAGACAATGACGACCTTTCTCCCTCATCGGAGTCTGTTCCGACGATTTTTACGATGCGCCACAGCGATGACTCCACTTCTTTCCCGGCGTCATATCTTGGTTTGGCCATAAGCGACTTATGCGAAATGAAGCGCCGAGTATATCACTTTCTCACCTACGACTTGCGATAACCCTGTTTCTGATCGATCGCAATCCTCTCCATTGTTTTGAGTTTCATTTTGCATAGCATCCGGGATTGGGACCTTTCATTTGTCCTGTTTTTTTATTGGGGGGCTTTGGGTACGATAATGAGAGATACGGCTGCTCACAGGCAAGCGGATTGCTTCCTTTTTTTGCTTTTTACCTTTTCAATCTCTTTCCCCCCTTTTTTTTTTGCTTCTCGGATCGCCCCAAGGCAACCCCGAATGACACATTGTCCACTTTTCTTGGGTCTTTGGGCCAACTGGATTGGCCTCGGAATACACGGCATGGCATGGCAATTAGACTACCTCATCTCGCCCACTCTGATTTACATCTTTTGTTACACTTTCCTTTTCTTCTTTTGCTTTTTTTCATGTTTGGGATCTGGGTTTATATTTTTTTGGACGGATTATATTGGGCTTTGGGATCTTCTGTTCGTGAAAGAAAGGCCACGTCATGCGCCTGGTGTTGCATACGTTGTCATTCGGTAATGTCTTATTTGGGCTTGCTTTTTTATTGACCCTGCTTTTGGCCTTTGGCCACGCGTGCACTGCGGTGGACGGATATGATCTCTGCTCAAACAGCCATTGTTTTTCTTTTTCTTATTTTTTCTTTCTTTTTGTTTCGTTGTTTTTTGCATTTCTTTCTAAGCAACTTTGTCTTGCTCTTTTCCCTAGTTGTACTATCACCAGTTGATTAGATGAGTTGCGCTGGGCGCAATGTCTCGGTGACACCGGTGGCCGGCACCACCCATCTCTTAGTTATACATAGGCAGCATCAGGATGCTGCTAACCAATAGAACAAAAGTCTTTTGATAATTATTTCTTTCGAATTGTGATTTGTTGTGTGTTTTCTTTCTCTTTCTTCTTTTTTCCCTTTTTCTTTGAAACATAGACTCCGAACTATCTATCACCTATTAGTATATGGGTTTCGATGGGGCGGCTTCGGCGTTCAAGCTCTAACGGGCTATTGTATACCAAGAGTGCCGTATTAGACAGCCGATCTTTCTTTCCATTTCTTCACATGCTTATTAAAATCTTGACCGAATGCCGCAGCGGCATAGTTGCTGCACTCGATTTGAAATTTCTTTTCTCCAATGTCTGGATAGAGCACTCCACAAAGCTTTGTTCGCAACCAGATTACAGGGATATGGCCTAGACGCGATGTCCGCCAAACAGCCCCGCTACACCATGTAATTTCACTTCCTTTTGAGTCTTATCTGTCTCACAACCCTTTTTTACTACTAATTTCTCTCTCTCTCTCTTTTTTCTCTAGTAAATTCCCTGTTCAGTCGAGTTTCCCGTTAGAGAGAGTGGGGTGGAGTGGGAACTACAGGATTACTCGTACTATGGTGGGTTCTTTTTGTTTCCCTTCTGTATCTTTCTTGGGGGAGTGTAAGATGAGAAAAGAAAGAAAAAAGTTGCCCGGCCGTTCTGTTCAAATTTCAGCCAGCCTTTTGCGTTTAAGCGAGATGGAGGGGGGCCGCCGCTATCGTGCGCCCGTTCGCTGCTAAAACAAAGCGTGGGATAATGCTCGATTGCGGCAAGCGGAAAGAGGACGGAATTGCGTTGCGGGAAACGAACTACTACGACTACGACTAACCTCCTACGCATTACAGTAGATTACCATCAATAATTATTTAGAGGAGTATTTAAATTAATCCTTAAGGAGGTAGGTTTCGAGATGAGTGATAAAGTCAGCACTGACCGAGCGTTTAAAGTCGTCGGGGGCGCAGTATGCTTGGATCGATAGGTACCTAATAACCTTGTTTCTCATTGTGTGCGAGTGTGTGGTTTGGTTGAAAGACAAAAAGACAAAAAACAATGAGACAAAGCGGGAAAAGCTGAGGCTGGAGCTGGGTGAGCTATATTTAGAGAAACATTTCTGGTTGGGGTTCGCTGCCGAACCGAACTCGGTGAGGGGTTTTGCCTAATCAGGCGAGGCGTGGCGCGTGGTTGGTCCAGGGGGGGGTTAAAACGCAAAAAGAAGGGGAAAAAAGAGGGAAGGGGCGGCTGCGCGCTTGACGGGATCGAAGGAAAGAAGAAAGACGCAAAACAGAAAGAACAAAAAACGTGGCATGCTAAGCAGAAAAGGGGTGGGACCAAATGGAGCTTATTCGTGTGAAAATTGATCAAGTTTCTTTATTTAGAAATCTTTTTCATCTGACACTTGCGGCAGTCGGCCCTGCTTCTCGCGTCTAATATTCAATCAAACCGTTGTGTTTTTTAATTTTCCGCGCTGCGGGTGATAGCTAATTCATGCCCTACCCAAGTCGGGCGAGATGGATGCGATTCAGAGATGAGAGCAGAGCCCGAATAGGAAATTGTTACCTCCCGTCTTATGTGTACTTTGCTCGACACAGGATCGAAAGGGGAGGGCTACGAATTTGCTTGATTGGTTCCGGGGAGCTGGGATAGGGAGGGTAGGCGTGAGATTTGGCTCTTTTGGCAGCCCAGCGGGAGGGAGGGAGGGAGAGGAGGGGGGTCAAGACACGCATGGGAGATGCATGATGGGATGATGCTTGTACATGAGATGGCAGACATGGAGGTTGCAACGCTGGCCGGCCCTTTTTCTCCCCCTTCCCAGTCGCACGAAAAAGCAACTTTGTACGAAGGGCCAGGGCGGACTTTGACAGGCGCGTCTGTGCTAGGCGCCTTGGCGCGGGGGGCGAGATGATGATGACAAGATGCGCCGTATGCGCGGGCGCGCCTGTTTTGCCCAAGCAAGGCAACGTTGGTTTTAGCCTGGTCCTAATTTTATCCGATGGGACTGAGTACTAGTAGTTTGAAACGCGGTTCGCTAGGTATGGCTTTTTGGTGGACATGACAATGACTGAGCTGCGGCTAACTCTGTTAACAGCTTTGGTGGGCTGAGTCCGAAACGGGTAACCCACTGGGCTGATGCCCGCCCACACATGACCGGAGTGCCTTGGCTTGGGAACCGGGGACGGGGAACCTTGCAGAAATGCTGGGGGTCTTTTTTCCCCGTTCTGCTGGGGTTTGGCTGTTCCTCGTCGAAACAAACATCCATGCTCCCGACGGACCTGGTAGGTAGCAGATACCCGAGGTTGGGCACCCGCTTTGGTGGTATTCAAGGCAACACTGCGCGAACAATCCTTGTACAGGGTACCACCGACGAACGGGTGCTCCCTTGTAAGGCTGCCTGTCGGGTGAGGCTCTTCGCGGAAAGCAAATGCCCACTGCGCGGCAACTTCCAGGCGGTCGCGTGGTAGTATCGTATTTGCCAGTGTACCATACGGAGTGCAGGCAGCGGCACATGCGGCCAAGTCACTCGCTTCCATGCTTGTCCGGCGACCCTTCTTTCCGTGCACCTTAGTTCCTGGGGCTTAGTTGGGACTCTCGCCGGGAGTCCTTTGCACACAACACGCGCATCACGATGTCTCAAATCGTTCGCGGAATACGTACCCGAGGTCCTACCCTCGGCCAAGGGGCTTAGCTAATAATGTAGTCACCGGTTCATCTCGTCGTCATTCATGACAGGACATTGGCCTTTGGAGCCTGGTGGTCTAGGCAGAAACCCGCGGTATTCCGCACACAAGCAGGGCGCAGGACTGGTTGGAGTCATTGCGGGCAGTTAGTCATGCCTCGAAAGGAATATTCTCGACTCTTGCCTCTCTTTTTTTTTTTGCTCGCTTTGGGATGCATCCTGTACCTTAGTACCTCCACGCAGCTTACAAGTACCCACGTACCGAGGTGGCAGCATTCGGCAGCGCTGCCCCGGGAGGATCGCGGGCTGCATGCTGAGAGGGAGGGGGAAAGGCGGCACAGGTGTCTCGATTCGGATGGAGCTGGTTGGGAGGGCTCTGGTGCCTGGCGAACTGCTGCTGGAGGTCAGAAAATGATCGGCATTAGGGTGTTTTGTGCGATGCCCGGCAACCCTTTTCCGCCGTGGACCTTCTTCCTCTCCCATTTCGCCGAGCAGACCCCAAAAGCCACGCTCTCGTTTTATTCCACCTTTCACGTCAGACCGGCATGGCTAAAAAAAGACAACACGATGATGATGCCCAAAAGGACGATGGAGGAGAGAGCAAAGTCCTTGGCTATGATGGTGTAGCACCGATCTGTGTCGCATCGTAGCAGACAATACGAGGGGAAGGATGCGGAGGGCGGAAGCGTTGGAGGGAGGGGCGTGTCCTGTTTTCGCTGGGGATTTCAGCTGAAGTGTGCAGCGTTGCGTGAGGCGCTCGCTACACAAAGCTGCACGGCCTTGCAGAATGTGTCAACCCGTTAATAAGGATAAGGCTGATGGATGACTGGTGGTGTTGCCTGACTGCATCTGGATGTCAATATACGGGAGTACAGGTAGGCAGGTATAGGTACATGTCTCGGCCCTACCAACTTGTACGGGCGTGTGCGCAGCAGCTGTGACACACATGAACAGCGCCGACTGAATTTTTGCAGAGATGGCTCCTGCTTGAAGCAGGGCGTAGATGCAGGTGTTGGATTGCGAACTCGTACTTGAAATAAAACGACCGGATATGAGCAAAGGCCGACAGGGCAATGCAATAGAACAAGTAGGAGGCGAAGGGAACTTTGAGCAGCTAGCGATAATGGGTAAGGTAATGTAAAGGAGATGTTAGAAGGAGCTGAACGTTACAACATCTAGGGACCATACCGAGGTAGGACTGAGGTGAGTGAATGGGCTTCGGTCAGTTTCAAGAGCCTGGCCGGTAATACCGAGTGGTTGGGTTTGCAGGGATGTGCACACATGTTGAACCGGTAGGTGAGCTTTGCGATCAGATTTTACTGTGTTTGTCTTGTCAAAGCTCTCAATAGCGACTCTGAGAGAACTTCCAGTGTGCTCAACCAATAAGGGGACGGATGAATGAGTTCCCCCTAGAAGAAACACCTGCCGGGTTGCAATTTCAACGACCCATCAGAAGCATGTAGCCTAAATGCAACAGAGGTCTAGTGGGTAGAGTAGTACAGCAATCTGGTTGTTTGGAATCAACCAGCTCTAGTGTATGATGCCTTGCCCAGCTTCCCCAGGGATAATGCCACCAGTCTTAGGGGCAAATAAGAACAACAAGTGAGCTGTTACCGTAAATTGGGGACTGATACTTGAGTCGTTGGGGGTTTCTAAACTGTCCACTGGTATTTGCCACGTCTATTTTGCCTCTATCCATGTCAACCCCAACCCGTACGGATACTCGGTATGCTTACAGTATGTTTACCCAAAGCGGGCATATTATGATTCATGTCCTCTAGTGAGGCGACTTTCACCAAGCATCTCACAGTATTTATGCGCCCTTTAATGAAGACCCGCATCACTGCTACTCTGCTTCTGCCGCCTCGATTATGAGCGGCCCCTTTTGTCCCCTACCATCTTCTCCCGTGTGTATGCCTGAATCAGCTAGCAGCTGACTGACTATGTACAGTTTGTTTCCGGGTTCCGACTCCTTCATCTGGTCCGAAAGAAGAAAAAGATAAGGAGATGGACAGAGATAGGTACCTTTTGTCTTGGCAATAGTAGAGGGAGACACACGGAGCCGGAGAATACGTACATTCGTACTCGTACAGCACCATCACACACTTCCAACCTGAAGTTATAGGCAAGGTACGGAGTACTTGTAATTGTAAACCAGGGACTCTGGGGGAAGGCGCGTCCCAACCCTCGCCAGCCGTTGCCAAGCTGTCATTCACGGCAACAAAAACAAAGGCTGATTTTGACAGGCGGTGGGAAACTCAGCCTCACCACAGAATCCCATCCATCACCGACCTCATTATTATCCTCTCCTCGTCACGATATCCCTATCTCCTCCTCCCTGTGCTATCTTGAGCTGTATTTTTTAGACGCAGAGCATTCATGCCACTCGTACACTCAGAGACTACATGGTTTCAGAGCTTCGCCTGCTCTCTTATGCCGCGAGGCCACCAGGGCCTCTTCCTCCGGCACTTGTTCTAGCCAACATTTTTCCCGCTTACTTACAGATAGCGACTTTGACCAACGGTGTGAGGCCTGTCGGAACCGACCCGACCTTTGGAGTACCCCCCCGCCAAAGCCCCTTTTCAATCGACACTCCTGCATACTCGAGACGCCTCTCGACCAACCTGTGTATGTCCTGCAAGCACGGGGTAGAACCGGCCAGGTGGCAATGCTCTTGACGTTGTCCCACAGCACCCAGGTCTAGCAGCCCCGTCTCCATCATCAGACTGACATGGAGGCCGGGGACTTCGATCAGACACCGGCACCAAGCTGCCGCCCCTCTCTCATTGCTCTCAGGCCTGACCAAGACGACACGGCAACTGAAAATACCGGTTCCTCCGCCACCAGGGCTGTTGCATCCAGGCACCATTTGCCAAAGCCCTCGACCAGCGACCCTGCCCTTGTTGAAAGAGACTTGCCCGCACCGCCAGTCGTCAGCAGATCTCCCCCACTCAAAACGCCCTCCCAGCCCTCCAAGTCAGAGCTCGAGAATCGAGACTCTTCCGCTGTCAGAAATGCATCCGCGCTTCCCCGGCAAATCTCCCCTGTTCATCTTTCAGGAAAGATGGCATACTCGTCCCCAATACGGCTCGTCGACCGAGAATGTACCAACACCCCTCTACACAAGGGCGATACACATGCTCAAATACACCACCCTAGATTGCTGGACGGTGCCGATTTCTGCGACAATGAGATCCAATCACCAGGATCTCAGAGTTTTATCTCATCAACACAACCATCATCCCCAGTATCCAATAAATCCATGATGAGCGGTGAGATGCATCGCGTACTGTCCAGTGGGGATCTTTCAGTCACCGAAGTGACAGTGCCAGTTCATCGGCACAAGGGCCACAGCATAGCCGTCAAGGTTCGCCCTGCTTTCTCATACTACCCTACATATTCCCCTGCGCTCTTGGGAGACCAGAGTGGCTTAAATTATAGTCACTCTGCCAACAAAGCTCAGCCATTCGACCCTCTGGCTGACAACACTGCAACTGTACCGAGTGACATCGATGACTTAGATGCTGCTATCTCGAGAGATAAACGGCGTGATGGTGATCATGAAGTGGAAGATGATCAGGGGTTGTCGATTCCAACATCAAAGCTCCGTGCCTTCGGGCCTGAGTTGCCTCCTCAAAAAGATGACTACTACCATCATAGTCACAAATCAAAAGTCAGCCCATATCCCGGAACGGCAGATGATAGAACCATGACCCACCATCTTGTTGAAATAACTCAATTCTCTCACATAAACAGTGAGTCTGAGCGACGTGCACTCACAGAAGATGGTTCATTTCCCGACCACGGCAACCCAGAGAGAAACTTGCTGAAAAGGACTATGGGAGAGTTTGAAACTATGCCACCGTATAGCGTTAAAGGACTACAATTTCGGAACGAGGTTGAGCACCAAGTCATCAGAGGCGAAATCCCGGACGAAGGCAGGCAAGTTGCTGATCCTCAACATCGTCTCATCTACTCTCCTATCCCTGTTTCCAAAATTCGTCCCATGTTTACAAATGAGCCCTCATCAAGCGGGCGCGAAAGCCATTCTTCGACATTCAAGGCTAGGCCTGCTCAAGAAGACGCTGGTTCTTCGGCTGCTCAGGACAAGTCATATTTCCAGAGGGAATCGGGTCAATCTCTTCACTCGTAGGACGGAAATTTGCAGAGACAGGCATCCGAAGGCTCATCCGCGCGAACACACTCTCTTGGCTCGACATTGGATTATAAGCGTACTGCCCAGTGGCTACGCGAAATTCTCAAGTATCCAGAGACTTATGCCTCCAAGTTTACAGAGTTACCCCCAAGGAGCAAGCTGAGAAGGCCCTCCTCGGCATCGCAACGGCGACAGTCAGAGGCAGCTTTATCAAACGCTCTCCCATCCCGCCGTATGACGGGCTTATCGTCGCAATCTGGAAGGTCTGAGCCCAAGATTGATCCATTGCTGTTTCAGCGCGCCGTCAATGATCTTGAAAAACTCATGAACGAGGCTATCGCACTGGCCTCTGAGGTGGTGCAACGCCCCGACACTCCTTCGTGTCCCAAAATTCACCAGCCGTGTGTCAGTTTGTACGCTCGCTGTCACAGTGTCCCTGGTGGTCAAGACGGGGCCTCTCAGAATGATGACACATCAGGCCGCCGCACTCACGAGAGTTCGAGTAAATTCAATGGCGTTGAAATCCAGAACGAAAGCCAACAGGCGAGGCCGCCATACCAACATGCAGATACATATACCGGTGCCCCTGAGCGACCACGACTGAATGAGATCCTGCAGAGTTACTCCAGTGAGCGTAATGATGCGACTGCTAGAGAATTCCCTATGCAGAAAGAAACGCCCCCTCAGACTGCGGCTGAAGCATCCTTCAGTGTTCCGAGGAGAAGATCCAGCATCAATGGGGGCAGCTATACCGCGCCGGGCTCTCGCAAAGCCTCAAACAGAACGCCCAAGTTGAATCGCAAGAAACCATACAACGACCTATCAAGAGGAGCAAAGGATGCCGCCGCCTTGCAAAGCAAACCACGTCAAAGCAAATCAGCACCCAGGGGCTCCCACGCAAGACATGCTTCACACGAGTCTGGAGAGGATGCTCCCAATCGCGAAGTTGCTGGTCGCCGAACATACACCGACCGTGGTATCAGTCTCCGTCGTCGATCTCATGTAAGTCTACGGGGCGCACAAGGGTTCAGCTTGGCCAAGTCACGCAAACGACAACCAACTGCCAGAGACTGGTCACCAGTCCGCAAGAGATTCGTAGCAACGGTGGCTTGCATCAGCACTGCCTTGATCGGTATGATTTTGGGCATTTACGCAGGTTTGGTTCCTTCTATTCAGTACTACATCATCGACCAGTCTCATGCTACCGTTCATGGCAACACCGGTTGCTTCCTAGGTTTGGCGATTCCAACCTTCTTCCTGTGGCCACTTCCCTTACTGCACGGGCGGAAGCCATACATCATGACAAGCCTTGTCCTTGCCATGCCTCTTCTATTCCCTCAGGCCCTCGCAGTCAATACCCAGAGGCTGACCAACACAGGGACATGGAGAGCCATGCTCCTCGCATCGCGAACGCTTATGGGAGGCTCACTTGGTTTTGCCAGTATGAATTTCCACTCTATACTGATGGATTTATTCGGCGCTTCGCTCATGAGCACAAACCCTCATGGAGAAGTTGTTGACCACTATGACGCAAGGCGGCATGGTGGTGGCATGGGAGTTTGGTTGGGCATTTGGACATGGTGCTGGATTGGGTCTCTCAGTATCGGTTTCCTTGTTGGTGCCTGTGTCATTGACAAGTACCCACCAACTTGGGGATTTTATATCAGCATCATCATGATCGCTGTTGTACTTATTCTCAATGTCCTCTGTCCCGAGGTCCGCCGATCTGCCTTCAGACGATCGGTAGCGGAAGTGAGAACTGGTGGTGATATTTCACGCCGCGTAGCCCGAGGCGAGGTTATGATGCACAGGGTCAAGACCGGCCCCAAGTGGTGGGGGCAGGAGGTTTATCACGGCATTCTCCTAACATTAGAAATGCTTCGCCAGCCTGGCTTCCTGATCCTCGCCGTCTACGCGGCATGGATCTACGCACAAGTGGTTTTGACCATTGTACTACTGGGATCGCTGGCATCCAAATTTTACAAACTTCGATCTCCCAACGTGGGTTTGCTTGTTGGAAGTGTCGCTCTTGGAGCCATCTTGGCTATTCCTTTTCAAAAGGCCAGCTTCTTTTCAAGATCCCGCCAAGCACAGCTCGACTCAAACAAGGCAACGATGGAAAGAAAGATTGCGTGGTCATCTCATCTTGTTCGGCGTACTATCTTTACTATCATGCTGCCGTTGGCAGGAGTCTGCTATGCCTCAGTATCATCCGGACCACCAATGCATATAGGTGTACCAACAATTTTTGCATTTTGCATAGGACTCTTGTCATGTCTCGCTATTGCAGAATGCAATGGCCTGGTGATGGAATGTTTTGATACTTCTGATCTTTCACCCGGAATGACAGGGCGTCAACGCAGCAAGTCGGGCAAGGCTGAAAAACGAACAAACTACTCTTCTTTCCCGAGAGTGACTGCTGGCTTTGCAGCTGTTCATACTCTGGCATTCACCTTTGCCGCAGGTGCCAGTGCCCTTGGCGGTCTGGTCACCAGAACACTGGGTCAGCAAGTAGCTACTGGAGTCGTGGCGGGTATCCTGTTCTTGCTCACCGTCATGCTGCTATTAATCCTAGCTCGGTTTACAAATGTCCAAATCGTACCAAATTCCAAGATGGCGGAAATGGATCGGCTGATCGAGGCTCGTCGGAGATCAACTATACGGCGTGCCTCTATGCCTGATGATCACCAGGCCGTGATAGAGGAAGAAAAGGCATGGCGGCCTGCTATGCTTGGAAACCCCATTAGCAAACTGAGAAGAATGAATGTCTTTGAACTTGGAAGCAAATCGCGGTGGCAAGAGATCCGCAAGAAGAATAAGCTGGTCGACGAAAATGCCCATCTGAATCAAGCCGCGTGGAATCAGGGGCTGGAGGCGCTGGATGACAAACTCAGCGATATACAGAGTGACGTGGAGGACTTTTTCGGGCTGGGGAGCGTAAAGAAACGAAACTCAAGGCGTCTGCGGCCTTCAGATGAGACCAGCGATTCGGCACGGGACATCGAGATGACAAACTTGGGGAATCAGGCATCTGGGTCAAGGCCATCCCTGAAGCGCTTCGTCGAGAGAGAATGCGTCATGAGTCAGACGGTTACAGAGGAGAATGAGGGCTTGGATGATCACCGAAGGAACCGTTGAGTTATTGTTGGTAGCGACGGGGTTGGTTGGAAAGCACAAGTGAGGAGGCAAAGATGTTTGAAACATGAGATACCTAAGATAACCGCTCGTAATATACATTTGCGCATTGCTCCCTCTTTAACTAAAACAAATAAGAAACGGCTATGTGACACTATATGTCACTATAGTTGACATGTCTAGTCCTCCTGCGCTGTGATTTTTAATGTACATGATGCTCGATGTGTAGAAAGGAAATATTAGCTAAAAGTAAGCAGACGTGTACTCTGTAATCAGACGTCGTAATAAGCATAACACGGGGGGGTAATTGTCAGATAACAGAAAGGAAAATAGAGAAAACAGAAAACATCATCATGAGCCCAGTCGTCACCATCTCTCCTTTTTATACACTTAAACAGGAGATCTCTCTTGCATCCGCACACACATCATACAACGTTCAAGGGCAAGAAACGTTGCTCACTGAGCAATCAAGAACAAGTCATCCCCACGCCTGGTAGGAGTCAGCCTCGGCTTCCACACCGGCGTCGCGGGCAACTCGGTGGGCTCCTGGGGCGGCGGCGGCATCCTCGGCGATGAGAGGTCGGCGCCCTGGCGGAGCCACTTGCTCTGGGCGGAGGAAGAGGCGCCGCTGGGCGGGGGCACGGGGATGGCCATGTTGGCGGCGCGGGAGGTGCCGAGGCGTTTGGCGAGGAGGGACGAGGCCTGGGAGTCGGCGGAGTGGGCGCTCGCGGTTGTTGCCATGGAGTTGCCGGTGAGGGGGGCGGTTGGGGGGAGGGCGTCTGGGTAGTATGATGGGGCGAGGGGCTGGAGGTGGAGGTTTTGCTGCTGTGGTCGCCTTTGTTGCTGCTGTTGCGGTTGAGGCTGAGGCTGCGGCTGTTGAGGTCGCTGGCTTGGCTGTTGCTGCCTTTGCTGAATCTGCTGAAGCTGCTGCAGATGCTGCGAAACGGGTCGGGCGGCGGGCTGCTGGACAAAGGGGGGCTGATGGTTGCGGGGGTGGTGATGCGGGTATCTATTTGGCTGGGGAGGATGGGGAAGATTGTATGTTGAAGGGCCCTGGTTGTTGTACTCTGGGAGGCGAGTTTGATATGGGTAGCCAGAAGAGTCGATGTTGGGCCTGTAGGCGGTTGGGTGAGGAGGGAGGCGATAGGGGATGGAGCTGTTGTTGGACGGCCGCCTTTGGTGGGTTTGCGCAGGATACTGCTGTTGTTGCTGTTGCTGTTGCTGCTGAGGGGGATAAGGCTGTGAAGAGGGGCCTGGCTGGGAGACCGGGCCGGCTTGCTGCGGTGCTTGATTACGCGGGCCCTGGTAGTATCTCTCGTCCGGCTTAAACGTCGAGCCTTCTCCTCGCATCATGGGGGAGCCGGTTCTGATGGCACCAGGGGATTCCATGGCGCGAGGCCCCATAAACTTCTTCCCTTGGTTCTTTGGCATGTTGCCATCCGAAGACATGGTGGCGGCAGCCAGTGGTGCTCCAAAGCTCGGGCTCGGCTGCGCAGGACGATCACCCATGGCAGGCTTAGCATATCCCGTGGCAACAGCTACGCTCTTAGGAGCGGCCGCATCAGAGTTCAAGTTCCCTGAGTAAGGCAGTGCGGCACCCAGGCTAGCTGGAATCTTGGGGTATTGAGTCGGTGACTGGCCCCTTCTGGGCCGTAGAGACCGCGGGGACTCAACCACGGGCGAGAGATTACTTGGCTGCTCCAACGGAGGAGGGGATCTCAGATCAGTGTCATCCGTAGAGGTTGAAATCGTCGTTATGCCACTATCAGTAGACGTGATTCGAGGACGAGTCAATGATCGCGTCGAAGATCGGCGGTTGGTTAACGAACGACGGGGGTAGTTGTTGTTATTACCATTGTTGGAGAAAAGGGGTCGTGGGGCATATGGCTGCAGGTCCTGCTCCTGGATCTCTTCGTCTGACAGCGAGGGCTCGACGGCTCTGATAGTCTGCTCGGGTGCCATGGTGATGCCTAGAGCACCCTGTCTGGTTTCTTCAGCAGCCCTAGACGTTTCTCCTGCTCTGTTGTCCCTTCGCTGGCTTGCAGCTTTTACAAGTGCCAGAGCACCAGCAGCACCAGTGGCCAGTCCCAGACCAGCGACCAATTTGGGCGCCGCAGACTTGGGAGCGGCGGTCAATGGGCTGATGGATGCCTCAAGCTCTGCAATCTCTTGAGCTCGTGCCGGGTCGCCAAGCCTCCAGTTACCACTCCTGTCCGCAACATAGTAAGGGGCGGCCTTGTGCGGGTCAGCCGAAGGTGGCCTCCAAATCTGGCCACCTGGTGAAAGCGACGACCTGCCATCTTCTTCAAACTCCGTGGTTGAGCTATCGTGCCTGGTAATTGAGGTAATTGAGCTATCGTGTCTGGTAACGACAGGGACAAACGGCTTAAGGTTTCCTGTCTTGGGGATGATGAGCTTCAACGGCGAAGGCGACTGAGGCTTTCCTGGAGGGGTAAGATTCCGCGGTCGAACAGATGGCTCGGGCATTGCTGGCTGACGCATTGCAGGTCGTACCATGGGCTTCATGAAAGGTTGCGCCTTGGGTTGAGCCGCGGGCTTTGGTGATGAGGACGCGGCGATTGCTCCGCTCATTATCGCCCCTGATGCTGCACCGGCTGCTGCCGCTCCCATTATTGCTGCAGCACCGAAATGGGAATCTCCATCTCGACTGGGCAGTGATACCTCTAATCTTGGGGGTCCCTGATTCATAACAGGTTTGGCTGGAAGTAGCTTGGACAATGGCCTCGCAGAAGTCGGTGTCGTCGCGCGGGTTACGTCTCTCGTGTTAGCAGGCGATATTGCCAACCCAATTGCACTGGGTCTCCAGCTCGCTCTATTATACCACGACTTTGTTGGACCGGGCATTGGGCCTGGATCGAGGGGCGCTCGAAGCTGGTTCGCGATCCAAGAGTCTGTGCCTCCACCACCGTGAGGACCCTTTTCTGCATTAGAATTCCACGAGTCCCTCAGGGGTCGTCCTCCCTTTCTCATCTTTCGCCCAAATCGAGACCTCCTCTTGCGGAGACATCGGCAGAAAACTGCAATGCCAAACCCGATGAATCCTACGCCGACGATACATCCAATTGCAATTCCAGCTACTTGTCCTGTGCTGAGGGACACTGAAGCCTTCTTCTCTCCTTGTCCGCCAAGTACTCCATCGGGAACATTCGTGGTAGTACTAGTCTCAGTTGCGGACGTGCTGGTCTCGGTGAATGTTGGAGCCACAGGATCAGTCGTAAGGATCTCGGCAGGAGACGTTGTCGATGGCTTGCGTGAAGTCGACGATGGTTTAGTCGTAGGCTTGGTAGTAGGTCCGTTCGTGGATCCAGTCCTGGAAGGTCTTGAGCTAGAGAACGACGTGGGATCTGTGACGAGAGTCGTTGGAAGAGAGAGGGAAGACGGCAGCGTCTGGCTTGGAATTGCTGTAGGGATCCCAGTCCTGTGGCTCGTCTTTGTCTCCGGTGGGAATGTAATTGGTCCCGTGCCAAACAGCGGCACAGCTAGGGTGGCTGTGATGACAGAGTGAGTAGGCTGGACGGCACCAGGCTGGCCATAACACATGAAAAAGGCTTTGTCAATCACCGCGTCTATTCACGTGTTAGCCTCGAAATCTCATCCCCTCTCGGCGATTCCTAGCCTACCGCTTGCAACCTGCTTAGAACAAGCGCCTGCCGCCCTCTCAACAGCAAGGCACTGAACTGCCGCCTCTCCGATTGTGAATCCATATGCTCCGATGCGTGGGCAAAGCGCTGCCAATGTTCTCGCTGGGTGGTCTGCATAGCTGATATTAAGGAATGAGTTGAAGCACTGAGCCGCACAGCTCGGAATGAAGGAATCAATGTCTCCCGATGAATTCAGGGGCGCTGCTGTCACGGTGTAAATGAGTGTAATTAATAGCAGTAGCATATAAGAAGGAAGCCTTCTAGACATTCTATCAGAAAACATCTATTGGAGTCAAGCAGTAATTAGCATCAGAACGAGACCTGTGTGCGTGTGGACTATTGTCATGGCGTCTTCCATAGTAATCGACTTGTAGTAACACAGAGCACACCCCATTGTTCAACTTCTCCGTGTCCGGGTATTCGACGATCCGTATCGTGGCAAATAGTATCGTCTTCATAAAGCCGGTGGAACTAACCTAAAGAAAGACCCGGTATTATGAAAGAGACGACCAGCATCTCAGCATGACTCGACACAGTGAAAAAAAGTATAGAAGAAATATAACGAAGGTGTGTTTCTCGCTCTAAAACAGGTATGTCGTACAAAAAGGAAACCGAACTGAAACGAAACCGGAGACGAGAGCAGAAAAAACAAAGGAGACGGAGAACAAAAAGGAAAAAAAAGAAAATAGAGTTGTTAGTAGAACGAAAGAGAGAGATCTGCCCGGGGAAGAAAACAAATTTCGGGGGGAGGGAGTCCATGATAGAACTACTACCATCTCCATGAAACAAGAAACACGCGCCGGTCAGACCAAAAAAGTAAGCCACCGCCCCAAAAGCAAAAAAATCGTCTTCCCTGTCCGAAAGAAGCTGCATCTTGGCCCGCGATCCGCTGGGAAAAAGCAGATCAAATCAAACCGCCATCACAGCCGCCCGTCGTCCTGCACGTCCAACGACCCCATGTCCCGCGCCCTCTTTTTTTTCCTTTGCGCTGCTTCTCCATCTTCCGATTTCTGTTTCTCGTCAGCGGGAAACAACCTTCTTTTGCTCATCGCCACTGCCCTCGCGCAATCTCCAGCTCACGATGCATCTGGTGGCCGGGCGCTTGACTGCATATCCAGCCCTTGTCGTCCAATAGACTGGCAGATGCAAGGATGGCTGATGGTTGGCGCCTATGCAAGCGCGCCGGGCTTGGTTGGCGCTTGGGGATTCCCGGGGGCGGAGAGTCACGTGCGGCGCATCGGATCCAGCCCAATCAGCGGCTTAACTTGGTGATGCTCTTCAAGGGCGGAATTGTATCGTTGATGCTGGTCCAATCACCGAACAACAGCGCTGTCTGGTGTTGTTTCAACATTGCCCGGCTGCTGCATCTTTTTTACCAAGAGAAGAATCCTTGTCTATTCTGTCCCTGACTAGTACATAATTAGTAGTCTAGCATAGTCATAAACTTAAGGTATTCCAAGTACGTCATAACTCAGCACATACCAACATAGGAACATATTCGGCTGTCAGTCGTGGCCATCGAAAATGGAGACATCCAGAACAGCAGCACAATCTCCAGCCGAATCCTGCCAACTCAGCTCTCAAAATCACAATCTCCGCTCTAATGTTTCTGATTCTTACAAGTACCTAGCCCACGAGGACTATCGGGCCGGCTGCCTAATCAGATTAATCTGCATCACCTCGCCATATGTAACCGCCATGCTTATGTGATTCCGCAGATACGGGGTACATCGGCGCCAAATGAAATCTACTACTTCCCCTTTTCTAAGATGACTTTATCTTAACCGAAATGCCAATACTCGTATGTAGGTGTATAATAAATGTTAATCGTAGAGGCGCCTGAGCCCACCAAAGGCGGAGCAGGTCTTGTAGTAGATAACAGAATATTATTCTCTTTAGATTCCATCCTTGGGCTGACTTCTAATTCTCTACCAAAAGCAACTCGGCAAAACTTCAACTACCTGGAGGTAACACCTCCCCTTGTACAAGAAAGCCTTGAGATGTCATCCCTGTAATGAGCCTTGCACGGCCTTAAAGGATATTTCGCTTCACTTGTCTCGGGACTGCCCACCACCAGAGGGAGAAAAAACATACCCTCAAAAACGCCAACGCCTGGGAAACACAAGTTGGGTTGAAAGGGAGGTGAAGAAAGAAACCCAGTGAATGAGATCTGTGTGGATTAGACGACAAATTTGCTCATTGCACTTGGGATAAAGTGAAGGGCCGCATCCACAGTAAATCAATACATCGTCAATTCTAGCCGCGGAATGCCCGTACTGTGAGAGTTCTGCATGCATGTAATTAGCAGAGGCCTCACATGGCCATCTCGGCCTGCAATTTCCGAAGCTCGGCTTCCTCGTCATCCTCCTCGATGGCCACCTTCTTGCTAGATACGGCTTTGGGAATGTCAGCGCTGTCTTTGCAAGCTCGGGCAGGTATACTTACGCTCTGCATGCGATGGCGTGGGTAACTTGTGGACTGCATCTGTCAGAGGCACATTGCCTGTGCTCAACATTTGCTCATCAACCTGCTCTTGTTGCAGATCCGCCAACTCTCTCTCCAGCTCGTCATCGTCAACCCCTTCGCCAATCGTGTTGGTTGTAATTACGTTGACGATTTCTTCGCTGAGCGCATTCTGTTCATTAATTTTGTCCCTGTGTCCTTGTCAGTTCATCGTTTCCAAGGGAGCGCTGGTATTGAAATATGAAAAAGGGCAGCAAGGCCACGTACATGATGGCATCCACCTTCTCCGGTGTCAAGCCTTGGTGGATATCCTTGATGGCTGCTGATGACTTCTCCAACACTGCCAAGGTTTCGCGGTTGATATTCGCTGACTCCATGGCGTTGATCTGCTGTTCGAGCGTTGTAATCTGCGCAATCGTCTTATCTAGCGTGCCTTCTGCCATCTTCTTGCGCCGCAGGGCGCCCTTGGCCACTGTTTCCATCATGTCAACACCACTACCCCGCTGCATCCGAATGTCTCGCGGTATTTCATCTACGTACCTGTCTTGTTTGTGTTGACATTCTTCCTGGCGATTGCTTCCTGCTCCTCGATCTGGTTCTGGATGTGCCGCTCTCGCTTCTGCAGCATGTCAAGCTGCGACCGCAAGGCGAGGATGGCATTCTTGGCCGAATCCTTCTTCTTCTGAGAGGCAGCGCCGCCTCCAAACCAGCCCCACATGTTTGCGAATGGAGATGAACTGTGAGATCCTGGCGCGGGAGAGAGATGAAGCGATTAAGAAGATTCGATGGACTCGATGAGGGTGGTTCCAAGGAAGCGAGAATGACGGTGTGATGCCGCAACCGAAGCAGCAGGCTCTTGATGGCGGGGGTCGGCCTAGAGTCGTCGTGGTCCAGGTTAGCAAGAAGAGGCGCAACAGCGACTAGGCAGCAATCTCAGCCTCGGTTGGCCCAGGATAACGCACCTCGTGGGAGTTGTTATGCACGCAGCGCCGTAAGAATCGTCGGGATGCGCAGCCAGTCGCAGGCGGCTGATGGGATGCACTCGTCCAGGTTGTACGTGTGCTGCTATGACGGCACCCAACCACCGAGCCGGAAGGTTTAGCCGAGACTCTCCCGTACGTCATGTGCTGGCGTGCTCCTTATCTCGGCGACGTGCGAAGTAACTCCGTACCTGTTGCTAGTACGAGTATACAAGTACAGGCCGGGCGTTGGTCGGCTGACCAGACCGTTAAAACGAGTGACCCTGGCAGATAGCAGCCAAAATCCAGGGAGGCCTGAAACACTGAGCATCACAGGGGGGGGGGGGGGGGGGGGGGGGGCCCCCCCCCCCCTCTAATGGATTCTAATGAATGTCAAGGCACATGCTGCTTTTTGTTAGTCATGTTACGCGAATGTTACTTTACTCTCTCAGAGAGTACACCCAAGATGTTTTAATCGATGAAGAATAAAGCTTCACGATAAAAGCATGTTGTGCCAAAAAAAGCCATCCACGCCAAAGGTATACTTTGGTATAAGTCTTGGAGGAGAAATTCAAAAGCCTGTCGGCCGCGTGAATGATATGCCATGCCTACTCTAAACTCCCAAAAACACAAACATACAAAAACTGTTCCAGCCTGCCTTGCCATTTGCTCCCGCCTTTACACAAGTAGCAATCTCCATTCCAGTAGCTCCAATATACGCAACGCAAGTAGCCAGAATCTAGTACCACAGCGGAAAAGCTATACTCGCCGATTGCTTTCCAGGCTCGACCCAAACATGCGCAAGCCTTCCCAGACAAATACCATCATTATTAAGAATGCGAACTGCCAGAGCAATCTGCGCCGGCAGAATGAATGCAACAGAACGCACCCACCGCCATCCGGTTGTCGACATATCCCATATCAATATTATCAAGGCTGGTCGTATCTAAAACGTGAACCGGTCCGCGAGAAATGTAACATCATTAGTCTTCGTACAAGTATTGGCCTATGTTGCCAACATAACAATCCGAATTATTGCAGAATATGGGACACGTGAAGCGAAAATTAGTTCTTCAGGATTGCATGTCGAGTTTATGCATTACCGCCCTTTTCTTCGGTGTCGATATGCCAGACAACGTAATTGGGGAGACCATAGACTTCGTAGCCAGCACGCTTGGCCATTTTAGCGAATCCTTCAGTTTCGGCTTGATTCTCGAAAGCGTAGCAGGGAAAGTTGATGCCTAGAGAATCGAGTTTGTTAGCTGTTGCCTGCTTCATCAACAGGGAAGTATTTATGGGCATACCGGAGCGGTGCACGTCTGCCTTGACAAGAATATTGACACCGCCAATGCCATCGAGCTCCAGCTCCACATCTTTGTTCTCGCGCCAGTCGCCCATTCTCGCCATGTAGGTTCTGCCAGTGTCATATTGCTTATAGCCTGCCGTTCTGGTAAGCACTATTCAATCAAACGTCTTGTAAGGGACTACGTACCTTCGGCGAGAACGACATCCTTGTCGAGGCTATTCGCCAGCTTGCGACCCTGATCTGACTCGACCCAGGAGTTATAATCGACTTTTTGTTCAGTAAGCGACCGCGCTTTCATGTGTTTTCTCCACGGTTGGATATCACTTACATCGGCCCTCAATATCCACACCGTCGCGGTAGCGGTGGAACCAAATGTCTTGGCATCGGAGATTAGCAACAGTCTTTCATCTTTCATCAGATCTTATTCCTTACTTGGAACCAGAATATCTCGGTCGTGAGCAATGAAGTCCTCCAAAATTCCTGTAGGGCTGTCCACAATGTCTACATCGCGCCAGTAAACCCAAGAGTGTTCGGGTTTCAGAGCAGTGTAGAGAAGGTAGTTCCTGGCCCTGCCCATGGCCTTCCGTCGGGGGCCTTGAGCCTCAAATGAGTGTCTCTCTTCAACGTTTTGGCTAAGTTTGAAATTAAAATCTTTCTCGATGACCGTTGCGCTGTGGAAGGGAATCTGATCGGGTCGCTTCTGGATGCGGTCGAGTTCGGAGGCAAGAACGGCGAGAGTGTCGTCTGTAGAATCTGACACAAGGAACGCAAGGTCAATTAGCCGATGAGGATATGTCAGTTCCGCGAGGAGCTCGAAATATTTTGACAGATAGGGCGCGGCATCTTTCAACGGCGTCAGGATGAGTATCCTCTCTTCCTTGGCGATGGCCTGCTTGGTCGAGTTGACGGGGTTGAGGTCGACGTGCTCAATTGTGCTCGAATTGACTTCGATGGGAGCATGGTGGTTAAAGATGACGGGTGTCTGCAAATGCCCATTCCATCTGTTGTGCTCATTCGGTGACATTTCCATGGGTGGCTTAGCCGGACCCCAGCAATAGAAGCTATGTGGCATCATGTATGGTCAGTTCCATGCGCGCGTAAGGAGCGAAAACCAGCATGCAACTGCTTACCTCTGCATCTCTGACGCCGAGCTAGACACGCCACGCCATAGCAGCAGGATGATTCCCGTAACTCCCACCAGCAGTATAAATCGTGTCCGCGTCACGGCATTCCACAATGCCCTGGTAGGAGGGATCTGCGCCCTCGCCGATTTCCAGCTCAATCCACCCTTGGGGAGCAACATGGTGATCTGTCAAGGCGCGCCTCGGTTTCCAGAAGTTACCGTTGCAATTGGCGCCTGGAAAATGAGACTTGTCGAATGTCGCTCAAGCGATGGCAGCGTTTCGGGGATGACACGGAAGGATTCGAGACGGTAGACGGGCTTACGGAACACGGGCCAAGAAAAAGGAAGAGAAAGACTTTAAAACGAGAGTGGAGGCGACACTTGGATCAGGCCAACGATAACAGAACAGCAAGACACAGAGCCGACGTGGTAATGAGAGGCTGCCGGACAAAATGGCGTCCAGCGAAGGAGGGAAGGGGGAGCAGTCGAGATAGGGTGTTCCGTACCTATCTTAGCGTATCAGAGTGTAGTGTACAGTACCCATTGGAGTGTTGCTGTCCTGTTGAAAAGTTTAACCGTTGGGCAGTGCAGGACAAATCAATATGTACATGTGGGATACTTTCAAGTGTTGGCCGCGGCCAGCGGAAAAGTGGCTCCTGCTGGTACCAATGATGTTGCGCTTTAGCGACACCCGACTTGAAGACTTCAATTTGACCCAATTGAATTGATTCTTGTGTCAATCGAGACGCGCTAGTCAGGAGGTCACTGCGGGAAGCATCCATACGAAGTACATGGCCATAATGTTACCCTGCAGAAAAAATACGAGTTACGGTGCAGGAGATGTGGTGATGCTGGGTATTGTTTTAAGGTTGTTTATTGACAAACAGATAAGCCTAATTGCATCATCCGCTTTCTTTCATTTTGCAATCTGAAGATGGCGCGATAAGGGGGGGAAAGCGATGAAATGCCTTGGAGAGAGTAAAGGAACCCCCCCCCAAAAAAAAAGAAAAAAAAAAAAAGGACCGAGGTGGTGGCAATCTCAACTCTTAAGTACCTAGGACCTTAGGTAACCAAAAAGTGGTCTGGAACAGGCTGCGGAATACCGCACCGGTAATCTCAACAGGGAGCAAATCGGATGAGAATGGGGAACCACATAGGCAAGTTTATTCATGATCATCTTGCCTAGTCTAGTAATCTCGACGTTTTAGCTGGCTGTCTTTCCTTTTGGCGCGCACTTTAGAGTCTTACCACGGCACATTCGCTGCTGATTCTTACTCGTACATGTCACTGTGTTTTTTTCTACACACAATTGCCGTGTTGCTATGCATGCCGGTACTTGGCCCGTGATGACAAACTGCAAACCGACACCAAAGGCGCCAGTGACACTCAGCACTCTTGAATGAATTGAACTTTTGCATCTTCATACACCTCCAGGTAAAGTTTCTCAAGTTGGAAGTTGTCAATTCCAATTCTGGACCGCCTATAGATCGAGCGGCGCATGCAATTCCTCAACTACGCAAAGTCTCTGGCCGCTGTATTATACAGGCCACTTACACTGGGCATAGCTCAATTGAACCTTTCACCACCAACCTTCAGCACATACTCATTCGCGGCAATGGCGGCCACAAGGCGATCCGCCCGCATCAGCAACAACAAGGCAAGCACCCAAGAAGCGACCGAAGCAGCAAAGACTGCCACAAATGCAGCCCCAATTCCTCCCAAGGAGAACAAGCGGAAGAGAAAAGCTGCTCCTGAGCCCGAGCCCTCGGCGCCCAAAACACCAACCAAGAAGCAGCGCCCAGTTGCTCCCCCCTTAACACCCACCACCAGCGTCCTTGACCTCAATGGGACCAAAGGCACTGCCCACAAATCCGTCACTCGCCTCGCAGACCCTAGATTCTCTAATGCGACGCTGTTGTCCCCGGAGACTTCACGAATAGTCGCTTCGCGCGATGTGGAAGCGGTCTCGCCGTCAAAAGTGCCGTCAATTGGTCTCAAGCCTACAACCACGGCCACGATCCTGCAGGAGGCCTGCGACCATTTGATCAAGGTTGATGAGCGTATGCGGCCCTTGGTTGAGAAGCATCACTGCCGCAGCTTCTCTCCTGAAGGTCTTGCGGAGAAGATTGACCCGTTCGAGAGCCTGGTGAGCAGCATCATATCGCAGCAGGTCTCCGGCGCGGCGGCCAAGTCTATCCAGAACAAATTCATTGCTCTCTTCTATCCCTCAGAGGATGGCGATGCGTCTTCTCAACCTGCCAATGGCGACACTTCACCCAAGCAGAAATTCCCGATCCCGTCCGAAGTTGCGGCATGCTCAATCGAGCGGCTGCGCACCGCCGGTCTCTCGCAGCGCAAGGCAGAGTACGTCCAGGGCCTCGCCGAGAAGTTTGCTAGCGGCGAGATCACGGCCCAGATGCTCCACGATGCGCCATACGACGAGCTCATGGAGAGGCTCATCGCCGTTCGTGGGCTGGGCAAGTGGTCCGTCGAGATGTTTGCCTGCTTTGCGCTCAAACGAATGGACGTCTTTTCCCTGGGCGACCTGGGCGTTCAGAGAGGCATGGCTGCCTTTGTCGGACGAGATGTAGCCAAGCTCAAGAGCAAGGGAGGAAAGTGGAAATACATGTCGGAGCAAGACATGGTGGAACTGTCGGACAAGTTCGCACCGTATCGGAGTTTGTTTATGTGGTACATGTGGAAGGTTGAGGAGACTGATGTTAGTACCATGGAGAAATAAGCAGCACGTTCTACGTGTGTACGTGTGATTCCTAGCTGCATAAAGCAAGGGAAGTTAGAGAGTTTATACTATGGTCGAATAATAGCATGGGATGAGTCTTTTAAGGGTCTTTTAAAGTAGGTATTAATAGCATCTTTAACACGAATTCTAAAGAGGGAATCGGCGAGCCCGCACATCATCGTCACTTTAATCTACGAGGGAATGCGTCCTAAGCTTAAGGTTCAAGACGGACATGAGCAAACTTAGGAGCGAATCTAGACTCTAATATTCGTATGTGTGTCCATTGATTTGATTGTCTGCAAGTGCCCTGTCCACGGTATCACTCGTCAAATCTTATTCTGTACCCGGAGGCCAAGCTTGTTTAGACCTCAATGCGTGACGGCTCGGCGCGGATGACACGTGCAGCCGTCTTACATAAAGGGGATTGACTACATTCTGAGTTACATGTACCCGGGGCCGGGCCGTTTGATCTTACACGAGTCAAAATCGCTGGTGATAAGGGATTATGGTAGGGCCGGAGATACCCAGAGAATGGGATCGATTGATGTGCCTCAAAGCGGAGAAAGCGGCGTCATTTAGTCTCCTAATTAGACGGTTTCAAGGTGAGCTGTAATACGGACTCTAGATCATGGCATTTGCGGAGTAGGTACTCGTATTTTTCCTGTCGTACAAGAGTACGGACCATCCGCATCAACCTCCTTTGTGTATACCGGCGCTGCTCGTACTCCTTTCAGTGGGACAGTTAAGGCACTTCGTATCAAGAGGCTGATTCTCGAATTACTACTTGTAAGGTCGCCTGTACCTGGGCTTCGTATTAAGATGATGAGGTGAGAAGAGTGTTGAAGGTACGGATATGCTTGGTTTGGCCAACTTCAGCCTGGAGTAAGAAAGGCTCTGTGTGATTGGACCACAAACTGCTCGGACCTGTGTAGCTGTCATTAGGTATGACGCGTGGCTACAGTATCCTAAATCAGAAGTGTAACCCAAAACAATGACATTGCAGCTTTTAGCTTTATCGTTCAGTAGCACAATCACAGGTTGCTCAAGAGGGGGTGTTTGCATCACTGGGATTGCTCTTTGCGGTTGTATCATGATGCCCTCATTGTACATGATACGGAGCGCAGTCTTGGCCGCTAATGGCGGGGATTGGCTGTGTCCCGTTTGATGGGTTGTCAACTGATGTCTAATAATACACCATGATTTTGGCCAGCAAGATCCCCATCGGACCTTTCATGCCCAAATTGACCAATGCCATGGAGCTCTCCGCGTACCTCGAATGTTAGAGTTCTCGTATCGCATCTGGATGAGTTGGTTCGGACACTATTGGAGGTTCGGTAAGAAGGTGTGGCACACCACCATGCCAAGAAGCCACAACGACTAAGGCCGCCGTGACGGGCCAATGCGTCAATGCATGATTTTGAGAATTGCCCTCGTCATCGTTCGGCATCAATTGCCCGGCCGGCGTTGCCGTGGAGCCGGTGCTGCTGAAGGAAACAATCACAATCACCTAAGCAATCAGAAAGGATGAAACACTTTTCAACTGCTGAAGAAAGGAGTACCGATAGTGCAACTATGCTCAGAGCGGAGTATGCACTCCGGGTTGATTAGAGCATGGACCACGAGGAAATATACTGTCCATACTCCGTACTGCACGATACACTAGGCCGCCAACTGGCTGGAACTAACCATGCACGGATTGACGGAGTATGCAGCCCAGGGATTGATGTTGCTAGGATGACGGGACTCCTTGCGTGACTCCTCGGTAGTGTTTTGAAACTCCTCGTACCGGCCCTCCGACTAATCTTGCTAGCTAGCCATCGAGCGAAGGGAACAAAAAAAAAAGGAGAACCAGCGGGAAACTTTGCTTGTCCATGGCCGACCGAAAAATCCGCGCCAGCTGCAGACGAGCTCTGCTCTTCACAAAGTGGGCTGCTGAAGGAAAGCCGTGCCAGGGGCGCTAACAAATTCAATTGAAGCATTTCCACTGATGATCCCTGTTAGCTCTGCACATGGCTGCTGAGACGGTGCTTTGGCGAAGCCGCGAAGCTGTCCTAGTGCTGCTAGCGGTTGATTGAACATTGGAGTGGCGCAAACGATACGATCTGCAGCGACGACGTCGTGGTGATGATGATGGGAATGATGGCATTCGATGTGCATCGCATGCATGCGGATCATATCGCATATCGTACTGTACAGTGTGAAGGAAATCAATGGTGTAGTGAAGACGAGACATGCACTTGGCCCAAGATTGCAAGTAACAGGTCGGCCCACGGATTGTTCGATTACGAGCCTTGCCAAGCGCCTCCCGAGGTGAGATTCTTATTGCCGTCCATGATCAAAGTGGTACAAGGACGCATGCGGGAACGCCGTACCTACATGAGTACCTTGTGCGTACTGCCCCGTAGCGGTAAAGGGCCAGGCACGGAGGGCCGTTTCTGTTGATATTACCTGCCCGACCGGTCTAGCGAGGAGCTGCGCGCAGCTTTCTGGATACCTTACCTGTACGGAGTACCTGAACGGAGTACCTGACGCGGGGAGCTGCTGCGAGTCAACGTTGCTGGTGCCTTGCAAATAAGCAGGTACACGTCCACAGCAGGGAGCTGATGCTTGCACTGTCTGTCTCTCGGTAACAAGGACGGCCCCGTCGATAATAAGCCAAAAAAGACGGACGGCACAAGTTGGTCTGGCGCGCTTCAAAACGAGCTCCGTGTATGCAGCGCACGCGCGTGCACGGAGTACCGGTCAATGCTTGTTACGAGAGAGAGCAGCATGTGCTTGCAGTACCTGGTACAGTGCCGTGTGTGATTAAAGTGGCAGCACGCAGTAATAGGGCTACGAGTATACGAGTACCGCTGCTAATTACAGGTATCTGTACTCCCGTATTGTTCTTATTCCACCTACGTGTACGTGTATACACGCATCCAAATGTTAATCTGCCCCAAGTGCCCCATCGGCGCCACTGCCATCTATCTACCTACGTACGAGTAGTAGTTAGTCTACAGTATCAATCCAATTCTGCCGCCAGCCGAGCATCATTGCCTTGTTTTCCCTCGCCCATTGCAGCTCGGACGGGGACAAATTTCATTAGATTGATGGCAAATTATGGAGATGAGGCGCGGTGGGGCGGCCTGCCCTTGCAACCCATCTCCTTCCAGAGGCTGCCCGTCCCACCCACACCCCCTAGAGCTCCATTCCCAGGGGACATTTGCGGCCTCTCTCCCCTGGCCGGCCCTGTATCCGGCCTGTGGTTGGTGCACGAGGAAGCTCTCGCGCAAGCAGGGGGTGCCGCTTGGTTTCGTCCCAGGAACAGGTTCTTCTTCCCTTTTCTCTCCTTCTTCTCGCTTTCTCTCTCTTTTCGTTTCTTGCTCTTGCTCTTGCTCTTGCTGTTGTCCGTCGTCTCGTCGTCGTCCTGCTTCAATTCCTGCCACTCGTTATCAGGCCAAGCAATTTGCGCTATAGTTTTTTATTCACACCATTTTCTTCCCACCCCATTCCAACTGCAGTCTTCCAGGCCAACCAGTAGCCTTATTTTGACCACCATCTTTTGAGACATCTCTACCCCGTTGCCCAGGAACGTTTCCAGTTTTTCTCCCGTCGTCTCAGGAAAAAGATCGACTCTGCTACAAGGTGTGTGAGCTCTCCTGGTTTCGCTTGTTTTGTGTTTTTGTGGTGTGCGCATTGCATTGCCTCGTTGCTGCTCCTCCAACCCCCGTTTCACCTGGCACTGGCACTGGCACCTGTCATTGTCACTGGCACATTGCAAACTTTCTTCTGCTCTTCTCCTTCCACGCACATTTGATATTACCGACTTGCTCGATTTGCGCCCCAAAGCTTGCTGCTGGTTTTCCGGCTGCGATTGCGCTCTTCTGCTCTTCAACAACACGCTCTCTCCCCCTTTGGCCCAAATCGACGACTTTTCCTTCCCGGACTCGCCTGTTGCCGTTACGAGTAGAAATATCTAGACACCTGGGCCATTGTTCGAGCGATCGAAAACTGGATTCCGTCAACATCTTTTTGTCTCGTCTCGTGCCTTTTGGACCGGTTGCATAGTTTAAACGCCACAGTCAGATACCCCCTATTTGCGCCAGCTTCACGCCTCGGATCGCGACACTGCCATTTTCACATTTCAATTTTCATTATTTTGACGCGTTTTTGGTGCACGCTTGCTGACTTTCGTCCTTTCCTTTAGATCAGAATGCATTCCTCCAAGCTCTTCTCAGCCATCCTGGCTGCTGGCGCCGCCAGCGTCGTCTCTGGTAAGATTCTATACGCTCTGTGGTATGATTGCAGAATGCTAACTCGACTGTAGCTGCCTCCAGCGCTTGTTCCAAGGACATCAAGGTTACCACGCCTAACCCTGTCATCTCCTGCGACACCGTTGATGCCAACATCATCGTCGATGAGTCCGTTGCTGGTGACCTTATTCTCAACGGCCCCAAGACGATCACTGGTGATCTCATCATCAACAATGCCACCCAGCTCATTTCCGTCCAGAGTATCACCATTGCCTCCATTGGTGGTAACTTCGAGCTCAACGGCCTCGAGCTCCTGAGCTCTGTTAACATGCAGGCGCTCAAGACCTTGAACAAGTTGAACATGGTCAAGCTTCCCCAGCTTAACACTCTGGTCTTTGGCACTTCCGGTGTCACCAAGGCCAACGACATCCAGGTTACCGACACCTTCCTCAGTGATCTTAGCGGTCTCAACATCAACAGTGTTGACTCTCTTACCATCACCAACAACAACAAGCTGACCGCCTTCAACTCCGATCTGGTCAACATCACCACCCTTCTCAGTGTTACCAGCAACGGAAACAACATGGAGATCAACATGACCAAGCTTCAGTCTGCTGCCGAGATTCAGCTTTCTAACGTCAAGAGCTTCGTCGTTCCTAGCCTGAAGACCATCACCCAGTCCCTCAAGTTCGACACCAACCCTTCGCTCACCACTTTCAGCGCCAAGAACGTCACCTCCATCGGCGACAGTGTCACCTTCATCAACAACAACAAGCTCACCAACGTCTCATTCCCCCTGTTGACGTCTGTTGGTGACTTGACTGTCCAGAACAACACTGCCCTCGATGCCGTTGAGGGTTTCCCCAAGCTGCAGACCGTTGCCGGTGGTGTCATCCTCCGCGGTAACTTTGACACGTGAGTAGCCAGCCCGTCTCGGTTCCCATATGTATATTCCTTATCGCTGACCGTTGTATCTTTCTATAGTGTTGAGCTTCCCGCCCTCAAGGATGTCAAGGGCGGCTGCACCGTCTTCTCTACCACCGATATTTCTGCTTTCTGCGGTTTCTTCGATGATGCCAAGAAGAGCAAGATCATCCAGGGTCAGGAGTCCTGCAAGAGCAACGTTAAGGCCGCCAATGAGGGAGGTTCCGACGGTGACTCCAGCACTTCCAGCGGCGGCAAGGGCAGCAGCAGCAACAACAGCGGTAACGGCACTGACAACGCTGTCGCTGCCCTCAACGTCAACAACGTCCTCCTGGGTGTCTCCGTTCTTGCTGGTATGGCCCAGCTGTGGTAAAAAGTTTCGGAGGATGATGGGTCGGAATTTGGCGTCAATCTCTGTTCTCCCAGATGTTTTTCTGTTTTCTTTTAGCCAACACATTGTGGTTTCGTCAACCTTCCCCACGCCTTGGCTGTCAACTCATATGTGACCGCCCCTTTTGTGTGTGTCCGCGGCACTAACGCTAGAACTTAATAATGGAAATGTACTTCAAAATGTCGCCACGCTCCTTTTATCCTTTCGACGAGCATCGACAATGATGCATGACGCACAAGCTGCATTGCGTGTGACAATTTGGCTATCACTGGCGAGCTCGAGACTTGAAAGGATTTTACGTGTGTACGGTTACTGGTGATATTCTATCACGATTTGCACCTCTCTTTAGACTTTCTTTACCGGTGTTGGTGTATGTTAGACTTAGGGTACTTTTTATACCACTTTTTGCCTTTGTTTTTATTAAATCAACTTTGCCTAATTACCCATGTGTCTACCTTGCTCCGTGCCTGTGAAAATCAAGTGTAATCGATTGCGATGACTACTGAAATAAGTGCCCTTTGCTTGATCTTGTGAAGTCTCATGCTGTTGCATCTACGTAGATGCCTTGTTCAAATCTCTCAGTGTCGTAAAACTTTGGGATGATAGTGTTGCCATTAAAAACACGCCCGTCCAACTCATTGACTGCCTGTTGTCATTGTGTTAATCCGGGATAACTTGAGTGATGGATGGTTTGTTCGTTTGAATATGTGACTTACTCGTAATGCGGACACTTGATCCGTGAACTTGATAAAGACTTGGCGAGTGTCTACGTCAATGTATAGTCTCTCGACTCGCCCATACTATTATACCGCACATTATCAGCCATCAATTGCCTCTTCGCATGAGACATCAGGAAGCCGTTGCTTTTTTCTTACCTTTTCGCCGCATTCTCCGCCGATTTCCTGGCCCAGGCCGTCGGCGATCTCGGCCTCGAGGTCGGGCATGTTCTCGAGCATGTTCTGGAGGACAATGACGTCGCTCATGACGCCGAACTTACCCGTCTCTTCTTTACGCTTGCCGCCGAATATCTTGCCCTTGTTGGCGGGCTCGGCCCAGCCGCCGCCGTCCGCGTCGGCCTTTTTGCGCCTCTTTTCGACCTGGACGCGGAGTGGGTTGAGAATGCCGGATTCGTTGGCGCCGAGGGCGGTGCCCTTTGTCCAGCCGTATTTGGACATGAGGCGCTGCGCGAAGCCGGCTTGGCCGGGGCGGTTGGTTCGCGGCTGTTCGGTGTCGTCGTCGGGGGCGCCATCGTCTTCGGCGCGGTTGAAGCTGGGTGGTGGTGAGTAGCCTTCGTCTTCTTCGTCGCCGTTGGTGTTGGTTGGCGGAGTCTGGGTGTAGCGGACGGGAGCTTTGGATATTGTAGCAGATTCTGTGGGTGGAGGCGGAGGAGGAGCATAAGATGGGTTGTTGTTCGTTTGAGGGGGAGGCGGTGGAGGAGGTGGTGATGGTTCGAAAGGTTGAGGCGAGGGAACTCGTTGCGTTGTTGAGAGGGCAAGACGACGGGCATAGGCGTCGTCTGCTGTTTCGTCTTGCGGTGGAGCAGCTGGGGGGGATCTTGGCGGCGGCGCAAAAGAGTATGAAGCTGGTGGGGCAAACTGATCTGTATATGAATTAGTCCTGTCTGACTGGTTTATCATAATAACGGCGTGGGTGAGCTTACTTGAAGGTGCTGCACGGGTTGCCTCGTCTTCCGAGTCTGAGATGTCGCTCTCTTCGTGTCGCTTTCGGTGTCGATATAGCAAGCCTTTCCACTCTCGCACTTCCTCTACCTTTTCTTCGCTTTTGAGGAACTCGTCTACGTTTGTTGGTCTCGATGGATCGTACATCTCGTCCCAGTCTGTCTCAAACTGCTCCTGTCTCTTCTTCTTCTTTTTGCGACCGCCTCGTTGGCGCTTCTCTCCAACGCCGTACATCCATTCATCTTCCTCCGTTGCCGCCCAATCAGCAAGAGTGCTCTGATGTGATATTGACTGTGCAGCCCCGGGTGCTGTTGTTGTAGTTGCTGAGGCTGTGGTGGGCGCAGTCCTGGGGATCGCTTTGGGGAATGTCGGCTTGGCCTTGGGCTGTTTTACTTGTGGACGCCGTATGGGCTGGAATTGAAGCGCGGGATTGAGAGGCTTCTTCGCTGCTTGTCCATCTGCTGCAGGTGCGCCTTGCTTGTAGGTCACCGGCGCGGAGGAGATGGTAGCTGATGGAGAGGGATCGTTGGGATCGTGTAGATTATCGTAGAGGGAGAGTCCTCGCGGCGGAGGAGCCGCCATGTTCCCGTGATAACAAAGGCTACTCGACTATGATGGTTTACTCTGAAACTTGAGCTGAGTAGAATTGAGTAGTAAAAGTAAGAGAAAAGGGTAAGCTTTGAAACGCGACAAAAGCTGGGAATATTCAGAAGAGTAGTCGGCCATACATTATTCAGTAGGTAGTTGGTTAGTGATCTATCTCTAGCGCGATCAATTGGTGGCTGAGAGCTACCTGGTACCTATGGCGCCGTCCGGCAGAACATCGGCACGCCACCACTCAATCGCAGCTCTGGTGAATTGCCAGCTTGAGCTGCATATCACCCCTCCAACTAACCCCACCAAAATTTCCCCCATCCATCCGCCTCATAATATCAGGTCACTCTACCTTGGATCTAGCATCTGGTGTGGCTTGGGGAGTACGTCGAGTCACGACATTTCCTTTTTTCTTCCTTTCCTCCTCACCATCTAACTCGACCTTAGACAGTTGCAGGCAGACTGTCCTTGAGTATCTCGTTGATCCACGCGTTTCTTTCCGCCACTCGCAATCCACGAACCCGATAGTCCGATTTACCAACATCTTCAAAATGTCTGACCTCGCGAGTCGCATTACGAAACCTGACGAAGCGGTCAAGGCCGAGAGTCAGCCTGAGGCTGATGCTCCGGCCGCCGATGCTTCTGTCGCTGACGCACAGAATGACGGTGCCATTGAGGAGCTTGGTGGCTCTGGCCTGCAGGAGCCCGAGTGGGATGTCGAAGTCTCCCTTAGCGATCTTCAGAACAACGAGGCAACGCCTTTTCACTCTGCCACGCAATGGGAGGATATGGGCCTGTCAGTACTCAATGACCTTTGTATCAATCGTGGATATTTGCTAACTATGTCACCAAAGTTCCGAGGACCTCCTCAAGGGCCTTCTGGCTCTCAAGTTCTTGAAGCCTTCGAAAGTTCAGGGAAAATCTCTTCCTCTGATGCTTAGCGATCCTCCGAGGAATATGATGGCCCAATCCCAATCAGGAACCGGAAAGACCGCAGCGTTTGTTACTGCCATTCTGTCGCGTGTCGATTTCAACAACCCTGATCAGCCTCAAGCCCTTGCCTTGGCACCCAGCCGAGAGCTGGCTCGTCAGATTGAAGGTGTCATCGGTGCTATTGGTCGCTTTATCAAGCCTCTTAAAGTTGCCGCGGCCATCCCAGGCGCTTTACCCCGTGACCAGCCAGTTCGATCTGCCGTCATTGTTGGAACACCCGGTACTGTCATGGATGTCATCCGACGAAGACAGTTGGATGTCTCTCAGCTCAAGGTTCTCGTCTTGGATGAGGCCGACAATATGTTGGATCAGCAAGGAATGGGCGACCAGTGCTTGAGAGTCAAGAAGTAAGGCTGTTCTGTAACAAATCACTTTAAAGAAATAAGAGATGGCTAACCTGGATATAGCATGCTGCCCAAGTCTATTCAAATCCTTCTATTCTCAGCCACTTTCCCCGACAAAGTTGGCTCATATGCCCAGAAGTTCGCACCAAACGCCCACTCACTGAAACTCCAGCGCAATGAACTTACGGTCAAGGGCATTTCACAAATGTTCATTGACTGTGCTGATGACAATATCAAGTACGACGTTCTCTGCAAGCTCTACGGTCTTATGACTATTGGCCAATCGGTCATCTTCGTCAAGGTATGTTGCCAACGGACTTTGGACCTTTAACTCGACGAAGCTTTGCTAACATACGAATAGACCCGTGAAAGCGCCAACGAGATCCAGAGACGCATGGTAGCTGATGGACACAAAGTTTCCGCCCTGCACGCTGCTTTCGATGGTAATGAAAGAGATGAGCTGTTGGCTAAGTTCCGACAAGGCGAGAACAAGGTTCTCATCACTACCAACGTCCTTGCCCGTGGTATTGACGTGTCGACCGTCTCCATGGTTATCAACTACGATATTCCGATGAAAGGCCGCGGCGATTCTGAGCCAGATGCTGAGACTTACCTCCACCGTATTGGCCGAACTGGACGTTTCGGCCGTGTCGGAGTCAGTATCAGCTTTGTCTATGACAAGAAGAGCTTCGACGCCCTTAGCAGCATTGCTAACACCTACGGTATCGACCTTGTCCGTCTTGATACTGATGACTGGGATGAGGCAGAGGAGCGAGTCAAGGAGGTCATCAAGAAGAACCGAGCTCAGGCTGCTTATGCTCCAAGTGCTACGGACAATGCGGCCAAGGCACAGGCACCCTAGAAAGGTGACAACGACGCATGGATGACTTACTAAATTGGCGGCGATCCTCTTTCTTTTTTTTGTCCTTTACTTTGCTTGCTAAGAACGCCGCAATTTCGCACTTGATGATGGATGGTATGATAATGGGGTTTATACAACTGGATCTGTAGAGTGTGGCACGACAAGATACCAAAATTTGCAGAGTTGTGCCATTGCAGGACGGCTGAAAAAGCTAAAAAATGATGAATATTTTGCCTTTTTTCGTGGCGTTTATTCTACGTCGTGTCTTTATCCCTATCGTGCTAACAGTGAAGAACGTAAAACAGTCTACTAAATTACCTTCATCACACATGAACGTAACCATCTCGTTCTGAATCACTACGATTGATGAAAACACTCATTCGACTCGAATGCTTCACTCAGATTTGCATAGTTAATGCAGCCGGAAGTGGATTCGCATAATTATGTATCTGGAGTTGCATAACGGAATGCCGTAATCCGTACGCTGTGCTCCGTACCTTTGTAGCATTTGGATGGGGTCCGCGGTTCGTGGATCCACGTTGATTTTTCCAGCACATGACTCTACATGCGAGTAGTTTTGACGGAGAGCTCGGTGGCGACAATCCAGAGTCAGAAAAGAGCTCTTGTCTTGAGTTTTACGGCTTACGAGTACTATGTGTATACTTGTTGGACGATAAAGATAAATCTCCACGCGCTGTAAAGCATCGTCATATCTGTGACTTCCATCTGCCCTCTCCTTTTACCTACAGTAGCTTACAACGGATCGGAAGAGGTTGGACACACCGGTGCAGGAATCGGAGCATTTCTCTGGTGGTTGGAGAGCATTTGCTGCCTTGCCGACCACCTCTTTTTTTCTGATCCTTCTCCTAAGTGGCTCACGTCATGCAGTGCTACACCACTAAGGCAGACGCATGTACGACGGATGTATCTCTGTAGAGAACTTACTCGTACGCAGGAAAACAAACACTCGGCGCAGATAATAGGTGTGAGATACATGTGAAAGTATCAAGAGGGGTTGATGGGAAGGCTGGCGCGTGCATGGGTCTGGGCTTACAAGAGGGTTGGATATTCTGCATGTAATTAAGTGGTTGGTATGTCAACGGAGGAGCGAGCAGATGTTACTCGTCCTCTGCAGTCTGTTAGAGGTGTAGTGCAGTATCAAGTCAAGGCCTCGGACCAGGTAAGCATGGACGATGGCTGGTGATGGATGCTGTCTGTCACACATCATGGATCATGGCTCATTCGTATCGCCGACGAAGCAGAGCATGGGAGCTTTTTGTCCCGCAAATTGAGCCATCATCCCCACCATTATGTCACTGTGCTGCACCGCCAAGACAGTGAAGACGTCCAGGAAAAAACCACAGCAACAGAAAAAGAGAGGGAAAAAGAAAACAGAAAAAAAATTTACGCGGTGAAGCATCTCACGTGTGGTTCCGGAGCTGCTCTGGAGGATTGGCGCTCCCAAGTGCTTTCCCCCACTCTTTTCAACTACCACCACACACCGCCGGCTAGAGAGCACTAGCCTTCCCATTTTCCGTTATTAGCACGCCTTGCATGACAGCGCACTTGAGCCTTTGAGACACGACAGGGAAAACAAAGAGAGCCAAAGACAAGACAGCCAAAGGTTCCTTTCCTAGCACGAGCCCGGTGGCAAAACGAAACCCGTCTCAACGACGGTGCTTGTACGACAGTCGGCTGATATTTTCTTCGCAGTAACAGTTGCCGGACCCTGGCCAGAGCTTGAGAATTTTCTCCCACGGAACCACCCCCTGTCAAGTGTCGGTTGTGGCTCCATCGCCGTAGCACCGGTTAGCCAAAAAGAACCAGCCTCTCCGAGACGGGCAGCGCATACGAGTTAGTAGCTTGGGGTGGCTTGACGGTTAGTACGTGGTGCGAATTCCCTTGGTTTTTTCCATCTTGTTCTTGTTCGAGAAAAAGAAGGGGGCCTTCTGCAAGTCATGCTCCTCAAGCAAGTCATTTACTGTCCTCGCCAAAGAAACGACTTGCTCGATCAATCAAGGAATCGCCCTCCCAGATAATTAACGCAATTGCCCAATGCCGATAGATTCCGGGGTTGAGCTGCATGAGAACGACCGCGGGGCATCAAGAGGCGAGCCACGTAGCACGCCTCCAGAGGGAAACCAGTCACAACATGCATATCCCTCCAGCCTTCGCGGACGCATCCTCACACGCTAGGTCCTGCACGGTGGGCGGTCTTTGATATCGCTCAGAAGCCGGAGCCACTCGGCCCACTGCTAGCCAGCTCATCTGGCCGCCTTTCCTCATGATTGCTGTTTGCCTGTGTGTCTGATTTGCCCGCCGGTGCTTAATCCCACTTTTCGTTGGTTGATCATGCATGTTCCATTTTCGTTGCGTCGGGCAGCTATCCTGTCAGCCCGTGCGAATTCAAGTCATGTCTCAACCCGCAAATGCGGCCGGCTGGCGACAAGGCCACCTGCTGAGCCCAATCGTAGAGCGGCGTGGCGGGCGGAAAACGACTGCCTTCTGCCAATTGGGCTCGCATGATTGCTATTCAGCCGTCGTGTGGGTATGGATCTCTGTTGCAAGGGGGGCTCTGGACCGGAATTTGTGTACTCTTGGCCTGCTGGGCTCCGCATCATCAATCTTCTCTGGTTCGCTTGTGGACGGCCATGGGTGTTTTTTTGACATGGGACGTGCTTTTTTGGATGGGCCCATGCAGCTCGAGGAGACAAGGCTCCAAGTGGTGTCATCTCAAAGCCTTTACTGACTTCCCACCTGTTCGCAGGTTTTAGAGAGGAAAAAAAAAAAAAACCTCCTGCATCATACATACCAAACTACACTCTGAAACCCGTCATCATCCGTACCAATAGGCTGCTACATTCGCTTTGAAGCAGCCACAGACAGCCGTGTCCTGAAGCGCCAAGGCCCAAGAGACCGGCCGTTTTCCTTATTGGCGCTTTTCACCTGCATCTGTCGGATAATCTGATTTCAGTGCAGCTTGTATGGAGGTCGATAAAGCAGCCGTGCCCCAACTCGCTCAGTCCGAGGTCTCTGAGGTCGACAGGGCAAAGGAAGTATGAGCACCGCCCAAGAAGTCGAGTACTGTCCCGTCAGGACTAACATAGACTTGTCCAATGTACAGTTCTCCGATTTTTCCAATGTCCAGTACTTCGAAAAGAATGACTCCGAGGTCGGGTCCAAGGTGTCAGTAGACAACAAAGGTAATTGGCGACATTCACCCAGAGCGCATTTCTTCTTCCAATCTCTTCCAATGCTAATTTTGTGGCAGAAAATGATGCCCCTCAAGATTCGGCCGCGGCTGAAGAGCAGCCTGAAGAGGCCGAGGTAGATGGCGAAGTTGCGGCAGAGCCCACTTCTTCCAAGAACAAGAAGAAAAAGAAGAAGAAGAACAAGAACAAGAGCGAAAGCCAGATAACTTCGCCTATAGAGTCCTCCGAAAGCTTTGCAGCTGAAGTCAAGGCTGAGGGGGAAACCGCCGAGCCAGCAGAGCAAGACACAACAGTTACCCCTCCTCCGGAGGAGTCAAGTCAGGTGGTCGAAGACGAGGCTAAGAAAGACAAGAAGAAGAAAAAGAAGAAGAAGAAGAGCAGCCCCAAGAACTCGGAGACAGATGTGGCCGAGGATAGCGCTCTTGATCCCGCCCAGCCTCCATCGCCACCAGCCACGGACGAGGGAAGAGGTGAGGATGAGGCTACTCCGGTTGTAGAGGAGAAGACCGAAGCCGCTGCTGCGGAGCCTGAGCCTGCTGTCGAATCCGCGAAGGAAGAGAACGCAGCTGAGCCCGAACATTCAGATGAGGCCGTCCCCGTCGTCGAAGAAGTCAAGGCCGAAGCGGAACCCGAAGCTCACCACGAAGATGCCAAGGTCGCTGAGGAAGAGGCTAAGACTACGGAGGATGCAATTGCTGTTTCTGCAGAGCCCGAGCATGCGGAGCCCGAGTCGGAAACCGCTAAGGAGCCCGAGCATGAGCAGGAGCATGAGCACAAGGAGGAGCACGAGCACAAGGAGGAGCATGAGCATGTTCCCCAGGAAACCGAGGCTGTAAAGGAGCCAGAGGCTGTGCCTGCTGTTCACGAGGATGCCCATGTTGAGGAGTCTCACGAGCCGGCGGAAACACACGATGAGAAGCCAGCTGAGGAGCCTACTCACACAGAAGATACCCAGGCACCAGTGGTGGCCGAGGAGCCCGCCGAGCACGAGGAGACTGAGACATCGGGGCACAAGGATGATGTCCATGTTCCTGAGCCGGCTGAGGCTGAGAAAGCGGAGGAGCATCATGCTGAAGAAGACAAGCCCTCAGAAGATGTGAAGCCTGCTGAGGAGGTCGCACCTGCTCACGAAGAGGAGAAGCACTCCGAAGACGTCCCATCTACCGAAGAGACGAAGCCTATCGAGGAAGAAAAGTCTACTGAGGAAGATAAGCCCGCTGAAGAGGTCGCACCTGCTCACGAAGAGGAGCACGTCGAAGAACAACACTCTGAAGTGCCCGCTACCGAGGAGACGAAGCCTGCCGAGGAGGCTACTCACGTCGAAGAGGAGAAGCACACCGAGGAGGCTACGCCAGCTGAGGAGGAGAAACACTCCGAAGAAGAGAAGACTTCCGTCGAGGAGCACACCGAAGTTGAGAAAGACGCCGCTGAACCTGAGGCCAAGGAAGAGCCTGCTGCCGAGCCTGTCGTCGAAAATCACCATGAGGAGACCTCCAAGGAGGCTGAAGAGCATGTCACCGAAGCAGCACACGAAGAATCCGCCAAGGAACATGAAGAGCATGCTGAAGTCGCGAAGGACATCGCTACGGAGGAGACTCCCGCTCACGAGGAGGAGAAGGCACCCGAGACTGCGGAGCCCGAACACCACGAGGAGGAAAAGACTCCTGAGACACACTCTGATGCCACACCCGCCGTTGACGACGTCGTTGCTGAAGAGCAGACTCCTCTAACTGAAGACAAGCCTGCTTCAGATGAGGAAAAACATGATGACTCCGATAAGCACGAAGAGTCTCCTGCTGAAGACGAGCACGTCGCCGCTGAGGTTGAGACCAAGGCTGAAGAAGTCGACGAAACTCCCAAGGAGGAGGCAGCCGTTGAAGAGGCTCCTAAGGATGTGGCCGAGTCTCATGAGCCTGTCCACAGCGACGAGGCTAAATACGACTTGACTGAAGAAGCCGAGCCTGCTCATGAGATCGAACACTCTCACGACACCGAAGCTGCCAAAGAGGAGACTCACGAGGAGCACCATGATGTCGAGACCAAGACGGAGGAGGCTGAGCCTGAGTCCGTGGTCGAGGATGTCAAGGAGCCTGTCGAGACACACGCCGAGACTGAGAAAACTTCTCACGAAGAGGCTCCTGTCGAGCAATCTGTAGTTTCTGAGGAGCATTCTGTTCCTGCTGAAGCTACTGAGTCGGAAGTCTCCAAGGTCGACTCTGAGGTTTCTCATTCCACTCATTCTGAGGTTGAGGCCAAGCCTGAGGTTGTCGAGGCCTCATCGGAAGTAACAGACCACAAGCCTGAGACTACTGAAAGCGAATCCACCCCTGAGGAACACGTTGCCGTGGCCGAGACCGAGAGTGATGTTCAGAAGAATGTTGCTGAGCCTGAGCCCGTTACCGAATCCGAGCTCGCCACCGAATCTGAGGCTGCTACCGAGTCTGAAGTTGCTGCGCACCCCGAGGCTGTTGCCAAGTCTGAGGTCGCTACTGAATCTGAAGCTGCCACTGAATCCGAAGTTGCTGCCCATCCTGAAGTTGCTACTGAGTCTGAGGTTGCTACAGACTCCGAGGTCGCTGCCGAATCTGAAGTGGCCACCGAATCTGAGGTCTCCAAGTCTGAACCCGTTGCTGAGTCTGAAGTAGCCACCGAGTCTGAGATTGCCAAGTCTGAGCCTGTTGCCGAGTCTGAAGTTACTGCGGAATCTGAGGTCGCTGCTCACCCCGAGGTCGCTGCCGAGTCTGAAGTTGCTACATACTCCGAGGTCGCCAAGTCTGAGCCTGTTGCAGAGTCTGAAGTGGCCACCGAGTCTGAGGCCGCCAAGTCTGAAGTCGCTGCTCACCCTGAGGTTGCCGCTGAGTCCGAGGTCGCCAAGTCTGAGCCTGTTACCGAGTCTGAAGTAGCCACCGAATCTGAGGTCGCTAAATCTGAGGTTGCTGCTCACCCTGAGGCCATTGTTGAGTCTGAAGTTGCCGCAGAATCTGAGGCTGCCGCTCACCCTGAGGTTGTCGCTGAGCCCGAAGTAGCCACCGACTCCGAGGTCGCCAAGTCTGAGCCTGTTGCTGACTCTGAGGTTGCTACCGAGTCTGAGGTCTCTAAACCCCAGGTTGTTGCTGAGTCTGAGGTTGCGACAGAGTCTGAAATCGCCAAGTCTGAGGTCGCTGAGGAGCACAAGCCAACTGAGTCCGTTGTTCCCGAGCCTGTCGACGAGGAGTTCGAAATTATTGCCCCAGCTGAGGTTGAAAAGGAGATCGTCCACGAGGTTGAGAGCAAAGAACCATCAGAAGTCCAGGCCACTTCAGAGCTAACGGAAGACTCCAAGGCTCCTCATGACGAAGAACTCACAAAAGAAATTCCTAAGGAGGTCGAAGTTATCGAAGCCCCTGTTGCGGTGCCAACTGAAGCTGAGGAGCACTCTACGGCTTCCGTTGTTGAAGAAGTGCCTGCTGAAGTCACCCCCGTCGTTCCGGCAGTTGAAGCCGAGCCTACGCCTGTTGCGGTAGAGAGCGAAAAGGCAATTGTGCCAGAGCCAGTGGAGGAGGTCGTGCAGCCTGTAGCTGCTGAGGTGGAGGCGCCTAAGAACGTTGAGGAAGAGGAGATCAAGGACACTATCGGTCCTATTTCAGTTGAGAAGAACGTGGTAGAGAAAGTCAGGAAAGGTGAGGAGCAGCATTCATTACATGATACCCCTGTTGATATTTCGGGACGGTTTGGTGACTCCACATCGGGTGAGGAGTCGAAGGACCACGGCGTTTTGGCGTTGAAGTCGGAAGACATTTCGGAGATTCATAGTCGGTCCTTGGGAGAGGAGGAGAAAGAAAATGCCAAGACAGACGATCTTGAAGAGGCTGAGACACCAGCAGTCGAAGTGCCTGCTGTTTCTACCAAACCTGATGTGGAGGCCGTCTCTGAGCCGCTGCCTTCTCACGAAAAGGAAGAGGAGTCAGACAAGATTGCTCTCATCGCTGGGGCTGTCGCGGTTACCACAGCTGCTACTGCTGCTGTGGCGACTGCTGCTGTCATTCACCAAGAGTCTGACGACTCGAAGCGTGATATCTCGGCCGCAACTGAAGAAGGTGGGCTAAAGGGACCTGCTCAGGAGCCAGTTGCTCCCGCAGCGCCCGAAACCGAGGTGACTAAACGTGATGTGGAAGACAAAACCCCTAAACAAGAAGAAGCAGAGAGAGAGATTGTCCTCCCCGCGGAGGTTACGAAGCCCATTGAGGAGCCCGTTGCAGCCCGAGAAGCTGAGCCTTCAACGTCTAAGGCGCCAGTTGATGCGAAGGACACTGTGCCGACTCCCCAGGAAATCCCATCACATCAACCATCCAGCGAAGAGGCAACAACTTCAAAGACAGTGACAGCAATAGAACTCGATCAGGCAAGTAAAGAGATCACGAAAAGGGCGAAGCCTATTCAAGAGAACAAAAACTTACAGGATGTAGCCCAAATCGACTATTCTGGAGGCACTGACAGCCTGGCTTTTGGCGCCGTTCGCATGGCTGACCCAGCTCTTTGGAAAGAAGAAGGCGGACGATTAAACGCATTCACCACGCCCGGATTGAGCCGTAGCATCGACAGGGAAGTGTTCGATGGACCTCGGTTTGCCGCAAAAGGTGGAGTGGTCGCTCAATCCGACGATGGATTCCAGGCAGGGGCTGTGATGAAGAGAGAGATGATGCCATTTCGTGGATTGGATCGAAACGCGGTCCCTTTGGAAGTCGCTGCCGTAACAAGCCATTATGTGCCCCCTTTACGATACCCTGCTCTTAACGCCGCCGACGGTCACTACTCCTCGAGGTGGACGAACATGGCCTCCCCAGGCCCCTTGGTCTCTCCCTTTGAATATGAAGAAATGGTTCAACAAGATACTCCGCCTCCGCTGTCTCTTTCCGTGTTATTGGATGATGAGTTCAGAGTGCCGACTCCCGCCGCTGTGGTTCCTGAAAGGGCGACGACTGACAGGCTGAGGACTCGACTGCTGCGTCACAAGCATCAGATTCTACTTCACGACGCTGATGACGCAGCCGCAGCTGCTGTGGTCACTAACACCATTGCAGAGGCACCTAGGCCTGTCGCCCGTCTTTCGTTCACAGGCCTCCGCAACGGCGGGGACCTTCCTCGTCTGGACCATCACCAGATGAAGTTGGATTCGGAGGAACTTCAGTCTCTAGCCGTCCCTACTACACGCAGGAGTATTAGTGATGATGAGGAAGATCTTCGTAAATCCATTGCTGACATTTTCACAGAGGATAGATCCAAGGAGCATATTTCCTCGAGTAGTGACCGGGAACGACACCGCAAGTATCGTCATTCTCGCCATTCTTCCCATTCCAGCCGGAATCGTGGTGAGGAAGAGGGCAGAGAATACAGAGAGTATAGAGAGAACAGAGAGAGCAAACATCGCTCATACGAATCCCAGGGGTCAAACTACCGCCGCTCTATTCCTGACAGTGGTAGTTCTCGTCCTGGTTCTGGGTCGTCCAAGTTAGACACGCCACCACGAACTCCTCGGCGGCGCCACAGCGGCGTTGTAGGCGAGGTTCCTGTGTCCTCCAGCCGGAGATACAGAACTCCAGAAGAGCAGGAGGCTCATGAGCAGCGCAGAGCTCAACGTCGTGCTGCCCGAGAGGCCGAGAGAATCGACAAGCAAGAAGCGCCTGAGGCGGTCAACGAAGGGTACGAAGGACACGAGCGGTATGAGCAGCCTCAACGCTATGATGAGCGTCGTGAACGACGTGAGCACAACGAACACCGAGAACAACGTGAACATCGTGAACGCGTTGAACGCTCTGACCGCCGTGACCGTTATGAACGTCCCGAACGCACTCAGCGCACTGAGCGATTCGACCAGCCTGAACCGCTCACCGACCGTGAAGTAATGGACGAGGGCTATGGCCGACCTGAGAAATATGATCGGCGTGAACGACATGAACGGCGAGAGCGCCGTGAACGCCGTGAGCGCCGTGAGCTCTACGAAAAGAATCCGGACCCTCAGCCCGAACCCTTTCCGGCTGTTGACGAGTTCCAAGATCCCGCACCGCCTCCGGCCCCTATTCCCGCTCCCCCAGAGCGTAAAGGTAAAGAGGTGGGCTTCGACTTGCCGCCCGAAGAGATCAAGCGCCATCGTGGTCGCTCGTTCCGCCAACGTTCAGGCAACTCCGGCTTTGACTACCCACGGGGGTCACAGTCTCCCGAAAAGAAATTCTTCGACATGAAGAATGCCCAGGGGGTGCTTCGCAAGTCATCCTCACCGCCACCTCCAGATCAATTCATCTACGTGCCAGCTCGGGATTCTTCTCTTCCCGAGGAGATGCGGCCAAGAACACGCGACCGGGACATTCCCCGGACCCGTGATCGCCGGCTGTCTGAGGTCACGTATGATAGACCTCGTGGGGGCCATTTCGGGGACTCTCCTAGGCAATCGGCACCGCTCGACGAGGGCGACGATTCTGCTCGGCGAGCCCGTCATGAACGCAGGCGGATGAGGGAGGCTAGGGAGCAGGAGAAGAAGTCGGGAGGACTCAAGGGAGTCTTCAAGAGACTGTTTAATTGACTGGTAGACGATTGGGGCACATGGCAAATATGGCAGCGATGGAAAAGGAGCGCTCTTTTATTCAAACGACTTAATGAATCATGCATGTATGGCTCATCTATTCTTCTTCATAGTTCTTTCCTGGCCATTAGGCTGGTTTATGCTAGTTATGTTCGCTTACGGTTAAATGAAGCAATTTGACATTGGGACTCTGATATTAATGGCTATGAGATTTGTGCGTCAACTACGTATATTGACTTACATGATACAGCAAGATGATGAAAATATACCCCCTATGCAGCTCATGATCTTGACGGGGAGGCTGAAGCGTCGAGGCTGTTGGACATTGAGGAGGTCACATGACTTTGGAGCTCCCAGCATGAACCAGAGAGCAAAGCGCTTTGTTTCGGAGCCTCGGCGCTAGTTGATCCGCCCCAGCCCTAATTCGGCAGCGCATTTTCGCAACGAGCCCACCGAAATTGGGCTAAAAAAATTCACGAGGGAAAAAAAAAGTTCGGTTTCTATCATCACTCCACACCCCCCCGAACAAATATCCAAAAGGCGCAGGATTTGACCTCTTTGCGTTCTTCACGTCCACTCAACACCACCAATTATCAACAATGGCTCCTATCACTGTATGTACCACGTGAAAATGACATTTCGAATTCGCTTTGCTGTAGGCAGACAATTGCCCTCTTCTCTTTCTCTGTCTCTGTCTTAGGAAGATAGAGGGGAGGGAGGGCAGTTGCGCTGCCGACGAGAAACCGACAACAAGCAGTAGGCTGATGTGTAAATGTCATGATATAGAAGAAGGCGGGCAAGGCCCAGAAGCAGACCAAGAAGGTGAGTTAAAACGAAAGAAAACATTCCGAGAAGTTTAAGAGAAGACGGGGGAGTTGCTAACGCTGGACTTGTAGTTCATCATCAACGCTTCGCAGCCTGCTAGCGACAAGATCTTCGACGTCTCTGCCTTTGAGAAGTTCCTCCAGGACCACATCAAGGTCGACGGCCGCACCAACAACCTGGGCGATAACGTCGTCATCCAGTCGTCTGGTGATGGCAAGATCGAGGTCGTTGCCCACAACGAGCTCTCTGGCCGCTACCTCAAGTACCTGTACGACTTTCCCCTTCACAAACCTTGAACCTCTTATTGTTCTTCAACCATGCAGTTATACTAACCGTTTTATGATGAACAGGACCAAGAAGTTCCTCAAGAAGCAGCAGCTCCGTGACTGGCTCCGTGTCGTCTCCACCTCCCGTGGTGTCTACGAGCTCAAGTTCTTCAACGTTGTCAACGATGACGCCGATGAGGATGACGAGTAAATTCGCCTTCTTGGAATGAAAACAAAAGGAAAGCCATATGGGAAATGAAGAATGGTTGTGGGAAAATAGCAACTTGCAGCGACCCTGGACCTCCTTTGTGATGAAGGATATATAACCACGTGCGGCTCTTTGTTGAAAGGGGTCGTAAGCGTGTTGGGATCTCTGAAAAGGAGAGACCTGGTTTTGGGTTGCTCTAGTCTAGTCAATGAAAACAAGAAGCGACCATTTTGAGTGGACCTACCTACATCAAAATTTCTCTCCTGTTCCTTGAACATTATCATGTGAATGTCAACGTAGTCTGTTGTTTATATCGTAGTTCAGCGATTTATACTCGACGTAGTCAATTTATGATGCGCTATCAGATTGCCATGTCTACATAATGCATGTGTATATATGCTTCCATCACCTGCTCGTTTCATGCAGCAGCGAGGTATCATCAATAACATAAAGAAAAGAAAAGAAAAGCACCCCCCTTCAAGGCAACGTCCTCATAACGCCCTCAAAGGCCACCAAGGCCATAGCATTCGCCGGGAAAGCCCGCAAGAAACACGGCAAGAATCCTCTCCAGTATCCCCTCCACCCAGACTCTCTATAAACAGCAACAGCAGCATCTCTCCATTTAGGGAAGCGTCTCTCACCATCTCCCAAGCCTCCACCAAGGGGATCCGTCATGATGCGCTGCTTAACGAGATCGCTCGGGTAACTCGTCAACCAAAACACCTGAGCGCTCAACCCACCGGCCCAGAAATTGATGGCCGGGTTGCTCAGGTTGGTGTTCTTGCGAAGAGCCCGCGAGAGCATGTCGTAGCTGCCCCACCAGAAGAAGAAGAAGCCGCGGAAGAGTAACGTGGCGGACAGACCGTGGTAGATGCCGCGGATACCGTGATGAGCATAAATCTTTCGGATGCAATCGAGAGGCCCCGAGTACAGACGCTCAGCCTTGCGGGCAGCATACTGGATCTGCAGCCGGGCTTTCACATGCTCGACCGGAGCAGCGATGAAGCTGACGGTGGAACCAGCCATGATACCCGCAATGCCATGACCCAGCGGCGGAAGATACGAAGGTTCTGACGATGATGATGATGTCCTCGAAGATGAAGATGAAGACAACACCCTCATCAGACTCCCAAACCCAAGCCCCGTCGCCCCCGATCCCGCCCCGGGCGTCCACGACTCAGCTCCAAAGACGTGCTGCGCCATCAGCCGCCTGTAGACGTTGAGCGAGCCCAGCATGACCGAGTCCATAAACATCCACCCGACCAGCGGCGGCGTCGCGCCCTTGTACAGGCCCGTGACGCCCTCATTGCGCACCGTCTGCAGGACGCACTGCAGCGGGCCGCTGAAGCGCGATGCCTGCGTTGTCTGGAGGCGAACCTTGACTGTGTCGAAGGGGTGGCCGACTATTTTATTGAGTTAGTATATCATGGATAAGAAATTGAAGCAGTTCGTGAGTTTCAAAGAAAACGAAACATACCTGTGAGCTTTGCTATTCCACTGAAAACGCCTGCGACGAAGCCCTTGTAGTCGCGCTTGGCCGATGTCGCAGGCTTCTGGTTCTGGTTCTGAGTCTGCTGCACCGCGACGGGCGGCGAAGAAGCTACGGCTTCCGCCATTTGCAGCCTCTAATCTAATCTCTATAAAAAAAAATAATCTTTCATAGACTTGAATCAAAGTGAGTGAAAAATGAAAGGAGGAATGAGAGAGAAGAAAAAGGGCAGTGTATAAAAGTTGCCGTTTCTGCCAGTGGAGTTTGTTGGGGGTGGGATGAAGATGAGTCCGGATCTCGCAGGTATTAGTAAAACAGAAAGCCCGGCTCTTATGTTCAAGTGCCGAAACGTCCACACTCTCTTTAAACAACAACTAATCTCAACGACAAATATTTCATAACTTCACAATTCACATTTCAAAATAAAGTAAAATTTATAAAAAAGGCGAAAAAGTCTCGGAGCCACTTCCGCAGTCAGAACATAAGACAACGAATACAACTAGGCTGCATCATACCGTGGGGGAAAAGGGAGAGAGAGAGAGAGAGAAGGTGGGGAAAATCTCTGGTAAGCCTGTCATACACGATCCCGACGATACAGTCAGTTCAGTTTTCCCGGCTACTGCTCTATTTTAGCGGGCTGGGAGGTTTCACGTAAGGCGGGTGTGAGACAGAGACAGAGATAGTAAGACACGAAACAAAAGAACGGTCAACAAGGCGCATTAATTAGCCTTTTTTTTTTTTTTTAAAAAAAAAAAAAGGAAACAGAAGATAAGTGAGAAGTGAGAAGAATTGGAGAGGAGAGAAGAAAGCAACGTCGTCTACTCCCTGCATAACGCTAGAACTGAGACAACATGCTGACACAGTCTCACAACGTGTCGTAATCTCACATTGAGCACCACTAAACTCAGACACACACATTCACACATTCACACACATCAACCAATAAGTCAAGCATAGAAATCCCTCCATGCCAATCGTGCTTCATTCACATCACCAAACAAGCGCACTAAACTACGCCCAGCTAAAACTCGCCATTCACACAGAAGCAAAGGCCGAGAAAAGCTTCCTCCATCTCATCGTCCGTATCTTCAAATGCAAGCCATGCATCGTGTAGATCAAGACCCAGCGCAGAATAATGCCCCTCGCCTCGCTCTAGAATCAAAAGGTTCATGTCATGTCGTCGTCAAGAATGAAGAATCAAAAATACAAGAACTCATGGGGGTAGCTTTTGGGGGGGGGGGGGGGGGGGGATAAAGCAAACAACAACAAACGGAGCTGACCAAAACACAGCTCACGCGCAGATATAGTCTCTCGCAAAGCAAACAAAAAAAACCTCAAAATCCATTGCATCCTTCGTGTCCCATATATCCTTCCTATCACCGAAGCGATTTCATAACATTATGTAGTATTCCCCCCAAGTTGCCTTGCATGTCTAGCCCTCTCCAACCTCTCCTTGCTTTTCCACTCGCAGTAGCGTGTGGTGAGTTGTCTTTTGGGCTAGGCAAGGTAAACCCTCCCCCTCGTCCACACCCTTTCCCCCCTTTGCTTTTCTTCGAGTCATCTTCTATTTGTTTCTTGTCCTTTTCAGGTAAAACGGAAATGATCATTTTTACGGGTATTGTGTAGTGTGGCACATACAGAGAGCCAAGTGCAAAAGGGGTGGAAAAGAGAAAAAGAAAAAAAAGAACCAAAAATTCCAATGCTCATCCCCCTTTTCTTTCGTTTGTATCATTGAACTGTGAAGCAAAAGGACGAGGTCCAAAACAACGGCACGATTTCGCCTAGAACGTATCCGTTTCTTGGGTGTTCTGGCTCGTCATGCTGCCGAATGTGTCTACAAGTCAAGCAAGTCAGTAAGCCGAAAAGTAACGAATGCCATGTTTTCATCACAACGTACCTCTTTTTCTCCGCCTGTCCTCTCGGGCCGCGTCGTCATCTGGATTCTTGGGTGTCATCGCTCTGGGACCACTAGGCCTGCGTGATGGCACGCCAAGGGCAGCGTTCAAGTTCTTGTTCTCCGGCTTGGGGCTCATGCTATTGTATTGGCTGGAGTGTGTGCCGGTGCCGCTTGCGTAGCCGCTTTCGTAGCTCTGAGGGCCCGTGGGGCTGCCCTTTTGCAGGTTCGAGACTCGCGTAGATCTGGGCGGCGTCTGCTGAGATGAGTTGATGGGCTCCTTGGGTGGCCGAGCCGGACCAGCGTTTTGCTGCTGAGGAGGAGCGGCAGGCCAGTAATCTCCGCCCTCGTTGCCGTAGCGCCCGGCAGCGGTGCCATTGAGGCGGTTAAGGCTGTTCATAGAGCCTGCCCAGTCAGCGGACCGGGGCGTCGCTGGGGCATCAAAGTCTTGAGCAGAATGCTCCAGGGCGGTTCGGAAGCGCTCCGTCTGTCCTGTTCTGGGCTGAGGGTGCATCAAGTTGAGCGAGTTGCGGTGAGCCTTGTATTTGGGATCCTCTGGCGTAGCAAAGGTCGGCACAATGGGTGCTGACGATTCGTGAATCTCGTGCGGCGGAGCAAGGCGTCCTCCCTCAGGTAGATATCCGGAGTGGAGTCTGCCATCGCCATACGTGTCGAGAGGGTAGAGATCATCGCGCGAAGCCATGCTGGACCCTGATCGGGACTGCAGCACATCATCCTCGCCATCCTTCTTGGGGTTTCCGCGCAGCGCCTTGCTCACGGTTGATGCCGTCGTTCCAGACCAGCGGGAGATCTTGGGGAACCAGCTCTTGCTTCCCGACTTGCCTTTCCTTCCCTTGTCGCTACGAGGCGTGTTATCAGCGCTGTGCGGCTGGTCATACCCCTGGTCAGAGACTGGTGCCGCACCATCTGTTGGGAGCGATCCGGCACGATGCACCTCACGGTCCATGGGGCTCATCGGAGGGATGATTTGAGTTCGCTCTGCTGTCGGAGTAGGGTGATCATACTCGTACTCATCCTCGTGTTCGGGTACGGTGTCGATGCGATGATCTGAGAACTTGCGCTGCCCCTGCGATTGGCTGCCATGGCTCGTGGTTGAGTTGCCTTCGGGCTCATAGCCTTTGTCGTGCTCATACTGTCCCTCTGGCTGGAGATTGTCAAATGACTGTCCCGCTCCGCTGGTAGAGACCCTGGCGGAGATGGGCTGCGCCGTCTGTGTCTTGAGAACGTCCACCTCTCCGAGGAGCTGCATCAGCATGTCCTCGATGCGAGTGAGATCGTTGGTGCCCTTGGCGCTAAGACCTTGGAGGGCTCGTTTCCACAGAGCCTTCTTCTTGACAGTGACGTCGTCCATGGTGGTGCCACCGATGGAGCCGCTCTGCACAGAACGGGGGCCGGGGTAAGGTCGAGGCCCGTTGATGGCCTTCTGAAGCTTGTCAGTGTTTTCGGAATTAGCAAAGATGACATCGTCTCCAGTGTCCTGAACCAGCTCCTTGAGATCGCGGAACGAGTTGCGCATCTCAATCGCAGCGTTCATGAGCAGCGCGACAATCTCTGTGTCGCGGGCACTTCGCTGTGCATCACGAACCATGAGGTGCTGCATCAAGGCAACAATGTCCTTGTTTTCAATGCGCTCGATGCCGCCGCCTGTAGAGGCATCATAGAATGGCGAGGCCATGCCTTGAGACATGCCACTGAGAGCGCGGTTGTTATCCTGAGATCCGTAAAAGGGATCTCCACCAGCCATGTAGTTTGATGGGCCAGCCATTTGGATTGCCTTGCCCTTGGGTTCGACATCTGGCGTTCGGTTGGGGCCGTTGGACATGTATCCCTCATCGTACTTGAAACCCGGGCTGCCAGTGCTAAAACCGAGACCACGAGAGCCAAGCAGGTGGTCGTTGAGCGCCGGGTTCGCAACCGGGCTGGCATCTTCGTACGGGTTCGTGAGCAGAGTATCGCGCTTCCGCTCAGCTGATGTTCTCCGCCACTCGTCCTCCTGGCTTGGCTCCCTGCTAAGGCGGGCAGCATCGTCAAGATGAGCATCTCGCATTTCCTCATCAGACTGGGATTTGGGAATAACCTGTCCATATTCTGTAGGAGTGGCCTTGCCAGACCACATACCAGGAGCAATCTCATCTTGCAGGATGGACGGGTTGGTCTGTAAATCATCATCAATGTAGCCAACCTCGGGGATAGGATGATCTTGGTCAGGAACACTGCTAGCCTCCATCGGGGGAGCGGCTTCGTAGTCAAGCCTGTCCAGGCTATGAGTGGGGGTGTTTCGCGGCTTCCAGCCCTCCATCGCGCGCTCCTTGAACGACTTGTTGCGGAATACTCCGGCCGGCTCAAAGTCGCCCTCGGCAACATCCTCAACAGTGGCCTGCTTTCTCTCCTGGGCCGCCTTAAGAGCGGCGGCGGCAGCACCAACGGCACCCGCGGTGATGGCAGCCTCGGATGAGGTGGGGGACTGGCGGTACTTGGTGCGAGGCACCTTGCGTCCATTCTCATCAAGCTCATACTCCATATAGTCATGCGATTGGCCAGGAGTTGCCTGTCGGTCATCGTCGTACTCTTGGCGATTCATGCCAGAATACTTGTCTGGGCTCACACCACGGCTGCTCTGGAGCTTGGATCGCTCATCGTAGGAGAGGTTGGAATCTCCAGCGCCGCTGTATACGCCCGTCAAGACGGATTGATCAAGCATCGACTCACCAATCAATGAGGCCACGGCAGACTCGGCCGCAATGACAGGGTGAATGATGTTAGGGTTGGCAGCAATGCCGCGGACAGGCTTTCCTGCGACCGTCTGTCCGACCTGGGAATCTTCCGAGTAGATAGTATTCCCACCGGCTGCCGATGACGCAAGATCAAATTCCCTGCTCCTCAAGTTACTCGGGACAGACTCAAGCGACTGCAATGAGCCGCGAGACTTGATGGACGAATAGTTTTCGCCTCTGGAGTTCCTATTCGGCGTCTCCCCATCAACCTCTGTGAAACCAGACACGCTGGGGATCGGGCTTAGGCCACGCGCGCCAGCCTGATATGGGACGTATTTCAGAGGAGGAGGAACATCCTGTGTACTGTAGTAGGCATCTTCGTATCCGTCATCTGGGTATTCGCCCTGGTCAACATCACGAGGGCTGCCGTCGTAATTGTCATAGTTGACGGGGATCTTGTTGCCAAACTCGTCCGTCTCATATTCAATGGACTGGTTATACTCTTTCTTACCACGTGGTAGAGCAGTCAAGTCGCCGTGTGATACATTGGCGTGGCTCCTGCCAAGTGCTTGGTCAACGTTTGTGGGTGTTCTGGAAGGGGTTGGCGTGGAGGACGGCGAGGCCATCTCCCGTTGCTGGCTTCCCAAAGGAGCAATTTCTTCAGTGGCTGACATTGGTCCATCGGATTCGGCAGACAAGATTGAAGTTCGTGTCATCTCCGACGGGTTAATCTCGCTCATGAGCGGCATTGGCGGCGCGGGCGGCGGCTCTTCCTCATCGTCATATTCTTCCGCATATCGTTCACGGCCTAGGCTTTGGCTTCTCGCTCTAGACTCTGTTCTCCTTCTGCGTCTCTCGCGATGCCTCTTCTCGCCAGCCTCTGAATGATCATCTGTTCCGCTGGACAATGCTTTAGCTGCTGCCGCGCCAGTGGCGGCAGCGAGCGCGGCCTTGGCCAGGTTACCACTTCTCTTTGGCGTGTTGCCGTCATCGTGGAGACGGTAATCTGCCTCAATGGAATCCAGGCTGGGGCTGTGCAAGTCGTCGTAGTCGTGACGAGCCTCACGGTTCCGTCTTTCTTTGGGCTTGGAATTCTCCTTGAGGGCGTCCTTGTCTCTTATCGACTCGGGTCTCTGACTTGCAGACCGCCTGCGGTCTACTGTGATGTCCTCTCTTGAGGCAGAAGTGCCTGTGGAAGTAAAGGAGGCGCGTCGTTCTCTGCCTTCCCGTTTGCTCTGCTCTCGCTTAAGGGCACTCAATTCTGGCAAAATTAATCTCCGAATGGCATCTTCGACGGTTTCTAGTAGCTTGGGGTTGTTGATTGAAGATTTCGAAACTCCGGAACGCATGGAGCGGGTGTCCATGGAGCGATGGCTTGGGGCCAGGTTTGACGACAGAACACTTGAATCGGCGGCAGGAATTTGAGGCACATGTGACTCCGAGTGGCGACTTCGACTGGAGCGACGCCGCGAGGAAGTGTATGGCTCCTCGGTCGGAAGCTCGCTAATGCTCCGACTCTTTGATCGCCGCTTTCGCTCCTTGTCCTTGGGCTTATCCGATGAAGATTTGGAAGAACGATCTTTGGATCGAGTTTTGGTAGCCCGGGTATCCTCCAAAGTTTCGTCCAGGTGCTCACCCGAGCCTAGATCCCCTCCAGGTCCGGAGCCATCCAAGAAGCTGTCTGTGGCGATGGCAGAAATCTCCGATCCATTGGCGGGGGGGTAAGATTCTCTCTCGCTAGTCGGAATAAGAGGACTGGCAGGGCGGCGACGTCGCTGCGGCTGCTGTTTCTCCTGTGTGATTTCTATGTCGATGGGATTCCGTGAGACGGTAGACTCTTCAGTGGCCGATGCATACGACGTCACGCTATGACCGTCGGCGTCGATCTCAGGTACCTCAAGCTCACGCGACGGAATCCCATCTTCCAGAGGGATGCGTCGAGTCAGCGAAGTTTTGCGGGAAGTTTTCGTCTCCGTCACTTTGATGCTATGATCCCTTTTGCCCCTTTTGGAGGAGGAGGGGGTGAGCCGCACTCGTACGCTGGGTTTGCGGCTGGTCGAGCTCCCTGTCCTGCTGCCTTCGAAATACTCAATCAGCACAGACGTCTGAGAGCGCTGGTGGCTTCGGTAACCGCGGCTGCTGATTGTGCCTGTAGGGCCATCATCTTGTAGCGAGTAGCCCGATTTCTCATCGCCAAGCTTGGAGATGTCGGCGGTCAGCTCCGTGGGAGTGGTCGTCTCGTCGGTCTCGGTCGGCGCAGGCAATGGAAGGCTCTTCCTACTAACGGTGCTCATCTTGGGTACGGAGGCAAATCGGTACCCTTGCCCTCTACTCGTTGCGCGACCAGTGGCGTAGATGAAACACGCGAGAGTCTCCCAAGGGCCGACTGGTAGCGACTGGTGGAAGAAGAAGAGAGGGAATATTCAAGGTCGAGTAAGAGATTAAAACAGATAAATTTTATGCAGACATCCGGAACAAGGCCCAACGCTACAGCGAAGAATGGGTAAGGTAGGGCGCTTTGAGGGCGACGTCAGTCAGACAAAGGGAACGACGAGATGATGAAGAGAAGGCAAAGTCGAATCTCCCACTCGACCACTCAAAAGATGGACCCGACACAGGGGGGGTTGGAGGAAAACAAACTCACAGGAACCAAAGAGGAGAAAGCGGAATCGGGGAGGGCAGGGCAGTTATGGCGAAGCTCAGGCTCAGGCACCGAAAAGGAAGAGGGCCCAGAGCGGTAAAGAGGCTGTCGCTCACAAACGACGGACAGGACAGCCAGGAGAACGCTGCAGAGTCAGGGGAGTTGCTGCAGGGCCAGGCTGTGAGCTGTAGGTACTGAACGGGGAATGTACAGGCAATGCGGCGGGTGTCGAGTCGAGTATGTACGAGTACAGCTGAGGGATTGGGCTCTATCTGTGGATGGCTGTCGGTGAGATGGAGATGGAGATGGATGCAAATGCGCTTGGATGCGAAGATGTGGGGGGGCAGAGGCAGCGTCTGTGTCTGGCGCGGTCCGGGCAGGTCTGGCCGTGTGAGGCTCCCAAAGAAGGTCTTGTCTTGTTCTCTTTGACCCCCCTTCTTTTTTTTTTTTTGCGAGAGAGAGAGACGAGGGGGCGCAGGGCAGATGCGATGCGGGCGAAGGAAGAGGAGAGAGATGGTTGAGGCCTTGTTATTGTCCCGAAGCGGGCTGGGGCCTCTGCTTGATGAGTTGGCGCCGATGCGTGTCTGGTCCAATGGCGCTTGGGCCGGCAGGGGGGGAGGGTGGTGCCGCTGGTGGTGCCGCTGGACGGGTGCTAGCTGAGCACTAAACTTGTCCCAGCAGGGCCTAGAGGGCCTGGAGAGACCTTCTTGCACAGGGCTCTCTGGCGTGGCACGAGCAGGGTACCTCAGCGGTACATGCACGGTTACAAGTCTGTGGTAAGCTAACAGCTGAACAGAACATGGAAGAGATTTGCACCATCCACCAGCCACTCGATTTCTTCGTCCCCTTCTTGTCAGGTCAGGTTCAAGTTGTTTCCACTCTCTGTCTGCCAGTCCGTAGCCCCTTGCGTCTGATAGGCGGGTGGCGCAGTAATAGAAATCAAACGCTGGAGACGAAAAAAGAGTGGAAGAAAGAAAGAAAAAAAAGGAAGAGGCTGGTGATACAGCGCCGTCATTTGCACGAGCCTGCGCTACCACATAGCCAGTCAGCGTGGGAAAAGGGGAGCTCAGAGCTCGAATCGGAGCTGACGGCGGCCATGTAGTGTCACTTGAACCTGGAAAGTACCTACACATATCCATGGATCAAATGCTTGAACGGTCTACCGAGACAGAACAACGCACGCACACACCCGCCTCGTCTGTGTCATGTCCGTTGACGCCCAACATCTGATGCCGAATTGCTGTGATTTGATGCCCGCGCCTGTTTCTCGGGCCTCAGCTCCAGCTTATTCCCTCATCTGCATGCTCTAGTGCTTGCACGTCAAGGCACGCGGATGTTCCTCCCAGGTACCGCAGCTGTACTTCGGGCTTGGCCAGCCATCTCTTCTTCCCCAAGCCGCACCGCATCCACCCCCTGGCACATGGAACATGGAAAAGACAAAAATAAGCGGGACCTTCAGAGTGGAAGCTCTGCAATTGAAGTTACTAACGGATTAAGTCGGTTCTGTTTACTCCATGGAAAGATACCTATATCAATTAAATTTCATCAACGTAAAGTTGAATAAGTACAAAGATCTCCTACAGTATATCGTGCAAGCAGGAGAGTAAACAGAAAACCAACCTCACCATAGATAGCATATTCCTTGCCAGGTACCGTACTAAATAGGAATCATTTTGTCTTACTGGGCCATTTTCAAGTCCCGCTTATCTTTCCACCGCTTGATATCATTGACGAGCTCCAGACCCGCCCAAAATAATGATCCCAGACGGCTGATTTGACCAGAGCATCGGCCCAGCCGTCTCGTCTCTCGTTGACGCTGGCAGGGTAACCAAACCGCACTTTCAACTAACAAGGGACAGGGACCAGAAAATCCCCATGAAAGGGCTGGAGTGGGAATTTTACTGTACCTACAGCAGGTGATGTGCATGGGCTCAATGGATGCTTCATGCCGCAGCGCTTATTCGTAGCTTACAGGTACACGCACGGAAATCTGGGCTCGCACCCGCTCGATCGTGCTTCGAAACATCAACTCCATCTTCGTGCATCGTCAGTTCGTCTTTCGTTACCGATTGCGCGCGTATCCATGTAGACACTGCCGGGCCCTGTCACTTCTCATCTGTTTTAGGTAGATGGATAGGGCTGAGCCGCGGGTTAACTTCTCAACATCTAGTACGGCTCATGCTCAGTGCGGAGAACTTTTATCCATCTACTACAGAACTGCCGTGACTATGTTATACCTCTGGTGCGAACTTGAATCTATCTGATAGGATGATAGGGTGCCTTTTGTGGCCCATAACGCCGTCCAACACACACAGATGGCCCCCAATGTAGTCGATATGTATCCGGTCTAGATACTATTTGGATGCATTGGGTGGATTTCCCCCAAGCAAACATGGCTTCTTACAACAAAAGTCTTTTCGTTTTTCATCATCCTCCCTCGCACACCAGGGACGTGTGACTACTCGTACATGCCGTCCTTGGCAAACCGGCACATGCGTACCACTGTGCGAGCACAAGAATACAGGAATGTTAAAGAAAAAAGACGGTGGTCATTTGGAAAGGTGCATTAACCCGTGACACCGGCTAGGCTCGTTTGTGTGTCTCATCCACTATCGCCTTCGGCAACGAGCAGATATTCTGTACGAGTTTCTCCGACACGAAGCTTGTGAAGCACGAACTAGAGCGGCCTGAGGCAATACCATTCAAGATGCAAAATAATCCTTTTCGCCAATAATGTGTCTCTTTATTTTAGCTCCTCGATATTGTACACGAATGACTCCATGTAGTTATTTGATATCAAGTGTTGAACAAGATAGGCCCTTATAGGGACCAGATAGGTCATCCGTCACTCCAGGATGGCTGTCCGGTACCCCGTGTCTCAAATCTAAAGCGATATATGATGATACTAGAGGGATATAGCGATGGTAGTCCTACTTTTAAACTTCGTGTAGTCAGTCGCTGGGGGTGTTGTTAGATAGCTTGTCTTGCCAGCTCCATTATTAAAACCAAGGGGTCCATGTCTCGGATGAGGAGAACCTGAATCCTGATCAGACCACTCACCGGGAATTCTTTCCGAAAGACATCTTTGAGTAGTTTCTCGCTAATACTTGAAAGGGCTAAAGAGTTGGGAAGATCCACAGATATAATTCATCAATATGAGGAGATAAATGCTGAACACTGGTATCCGACACACTATCCAAGGACTCCGAAACGCATCTGCTTGCCATGAAACACAAAATCAACTCAAAGTTCGAGATTCACACCATGGACGCCTCAAATCCGTAGAAAGACAACTTCCAACTACATCAGCCATGGCCGCCCCCAAAAGCCTCCCTTACACTACCGTCCTCCTCGACTCAGTCGTGACCGCCGGTGGTGGCTCCGCGATATACTCTGGCGGCCTCCTCCCCTCCTCCAAGTCTCTCAGCTCCGTTGGCCTTCCAGCTCCCGCTGAGGCTTCGCTTTCTTCTGTCGTGATGACCTTGAACTTGTACGGGGGCGGCGCTTCTCCCAGCTCGTTGAGGCCTTCTTGAGAGTGAAACCCGCCCCATGGATTGCGTCTGTAGTGCCGTGGGATGAACATGATGGTCCCATCCCGTGTGACCCATCGCCCGCGAGCCCAGCCATCAGCGGGGACGAGACGGCGGCGGCGGCGGCGTATGTGGAAAAATAAGAATGCTGAGCAGACGACGAATATGGCGAGGAGAGGGATGATGACATAAGTCAAGGGCCGCGTTGATGTTGGCTGATCCGTACTCATGATGGTGGTGATGAGCTCGTCAGCTCATGTACGCGTAAATGCGCCTTGCGTCGATGGCTGCTCTCAAGTTCGGGGGCCGTTCAAATGGATTCGTATACGTGATATGGCTCAGTAGCATAGAGTCGCAAACTCTACTGTGAGAATAAAACAAGACAGACAAAAAAGAGGCTTATCCCAACGACGGATGTGATGGAATGCAAAGACCGCAGGCACAGCAAAGCATGTAAGAGAGAAAGCGTCGCAAAAAGTAGAAGAAGCAAAACACAATCCCACTCGCCCTAGAAGTGACGGATCCTTATGAATAAACTACATATACTCGGGGCAACCTCTTTCGCAGACGTCACTCGCCCCCAACCCGCTTTCAGCATCCCCGGAGCTCCCAATCCATCCGCGGGCCGGCCATGGAGGCACAAATGGTAAAACGCCATGAGCAGATCGTCGCAGAGAGACTGGAGGGAGTGGCTTTCCACGGCCCCAGTTATCCGTGGTGGTGTGCCTGCCGGGAGCAGATAGAGACAAAACTAGTGGCATTACGTGTCTGTTTTGTCAGTTTTGGAGCAGTTCTAGCCCCCCTCTTTATTAGTACATAGATCGAATGGTTGGTGTCTGGGATGAAGATTATATTGCTTGGCTTGGTTCCAGTCCAAAGTGCGGGGAGCGTGGACGGGATAGTGATACCGAGGGGGTGGCGCCGTGGACCAAATGTGATGTGATTTGGAATACGATTACGGGCGCTGAAGACAAATGATTGATTCTCCTTCGCTTTGCTTCTATCATCCTTTATTCAATAACGACACACCTTCTTATGGATAGGTATAGATAGTTTATTTGTAGTCTTTTTATATCGAAATCAAGGTCTCTCCACTCCTCAGTGATACCGGAGGCGCTTGCCCGGAGCCGTCAAAGGTCCAGGTCCGCCCGCCCGCCTGCCGGACGCTAAAGTGACGGACTGGAGCCCTGTAACTCAGCGCCTGTGGCTCAAGTCGAGCCTGAGGCAGTCTTTCAAATCCACCACTGATCATCATCACTTTAGCGCAGCCTTGCATCCATCAGTTCACACCTACAAACCGTCGGCCAAATCACCACCAATTGCCCATCATGCCCCGTGCCATCAGAGGTACCTTTTCACCCTCTTTAATTCTCTTCTCGACACTCTCTGTTCATCACTAACGTGCGCCTAGGCGTCTTGATCGAGTGCGATCCCTCCATCAAGTCCATCATCGTCAACATCGACAGCGTGAACCACGACTTTATCATCGAAGACCTAGACGAGGAGCGTGTCGTTGTCAAGGAGAACATGGTCCACCTTTTGAAACAGAAGCTCGAGGACGTATGTTAACCTCTCGGCACCTACTCCCTTCTCTTCGGGTTTGTTTGCTTTAGCTCACATGTTACCTTTCACAGCGCCTTAAGGAGAATCTGCCTCCCGTCGACGAGTCCGGCTCCGAGTAACGCACGCTTACCGAGCACCGACAAACCTCTCGAGCATCACTTATGCATATTAGAGCACCGTTTTACCGATATGAAATGTTTGTTTCACTAGACAAAATTCGTGCATTACCAGGCGGTCTAGTCTAGCCATTGTACATACCGCCACTACTTTAATATCCAAACAACGTTCCTATCCGCAGTCGGCCGAATACTCTACAACTTGGCAAACGTCGGCTTCTGCTTCTTCAACACACTCAATATCGCCGCGGGGAAATCCGCTCCCTGCAACGCCACCGAATTCCACAGCTGCGTATACCGCAGAGTGTCCACAGTGCTGTGATCTCTCGCGTGGTTCAACAGCTCCTTGGTGCCCTGCACTGCCACGGGGCTCTTCTCTGCGATATTGGCCGCAAGGTCAATGGCCACCTGCACCGTCTTCTCCTTGCCTTCGTGCACTTGGCTCACGAAACCCACCGCGAGGGCCTCCTGTGCAGAAAAGTCACGGGCCGTCAGGCACACGTCCTTGACCCAGGACGTGGATCCCACGATCTTAGGGAGACGAGCAAGCGTGCCAATGTCAGCAGCGAGACCGATGTCGACCTCCTTGACGGCAAAGCGGGTGTTGGAGGCGCAAATGCGGATATCGGCGGTGCAGGAAATGTCGATGGCGAGGCCGAGGGCGATGCCGTGCATGGCGGCAATGACGGCTGTAGAATCACATGTTAGATATATTACCCTGATAGAATCAAATAACAAGCTCTTTTCTAAAATAAGCAAGACATAATAGCAAACTTACGCTTCTCGCACTTCTCCATGGCCCCGATGGAAGCCTGGAACTCCTCAATCTGCGCCCTCATGCCTTTGGCCTTCCTCGCCGGATCCTTCTGGTCCGACATGAGCGTCGAGTCCTGCGATGCCGACTGCACGTCCAGGCCAGCCGTGAAGGCCTTGTCGCCCGCTCCGCTCAGCACGACGGCGCGCACGTCGGCGTCGGCGCTCAGCTGCTGGAAGACGCGCCCAAACTCGAGCCACATGGCCTCGGAGAAGGCGTTGAGCTTGTCCGGGCGCTGGATCTGCACGTGCGCCACGAAGGGCTTGGGGGAGGTGACGGTGAAGAACTTGTAGGCGGAGTAGGCGGCGAGGGGGGATCCTGCCCCGGATGACGATGATGATGAGGCCATCTTGAGGGTTTGATGGGGTTTGATGCTTTGCGTTGGCTGTGGATTGTTTAGTGGGTGAGATGGCAGATGAGTGACCAGAAGATGGTTCAATCGCGGATAGAAGGGGTATTTTGTAGATGGCGATTAGTAAACAGAATCAAGTCACATAGAGTCAATACCAATCCGGCTGGAGACGAAATGAAGAGTTCAGAGGAATCGTGAAAGTTGTTGAAAGCATCTCGGCTTACTTGGCTACCTAGGTAGAACCTTGGCAGAGCATTGTCCTCTCACAGTAACTCCAACCAAGCCGAGGCACAGCTCCAGAGTGGGGCCCCCAGCCCAGCCGCCGAATCTGGGGAACGCAGCTTCTGATCGTGAGATCCGTACTAACAATACTCGTACTCATAGTCCATTACATTTAATATTACAATGGCGATTACTTCAATTTCATTGTTACATATAATACTTCATAGTATCAATGGTCTCTAAGGAAAATCTAGTTCTTTTGGTCTTGTAATCCCTATACTTCGACGCCTAATCACATGCGTCGAAGGATTATTAGTCAAACCAAGAGCGACACATCAACGCTCTTCTATTGTTTTTTTTTCCCTTTTTTTTTCCTTTTTTTTTCCTTTTTTTTTCCTTTTTTTTTCCTTTTTTTTTCCTTTTTTTTTCCTTTTTTTTTTTAGAAAACAGATCCATGGAGATCAGAGTGTTTATAGCATTTGATTTTTATAGTAAATAACTTTGTAAGGGTTGATAGGTAAAAGTCTAACAATAGAAGAAGAAGAAGAAACCTCCGATCCTAACTGTCTTCATAAAGACAACAGAGTACATGTATTCACGTATTACGAAGCTCCCTGCCAGCCACTATAATGCTATTATAATTACTGATTCATTTTACTTACTTACTTACTTACTTACTTATTTATTTAAAAAAAAAAGAGAGTAAAACGTGATGTCGCTATATTGCTACGAGTATCATGCAGTTATCTCATGACATTTGGGCGCAAGCTATTCATCTTGATAAGTGCTCTGTCATCACTCCCCAACGCTGGCTTCGCTTGATGTGCTTCTTCTTCTTTTGAGGTTTCTCCGGCCTGAATCGCTCGTCGCTAGGGCATGAGCAACCGAAAAAGAGTTACCTGTGCCATCAGCAATTAAGAGAGGCGCTGAACCGACGTCAGAAGTCCCGACACTCGTCGTCGTGTCTCCACGTCGAGTGGGAAGCTTGATGAAAACCACACGTCTAAAAGTCACAGTTACCAATAGGGAATCAGTCATGTCCACATTGGAAGTGCTCCCGGGCCACTCGGAAGTCCCAGGTCTATATTCCATTGGTACAAAGCAGATTTTTTTACCGTTTAGCAGAATCCAGCGGCCCCGTTCAACCCAGTGCTCGTCGGAGCGATAGTCGTAGGAGTAGCCAAGTCGTGGGGATGTCTGCCAATGCTTCCACGAGGAAGTTTTATAGAAGACAGATTTAGTAGTGAGAATTCGGCCATTTATTGGATCAAAAGATAGTAATCGAAGATGTTCATTACCGTCAAAAGCAAAGCTCTGCAGACAAGCGCCGGTAGCAACGTCAAATATTTGGGCCTTGGATTTTGTAATGCAGGCCAAGATCGCCGAATCAGATGAAAAGGATATCTTCGCTTCGTTAAAAAAAGCTGGAAGTGAATCTTTTCTTTCTTGAACAGGGTTAACCACAACAATGTTACCTGTATGTAACTGCCAGATTCGTGCTTGGAGTCGCCCAGGATCCCAAAATGCTGCTACGTATGCAGAATCAGAGGAGATTGAAGGACTGATAATCCCGGTTTGTTCCAGCAATCCATCGTGAAGTGCATATTTATGGGCGAGTAGGCCGGAATCTATGCTCCAGATGTATATTTCACCATTGAAGTTGCCAACGACCAGATATTTTCCATCACTGGAAAATGCTACTGACGTAGACAACACCCTGTCTGGGCATTCAAGTAAGCACACAGACTCTCCTGTGATAACACGCCATATCTGAATGCCAGAAAAACCATGGCTGCTAACATGAGCCAGCAGCTGAGAATCTGGAGAGAAGATCAAGGGTTCAAAAGCTGACTTATACCCTGGAAAGTTACCTTCGAGCACATGGATCAATTGCCCATCATGTCCATTCCAAACGTAGACTTCGCTATAATAAGAACATCTCCACGCCACAAACTTTGAGTCAGGTGATATAGTAACGTTGTCAAAGGAATCATTTAGTCGCAGTTGTCTCATGATAGCGAACCAGATCTGAATTGCCCTACTTTGTTGCTGTAGGGCTATAACCTGGCGTCTGTCAATATACTCTCCCGTTTCGATACTCCAGAATTTGATAACAATGCGGCCTAGAAACGTCGCCAGGATCGCCGAGTCGGGAGAGATAGCAAGATACTCCAGCTTCTCGTAACCCGAGAGTCTAATGTTATGCAATAGTCCCCATGTATGTGTGTCCCAGAGACGCACTTGGTATTCTGGCTCCCTGGTAACTAGGACTTTGGAGTTTGGTGCAAACCAAGCATGTTCAAGTTTTCCGGTTCTTGAAATGAAACTTTCCCTCTTCTCCTCATCCAGACTAATGAGATGTTTTATTTTTGCACCCGTCTTCGCGTTGTGCACTCTAACGCCATCGCTGGACGATAGAGCCAGAAGCTGAGAGTTAGGTGAAAACGTTGCGTGCAAGTAGGGTACTTTGTCGGGCTCAAATGAATTACGGCAGCAGGCCGTCTCAGTATCCCATATCCTTACCAAGCCGAGTCCATGAGATGTTTTGCGATACCACGACGCTACTAAATCCCCCTTGGGTGATAAAGCAATAATCATTTCCTCAAGGGACTCCATTATTCCCATCGAATTGACCCTTGAAGGGAATTGTGAGTTATAACTTCCATATGCGAAACCCAAAGATTGGTCTCCAATGCTGTATTCCTTGTCCATGCTCCATCTTTTCATGATGCCATCTTGGGACACAGATATAAAGTCATTAGAGTTGGTAAAGAAGGCAATTCTACTACCCAGAGTTATCTGAAAAGTACCTGTACTTTTGAGAGCACTCGAATCCACTCTCCATAATCTGAGTACGGGGATGAGTTCATCGTTACTCACTCGGCCCACCAAGGACCAATCGGAAGAGAAAACCAACTTTGGAAAATGCGATGTATCAATACGACGCAACTGTTGCTTAGAACGGCGAAGACGAAGACCCCCCAGAGTCGTATTCGGACTATATGTCACTCTTGCAAGGATGGGTGGCGGTCCAAACTTTTCACATACAGTCCGCTCAAATGTCTTCCGGATAGTACGGTTATCTTCCTCGAAATTCATGGCTGAAAAATAAAGCTGTAAGGGCCAATTAGACACAGATACCGTGAATCCTATACTCTTAACCATATGATGAGCATCAATAGTGAATTGCCTGAGGCCTTGTGCTTCGCTATCTCTGTGCGAATTTGTGGCTTGAGAAGCCTCGCTCTCAATACTCGGGCTGCCCAAATAGCTTTTGACGAGGTCTTTGAGTTTTTGGAGAGCATTCTGAGCCTGTGGGTAAAGGCTGCGCATAAGAGATAAAGACTCTATCCAACAAAGAAATTTTTCTTTGAGGAAGGAGTGAAGTTTTTCGTCGTCTTTGAGATATTTGTCTTTCTCGAATCCTTCAAATTGGTAGCCCAAGACTAGATGCTCAACCCAGAATACGCAGCAATATCTTATGGGAAACAAGGGATCGGCGCTATTGTCTCTTGGGGGTATCTCGTCGATATGTATTCCGGGATCCTTCAGGCCGTATATGTCGTATTCAAGGACACTAGACATAGCTTCTAGTGAGGTTTCAAACATCTTGTAATGCTGGTGCAGAATGGGAAAGATACGCTGAGCTGCATTCTCCACGATATAATCCTTAGCTGATTGATGAATAAAGTATATAGTATCTTCTCTGATCGATAAAATCGATCCACAGTCTTTCGCCATGTCGCGTATATCTCGCAAGTTGTACGTGGTTTTGAAGTGCTTGCTCTCTTTCCAATGCGAGTTGACGAAAAGGAGGAGCTCTTCAAGGTGAAGAGGTCTCTTGGCTGTAGTGATAATTGAGAGTAGGACTTGACAGGCTTCTCGGCCTTTTCGCCCCAGTTTCTCAGTCCGGTCCAATATTAGACTGTAGAGATTTTCTAAGTGTTTGGGTACCTCCTCCAACACGTCTTCCACCCTCCAATGGTCTGTATTGTGTAGCTGATCAACCACCAGTGCTACCCATAAGAAAGTGCCCTGAGCCTTGCTTTTTAACACATCAAACGTTTTAGTTTGAAGCTGTTCATCATCTTTCAAGGCGTCGATTTCTTGAACATGGTGGCTAATATATTCATCAATGGACATAGATACCTGTTCAGCATTCTGCTTCAATTCCAGGACAAGCTTTTGAGGAACTTGACCAAGCCCCTTCTCTATGTCTTTCTCATTCCGACTCGAAAGAAGCCACTTCACACGGCCACTTGTTTTGATGATGAGATTGAGGAGACGTCTGCAATCTGTTATACACTCATCGAGGGCATCGACAACACAGATGACATGATTTAGCCCCGGATCATTGGTGATGGTCTCAAAGACATCGCATAGAATGACCAATGAGTTGGCTCCATCCAGCTGATCCTTGAGTTTATCTTCATAGTTGTCTCGAACGCTTGAGAGAAGTCTCGGGTGTCTCTTGAGCAGCGATTTGATCAATCCGCCGACAACAGCTGCGGCGGTGTTGATTCTGTAGTCTGTGGCTTGGCAGAAGAAATAACTTAGATTTTCGTTGTGTGAATTCTGTTCCAAGTCTTCGATGATGCCACAAAGCAGCATTGTCTTGCCTTTTCCAGGATCTCCTTTGATCCAGAGGACGCCGCTCTCTTTCGTATGGCGCCATTTGTTGAACTCTTCATGTTCTAAGATCCAGCTAAACGACTCTTTCAAAAGGGGTCCTTTCAACATTAAAATTCTTTTTTTATCGTAAACAGGATCCGTTTTGCTAATCTCTTGGAGAAATAATCTGTCGGCGTTCGAGGTATCTGTACCGCTGGTCAGCTTTACGTCTTCACAAGTGACACAGGGAACATACCAGCATTGACCGTGATGTGATTGCCATTGCCCTGATTGACGATCGCATTGTTTCCAACGGTGTTTCCAGAGAAGTTGCGAGGATTTTCCATGTTTTGATAGTCTTCTCGTTGATGAATCAATGTTTCATGCTGTCGGGCATTAACATGTAGGTGACAAAATGATTTAGGCTGCAATCCCAACAGTTGCAGCCGACTTTTATAGAAGAGGCTGAGCCGCAGTACATAGGTACATGTAGTTAGGAATATGCCCAATAGGCTTGAAGCGTTACCCGCCAAGTTCCAGGCGTCTATTCTTCTGCATTTTTAGGCAAGATAGATACTCGTATGAGGTTGCAGCAGATAAGAAACTTACAAATCAGCCGAAAAAACAACTGATCTTGTTGGGTGGTCAAGACGCCTCATTTTTGGAGGCAAACTTCTCCCAGTCAAAATGAAAAAGGAGTAGAGCAAATAGCAGTTGGAAAGGTACATAGCCTACATTACGGTAACTTCACATTGACTGCAACACAAGTGACCAAAAATGATTAAGAGAAGAAATAAAAGACGATGCACGTATAAACAATGGCTCCAAAGCCTAAACTGTAAGATTATCATTCTTCCCGCCCCTGTCTAGTCTCTCCAGAGCCAGACACTGTTGTTAGCCTTTACATTACGGCCATCCCGAATTCCATTTCTACCGTACACCAGGGCATCAAAGTCTAATCGCCGGGTTGAAAAGGCCCCATCAATACCAAAAGAAGAGAGAACATCATAGTTTCAAATCGATGAAGATTTACACCTTTAGAGAAGAAGGGTGCCGAACAGGGTAAAGGCCAAAGTCAAACCAGACACGATGAATGGTGCCTTGTCCAAGGGACTATGGGAGAAGGAGCCAGCAGCGCTGTCGGACTCCGTCTCGGAGGCAGATCCGGATGTGCTAGTAGGAGAAGCCGTACCGCCCGTTACACTAGCCGTTGCGGTACCGCTATCAGCGGCGTTCTGAGAGCCATCGCCGCCAAGGCCAGGACCGGAACCAGCACCCTTCTTCATGAACTTGTTGGCAGCTTCAGGCATCTCGGGGATCAGGCTGGGGTCGACATTCCAGGTAGAGTCCTTGGGCGGGCACTTAGCAGCGTGACTAGAGCTGGCAGCGCCGCCGGAACCGGTAGGAGTCGGGTTATCAGCCAAGGCACTCTTGAAAAGGTTGTACTCGTCCGACTTGGAGATGGAGTCACCCTTGATAGTGACAATTCCATAGTCGTTGTCCTCCTTGGAGTATTCGTACATGATGCCACCGGAGTAGACTGAGCTCATCTGCGAGCTCATCAGGGCAGACAGCTCCTCAAACTTGCGAGGGCGGTTCTTGATACAACCCCACTCGGACAAGCTGGGAAACATGTTAGCATTCTGTGGAAGGGTGGTAGGGATAGTGCACATACAAAATAGGGATGCCGTAGTCGGTAAAATTCTTAACCTTTTGGTCCCAACCAGAGGTCTTGAAGTCGCTGTTGCACCAAGAGTAATCATTAAAGGCAAAGAAATCAGATCGCTCGTCATCACTGCCACAGTTCATGTACATGGCCGTCTGCATGCGGTTGGAGGAAACGTCGGCAGCGGAGTATCCAACGGGAACCTTGCGGAGTCCTCGAGAGTTGATGTAGTTCTTCATGTCACGAGTGACAGCCTTGACATAGGGAGCAGACTTGTCAGTTCCAGGCTCGTCGTTGATGACCTCGTTGCCAGAGAAGAAGGCCAGTGTGTTGTCGTACTTGGCGAACATCTCAACAGTAGCGAAAACGCTCTGAAGATACATGGTGTTGTAGGAGGGTCCAGGCTTAAGACGGTTGATGGAGTAGCCTGGGTTGTTGACGTCAAGAACCAAGTAGATGCCGGCATCGGCGAGGGCGTTCATGCACTGGTCGTGATCCTTGGAGTTGTCGACGGCGTAAACACGAATAGTGTTAATTCCGAGGTCCTGGAAGTTCTTGATATCGCGGAGGCAGGTCTTGGGGTCAGCGAGAGGATCCTCGTTGGCCGCAGCACCACCGGGCTGGTAGTCAATACCACGGAGGTAGAAGCGCTTGCCATCAGCCCAGAAAGCTGTAAAATTTGAGCTTGTTAGCAGATTGTTCTTATTGAATAAAGTAGACTGCATTGTGTTGTTTGACTTACCATTTCCAGAGGCCGAAACAGCGGGCAGTGAGGCTCTCTTGGATGGAGGGCTGTCCTTTGATGGGGTGGGAGAAGCCATGACGGCGCCAAGGCCGGCAACGGCTGAGAGAAGAGCGAGTCCCTTCATGGTGACGCCAATCGCTGATGGATGAATGTGAAATGGCACAAATTGATAAATTGCCGGCAGATGAGCGCAGGCAAAATGTATGGATAGATGGATGAGTCTCTGTAAAGAGTGGAAGGGAGCTGAATCGAGTCGAGTCCGAGAATTATACGATAGATTGGCTAACGAAAAAGACGAAGAAGGAGGGAAAGAAGGAAGAAGCGAAAGGACGCCGCAGTAACGAGAGAGAGCTGGTGAAAACGAGTGAAGAAAGAAGTTGGTTGGGAAGCTCTGGGCGGGAAGGAGAAGATGTTTCGGAAAGAAGAGGGAGGGAGGGAAGGGCAGGAAGAGAAAAGGGCAGCTGGAATGGAGGGCTAAATATTAATACCTACCACGAACCACGAAAAAAACCACAACACCACAACCTGACGTGACTTGACTTGATTTGATTTGCTCCCCCATGCGTGACCCGACCCTGTACAAGGCAAGACAAGGCCATTTCATTTAGCGGGCCCCCCGGAGCTGTCCATCACTGACTGATTGAGTCGGGGCACAAACATTCACCATCCATTGATCCATTGACCACAGCTTGCGAGGCATCAAGCCGCCAGACGGGCCAAAGCTTCCAATGGCTGGCCCGCGAGTGTCGCACACGAGCCCACATGGAGACGAGGTGGATGATCCACCGACCGACCGACGCCACTACGACCTACGAAACCGCCAGCTCGACTCTGGTCTGCCATGAAATGTAGGGAGAGAGACAAAGGAGGGCGAAGCTGCGAGGTTGGGATGGGCAGACAGTGTGAGACACTGCGCGGAGAGGCCCTCGACCGTTTTTTTTTTGTAACCTGCTCAAGTTACAGCCAATGCAGATCAGCTCAAGCTCAGCTGAGTTCAAGCTGGGTAACAAGGAGGTATGCAGCTCATTCACAATGGGAAATCAGCAAAAGAAAATAAAAAATAAACATCTGGGCAAAAAAACTCAATTGGATTAAAGCTGAAGCTACTACAAGATGGGATTGTCCATGCAGAGGCGATGCCAAAGTCTATTTGCGATGCCACCTCCTGCTATCTCTCGTATTACCCCGAACCTGCAGCCAATTGGCGACCTGAGCCGACCAAAGATTCGGTTAAACACGAGAGAAGAGGGCTGCGTCGATGCTTGGACGGGCATAGCCAAAGGTACGCGTTTGCATCCGGTGACATATACCGATCGTCATCGGTCCACCATGCCCCTTGGCCTAGATTCTTGATTTCTTGCTTGTATGCTTGTTTGTTTCTTTTAATAGCCTCTCGACCTTTTTATTCCATGCACGCCTTATCTATCAATTGTTTTATCACGAGTCGCATATATTCGCAATTGTTACCGGGAGCTCGGCATATGTTGCAGTCAACCAACTCTTCACAATAAACCTCAAAAGCCATCACCATCCAGAGTGGACCGTGACTCCATCTTGATAGGCCGCCGCTCTCGAAACTTGAAACTCGGTCGTCGTGTGTGGATGCTCCGAATAAAGCCTCCAAGGTTATTTGTTCCCGCACCACCCCTGCCAAAGGCCCCTCTCGCACGCACATCGAATCCACTCTCCACCGTCTGCTTCTCGAAGCCATACGGCTTGGATCTCCATTGCAGAACGAAAATAGATACGAGTACAGTATGATCAGTCGGTTCATTAATACGGTTACTAGAAGCATAAAATAGACGGCGGTTTCGTGCTGCATGCTAATGCAGGCAAATGCAATTATTGCCCTAAGGTTCTTATATCTACCTCCAGCCCATCGGCACTCTGAAGAAAGCAGGTTCAGTATCGAATACACCAAAAGGCTGTCCTATCGGAGCATCTCCAACTTCCTTCCGCCTCGGCTTGCCTCTTTCGTCCTCACCTTAAAATTTAGAATCAAGTCAAGCCTTTGTCAAGCTTGTCAAGGTACCAAAAAAAATCCCCGAAAGGATCAAATCCCTCCCACCAAGCGCCACCTTCACAGGGAATCTCCCTGCCCGCACAGATCCAAACCCACAAAAACCTTCTGATCTTCAGGGGCCATCACCATCTTTAGTTGTTTTGAACAAACGCTTGACACTTGTACATACTATCTACATAAAGTCATCACAGAAAGCTTGTTGGCTCAACGTCAATGCCGCTAAGCTTCACCGGCTTTTTTGAGACATTCTGAAGTGCGGAAATTTGAATCGGCGTGGCGATCTTGCTATGCTCGTCAGCTGCTTTCGCCTTGCGCCTCGATTTAATCTCCCATCGGATTCTCCTAGATAAAGTAGATGAAGCTTAGAATGTCGAAAATGGGAAACCCCTGGCTATCATTTCCGGATGCAAGAACTCTGCGTTGTTGATGAAAATCAGGTGAGGTGTAAAGGGGAAGCTCCATTTCTTGCTTCATCGTCAAATGTTCAAGATGCAGATTATCATCTGCCAAGAACTTGACACTCACTCCGCCATTACATCACTCACGTTGAAGTCGTTCAACCTCAGCATACCTAATCGTACCCAGTAGTCACAGCAGAGAGCGTCAAAGTAGGGATCATAACATTCATTATCACATTCATCACCCTTCCACATCTAATATTCTTCCCAACCTCCAGCAATAAAAAGAAAGGCTGAAGAATGAAAAAAAAAAGTTCATAATCTTTAGATAGCATCAAACCGCTCTATCCGTCATTGTTTTTTACCCAACACTGCCCGCAAAAGTTCTACTCCCCAGGCACGCTGAAAATCTCCTCAATGCCAGTCCAAGCACCCTTTGCACGCTCTTCCCAGTAGCTGTCCTTGCCCGTCTTGATCCTCCACACTTCCTCTCCCTCCGGAGACTCTTCCGCCTTGACGAACCACCGTGGCTTGTGCTGCTCGCCTCGCTCTTCCAAGACGCGGCGACGAGCTCGCTGTGCTTCCTCCAGTTTGACCTTCCAGATCTCGGCCTCGTCTAGGTTGCCCTGCTCGGCGAGTCGCTGATCCTGACGCAATCTGCAGTCGGTCGGCGGCAGCTTGCCCTTCTCAATCTCTGTGATTTCGTTAAGCGAGGCTGCGAATGCCGTCATTCCATACGTCTGGGTAGGATTGTCCACCATTTTGCCGACATGCCAAATCTCTTCGCCTCCTGATTTTCCAGGGCCAGCCGTCTTGAGCCCGTTAGTCCAGGTGCCGGTGAGTCCACTGCCCGTGTTGCCGCCATCTGGTCCAAACGTCTCCACATTGACATCTTCGGCTCTTCCACCAAACATGCCCTTGCTTCTAAACTCAACGGCTGCTTTGTGGCCGGTCGAGTCGTTGGTCACATTCATCGTTCCGACAGGCTCCACGTACTTCTCGCCCATTACCACGTTTCGCAAAAACATCGTGGCAATGTTCCACGAGTACAGCTCGTCAGATCCGTCTGACAGTCGCAGCACAACTCTTACACGACCATCAGTCGTAATCTCGGCACTTTTGCCCCAAAACTTCTGACCTGGGGCGGCAGATTGAGAGAGCGACCAACCGGCAGATTCAGCTTGCATAGCCAACTTGACAGGCCGATGTTGAACCTTCTCCACAAGCAAGCGGAAGCCGCCAGGGGTTTCCTTGTTCGAACGCACCAATTCAAACGTCTCTCCCAGCAGAGGGTTAAACGGCTTGCGGATAGCTCGCTCCTTGGCACGACCACTGCTAAACTGTGAGACGGCAAAGGCGGTAACGTACAGCAGTCGCTCGGTTACCGATCCGCGCTTAGCAGCCTGGTCCAAAAGTTGCGCATATTCTAGTTGCTCTGCAATCTTCTGTAGCAGGGAGATGGGCTCGTTGGCGGAAACGGGCATGCTGATGGTACTAAGATCTTTGCCAACATTCTTCCGAACAAACGCAATCAGACTGGGGGGCAAAACCATCGCAGGCGGTATCCCGGTTCTTCGGCCAACTGTGACATCAAGAGGCAACGGAACAAGACTCTTTGGTTTGGCTGGAAATAGCGCGTTTGCGCCACCACTGCGCACCTCTTCCTCTTCGACGGATGAAATAGACGAGTTATCATGCGAAGAGGCATCATCAGCGTCTGACTCGTGCGGCTCATCGTCGCTGGCATCAATCTTGACGACCCTTGTAGCATCTTCAGCGTCAAAGAATTCATCTCCTGTAGAGGTAGTATCCAAGCTCAGGCGAGAGGCGGCATCAGCAGACTTGGGCACCGGTATCCGCCGTCGTTTGCTGTTGTTGATGAGAATGGTGAATTCACTGACAACAGAATCGAGGTCGGCCAGCAAAGCCGCGCAATGATCCTGCAAAGATTTTTCCTCCTGGGTCGCCCCTTTAGACCTGCGCTTGTTCGCATCAGTGTGGTCTTCGATCGTTGCTGAATCCGGCCGCAGCGTCGGAGGGGTTGAGGCCGATACGGAGTTACTAGACTTGCGTTTCCAGAAGGACTTCTTCTCCGCTGCATCGCCACTTTCATCAATAGCACTCCCCGGTGGACCCAGGAAGTGGTGCGATGACGAAGACGTCGGTCTCGGTAGTGCCGCAACCTCCTTGGTTAGACGGCGCAGCGCATCACGAGTTCCAACAACGCGGCTAACCAGGGTTTCGACCTGCTGCCATTCAACCTCTTCGTCGCGGCCTCCATGGTGGCCAGCAAGGTTGTCCTGCTGTAGAGTGCGGTTGTCAACCTGCAAGCCAAGCTTTGGCTGCTGCGGCTGGCTTTCAAGGCCTCTCGCCAATTTGCTCGCCTTTTCAAGAGCTCGAGCCCAATCTTGAAATTCCTTGTCGTTGGGCGCTTTGAGGTGCCATACTTCAGCACCGGAATCTATGCTAATTTCCCTTCTCCTCTCATCGGCAGCGATGGCAGCCAAGCTCAAGGGAATTGCTCCACGAAGAGCAGAGGAATTCCTGTTGTAGTAATAAGACAGGGTGCAGGTAGAGTAATCGAGGGAAAAGAAGCGTCTAGCATAACCCTGTCCCTTCTTACGTCTTCTCTTTGAAAGTGTTCCAACATGGTAATTGGCCGGCATAGTTGCTTCGGATACAGTGCGCGCATGGCCCTTGCTCGGGTGGCTATGGAAGCTATCCACGGAGGCAGAGGGATCTCCCTCTCGGGTTGGCGGGCTGCCATGCATACCCAAGCTGGTCTGGCTAGCATTCGGCATCTGCAGATTCGGGAGATGGTTGGCGCTCTGTGGAGCCGCACCGGTAGGATATGTCAGGACGACAAATGTGGCTGTCTTGGACGTTTGCTTGGAAAAGGTGTTGTCAAAGACCAGGCCATACATGCCCGTCTGCCCGAGGGGCACGTCGTAAGCCCCCATGGACACCTTGTCCGCCTCGCACTTCCCAAACCATTTTATCGATATAAAGCCCTTGCTGGAAAGGAGATCCTGCGCTGTGACATCTTTCTTGGCAAATCGGCTCGCTTTGCCCTCTGCAAGTTCTTGTGTTTGTGAGCTATTGGAGTCGAAACCGTCGCCGGCCGTGGAGGAGAGACCCGTAGCACCGCTGCCGGGGTGTTTAACGATGCCGAAGTTTCTAGATGGTTGCTCAGTCAATTAGGGTTCACAGCAGAGTGCATTCGACTCTCTGGAGCAGCAGCTACTCACATGGACTTTTTATGTGGTTGTACGCTCCAGGAGAGGGTGTTCCCCTCCTCGACCTTGACCCAGCGGACAATGTAGGACTACATGATTCGAGTCAGCCTTTCACAGCTCGTTGCAGCCTCGGGGAGGGAGGATTGAGAGGCCATACCCTGCTGTGGACCTCTAGTCTCTCTATGCCAGCCATTGCTCCTGAAATGTCTCCAGCAAAGGCTCCGGCGTCAGTTGTGTAGCAGAGGGTCGCAAAACAGGCTGCGTGTTTTAAAGCTCCTGTTCCATGGCAAAGCTCCCTGTATGTTCCAGATCTGCCGTCGGGTCCGTCGGTTGGGGCTCAGACAAAGGAGAAGCGAGCTGACTGAGCAAATAAGTGAGATGGTTTGTGGCTGGGAAGTGTCTTTAAGGGTGAGGTTTTGGGAGAGATGGAGCTGAAGCTCTGGACAGACCACGTTAACTGTCGGGCTGTCAACGTGTTTGGCTTAGCTGGTAGGTGCTGGCCGCCCACGGGGATGTGGCTGGGGAGGTTTAGCAGCTCGGGCGGGCGGGTTATGCAGTGGCTGAGTTCCAGGGTCCAATCCCGCTCCCTCGCGCTGTTTTGTTGAGAGCAGAGTTCAGTAAGCCCGTCGGTGACATACAAGTAATACAATATAGGCCCGTATGATTGGAAGGTTGGCCGCCGTCAGCATCCAAGACCTTGCTGGGTCTCTCTTTCTAATAAATGATCCGTGACATACCAGAGTCCGGCCCTTTCGGCGGCTGGGCTCGGACGGCGACACGCTGGGAAACGGAACAAGCGCGGCGAATTGAGGGATGGCGCAAGGCACGGCGGATGTATCCGAGCCGCCAGTTGGCAGTTGACCAATTTCGCGAGCGGACTCATGGCCATTATTTTTTCTTTGTCATCTGGGGATTGGAATAGCTTTTACCTGAGTCGTGGTAGGCTTATGGGTGACCTCTGCGTCAGTGGCACCACCACGGCGTCGACGGGTACCGAGGCCAGACTCTAGGAGGCAAAGTCAGGCCGACTTCATCCACGGAGGTTGCTTAACCTAGACTCCGACCGTGGAGAGACCAATAGGCCGGCAAGGCCGGAGCCTCGGATCGAGAACACGTGAGTGACAGCGGATGGGAGTTTTAGAGGTTCTAACCAAGCATATGTAATTTGTGTGCATGCCGATGGTATATCCGGAGGTGGTCGGGTGTCCCGGTGGCTAATAGCCGTAGAAGACCATCGCGATCCGGACCTGCTCTCCAAGCCATCAGACGAAGATAAATCGGAGACACAAAGACTTCACGAGATCAAAGTGTGGGTATGAAGGCGTTTGGAATTCTTCATGACCAGAGGACAACCCGCCAAATTTACTTTGCTTTAAGAGAAAAAGAAATCGTAGCATAGCGACACCCGTACCGAGAACCTCGAGTGCTGCTGAGGGTCATCGCGAACTGCCGTCAAGATATGCTACACATTTACGCTTCTAATGAACGGACAAAGCAGTTGCCAGCTGCCGCCGGCCGGAGAATTCTCCATAGCCGAGCCATTCACCTGAAACCAGTCATCTGTGCATTGCATTGCCTCGCCTCTACCAAATCGAGAACCTCGCATCTCGTGGTGATTCATCTGCACATGGCTTCCACGTTCTTCGTCTCCAGATCCAGACTATTGTTTGCAATAATCCCAGCCTTATCGATTAGCCCCGCCGTGACGGGTCTTTTGTCGGCGCCTTGAGTCCATTTTTGGCGCCCAAATACGAAGGATGCAGCGCTACCAACACCGCTGAAGCGCAGGGCCAGGGCCGCTAACTCGCCTCGAGCACAGGCGTCTGCAGGCCCTGAGCCCAGCGCTTCCAAGGCTCTCTGGAACAATTGGGGCCTATCCACAAAATGCTGTGGCGCGGTGCTTGGCCCTTCTGCTAGCCCGGGCTGGTCGTGTGGCATCTGCAGGCTAAAACCAACGTCGGGTAATGATTCGATGCTTCTCCTTTTCCCCAGTGGGGAGTCCGAAATCGAATCGCATCACCCATGAATCGCTTGCCTCGCTAGCACCATTTTCTTTGTGCTTTCTCCTCGTCTCTCTTTTTGACTTGTTGTTTCGCGCCTTGCTTTTTCCTTCTCCGCCATCTGCGAGCTGTCTGCTGGCATCGACGTTCTCGTTTGGTCCCTTTCCAGTTCCTTTGCCAGCTCCTGCACGGCCCCTCCTTGCCCGTCTCCATCGCCATGACCCTTGTCTGATCCCAAAGCCTCATCTTACAGCCAGCCGTCGAAAATCGAATAGGCCCGTTTGGGTCTCCAATTGCTTGGATACGGCGAGCACCCCGGTCCTCTTACGCCTGAGCCTTCACGCGCGCATTTGTCTCTGCTGCCCATTACTGTACACTCGCTTGGACTCGACGCAGCACATCGCTAGAGAGCCACGACAGCGTCATGACGGGGACTTTGAGCAAGCGCCAGCAGGCGCGTAATGAAGCGATTCTCCAGGATCTGGTACATTCCGTCCCAGGCAATGACCAGTGCGCCGACTGTCACGCGCGAAATCCATGTATGCATCTACTGCCTCCGTTCGCACATCTCGTACAACCTCTTGCTAACCGCGACCTGTGTTACAGCTTGGGCATCATGGAGCGTACGATATCCTTTCCTCAACGACGCTGTGGTTCGAGATGATCGATACTGACCTGTGCAATTACAGCTGGGAGTCTTCTTATGTATGCGCTGTGCTGCGATACATCGAAAACTAGGCACGCACATATCCAAAGTCAAATCGCTAAGCATGGATGCATGGACGAATGAGCAAGTTGACGTGAGCGAGCGCCGCCCCTTTGTACAAGGTTGTGAACATGTAAAACTTACCTGCTTGGGTCATAGAACATGCGAAAGGTCGGCAACACTACGTCGAACAAGATATACAACCCCGAGAACAAGACGGCATCGGTGCCCATTGACGTGGATGAAGCAGACTCGGCCATGGAAAGGTTCATTCGACAAAAATATATCAATACTGTTGCGGGCCAGGCTGGGAAGCTGAAAAAACCGCAGCTGGATGAAGGAACTCCACCGCCGTTACCACCCAAGAACTCCAAATTCGGATTCAGATCGGCCTCGTCAATATTCCCACTGTCATCGCGAGCGAAGAAGGAGGCCAAGGCAGCCGCTGCGCAGGAGTTTGCGAATTCCAATTCTTCAGCCAACCATGGGAATCACGCAAACAAACAGTCCAAAGTCTTTGGAGCTTCTGTGGACTACGGCCAGGACGACACAGACAAGAAGCTGGCGAGACTACGAGACATGGGCTTCCAGGACGACCATCGAAATGCAACTATTCTAAAGGGAGTCAACGGCAACTTGGAGCGTGCCGTTGAGGCGCTCGTTCGTCTTGGCGAAGGCGAGAGTAAATCACCAGGGCCCGGCGCGGCTGCGGAACGGACGCTGCGAGCTTCAAGGTCGCTGACACCAGTAGGCTCGAATTCCGTGGGTCTCAATCTAGGTTTGAGCGTGTCCCAGAAGGAAGCGACTCCAGAACGCCCAATCACGGCTTCAGCAGCGTCTACGAATCCGTTCGATATCTTCCCACCTGCTCAGCCCCAGACAGCTCATTCCACCGGGACACTCCAAACCAACAATCCTTTTATAACCTCGACGAATCCCTATGGAACACCAGCACAACAGGCCAGCCTTGTCACCCAAGCATTCCAGAACATGTCCCTGTCTCCGCAAGCTCAACCTCTTTTCCCCCATCATACTGGTGGAGTCATCTCGACGCCCCATCAGTACGCGATGTACTCTCAGTCTCAGGCTACTCCGTCAATGCCTCAGCAATATCAGAGCTTGAGCTTCCAGAATAGCATGACATACCCTCAACCTGCCGCACAGCCCATTGCGCCACAGCAGACGGGCTACAATCCATTCTTCACGCAGGCACCGGCCCAGCAGTTTCAGCAGCAGGCACAGGCACCTCAACAAAGTTTGTCGCTCAACACCAACCAGGCTGCGGCATATGCGAACAATCCCTTTACACGGTCACCGACTAGGATATCGTCGCCTTCTCTCACCCAGATTCCAGAGCAGTCTCTGCCTACCATTTTCCAGGCCCCAACGCCACTGCAACAACACCTGACTGGAACGAACCCCTTTTTGAACAATGGCGTGCAGCACCCCCAGCAAGTGACGCAGCAACAACCTCAGTTTTATGGACAGCAGCAGCAACCTCAGCTTTACGCACAGCAGCAGCAGCAACCTCAGCTTTACGCACAGCAGCAGCAGCCTCAGTTTTATGGACAGCAGCAGCAGCAGCAGCAGCAGCAGCAATATTATCAGCCTCAGCGTCAAGACAAGGCCTCCATCCTCGCGCTATACGGCCAGCAGCAAGCAGCACGTCCCACGGTCTCTGATCCCAACATACACGCACAAACGCCAACTATCCCGGAGGACAGACCCATGCCAATGCAGGCAATGCATTCTCCAGCAGCTCCGGCCCAGTCACCTCTGAGCGCGACACAGCCACTTGCAGGAAACAACAACCCGTTTATGAAGAGCGGACCTCCAGCAGTAGCTCCAGACCCCTTTGCCACAGATCGCAAAATTAGCAGAGAAAGCATGAATCTGGGTATGGATATGGCATGGACAAATGGACGGCACAGCCCCGACGCTTTTGCAAGCCTAAGTGCGAGACACGGTTGAACAGCTGGAGGAGTTCGATATGGGTTGTGATTTGTTTTGGTTTTGCTTGTTTTGTTTTGATTCCTATTTCCCCTTTTCTTTTACACCAGGCGCATATGCCAAAGCAGAGGGTTTGGCAAATTTGTTTATTATATATGCCTTGTGATGACTGGGCCTCTGAGGGTTAAAATCTATACCTGATAAGTCGTTTGGGTAGCGAGATGGATAAAGGGCCCATCTACCTAGGATGTAAGTAGTGGTCATAGCATACATGAATGTACATGGCAGACGGCCGAGAAGTCTGTAGATGTGAATACTTGTCTCTCTTGTCCTTGTTTGGTTTCAGTTATTGATCGATGAGGGTAAAGTCTAAGGGATGGCCTTGGGCATGAATGCGTTCGTGGTGTCTCACGGTGTCTCATTGTCCCAACGTCAGCAAACAGTGTTGATTTTGTCTATTACTAAGTGAGTAGAATTGAGCTCTCCTGTAACCTCGTACTGAACTTGACCATATGATTGGAATCACTGCATCTGGACTGAATCAAGACACGAGGCGCACAGACGGTCATACTCGGAGACACCTTGATATTGTAGCAGCTGCATAGATACAACTGGAGTACATGGCAGCAAGGTGGTTTTGCGCCCCCTTTTCAGTATCCATGTACCTGCCCTGTAAGTATAGACCTTGAAGCTAAGATCCATTGGCGTTTTGGCTGAGAGCTGAAGCTTTGCTCATGCGCCCGTACTAAGCTGGATAAGGTTCAGGTTCACCTAGCAGCTAATGCACTATCACTGTAATTATCCAGAAGATTTAATAGCCCGAGTGACACTTTGAAGCCCATCAATGTTGTTGAACCCACCATTACAGAGCACCAAATCAGCTTGCCCCCCCCAAAACCTCCCCACCGTCAAACAGTCTGGTGCAATCAATCAATGATCTCCATTGTACGAGGCCACGGCCTTGGCGAGAGAAAATTTCGTCATCAGCGCCGTTTGACAGCGGAAGCTCGGGGGCCGCAGACGGCGACAAACATGCGCGCTGGACGAAGGGTCGCACTGTGTAACCGCACGCAGCCGGTGCGCCCCAAGACAGTGTCCACAAGACGCCGAGAGCTGTGAATCAGTCATCCAGCATGTGGGCTTGGCGGCCCGGATGATTGGCACTCAACCTGCTCTCAAGCGCCTCCTTCTCCGCTGGGCAATAGGCCCTGAAGCGCTGTAAGCGGCCTGCCAGTGTCCCGCCGAACGGCCTGGAAGCGTCCACCTGCAAGTGCTCCATAGTCAGCAAGCCGCCAATCCAGTTAAAGCGCACCACTTCTGCCGAATTTCCTGTGCTCCTCCGCTTTTTCCTTTTTCACCACCTGCACGCAATTTCACTGCAAAAAACCGCTTCGTCAAACCATCTGCCCTCTGACCATCAGCTCAACGAGCCAGCATCGCGAAATCGACCCGATTACATCGCTCGAGACTCTTACCAAACACACGCACCGACTCACATCTTCGATCAAGTCCTAATTGATCGCTCCGCTGCTCTGCACGACCCCTACCAATCATTCGCCACCCGCAGTCGACCTAGCCCAAGGCTCGGTATCTCCCATCTCTCTTTCAAGAAACAGATCTCCCAAGCGATCACCGTGGAATCCAATAGCAATGGCGCCAATGAGTAACCAAAGTATAAATTACAGTAGTAATTATGGCGAGGAGTTGACTGCCCGTGTCAACGTCCTTGCCTCCTGCTACGTTGTTGACTCTGCCGCCAACCTCAAGGGCCTCCACTACTGCACTACGGGGGTCACAGGTAAGCTTCTTTCTTTCTTCTTCCCATCTCCTCGTCTTAAAGCCAGCCTATTCTAACCTCATGTCTCTCGTATCTCCAGGGGCGGAGTGGTATTCCTGAGGTCCCTTCCTCAGGCCTGCCTTCTCCTCCATCAAGTCCCCCCCTCGCCGCATTGACCTCGTCCAACCAGCTCGCCCTTCTTCCTAAGCAGAAGAAGCGCGACATTCCAGGCAGACGCCTGGAGCGGCGAGGGGGGGCAGCACTCATGATCAGGGAAGAATGTGAGAGATTCTTCTGTGAGACCATGAAGACCGTGTTCCTTGGTGAGAGGAACCTGTCTATCAATGGCTCCGGCTTTTCAGGTGCTTATTTACAATCGCCGCCACCCGACAACCACCTTGCAGATCCATTCAACCAGGGCCCGGACACTGTTCCGGCTGGCTCGCGGATCGACGCCTGGATGGAAGTCTGGGACTACGCCGGCGGATCGAGCTTCCGCGCCTTTGTGGCAGACGATGGAAGGGAGAAGTCCCTCTTCATCTTCTTCGACATTGAAGGCGTGCTCGGAAGAGACTTGAAAAAGGCGTAAGTTTACCTCAATTCTGCTCAGTCGTTAGGTTTGAATGCATTACTGATATCTCTTGTTATAGTCTTATGGCGCTCATCGAACTTGCTGATGGTCCCCTGGCCTGTAGTCAGATCATCACATGTCTTGATCGCCGCCTACCTGCAGATAATGCTCGTGATTTGATCAAGAGCCTTCAATGGGTTGGCTTCGACATGGCCACGCTAGACCACTGGGCCAGTGACTTGGACGTGACTAGCAAACAGTGGATTTTCATGGGCATGGAACTCTAGTTTTTTTCTCTTGCTTTGTCTGCTTTTCTGCGCATTCGTTTGATTGGGGAACCAGCTTTCCTTGTTAAGGAAAACCATATTGATTCGTTGTCGATCGTGGATCCGCCCGTTTGTTCTTTATGGCTCGAAAAAGCAAACAAAAAGCATTAGGGCGTTGGTCAGTGATTCTGCTTCTCTCTTTCTTTTGAAGTTAGTACCATCCCGGGAGTTTTTAGTTGGGACTGTTTATGTTTTGGTGTTGTGTCGTTTTGGTATTGGTCAAACTGCCCTTTGAGAAGTGTCTCGATGCTTTTTCATTTGGAGTCATGGATCGACAGGGATAGACTGTACGGAGTACTCCGGACGGGTTTAGGCCAGTTATCGGGTTGTCAATATTTAGGTAGTTTGAGTGAATGGATTATACTTTTTTCTTCTCTCATCATCTGTGATAGAATTAAATTTTTTTTACTTGTCATTCTCTTACAGTGTAATCATGGACATGAAATGCATCAATTGCGTCTTGCGAATAGTCTATAACCACCCACCGTAACCCCGAAGCCCCCCCCCTTTTTTTTTTCGTATCCCTAAATCATAGGTCTCCATCAAATTGTCGTATCAGTAAACCCTTGTCTTGGAGGAAATCCTTGACCTGTTTTACTGTGTACTCTCCTCGGTGGAACATGCCAGCCCCAAGAGCGGCATCCGTAGTAGTCTTCTCAAACACCTCCTCAAAGTGACCCGGGTTGCCGGCGCCGCTGGACGCAATGACGGGGATCTTGACAGCGTTCTTGACCTGCTGGATGAGCTCGAGGTCGAACCCGCTGTTGGTGCCGTCCTTGTCAATGCAGTTGAGCAAAATCTCTCCCGCGCCCATCGCCTCGACGGCCTGCGTGAGCTCCACAACGTCCATATCGCGTGTCTCGCGGCCGCCCTTGATGGTGCAGGCGTACCAGCAAAAGGCCTCGCCCTTGGGGCCGGGGAATTTGGTCTCGATGATGGCGTGGCGGGTGGCATCGAGCTTGGGGACGTAGACGCGCTTGGGGTCGACGCTGACGACGACGGCTTGCCTGCCGTAGGCGCGGGAAATTTGCTCAATGGCGGTGTTGCCAAAGAGCTTCTTGCCGAGAGAGTAGTATTCCTCGGCGGCCAAGACGGCGTCGGATCCGATGGAGACCTTGTCGGCGCCGGACTTGAAGTACATGGTGGCAATATCAAGAGCAGAGACCTTTGTGCCATCCGTGTCGACGGTGTCGCGGATGCCGCCTCCGATAGTTAGGGGCACGAAGACGGTTAGTGAAGTCTGTCTGAGGACCTCTAGCATGGGAAGATCGGCGAGGGGGCAGTCGCGGAAGGATGTGATGTTGAGGAAGGTGACTTCATCGGCACCGGATTCGTAGTATTTCTTAGCCATCTCCACGGGCTTGCCCAGGTTGCGGACATTGCGGTCAGCACCCTTTTCGCGGACGTCGTACTGATCTCCTTTTGTGACGACGAGGTCACCTTGGTCATTGGTTCGGACGTCAAGACAGGCGATGAGTCGGCGAGTGAGGCCGTCCTTGTGGCCCGCTGATGCGACGTCGGATGGCAGATCAGCTCCGAGATTTTGCGCTCCGGAGCCGGTCAAGAAGGCCTTGATCGTCCGAAGGCCGGCAACGCCAGACTTTTCAGGGTGGAATTGGGTAGCGTAAATGTTACCCTTTGCAATGGCGCCGATGAATGTCTCGGTTCCGTAGGTTCCTGTTGCAACTGTCCAGCCCTGGGCTTCGAGCGTGCCTTTGCTGTAAGGGGACTTGTAGGAGTGGACGTAGTAGTACTTGGAGTCTGGTCTCAGGTCATACATGACCTTGCCCCCAGTGTTGGCGTTGTTCCATCCGATGTGCGGCACCGACTTGTCGCTTTCATCAAAGTGAGTGAGGTATGAAGGTATCACGCCGAGACCGGGAACCTCAGGGTCTTCCTCGGAACCCTGGAAGAGGGCTTGGAGGCCAACACAAATGCCCATGAAAGGCTTGCCAGCTTCAATGTGCTTTTTTATCGCAGGCAAGTAGTTTGCCTGAGAAAGCTGTGTCATGCAGTGGCCGAAGTGGCCGACACCGGGCAGAATGAGTTTCTATCACGACAAGTGAGTAAGTGGTGCAATTTCCAACGGTTACAACGGCCATTCAAACCTCTGCCTTGGGCACATCTTCGGGAGACCGGACCCAGTCTACCTCATAACCCAGCTTTTCAATGGCATTAACCAGACTGCGGATATTGCCGGCGACGTAGTCCAAGAGGTGAACTGTGGGCATCTTGCCCGTTTGCTGTTTGCAAAAAGTCCGCGGGGTTCAGCGAACAAGTTGTTTGGATTGAGGATGGTTACACAGCTCAATTATGCTGCTTCATGCGCTGAACAATGTATCAAAGGGGCGTTTATGTACTCTTCAGGGCCCTGCAATTGATAACTTTGCAGACGAGGAATGCTTTGCCGCGAGTTGTGAGTCAAGAAAAGAGTCTGAGTCGAATCAGTCAACCGCTATGAACTGAGATTCGAAATTCTTATCGAAGTCCTGATAACGGGACTTGAGAGCGATAGCGGGGTCTAGCCTTGAACAGTCACCGGCTATGCCGAAAGTAGACGCCCTAACTTTGGCAAGAGCTTCTTCTGAGAGCGACTGCATTTTGCACATTTGGCCCCGCCACAGCTCTTCCTGCATTTCGTTTTCGGCATTGAAACTCAACCGGCTTATTGGTGCACGCATCTCTCACGATACGCGACAGAGATGGTGTCTTAACACATAATTCGAATTAACTGACATTTTCAACTACATTCTTCGTCGCAGCGTCATATTCCACTGCCATTTGTGCTGCCTGGCGCTTTTCCTGTCTCGAGGATAAGCTCTGTAGCCGGCTGCTATGGCAGCCTCAGCAGCTGCAGCGACAACAGCATCCACGGCCACGGCAGCAACAGCAACAGCATCGCCATGGTTGGGAGATGAAGCGGGCGCCTTGAATGTCGATACGATCTTGCAGCAGGTCTCGCAAGATGACCAGGATGAGTGGGAATACGAATACTCTGCTACCGAGACAGAGGCAAGCTTTACCCTCCTCTACACCATGTCCCGACTACGCGTTACTAGATGTTAACCCATGTCACTAATTAGACGTACTACCTAACACTTGAACTATCCTATCCAGAGTTCAAGGATCGTCCAGCAAAAGCCCACCACCACAGCCGTGGCGGGTATTACAAGAACTGGTCAGATCAGTATGCCGACCACCTGAAGTTGGACGCCAAGCCTGACCTTGCCGTCGGCCAGCAAGACCCCAACCATAATGAAGATGGCAATGGTAAAGACAATGACCAAAATAATGAAGAAGCCCCCGAACCGGAGGAGGAGATGCCAGAAGAAGAAGAGGAGGAGGACGCAGAGGACGCAAACATAGATCCTCGTCTACGAGCTATGGGGGATGACAGCCATAATGCCACAAAGAAAACAGCGAAGCAAGGGAAAAAATACAAAGGAAAAGGAAAGGAGAAAGAGGTAGAAACCACGAAGGCGGCACCAGACGCAACAGAGGGTGACGAAGAGTCGTCGAACGACCCCCTGGAAGAAATACAGATACTCGAACTTCACTCTCGCAATCCGATTATATCCTACAGAGGTCGAGTTTTTGAGGGTCAATGGGCAGAGGTTATTGGAACAGAGGCAATATTGACCGATCGTGAAGCCAAAAATGCCGCTCAGTTACCCGCTCTTCGTCATCTTCCCGGCGGTGTGGATATACTCGGAGCAAGCTCTTCGCGCATCTTGACCACCGAAAAGATTCTGAAACCCAGAGTGGCTCAAGAGGACTCTTTGGCAGCCATTCGTGAGGAGTGGAATATTCGCATCCCCCCTGGCAAGGATAGGACCGGTGAAAGAGCGCAGCAGTTACGCTTCCTAGAGAATCTCATCGCCTTGAAGAAGAAAAGGGGGGACGCAGATGAAGTTACAGTATATGCTATGGATGGCCCTGGAAAAGATTTTGACGACAGAAAGGGACCAGATTTCAAACCTCGCAGGAAAAAGCCTAGTCTCGGCGTCGATCAAACCAACGGGGCCAGTCAGAGTGACAGAAGAGAACGTCGATATACAAGGCGAAGCCAGGGTCGCCGAGGCGGTAGACGAAGAAGGGCATCTGCTGCGAGAGGAACATCAGCGGCAACGGATAGGGGCGCTGGTTCAGGGTTGGATCCGAATACGCTGTCCACACCCACGCCAAGTCACTGGGACGAACTCTTTGGGATTCAAGATGACGAGGACGATAATGATAACGATAGTCTCAACGACATCTACGAGGACAGTGATGGGCAAGAAAGAAGGCGTGCGGGTTCCGATGATGGAGATGAGGACGACGATGGGGATGAAGATGACAACGATGCCATGATACTGGACTAGGTTTGGTAGGGAGACAACCTGTTACCCCGCGCCCCTGAGTCCAGACAGACTCCTGATAGGCCTGCGAACTCGCTTAACCTCCAAAGCTGCTGCGAATGGAAAATAACGCAAAAACTACGATGCCTTCACAAAGGCCGGCCTTTTACGACTCGACTCGGCTATATGGTGATTACAGGTCGATTACATGCGAGGTTGCATCCTACTAGTCGATTTCTACACCCTAGGCCGCCTAGAAGCATGAATGAAGCTGATATTAGCTTAGAACTGGGCTCATGTGATGACACTTGAAGGAGCTGATAGGGCCGAAGCTCAGGATATTTCGATCTGACTATGTGCGATGCAATAGCAAATGGGGATGCTATTCCAAGACACGACATTCCTTCAGTGGCTACGAAGAATAGCAAAACCAAGAAGCATCAAGAAATCAATAAAACGAGCCAGAGTAAAACTAATAGCCCATTGACTACATCGCCATCTTAGCAGCGATGTTGTTTTTCGCTTGCGGATAAATGCGACAAAAGAGTCATGTGTGGCCCTTAGCTGCCCAGCAGGCACGACTGAAGGTAGCCTTGCATATCTACAGACGTCCAAATAGCCAGGCCATGATAGGGTGATGCTGACCATTGGGTGCTACCATGTGGCCGCCTCAGTAGAAGTGGTTCGCCACACATGGTTGCATCGTTTAGCACACAAGCGAGTTTAAGGAAACAGCAGCAACGAGACGATCTCTTGGCGTCTGGCAGTTCAAGGGTCCACGGGATGAATCCAGCAGATGAGGCTAGTGATTTGCATGGATGGTTCATTGCCTTGTGTACCAACCCGCGATCGTCGAGATGACCTTCAACTGCCGCATGCTGATACCATGTACTGCTATTGGCCAGAGCCGAGCCAGCGACCAAGGACCGTCAGTACGTGGGAAGGTGTGGGAATTGTCTGGAAGGCACAAGAAGATGAACATAGTCACCTTGACAGAAGCCATTGATGATAATGGTCGCGACCATGCCATGACCATGATTATGGACATATCAAATTCCAGTTCAAAACATGCCATTCCATGCTATGTACTGAGACTTTCGTTATCTGGAGGCCAAACCATCCCACTAGCGGGTACTAGATTTACGAGTACGAAGCACCCTACCTGCTGTACACTACTAGGTAGTAATAAGCAGTCAATCGTTGTGGTGGTTCGAGTGAGATGTATGTGTATGGACATTACTATATCTAAGTAATTGATGGGCGAAAGTGTATAGTAAGCTACTTCTGCATGCCTTGAACTATAAACAGATATCAATGGATGTGAACACTCTGCAGTTGCGGGTAAGCCTCCCGTTTACACGTAACCACTAATAGCACTTGCATGTGAGGTAAGCCGGCTGTACTCCGTACACTACACGTACACTGGAAAGTACTCGAGTTTCTGGAGATGAACGATGTCGGAGCTAAAAAGTGGTGTCCGTTGTGAAAGGACGCAGAGCGATGCATGCATAGTGACTAGTGGCCAGATGGGCAGAATACAATGGAAGTGCCTCAATAAACTCGCACGGGGGTTGAATTACTTATCGTCATGTATTTCTCACGGCATTCGGTGCTCTGGCATTTGGGCTCTTTCTGGATTGAGACTGCCGGCCGGCTTAATTCATGCAGAGTGCCCGGATATGGCTTGATGACGTATTGTTTTTGAGTTTTTGGGGTGGCATGCCTGACAGGGAATGGAAGACAAAAAAAAAAGTTTTTGGGATGGAGAGTCCGAGTACCCGGCAAACACCGAGCAGCTCGATCGAATTGATGCTCAGGAGATGCAGATTCAATCATTCGATGGAAACAGGTAACATGTATTTCTGGTTTCTCGATTGAGTTGTACAGTATATCGAATAGCCATTGGTTTTGCCCTTTCCATCGGGTGGATTTCAGGGTAGCCTCCAGCGACAACCACAAGGCAGGACTAGTGGTTTACGAAGACACTAACACTGCCACCTACTTTAGGGATTACCTACCGTGACAGAGTTTTTCTCTCTTTTGGGATGTCATGCACCAGGGCCGTTAGCAGTACGAACCGGCCCACGATGCGCCATCAGATGGATCTCATAGGCTCTCGAGATTGCAGCCGGCGGAGTTTGAAGGAGGTGAAGCAGAAACCTCAATAGTGTCGGCTTTTTAATGCGCAAAAGAGGAAGAGGAAGAGGAAGAGGCTTTGTAGGTTAGGTAGTACCCAGTACTTGTACAACGCTGCAATCCTAATGGAGTGGCTGATGTGGCTCCACGTAGCACTCTAATGTACGAGTACTGCTACCTGTTCTCTCTTGAGTGCTTACAGGCACTCGCACTGCAAACACGTTCGCTGGCAAGAACACATGGTACCGCTTGCGTGCGGAGTCTAGCGAATGACATAGCGAGATGATAGGAGGAGAAGGGGGCAGGCGCGGAAGGTTGGTCTTGGCTTCCTGTCAGGGCGGCTCAGCCGGACACTCCTTCCACAGCCAGGCAAATGCCTTTGCCTTACAGGTACAGGTACTGGTACACGCCCTCCCCGGCGCTCGGCTTCACAGGCCTCGTACTCGTACTCTTGCGCTGGGCGGTCAGGCAGCACTGCGAGGTACCGCGAAGCGCCCGAGCAATGCCGAGCCAATCATGGCCACCACCGCCCACTAAAACAAGCCCCTAGGGCCACCCACGTCGCCGCGTGGCAAAGTCCACAGGTCTAGCCGCAGCGCTACAGGTACCGGTACTTTGGCCGGTGCCGGTGTGGAGCGGCCACCTGCCGCCCGAATGCATGTACAGTACCTGGACAAGTACCGCTCTGGAACACACACACCCTCACCTCAAACCACCATCTTGCGGCCTCGATGGCTACGCTTCCCGCCTTGACTTTTTCTTCCTTTCTTTTCTTTTTTTCTCCCTCTCTCTATTCTTCCCCACCTACTCTTTTATATCGCTTGTGATCCGCTCGGCCATGTCGCCAGGGGAGTCGTGATTAGTGCTTTTCGCATCGTCGGTTCCCCTTCGTGATGCACTTATAATAGGCCTTACATTCCTCACCCTGTCTCAACTTATATCCGCTTCCAGCCCCAGCCGCGCCCCGGACCTCCCGCTTCTTCCGGAACCTGGGCCTGTCGACATCTGTCCTTCGTTCTTCTCGTTCTTTTTCATGAAGGTCTTCCTGCACGACATTTATTCCCTCTTCTTCCAACAGACATTCGGCGTCATCCTTTGTTCGCAGCCTTACCGGATCGATCGTCATTCCACATCATAGCCGCCTCGAACAGTCCAGCTGACCGTCTTCGGCTCCCGGCAATCGTGCTTTATAACCCGTCCACCACCCAGCTACCTATATCCACCTCGATCAACACGCATACACCTCGACCTGTCGTTGCCGATCGCTCCGGCGCATCGAAGCCGCCATGTACTGGCTGCGACGCTTCACCATAGTGACGGTGCCGCTGGCACTCATCATCTTCGTGGCCACATACCTACCTGTTATCCTCGATCCCTCAAACAGAGGCCCCGAGAGTCGCGCTCGTGATAGACTCTGGGTTAGCAGCAGTCCCTACTTCTGGGACCGCCAGGCCTGCCGATGGATTAGTCTTTGTGGCCTGCACCACCTGAGAAGGGACCCTGCCGTGCTCCCGCCCATCCTCGACGACGACCCTGATGATGAGCTTCTGAGAGTGGAATTGCGCAAGCGCATGGATAGCAAGCGCATGGACCGTACGTGGGAGGAGGATGCTGAGCTCAACGCCCCAAACCCTGAACTGCGAAAAAGCAAGAGGTCGGATATGAAGAGAAACCCAAAGGAGCGACGGAGGATCCTCAGAGACGTTCCCCAATATGTTCTCGATCATGCCCCGCTGGTACACCTCTACTCTGGCGAGCAATTTTGGCCCTCCGATATTCGCGAGCACATCGAACACATGACTGTCACGGTAGATCATAAAAGAGTCAACTTGACCGAAAAAGTATCACTGCACAACCTGCAGGCACTCAACCGCTACGACAACCAGATGGTCACGCTTCACAGCAGAGAGGACGTTGAATCTCGACCAAGTTGGCTCCATAGCCATGATAACCTGCCGAGCCCATTCGATGACCCTGATGCGTCTACGCCGCCTCCCGTAGGGAACGGTAGAAAGCCGCATAGCGAGCCCGACACTTGGTTTGATGTGGACAAGAAGCATCCTGTGCATCGTATCTCGGATCCCCGGAACCACAACGTCCCCGCATATGCTCCCACGCCCAGCCCTGGCAAAGAGCAGCAAAAGGTCATTCCGCGCGGCCACAAACCAGATCCCGACGGCTACTCCAAGGCGCCAGCTACTCTTGTTCTTGTGGATAAGGGCTCGGGCATCGTTGATGCTTTTTGGTTCTTTTTTTACAGCTATAATCTAGGGCAAACTGTGATCGGCCTGCGTTTCGGAAACCATGTGGGTGACTGGGAGCACTGCATGGTGCGCTTTCAGAACGGCGTGCCCCGTGGCATTTTCTTCTCTGAGCACGAGGGTGGTCAGGCGTACGCTTGGGAGGCCATTGAGAAGCGTGGCATCAGACCCGTTATTTACTCGGCAGTTGGCTCCCACGCCATGTATGCTCTTCCCGGCAACCATCCATACGTTCTGCCCTTTAAGATGCTCAAAGACGTTACGGACAAGGGACCGCTATGGGACCCCGCGCTGAACAACTACGCTTATTTTTACGATTATACGCTTGAAAATCCAAAAGACACCATCGAGCACGAGGACGGCATCGCAGAGCAAGGGCTCACGCACGACACACACAGTTTCACCCCTGCCGCGTCCAATCCGGATGCTCCTGTTACGTGGCTGCACTACCAGGGCCGATGGGGCGATGAGACTTACACTCTCGCAGATATGCGACAGTGGCGTCTCTTTGGCCAGTACCACTATGTGACCGGACCCAGTGGGCCTAAATTCAAGAATCTCGAGCGCCAGACGCTCTGCCCGGCGAGAAACTGCCGCCTGCTTTACGAGATTGACCCCAAGGGCACTTGGTACAATTAGACACACATGCATATTCCAGCATATGTATCGGCACAAAGATAAGGCTCGCTGCCTTGTTTGTTTTTCCATTCTACTACATATTTTGAACACTGTTCGCCATGGTTGGATGTATACCCAATGAAAGATGGGGAATTGATACCCAAGAGGGACCGAATCACATGGAATTGGTTGGAGGACTTTTCGCGGCCTGAAATGCATCTAAGACCGATGCATTGAAGGAACGAAACGTCTTGATTTTTTTTCAGGCGCTTCTAGACGGGCGCGAGAACGCACCGGCGTTGTTTCTTTTTTACAACTTGTGCACCTTGGTTTCCCCCCCCCTTTCCCCTCCTTGATTGTTGCATATTGGAGTTGATAAATGTTTTCGTTCCCGACGAATTGACGATTTCCCTCTTTTATACTTTCCCTCCCTTGCATTTATTCTGGTGTTTTTTTTTTTGATTGGGGGAGGAAGTTTCCCTGGGCATTTTTAAAGAGTCGTTCTGGGGAGGCCTTTTGATACCCGATCCCGCTAATACCGCGATCCTCTCACACACACGCAAAGTAGATGCATACAGAACACATGCACCCTCTATATCTACCTTATCTATATCCACATGACATTACCGTTATCGTCACACAACATAGAATTTTACTGTTACTCTCAGTTTTTGCTGATATAGATTTGTCCCCCCCCCCCTTTTTTTTGGGCGCGAAAAATAATATATATATCAGATAGGTAGCTGATACTTGTCACTACATTAAAAAAAAAAAAGAAATCAAGTAAAAGATATTGAATCAGTACCTGTACTTTGGTCGTGGTGCTTTGTGGTGTAGTATTCTGTTCTGTGTGTCTCGTGGGGTCTGTCATATGCCACCTCCCTTTTTAGCACCTGACGATTTTGGATGGCACTTTGTGTCGCAGGTTTTTGGAATCACACGCCAATGATGTTTTATTTCGATTGAGACATTGTTAGACCTGGTTTGAGAGTTTACTTGGCTAGTAATCTCACGATGTATGTTTTCTTGTCTATGGAAAGTATGCAAGAAATCCGCCTATGCCTTCACCGTGGCGTATCCAAAAAAAGCGAACAACAAATGTAGTAGGGAGAGAGTATATAGTATACTGCGACAAAAGATGAAAAAAAAAAGCCGCCAGTTTTATCCAAGAAAACGCCTCCGCCCGATAGATTCTCCGCCATCAAAAACACCCCCAACGCCATACATGAGGCATAAACAAAAGAAAAAGTAAAATCCATCAGCTAGGTATTAAACACGTTGGCCGCCCTTGCATAGTGTATATACGACCCTATACCCATAAATCCCATGAGAATCTCTCATCCAAAACAAGCCATGCCTCGCAAACATGAGAAGAAGAAAAAAAAAGAGAAGAAGCGAAAAGAGGAAGAAAGAAGATAGAGAGGTTGAATCAACCCCATCTCCATGAACAGCTCAGTGATCCTCATCTTGGTGGATGCTAAATTCCGATGATGCGCGATCGGCCTGGTCCGGCCACGCCTTTTGCGTGCTCGGATACTCAGACGGCGGCTGGCTGCTGTTGTCGCTCTCGTGCTCCACCTCCATGGCGTTGGGGTCGACGTTTTCGCCATCCGAATGGTGAGCGTTTTCTTGATCTTCAAGACCAGGCCAAGCGACGTCCCGCTCCCGCTCCCGCATCCATCCGGGGTAGCTATTCCGAGAGGAGGAAAGGGGCCGAGCAACTGGCTGTGCGCTGGTGATGCTGGTTTTCTCGTCGTCCCCATCGTTGCCGTAGTCGTTTTCGTCGACAAAGGATTGGTCAGAGCCGCTGCTCTCGAGTATCTCAAAGTCAATATCATCGTCTTCGTCATCGTCGGCGTCAGAAGGGGGAGCTGATTCAAAAACGCTGCTTCCTCGTTCTATTAGGACTTCCCCATGGGCAGCGATGCTGTAAGGCGTAGCATAGCCACCTGGAGTAGTGCCTCGGCCAGGTGTTGTGCCGCGGCCGGGAGTGATCCCTCGACTAGTATGGCGATCGTGATGACCGATGGATGCAGGAATTGGTGATGCAGTCCTCCTCGGTGTGAATCGAGGATAGCTGGGCGATCGAGCACGGCGCCTCTTCCTGACACCAGCCTGAGGTACGCCATGAACGCTCGGTGAGGACCGCCGGCTGTGTCCACGGGATGCTAACCGCTGCCTGGGATTTCCGCTCTGGATCATTGTAGAGCTGATGGTTGCCGTTGGTGTTGTCCTAATAAACGGTGCCTCTGATCCCTCTCGACTCCTTGTTATCGATCTTTGGAGGCGGGCAGCCGCAGCCGGACTGGTCGCTCGGTACGAATGGTTAGCAGAAAAGTATTCCACTGAGGGCGATATTGACACCCTGTGCCTTTCCTGGCGATGTTGTGTGGTGGGGGGTTGCGCGCTTGGCGATTCGTCAAGCAACTCATTCCATGCCCAACACTCTTCGGGAGAATCCGCCTCGGGCACTTCCTGTGACTCCGTAACGTCAGGATACGCGGGTGGCACGTCTTTCAGTCTCTGCCATGTCCAGGCCGAGTCATACGCTTGATAGTCCTGGAGGTATGCGTCAGGATGGGTCACGAACAACCTAGGTTCCGTTGCCTTCATCATGACGGAGGCCAGAAACTGCACGTCCCAAAGTGCCGGGGTCGCCATCTCGTCGGGACTAAGGAACCGTAGCCGTGAATCTTTGTGGATCTTCCGCAGAGGAACCCATGAAGATTGCAGCCCCATGAACTTGGATGCCTTTAGGCCGGGGCTTTGAGGTCTCGTATACATCTGCATATCACGGAATACATTTCCAAAGGCAGCTAGCATCGCCATGCTGACGCTTCTTGCATCTGGCGCCTTTACTTTTATAGTCTTCACCAGCCCGCGACTCCTCAGGCGCGCGTCCGCAGCGCTCTTATCACCACAGGCCCTAGGAAACAGCCATTCCCTGCCATGGTCGTGCGTGGGCCAGTCGCCCATAGCCGGAGATTGGGCTCTAGGTGTAGATGTGCTCAGCGTCATGGGAAGCTGAGTCCAGTCGTCTCCATTCTCGGTATTGGGATCTGATGGGAAGAGGTTCATATGCTGCCAGACCCTTTTGAGAGGAAACGGAAGAAATACAACCTCGACCTCCCACGGGTTATTCCATGTAGGGATGATGGATTGAAGTTGGTCGACCTGGGCTTGTAGCGACTGGAGCTGGCTGTATACTTCTTGCGAGCGACTTGGTCGGTTGGCCGCACTGGAGCTGACCGAAACCATACTTGGGCTGGCAGCATCCTCCTGGCGATCGTGACGAAGGCTTGCATTGTCATCCAGAACGCGCCTCTCAATGTCTTCCACCTTGCTCTCCAGCTCAGTGACACGAAGGTCCATGTGTTCATACTTGTCTTGACACTCTTCGTGGGCGCTGCCGGAGAAGGAGAGGGTCTCCAGCCTATCAAGTCGTTGTGCGTGGCCACCGACAGTGTCAGCGAGGTTCTTCAACGTCTCACGAGGTATGGCCTCGACTGCGGCTGCAACCCGGGGTTCGATTTGGGTAGTAGCAGTGTCCGGCCGTGAGGGTGATTCCTCATCACCAGCCAAGAAGACGAATGTCTCTTCGGCGCTCGCAGTCTTCTGCTGCGTGGGAGATTCTTGCAAAGCTGTCTGGGCGGCGGATTGCTGTAGCATTCCAACCGGACTGTTGTGGTTGAGAGTCTGTAAACCTTTTCCTGCAAAGGGCCTGAGGTACCTGGTGTGCATGGAAGAAGTTGTGGAGGCCGTCTGGGACATGAGACACTGAGCAGGAATAGGCGGCAACGCATTACGGGTGTCTGGTTGGGTTGGTGGTATGATGTTTGTCCAGGCCATTGTATCCGGCATTGAGTTGGACGCCTGCTTGGGCGTGGGAACGGCTCCTAGAGTATCGAAGGGATCATCGAAGGATTTCTGTAAAAAGGATAGCGGGGGAGCTCCATTGAAGCTGATGAGTTCGGGTCCAAGCACTGCCGCTGTTTCCTTTGGTGAGATGAGATCCAAGGTCGGACTCAGGGGGTCCGGCCGTTGTCTAGACTGTAGTTTATCGAGGTCGAGCCCGGTGTTGGGAGTTGGCATTCTCTCTGCCGGGAGTGGCAGCGGCAACGGCAGTGGCTGAGGCTGATCTCGAGGGCGCTCATCATGGAAACACGCATGATGGTTGCACATGCACCATCCAGCCTGGTCCACGACGGGGCTTCCTGTAGACTGGAAAGACCAGAAGCGACGACAGCCGCACCGCGCTCCTCCAGCGCCGGGCGTCAAGTCCACATAGTTGCACCCGCCGCTAGGGAGTTGAGGAATGGCGGTGCGCACGACTGGGGCGTTTTCATGGTAGAGGTCGAAGAATTCGGCGCCGAATTGAGGTGTGTCGAATGGGTTCGCGGCCATTGGTATAAGTCGTGATTGCGTCCAGCGTGAGAAACGGTGCAATGTTGTTGGAAGGGGGTCAGGAGTCGTGGAACCTTCGGGCTCGCTCGTTGCGGAATTGGCAGGCTGGCGGTGATGCGCTCAATCTCGGAGGAAACGCAGATTTGAGCCTCGCACATGAGCAGGCCCAGACGGGTCGCAGGCTTGGTCGGCCTTAGTTCATGGCACGAGTAGAGTTGAGCGAGGAAAAAAGAAAAGAAATGCCGAGTTGTTGAGAGCAGCTGTCGGTGTCGGGACGGTCGAGGTCGCAGCGGAAATAGAACGTCCACGATGGTGGCTCGAGGGAGAGGGTATAAGCGAAAATGCGGGCGACGGCAGAGTATTTATACCGGTCTATGGCGGGCGAAGCATTGCTGACTGAGAATCAAGCAGAAGCAAAGACGGACGGCAGAAGGAAAATGTAGAGGCAGTTGTCAAGTAAAAGATGGGAGTAAGAATAAGAGGATGGGATGCGGGAGAGCAGAAGCACGGGGATGCATCGAAAAGGTGGGAGCTTTGGGTCTGGCTCTCCACATTTCGGCTCCCTCGAACGCGCCTTTCTGCCCGCTAGAACGAGACAGGCACGGCTAAAGCTGCAGCTATTACGGAGTCTTAGATAGCGAGTGGTTGCCTCACATTGCGGAATGGCAGCCTGGAAGAAGAAGAACAGACGGCACATATAAGGCGCATCAGATGGACGCCTCTTGAGTGGCTGCTTACAATCGAAATCTACGGCTTCGCCCAGATGGTATCGCATCTTATAGGTTCAAAAGCGCTGCACTGCACCTGATGGCTGCGAGATGCCCGTTCGTGGTGACCTTGGGGAGACTATGACTGGAGAGTGCCAGACAGGGATAATGCAGCCATCATCTTGTCCGACGCTGGTTCCTCTGGGGGTACTCTTTCATTCGTCCTGGTTTCCGCATCTGCCGGGCCTTGATGCCCAATGTCACCTTATACACACAAGGGACCGTTATCGCTGGTGTTGTTTGCTACAGATTCATCTCACAAGAAGACCTCAACTGCTAATCACAGTCATCTAAGGTACTCTGCACATATTACACAGTAGCGCTGATATGAACAACCGGCAGTACCATGTAAACTCCATCGACGGACTCAACCTCCTACTCTCCAAAATACAATAACATAAACAAACAAAGAAATCAAAAACCGCAATAACAAAAACATCCTCACCAAACCCAAAACTAAAAACATCCATCCATCCATCCTCCCTTCCCACCCCGCCAAAAGAAAAACCGACCACTTTACGCGGTGATGTTGCTCCCCCCCCCCCAAATGCCCATCTCCCTTGAAACGCGACCAGTGCTTAAACACGCCGGCCCCAAAAGCCCAGCCCACAATGGAAAGCAATCCCCCCCCAATGGCATCGATGCAATACAATGGGGCACCGTGTCTTGTCGGCATGGCCCGTGCCTTTTTTGCACTAATGTCAAAGTGCCTGTTTAGCAGTTGTATTTTACGGCGTGGCGCTGTCTCACCGGAATCAATCAAAACAGAATATAATGTAGCCATCAAGTATTGTCATCATCCATTTAAATCCTCAATAAATACAAATTCGATGTAATGGTAGAACTTCTCACTCTCCATCTTCATATTTGATCATGTCTTCAACCTCAAAATGCTGGCTCTCCCACATCCACGGCATTCAGCCAACAAAAGAACCCCCAACTCGTCAGGCTGCCCCACCACCACATCTTTGCTCTCGTGGGCCCCGTGCCATCATCAATCATCCATTCTAATTCCACACGACCTCATTAAATGATATAAACATCTTATCAGTTTTTTTTTGTAATTCTATAATCAACATTGAAGAATATAGCCTAATAATTACAGAATATACAGTGAGAAAATAATGATCAACATAGCCTCGTCTCGTCATCATCATCGCCATCACGGGTTCGATCCGGTGGGCCCCCTTCCCGCCCTGCATGGACACGACATGCCATCGAGCCACTAACTGCCGTTTCCTCTGTCGTTCCGCGCCATACAGACCCCTCTTCTTCCTCTCAGCCGCATATCAGATGCATGGAATGCCACGTCGTAAGTCAATAAAGTGATTATATTCGAAATCCCCCCTTTTGGGAGAGGGTTGAGAGCGTCCCTTTGTAAAGAAAAGGTCCGTAGTCTCATCTTTGAGTATGGATTTGTCCAAAATATGTCTATAACCAAACCATGTAAAGGAAAGGAAAGGATAAAGAAAAAACGCCGCTCCCAGCATGTCCCATCATTAACATCACTCGTCTCGCGCCAACAAAATCCATTATGCCTTGCTCTTGAATGGAAGTAAACAAATCAATGCTCGCCTAATAATGCTGCTGTAAGCCATGCCAGAAAAATGTCAAAGAATATGTGAATGTATCGAGTAAACCCATGTATAAACAGCGCATCGCTTCTTTTAAACTTCGCCCCAGCTGCCCATCGGGGCGTTGGGAGCAGTGGCAATCATCGATCCGGTTCCGATGGATCCTCCAATGTCCCAGTAGTGTCTCGATGAGACGCTGCTTCTCCTGGCTGATCGTCGTGTGCTCTGGCTGGCACAGCTACTGTGGTGTCGCATAGCCACGGGGCTGCTAGGTGCAGTTGCTTTGAAAGCTCGACGTTCATTAGGGCGAGTCCGGGAGGTGAGGGGGTGGTGCTGCCTTACTCTGGCAGCCTTAGCGGCAGCGTCTTGCGGCTTCGCAGGAACCGGACGGGTCGTCAACTCGGGAGACAACGTGGGCTCGGGTGACGATGTGAAGCGTGATACCAAATATCGGAAGACCAGCTTGATATCAATCTCTTGCTCCCACTCCTCTTGGGTGAATGTATCGGCCATCGACACATCGTGTAATAGAATGTCTTGCGCGTTTGACCTCTGCGATGGCCTGTCGGCCGCTCGTGGGATATGCCTCATGGTAGGCCTGAACTCAGGGAACACGCTTTCACCATGCTTGTCTGCCGCGGCACGCCCAGAGCTAGAGGTGCGGCCGTCTGCGGTCTCTGGGATGGCAGGCAAACCGGCATAAGGCAGAGGTACCTGATGAACATGCGAATACGTCGAAAAGGCACCAGGGTGCTTTGAGAGATGGTTGACCAGCAAGCCAAGCTCTCTCGACACTGTCTCTATGATGCGCATATGCCATGATTCCTCTGTTTCCGCGGTCGGTTCATCGTGGCCATGCTCTGACGGTCGTGGTGTCCTCGATAGCTCCTCGTCGCTTAAAAGGTCGCCACCAAGCACCACTGATAGTATCTTCTCATCTATGCCCAGTATATCGCGCAGTACCTTGCGAGTGATTCTCGTAATGAAACCTTCGGTGTCTTCTTTGTCTTCTGGGTGGGTGTCGGGATCTTCCTCGTGCCAAGTCATGTCCTCCGAATCGGTAGCTTCCTCCGCCTTGGGCACGGGCTTTTGTGTAACGACCCGCTTCTGTTGAAGCATCCTCGTCCGCCGTGCCTCGCGCTGGACTTCCTCTAGTATGATGCGGCTATGCTCTAGCCGCCAGGCTTCAATCCGTTGCCTCTTCTCGGCCTCCTGGACTTGAGCCTGTTCCAATTCGAACTGGGCTTCATCGAAGCTATTTAGCCTTCTTCGTACTCGCCTGGGGTTAAATCTCTCGAACTGGAAGATGTGGTCCTGCGCGTCTTGGCCAAGAGTAGGCTGGTCTAAGTGGAATGACCCCAGGCCATCGTGGGCTGGGAGAACGGGCATCATAAAACTACTCCTCGGGAACGATCTAAATCCAGGAAGATGGCCATCGAGACTATCCAATTCGGCATCATCCTGAGACTCATCAACAGCAGCAGAGAGAGCCGAGGACTGGGCTTCATCATTTTGAGCCGCTGCCGCCACCGAACCAGTCCTCGCAACTGTATTGAGGCTGCCGAGGTCACTTACTCGTGACCGGCCGGGGGTCTCGAGCGATTGGTCATGTTCATCTTCGGTGAGGTAGGAGGTGGTGGTCACATCGGTGGGAGGCGAGAAGAGCACCCAGGTCTGCGCTTCCTCTGGTTCTTGGTCATAGGTGCTGCGCGCCGATCGCCTCGAAAGGCCCTGGCTGCCAACAGCGGAGCGAGCTGCTCGCTGCACACTCGGGCGGTTTGGCTGCTGCTGAAAAGCCATGGTTGCGGGACCCAGAGGAAAAGAAAAGAGAAAAATGCTCGGTGTGGGTGTGGGTTGCGAGCGTCGGTTATTCTGTACAGGTAATTATCGGGGAAGGGTCGCGATAAGGCGAAACGGGGACAGAAGTTGATCGGTGAAGGAGGAGCCCCAGCACCCGTCTGGCGACGCCGAGCCAGTGGAGCGCTTAAGAGGAAAAGGTGATAGGGCCTAGGTAGGGATGAGGGAGCAGATCGAACCAGTCGCCAATGGACTGGGGTTGGGGCGAGCAAGTGAAAAGGCTACACACACGAGAGAAGCGGAAAAGGAGAGGAGGCTGGGCCTTTGTTTTTATCAGCTCGAGCGTCATCACCACAGCAGTGCAGGCCACCTGGGACTGGAGGACGGCCTGATCGGCCAGGGTGGGGGTGTGCTGTGCTCGCGTGCTGGTTGGCCTTTGGACAGTGGTCAGGCCAGTGTCAGCCACCTGTGCCGTTGTCTCCCACGCCCGACAGAGGTTCCGAGACAGCGCCGTCGACGCGGCTTCAGTGAGCTGGCCCGCTAGCCTGTTAGCGCTACTGGGTTAGGGGAGGCGCTATAACATCAATGATCAATGGTGATCTGGAGGTATGTACTGGCAGGTAGTGGGCTTGAACTGTGCCGCTCAGTATTCGTGCTTGCGGCACAGACGACGCAGACGACAGCACCATTTTGCCGCTAGAGACCATGGGAGGGAGACATCGCTGGTACTAGCCCGTACTTACACTTCGGTTGGCGCGCTCACCTTGCAAATCTCTAGATAAGATATTACGGCGAGACTCACTCTTTTTGCGTCACATTTACGCCTCACTACTGGGCCCGTCATCCCTCAGTGCTGCGACCCCCCCATCACGGTTAAAAGCACTTTTGGGGCTGATTATGCTTGATGCATGCAATCTAGATGCGAACCACGGCCCGGAGAAAAACGAAAAAAAGGGCTGCTGATGGTGAGAAAGAAGGACAAAAATAAATAAAGATTTTTCCTCTTCTTCCACATTGTTTCGTAGCAGTAGCCGCATCTTAACCTGCTCACTATTACCATTGATCCGCAAGGATCAACGCTGATGCGTGCCCGCCACCACTGCAGTTCCCGTGTCGTTGACTCCATGGCGCCATCAAAAGCGCGCAACCCACGACTCGCTCGTGCATACTTCGGCGTTGGCGGCGCTTCGGCGGAGATGCAGTAATCGTCTCAGCAAGCGGTTCTCTCCGACTTCTGGGGCCCTTTTGTGATGCATTTTGCGACAAGAGTCGAAGAGCACGGGAGGGAAAAAAGGACCCTGCGTCTGATAGTACGATGGGCATGGATACGCATCGCCTCCCCCCACCAGCCCCGTCACCTGTGTGCCATCCATCCTTATTATTGTGCTGCCCGCCCATCGCTCTCAACAGGATGCATGTAATTCTTGTCCAACCAACTGTCTGGATTCCAAGATGCAGCCCCAACAAAACCGATCATGTATCTAACCTAGCGCCGTTTTAAGCAACAGTATGAGAATCAGCGCCCATACATCATCGTCTGTGACCATTGTGTCACTGACGCAAGTCAGGTGGTCTCGTCATAGAACCTCTCACCGGCTCTCGGATGAGACGAGCAAAGCTACCTGTTCCTGGATTAGAACGGCATTTATTACCACGGTGGCTGATGCTATATGTAAGCTTGGGTCTGCACTGTAAATTCTGCTGACTGTATCCTGCTGTTACAAATCACCATTGATATATGATATCAAAACTTTCCAGCCGACGACGCCGAGTGTGTTCCACATAACAGGGCAGTGACATCGTTGGAATCTCCAAGATACCGGTGGGTCATTATGGAAACACGAGGTGACTGTGACTGAGAACGAAGCCGTGTAAGCTGCTATTCAGTATTCAGCGGTGAACACAGTTCGTTTCACCCGTTAGCTCGGACAGAAATCCAGATTCCGACATATTATTCATCGCAACAAGTCCATGTGTAAAATAGAACATAGCATGTCTAGTGCTGAACGCACAATGGTTTGATTTGCCTAACTGATGATTCTCAAATCGAGAAATCTCTTATCTGACATGCCATAATTACGCCAACCTAAAACCCAGAAGCCACATTAAGGAGAACTATTTACGCCTCGGACGAGAAAGCGTCGGGGAAACGACGAATGTTCTGCTCAATGGAACCGTGGTTGCTGAGGAACTGAACGTAAGCACCGTCGACCTTGACACGGCCGGCAGCCTTGCGCTCGAGGTAGTCCTCGCGGCGGAGAGGAGTGAAACCCCAGTTCTTGGAGATGATGATCTTCTGTCGGCCGGGGAACTTGTACTGGGATCGTCGGAGAGCCTCAAGAGCCAGAGCACGGTCTAGAAAGTGAATGTTAATACACCTTGATCTTGCCATGCTGTAGGAATAGGAATAAGAAAGAAACGAAGGATATCACATACTAGAGTCACGAGTGCGGACGCTCATGATGATCTGACCAATGTTGACACGGGCAACAGTGCCGTTGGGCTTGCCCCAGGCACCACGCATACCAGTCTGCAGTCTATCGGCACCAGCGCAAGACAACATCTTGTTGATACGGACGACGTGGAAGGGGTGGGCGCGGACACGGAGGTGGAAACCCTCCTTACCGGTGTGCTTGACGAGGTACTTGTTGGCGCAAATACGGGCGGCCTCGAGGGCCTCGGAGCTCAGCTGCTCATACTCGTTGGAGACGAGGTGGATGCAGAGAGGGAAGTCGTCGACGTTGGCGCGCTTTCGGCCCAGATCGAAGATGCGGATCTTGGGGTCGGGGACACCACGGTTGAACCGAGACTTGGGATACGGCTAGGAAGCAGAAGAATGTCAGTAAAGTCCAGGTTATAATGAAGAACCAAAGCATCTTCTGAAAAAGCCCCAAGTGTTGCAAGGCGAGTGACAGAAAATCCATCCAAGATGCCTCTTTTTTGTAATTTATAATCCACCTCTTGCGTCACTCCACAGATATTTCATCTCCCAGCTTCGAAAAAATAAAAGAAAAATTCCTCCATCGACGAGAACGCTATATCGCAGTAAAACTCACCTTGTTCTTGCAGTATCGGTAGCAACGAGCAGGACGGCGAGCCATTTTGTCGGTGTTTCGTTGACTGTACTTGAGGTTTGTTTGATGATGTTTGGGGGAAGATAATTCCAACTCAAGGAGTCCCGGCGCCACTTCAGAAAAACAGCTGGGTTGATTTCAAAGCATCCAAGGATTCTTTGACTCATCTCCGTGGTCCGCTTAAACGTCGGAGCTTTAGGGCTTACCAAAACGGCAAGTCTGCGCTCATTGGTCAGGTTCTCCATAGCCCTGGCCCCGCCTAAATTGGTGCATCCCAAAAGAAAACTAATTTCACGAACTTTTTCACAGCTCAGAGTGTCTTCAGCAACCGCATCAATCTAATCGCAAGATCGCAGCTCGCGCCCAAAATCAGTCAAAATGGCCCCTCAGAAGAAGAGCAAGAAGGATGCCAACAGCATCAACTCCAAGTTGGCGCTTGTTATGAAGTCCGGAAAGGGTATGTTGCTGGTTTCTCGAAGATTGATATCCTGCGATGCTTTGTGAAAAATCCTAACATCGTTTTGCCAGTCACTCTCGGCTACAAGTCTACTCTCAAGTCTCTGCGATCCGGCAAGGCCAAGCTGATCATCATTGCTGGCAACACTCCTCCCCTGAGAAAGAGTGAACTCGAGTACTACAGCATGCTGTCCAAGGCTCCCATCCACCACTTCGCTGGTAACAACGTAAGTTTTGCAATCTCAGACGCCCTGGACAAGTGAAGACCTGGAAACGGGTATATCTACTTGCGCCATTACACACTTCTCGCTTCTTTCAGAAGCTACTCTTGCTACCCGAGAATTGCCAATTCTTGCGGAATTGCCCAGAGAAGAAGTCTTTCAGACTTTGGAGGGTTCACATTGGCTTACATTATTCGTAAAACAGATTGAGCTCGGCACTGCCTGCGGAAAGCTCTTCCGCTGCTCCACCCTTGCCATCCTGGATGCTGGTGACTCTGATATCCTCAGCGACCAGCAGGCTTAAATAGCCGAAATCTAGTGCATTCAAAACGGCGTTGGGGGTAAAACGGTTCAAGGGCAATATGGATACCATACACTTTCACATTATGTGCGAGACGAAAACTTTTGATGCGAGACATCATCTACTAGGAAGGCAAATCCTTTGGGGATGGAAAAAAGCCCCAGAAATTTCCAAGTGATAGTTATCTCAATGGAATAATACAGCCATGAAGACTGTTCCCCCTGTCAAGCTGAATTAAATCTGCATGCCATTTCCCAGAGTGACTCCGTGTAGGCCGAATGCCCCTGCGATTACCATACTGGATGACGCATGAAATCTGTTTACTTGCAACTCGCCATCTACCTGCATATCTCTTTGACCATGTCAAACTGGCGGTATGAAACATGTGTTTTGCCCAAGTTGCTAGGCTTCGTGGAAGCTGGTAACAAATCCCATTGGCTGGCTTTGAAGCAAGAATGCAGATGCGAACCAGTTGAAAAGGGGGCTGCATGAGTGATGGGATGCCAATCGAATGCTTCTGAGGCATATGCCGGATCCACCGCCTCACAGTGCAGCCTCAGTTACGTGTGTGTACAGTAGGAGCGTACCTACATATTGTGGCTCATGAAATCTACAGATCTTCCGTCCACTGTACTTGGACTCGAAAGACAAAGAACAGCACGGCTTCGTTATTGGCACTCAAAAATAGAAACAGAGCCCGGAAGAACGAGCGATGACGATTAGTCAAAACTCTTACAGCCCAAGTTTGCGGGGAGACACGCAGCCGTTGTCATCTTCACGAGACTGGTGGCACACGCTTTCAGGTACGCCGTGGCTAGCACATGACTTTCGCCACGGAAAGGCTGAGCCAGTCCTCAGCGAAGCCCTGATTTTAATTATAGCAACCACAGCCTTTCTCAGGCCTCGATGTACTCACACTTGTAGCCGGTACTTTGCAGTGACCGCATCCAGTTGCGCCTCACCGTGTCAAAACGCTTTGGTTGTTCAATGTCTCAAAGACCAAGCCGAAATCAGGAACAAGACGCATTGACTCATGCTAATCCCGTTTGTTTCAGCATCCCCAGTAAGAATCTAGGTGACTAAGCATCCAGCTCTGGTCAAGGGGCGTCTTTCTGTTTTCCAGAAAAGGATGAATTGCGCTGTTTGTCTCCAGTCCAGCGCAGAGAAGCGGTCAGTGAAACCAGCGCACAGAAGCACAGCGCATCGGCGGAGGCGAGACGTTGCGTTGCGTCCGCAGAGGAGCCGAGCAGGAGAAGAGGGGAGACTTGAGAGATTCTAGCAGCGTCCAGCAGTGGGGGTGGAGCGAGTCTAGGGGCCTTTAGTGGCCCGTGATTTTCCCTCCAGCACATCGTTGGCCCAATCAGGCACCCGTCCCGGGAATGGAAGAGATGCAGGGCGCTGTGATCAAAGTCATGCACTGTTTAAGAAGAGGCATGAAGAGCTGCTCCCGTAATTTGGCATAGAAGGGCTTTATCCCTTGTGGATGACGGAAAAGAAGGAAAAAAGGAACAAGAAAAGAGCGAAAACAGGAGCAACAAGCTGCAACCACGGAGGATTAATCCGTAACAAAAGGGTCCTGCTGTGCCCGCTTTCGTCACCGCATCCATCCCTCCTCAACCCCCGAGTGGCTGGACTGTGGTACTGTACGAAAATGTACTCCTGCAGTACGGGTACCTCGCACACACGCGGCGCCGAACCCTTGGCGGAGGTACCTTTTTTCGTGAAACTCTGCCTTTAAATTGCCCACCGACACATTCGAGGTGGAGCCCAACCAAGCAGACCAAACCCTCGTGGCCTGTTATCCCTCCTAAACGCCTGCAGTTCTCCTCTTCACCACTGGCCATTCTCGCAGCATAATATAATTATCCCATAGACGAACTTGTTTGGCGCTGCGCCAGACGGCCCCGTTTGCGCGTTTCACCAGCAGTAGCTCACCGACCTCGACGGAAGGACGTCTTGCTTGCATCCTCCCCCTCCTCGACATGTCTACGGTTGCAAACAAACCGCCGGTTATCGCAGTCGGCCGAGCGAGTTCAGACATCGCCACTTCGCCTCCAAAGCCAACTCATACGCGAGCCCAATCCGTACGCTCGGCCACTCCCACCGGACAACACGTCAGGACGAGATCTGTCCATCCTGTCTCTGCCCGCGCGGCTGTTGCCCGACGAGACACGGCCATGAGCAACACAGACTCCGACGCCCGGGCGGCCGCTGCCGCCGCGCTGGAGGATCTCCAGCAGCGCCTGGAAAAGGAGGAGAAGCAGTCGGAGCAGTACAGGCGACAGGCCGAGGTTCTGCAGTCCAAGCTGGACGATGCGGTCAAGGAGTCGGCCAAGCTCGAGGAAAAGGTCCATGAGCACGATGAGCTGATCGAGACGCTACGAAACGAAAAGAGAGAAGCCGGCCGCAAGATTCGAGAGATGGAGACAATCTATGAGGCTGAGCGAAGCGCCATCCTCAAGGAAAAGGAGGAAATGGCCACGAAAGAGGAGGAGATGCAGATGGTGATTGCACGATTAAAGGAGACCCTAGCCCAGAAATTGAGTCTTGAGGACGACCCGAGACCATCGAGGCAATGTAAGCAACGTTCCTGGTCGACATCCGTCGTTGGATCTCACGCTAATTCTAAAATGTCTACAGCAGCCAGCGCCTCGCCCTCGCTTGATGGCAGCGGCTTCGCTCCCCCGTCCTCCCTCCAGCGAAGCGATTCGCGAAACAGCTCCAAGCTGATCCTTCAGAAGGACAAGCTTATTGAGTCGCTGCGCCTGGAGCTCGCAGAAGCCCAGATCAAACTGGTCGAAACCGAGAATCAGGGCGGAGGCAGACTGCAAGAGGTTGAGCGTCAGTTGATGGAGGCCCGCATGTCCAACGCGCGCCTCATGGAGGACAACGAGAGCTATCAACTGCTTCTTCAGGAGAAGACTCTTAAGGGAGACTTTGGCCAGAGCGACTTTAGCTACATGAGCCCAACCGTGAACCATGAGGCATTAGATGCCCTGGAGGGCAAGACAGGCGGATCTAGCCTTGCTGATGAGCTTTCGGACGCGACACAGTCCGAGGGCGAGCCTGCCGTTGACCACCGCCGCCTCGAGAGCGAGCTCAAGGCTCTCAAGGAGAAGAACAAGGCCCTCACGCTATACATCAACAAGATCATCGAGCGTCTGCTTCAGCATCAGGACTTTGAGACAATCCTGGATCAATCAGCAGACATGAAACCCCCCTTGCCCGAGAAGGACAAAGAACTTCCACCACCTCCGCCTATTGAGAAGCCGCAGATCAACACGCAGCTCAACAGCCCTACCAGCCCTACCAGCCCTACTAGCCCTACCAGCCCGAGGTTCAGCAACCAGCTTAATGGGCAGCCCATCCTGCAGCGAACTAGAACTGCGCCCATCATGGCGGGGAGAACACGACCGCGACCATTCTCAATCATACAAAACTCTGATGGTACTCTACCAGACCACACGGACCCGGAGAAGGCACCCAGCATTCCCATTGGTCTTGGCCGAATAAACAGACGTTCGCGACCTGTGAGCGATCAGTTCCCAGGAGCTGCATCTCTCGTTAGCCAGATGTACAGAGGTCCGGATAGCCCTGCCTCGCCACCGCTCAACCAGCGACACTCGCACGCTTTCTTCCCAACCGCCGGCGTGATTGGGACTCCGGGTCGGATTCCTAGCGGTAGCCAGGCTCCTTCATCCGGAAACTTCCCAGGCACGAGAGGCGAGAGAAGCGAGACATCAAGTCTGAGCGGCGAGTCAGGCGAGATCTCAACGCCCCCGTCACAATCGCCACCGCGATCCCACTCCGACAAGCAGAAGACGTTCAGCGGCGGCAAGCCGCGCCCGTTGAGACTGGTCCAGGAGAACCCAGATGCCGTCAAGGATAACAATGCCAACAAGCGGGCTAGCTGGATCTCTGGCTGGGGCTGGGGTGGAAAGAAGGACGACAACTCGCCAGTAAGCCCTGCTATCCCAGAGTAAGACGAGAAACAAAAGAAGGGAAAAAAAGAATGAGCCAAAGTTGTTTTTTTGAAACTTGGAATCATGAAGGGATTCGGATCGGCGTCTACCACGGGAGCACAACAACTACTTCGATATTCAACGGATAATTTCTTTACACTAGGATCAGTATGAATGCTTCTTTTTTCGACATCAGGGATGATACGCACGGCACATAACGATAACAACGACGCCTTGGCCAGACCGGCGGGCAAAGCGGTTTGGATAACCTCTTTACTCATAGAAAATCCTTGGACAGACGACGATGACGACAAATGACAAGTAAATGACTTGCAAAACAGTTTGATATGACATATATAACCTTGTCTTGGTACTCTTTTTCTTTTTTATGTATGACCTTTTTTTTTTCTTTTGTCACTTATACTATTATTATTGTTAGAAGACGTTGTTACGCGAAGGATGATGGGCCGCGTCTTCTATCTTATTGGGCTATTGGTTGACGAAAGATGCTATGTATTGGAACGAAAGGAAAAAACGACGTGCATTACATATACATACAATGTACAGACAGACATATATGCGGGTAGGGGAACCTAGGTAGTTTGTTTGGTGGAAGTTGATGATAGGGGGTGTTTCTTGATTTCTTTCTTTACCGAGTTATTTTTTCGTTGGATTAGGTAGCTGTTTAATTGATACATATGATATATCTTACATGTAATAAGCCATTGGCAAGCACTTTGAACATACATTTTGCCTGCATATGGGGTGGAGTTATCGATGCTACTCCTAGGATTATTAGACATGCAGCATCATGTACGGCAAACAGATTCAGAAGGGAATCAAACTGAAAACCATCAAGTCGTCTGCCTAGATCCCCCTTTCGGAACCTCATTCATCACAATTGACAAACTCGGAGATGTACAAACGACGAGACAAACGCGTGCATGTAGTACGGAAGATTATCCACATAGTATATCAACAAGGGATGGGTGGGCTTGCTGCTGCTGCTGCGGCTTCCGGCGCGAAACTTGCAGGAGCTTGACTCGAAAGACGGCATTTTTGGAAAATTGCATAAAATGATCTGGTTTTTTTTTGTTTTTGGATATACATGTAGCACAGATGCTGCACAACTATCGGTTGAATAATAGGTGAAGCTCCATTTCCTTTTCTTTCGCGTAGGGCGTTTTGTGTTTATTTACAGCGTACTTTTTACTATTTTTTTTTTGTTAGTTGATTATCTTTTATTGACCGCTTGTTACATGTCATGTCAGTTGGGGACAAACGCCCTCAGTGACACTCTTTTCTTTCCTTTTTTTCTGTTTCTGTTTCTCCATGAGTCCTGGTGATGCTCTCTTTTTACGACATGCTCTCCACTCGGTAGGTCTTCTGAGCACTGTGTGTGCGTGTGTGTGTGGTGTGCTTGTTGTGTTGTATGCAGCAGATGGGCAAAAGGTATGCAAGGTTATCTCCTTACAGCACCGATTGATGCCCAACGTGCGATCACGAGTGGGATGGCCACTGTCTTTTCTCTCTCTTTTTTTTTCTTTTTCTTTTTTTGGTCGGTTTGTTTTGGAGTGAGGAGGACCCGGACCCGCGTTGCATAACGGTGCATGCGGGCGTGTGGACTGTGTTGCAGTAAGGCGGTGAGAAGGTGGCCTTGCTAACTACGGTAAGGTAGAGAGACTGGAGAGAGAGGTAGGGGATAGTGAAGAAGAAAAAAAGGGTCCTGGGTCTTGTGAGATTTGGGGACCTTGTTGGGGGTGGTTTTTTTTTTTTTGTTTTAGGCGCGATGCGGGATCGCAAGGATAGAGGCGTGTACTCGTAAGTTGTGAGAAATCTACAGAGTGCTACTGCTTCAGGTAAGGGCTTTTGATGGAGCAGAGTGGCTCGTACGAGTGGCGGCTGAATGGGAATTTAAACGTCGCTATTGATGTAGTATGATTGGGGACAAGATGGAACTATGGAGTCGAAACTAATGTACGGCGTATGTGTAGATTTATTCGTCTACATGCGTACATACTCGTACATATAAACTATCACCATACAGGCAGAGTGTGGCGATGGGCTTATCCTTGCGGTTGATCAGGCAGTCGTTCGCTTAACGATGGATTGGCAAAAGACGGGCGTTACTGTGTCCATATCTTGGCCCCCGGTGTACTTACGTGAGGAGCCGATATCAAGATGCCTCACTACGATATTACTACCAGTACTACCAAGTATAAATCGCCTTACTAATGTATTAAGGTAAGGTAGTATGCTATTATTACCAAGGCTGTTGTATATTGTAAGCTCTGCTCTAGATCCTTTCGGCTTCAAGCCGAATTAGACACTCCTAAGACAAACCACTTCGACAACGTCCTTACCACACCTGTATATACCAGCAGGAGGTGTCTCGGTAGCTACATGTAAGCAGGCAAAGCCTTTGGTGGGACGACATGGAGGCGTGGTCACCTGCGCAGAAGCCCAGAGGCCGATAGGCCTAGATTGACATTGGCTCATACTCATTAGGATATGAGTGCAGCTGTACACGGGATGGAGGGAGGCGTTGGGAGACACGGGTGGCTTGCTTTGGTGAAGCTTTGGATACATTTGAGAAAACAAGTATACAGAGACGCGTGATATGCGATATGCGCCATACTGCTAGGACAAAGAGCCATATTGGTGTTACGATAATGGCTACCAGCTCATTAAGGTAAAGCACTCTGCACAAAAGATTCCAATCAAGCGCCGAGTTTGCTGGGCAAGGATAAGCGAGAATTGAGTGCGTTATTCATCACAAAGGAAATCAGCCACAGACGAGACTGAGTACAGAGAACCTAACCAGTAGATGAGTGGTACGGAGTACGTAAGGTAGATACCTCTATGCGACACTATCACGGGATAATTCACGACACGACTAAGAAAGAGAGGGACCAGACAAAAAAAAATTATGGAAAAAAGAGAGAGAGAGAGACCTTTGCCCATCCAGGTCTAACGCGAGTCGAAACGCCTGCAGGCCCCCAAGCGGGACGGCAAGGGGCAAAAAACGCAGGTTAGGGCCATGCGCCTACTATGGAAACAAGAACAGGGGTGGCATCTATCGTGTCGAGCTGTGAGAGGCTGGCGGCAGAGGCTGATGGGAGAATCCTGCTGGGGACCGGCTCCAATAGGACCAGTTGCTTTCGGGGGTGCCACTGCAGAGGCAGACAGAGAGAAGTGGGCTGGGTGTGGTCGTCAGCGAGGTTGATAAGAGTCAGTCAGGCAGAGGAGAAGAAAAAAAAAAGAAAAAGAAGAGATGAGACGCTTTCTTCTTTTGGGTGTACGGCACGTACGTGGACGAGTACGTGTGCTTGCCTCTGCTCCATCTGGTGGTCACAGGTTGGAGATGCCGTCAGTGTGATTGGAGACTTGAGGGCGTTCATGACCAAAGCCCCGAACAATGTGTAACAGTCCTATTGCGGGTGGTGAAGGGCATTTCTTGGTGTTGGCCTTGGAGTTGGTGTCGGTGTTGTCAGGCCAGTGCTATTGAAGTAAGAGCGAGTCAATCTCGGCGGGCGGATGGAACGGGACGGGCCCGAGTGCTGGTGGCAGCTTGAGCCTAAACTGGTCTGTTCATCTCTGCCAGAGCCTCTGGTTTGTTGGCGTTGGCTTTCTGGATGCAACTATCATGTGTTGACGAGCCATCCATTGGGCCGTTACCAACAGCCGCGCTGTGACTGGGAGCGTCGTCCCGATTCTTTCCATCGGGAAATCTTCATCCCTATGAATGGGCTGCCCCGGCCGGTTGAGCCATTTTACCAGAGTAGGATTGGGTTGATGTTTTAAATTGTCTACATGACTTGCGCGCGCAGGGCCTCATGCAGACGATGTTTGCTTCGTGCTCTGGTCTGGCAATTGCCCGTTGAGTTATACATACCGATGGATGGATGGTGAGCAGATGGTGACAAGGGACGGCCCCTGGCATTGGCCGCCCTTAGCCTCTCTCGCTGGAAATCCTGGGGAATGGATCGGGGTATCCTAAAATCCCTACTGCCTTATTTGGGCGCTATCAGGCATCGACTAGTCAGAGGTGGCATTTCGCATACGTGATACTGACACATAACACGCGTACATACATGGAAATGTATGCAAAGCACCTGCTAGCCCGTCGCTGGAGCTTTTAATCAAAGCACGGAACTTGTTGAACCGATTGAACGCGGCTCGCGGAGCAAAACCCGCGGTTAAGTTTTTTTTCTTCAGGGATCGTGTCTGGGACGCTCGCCGTTTGTTGGGAGCCTGTGGAACGCAGATTCGATTCACGAGCTAATTAGCACGGGCATTTCGACCCCATGGTTCGGCATCAATTCAGAGCCCCAGACAATCTTCTCAGACATTCACGAGGTCTGCCAGTATCCGAAGAGGCTGCAAATTGTGCCGTGGTGCCGACAGGTTTTTGTTTTGGGCGCGGGAGTGAGAGTGAAACCCATCCATACAGTCGGGAGGTGGATTCATGTTTGTTGTTGTCCATGACGTGAGTGGATCGGGCAAGCTCGAATCGGGGGCCGCCGCGAGCCTGTGTTTGCACCACCCATTTCATCGGCATGGCTGGTCTGATTCCAGGTTTTTTCTTTTCATTTATTTTTTCACCCTTCTCCTTCCTTTGGGGGCCGCAGAAAAAAAAATGAATTGCCGGCTTCTGTTTGGGCAAGGCTCGGCCGGCACCGTATATGCTTCATGACGTCCTTACCCAGTAATGGTGCTGGTGTCTTGTGTTGCTCCCGCGGCTCCAGCGCGACTCTCGACCTTGAATGTCGCATTTGTGTCGTTGAGATGGTGCCATCTAGTGAAGCCGAGCGGTCAGATATAAGAAATCAACTGGACGGCATGAAATTGGCCAGCCCAGCCCGGATGACCAAATGCTCTAGCCGTGACTCTATTTGATGAATAGCCCACTAAGCTGAACAGCTTGGTGGAGGACACCATCAATCTACCTGATACCGTGGACTCGACGGGCGTGTCTTTGTCCATTGGTTCACGGACCGACTAGCTGCAGGCTCTTTCTGCCTTCCGAGTGCCACCTGGCAATGTTGTGCTGCAACTGGAGTCGTCGAGTCGAGTGCTTTGGAGGAGTAAACAAAGGCCAGTCAGTGGCAGAGACTGAGAGACCCTTGTAGCCTGTACATTGGGCTAGCGAGGAGATGCTGGCACAGCAGTCAGCAGACCAGTGCGGTTGGGGCACTGGCCAGGTCTCTGCCCCGTACCGAAGAGGTTGGGCTTTGGGGCTAGTGCTTTGGCGAGGTGCTAATGCTAATGCGCTGCTTGGTGCAAAACATTGATTCAATTGATTTGATGCGAGGTTCATTTTGGCACCGGCACCGGCACCGGCACCGGATCCCATGGTTGTTCTGGTGAATTGAATGCTGGAGGTTTGTACTCGTAAGGTTAGTATTCCATGCACTCATTTGTTTGTAACAAACGGTAAGACGAGGGCAATCAAGCAGTCAGCCATTCGGTGTTTTATGTTGTAGGATCTGCTAGTCAGCTCAGCGGCCCCCGACTGCTGGTTATCTGGTTCGACAAAGGCTACGTCTTCCACTATCGCTGCTTTCTTTCCCGTATCTATAGTATATCTGCAGTCAAGTGTCCAGGGATGCCTAGTAGCCAACTCGGGGTGCTGGCTACCTACCTTAGTAGTAGTACTAAGAAAATCCCCTTATGATACACGTATTCGTACAGTACAGTACCGAGCCATCTCCGCAGTAAGCATTGATTGGCATTGGCACTCGTACCGTCAAGTATACTCGTAGTGCTCGAGTGAAACCATTGAAAATCCTCCCTGCTCCAGTCGATGGAAAAGGAGAATCCTCGCCTTCCCCTTGGTCCCCTAATATCTTATGGAGTATGGAGTACAGTAGGGCTTTCTTCTCCCTATTAGGCCCTACCACTGACACAGAAAACCGGAGCTCTCCAGCTTTGGTGTTGCAACAAGGTTTTCATCAACCGACCGCCGAATCTCGCTGTCTCACCTGTGCCAATCACAACTTGGGTCTCGCAGCTGCCCGGGTACAAGCCCTGTACTTCCCCCACGCACTGTACTTGGTGCTACCGCCAGGTCGCAGTGCTTTGCGCCCATGTCGCATGTACATATACTCGTACTCACTCATACGAGTACCTGTACTCATATCGTACCCTCCCGTCGGCTCCAAGTTCCCTCCATGGAGTTAGCACCACTCCCGCACGCCCATGTTTTTCGCTCTCTCCTCTCACGGTCTCACAGTCACTAATTTTTTTTTTCTGTTTTTCTTCCCCTTCCATCGTATTCCCACACCCTTCCATACCTTCCTGCTCCTGGTGCTAGCGCGGCCCTGAAGCAAAGTCCCACCATCTTGGCCAACCCGATTTGATTGTGTCATCCTTTGCGCACTTGTTTCCGCTCCGCGTCCCAAAACCAAAGGCCCCATTCTCTGGCCCGTCATCCTCTTCCCCGGCTCGAAAATAATATTTCTCTTTTTTTTTTCTGTCATTCAGTTCTGTGCGAGCTTGCTTCCAGACACTCCCTCTAGGCTCCATCTGCTGCACCGCTTGAGCTCCGCTGACGCCCCCCCTCGAGGCGAACCCATTGGCTGGCGTCCAGGATCCAGCCAGAAACACCAAGAGCTAGTACGAGTACGACCACGCAAGGGAAGAAGGGCTTCAACGTTGGGCATCGCGCCCATCCGATCCTCCCGCATCGCAGCATCGGCGAGCCAACCACCATGAGCCGGGCCTAGGCCGTCAACCTCGCACCCGTTCCCACTCATCACAACCAGTAACCAGACCAGCATCCCGAAGCACCAGCACCAGCACCAGTAGAGGCTTGCCCCGTTGGCATGCATGCTCTGCGAACCCACGACTTGTTTCCATATCCACAGCCATGAACAGGCCACCGGCTGCTGCGACTGACGGCGAGGGCGCCACACAGGCCGGGCCCGACATGGCGAATCATCAGCCCACACCTGGTGCGCCTGAGTCCGGTACGACGTCCAGCACCAGTGCCAATCCAAGTGCCAGTGCTGCCAGCCAAACTGCCACTACCACGGCGACGTCAACACACTCGTCCGCCAGCGACTCCGTCACCCATTCACCCATGGGCTCCCGAGACCCCTCCCCGACCCGTCATCCCCGGAGAGCAACATCAACGTCGGGCAGGATCAACGGCGCAAGATCACGGAATAACAGCCAGCAGGCTCAGAGCCAGAGCCCGTCTCGCCAGGTCCAGTCAACATCAACCCTCGGCGGGCCTGCCTCCGGTCTTCGAAGCCTCTCCGCGACAACCACGCCTACCCTCGTGCCCGTGACCGCCAACCAAGACTCGCAGATCCACGTCCAGGCACCCGCACCGCAAAAGCCTGCACTGTCGTCCGAGTTGAGAGACACCACGAAATGGCCCGTGTCGCCCCGTGTACGCTCTCCTCCTCTGCAACTGCTTAGAAACGGCAGCACCACGCCTCGCCTGAGCGAGCAGGATCCTCCTCTTATCAACGTACAGCACCCGAGCCCATCTCCCGTCCTGCAAGATTCATCTCAGTACCTGGCCACCAGCGAAAGCGAAGCCGAGGACCTACACATGGCGTCCGGTCTCCGATCACCGGGCCGCGGGCCTCTGGAAACCGTTCAGGAAGTCAGCCAGCCCAATGCCCCAACTCGCTTCCGCCGCCAGCAGGACTCTCCCTTCTTCGAACAGGCTGGGGAAAAGTTTTCATACGCCGACAATCTATCAGATGTAGATGGAGGCCGGACATTACGAGCCAGACCTATGCTTCCAGGTCATGAGAATGGCAGCGACAGCAGGGTTGATTCAAGGAGAACCACCTCTGTCCCTCCACCCCTCCTCTCGAGGCAGTCGAGTGCCGTTATGCTCTCCAAACAAGCCAAAGCCAGACCTGAAGGCTCTACGCAGACTATGACGGTGGAAACCGAGACCGTAGCAAGCATTCCCCAGGTGGCCATTGCCGTAGGCCCAAAACCTGACGGCATGAATGGAACTCTGAGAACGAAGCAGAGCACAGAGACTATCAAGCCCCCCAAGAAGGAAAAGAAGAGGTCCCGCAAACAACCAGTAAATAGTGGAAATGGTAAGTTTCTCTTGTTTCTGTGCTCATTTGAGCAACCAATTTTCACCCCATGTGAAGTATTTTGCTGTCTCCAGGAAGTCTTTATGCTAAACTGCTGCTAGGATCATCCAAAGCGGACATCTTCGAAGCAAAGATTGCCAACGCTGTCGATGAAGCTAACACCTCCGACTCGGAAGAAACCTTTGTCTATGATTCTAACCCCCCAGATGTTGGCGATCGAGTCTCGCGCCGCTTCCACTCTCGCACCCCTAGTGCAACATCTATAGTCAGCCAGGGCGACCGCCCCAACATGCGGGCCATATATGGTATCACGGACAGCCATGGCCCTGCACCTAAGAAGAGCATGAAGTTCTCCAATACTTACGTCAACGGCCCTATCAACGATGGCATGTTGACCGGCGACGAGGATGGCAGGGGAACGGGCCGCAGTGCGAGCGGCTCTGGCCGAGGAACTGTTCGACAGCATCACCACATAGGACGCTGGGGTCGACAGCCTGGCAACGGCCATGCCTCGCTCTTTGACAATGAATCGCCTTTCCAGAACACGGTTAGGCCCAAGGTGGCCAACTCTCGTCACTCTTCTGGCCCCCCCAGTCCGAGAAATCACCCCTCCATGCGGGGACCCCTGAACTCCAAGCGCTCGGTGATACACATGTCCTCAAGCTACGATTTGGACGAAACCACTGGTGCAGACGACGAGCATACGCCTCTCCTTGAAAACGGCCGCAACAGAGGACGATTCAGGCGTGGTCCGCACAACTTGCGGCAGGCCGAGTCACAATCATACTCCAGGAGGTCGTCGTATCTCAATCGGTTTGCCGCCTGCCTTGTCCTTACCATGATGTTCCTCTTGGTCATTACGGGTGCCATTGGCTTCATGTTTGCGACTTCTCAGCCCCTGAGCGACATTGAAATTGTTTCCATCCACAATGTCGTCACCAGCGAGCAGGTTCTCATGTTTGATGTCACCGTCAAGGCGCACAATCCGAACATTGTTGTTGTCACAATCGATCATGCGAACCTGGAGATATTCGCCAAGTCGGAATATGGAGGTGCCGATTCGGACTGGTGGGAAAGCCCCGATGGACCAGAGGACAACTTGGTCCATCCGTTTGACGACCCTGTCAATGATCCAACTACTCCCGGGGGCGAGGACGAGACAAAGCCAAACATACTCCTTGGACGTATAACCGAGTTCGACAGCCCCCTGACGTTTGAGGGATCGCTATTCCATCAGGGCCTTTCCTCGTCTACCGGCGAAATGCAGCTGCCATACCCTGGCAATGGGACTGCGGGCGGCTCCAAGCGCTGGGAGCGAATTTATCAAAACGAGTTCGATCTCATTGTCAAGGGTGTGGTCAAATATACTCTTCCCCTGAGCGCACGCATTCGCAGCGCTACCGTCTCGGGACGAACGACAGTCAAGCCGAATTCGGCCAACAACCCGCCCAAGAAGCCCAACGTCACAGCGATGAATTTCGAGGCATAAAACGAAGACATTTACTTTTTTCGAGTATGCTACGTTAATATTGTGCTGTTTTCTCCGCGGTTTCTCTTTTCTTTTTCTTCTTTTTCATTTTTTTCTTTTTCAACTTCACATTTCCTTTTGGCTTGTGTACATCGAGCGCGCATAGCGAGGTTTCTTATGGAGCAATGGCGTTGGATTGAGATTTCCAACCATATCATGGCTTATTCGGTTATTGGCAAAGTCAAAGTTGACACAGCCGAGGTGTTTTTTGGGTCTTTGCGTGTGTTCAGACTCACCAGGGGGGAGAGAGGAGAGCCTCTTTCTTTCCTTTTCTTTCTCTTTCTCTTTTCTTTGTTCCTTTTCTTTTACTTCTTTTGCTTTATCTTTGGTTTTGATGTGGTATACAACCTCTGGCGGAGAACGGAGATTCCCCTTCTAAACACAAATGTACAAGATGAAAAGTAAAAAACAGGGAGCACACGAGGCATTCGGATGGAGTTTCTTTATACGCAACATAGATGAGCAAGTGGCAACTACCATTTTTGTAATTGTAACGGTTTACGATAGGCGGTCGATCCCATTCACACACACATTTTTCTTTATTTTTTTGATAGGAGGAAAAAAAAAGAGGGGGTGGTGCAGAGTCTTAGAATAAGGAGAGCGGTTGATTGATGCCCGACAATATTTTTACAGTACAAGAAAGGCAAGAAACGATACAGTGAACCAAATGATTTCGACGATGACGATATTGATGGATGTATATATTTTTGGTAGACTTGTTGGTAAAAATTGAGTTCTTTATAATTGCCATATTCGGGTGTCTTGAAATAATATGTGTAATTGTGAAAGGGATAAAAACGTGATGCTTTCTTCGAATGCCCATTTCAAAGCTATGCTAACGCCTAGAAACGCCCCACTCGCCAAACCGTTTTAGTGAAATCATGAAATACCTTGTCTTCTAGCTTAACAAAAGACGTATTCTTCGTAAAACTCGTGCCCCCCTGAAACCACTACATGTCGTGAATATGAACCAACAGAGAAGACACAGCTCAAACAGAGGAAGAGAGGAAGAAAGACGATAGGAAAAGGAGAGAAAATCAAGAGTCTGTTATGAAAAGTGAATGCCCTCCTCGTTAAAGGCAAAAAGGAGACGCAAAAAGTCGTTTTCATCACACTTTCCAGATCGCTTGTCGGCCAACTCGGTCACGTCCTCGAGGACCTTGCGGATCTTCTCGCGGACGAGCTCGGCGACCTTTGTCTTCTTGCGCTTGCTCTTGGTCTTGGGGGTGTTGGCGCTGGCGGCTTTGAGATCCTTGAAGAAGCTGGGCGTGTCTTCGTCGCCGTCGTCAACGTCCATGCCAGCGTCTTCGCCGTCGTTAGCACCTTCATCCATGTCCATGTCGTTGTCGTCGTCTTCCTCTGCGTCGCCCTCGACTACGCTCTCGTCGATGGGCACGCCGTTCATGGCGCACCAGGTGCGGTAGTTGCGCTCAACCATGGCGAGGACCTCCTTTGTGCCCAGCCAGGAAGCGCGGAGGGTCTTGTTCTTGCGGACGAAGCACACGCGGAGCAGGCCGTCCCATTCATCCCAGCTGACGTTGGGCCGGTCCTTGCCCATCTTGGGCTCGATGCGCACGACGGAGGACTCGACCTGGGGAGGGGGTCTGAAGTTGTTCTTGCCGACCTTCATGATGTGGGTGATTTTGGCCCAGAACTGGGCGTTGACGGAGAGACGGCAGTAGAGGGCGTCGCCGGGGCGGGCTGTCAGACGGAGGGCGAATTCGCGCTGGAACATGAGGACGGAGCATCGAGGCGGGTTGGGCAGAGAGAGGAGCTTGAAGACGAGGGGACTCGAGATCTAGTCTGGTCAGCATCATATCATAAAATACAGCGTCTAGTCGAAGCATACCTGGTAGGGAGTGTTTGAAATGCACACGTCAAAGGCTGGCAGCTCCGTCTTAATCACATCTCCCAGCAGAACCTCCAGTTTCCGCTGCTCCGGCTTTCCCTGCACTCGCTTGGTCACTTCGGCCGCCATTCTAGGATCCAACTCGACGCAGATGCACTTCTTGGCCCGCTCAAGAATTCGAACCGTCAAGTTACCGGTACCGGGACCAACTTCGAGGACCGTATCTGTGGGCTTGAGGAACGCCTTTTCGACAATGGCGTCTGAGACACCGGGATTCTTCAGAATGTGCTGGCCAAAGTTGGTGTTGAACTTGAAGACATTGTTGGTTTTTGATGAGCTTCCTCCGCTGGGCTTCTCGTAAGGACCACTGGAAGCGTTGTTGCGCTTCGCTCTGTCGGCTTTTGCCATGGTGAATACGGAATCTTTGGTCTATTACAATATTAAATGCAGCTGTTGCAATATCGCGGGGACGAGGGGCGATGGATTGGTGGGAAACTTTTTTTTCTTAGAAAATTATCAAGATGTAATTATCGATAAGCGGAAAGGTGGGTACTAGATATGCTACTACTGGTGTGAATTCGTTGCCACTTTTCTGCTACTTTGGCCTATAAATCTACACCCTGGTAAAGCTCCCTTTACACACCTCGACAAGGCTATGCTGCCTGTGGCTCGCGACAGATGCTTTTTTGCCATTGTCAACCATCGCTGTAAACACCAACAATCCGCTTCACAAGGCCAGAACGATGACGTCCCGACGCGACTTTCTGAGCCAGCCGGCTCCGGAAAACTACGTCGCTGGTTTGGGTCGAGGTGCCACCGGTTTCACAACCCGATCCGATCTTGGACCTGCTCGTGACGGCCCCAGCGAGGACCAGATCAAGGAGGCGCTTGCGAAGCGCGCTGCACAGCTTGGTCTCGTGCCCGAGGGCAAAAAGGGCAAAGACAAGGAAGAAGAGGAAGACGACGAGAGGTACCAGGACCCCGATAATGAAGTGGGACTGTTTGCTGGCGGAGTCTACGACAAGGACGACGAGGAGGCGGATAAAATTTGGGAATGGGTAGACGAGCGAATGGACCGGCGGAAACGGCAGCGAGAGGCTCGTGAACAGGCCGAACGAGAGGAATACGAGAGGAACAATCCCAAGATCCAGCAGCAATTTTCAGATCTGAAGCGCGCTCTGGCCACGGTCTCGGACGATGACTGGGCCAACCTACCCGAGGTGGGAGACTTGACTGGCAAGAACAGACGCAGCAAGCAGGCCTTACGACAGCGATTTTATGCGGTGCCGGACAGTGTACTTGCGGCTGCGGGGGCCTCTGGAGACATGGGCACAACGGTCGTTGATGACGGCGCAGCGACAAGCACGACAGACGCATCCGATGGCACAATGACCAATTTTGCTAAAATTGGTGCTGCCCGTGACAGAGTGTTGAAGTCAAGGCTAGAACAGGCCTCACAAACTGCTGGTGGCGACTCTGTCATTGGAAGCTCGTCCAGTATCGATGCGCAAGGATACATTACGAGCCTCAACAAGATGCAGGTGAACGAATCACAGGCGCAAGTCGGAGACATCAACCGAGTGCGAGAGCTGCTTCAATCTGTCGTCAAGACAAACCCGAACAACGCCCTGGGCTGGATCGCCGCGGCTCGTCTGGAGGAGCTGGCGGGCAAGATTGTTGCTGCGCGGAAAACGATTGATCAGGGATGTACCCGATGCCCCAAGAGCGAAGATGCATGGCTGGAGAATATTCGACTGAATATCGACTCACCAAATGCTAAAATTATCGCACGGCGAGCCATCGAGGCGAACAACCGCTCTGTCAGGCTTTGGGTTGAGGCGATGAGAATGGAAACCATACCAAACAACAAGAAACGGGTCATTCGACAGGCGCTGGATCACATCCCAGAATCTGAGGCGCTGTGGAAGGAAGCTGTAAACCTGGAAGACGACCCTGAAGACGCAAAATTGATGCTGGCAAAGGCTACAGAGCTTATTCCGCTTTCCGTAGACTTGTGGCTTGCCTTGGCACGATTAGAATCTCCCGAAAATGCACAAAAGGTTCTGAATAAGGCTCGAAAAGCCGTCCCTACGTCCTACGAGATTTGGATTGCAGCTGCTCGTCTACAGGAGCAGCTTGGCCAGGGACAGAAGAGCGCGGTCATGAAGCGAGCCGTCCAAGTTTTGGCAAAGGAGTCAGCCATGCCGAAGCGTGAGGAATGGATTGGCGAGGCGGAGAAGTGCGAGGAAGAAGGTGCCATTATTACTTGCCAGAACATCATTCAGGAGACTCTGGGTTGGGGGTTGGATGAAGACGACGACCGAAAGGATACATGGGCAGAGGACGCCAAGGCAAGCATCAACAGAGGCAAATACGAAACAGCAAGGGCCATCTACGCCTACGCCCTGCGTGTGTTTGTCAATAGCCGGACCATGTGGATGGCTGCGGCGGACCTCGAGCGGAATCACGGAACGCGCGAGTCCCTGTGGCAGGTCTTGGAGAAGGCGGTGGAGGCATGTCCGAAGAGTGAAGATTTGTGGATGATGCTGGCCAAGGAGAAGTGGCAGTCAGGAGACGTGGACAACGCGAGATTGGTGCTCAAGCGAGCGTTTAACCAAAACCCAAACAACGAAGATATCTGGCTGGCTGCCGTCAAACTGGAATCAGAGAATGGCAACGAAGAGCAGGCCCGGAAACTGCTCGAGATTGCACGGGAACAGGCACCCACAGATCGTGTCTGGATGAAGAGCGTTGTGTTTGAGCGGGTCTTGGGCAATGTCGAAATGGCACTTGATCTCGTGCTCCAAGCATTACAACTTTTCCCTGCAGCAGCCAAGCTATGGATGCTGAAGGGTCAAATCTACGAGGACCTGGGCAAAACTGGCCAAGCTCGAGAGGCATACGCCACGGGAGTTAAGGCGGTTCCCAGATCCGTGCCTCTATGGCTTCTCTACTCTCGCTTGGAAGAAAGCGCCGGCTTAACTGTCAAGGCCCGTTCCGTGCTGGATCGAGCACGTCTAGCTGTACCCAAAAACGGCGAGCTCTGGTGCGAGTCGGTTCGCCTTGAACGACGGGCCGGCAACCTGTCTCAAGCCAAGTCGCTCATGGCTAAGGCGCTTCAGGAAGTTCCCAAGAGCGGCCTCCTCTGGGTCGAGCAGATCTGGCACCTGGAGCCTCGCACACAGCGGAAGCCCCGCAGTCTCGAGGCCATCAAGAAGGTCGACAGCGATCCGATCCTCTTTGTGGCCGTCGCCCGCATCTTCTGGGCCGACCGCAAGTTGGAGAAGGCGCAGAGCTGGTTCGAGAAGGCTCTTGTGCTCGACGGAGACTGCGGCGACAGCTGGGCTTGGTACTACAGATTCTTGGTGCAGCACGGCACGGACGAGAAGAGGGCGGATGTGGTGACCAAGTGTGTGCTCAACGAGCCGAGACATGGCGAGGTGTGGCAGGCTGTTGCTAAGAACCCGAAGAATGCGAAGAAGAACGCCGAGGAGATTCTTAAGCTTGTTGCGGCGGAGCTGGAGCAGTGATTTGCAAGGGGCGTATATATGGTTTAGAAACGGCACGGGAGTTTGAAGAAGGGATAGGATTTTTTGAAATTTTTCTGTTATTATGGTAAAGCACCTGACGCCAAAACTGCTTGGAACATCTGTGATTATACATAGCTGCTAGTATTCATAAGACAGATGATGGGATAGTAGACCCAATAAATGGGATATGATTCAATTACTAGTTTGCTCATAACAAAGGGGATCTTGATCTCCCTCTTCCATCAAGACAAAAACAAAAACATTAGGTTACACGGTATAGATACAGTCTTTGCTGCGTCTTTCCTGTCGACACACCGCCCATTTTCTCTCCTCTTTTTTCCTCAGCAATTAAACGTCCTTCACTTGCTGCTGCCTCCAAACCAGCCAGAGATGCCGCTCTTGGCTTTGGAGGCGCCCTCTTCCACTTTCTGGTCAAACTTGTCGACGGCTTTTAGGGCTTCGGCCTTTGCGTCCTTGGCGTAGGCTTCGGCGTCCTTTCTGAGCTTGGTTGCTTCTTTATCTGCGTCGGCAAACTATGAAAAGAAAAAAAAGTTAGAATCACGATTTTGTTAAATAGTAGTGGAAAAAGCTTGGAGGGAGGGGGGGGGGGGAGGGGAAGCATACAGCCTTGTCAATCTTTGCGCCGGCTTCTTGGCCGTAGCCCTTGAGGTTCTTTTCGGCGTTGGGGGTCTCGCCGGGGAGCTTGGCCCTGATCTTGCCGGAGGCTCTGTCGACGTCGCCTGGGGAAAAGATGAGGAATTAGTATTTAGTAAAAGTTACTACCTTGCGCAATACGCGCAAAGGGGGGATATTTCGAGGATGGAGGTTATTGCATACTTTCAAACTTCTTCTCAGCTGCCTTGGCGTTGCCGCCGGCGCCGTAGAGATAGTATCCAGCTCCGCCAATGGCAGCGACGCCGAGGTACATGGGCATTCGTGATTTGGACATGATGGCGATGATTTGGTTTTGTGTAGTTACACTGCGATGTTGTTGTTGTGTAGGATGCGGGAGATCAGCTTGGTGATGCTGAGCTGTGTGGCGAAATAGCAGAAGGGCAGAAGGTTGTAAGATTTGAGATTGCTACTAGTAGAATTCGGAGGAGGGGGAAATAGGTAGAAATTTGAGGAGAGGGAGAGGGAGAGCTGTTTTAGGGGATGTATATACAATGGGATGGAGGGACGGAATCAAGCAGATGGGATTGCTTGATTGGAGCAATATGTAGTCTACGGATTGTTGTTCCCGGTGCCACTAAGCTGGAAACGAATTTGTAAAAGTTTGGCATTTGCTGTATGGATTTACATGGACGGAACTGGATAACTTCATAATGACGCATTTGGTTGCGCGCAGGCGAGAGCTTGTGATGGTGATGCAAAGATGGTGACTTGGATATACATGACGTAGTGTGGCAGAGGGAGCGGGGCCTCGAGTACAAGTACCCCGGATTTTTGAAAAAGCATGTGCTAATGTATTGGTAGGGAATACTTGAGGTGTCAACTAACTAAACTATTGAGTGTGGCAGTTGATTTAGTAGGACAAGAACAGATGGCGAAGGAGAGAAAGAAAGAAAAAAGAAAGGCATTGTGAACAGGGGCCTTGAAACAGCATCTAGTAGAGCTGTTCAACAAATGCATGGATCTGTAATCTGCAGCTGGAATCAAGTTACACCTGGATGTATTAGTAGCTCATCAACTGCAAAGATCCTGACTGTACACTACAGTAGAGCATCAGCAATCGATGGCACTACGGCTATGCGCCATTGTCGATCTCCAACAAGAACCCCACTGAAGCATCTCCTCTGGTGCCTGTCTGTTCCCTGGAAATTAACAGACGTGCCCAATAAAACGACTGCTAAGGCCTTTTAGCGCGCCGGCTGCAACCCTGCCATTACATCATGGCGGCCTCACGCGTAAAAACTACAGGCAGACGCAGCTCTGTGGCATTTTTAGCTCATCCAGCTAACGATGCCTTGGCCTTCGATCACAGACAAAGTACAGCAAGAGACGCAACATGTTGAGAGATTTCCCCTGCCTACCGTATGCAGTACTGTACTCAATTAGTATGTAATTGTAATTATAGATGGCATGATGCATGTGCACATTAACACCAGACGGCGCTAGTGCTGCAACTGCATCTCCCTTTCCTCCCCACTTGCGGGTCATTTATTACTCGTACTTCCTAGTCGCCGCTTGTTAGTGACCGCAAGCAGGAAAACTTGCTTCATTCAGCTGTCTCGTGTTTAATCTCCTTTTACTTCTCGTGGAGCGTTCCTGGTTCTTTGTGCTGGAGGCTTCTTTCCTCCTTGGCTCCTCTATTTCATTTCTTTCTCTATACTCCTTTTATAATACATACCCCCTTTTATAATACGTTTAGGTGTGAAGATACTTGTTGGATACTACATCGTGACCCTCCCCTTGCATGCTAAGTCGATGACGTGAATCCAAAGCGCTGCCGATCCGACTTCGATCCGACCCGATCCATACTCAGCTCTTTGACCTAGAGCCTCGTTGTCGTATTCCTTGTCCAATTTTGCAGCTGTAACCGACCAGAGCGAGCTCCCTCATGAATTGTTGACGACGGTGAACAAGATGCACGGCTCCCGCCGCGCTGCCAGTTTGCAGCCCAGCGATTACGATCACGAAATCACAATTACGGATGACGAAGAGGCTCCGTCGCTACAGGCCACAAACTCTGAGGGAGGGGGCCTTTTTCTCACAAACACCTCGACGCGCTTGCTTTCAGATCGGGGGGCAGAGACGGAGGAAGAACAAGGGCAGTCGTCAGAACAAGGCGAAAGGACGCAAGGAGATCCGAGTCATCTGCAGCCGATAGCATCAAAGGGCAAGGATGGTGGAGCTTCAATCTACAAGTCAAACACATCAGAGACCGCCAAAAGCCTTGAGCCTCCGCGTTCTAGTACAAGACCATCGATTGAGATTCACCGTAGGTTGCATACACTGCGTTTCGCCAGGGAACAAGCTAACTCCCTAAAAACAGCTCCAAGCGGCGACATCATTTCGCCACGTACCTCGAATTGGGACAACCGCTCAAGACCAAGGTCGAGAGAACAACGAGAGACGGCCATAGACATCCTCTATGAAAATGAAAGAGGAGGATTTTTCTGTGGCGTTGGTCTCTTTGCCAGCGCAGCTCTCGGTGGTCTTGATCCCACCCCCTGGAGTGAGTAGATTCGCAGAAGAACATGATTTGGACAAGATTCACAGTCTGACTAACCCTTTCGCTAGCCAATGCATACCACAATCCGTCTCCCACAAATATCCATACTGCGCAGGTTCCCGATCCTTCATGGGAGTGGGCATGGCCTGAATGGCGCGTCAACAAGCAAGATGACATGGATGAAGACGGCTGGGAATATTCTTTTGCCTTTCAGAAATGCTTCTCGTGGCATGGACCTAAGTGGTGGAATTCGTTTGTCAGGAGGCGTGCTTGGATCCGTCAGAGGGCCAGGAAGCGACCCGAAGATGGTTCAACCGAAAATATGCTTGCTGGAGTCGACTATTTTCACATCCGCCCAGCATCCGTTATCAGTCCGCGATCCCAGAGCAGTCGAGCCAGTAGCAGGGCTCCAAGCAGAGCCCCAAGCAGGATTAGTATGACACAGGCATCGACTGCAGAGGAGCGGGAGCGACCAGATATCGAGGATATAGAAACCCTTCTTCAGGTTGTCCGCTCTGCCAGGATAGATCGAGAGAGGAGAGAAGCCGTCGAGAACTATATCGCACATGCAATCGATCTCTCAGAGCTACAAAATGAGATGCATGAAATTATGTCGCTGTTCATATTTCAGCAATCGCGCAGGCAGTTGCTATCGTACTTGATGCAGATACACGAAGAGACTGAAAAGGCATGGGAACAGGACAAGAGTCTGGAGTTGAAGCATCGCAAGGAGGCCCTCGACGCGGCTGCAAAACATGCTGAAGAAGAAGTTTGCAAACTGGCTTACTGGAGCGATGTGAAGCAGATGGCGGAGAGCGGAGAGCTGCGAGACGTGAAAGGCGCTGATAAGGAACTGGGAGCAGATCCCTGGCAAGGTCTGGACAAGAGTGCTCCAGAGCCTCCCAGAAACGGCAAAAAGCCTGAGCACTGAGCCTCGGCTTGCTTCTGGAGGAGTTTTACGGGTTTGCGCATATACCCCTTGTTGTTTGAAAAAGGACTTGGCTGAGCTATAAGAGCTACAATTTGAAAGTTGTGGGTTGAGATATGATGCTAGGCCTTGGAATTGGCGTTGTATATTATGGGAGGAGAGCCGGGGGAACTGAACTATTGGGTTTTATTTACACATTTACTTGCATGAAAGCGCAGCATCTGGCGATTGGGTTCGAGATTGGCGCAGTAGCACCCCAGAGTTTGATTTTGATAGTCGAATCATGAAAATAAACATCTGTAAATCGGATATTCAGATGATCTTTTAAGTGTTTTGCTCATGACTCCAGGTTAATTGTACTGTAGACATGAGTGAGTTATATGGGCAAGTGGCACGTGACAGCCACCTAAAAAGTGCAGAGGCAAAAAGAAACACTGGAAAATCCTTATCGGTTCTTATCGCCAGTGCAATTCAATTCCAGTCCTCACAGCCATGGCCCGTCTGCCTCTTTCTGCCATCATATAAAGCAACAACATGCGCACCTCATGACCAATGTTCCAAGGGATCAAGTCGATTTGGAGGACTCGGTTCCAATTCATCCGCACGCCAGCATCTCGCCCACCTCATCTGCTTCCATGGCGCACCGCAGCGTCTCTTCCGCTGACGCTGGCCACGGCCCGGCGATGTGCATCTTCAGCTGTCTCGACGAATGAATCGGCCCCTGTTGGACTGCAAGATGCTTCCACAGAAGTCGGGACGAGTCCTTCCGCTACTACAGACTCGCCTGTAAAGCCAATGCGCCTAAACAATGCCCGGAATCGCATGTTTAGACAAGCCTTTCAAGATAATAGCGAGGCGCGGAGGGAAGACGTAGAGCGGAAGCTCACTTCGCCATATGTCCCCACGGTGAGGGACTATCCGTCAGCACAGGCGGCCGAGGAGAGCAAGGCCCACGCGCTGCAGGTGGCGAGGGTGCAGGTTGCGTTTGACGTGATATGGCGGCATTTTGGTCAGGCCACAATGCCGGACTGGTCTGAAACATTCAATCTGCTCAAGAGGATGATGACCAAGAGAAGCGAGCCGTCGAGCATGGCGGCCATGAGGATTGTCCTGCCCAAGTCGTGGAAGCTGGAGCTGGAGAGCAAGAAGATTGAGTTTGTGGATTCCACGACGGGGTTGCTTGCGAAGCTGCGTGTTTCGTCGGATCACCAGGACCCCTCTGCGATTATCTTGCGTGGAAAGAGCTCGGTGTTGGCAAACGCGGCGGAGGAATTGGTGGCTGCGTGTAAGGATGTTGAGGTGTATAGACTCGGAGAAGTTGCGGCGTTTGGCTACGAAGAGAAGCGCCTGTGGCCTGCCATCGAGGATGCAGCGGATGGAGGGTCGTTTATTCCCGAAGACAAGCTTGATAACATATGGGTGCATCAAGAGCACCAGACCTACTGGATCGATACGCCGTACGAGCAGACTCCTAAGCCGGAACAATGGACAGTGGAGAATCTGGACTTGTACATTACGATATTGGTCTGTGGCCGGCTGCGTCCACATCTCGCCCTACGTTACTATGTAAGGCCAGAGAAAGACGGCACCTTTGTCGATACGGATGGCATTAGGATCAAGCTCATCATGGATGCCCTCACGGACGACGGCGCTAGGGCCTGTATCACGCCGTCAATTCTGAAGATGGCCATGTCATTCATGGCCCACAAGGGAGGCCATCGAGCCGACGCAGATCGACTGCTGACTTTGGCGGAGGAATGGGGTATTCCCTTGGACACGGAGGTTTTCAACATCATGCTTGAGGGTTACGTTACCAAGCGTGACGTTTCTTTTTTCCACTGGTTGCTTCGAAAGATGGAGCAGCGCTATTTCCAACCAAACGCTCGAACGTGGTTGTTGTTCCTCGAACTTGTCGAAAAGGAGATTGAAAGAAGGCAGATCATTGTGGCCATGTACGACCTAGGGCTATTCCAAGACCCGGCCACCCGCAGAGGAATCGCAAGGATCATGGCCACGCACGACGCCTACGTTGCGTTCAGGTCGGGGAAACGGCTCGACGCTTTCATGGCGGAGCAAAAGTCGCGTTATGGAGATGACTGGTTCACGGCGGATGCCATGAACAGCATCCTGACAGAGTTCTTCCGGTTCCACGAACGGGACCATCGCCGCTATGACGAATTTCGGAGCCTCATTGACAAACAGTCTGAGGATGGGCGCAAGATTGGCGCCGATACTATCAATCTGGTGCTGGAGAAGTGCCTTGCGTACAAGGACTGGGATACCGCCATTTGGGCGCTCACCAAGCTGCACGAGTCGGGGTGCGAGGCGGATGCTTTGACGTACCAGTATGTGATTCGGTTGGCTATTAGGATGCAGCTGCCGCATGCTCTCGGCGTGGCCGTGTTTTACGCTGCACTGGAGTATAAGCTGAGGGATCTCACGCGTGTGATTCTTCGTCGCCACCTCGTTGACCACGTCAAGGATACGTTTTGGCTACGACATAAACCAAAGCTGCTGTCCAAAGAAATGGGACGCCTCCTCGGGAATCAAAAGGTACAGGGGATGTCTAGAGTCGTTTCCCGTGTGGAATGGGCCATTAATCATGTTTGTAAGGGGTACAAGCCGGCGAAACCCCTCGTCGAACTTCTTGATGTGGCTCAGCGGACCAAGGATTGGCCGCTGATTCTACGACATAGGTATCCTCAGTCTTTTCAGTATGAGGGCGCCGATGTTCCGACGGACGATCTGGCGATTAGGATGGAGAGTGAGGTCGCTGGGGGAAAATCGATGAATGTGCATTTGAACTGGCATTTCGACCCAAAGACTATGGTGAAGAGGTGGAACGAGGAGAGGGAGAAGAAGTCCCAGGAATGGCTTGACCGGAATAGAAGGAAACCCAGCGACGAGCAAAAGGCGCCTCAGCCCAAAAGAAATGCTTGATGAGCTGAGAAACTGCCATGACTCAGGCGGTTGATGAACTTGTACAGGATTAGGAAAGGCGGCATGAGATGATATATGACATAGGACAAACTGCTGCCTGTTTTCGACTGTTTTTTTTTTTGTATGAATATTACATTGTATACTAGCATATACCAGGGATCTCGTGTATAACATGTGTAGATATAAATACCACCCCAAGAAAGAGCCTCTACGCCATCTACCCACCCCTTTCGTGTACGAGCTTTCCCCCCAAAGAACCCACCATGTTAACGATTCACCAAGCTCTCTTTAAATCGGCATACGTGCAATCCTAAAGCTTCATTTCATAGCCTGGCCTGGAAAGTCCGGGATTCCAGGAAGTGGTTCTCCAGAAAAGATACCCGCCGCTCCGGAACGAAAGCGGTGCACGTAGAGACGAAAGGCCAGCTCCGGGAGTGTCCAGAATGCGACGAACCTGCGGCTCCTTATTTCGGTAGAAAAAAAAAGAGAAAGTAGTCAAGTCACCCAGGTTTTTGTAAAAAGGACATGTTGTTGGACAAGGTTGGTTGGGTATCAGAGTGATGATAATAATGGGGGTTCTGGAGCAATGACAAAGTAGAAGAAAAAAACAAAGAAAAGATAAGTAAAAAAAAAAAAAAAAAGACGAGGCGGAAAGCGATCAAAGATCCGAGTGGCGGGTTCTTCCTCTGCCAAAGACGTGGGGAGAAAACTGAGGCGTCAAAGAGAACCATGATGCTGCAAGAGACCCAATTCTCCTTGATCCAAATATTATACCACCGGTACACCGAATATCAACAACGATAGAAGAAACCGTGTAACAAGGAACACACTCAATGTCTAACCGCCCCCTAACCCTCTTTGCCTCTTTCCACCACGTCCCTAAAAAACCTCCCCTCCCTTATCCTTGCTAAAGTATACCCTCGCGCCTGGGTTTGAGTAGCAGCCAAAAAAGAATTATGTCACACATACACGCCGACAACAATAGCACTAGGACGGGCTTCAAGGCGGGCTGCCTGAGCAAGGCGAGAGGACCACCTAATCCTTCTTACTCTCCTCAGGTGCCTTTTCGTCTTGCTTCTTGTCCGCCTCAGCCGCAGGCTTAGAATCTGACTCTGACTTGGCCTCTGGCTCTTCCTTGGCATCGGGCTTGGCAGCACCCTTGGACACCTGGCTCGCAAGGTCCTTGTCCTCGTCAGCATTATCAAACATCTCCGTATCGTCGGAACCGGTCAGGACTTCTGTGCCGTCGCCGAGGAAGATGATACGACCACGGGATCCGGCGAGGTTGAACTTGCCGCCGCTCTCGGCGTCGACGTCGTAACCACTGTCGCTATCTTCGTAGTTGTGATGGACTCCGGGACCGCGGAACTCGGCTGGTAGCAACATGTATGGTCAGTCTTCACGGCTCCGCGTCTACCTCTGATTGTGAGAATTTGGGGAATGGCTCGCTCGTACCATATTCCGGGGGGGCACAAGGGCCATCTCCGTTGGCCACTCTCTTGGCAATCTCGTCATACCACTGCTCCTTGGTCTTGCCGTGCAAGAAACCGATGATGACCATGGTCATGTTGTCGCAGCCGACACCGCCCGTTTCGGAGTTTGACGCCAGGCAGTTGTCCATCATGTTTTCGCAGATCTTGTCAAGGTCTTGCTTGGCAGCAATTCCTCGTCGTACGAACTCGACGACGGCCTGGGACGATTGGCAATCCCAGATACCTAAGAGAAGAATTGAGTCCGTCAGCGAAACGTTTCTTCACCTGTACAACCAAATCGACTTCATGCCCCCTCCCAAGATTGGCCCAATCCCACTCACCATCACAAGCAATTACCAGGAACTCATCCTCTTCTGTGAGGTCATGCTCCTCGACATCGGGGAAGGCGGTAACGATCTGGTTTTCAGGAGAGAGCTCGGCGCTCTTCTTGAACTCGAAGTCGCCAATGGCACGCGACAGTGCCAGGTTGCCGTTGACACGACCAAAGTCGACAAAGCCGCCAGCGGCTGTGATTCGGCTCTTCTCCGCTGTAAACCGCAAGGGCACGCAATCAGTATTGTCAATCTTAAATACTGATTGAGTGGATGAACAAACTTTCAAGCTGAGGCTTGTGGTCGTTGGATAGGGGCTTAGCCCGTCCCTTGATACCGAGCACAGCTCGAGAATCACCAGCGTTTGCCTGCGCAGATATTATTAATTCCAGCCCGCCTCAATCATTGTGACGTGCAGACGTACGACATATAGCTTGTTTCCAGCAATCAAAGAAACACAGGCAGTGCAGCCGGAGACTTCCTCCTCGTATTTGGGGTCTGTAAACAACAAAAACACCACACCGTTAGCATAAAATCCGGCTTCATGAGGGATAATTGTAGAGTGTGCGCCGAGGAGATTGGCGGAACATTTGCGCAAGTCATTTGATGCCGCTTCCTCTTTGGTGCACGCAAACAAAGGATATAGAGCAATCACGCTGCGTACCGTTGAGAATGGCCCGATCCGTGGCAAGGAAACCGTCCTTGAGGCCCTGAGCATAATCACCGGCTTTGAAACTATCTTGCTTAAAAACAATTTTGTGAATGTTCTCGCCTGTGAATAACGCGACTTTGTCTCCTCCATGTCCGTCAAAGACTCCGAAAAAGGACAGTCTGTCGGGGTGCGTCTTGGTGTCGTTGTCAGGTGGGGTTAGATTCAGCTCAGCCGTGTGGGCATCCTCCATGCTGATGCGCCAGCCTTGCATGGCCGACACGCCGTAGAGGAGTCGGTCATCCTCGCCCTTTTCGGAAGTCTAGATGGTGGTGAAGAGAAAGCTGTTAGCCATTGCGAGGGTCATTCGAGACAGAGAGACGGTGGGCTGGGCCTTGGAGGGGAAAAGGCCACGAGCAGGATAGTGTGGGAAGCTGTGGGCGGCGGGGTTGTTCTGCGTGGGCTTGAGGGCCATCTTGTTTGAACATCCCATGGCGGGACACACGAAGCCGAGGCAGAGGCAGGGTGGAAATCAAAGTGGCACGAGGCGGCGCAAGTAATGTTTGATATTGACCGTGGGGGTGATGTTGCGTCGCGGGATGCCAGGAGCCAAGCAGCAGAACAGCGTGAGGGTGATGGCAGGCAGTTTGGCGCGCCCCGGATCAAGCGAGAAGCAGAAACAGCAGGGCATTTCACAAGCAGCATCGCAGCTCAGACACGCACCTTTTCGACAACGGGCTCCGAGAGGGTTTGGCCCATGGCTGCAGCGTCTCACGAGGGCCAGGAAGGGATCGAGTTGCAACGGGAAGGGAAAACGTCGACGAGATGCGAAGCGACTCGACAAGATGGGCGGCTGTAGACGAGAGAGGCAAGGGCGGGAGACCTCGGGAGGGGCCGTAGGCTGTTGGATCTCAGGACGCGGAGCGTGTAGAAAAAAAAAAAACACCAGACGTCAGGCGGATGGAGGATTGTGTGGTGGTGGTTTGGTTTGTGATGCCAGCAGAGCGCAAAATCGGCTTCGCAGGAAGCGGGGTACCACGATACATCAGCCAGGCCAACGCCACACTTTTTTTTTTCTTTGTGCTGTGAACGGGCTTCCCGGTGCCCTCTTTTTCGCAGGTGTTTGATTTTTTTTTTCTCCGCAGGCGCTGCAGCTGGGCGCTACGGCGGTTCGCTCCAGCAGAGGCTCGTCCGCTACTGGTTCCCTTCACCGTCGCTAGGCAGCAGATAGTGATAGGCAGATAGGCAGATGTGGCGAAGCTGCTGCATGCGTGCTAGCAGCACCTCTTTCAAGCCACTGCCTGGACCAAACAAGACAAAGGTAATCTGTAGGCAGTCCCAAGATGCCTGTGCGTACATACAGTAGCCCGCAAGAGGCTTTCTTTTCTGCTCCATTTTCTTTAGTGATGCGGAGCTTTTCTATTTTATGTTTAGTTTAGCTCGGGCAGGCCTTGGGGCAGCGGAGAAATCCCAGAGGGTCTAGAGCTTAGAGCTGAGCACGAGCACAAGCATTGACTGGTTTGCCGTTTGATGAGCAGAGTTGCAGCTTTGAATTGATTGACAGCCCCGCGATCCCGTGGGCAGGGCAGGTTGGCTGCAACCAGCCCCTCCATGCGCCTGGTACCGCGCGGCTGCAATTAAAGGCAAGGTACATACATCCTCGGCACTTGACTGCCTCTATTTTACCTTAGTACCTAGTAGGTACCTAGTAGGCAAATGGAAGCTAGGTACCTTATCCAACAACATCCAGCCACAGCTATGGCAACAAAACAAGCTTGAATCATCAATGACATCAACCAAGTGCAATAGACTTCACACGCAGCCCAGTCGTCATTTCAAAAATCTCATGTGATACATACGAGTACGTAATTCATCATTCGAGTTGCATCTAATTTTCCCAAGCAGAGGGGAAAAAAAAAGAAAATAGAACTAATGAGAAAATCTAACAACCTCCATATGGTATCCCAACATGCTCTTAATGACAGTATAAAGAGAAAAAATAGACACAAAACCATCCGAAAGAGCTATTTATATAAACGCCAGGAAACTCCTCTCCGACCCCTTAGTCGCCAAGTCCTCTGTCTTCAAAGTCGTCGACCTTGCCTTTGCCAATGCTTCCCGCTCCCCAAACACAGATGAACTGCCATTGCTCAGCACACTCGTCGACCGCATCGGCCGTATTGTGCTCTTCCGCTCATCTTCACCCCATTTGCTAGGCGACATGAGCTCGAGACTGTGCCTCTCTTCCGGCTGCCCCAGGTTGTTTTTCGAATTCGTTCTAGATGGGAGGAAGGGCGTCTCGTCTACGAGCTCTAGATATGCCACGCTGGGGTCCCTTCGTCCGATGACGCGCCAGTTCTCTTGGGACCCGAATGAAGGCTCTGTACGGAAGCTCTTGGCCCCGTTCACAGAGTCTCCTTCTTTCCAAGAGGACCCGCGGCGGCTGAGCCATGTCTGGCTTGGAAGCCGCGCTTGACTTGGCTGCTTTATCTCTGCTGCTTCGCCCGCTTCCTTTGGATTGACCGAATCTTTCGGAATGGCCAGAGGCTTCCTGGCCGTCTCTTTTGCTCGACTGACTAGGCTGGGGTCAAATGGCTCTTGAATAAGGGCGAGATCTGTCGGCAATGCAGCAGAGCTCGATGTCATGGTTGAATAGGTTGGAGAGGTAGCTCGCTGGCCCGATTTTTGCTGTGTCACAGGGGGCATGGGTTGGGTATTGGCCAAGTCATCGAACGAAGGTAGGGTCAGATCCAACCCGCTCCTGAACGCACTCTCCCCCGCCTCTGAAAGGAATCCAGATGTGGGTAAGTATGGCTGAGCGACTTCAGGTAGGGTCGTGTCGGACTGCCTGCTGTCTGACGACTTGTGGCTTCTTTCACCAACTGTTGCCCTCTCCACGGTGAACCAGGAGCCGTGATCATCTTCTCCCAGAAGGCTAGCGCTCCCTGTGGCAGACCGAGCCCCCGAAGCCATCGGATATGGCGGACCACGCATGGCCGATCCACCGCCCAATTTGCCTGATGCTAATGACTTCAGTGATACTCGTGATGCAACTCTTGCAAAGATACCATCGCCTTTCTTGAATAGTCGTGTACCGGACCTTATAGGACGAAGGGGCCGAATCCTCCCCCCAACGCGGTATCCGTCGCCTTTGTGATACAGCACAGGGCTATTAGAATTATTAGAACGAATAGCGTCCTCTGCATGGTAGATCGTTTCAACGTCTGAGTCGTTGTTGCGTACAGTAAACAGTATTGGATCTGAGATCTTGGGCCGATGTTTTCTTGCCGATAAATAAGTGCGACGGTCCCGTCTCCTTCGCATGAGGCACACGAGCATCATGATGGCGAAAATAACAAAAAGAACTGGTAGGATAGTGGCAAGGAGAACATCAGTAGCGCTTAGATGATGGCGATGAGAGTCCTGGGAGGCTGGCGTTGTAGGCTTGGAGGACGATGCCGTATTCGTTGCTTCCGAGAGTGAGACAAAATCGGCATGAGCAACTTGCGTCTCTGTGAGACCAGTGCTCATCGAAACGGCTGTGATGGACAAATTGAATTTGCCCGTCACCGTCTTGGGGACATTGCCCGAAATCTTGAGTCCTTTTACTTGTAACCAACTCTCTTGTGGGTCGACATCAACCTTGAGCTCGATATCATTTGGATCGTGGAAATGCGAGGATAGATCTAGACTGAATTCACTCCCCGGCTGTAGTTTGACATCCTCGAGGTTTGACTGAAATAATCCCGAGGCCACATCGACCTGGACAAGGACGTTGAGCGTGTCGGCAAAAGAGTCATGAATAACGACTGTAAAATTCGTAGAATGGTCGTCGTCTCCTGGAGTTCCCTCTAGAAGCAGCGTTTCATGGTCAAGGGCCAGCCATGAGGGCATATTCTCGACTGAAACGTTGAGAGAACCTGACCGGATGGCCTCACTGTCCAGCTGGATACCATTTGCTAAACCATCGTAGCTCGCCTTAGACCCCCTTGTAGCATTTAGAAGAACGACTGGGTGATCTGCAGAGAGCTTGTGGCTTCCTACGACTATGGCGAAAGAGAGACACGTCCCCGAGAAGCCGACAATGTCAGACGCAACAAGATTAAAGTCGAATGTCTGTGGAGGCTGGACCAAGCTCTCAAAGTCCGGAGTCCTCCCAGAAAAGGTCATCGTTTTGTCGTCGAACCTGATCCATGCCGGCAAAGGAGTGTTATCGTTGGTTGATGCGTAGTAGTTGAGATTCTTCCCCGTGCCAAATGTATTCGGATCAAAGGTATAGTGGAATTCGGTCGATGGATAGGATAATATGGAAGACGGCGCTGAGAATTGCCCGAAATTATCCATTTGTTGCGAGATTGGGACTTCTATAGACGGCGGTGGATTGCGTGAGATGACAAGTGTAGCATTCATGAAAGCTGAGCCAGTTTTGTCCGTCGCAATGAGATCAAACTGCTGGCCTACAACCTCGCCTGGAGGGACATCTTTGTCTTTTGGCGTCCCGTAAAGACGTAGGTTCTCGCTCTCGATTGATAACCACTTGGGATGCTCTCCTAGAGAGTAGGTCATATTGAAGTCGGATCGAAATGTGTTTGGAGAGAGCGAATATGAGAAGAGCTCATTTGGCCGGGCGACTGGAGGTAGTTGTGCATTGAATGGAAACGAGACTGTAGGCTCAGCCCACACGGCCTCTATCAAGCCCAAGGCTGAAAGTGCCGCGAGGAGTGAAGCCATTGTATCACGGTGTTGCGCTATGCAGCGCTAGATAGCTTCAATAGCAGAAACACAGAAGAGCCATGCGGTAGACACCAGGAGCTTCAACTGAGAGAATACGCTTTAGAGGAGGCAAAGTCTAGGAGGCAAAGATGGAATAGATGAGAAGGGAAAAGGACCAAAGTCGTAAACTACAAAGGAAGAGACAGCATAATGTGCCATATTGTGTCCATCAGGTGGATGGCTGGGTATAAACCAAGAGGCAGCCCCTTCATTCCACCATCTAGTCCTCGAAGCCATCATGCGCCTGAGATGCCAATAAATGCCGAGGGAATCATGACAGCACACCAGTCAGTCCATTACGATGAGAGGCGAAATGTTTCAGAAATGGGGAGGGCTTCAGCAGGCCCAGCATCGCCATAGAGCTCGTTAAAGAGGCTGTGGCATTCCTGAGCCCGAGATGCCCCGCGCGGGCAGTGAGACATGGGATGCCACTCGGAAGAATGGCGACTCGAACTATTTGTGCTCTGAGAATGAATGGGGAGAGGAGAGACAAAGAGGCGGGGGAGGGTTGGTCGGCACTTTAGCAGAAAGAGACGCGCAGCGCGAATCCTCCCTTGAATATGAGGCCTCTGGTTCTACACGATAGAGGCCTTCAGAGGAAGCTTTTGGTGAGCTCAGCTGTCGTTGAAGCGCTGGACCCACAAGTCAGCGTGTAGGATGTGCAAATAAGCTTCAGGCCATGTAACGGCGCTGTAGATGATCGATCAAGACGTCCATCAATATCCTTGTAGATTGACAGCAGGGGCGATGTCAGTTCACGATTCATCTCGAGTCGCCATGGCCGATTGTGGCAGGTGAGAGGCATGACAGGCGACCCGGAACAATTGAGGGTCTGGCCTTCGGAATCAGCGTCGTGACCAGGAAAAACATCAACTTTACTCCGTAGGGCCATCGCAGATAAGGCAAGCACTATCAGAAAAAAGAGGGACGAGCAGCTGCGGGGGAACACGATTACAGTATTGACTTGACGACATTTCACTTCAACTTCATCCCGTCAAACCTCTTCTCTTCTCCGTCGAATACCTACTCTACAACCGGCAGGGCTCTCACAGATATACAGACAGACATGGACAGCCGCAGTTCATCGCCAGACCTGGACCCCGTGGCGGGCATCACGGAGGACATGGTGTCGCTGCCCACCTACAAAAAGGCGGGCGACGCGAGCATCGACTTCGACGGACTGCTGCCACAGTCGATCAAGCTCCACGAGGATGTGCGAACAGGCTGCGGAGGCCAGACGTGGCCTGCAGGCATGGTGCTGGGGAAGCACATGCTGCGCTATCACAGAAGCAAATTAGAGACTGCGCGAATGTGAGAATTTTTCGTTCCTTGATCCTTGATATTTGCTCCAGTTCTGTGCATTTTCGCTGGGTTAGCACCCTCATGCAAGCAACTTTTTTTTCTGCAGGTAGCAAACACGGAACGAATGGATGCTGACTCAGTTTCTTCTCATGTAGACTGGAGTTGGGCGCTGGCGGTGGACTGGTCGGATTGGCTGTGGCGGCTGGCTGCGAGCTCCAGGCGCCACTCATCTTAACCGACCAGGATGTGATGCTGGAGCTGATGAAGCATAATATCCAGCTGAACAAGCTCGATGGTAAGGCTACGGCCTCAATATTGGATTGGTACGTTGTGACTTTTGCTGCACATGGCACATGTAATTCCCACCGGTGTGTTTTGGCGTACCCACCAAGCACCTGTCTGCACGGGGGATTTGTTCTTGGCGGTGCTACGTTGCCTGCCAATATTTCTGAGTGGCGTGTTCTCGATCTTGTAAGCCAAGTTTGACTGATCAAAACGCAATGTGTGCAAATTTCCAGGGGCGAGCCATTACCAGAAGCCGTCGTGGCGTGCAAACCGGACGTGATACTGGCGGCAGAGTGCGTCTACTTTGAGCCGGCCTTTCCGCTGCTGATGCAGACGCTCAAGGATCTGTTTGAGGTCAACGAAAACGCCGTGGTGTATTTTTGCTTCAAGAAAAGGAGACGAGCGGACATGCAGTTTGTCAAGGCCGCCAAGAAGGCGTTTGTGGTCGAGGAGATTTTCGACGAGGACAGACCAGTGTTTCAGCGAGAGTCACTTTTCCTTTTTACTTTTAGAAAGCGGGCGACAGGTGGCACCACCTCGAGCAAGAAAAACGGCACAGCAGTCAACCATGCTGACCAAATACAAATCCAAAGTTGATGATACACAACAACGGACGGCCGTTTTCCTTGTGATTGGACCTGACTCCTCTTTTTCCTTCCGCGTTGCTGCAGGGCGCTGGGAAGACGAAACCTGCCGGTCGTTGCACCAGCACGGTCCAGCAAAGCAAAAAAGAGACGCGAGGGAGCCTGCATGCACTTCCGCCAAACAGTGTCAAGCGAGCCTGGAATGGCATATTGCTAGTACGAGCATCACAGCATGGGTGCGGGGGATTGAATGCCGTGCAACGGTTACAGCTGCTGAGCGAAATTAACGATTGGCGCAGACTCGATCTCGCCCAGGTTCATCTTGCCAGCTCAGACATGCTGGGGATGACGAGCCGAGCAGTGGGAAAAGAGGCAAAGCGCTAGCATACGCGAGACGTGGGCGTTGAGCTGAAAATTTTTTGATGCTGTGGCGATTGCATTGCTTCTTCCCTTCGCCCTTCTTTTCCTTTCTTTTTCGCCCTTCGGACCTGCAAAACCGCAATAGTCGTCCCTTTCTGGAACCAATTTCGAGTTTTCAGCGAAAGCCCCGAAGTACCAGCGGTTCCATATTTGCCCACAATTGCTCTGGATAGGGACATCCGGTTGGTAGACAGGCGGTGGATATAAGGACGAAGTTAGACGACAGGCCCGACACGCAAAGGAGTCAACCGCCACAAAATTTTAGACTGGACGAGTGTGCCTTGGTCGGCGTGGTCGGAAGCACAACGAAGGCGGGAAAAAACATGGCCCGTCGACGCCAATTAACACCATACTGTGCGCTGCCCCTACCGCATATTGACCCTATTAAACTACCATCCACACCGGCACAGTATTCGGAATGAAAAGAGGGGCGGATCACCTCTGACTCGCCTCATCTCCGAGCGTTGGCGTACAGTACGAGTTCTTTGTACCGTTGAGTGCTGGAATGCAGCGACAAAGCACGTGGAGGCGCACTCCATTTATAAGGATGGCGCAAGATGGTGTCTTTTGTGACGGAGAGCCACATGCGTAGATGGATTCAATCTTTGAAACCGAGAGGACGAGAAAAAGCCGCACCACGCGTCCCGTTGTCGATGTCCTTGTCCCCACGGAAAGTATCTCGATAGCCGGACGGTAAAATGTCAATGTCAAGATCCAAGTGGATGGATAGAGAGGCAGAAGCGGGTCTTCAGACAGTGAAAGATTTCCCTCACTGTCGGTATGCCGTTTGTGAGCAAGGGGGGTGGGGGAGAGGGTTCAGTTCAAAGGGAGTGAGTTGTTTGCAGGAGTCATGAAGGCGGCTGGTACGAGCACATGCACATGCACATGCACATGCACATGCAACCCGTAAGCCGTTCACTCACAAAGCAGAAGAGACAAAGACTGAGGAACTAACAAAAAAAACCTGCGTGGCAAGGCGTTTTTCTCTCGCGCGCGTCCCCACCGAGATGGCGAGTGAGTTTGGTGAACAAAGCATCGAATGGATCAAATGGAGCGAAGTGGACGAGGATGAGGCCCACCGCACGTTTCGCGACCCGCAGAGTTTTCATGCCCAAGTCCTGCCAATCTTGCTGCATCTTGCTCCAAGAGGCCCACAGCGCCTCAGGCACCGGCGACCGCCCATTGGCTGGCTGCCCGGGTACCTGGTTGGCACTGCGACGCTGCGACGGGTCCGGATGGCGGCCCCTGCAGAGCCCGCGAAGGCTATTAGCCCCTGTAATACAGCGCTACGGCCCCCTGGCGGCCAATGGCAGCGCCCAGCAGCGACGTGGCAGCGCCGCCTGGCCGCTACCGCCTAGCTCGGCGCGGCTGTGATCCGTTGACAGTGCACGCTTCTGGAGCAGACCCGGTACAGACCCGGTACCAAGCAGACTCGCGCCGTTGTCACTTCAGCTGCAAGTCTCATCACTCTCACTCTGACTCTCACTCGCTGACTGACTGACTCCATCTCCATGCAACCCAGTCTCGGCCATTGTGCATCGACACTGGCTGCGTTAGGCGGCGCTAACATTTAGCACAGTAACCGGGGAAAAGAAAAGAAAAGATCCATTCAAGTGGGAAGAAAAAAAGGAACTCTGGAACCACAATGGCCACAGCAGGGAGCAAAGCCAACCTCCGGCCCACTCGCGCACAACCCCGGGCAACAGCTTGTTCTAGCGCTCCGTATTAATCCTGGAGCCATGTAAGCTGCAATCCCATTCATAAATCGCACTCGCTCCCCCCCTGGTCGCTCTTGTTTCGTCTCTTCCTTTCAAAGCAAATCCGACTTGTTCAAAGTCCATCTATTCCCACTCTCTTAGAGCAGGACTCTTTTTCCTCTTGCAACCCACATTCCTTGAATCTTTGCAACCCTTTGCCTCTACGGCACTCTGCTATCACGTTCCTGTTGAACAGAACAATCCACAAGACAACCACCGCTCCTTCAACGAACTATCGCAAAAATGAAGTACGCTTTCGCCTCTGCCCTGCTCATCGCAGCTGCTGCCGCCAAGCCTCACCACGGCCACCACGCTCACCACCACGCTGCCCGTGATGTCGTTGTCACCGAGACCGAGTGGCAGACCGAGACTGTCTACGTGACCGAGCTGGTTGACTCCTCCACCACCGTCTGGGTTCAGGACGGCAAGACTGCTGAGGTTGCCCCCGGTGCCACCACCACCGCTTCGGCCTCTGCTGGCGAGTTCTTCGAGCCCAGCTCCTCTACCACTGAGGCGGCCACCTCGACCACCAGCCAGGCTCCTCCTCCTCCTCCGCCTACCACCGCTCCGGCCTCCAGCAGCTCCGTCTTCACCCCGCCGCCTCCTCCTCCTCAGACCACCACCTCTCAGGCTCCGGTTGTCGTGGTTCCTCCTCCGGTCCAGCACACCACTTCTTCTGCGGCTCCTCCTCCTCCTCCTCCCCCTCCGGTTGAGACTCCTACTCCTACTCCTTCGCCTTCGCCTTCTCCTTCTCCTTCGCCTTCTCCCTCGCCCTCTCCTAGCCAAGCCCCTGCTTCTGCCCCCGACAACAGCGTCGGCAGCAGCAGCGCCAGCAGCGGCGAGTACTCCGGTGACATCACCTACTACACCATCGGCCTCGGCTCTTGCGGTGAGGACGACAGCGGCCAGGACCTGACCGCCAGCATTGTCGCCATCGCCGCCGGCCTCATGGGCTCCCAGTCCAACGGCAACCCCATGTGCGGCAAGACCATCACCATCCACGGTGGCGGCAAGACCACCACTGCCGTCGTCAAGGACAAGTGCATGGGCTGCGCGCCCACCGACATCGACGTCAGCGAGAAGGTCTTCCTCGAGCTCTTTGGCAGCCTCGTCGGCGGTCGTGAGCCCGTCACCTGGTCTTTCAACTAAGCTGTCCAGGAGGACGCTACCGTTGGTGCTTCATCATCACATCTACCTAGGTAGTTGGTGAAGAGCATCCGACGCACACAAAGACCTGTCAATGTGCAGCGCACATTTCTATATGACTTTTTTATTTGGACAAGATGTCAAAGTCACCTTTTTTCACGTATACCCTTCATTCGTTGATTTACTTGTTTGGATTCTATCATCCCTGGCGCGGATGGGAATGCGATATGGATAGGAAAAATGATGTGTTTTTTTGAAAGTATTATTCTTTATATCCCGGGACGGAAAAAAAAAGAACACACATTTTCTTTGGCAACAATCAACGGGATAACCTCTTTTCTATGTACATATAGACAACACTTTATAGACATGTCCTCTCATCTTGGAGACAACGTGGAATGACATACCCCTTTTAGATGCCATTATTTGAGATGTTATCACTTGAAATGGTTTTGATCTTTGGTGCTGTGAATGTTGGAAGTGACTGTGCTTGTCTTAATCCGTTTACTTGGAGCCTTGGAGGTATGTGTAAATGTGACAGACATAAATTGTGTATTCTCTTAACGTGCACCTATTCTTAGTACACTGGGGTTGCTTAGTACCCTGGGGTGATGAAATTACCAGGTTGGTCATGAACTCATCCACTGCATTGCTGGGGTCCAAAGAGGCCTGCCATCACCTAATTTTGAAATAGTGATAGGCGGATCGCATCAGTTATTCGTATTGTATAATTATTAAATCCCCGCCAAGCTACACCCCAGACCCTTGCAACCAAACCGCCTCTAACCACAAAGCGCCTTATTCTTCACTTACAGCAAGGTCAACAGCTCTTCGACATATCTCCTCGTATCGACGCCAATTCCCTGCGCCAACCGCCCCAGGCCCTCCCCGCCCCCAGAAGCTCCGTCGTCCGCGGCCCTGCGGAAGCCGATGTGATCGCTCGCGCGCCGTATGAGGAAGATTTCCTTGTCGACGGCCGGCGGAGGTGAATGGGAGGAGGATGCGGACGTCGAGGAGCGACGAGAGGAAGGGGCTTTGTCTTGGTCCTGGGTGGATGCTTCGTGCGAAGTCAGGGATGATGACGATGCAGACTCATGGATGGTGGAGAGCGGCTGTGCCGTGGCAGTGGTGGTGGTGGAAGGGGTAGTGGCGGCGGTGCGCTGGAGGACCCGAGTCCAGACGATCCACCACCCGCGATTTGTCTTTTGCGTGCGCTCGAGGTCGGCGATACGAGACCTTGTCGCGACGTAGATGTTGAGAAGATGCAGATGAGTGCTTACGGCATCTGCACGAGACCACGATGAGGATGAGGACGGAGATGAGGACGAAGAGTCGGGGAAGAAGTCGGGAATGTTTGGAATCGACGAGTGGACAGTGAGCGAGGGCGGATCCCATACGAGGTCTTGGATGTGCGAGGACGCGGGCCCGGCGTCTGGGCGCTCGGCACGGTACCTGGTTGATGCCAAGAGAGGCTTCCTGAGCGGCGCCAGCTGGTAGTGCAGCGAGCGGTAAAGCGTGTCCCAGGAGAGGGACTCGGTGCGGAGGCGGAAGAGGAACGTGAAGATGAAGGGCTTGTTGACGTAGACGACGACGCGGAGCTTTTCCGCCATGTTGATGTCGTGCGAGTCGAAGCCCGCGAGCAATCCGCCCACCGCCTGAGCTCGAGTCAACGGGTTGACTTCGTTTTCGAAATCCCGAATGACGGTGCCCTCTGGCCGGTTCTCTGCGGAAGAGCCTTCCAGCTCGACGTGGAGAGTGCGAAGGACGGTGCGGGAGTTGTTTTCGTCATCGTCCTCAGCATCATCTGAGCCAATGGTTCCTTCCACTTCGTTCACAACTCCAGAGTCATCTTCGATGTCGCCTTTGAGACCGATCAAGTAGTGGCCGGAAGACTCCAAGGGATGTGGCAGCTTTGGCGATTGGAGATGCGGTTCCGCATTCGAGTTGCCATCGGCTGCAGGTCGTTGGTTGGCTGGTTCTGATGAGCTACCGCCGCCGCCAGGAAACGACCAGTATGAACCGTATCCCAGCGTCAAGTAGCTAACCATTTTGTCGAGCCTTCCACCCTCAAGCTCGGGATTCACCGGGCTCGTTGCAGGTTCCGGTGCCTTTAACTGAGTGTCTTGGGCATCGCTCGTAGGTTCGCCAGCTTCTGGTGTAGGTTCGGCCGCTTTGGGTGCTGCATCTGTCTTTGGCGGCTGACTCTCGCTCAGAATCGGCGCCTTTGATGTCGACTTCTTGCCTCTAGCGCGGCGGGTAGAGGTTGGGCTGTCAATGAGACCATAAGCGTGTTCGCCCCAGGTATACAGATCTTCCATCCAATGCGTTACGTCTCGTAGGGATTTTCGTGATAGCGTCCCCGTACCGAGGAATATAGCGCCGTCTTCGGCGCTAGGCTCTTTACCACTTCCCAGCCATGGCTCTGGCTCGATCTTATCCGACTTGCTCGATTCTGTCTCAGGGTCATCGGGCCCAAATCTCGAGACGACAAGATCAACGAGTCCCTCCACTCTGCTCACCAAGCCCTCAAGCACCTCTCTTTCTCCGCTTCCTCGGTCTTCTTCACCAACGCCCACGCCGAGCTCTCCCGACGCGGCCAAGTTGATTCCGCCAAAGATGTCCCTTGCTGGATTTCCATGCAGCATGACATTCCAGGTGGAAAGGAATAGGTCCCAGTAGCGACTAAGCAGTGCGATGAATTTCACTCGGCGGTATCGAACAAACAAGGCGCTCAGCGATGATCCATGATGCAAGAGAAAGATGCTGTGTGCTCGCAGAAGATCCGTCAGTAGCAGTGTAGCAGGTTTCATCTCCCGGCTCGAGTACTCATATCTCTCTTCCTGTTGCTCCCCCGTCTTGGTAGGTAGCCGCGGCGGCAGTGGCACTTTATTCAAGTCGATACTCTATCATCAGCTAGATCAGCATTCCATCTTGACCAATCTGGACCCAACTGTTCAAAGCTCACAGCAAGTATCCACCACCCCGGCTCCAGCTCATGCGCAATCACTCTCGATTTTTCTGTGTCGATGGCATCTACCGGGGCTCCGTCCGAGAAATCGCGGCCGAAGCTAACCATTCCCTGCGCAAGACCTATCTGTCGCAGTCGCTCGTGCCGTTCCTCTTGAGAGAGCCCATCTGTCGGTCTCGTGCGCGCGCGCCTCCGCTTGCGGCTGGAAGACTGCGTCGATACGGAGGCATAGTAAACGATCTGGTCGTCAATCGTCTCGTCGGTCTGGCCTAGAGAGGGGTTGAACAAGGCCAGGAAGCCCAGCTGCGCGGGCACGATGCCGCCCGTGGAGGCATAAGCAGCCATGGAGCCCGACACCGGTCGAGAGAATGAGGCTCTATGGATCGACAGAAATCGACATAATTAGCAGAGTTTAGAGATCTGCACACAAAAATCCTGCTGCTTTCTGCCAGCAGCCTGTAGTTTAAGAAGAGAAATGCAATTGCCCCGCGGCAAATCGGTGCTGGAATCGAGGGAGCATTTGGAGTGATGCAAAGCAGAAGTTAAGCCTTGGTGGGGGAAAGCTCATGTCCGGTACTTGAGCTCGCGACTAACTGCCTATCAGGGTAGCTCTGTTAACTCGCATCTAGAAAGCCGATGGAACGAACAGCCTCCACTCATCGAGAAAATATCAGAATACGGAACGCTCACTATGTTCTATATAGATAAAATCAAAATAAATTAGGTAGAATCTTTTTAGTTCATTTACTTTGATGGTATTCGCCATCACCTACAAATTACCGATGGCAAGTAAATCGCATACAATGTGTGCACTTGTCACTACGTGCTGATCGATTCTGACGATGACGAGACACAAAGAGACTTAATTCATTCATTCATCAATGCTGCTATATAGTTGCTGTAAATCAAAGTAGGAATCATACTAAACCGGCATTAAGAACCCCTCTCATAGCCGGACAAAAAGGAAAAAAGTAAACAATCCACTGCCTGCTAGAGCATACATAGTCAGACTCATCACGCCTCCATTACACCCTCGTAAATTCCGTATCTTTTCGTAATCTCCCCGGCTGGTATATATCCACCTCTGCTTTTTCTTCCTTGGAGAGTTTGTCGAAAAAGTCTTGCTTGATACTATCCCCCTTCCTCCTCGAAGCTTCCCCCCGTAGCTTCGTCATCCACAGCCAGAAGAAGAAGAGTATGAAGGTAACGATCGTAAGCGGAATAGTAATAGCCCAGTACAGCCGGAACTGAGGCATTGTTCGCACCCCAATGCTGTTCGAATTGGGGTCGACGCTGTCCCAGTCGAACATGGACGTTGAGAACAAGGCGGAAATGAAGCTTCCGGGGAGGAAGAGCATAGTGACGATGGCTAATGTCTTCATCGACAGGGAGTCACGATGTTGAGACTCGGCCAGAATGAGAGTTGCTTTGAAGTCACCTCTGGAGATGAGACCGGCGAGCTATAACATGTCAGCAAAGATGATTTCTGCTTTTGGTTAGGAAATATTACCATGCCAGTTTGAAGCTGTACACGCTTCTGGGTATACTCTATGTCCACAACCTGCATTTCCAACCTATCCTGCAAGAGAAGCACATGATTTCGCAGCAGTTGACAGGCTTCAGTTGAAATACATGAAATTGGCGTTCCGATGCTGCCCTGGTCCGGTACATTCATGTGCTTCAGAATAAAATTGAGAGTCTTTTCCACCATTTTGCTTTTCCTATTTAAGCTGCCGAGCTTTACAGCGCATCCTTCTGCCTGGGTAGCCAGGTCGATGAATAAACTCATCATATTCTTGTCGTAGTCCTGGGTGGTTGTCTTGAAAGCCGTGCATTTTTCGCTCGCGCGGATTTTCAGCTTGATCTTCTCTTCCTGTTGATGGATCTGTGTGCTCAGGATGAGGCTAAGTAGAAAGGCCGGAAACATGGAACTTTCATAGAGGGAGGGACTCCAAGGAGTTTGAAAAGCCTCGGAGAGGTATGCCAAGTTGGATTTGTCGAGGAATATGAGGCCCTGTGTAACAAACGGGCGATCCGCTGGGTTTGTGACGTCGAAACAGCGATGCGCCCAGACGGCTGCAAGTTTAGGCATGTAGCAGAATGAATAGGTTTGAAGGTCCGCAGATAGTGGTGGAATGGCAGCCACGTTGGTGATGCAGCTCTGGGAGTACTTGTAGGCTAGTCGAAGTCCGAACGCCTTGAGAAGTCTGTTCATCACATCTTTAGAGAGATTCAGGCGTCGAAGTTTGATATCGCAATTTATCAAAGCTAGACGCAAAACAAGAGACTCTCTTGTATTTCCATCGCCTTCCGTTTCTTCGGAGAGCCAGTCGTCTAGCTCTTTCGAGTGAACTGTCTTGCGGCTGATGCGGATTTCTCTAGTCGTATGCAGAAGCCATGCCTCGACGACATCAAAAGACTCCTCATCTGAATTTTCGAAGCCTTGCCATAAGTTCACCGCGCTAAGCTTTTCATAGATTTCCTCCATTGGTACGAATCTTGAAAGTATATGCAAAGAAGGTAACGATATGGCAAGTAACGGATGATTAACAGAACTAGACCGAAAGACAGCTCATGAAGAGTAGCATATCTGATGTCTACTTTCAAGGATTCATGTGGGTTCATTGGGCATCTATATAGGGCGAGTATACGCGCGACACTGCAGCCACCATCATCTTGCGTTCAGCCAGAGCCTGATGGATGAAACGTTCCGAGAGGGTGGCCGGCCGCGACAGGGGCGCGTGCCCCAGAATCTAAGCGCCGGCCTTGCAGCAGGTTCGGTTTGCAGACCTTAAATGGGACCCAGAAGCATCAAACGATGAAAAGATCAATGGTTTACCGAAGGCCATGGAGTCCTCATTGGGAAAATGAACGTCCAAGATGCCGTTCGTACAGCACTCAAGATCTGCATGCTGCCAAAGAGGGTTGTCTAGCATGGCTGAGCACGTCAGCGATAGATGAATGGCCAAGATGAATGCGACGTCGCAGGGAATAGACACAAAGTGTAGGATCTCGTGGGGCAAGCGGACGAGGCTCTGGCATCAAATAAATTGAATGTCGTCAGGAAACTGGGCGAGAGAAAGCTTATGTTGTTGGTTGATCTGATATCTTCATCTGAAAAGCACAGATGATAGGTTCGCAGTCCATAGCGCTGGCCTGGATTCATGTGGCTTAGACGCCCATCCGGACGAATTTTGTATGACCAACAACAGCTTCATACGTATGCAGGGGGAAGCAGCGCGGCAATTCCGTCGCTTTGAGTATTTCTTGCGGTCGGGAGCGTTATGATGCTGTAAACAAGCTGTAAGGAGACGTGTTTTAAGAGGATGAACTTTTCCTCCGATTACTGAAGGTCATTGTATCGTGCTCAGAATAGTGCGAAGTACCTATGTGTCTAAGAGCAGGAATCTGCAAAAGATAGATGATTCTTGGTCGTCGGAATAGACATCTGATCCAAAGGGCAATAATCGATACTTAGGCGAGGATACAATGCTCTGCAGGCAGAAATGATCAACCAGTCCTTTTTAATCAATCCCCGATGGCGCAGCAGCTTGACTGGAGCGATATGCTGGTTCTATCCGTATTCTCCGTACCGCTAGGCATCTTGCTTGCCTCGTACCCAGTGCAAGGATCTCGATGAAGACGACTTTTTTTGTTGCTATAGCCAGGCAGCTCCTCAAGTCCTCAAGTCCTGCAGTTGTCCCTGTAATGCAACCCTTTGAGGAGCTCGCCATGGTCGTATCGGATGATTCACGACATCCAGCCAGAGGGAGCAGCCAAATCAGGCCAAGGCAGAATGCGAGGCCTCTTTTCTTCATCCGATAGCTAGAGCTAGAGCTGGAGCTGTTCCCCCACTTCCCACTCCATACCTGTACCTGTAGCTTTTGGTATTATTATCGGCCACTCGGCGATATCTGCTACTACTGTTACTATTTCGTATATATTCATCGTCCGAGGTAACCTCTGCAATGCTACTGTCCATGCATAAGTGTATAGCTTCCCTCATCGGTGCATTTTCCCACATCCATTCCATCAAATTGCTTTGACACGTGTTTGACAAGCCGTAATAGTCGGTCCATCAATGCCTGGAGGCATCAAACGGCACGCTAAGCCCCGCTAACGATTTACCGTCAGCTCACGTCCACACTTGTCTGGCATTCGATAGTGGTAGCAGCCACATGTCGGACACACAAGGACATTGATCCGTTGCAATGCATTTTGATAGCTGCTCTGCTTTGCCTGCTGACTTACACACAGGATGGATGCATGCTAATCCTGCTAGCTACATTACTCTAGGGAGCAAATCCAACCATCAAGCAGTGCTGCTCCGCCTCTGTCTCATCCATGCTTACCTGTTACTGAATACGGTCTCCACTCTCGCTCTCTGGATTGAAGGATCACAGCCCAGCCCAGCCCAGCCCAGCCCACACGATTGCGACTCGGCCACGGTCGGCACGGATGAGCTGCACAAATCAGGACTCCTTTGGTGTGGTGTCCTGTTCTCTGCTCCGTAGGGCCTCCGAGATTCCTCCAGCTGCTCTCTTACAGGGGACTTTGAGCACCTCTAGCACCCGTTACCAGGTAGTACTGAAATAGCTCCTCGTACGTCATCCGCCGACGCTCAATCATCTCCCATCCACAGCAAGTCAAAGTCAGCAGCCAACCATCTTGCATCTCACTAATCCCTTCCAATTCTCCTCTTCCCGCCGGAGCTGGTCTTTTCCATTGCCCATTGCCCATTGCCCATTGCCCATTGCCCATTGCCCATTGCCTATTGCCTATTGCCCTAGCACTCGCATCTCTCCCTTGTCGTCATCACCACTACATCTTCCCAAGATACTTTGCTTCCCCCGCCAGCTCTGGGAAGCTATCCATCCATCGACACCATGGATAATATCGGCGGCACCATCAAGCGCCGTTCGACGGAGGTATGGCAAGCTGCGCAGAACAACATGCCCACCATGCCCTCTATGCCTGCCATGCCTGCCATGCCTTCTTTGCCCGCTCTCCCTTCTCTGCCGGCCATGCCACAATTCTCGTTTGATTCTTTCCGGAGGCAACCCCAGCAGGAAGGCCTGAAAGGCACCTGGGAGCGCATTGACTTGCCCCCGGTTCCTCGTTCCTCCCACTCTCTTGACATCATCTCTGGCTGCGCCTACATCTTTGGTGGCGAGATCACCCCCCACGAACCCGTTGACAATGACATTGTTGTCATTCGCCTTCCCTTTAGCAGCGCTCCCGCCGACTACTTCAAGATCCCGGCCAAACCAGACCATACGATCCCTGTGCCGGCACCGATTCAGGACAAGGGCAAAAAAGATGGATTGGATAAGCCTTCCAAAAGGGCCAAGGCCAAAGCTGAAGACCTTGGTGAAGAACTCGAAGAGGAAGAGAGTGACAACGACAACAATGATCCCACTGAAGAGAGTGACCAAGGAGAATCCACGCTGACAACAGCGGATAAGGGCAAGGGACGGGCTGACAAGTTGGGCGATGTCCCGTCACCACGAGTTGGGCATGCAACAGCCGTCATTGGGTCCCGCATCTTCTTGTACGGCGGCCGTGGTGGGCCAGATATGAGGCCTTTGGATGAAGGGGGCCGTGTCTGGATCTTTGACACCCGCACTCGACTTTGGACCTATCTTGACCCCGTCCCGGCTGTCAAGGGCGGATCCATCGTGCCTCATCCAGCACCGCGAAGCTATCACAGTGCTACCGCGACGGATCGGCCCCGCGACTTTGCCCCTCCCCCGCCAACCCAGCCTCAGACCTGGCAGGAGTGGGCGCTTGGTGATACCTCCAAGACGGGCATCCCCCAGGATCCCATTGTTGGCAACGTTGCCGAGAATGCAATTGACGAGGAGACGAGCGGCTACGGCACCTTCTTCGTGCATGCCGGTGTTCTGGCCAACGGCGACCGCACTAGTGACCTTTGGGCTTTTGACGTCCATTCACGCATGTGGACTGAGCTGCCTGCAGCGCCAGGACCTGCCCGTAGCGGCACTTCCATCTGCATCAGCAAGAGTCGAATCTTCCGTTTTGGTGGATACGACGGACAGAATGAGATTGGAGGCCAGCTCGACTTTTTGAACCTCGAGGTCGAAATGTTTGATGACCGTGTCACTCGGGGTGAGGTGGCTGTTCGAGCCCGTGGTAGCTGGCAGTCTATCCTGGAGGCCATGCCCGAGGCTTCCTCGCATGAGATTCCGTCCGAGAATGTCCAGGTCTGGCCCGCACCGCGAAGTGTGTCTTCTCTTGAAGCCATCACCTTTGGCGGCGGCACCGAGTATCTCGTCCTGACCATGGGTGAAGCCAGCCCGAGCGCAGACGGCTACAACGGCGCCGGCAAATCTCACAACGACGTGTGGGTATTCCAGGTTCCGCCAGTGGGCATGACCGCCGCAAGCTTCACGGCAGCCATGTTCTCGGCCGTGGGCCGCAAGACTGGCGAAGGCAAATGGACAAAGGTAACCATGGGCCCCTATGACGATGAGGTGCTGGAAGTGCCAAGGGGTCGGGGCCGGCTGGCCAGTGCCCCGATGTTCGATTTGGAAGAGACTGGAATTGTGATTTGGGGTGGTCTGGATGATATGAATAGGCGGCGCGGAGAGGGATGGATCATGCGACTTGCGTAAACATTTTCCCCTTTGAATCTTTTTTTTTTTTCTCTTTGATCCAATCTCTTTTTTGATATGTTTTGCATACAAGTCAAGATTGCGAAAATGTACCGCATGAAAAGAAATACAACGAATGAAATGTCCTCTAAGAGCGTACACATGCATTATCAACTTTGACTGTATTTATCGCACAACCACCAAATTTGGTCTATACTTTTTCTGGCATTCAACATGGCGTTATGTACATTTAAAACCCGTGTCAAACGCCGCCCTCTTCCCTCTGCCCCTCGTATTTCATTTCATTCCCTTCTTAAATTTACAAATCGGATCTCGTCTTCTCCGCGCCCCACGGCTCTGCTGTCAAGTTCGTCAATCCCGCGCTGTTCTCGCACGACTTCCTTCCGGTGAGGGGCCCGGCGACGGGGGCTTTGGCGGTGCTGCTGCCGGCGGAGGCGGCGGAGGCCTTGAGGGCGTCGAGCAGCTTGACGGTGGTCTCGGGGGTGAGGTCCTCGTAGTAGTCGTCGTTGATCTGGATCATGGGGGCGTTGACGCAGGCGCCGAGGCACTCGACCTCGATGAAGGTGAAGAGGCCGTCCTTTGTGGTCTCGCCTTGCTTGATGCCGAGGTGGTTGGTGATGGCCTTGACGATGGCATCGGAGCCGCAGCCGCCGAGCTGGCAGGGGGTCTGGCGTGTGGATGGGGTTGGTTAGCTGCATGTTTTTTTTTTTTTTTTTTGATATCTGGTGTTTTTTTTGGGGGGGGGGGGGATATAATGATATGATGCTACCCCTCCCCTCCCTTGTTCTCTCCAATTGTAGCTGTGATGTATGATGTGATTCCCACCAAAGGCGCCAATGGAGAAGAATGAGGAACGGAGTCGTAGGAATAAGAATCAAGGAATGCGTACCGTTGTGCAGGCCTGGACAAAGAACTTGCCCACGGGGGTGCGGTTGTACATGGTGTAGAAAGAAGCGACCTCGTAGACTCGCATGGGGGGCATCTCGAGCAGGCGGGCGACCTCGTTCATGACGCTGATGCTGGTGAAGCCGTGCTGGCGCTGGCCGAGGTCGAGCAGGGGCATGACAGCGGCCTTTTTGTACTGGGCGGGGTAGCGCTTGAGGATCTCGGCGATGAGCTTCTCATTCTGGGCGTTGAACTTGAATGGCAGGTCGGGGTTGTTGTCGGGTGTGTTTCGGTGCTGGAGGAAAGAGATTCAAGGTCAGCGAAAGTTTCGGAACGATTTGTATCTCAATGGGCGATCTGGCTCTCTCTCTCTCTCTCTCTCTCTTTCAACGGTGGCACGCAGCGCAATTGCAGCAGCGAAACGAATCGAGGGCCCGAGGGGGCAGTTTTTGAGGTTTTTGGGGGCGATGGAGACTTTACCACTTGGAGGGTGTCGCTGGGCCGGCTGGCTGTGATGGAAAAGGCGCGGGCCTGTGGGCGGGCGACGCGCGATGCGCAGCGGACGCCGGAGCGGAGGAGGAAGGGCGTGATTTTGCTCGCCATTGTGTGGTTCCGGGAGGAGGGGGGGCAGTTTGCTTGATTCCTTGTTCCTGGGAGGGTGGCTCGAGGATTTGGCAGTTTTGAGCTTTGAAATGGCATATATCGGAGTTCCAATGGCTGGAGCCAATGCTGCTTGCAAAATGGGCGGCTGTGATTGGCTGGGACGGCTGATGTTCGGGAAATGGGGTCGTTGTATATTTCTCTCCTTCTCAGTACTGGCTACTGTTGTGGGAAACTACCATCGACGTTATTACGTAAGTATATGGTATATTCTACGTTCGTAGATAGAGTTAGTTAACCTTTATAGTTAATTATAATAATTAATATTTATTTACTCTTAACATTCTATAAATAATAGGTTATAAGCCCGGGAGCTCCGTTAACCTTTAGAATCCTAAATTTCTTATTCTCTTATTGAAAATATAAAAATCTAAGACCCTTTTATTAATAGCTTGCGTTGACACTAATAATACATTAACGATACTACGTAAATTAATCTAGACTAAACACTACGTTAACATTACTACTGTTAACATTAATATATTGAACTTTACCTTTAAACTTAACCTATTAAGCCTACTACAGCTAATAAGCTAAGGTAATAACTATGCGGAGTAGAGAGCGGCGTAGACTATTGTATTCTAATATATAAAGCTGTAGGATATTATTATAAGTAATAAGCCACCTACCCTTTTGACCCCACTATTGACCAAATAAACTGCTTAACTAATATAGTAGAAAAAGGACGATAATAAGGCTATAGTAATAATTATGTCGGTAGTCTACCTAGATATTATTATACTAGTAATAACTGCAATATTATTATATTAAGCGTAGATTACTTTATAAAACCGATTTAATAAAGATACTGCTTATTTAATAATCTAATACTTTCGACAGTTAACCTCTATAAGATATAATAAGTTAGAGGATCTTGCTTAATACCTTAATACTTTTTATTAAGTATGGACCAATTTTGAACGGTGCTGTAAAATATCTAACTATAAATTGGCTAAAAACCTTAACGCTGTTTTCTTATTAGAATCTGTTAAGGGATTGTTCTTCCTGTTTACCCTGTCTGAAAGTATAAACACTATTATTAATAACTTATTGATATGTAATATTAATAAATTTGTTAACATTAAGCCGAAAATGCTTAATATTACCTTCTGATATAATTAACCAGCTGATAAAAAGGCATACTATACTAAAACAGTAGGCAAGACCGGCCGCCCCCCTTAATACTGTAACGTCAGTAGATCATCTTGCAGCAACGTATCTTCTTAATATTAACCTTAACCTTCCTTAAATATAGAATGTATCTAGTGCTAAAAGAAAAACTTTACGTTTGTTAGTTATATTTATACTAATTATAGGAAACTGGTAGACTATAAGAAGGAAAAGGCTAACAGGAGGGAAAAGAACAATAATCGAGACAAAGGTAAAGAGAAGGGAAAATACAATACCTGACAAGCTATTGCAGAATCTAACGATAATAATAACTTTAACGACGACGACAATAGAGTATAAGCTTTTATTATAAACTATATACTATCCTTTGATAAATAACCTAACTACTGAAAGCTAGATGTTGTTAATTTAATAAATGATGAAATATAAGTATATGTGGTAAATCTAACTCCCTAATCTATTTTAATATATACGTTGACGTTAATAATGTAGATCTTTAATTCTGAAGCCTTTTGATATATATTAGAGTACTATACTGAATTTATTAATCTACGGCTGCGGACTAGTACGATTTCTATTACTGGGGGTGTAAAACTTACTGTCGAAGGTATCAGCACTGTCTAAGTGCTGTTAAAACTTCCCAACGGAACTACAAGGTTATTAATTTTTACTAACGTTTTATACAGCTGTTAATTAATAAAAACGAAACTCTTTAGTTGGAGTCAAATATACTAGAAATTTACACTAATAGGACAGGACAACGATATATTCGTTAGAATAAGAAAAGGAAAGTTGACGCTGTAGGTGAAATATATTAATAGAAGCTTTTAGGTATAAATAGACAATACTACCGGCCTTACGGCCTCCTTAAAAAATATTAACGTTATAAACTTCGCCTTATATAAAGAATTTTACTGAGTTGTTAGATATGTTAAAATAATACGTAATACTACTTAATAACTATATATTAATAGCTACCTTATCCCAGTTAAACCACGTAACTGGCATTACTACGACTGTGAAATAGCTAAGTTGGTATCTCGATAACCTATGTTAATCGTTAATAAAAAAGCAAAAGCCCCATTTAATGTCATTTACACGGACCTCTCCGGCAAATTTAGTACACTATTACTGGTAAAATCTTAATACTTCCTACCTTTCCTTAATAAAAAAACTTAATATATGTAGATAAGATTTATTAAAAAGAAGACTAATATATTGTCGGAAATTGCCGACTTTATTTAATATATTTAAACCTAGTTTAATGTTATTATTAAATTCTTCTATACAGATAGAGGCAGCGAATTCACTGGAAAAGAAATAAGAAATGTACTGCAGCTTACCGGTACTTAATATTGACAGTCACCTTTATATTACTATAAGTCCAATAGGCGTATAGAGAGATATATACGGACTGTTGTCACAGATGCTTAAACATTAACTTTAGACGATAACCTGTTTTTATAGCCGGAGGTAATTATATACGTAGCTTATGTTAAAAATATAAAACCTTATTGTAGACTTGATAACTATATTACGCTTTACGAGGTATTGTTTGGCGATAAACTACGCATAGGCTATCTATAATTATATATAAGCAACTGCTACTTCTATATTCTAGTTAAAGTACGTTAACCTAACTCTAAGTTACTTGACTGCGCTAAATATACGTTACTTATTAGGTATAATAGTCTATCCGTCATAAGGTTATATGTTCCCTCCCGCTATGTTGTTATAACAGCGACTTTATTATACATCTGTTTTATTACCCTAGTAAATAAACTATATTAGGATCTCGTTAAGATAATAATAGCTAACCCCCCGCTAACAGTACTACTGCTGACGAGGCTGACACTGCCTCTACTATTGACTCCTAAGCAATTAACATTAGCTAATGTAATTTAATAAATTCTAGTTATACCCTCCCTTTTATAAATACTAATGCTAGTACGTTAATAAATACTATAAGGCAGGATAAGGTCTAGACGACGATATATTAAAGATTTTAATAAAATGGCATAAGTTGTAACCTACGACGACGAGCTGGTTGTTGCCTTTGCGATAATTACTATTGATGATAATATACTAACTATACTCCGTCAGGCTCTAAGGTCTCCTGAGTCAATAAGTTAGCAGAAAGCCGTCGATACTAAGCTTAATGCGCTTATATTTAAATAAGTATAGGTAGAAGTACCTCTACTAAAAGGGAAGCTTATTGTTACCCTTTGTTAGGTGTTTATAAAGAAATATAATACTTAAGGCGAACTTATTTGCTATAAGGCGTAGCTTATTGCTTGCGGATATATATAGATATATAGCCTTAACTATAATAAAACCTATAGCCTAGTTGTTTAATATAACTCGTTAAGACTGCTTATTTAACTAGCTGCTATAAGGGGGTGGTGGCTCCACCAGATAGATGTTAAGACTATATACCTATATAGTAACCTCTGACATAAGATTTTTATAAGCTGCCCCAAAGGTTATATAACTTAATTAACCTCTTTAGTTATTCTACGCCTCGAAAAGGTACTCTATGGCCTTAAATAATCAGGTTGCGAATAGTTTAGTACCCTTAAGTTAATAATAGATAAGATAAAAATAATACCACTATTGTCTAACCCTTACGTTTTTTAACGTAAAAACTTAATTATAGTAGTCTACGTTAATGATATTGTAATAACTGGGGACGACCGTAAGGTTAACTTTTTTTAATTAATACTGTCTACGCGTTTTTGCTGTAAGGACTTAGGTTTATGTTAATATCTCCTAGGACTTAAGGTCAACTAATCTCCTATATCTATAATTATTAGTCAATCCGGCTATACGGAGCGAATTTTAAAAAGATTTGATATATGTAACTATATAGGCAAAGATACTCCGCTTAATATAGGAATGTTTTACTTATAATTAACAGATAATAACCAATGGGTTAATATTACGCTGTATTAATAGATAACTGGCTCCCTTAACTTCCTTATTACTGGAACTTAACCGGACCTTGTATTCTCGGTGTCGATGTTATTGTTATATAATTCCGACCCCACTTAATACTACTTTCACAGTATTAAGCAGGTCCTTAGATATCTCTACCGCATATATAATTGTTCCCTAATATATAATAAGACGATGGACAAGCCTTTGTTAAAGGTATATGCTAACGCGTTGTATAATGCTGATCCTAATATAGCGAAATCCGTAGGTGCCTTTATTATTTAACTAAATAAGGCTACTATGTTATAGTTAAGTAGAAAATAATTGACGGTGGTGAAGTTAATGTGTGAAGCTGAATATATAGCCTGTTCTAAGGTAGTATTCCAACTGCTCTGGATGAAGCAGATGTTAATAAATCTCTCTGTTAATATTACAGTTAATAACTCAACGCTATAGTATAATAATAATCTGGCTGTTAAATTAATAAAGAATAACTGTATTACTTTTAAATTACGATATATTACCCCCTATTTCCATTTTGTTTAATAATATTATACTTTATTCTTTAACATTAGGCATATATCCTTAACGCTTAATACGGCGGATATATGCACTAAGGCGCTGGCGCAGCCGTTGTTCTGCAGCCACGTTAAAGGCCTGGGTATATGCACCGTACACTAGCTGTTATTAACTAGTAACAAATAACCTTAACAGTAGCGATGAATTACTATAGCTTTATTATGATAAATTACTATATGTATTCTTAACTGCCTTTTATTTAGTTTTATTGCATTCTGCTGACCTATTTATTTTTTCTTCTATACTCTTATTTTATTATTTTTTATTTTTCTTAACCTTATAATCTGCAACCTCTGCCGGCCCCCCCCCCCCCCCCCCCACAGCGAGGTTTCGATAATGCAGCTTTTTAATGCGTTGTTCCTTCTGCATAATTTTAATAGCTTTATGTTGTCTAACGACTGATTCTTACTATAGCCTTGACGCCGACGCCACCTGACCTGTTGATAATTTACCTGAACCCTTACCTAGCACCAAATACACCGCCAATTTAAATTGAGATCGAGGATATCCTTATTAAAATATCTTATAAATTTTATATATCGGCAGCTAAGGTAGTTTAGGGATATTAGGCCTAAGCGACCAATATAACCACCGTTGACCAAGAACAGTACAAAGCCCTCTTGCAAAACAAGTCCTTCTGCATTAAACCGTCGGCGATAGATGCGCTATCTAACTATAAGGTCACGCGTATATTTAAGCTTAAGCCCTCTTAAGTTTAATATATTTTCGTTAAGTTAATCTACGATGGAAAAACTAAATACCTCGATAAACAGGCTACTATATTTTTCAGCTTTAGTTAATTTAAAAATCTTACTAATACTTACTGTAAATACTATGTAGAGCAGCCGAAATTAAGGAAGCGTAAGTTAAAAGGCGCCGTTCTACCTTAACTACTTAAGCCGCCGGTACCTCCTGCTCTACCTACACCTCCTAAGCCAACTGTTTTGTTAATAAACGTTTTACCTGTTAACGTATTAAACTAACGCTTAACTAAAATTGAGTAGACTGTAGAGCAGAATTGTAGTGAGATTGTCTTCCGCTTAGGCCTAGTTAATAAATGAATTACTCTTGTTTTTAATAAGATTGCTAAAATATGCGATAAGCTTAATAACTACTCTGAGACGACTGAGAAGTACACTAACGCCGTTGAGACCAAGCTCGTACCTCCAGTTCACATTATAGTTAATAAGGCATATAAGCTAATCTAGGTAGTAATTTAATCCTTAAACCTCCCTGCGGATCTAGGCCTCCCCGTAGACTAGTTAGCTGATTAGTTGATAATTAGTTAACTTATAGTTATCGTTAATGTTAACCTTGAAGGTTACCTTTTTGTTTTTTAGGATTAATATTAATGGAAGTTTAGGGGTGTGTTATAGGAAACTATTATTGACGTTATTACGTAAGTATATGGTATATTTTACGTTTGTAAATAGAGTTAGTTAACCTTTATAGTTAATTATAATAATTAATATTCGTTCACTCTTAACATTCTACGAATAACAGCTACTAGTGTTGAAACTGCTGTTGAGTATTCCACATAACATTGATTTAGGATCCTAAGTGAAAATTGATTCAATATCCCGTATTTACTTAATATTATAACTTCTACGATTTGATTATCTCTCATCGATATGATAGACATATGTTTGTTGCCTCGCTGTGGCTCATCCGCGAGGGGCACAAAATTGAATCTTGCCTGTTAGGACGGACTGAATGGAACATGCGCCACAATTGAACTTATAGAGTTCCAAGGTTCTGTCACTTCTACATGTATTCCTCTTCATCCATAAAAGTCAATTGCCGGCTGTTTAATTTTATCTAAATCTAAGGCTTTATGCTTCGCTCTTTTCTATCAATTCATCTCACTATGGCCCAAACGTCTGCCCCTTCTGGACCGTTTTATATGTACAGCTCTTCCAGTCGCAAGTATCCTAGACAATATTTGATTAGCTGCTCCTCATATTCGGCAAACTCATGATAAAACTAACCTCATGTACGGTGGTACCCCACCAAGAGAACTTGTCGGCCGCTCCCGTATAGAATATGGCAAAGAAGATGATGATGCCTGCAATGGCTGTAGCACAATCTAGAGCTGAGCTGAGCACGAAATTGTATCGACGCCACCAGCCTCTGCTCTTCTTCTTAATCCACAGACCAAAAACCAGGCCAACGATGACCCAGCTGCCGTAATTAGTCCCAGAGGCAGGGGGGATGTAATTCAACCCACCAAGAAATAGTGGGATGTGAACCTTTTCTAACCATCGCTGCTCTGGCCAAGTTTTCTTCATAACATACACTATCACTGGCAAGATAGCTCCAATTAAAAAGAACCATAACAGATCACGATATAGTGTACCATCAGCGAAGAACCTACGGGGCCCGAGAGCACCCCAGACCATGCTAGTGTTGAAGTGAGTGCGAGAGTAGGGACATGTGAATCCATTCTTTGCAGTCAGAGAACAGATATCTGGGACATGGCCCAGCGCCCAGTTCAGAACGGAGACTTGGCCCAATGTCCCCATGATCAAGCCGACAATCTGGACAATGAATAGGTATCTGGGTGGGATCTGCGTTCGGTTAGTTTTACCTCAAGCAGAGCCTCCATATGCAATTCTATACTTACATTGGAATATATTCCCAGCTTCAGGTCTTGAGCGAATGCGAGAGCCTTGATACCAGAGATGTAACCCAAGTCAAAGAACCAGATGTTGGCCAGGACTTTGCCCTCCCAGATGTAGCCAGCGACCACACGACAGAAGATGTCAATCTGGACTTTCATGTTGGTCGTAGCATAGACCCAAGCCAGCTTATACATGGCCGTATTAGCGCACTCATCAATGTTGGACTAACAAGGAGTTCATAAAAACTTACAGGAAGGTAGAAGACTGCAGATACAAACATGGCAAAGATGACTCCATACCAGCGCAGCTGCACGGGATAAAACTCGCAGGCGAAAATGCCCAGCCCCAGAGACACAAGAAAAGAGGCTCCGTACCACCAAATGGGAACATTGCTGTACTGCGGCTGTAACTCTGTTCTGACATCCGTTTTGCGTCCAAAGAGAGCAGGAAGCTGGGATTCTCGGAATGCTTGAGCGATTTCGTGGCGCTTCTCGAGAAACATCCAGACAAACAGTGATGAGATGCAGGCGAAACACAAACCAAAAGCATTGAGGGCGTAAGTGACTGGAAGATAAATCTGGTTCTTGTTAGCAATTAATTAGAGCCAATAATAGAATACCCTTACGTGCGAGTATTCTTCGTATTTTTTTGGCTCGAATACGAATCCTTGTTTCTTGTTGATGACTCGGGAGACGTTGTATGTGCTTCCCGTGTTGTCGTAAATGGAATTGCTTTGAATGGGAAGATATGCCGACAACCAAGTATTTGAGTAATAAATTGCTGGCGTGACGATGTAGATCCAAAAGACCACTGATGCAAGGGTATTGAGGATTGCCCAGGTTGGTACCACCAAAGGGCTTCCAATATATGCGATTTCCGCCCCTTTCATACTGAGTGAGCTCAGAATGACTTATGAGATACACGATACTTACAGTCAAATGTGAATGGCAAAAGCCCAATGCCGCTCTTCATGCCAAAGATTTGGTTAACCACTGGATTGCGAGGTGCTATCCAACAGACCCAGGTAAAATACCCCAGCGCTGGAAAGATGAAGTCTGGGAACCAGTACCAGACAAAGGCCGCTGTGAAAGCAATCAAGAAGAACTTGTACCGAGAAGACCTCCATTTAGCCCTGATTAAAGTTAATCAGAATTTTTTTTCTTCTTCAAAGGCATGGATGGCATACTCGGTTTCATCTTCCTTTCCCACTGGATGCAGAGCAGCGTTCAAGGCCGTGTTGGCCAGTACCCCAGGCCATACTAGACCCTTCGGTTCGACAACAAGTGATCTGCCAAAGCCGGCCAAGGAAAAGCCATAGAGAATAGTAGCCAGCGTTATAGTAATTTCGAAACCCCAGCCAGTGTTGGCGCCATAGAATACTCGCTGCTCGGTCAATACATCGGCGCTTAGACGGGTTAGGTAGCTCAAGTTGGCCAGTATGTAGATGAGAATGTTTTCCTGACTCGCACGACTCAGATTAGATTTTGCCCCCTGGAAGATTGAGAATATTGTATACATGCCTTGTAGTTGAAGGGACCGGGATTCAGACTGTGGCGAACTCCAAAAAAAGTCAAGCCCCAGTCTGGGATGACGAACTCCCAGGCTTTGCCCAAAGGATATGCTAGGAATTGGATCGCAGACTGGGAGAGAGTGACTGATGGAAGCCGAAATGTGTATAACGTGTTGACACCGCTGCCGATAAGACAAAAGCCAATGCCAATCACCCACATACGTAATGTGAGGCAAGGCAAAGACGGGTCATCTGTTCGATGCCCGACCCCGGCAGCGTAAAGGACTTCTTCTGTCGGCGTCTTCGATTCCTCTAATATAGAATAACTCAATTAATTCATCAAAGTTCAAAGATATTACTGAATGCGTGCGTACCAGACGGCCGTTTGTCCTCGGAGATGCTAGATCTCCTGCTCTGAAATCCAATCTCGCCGGCCTCGGTGGCTTCCGGCGCCTTGGTCTCCATGGCGGGCATGAAGATGACGGAGAAGCTGGCTGATCATGAATGATGATCTGATCAGATAAGATTAGATGAGAAGACAGAGGCATCTGATTATATACGAGCAGTGGGCAATCCGTGGCTGTCGGCGTTGTCCTTCCGAATATGAACCCGGCTGAGACCCACGATCAGCCCTAGTAGCGGACTTGGGCAGCCGTCAACTTGGCATTCCTAAAGTTGAGCCGATTTCTATTACGATTGATCGATAATGGCGCTAATTATTTTTCTGAGGCCTTTGATGGAGTAGGTAGTCGAACGATTATTGTGGTCTGCTGTAGCCAGGCTGCAGTACATGTACCTATAAGACGAAATCTACATCTCTATAAAGCTGAGGCGCATGACTACGTTTGAACATATTCTTCTTCTACAATTAAATTCTCCCCTCAAATTTTCCCTCTTGCTCAAAACTGCCACGCCGGGTGCCGCTTCAACAATCCCTTCCGCAGCAGCCGCGACTTATATATCACTCAGTCGAGGTTGACATCATCGTCATCTCCATTCGGAGATCAAAACTCGATTCCGGGACAGCCCGCAAAGAAAAAAAGAAAAACAGCAAAAACACGCCCATTCTTCCCCACAGCGGCCAGACTGGTGGTCCGAAGATGCTGTCGGGTAGCGGCTGTGCAAGAGCGCGGATGGGACTATTGATGGAGTTGTCCCCGTAAAGTGGACTTTTCAGCTGGAGACGCCGTGCCGAAATACCGTCTTGTCAATGGTGGCGCGCGATACCGATTTGAGGATTCGAGCAGAGAATCGATTGGTCAAGAAGGGCTTTTTTTTGAAAAAATGATTGACTGGGTGACCTTGTTTGAGGGTTGTGAGATGAGCTGATAAGATGAAGGTGGCGGCATTTGATCTTATCAATCTGTGGGTCTTGTTCGCTATCAACTTTTATGCCGTGGAGGAGAAGTTGGACAGTTTACTACCTTACACTTTACCTATACAATCATACAATCCTCCACCTCCGATATTCTTTTAATCTTGCCCCATGTACCTGATAAAAATAAGGAACAGCTGTCTGTTGGCGTTGGGATTTACATGATGTGAGATTGGCGCATGTACAAGTACCTCGGTACCTGATGGCGGTACCTGATGGCTGTATCGTTGCAGCGCTAGAATTTAGTACCTTTGCTGAAGGATCACTTGAGCTGCGCCGCATGATCATCATGCCTTGCTTGTTCAACACTCGATGCTGGACAGGATCTGGCTTCCAAACAATCTGAAATCACAGAGTGAAATACCAAGTGAATGATGCAAGAGCTGACCTAGCTTGTCCACCATTTCAAGATGCAGGCTCGATCGGTTCAAGCACTACTAGCGACCCTTTGGTCTTCCTCTTGCCTAGCTGCTGCATCCAAGACGCCAGACTTTGCCACGTCTGAAGCGGGAAATCCGTTTGTCGACGGATGGTATGCTGATCCAGACACTCAGTTCTACAATGGCGAATACTGGGTGTATCCGACGGCGTCGCGGCCGTACGATGAGCAGACGTATCTCGATGCCTTCTCATCTCCAGACTTGGTTCACTGGACGAAGCACTCGACGATCCTGACTGCTGACGACTTCACCTGGGCACATCGCGCCGTTTGGGCCCCGGCACCAGTCTATCGCAACGGCACGTATTATCTCTATTTCGGCGCCAATGATATCCAGTCAGACTCGGAGCTAGGCGGCATCGGCGTGGGCGTGTCAGAGAAGCCAGAGGGCCCGTATCAAGATCCTCTTGGACATCCACTCATCGGCGCATATCATAACGGTGCACAACCAATCGATCAAGACGTCTTCATTGACGATGACGGGCAAGCTTACATCTATTATGGCGGACACTCTCACGCCAACGTCGCCAAACTGAACGATGACATGATTAGCCTCGGCACCTTTGACGATGGCACCACCTTCAAGGAGATAACTCCAGAGAACTACGTTGAGGGACCGCAAATGCTCAAGCGTAACGGCATCTACTACCTATTCTGGAGTGAGGGTGGCTGGGGAGGGCCTGATTATGCGGTTTCATATGGCATGAGCAGCTCACCACTTGGGCCCTTTGACCGCATCGCCAAGATATTGCAACAAGATGAAGCCGTGGCAACAGGTTCCGGCCATAACGCTGTGATTCAAGTCCCCGATACGGACATCTATTACATGCTGTACCATCGGCATCCATTGGGCTCAACCGACGGAAACGATCGACACTTGGCATATGACCGGCTCTATTTTAGTGATGATGGAACTATTGAACCAGTCAAGATGTTGGTCCATGACAACTTTGAGGACGGCAATATGATCGGCTGGGAAACCCATGGAGGTGACTGGGATGCTAAAACAAATGTTTTGCGAGGGAATGCTTCATCAGGTGGCCTGGCTTTGCTCAACACCAACTTTTCCGACTTTGTATATGAGGCCGACGTGAAAATCTCCAAAAAAGGCAACAGCAACAGTGTGGGCTATGCAGGCCTTTTCTTCCGAGTGTCGGGTCCGTCTAGTGATGACGATTCCTACAAAGGGTACTATGCGGTCATCAGCACCTCTGGCTCCCTAGTCCTCGGCCGAACAGATGCAACCGGGGTTATAGTTCTAGGAAGGGAAGAGGTTGGTATTGAGCCGGCAGAGCAACATCATCTCAAGGTGACGGCAGATGGCAGTTCAATACATGTGGCGCTCAAAGGTGAGCGGCACGCTGTCATCAGCGTAAAAGATGATGTGTATAAGAGCGGAATGGATGGCGTGAGGGTATTTGGGATAGAGGCAGAGTTTGATAACGTCAACATTACTCGCATCTCTTCAAGCTAGAAGATGGGTAATCATGTTCCTTACTTGCTCGGATAGAGTCCTCCATCACTCCCTACATGTGCTGCATTTATAAAACCAGCCTGTGATCATCGTCAAGGCTCATGTCAGACCAAGCTTTTGATTATATTAATATCGACTGATCATACAAAATTACCACGTTATCAATATGCTACAGTGGGTAAGATGCAATGCCGACGATCTCTCACGACTTGTCGATCTCACAATATCATCTCAGACTCTATGCGACCTGCCACTCTCGGCATCTTGCGCAGATCTCAGTATGACGCTTACGTCAATCAAGTTCTGCAAGAGAATCCAGGATGCGTCTCAGACATAAGCAACAAGAATAATTGTCGAATGCTGCTTTGTCGTGCGATGGCCGTGCGAAGGAGTTGCAGACTAAGGCATAGGAATACACTGTGTACTATTCGAAAAGCACAACAGTCTGACATGACTCGATTTTTTTTCCACAAAAAAAGCCATGTCTATCGGTTCTACATTCGTCGGCGATGCCGCGTCATATGCCTGGATATCAAGCACGGAGCACAGAGAAATATTTCCACCGAGCGGCGGTCCGCAATTGTTGTCGATCACTACAACCTCAAACGAAGGGCCCCAGAATATTCTGGTGGCTTGCACTGACTCAAGGAACATTAGGAATCGCCAAAAAAAAAAAAACGCTTTGAATTGTCTATATTGTCAGAGATGAAACAGTAGCCCTCGAAACAGCAACTTGAATAGCTAAAAAGCCATCAAATAGGTGGAACAAATAGTACCGCCTCACAAATCTTGGCAACGAGATAACCTCATAGCCTTGTCTGCCCCTTGCCGGCTAACAAACGACTGTTCCGAGCTAGGCAATGATCTTCAGGCCCCCGTCCCTTGACAACACCGACCTGTCAGACTCTGAGATGGCTGTCCGTGGTCCCTTAATGTTGATCTCTGCCACTGTCGGCCTGCACAACAGCAAAGATTACAGCTGTGATTAGTAGGCGCGTGCAACACTAGGTACATGTATGTAGGAGCGGTATTTGATACGGTATATTACGCCCTGCTCCATAATGGCAAGAATTGGCAAAGATGGGCATCATAAATGGAGACAGAAGTAACAGATGGAAAGGTTATAATCTGGGTATTGTGGGAATGGGTTTGCTTAAAAGGGGGGGTAGGAAGCGATTTCTTTCCTTCAACAAACAACATCTTTTCTAAACGTCTCGCGCTCCTTAGACGCATTGAAGATACTGTCATTCCCTTCTCGTACATACGTATACTTTGTCTATTATATAAAAGTTACACCTTCAAGATGCATTTCTCTGCTTTCATTGCTGCTGCCCTGACTGGCCTTGCTGCCGCTTCGCCTGCTCACCACTTCCAAGACAAGAGCACTGCTCAGATTGCTTATACGTACTCCAACGGCACCTTCACCAAGCCAATCAACGTGAAGATCAACAACGGCACCCAGAAGCTGTGTACGTAAACCTACATATACTCTTCATCGACGAAAGAAAGTGAAAGACTAATGCACTTCCTCGATAGCTTCCGGCGGCACCGTCACTGACGTCTTCGTCGCGCCCCCCTTCGATGGCCGCCGCTACGTCCTCACTTCGTGCTCTTTCCAGGCTCCTACTAACAAGAGTCTTGGGGCCGTTTTGATCCGCAAGCCGACGACTGTGCCGGTTCACCCGCCTGCTGCAGTTGGCTACGTGACTTGCACATCTGACTAAATGGGGATAGTGAGAGATGGGATGTTTGTTTGGGAGACTTGTGTTGTCACTCTGATTAAATGATGTTATTTCTATGCTTGAGTCAATAGGTGTACATTGAAATAGATACACAAATATGCCTGTTGCGCGTAATTTTTTGATCTTATTAATATATTAACATGCTTCGCCTTTTACATCCACTTTAAACTGACGCTTTTGTACAACATTTTCGCCAACGATATTGACAAAGACCTTCTTGAGCAATCACGCGTATTATACTACTTCTCCCTCAAGTTCACCAAGAAGATCGTTTATCCCCGCCTCTTCATCTTCTTCCTCTTCATCTTCTTCCTCTGTTCCGCCCACTTCTTCCTGGAATCCCCAGCCCCTCGTAGCCATAAGCACAAAAGGCATCGTGCCTTCAGAAAGCTCTTTCCAGATACCGCTCAGTTCCCCAAGCACGCGGAAGCAAGACCAAAAGTTCCCTGACGACATTCGCTGGCCACCGGCTTCTTCAGCGGCGATGAGGTTAAGGCCGTGGACCAACGCGGCGCGGAAGACGTGGTAGATGATGAACGGGGGAAGATACTTGATTTCGTCAGATGCCTGCAGGCTTTTAAGCAGACGAGTAATTGCCATTGCCGAGGCCGTGGAGGATCGAAAGGCCGTAGGGATGTTGTGAACCATGCCGGGGTCTTTGGGGTTGAGAACCGGGCGGTAGAGGTTGATCAAGATGGAGTGATATGTGATCCAGAAGACGACTTGGACTCTATCGGGCTTTACGTTACGGCTGATGTAGAGGCGCCTGTCAATCTTTTTTCGTAGGGCTAGCATCTCGTTGTTTGCTTTGGCGAAGATGGCTTGCTTTTCGGCGGCTGGGCGCTGTTGGAAGTTGGGGGAGTACCTATTGTTTGTGGCTCGTCAGAATCCAGCAACGGAGCACAGTTGTAAAGGGGGCTTTTACTTACATGACGTCAATGTACCGCTGCTGAATATTATATAGCTTACAATGGTGGTCAAAAGAGAGGGCGGCCACGTCGACCAATTCCGGCGATACCGTATCGATATACGGCGTGATGTTGTCAGGATCCCAAGGAATCGCTGTAGAGGCGCCTAGCTTTGGAGTAGAAATCCTATATATATGAAAAGAGAAAGGTGTCAGTTCACAACAGCTGCTTCAAGTATACTGAGACGGGTGAACAAACCGGTCAAGGAAAAATAGAGACCAAAAGGTCCTAATGGTGGCCACGTCGTTGACAGTTCGCTCCTGGGCCGGCAGGTCTCTAATTTTTAGATGGTTGGACAGCCCGATGGCCATGTCTACAGGATAGAGATTCCCATTCAGCCCATTATCAACAACGAACAGATTAATTCCATAACTTACAGTGATATAGGTGGCCCTTGGCCGCATCCAGCATCACATGTTTTTGCCAAGCAATAATCATCAGACCCTGCAACACAGGGAGACACAAGTGCTCCAGATAACACTGCTGCACTAGGCCCTCAGCATATGTCATAAAGGCATCAGCGATTTCTCTAGTAGCCACAGGAGATGAGTACGCGGCAGCCGCAAAAAGGCCGCTATATAGAAACTGCAACGCCGTATCATTGTGAGGGAACAAGTCGGAAAAGTTGAGCCAGACAGGATCGATAAACTTGTAGTAGGGGTTGATGTTGTCGAGGAAGTGCGCCTTGAGATGCTGCTTCAAGCTCAAGTTTGAGGCAACCTCCAGCAGAAACGTCTCCTTCGACATCACCTCCTTAGGCGGAGGCGAAGGCTTCGTCCCGTCCTCAAACGTCGGCAGCAGGGTGTTGGAGTAGAAGGAGAAGCGGCCCGGCCCGGCGAGCATCGGGAGTCCATCCCGGCCGGTGACGTCGGCCCACTTGACGGATCCGAAGTCGTGCAGGGCCTTGAGCATCTTCGGGCCGTACGGGAGTTGTTTTGGCTCCGAGGGGGACGGCTGGCTGGCCGGGGAAGTGGACTGGGACGAGCTGGATTCCTTGGACTGCTCTAGAGACGCGGACAGCAGCCGGACCTGGTCTTCGAGGGCCTGGACATAGTCGCGGTCCCAGTACTTTTGCCTGGAGAAACGCATCGAGGACTTAGCAAACGGTCCATATTACAGATACATACGTGTATTCTCATGCTGAGTCTTGGATACAAGGTACATGGGACGGAGATAGGAGAACAAGGGCCCGTACCGCCGTGTAGTTCGAGCTGGCTCGTAGTGACAGGCCAGCTCATGGGACAGACAGGAGCCACACCGTGGCTTCTCGCCATCGCACTACAAATGAAAAGCATCAGCGTGTTACTGTAGAATCTATCAGGGGAACTCAATTCGTCATTGGTTTAGTCGTTGCCGGCCCCCCAGCAGAAGCTGCGCCAAACTGTCACCTCCGTGATGGGGCCCGGGGAAGTATTGTGATGTCCGTGATGGGACCGGACGAGATTCCACCAGTCAGATTTTCTCGACCATCCAAACACAGGACAGACAACAGGCATTTGCCCATTTACACTGGGCTAACCCATACACACATATGCACGCAATTCATCGAATCCCAGCCTCCAGAGAAGGACGAGACGAGATTGAACGTTGGAAAATCGGGGGGTCCATACCTTTGATTTCCTCTTGCGGCAAGGCTCGCAGGCTAACAGCGTGCGGCCCGAGCTGCGTCTTGGCTGTGGTTGGCGGCTCGAAGACATCCGGAGGTGCTTGGATCGTGGAGAAGGGCGACAAATGGACGAATGAAGCACTGACAGGCGGGGAGGAGACAAAATAACCAGATTGTGAGATGGACGCCAGGGGGTTGAAGGGAGAGAAAGGAAGATGATTAATTATCAAACTAGTTTCCGTACTACTACAGTAACTACTAAAGTTGAGGCGTATGCTTCATTTAGGTGGCCTTTGAGCAAGGACCGGTTCGCTTGCTAGAGTTCTTGGGTTGCCCCTTATTAGAGTTGCATTGCTCGAGACTCAGTGCGTTGCTGACGCGGAGACAGGCCAATTGGAGAAAGGCGCAGGCCATAAAAGGCGCGTTTAGCCCCATAGCGAGAGAGGCTAGACGCGGCGCTGACCAACTGTTTTGAGTCTTTCTAGTTTGGTTTGGTGATGGTGTCAACTGAGTTGACGAGGGGTTGTTAACCTTGAGTGGTTGTGAGTTACAATTGCACAACAGAATACGAGGTTTGGAAACTCCGTTTTTACGGCAGCATCTCACGTCATTCAATCTGAATTTATCAAACTCTTCTTATGACGCTTTTTTACAATACGACTTGATAGCCTGAAGATCATGGGGTAATTTAGTCCCTACTCAGCATATGGCTGCCAACTCCGAAACACTAATATGAGTTATACTATATACAGGTACCGATCATCACCCTCATAGCCTCTGCACTCGAACATGCAATCCCCCTTTCGGCTTCAGTGTTAAAGTCGGATGCTCAAACCCTACATCCACATCAACAGCCTCCAGCGAAAAGTTGCTCATCATCTCCACCAGCACCGTCTTAATCTCCAGCAGCGCAAGCGCTCTACCGGGACACGTTCTCGGGCCATTAATAAATGATTCACTGGCAAAAGGATTGGCCGCCGCTCCTGTCGTCGAGTCCCATCGATCCGGGTTGAAAATATCGACGTCTGCACCCCAGATGGCCGGGTTGAGGTGAACCATGGCGGGAATCGTCGTGACGGTGGTGCCCTTGGGGATGGCAATGCCTGCAATGACGACGTCTTCGGCGGCCTCCCATGGCGCCATGAGGCTTGGGGAGTAGACGCGCAGGCTTTCGCTGATGATGTTGTTGAGGTACGGGAGACTATCGATGGTTGCGGCATCCAGGTCGGGCTGTTTCTGCTGGGCAGAGAGGATTTCTTCGCGCAGTCGTTTCTGCATCTCCGGGTATTTGATGAGTGCGTATACAGTCCAAGTAAGGGCGCCAGCTGTAGTTTCATGGCCAGCAGAAACGCCTTGGATAATCTAGATTGTACGAGTCAAGTCAGTGCCGGAATTTGCCATCGCATCGACGGGGGAAACGCTTACAAGGTCTACCAACATCTGGTCAGAGACACCATTTTTCTCAGCCAGATTCGCCTCAATCAGCTTCGTCAAAAAGTCCTTGGTGTCGGCCTCTTCATCGCTTTGGCCGCTCTTCTTATCTTGCTGGACCTGCTGCACACGCTCTTCAACCAGCTCGGTGAGCATCCCCCTCAGAGCATTGTTGGCCCGGATAAAGGCTCGATTCGCTTCGATCGGGAGCCACCGCAGCGGAATAAATGGGTTTAGAAATGTGATGAGCTTTCCCAGCAGCGGCGGGACGAGAACGGCTCTGTAGCACTCCTCGAAGCTGAGGGGCGATGAGCTGGATCGGAACTCGGAGATGTCTCTACTAAGGAGGGCGGTGCTGATGACCTTGAAGGCTGTTCGGTTCATCAGGGCTTCGACTTCAACTACTCCGCCTTTATCTTCTCCAATCGCCGTATCGAACTCGACAGACAGTTCTCTAGCTTTGTCCTTGAATATGGGAAGCATTTTTCGCACGCTCGGCTTCGAAAGGGGTCCTATCACCAGCTCCATATCAGCATCAACTCAATTTCAGAGCTTCTAGACTGTGTTCTTTTTTTGACAATGGCCGACTCACCAGCCGTGATTCTTCGTAGCTGCCTATGCTGGTCGCCCACACTGAACAAGATGCCAATTCCTACAATCTCCCCCACCAGCTTCACGAAGAAGCTGGGCTTGACGAACGAGTATGCCTTTGTCTGGAGAACTTCGCGAGCTGCTTCCAAGCTGTTCACCAAGAGGACTTCCGAGTTGCCAAAACTAAGGTGGCGGATGAAGGGCGCATCGGGCCATTTGCGCACCCACTCGAGATATAAATCATTGGGACCTGCTGCTTTGAGCAGATGGATGCCCTGGCCGACGAGGAATTGGTTATCCTACATTGACATCGACAGCTATTAGTTCTTATCTTTTTACTTTTCTCTTGCGCTCGTGTTTTCTGGCAATCTCGAGCCACCAATCATAAGCAATTTGCCATACCTTTGGTCCAGGCAAGTGTCGCAACTTGGAGATATAGAATGGGTATATCAACGCCTTTCCGAGTTTCAACACAACTATTCCCACAACATACACCAAAAGGCCAAGTGATGCTGCCAGTGGAAACGTCGCGTCTGTCTGTCGCAGCACTAACACGACGCTAGCTAATGAAGCCAGAGCCACACTGAGCGACTCCATCGTTGCTCGTTGCTCGTTACAAAACCGGTGAACAGCGACGAGCGAATATCCAACAGCACCGAACAACAAAAAGGCTTTCCCCCTCGACAGGAATTGCATCATAGGGGGAGGGGAGCTACCAAGACCATCTTTATAATTTATATTGAGCTTTAGATAACCTGTCAACTTGAATCAATCCCGCTCAGCTCTCCACTCCCCACTCTCGTCTCCGTGACTCGCCGTTGGACATTTCATTCAGCTCACTTGAGTCGGTTCACCTAATGCAACGCTTGTCGCTGGTGCTTATGATATCAAACTTATATAAAACAACGGACATGAATAACTCGAAATGACCAGTCACGGCTCTTTGATGGTGTGTTTATGTTCGCACAAACTGCTAGAGAGTGGAGACCGGGAATATAGGTCCATTGGCAGGGGTCTTTTGCCTCTGTTTCGTTGGCAATTTTTCGCGGGCTCGTGATGAAAGACTAAGCAAAGCTGCGCCCGCTCTAATCATATTAATGCGAGCGGTAGCCTTATGGGTGGGCTCGATAAGGGCGCCTGTGTGGATGTAAATTCCGGGGCTTTTGCAATGAATGGGATATGATTGACCGTTGGGCCTGGGCCAAAGGTACGAAGTTGCGAAGAGTGGGGGAAATCATTTTTCCACGAAAGACTAGCAGAGGGCATATTTCGGAGTTGCCAGCTTGAATCCGAATAGCGTGATGATAGCCTACCGGCCGGTTATCCGTACCTCATACGAGCAATGCTTCGCCCCCATGGAGGAGAAGACTGCGTTGTTAGTCTGGATAATCGAAACCAGATTGCGTGTGCCAATCGACTAAGCAAAACACACCCCTTTGCATGACGGAACCCGTTTCCAGATAAGTTGTCTCGTTGCGGATTCAGCATGTGAATACTCCAAACCCGTATTCTGTATGCAGTCTTAGTGTTTGCTGTTGGTTGGCTCTGTAGAGTTTGCACACATTGACGGACATGTTCCATTCATCCGTGGATACATCCGCGGAGAATGACCGAGTCATTTATGCCCGTTTTACCTTGTTTAGCTGTTGTAAAATGAAAACAATCGTGACAGTGATTGAGTGAACTAAATGTTACCAATACTGTGCCCTGTCTTGAATTATATGGGTTGTATATTCCATAGATGTTCGGAACTGAGCATGACGTTATCACAGCTTCTATTTACCCTTCCACGTCGCCCAATGTCCCCCATCCTTGCATAGATATATCCATCACGCCACTCCGGAACATGAGCCGTCGTCTCGGATCTAACCGCCGTCAAGAGTTTAATCCCTAGTTCCCGTAATGTCATGTACTTCGGATTCAGACCGTTCCGATACGGCCGAGTTTTCAAGCACCTCATTCGCATAAAGCGAACCCCCCCCCCCCCCCCCCCCTATCCATACAACAAAGCCAAATCTGCTAAATATTTCATGCCGCCTTTACCCATGTCAGGCTAAAGACTTCGGTGCCTGCTCTCGAGATGCCAACTTCTACAGCTCCGCTCTCACTCTTGACGCTAGTTCGTATCTTCTCTCCCTTCCTCTCCAAAACAATCTTGTTCCCAGAGGCTTCGGACAACTTGTAGAAGCGTCTTCCAAACTTGCTGAGAAATCCCTCAAGCTTCTCTTGAGTAACATCTTCTTCGCTAATGACACCGCGCTCGATACCTTCTTCCAGCGCCAGGAGCACGAGCTGGGCTACGTATGGCTGCGTAAAGACACCAGCCGGCGCCTTGCCTTCGGCAGCCGTAGTCTTGGAAGTAAGAGGATGGGGGGCACTGTCACTTCCACTATGAAGTTGCACGTTAGCCGGATCACATAGTGGTGATGAATAGGCCTAATGCGGCGTAAGTATGGTGGAATAACTTACAAGAAGAATTTGGGGTTGCCGCTGACGACAGCCTTGAGCAGAGCGTCCCTGTCGGTGGGCTTCTTGGGGATGGGCTTGCAGAATGCAAAAGGGTCGCAGCAGGCATCAGCCTCTGTCAGGTAAAGGTGATGGGCAGTAATGGTCGCTGAGGTGTCAACATAATCAGCAGGGGTCCTTGGAGAAGGGGGCAAATGACATCAGGGGGGTGAAGCAATACCTCCAACGTTCGGTCCACAGGCTTCGACTGCTTCCACTGCCGCAGCCGTAGTACAATGCTCCAGCTGCGAGATTAAACGAGCATCAGCACCTTTTCAAGATCGCTCATGTACTTTGAGTAAATCACTACATACCACAATACGCAGGTTTGGGAATCTCTCATGGAGCTGCTTGAGAGTGGGGAGGAAAGCTTCTTCTAGTGTTGTGCCTTCTGGAGCAAAGGCTTCGAGGACCTCTCCGTGTAGGTTGAGCACAATATCATGCTTCTCCATGCTGGCAAAAGTCTCATAGAAAGCCTCGACGTTGGCTACTCCATGCTCAGAGTTGGTGGTCGCCCCTGGGTTGAATTAGTGCCTTACATCTTGAGTCGTAGCAACGTGAGTGATTTACCCTGAGGATATAACTTGACGCCTGCAATTCCCGCCTTTGCTGCCTTTTCAATAGTCTCTGGCGTAACTGAAGGGTGAAGCTAAATCGCCGTTAGGTGTGTGTCGCATACGCTTCGATATGCAAACCCAACTTACGTAGAGGGACATGAGGAAATGGACATTAGGCGCGGCAGCACGCAGCTTGCCTTGGTATTCGAGAACCTCGATGAGAATTAGCCAACTGCAGAGGTGGTTGCAAGTCATGCATGGCAACATACTTGGTCCACGGTTGTCAAAGGGGGCACCTATAGATCTGTCAGCCCGTGCAATTAAATAATGTGTTGTGAGTGAGAGAATTCCGTCGAGAAACGTGTGAGTCAATGTGCCATTAAAATCAAAGCTACTGCAATCACATACAAGATTTGGCATACTATATATTTTCACATGTCAGCTACGCCTAATAACTCTCATTTCCAGGGTAATCACAGGGAGAATCAACATACACAAAAGCCGTATCAACTCCTCCTTGCTCAACCGTCGGCACCACAACGTCCATCATCTCGCCCTGGCGCAAATGGACGTGCATGTCCGCCGCAGCCGGCAGCTCCAGCTTCTGAATTGTCTTGAGTTGCATTTTCTCTCTCGTTTATATGGTGATTCTTATTAAGCAGAAAGAATTGTGCTGAAATATGTTTAAAGAGGTGCAATGACGATGACTTGCGTCTAAGCACCCCGCCACCAGGAAAGAGTTTTACGACCGACTATGACATAGGTACGTGCAGCTTCTGTCGTAGTGGCTCTAGGATTTATAAAGCCTTTGACATTAGCTCCATTTCGATCACCGAGCGCCCTTATAGCTCAGGGGTAGAGCGTTGCACTCGTAATGCAAAGGTCCATAGTTCAAATCTGTGTGGGGGCAGTTCTTTTTTTTCTTTTTTTTTTCTTCCGTCTAAATACGTAAAATGATGAATATGAGACAGGTTGATTGGCTATGGCCAGTTATTCCATGTTCCATGCTGTAAAATGTTGTTAAATTCGTGTCGATATCTACGTTTGTCGGTACCATGAAGTGCTGATTTTTTGTGGATGGAGTAGGTAGCTCTCAGCAGCTTTTAGACGATCCATTGAATGATTCCTCCACATCGCCCCACTTACCAATGCCGCGCCTTGATTGATGCCCAGACGCGATCTGAAATTCTTTTGTGGAGGGACTTGATGCTGCTGAATCTGCGCCTGGAGCTCAAAGGAAATCACAAGCCAGTGAATTCCCAGGGTTACAGTAAAGGTCAAGATGCTCGTTGGAATATGTGGCAGTACGTTATTCGCATGCACAAAGTCTTCTCGTACAGGACCTCAGACGATATAGCGGGCTAACCTGACATGCAGGCATCTGCTCGGGCAAGAAGACTGTGGCCCAGTATCTGGTTGAGCATCACGGCTTCAAGCACCTCTACCTGCAACCCCCTGCGTCGGTCTCAGACCAGGACGCTACGGACAAGACATCTTCGTCCCCTGACAGCGGCAGTGCGGCCTTTGCTGGGGTAACCGCCGCGGTTAATGGTACTGAGACCTCCTCGTATGTCTTTGCTAGGGCTGAGGACCTGTTGGACTTTGTAACTCGACGATGGCGCAGCCGCTTTGTAACGACTGATATCCCCACGGAGAAGGTGCTTGACGTCTTTATCCGACGGCCCTTCTTCCTGCTCATCTCCATCGACGCTCCGCTCACCGTGCGTTGGCGTCGGTTCCAGCAGCGCGCCAAGCAACCGGATCAATCTACCATCTCCCTTGAGGAGTTCGTCACCCAAAATGACTTGCATCTATACGATCCTCACACCGGCCTGCAGCCGCTGATATCGCGGGCCACCGTCAGGCTGCTCAATACCTCATCCTCGCTGGCTCACCTCTATGCGACTCTGGGGAAACTCGATATTCCCAACCCCGACCGTATGAGGCCGGGCTGGGATACGTACTTTATGGCACTGGCGTCTCTGGCCTCACAGCGGTCGAATTGCATGAAACGCCGTGTAGGCTGCGTCCTGGTCGGACGAGAACGGCGAGTCATCAGCACAGGCTACAACGGCACCCCCCGCGGCTTGCGGAACTGCGCAGAGGGTGGCTGTCCTCGATGTAACGAGGGGAGCAGCTCTGGGGTCGGACTGGCCACGTGTTTGTGCATACACGCCGAGGAGAATGCGCTTCTGGAGGCCGGAAGGGAGCGTATCCGGGAGGGCTCCGTGCTATACTGCGATACGTGTCCGTGCTTGACGTGTAGCATCAAGATCTGCCAGGTCGGCATCGCAGAGGTGGTTTACGCTCATGGATACAGCATGGATACTGAGACGGCGGAGGTGTTTAGACAGGCGGGCGTCAAGCTACGTCAATTCATTCCGGTGAGTGAGCAGATGACATATGGTGACGGTAATTGCTAATATGAGAAACAGCCTCCGAACGGCCTGATTCACCTAGAGAAGATGGAACTGTATTGATTTGCACATATACAGCGCGGCATATGGGACATGGAGCTTTTTTTTTTTTTTTTTTGGACCGAATTGCACATGTAGACTCACAAATCACTGTGATTATGGCTGACAGCAGCTGTGCATACCTCTAGTATTTATGACGTATATGTTCTTCAGTCAATCTCCAAACTTGTCATGACGTGCAGATGCCCTTGTCCAGATTCCCGGTTTTTATCGGTAGATCGATGTAATTTAATCGGCGGTTTGATCGCCATTTTACCCCAGAACACGTTTCGGATCGATGGACCAGCCGCAGAACCCTGATTAACACGGGAAATAGCTACAAGCATGCAGCGTCCCAAAGACGCTTGGATGCGTGTCCATTATGGAGCAGAAGAGCGTCATATTTATCAGGACATATGAGTCAGCCTTGGTTAGTGATCTTAATCTGCAGTAGGAGAACTTGATTCCATTTTCTTGCTGTTACAGGTACCGCATTCTCCTGGCACCTCAAGATAGGTACGAATCATCAAGTTCATATTGCTAAGTCAAGTTGGAGGCACTCGTCATCTACCAGCAGTCGCTCCTCTAATATGATGCAATGCCCCGAATCTAGTGTTGGAATTCAATCAATGAGATAACATTGATCCATAGAACTCATTTCGATTTCATAGTTGAAGCCTGGCGTCGACTTGAAAAAAGATTTGTTATTTCATTTTCCTCGACCATTGTAGGGTAGACTTCGAACTTGCAGCCAATGCCCGTTGCCTGGTACCTGCAGCTGGCTCCACAAAATGCTTCAGAGCTTGAGCCGGCAAAGGCAAACCCCACGATCGTCTGACGGTTCTCATCATCAGGAGCCAAAGTGTACATTAAAAGTATCAAAAGATATACATGGGTGTGCATTCTTTAAGGTAGGAAAGCCCAGTATCTGTTTTATCAAGCTCTGTTGGGCTTTTCCTTCGTAACTCTGGATCGACCAAACAAAGTGTTTGTGATATCAAGCTCTGCCCTGCAGTTTCGATGTGTAAGAACTTGTCTGGGGAGTCTCACTTTGAACTGTACAAGACTACCTAGTACCTGTCATCCTGCGCTCCCCCAACTCGATGCAACGACGACGGCCTATTCTATCGGTACGAACACAGCTCGGATACATTCAAAGTTCCCACATCTGGCAAGGGAGAGGCCGGTTGTCATGGACTAATAGCTACTCCATGTACGTACTCCACTCGCTGGTCACGCATGTGGAGGCTATCTCGGTGCCTTGCTAAGTATGAAGCGCATCTTTTGGCTGCCTAGAGATGTGAAGAGAGCGATAGACTCCAAAGCACATGCAGCTGCCTACAACAGCTATTACTAATTGAACATGGGAACATTCCAGGCCATGACTCGCAGGCGGTGGCCATAGAAGCTGCGCAGAGGTATTGGGAAAACAGGTTAAGGATGGAGGTGCGCTGCACGAGATGTCGGCTGGACGGGTCCGGAATGGCGAGCCGGGAAGCGAAATGACCATAAAACCAAAAAAAAAGGGGGGACCATCGTCCTCCGAAGCTGACAGCGGAGGATCACAGGTTCAAAGGGATGTGACTATGTAAATGGGCTAGAGCGATGCGACCGCTTTAGCCTCATCCAAGGCGGAGAGAATACCCAAAAAATAGGGGCAGCTTTTGGATTTTGGTGTACCTACTCCGTAGTATGGAGCAATTTGAACAAGGTTTACCCAAGTTCAAAAATGGGTGGATGTTTTGACTATCTAAACGCGTCGTGACAAGATATCAAAACAGTGGCGACAAGACTCCAAGGCTGTAAGTAAACAATAGCCTGGTTTGTTTTGATCGATGAGCGAGTCATCACCCACCGCACCAGCTATGACGCCCAGTGAGTTGGAGAAACTAGGAAAAGAGGCTGGGTTGAAGAGAGACATGAGTTAAAAATGGTGACCTTGTTACAAATACTCGTACGAGCAGTCGGCGCTGTCTCCGACATGGCGGCTGAGCCGGCGGCATCTCTCAGACCATTGACCATTCATTCTTGATACTTTTGGCCTCAATGAGCTTGTCTGAGGTGCATTGACGCGTGCTACCCGCATGCTGCATGAACCCTGGCGTCTGGGGAACAAGTGGCGAAGGCGAGGGAAAGAAAAAAGCTAAACGATGAAACCCGAAACATGCAGGGAGAAACATACGGTTGGGTCAATCTTTGCCACTGCTCGTCCGATCCATGTCAACTTGATCATCGATGTCATCGCCCGGTTCGGTGTTGGCGTAGGAAGAAGCGCCAATGCCCCTCACAAGGCCAAGGCGCCGTTCCTGGACCCGTCAGCGAGACCCGTGCCCCTCCTGGGTTGGGTTTGGAGCCTCAGAATGTCGTAAGTTGAGCTGTAAGAATCGATGCGCTGCGATGTGGTTATACTAGTATGATAGAGTTGAGTTCCAGTCCCCTCATTGATGGCATCATGCATGGGCCATGGTGGCAATGTTAACGCCTGTACTATTCTTGGTAAACTGTCGTCACACGTGCTTGTGACCAGGCTGTGCAAAAGATTGATAAGAGCCCGTGGGTGATGATGGGCAGGCCGAGAAATGCAATGTCTTGCCCGTTGGTCCGCTGCAATGGACTGAGGTACATCGAACACGCCATCAGCGCAATAATTGTGGCACGGCTGAATACTTTCTGGAATCAAGTGCACTACGTAGGTACAGTATGCCATTTTCTCGCCATAGTAGCAGTGGCAGGAATGGAAAAAATACTTTTCAATAATCATGAAAACAATACAACATTATCTCTTGAACGAAAAAACTCTCCTCATCGATAGCAAGGATTGTCGCAGGGCCTTGTGGCGCACCGAGCTACCGAGCTAAAATTCTGCCGGGCGGACACAGGGGTCGTTGCCAAATGGGTTCCACTTTAAGTGGTTGAAGACGCGTTCCCGCGTGCTGCGCTAGGCCCTGTTTGGTAAGATGATAAACAATGCAGCATCTCAGTCGCGCCTTCTGCTCCCACACCACAGTACACCGCAGAAGGTACCACCGAGCTGTTACTTGTGGTTGTCAAATCGAGCTTACTGCACAGGTACCGTACTCGTACTCCCGACTCCCTTTGCACGCTCGCCTCCAACACCTTTGCATACCATCCGGCGTTTGACCTGGATTTTCACTCCCTCCCTGCGTGTGCTTTTTGTTTTACTCTGTCTCTCAATTGAGTCACAGCCGTGGCCGAGCCCGACGCTGCTTCACAAGGGAAACTGCGGCTGCGCTGCCAAAGTCAATTTCGAAACCCTAGCCGAGTCACCACTTACCCACGATACGAAGCCGGCGACGACGACAGCAACGAGCGACGACTGAACAAGGGGCGGTACTTGAAAGGCATCCGGGGAGACATATTGGACCTGTGAATATTGGCTTTACGATCCTCCCAGCCCAACTATCGACGCAAGTGCATCTGCCATCAATATCTACATATTCCATCTTCACAGGCGGGCGATATTTGCGAGAGTGCGCCGGGCACATACGCATCGTGAGCACCTCTTTCTCTCTCTCTGCCTTTCCTCCTACACACCGTCCGCCCACGTCATGCTGTGACTGCCTCTGGTCAGCAAGTTACCTGTTCTGAGTTGTCGACTTGGCTTCATTGGGCCTTCTTGACTCTCGGCCCCGCCTGCTTGCCGCCCATCTCAGCATGCGGACTGGATAAGACGTTCTTTTGGTATTCTTCGCTGCGACCCGCTCGGGCTTCTTCACGGCTTGTCTCTCTTTTTTCTTATCAGGCATAACCCTCCCGGACGTTTTCCCACCCGTGTGCTGTTCCTGTATACTACAACCTCTTGTTACGTTGCACACACATCGCCCACCATCTCGACTGGATTTCGTTTCCCAAGCATCTCAGACTTCGATTCCTCCACAGACCGATTTACTTTTTGTGTGTTTGTGTATTTTATTTCTCGGTGTGATGCACGGATTTTCCTGGCCATCTTAGAGACCGCCAACCAAGGAGATATCTACAGCGCGCTTCATATATAATCAAACCTTTGCGAGGAGACTAACTGATCCGAAGCTGCGCTCGTCTTCAGCACCATCGACATTCCCTAACCTGGTGGTTTTTGGTCTGCGGCTTTCTCATAACACTTAGCAAGAAAACTTCTGAGCATTGTTTTGCACTGCCTTCATTCCAGTGCCATGTCCTTTTCCAACGGTGGCGGTGGCACTTTGGCTTTGCCCTCGCCCACTCACGTTCATCATATGGACCCAGCCTCTGTTCGCAACCTTCGACGGTCAATGTCACGATCCCCCACCAAGCTTTTCGCACGAGCAAGAACAAACTCTCAAGGTTCAAGCAACACGCGGCATGGTTCACTGTCTCCGAGTCGACGGCCTGTTACAACACCCCTCCAACAACGCCCGGTGCTGAATCCCCCTTCGTCAGCTCCGCCAGCTGTCGGCTCGTCAGTCCTCGCCAGCGCCCCGCACCTATCGCCTGCGCAGACACCCCTTCGGCCAGGCGTTAAGCTCTCGCTCCGATCCGCCAAAAGCACAAAAACGGCGCCTGCTTCGCGCATCACCCGAACACGAGCGTCCCCAAAGAGCCCGTTGAAACGCGCCTTGAGCGCCACTCCCGACTCTGGAAACTCTACTTCCTCACGCTCGCCGCCATCTTCTCCTAGACCTAGATTTGCAGGACAGGAAAACAACAATAACAACAACATCAACATCAACAATACTCCCAGCCGCTCTACACTGCGCAAAATCTTCGACAGATCGACTCGGCAAAGTGTGCAATTTGATCTCACAGAAGCCTCTCAATTCTCTTTTCTAAAATCGTTGGATTCGACCAGCGACTCTCCCATGATTCCGACAACAGGTGCTTTGAAGCGCAGCGACGCAACAATGAACTTGGACCAGTCAACCAAAGGCAGCCCCGTGGCCAAGCGACGACACTTGCATGGCATTACGAGCTCTGTGCAGACGGAGGATCTCAACATATTTGGCTCAAGCGCATCGCCGCCTGGCGCCTTTGATATACACGAAGATTCGTTTCCTGAGTACGAGCTGTCGGGCATGGCGGGACCTGCCTTTCACCGTGATAACCTAGCATCTCCTTCTCCCGCATCAAGCATTCCAAAACGATCTTCATCTCTCCGGAGATCAACGCTGCAGCAGCGCTACGGCGAAAAGACTTCTTGGGGGAAGCAGTCTGGTGAGCGACAGCTTTCGCAGCCAGGCAGTGAATTTTCAACGCCTGTTAGACGCCGGCCGCGACTTTCTACTGACTCTTTTGTGCCCCCAACAGCGGTTCGCGAGAATCCCTTTGCGTCCAGCGCGACCATTCCCAAGGCTGAAAGCAAAGATCACCAGCCTCACCCGCTGTCCAAGACCCTGACAACCTCTACATCTGGCAACAGTTTGACTGAAGAGCAGTCGCTCTATGCGCCTGCCAAGGTCACCCACAAGCCACATCCCTTTTCAAGGTCTCTGCCCCCTGGTGCTACTCGCCCCACTGCTCGATCTTTCAACGAGCACAGGACCTCAATAGGAACGCCCAACCAATCTCACCAGCTCTGGATCGGCGCATTCAGCTCCACTGGCCTTATTTCCAAAGTGAACCGAAACCCTGAGGAGGAGGCTGACAAGAAAATGGCGCCGCCTGATACGCCTTGCAAAAAACATACCAACCCATTCGCGACCTTTCCGCCGCCCTCTAGTTCAGGAAAGAAGAGAGCAAGCTATCGCAAATCGTTTGGCGGTGTCCCCTCTACCCCGTTTAATCCTGTCCTGGGTCGTGCCCCTGATACCGTTGGCAACCCTTCAAAAGGCCTGTCAATCTTCCAACGAGGTGGCGCTCTGGCCGCCCGCCGTGGGAGCATCCTTAGCGTCGATGGTGATGACCGGAAATTGTTTGGTGATGGTGCCGACTTTGCAACCTCGACCGAAGGCGATGCCTCTCCCACTCCCACTCCGACCAAAAACCTTCTAACACCGAGCTTCAGTGGTCTGAGCAGCCTTAGTGAAAGTTCTCAGGAAAGCCCAAGTGCCAACCGATCGTTTTTGTCATCAACAGTCAAGGCAACACCCCCACGACCACGAGATCTCAGCTGTAAGTCGATCCCAGAAGAGTCCGCCAGCCCAAGGGACCAAGTCGAAGGAGCACAGTTGCTAGCCACTCGATCTACCCCTATGGACAGCGAAGAACCTTCATCCGACCCTCTTTCCTTATCTTCGTTTGGACGGGCAAGGTCCCAGAGGGGGCTTAGTGCGCCCCCGCCGCTCAATCCTGAGCCTCCAGTTTCGACGACGCAGCAGCCTAGTCGCGGATCTTTAAAGTCATCCAGAACCAGAGTATGTACTAAGATGATGTGTGTTGACACAGCGAGCCCTGCCGATGGACGACGCACTCCTCAGACCCCCCTGGAAACCTTTCTGCCAATAGATGCCAGCCGCTTATCCATCTCCCGAGCTGGGGACGGACGGAGAGAAACCAGCATGCCACCACCGGTCACACCAACTACGAGCCGAGACTTCCGATCGTCTATGAGCATCTTCGTCACGCCAGTCAACGGTCGTACCAGTAACGTGGATGTCGATGCCAGCCTACACTCCAAGTTTGACAAGGTTGAGCAGATTGGCAAGGGCGAGTTTTCTACCGTATACCGGGTAACTAAGCAGGATTACCACAATGACTTTTCTGTATCTTCTTCATTCACCCCGATTGACAGCCACATCAAGAATTCCTTCAAGAGCCAAGTCTTTGCCGTCAAAAAGAGCAAACATCCGTACCATGGCCCCAAAGACAGGGACGTAAAGCTGCGCGAAGCTCGCATTCTACAGGCTTTATCACATGCTGAACATGTTGTGCAATATATCGACGATTGGGAGCATAACTTTCACCTTTACATCCAGACAGAGTTTTGCGAAGAGGGAACCCTGGATAAATTTTTGGCCAACATCGGACAAGTTGGTCGTTTGGATGATTTCCGCATCTACAAGATCTTGCAGGATCTTTGCTTGGTAAGTTGACGCAATCCCCTAATTGTGCTCGGTCTAATTCTCTAATCGCTGACATTTCCTTTCTTCACAGGGATTGAAAGAGATTCATGAAGCCGGATTTATGCATCTAGATATGAAACCGGCAAACATTCTCATTACCTTTGAGGGAGTCCTCAAGATTGGCGACTTTGGATTGGCCCAGGCTGTTTCTGAAGACGTCCGGGTAGATGTTGAAGGAGATCGCGAGTACATGGCCCCGGAAATGTTGGAAGGCAAAGCCGATCAGTCTGCCGATATCTTTTCCCTGGGTCTCATGACTTTGGAAACGGCGGCCAACGTGATGCTTCCCGACAACGGGCCTACATGGGTTGCTCTCAGATCTGGTGATCTCTCTGAAGTACCCAGCCTCACTTGGACGCCATCGAGCGATGTCCAGCGAGATGCTCTCGGTAATCCTGCCGACTCTGCGTCGAGTGATGATGTCCATACCGAGAGAACGCGCAGCTCTGGCAACCTGTTTGGCTCTTTTAAGCGATCGGAACTTCAGCAGCCTCCCGACTTTATGGTTGAGGCCTTCCACCCCAGCTCCCTTGATTCCATTGTTCGGTGGATGACACAGCAGGAGCCTGAAGAACGGCCACGCATCGAAGAAGTCTTGGCATTGGAAGGCATGCAGTGGGTGGCAGAGCACCGCAATGCGCCCGCCATTGTCTACGAGGGAAACTGGGGTCCCTCAGAGCTGTTCCCCGTCTCCATCGTCAACGATAGCGACCTCGAAATGACAGATGCTTAACGTTTTCTCTTCTTCTTCCTTGCCGAACAAGATTTGACTGCGCTCTGTACTTTTTTCTTTCTTTGTTTACAGCGGATTGCTTCAAAAAACAACGAGGCTGGATATATCCAAGGAACATAAGATGCGTATGAGCATTTCAGCTACTTTTACCTTGTACCGAGATATGTACGAGTGGATACGACAGGCCGACGTTTGAATTTATCAAAGCCTCTGGCTCTGCATATAGCGATTTTCTTTTTCTTTTTTTTTGTTTTACGGGCACCCGCCCTTGACGCCCTGATGGATTATGAAATAACCTCGACCTGCCTTTTCACATACCTGGAAAGGTATTTACGACTTGAACGGGCAAAACGACTCTCTACTTGTACGCCAGTCGAAGGAATCCTGTCTTAGATTTCTTCTCTCCACCAAGCCTCGGATCCTTCGATTAGCTTACGCAGGCGGCAGGCGGCAGGCGGAGGCCGCGTCTCGTTAGACGAGATTGCGTGTACCAACTATACTTGAGATCGAATAGACATGTCAATGACGCGTGGCTAGAACTGGAACTGGAACGGCTTTAGAAGCAAACCCATTGGGAAGAAGTTGCTTGCTTTTTTCATTCTTGTAATTGATGTACGAATAAATATTAGCAGACAAGGGCGATGCAAATGGAATGGACAGCTGGATTTGCGGCGTTGGGGTTTGGAATTGGGAAGGATCTTGAGGGCGATTCCCCTGGAGTTGATAGGGAGGTTAGTCTGTCTCTCATGATGCTTACGACGACATGCAATGAATACGAAATGATATCCCTAGAGATGTGTAATTTTGGCTTGTGTATCTGTGCATTTTATTAAAATCGATGTGATTTGACGAGCAATACTCTGTACTCGTATAATGTGTACTGTTGTTACTATTTGTATTAGACGTATTCTACAAGGTTTAATTGTTGACGCCCCGGACCCCGCATTAGCGCGTCGTAATGCCGTTGCGAATAACGGAGCGGGAAGCCGAGTGAGTGTAAGCAACCAACTGTGAGTCTTCATATTCATGTGGAAATGCAAATGAGAGTGTCTGGTTATCTGGTTACTCGCAACCCAACAGAATATTTAAACTAGGACTTTTGCTCACCCTTTCACATCCTTCATCTTTATCCAAATACCAGCCATAGATTAGATATACGCAGCCATGGTGACCGCTACTTTGCTAGACGGGCAATCCGGGCTGCCGAGCCCACGAAGCACCAGGTCGTTTTGGCATCGCGATCCGTCATATGTGCTTCTGGGCCGTCGATCAACGCCAGAGCTACCCGCGACGGCAGATGTTGTCATTGTTGGGAGTGGGATAACGGGGGCTTTTGCTGCGCGGGAGCTTGTTGCTGGGGGGAGGTTGGTGGTGATGCTGGAGGCGAGGGAGGCTTGCTGGGGGGCTACAGGAAGGGTGAGTTTTACGAGGATTTACGTTGCATGCGGTGAAGTCGGTGAAATCGAGCCGCTTCTAGGATGTTTGCTGATGCTGATGCTGATGCTGATTGTCATTGGGGGTTTAGAATGGAGGTCATTGCCAGCCCATGATTTACGGCAAGGAGCCGCACATTGCGCGCTTTGAGCTTGAGACGTATCGCTTCTTGGAGGATATTGTCACAAAGTTCAATGTGCCGTGTGATTGGAGGAGGGTTGGTGGTGTTCATGCTTTGCCTACGGATGAATTCGTCGAGCTTGTTGCCAAGAGGATTGAGAACATCAACAAGCATCATCCTGATTTGGCTGGCAAAGCGGAGTTGTTTACGAAGCCTGAGGACCTTGCAGCGTTGAGAGTGCCCAATGCTCGAGGAGCAGTGCTGCAGCCGTATGCTGCCAAGTGCTGGCCGTATAAACTAGTTGCTTGGATCCTGGAGGCATTGTTCACGCAGCAGTCGACCGAGGTGTTTAACCTGCAGACTACGACGCCGGTGACGCATGTACAAAAGGCAGAGGGGCTGGACTCGTGGGTGGTCCACACGCCAAGGGGACAGGTTGTGGCAAAGGAGGTGCTTCTCGCGACGAATGGGTATACGTCTCACCTGCTGCCCAAGATGACGGGGCTGATTGTTCCCGTCAGGGGGCAGGTTTCCGCGCTGGAGCCGCCGGATAGGAATGTGATGCTGGAGCATAGTCACGTTTGGCTTGCAGAGGATAGCGACAATTACTTGATTGAGAGGGACGATCCGCTGGAGATGATTATTGTAGGGGGTGAGAGGTTGAGCGTTCCTGACGGAGGGGAAGGAGTGTATAAGGACGATGAGATTGATGAAGAGGTGGCGGCGCGGCTACGACGGTCACTTCGTCCTGCATTGAAGCTGCGGCCAGAGGGAGAGAAAGAGGAGGAAGAGCTTAGAGCACGGTATCAGTGGACGGGTATCATGGGGTATTCCGCAGACGGCAGTCCCTTTGTTGGGGACGTCCCCGAGGAGCTTGGTGGTGGAGCTGGGCTGTGGGTTTGTGCTGGGTATACCGGGCACGGCATGCCCGTGGCGGCGAGATGCGCCGTTGCCGTCTCGCAGATGATTCTGGGACGGCAGGGAGAGGTTGGGAGCGTAGATGTGCCGAGGGAATGGACGGTGACGGCGGATAGGGCAGAGAGGGCTAGGGGGAGGGAGTTGGAGAAGAGTTCGATGGAGGAGTTTATGATGGAGATGAGGGCGTTGGTTGAGAAGGGGTTGTGAGGGGGATTCTGAGCTGGTGTTTTGTTTTGTTTGCTTTGCTTTGTTGCTTTTCATCATAGAGTTGTGTGACTTATACGAGAACGTTCTGAACGTGTTGCTTTCGATGTTGCTTTGAATACCGAGTCATCTTCAACCATGAGCTATCTAGGTATATCTTCCTAGACGGGTAAGATTGTAAACGGGATGTCCCGAGGAACACGAGAAAGTTTCACCGTATTCTCCGCCAATAAGCGTCTTCTTCCAAGGACGTTGTTGTTGCTTCCCTTGACAGCTCAGCGATGGATGGGAAATGCGGCCGCTTCGTATTCACAAATGGACGAATGACACCCCCGACTATCTAACGACGCACATCGTATTCACCTTTGGCACTAAAAAGACACGGAACTAAGTCACATTGGTTTATTCCTCAAAGAGGCTGTACTATCTCAAAGAGGCAATCGCCGAGGTACGATTTTGAGCCGCGAATAAAATAGACTTCCCTTGTTATGGTTAACGGAAAAGGAAAAAAAAAAAGAATCCGGGGGGAAACAATGAGTCTGGGCAAAAAGAAGAAGTGCAAAGGGATTTTGGAATTTTCTCTTTCGGCTTCTGTAGCCGGGTTGGCGTCGTGGGACTTGACTCAAGGGGGAATGGCGCTGGATCCTCTTTTAGACTCGGGGGATTTTTTCTTTCTTTCCTTCTTCTCTAGACTTGGATTGGACTGGATTTGATGCTAATAATGGACGAACGGGGTTTGAGGGCAAATTGATTTGGGCGAAGCTGACAAAGTGCTCTCGTGCCGTTTTGAGACAGCGGAGACAGGGGAAGCGGCGTTAATGTAGCGTTTGCTGTATAAGATGAGCTGGTTGGTCCACTTTGTGTTCCAATTGCGTGAAAGACTCGACTGACTCTTGTTTTTCTTATTCTCGTGAGCCGCGACTCATAAAGCAGCTTGTCCTTCGTTATTTCTGTGCCGGCAATCCTTCGTTTTCTGTTGGCTGTTATATTTTTTGCTGTGTCGCGTCTACGGATTGAAATCGTCTTTCGTTTTATTTGTCACTCGCTAAGTTGTCCTTTGTGGTGAAACCGACCATCAAAGTCATTTGATACAACAACGCCGTAAACATGAAGGCTGCTTTGGCTCTTGCGCTTCTTGGTGCCTCTGCTGGCGCCGTCAAGGTCGACTTTACTAGTGATGGTGCGCCAGCTTCTTGGATGCTTCTGTGATTCTCTTCGTGATTTGCTAATGCGACGGATAGCCTCGATCAAGGATGGCGCGAGCACCATTGCCTATGGGCTCATGAAGTATTACAATGGCAACGAGACGGGCCAGATTCCGGGCAACCTCCCCCTGCCATACTTTTGTCCGCCTCCCCCCCTCTTGATTCACCAGTCTGGGTGAAGAGTTATGGTGAACAAGAACTGACTTGACGCAGGGTGGGAAACCGGTGCCTTGTTCACGGCCTTGATCGACTACTGGGTCAAGACGGGCGACGACTCGTACAACTCGTTGACTTCCCAGGGCCTGCTGCAACAGGTCGGCGATAACAACAACTTCATGCCGGCGAACCAGACCAAGACCGAGGGCAACGATGACCAGGGCATCTGGGCCTTAGCCGCCATTGCCGCTGCCGAGAGCGGATTCCCAAGCCCGTCCAAGGATGAGCCTCAGTGGCAGGACCTCGCTGTGAACGTCTTCAACGACCTTGTGCAGCGATGGGACACCAAGAACTGCGATGGTGGTCTTCGATGGCAAATCTTCACCTTCAACGCTGGCTACGACTTCAAGAACTCGGCTTCCAACGGCGTCTTCTTCGATCTCGCTGCTAGGCTGTATCTGCAGACCAAGAACACCACGTACTCGGACTGGGCCTCCAAGATCTACAGCTGGGAGCAGGATGCCGGCCTCATCACCGACACGTACCAGGTCCTCGAGGGTGTCAACACCGAGAACTGCAAGAACGTCGATAAGACCCAGACCAGCCTGAGCGCGAGTCTCTTTTTGCACGGCAGCGCCGCGCTGTACAACGCCACGACATCTACCCAGTGGAAGACGCGCGTCGACGGCCTGCTCAAGGGCGTGCAGGAGAGTTTTGTCAGCAACGGCATCTTCGTCGAGGTTTCGTGCGAGACAGTAAAGGCGTGCAGCGCCGATTTGCAGGCTTTCAAGGGCTTCCTCGTTCGATCGCTCGGGGAGACGGCCCAGCTGGCCCCTTACACCGGTGCCACCATCCAGCCGATTCTCCTGACGAACGCAAAGGCCGCGGCCAAGGCCTGCTCGGGATCGCCAGCCAAGGGCTTTGCCGGCCAGGCGGGAACTGCGTGCGGATTCTCGTGGTCTGGGGCCAACAGCACTTTTGACGGACTGACTGGAGTTGGCGAGCAGATGAATGCTCTGTCTGCTGTTGTTTCGACTTTGACGCAGAATGCCAAGGGACAGACCAATGGAACGAGCCCTGACAAGCCTAGCGGAACTTCACCATCTAGCCCAGCTACTACGACGCCTAAGGGTGCTGGAAGCAGGATTGCTGCGGATGGCATGGCGGCTTTGGTTGTTTTGGGCGGAATTCTGTATGGACTGTTGTAACTTTGAGCTTTGGTGAGGCCGAGGTGTAACAGCTTGGACGCGGTGAGGTGGGATGGATGGAAGTCGGTTTATATTCTATATATACATGCACCCATGTATTTAGCTACCATGATTTTGGTTCTTTTAGAGATTGATGCGTTTGATGAAGATCTATGAATAATGTCTTGTTAAAAAGCGAATGCTTCGGATATTCAACGCTTGCTTCTCTCCAACCCAACTAAGCACAATATGTTCATGTCTCGACTGGAAAACGCAGATAATCGGCGTTCCTAGTAGAGTGCTTTACCGCTACTACGCCAGCTCAATAGGTGCAAACGCATCTTCAAAGGGAGCAGTTATTCAGCCACCCAAGTTTGTTATCCAGTATCCCATGTCTTATATAAAAGCTATACGGAATAAAGAATAATCTCAGATATTAGAGAAAAACCGCAATAGCAGCAGATACTAGAAGAATATATTTATAATGGTAGACACTAGAAGAAAGTAGCAATAGTGGCAGAAAGTAGTGATAGTAGCAGAAAGGTGGCTTTAATTTATATTCTTTCCACCCCCTATCCCAATACCTGAATTCTACGCAATCTCTAAGGTGTTGGATAACGAATTTGGGATGCTGGATAACATTTGCTATCTTCAAATTTTACAGCTGGTTTACCATGCATCAATATAAGTCGATATTATTCTCCAATGAACTGTCTCCGCCCCCTGAAGCCTCCGGTCCTAGCAACCATATTTCGTCGCCAACTAGGGCGGAGCATTTAGAAAGGCCTAAATGGCCATCCTTTGTCATCCATATCAAATATCACCTGCAGCCGTTCTTTGCCTTTTGGCCGTTCATAACCGGTATATTCCATTGCATGTCTATACTAGAGTGATTATCTATTCCACGGCTAGTGTATTTGTGGCAGCAGAAGCAGGAACCGATACTCGACAACGGACTGATGCTCAAGCATATGCAAATTACATGACAGTAAATGGGCCGTTCCATATGAATTAGTTCGATGCCCTGTATAAAGATGGTTCACTTGCGAGCACATGTGAATCGAGGCAAATCTACGGGTGTATGTAGGGTTCACATAGTTGCCATTGGGTAGACTCATGGATGTCGAATTCCGCATTGACACTGCCAATTCCTTTCACTCGAACAGTTTAGAGCTACTCTAGAACCTTCTTGCTCTGTTTGAAGGCTTGCGTTAACATGTGGATACTGGCCTTGAGTGAATGAGCTCGGAAGAAATATTCCGTGCCAACTTGAGCAAACGAAGGCGGCTGGCCCAAGTGAATCAATAGAGCCCGTTTGCTTCTAGCTACCAAGTGATTTGGAATTCACCTCTCTATCTCTCTTTAATCTCTTGCTCCTTTACCTCTCCCTTCACCTCTGCTCTCTCTTCTTCGCCTCTCTCTCCTCTTCACATCGCTCCATTTTCACATTTCCGCCTCCTCGAAGTTACTGGTGCTGAACTCAGCGCCAGTGTCAGTATCATCAATCTCTTCTCTTGGCCTTGTTTTGGTATCTCGAAGATATTAAGCCATCTGAATCTTGACTTGACTCGATCGGAAGTCAGGGCGAAGATGGCAACTCAACAGTTTGAATGCGCAAACTGGAACGCCGATAACACTGACTGCAAGAAATTCGGCAAGTATACTTGCAAAGGTTGTTATCTCGTCGTGGTAAGTAAATCGTTCAATGACATGGCATGGGCACCTTCTGATCCAGCATTTGATTCTAGTACTGTGGTTCGGACTGCCAAAAATCCCACTGGGCCCTCCACAAGACAGATTGCAAGTCGTCTCTGGGCAATGAAACCTGGCGCCCCAACTGGGTTCTGGAGAACCGAAACCCGACCTTTCTGGCGGATTTGCAAAATTTGGTGCCCTCGTTTAGCCAAAACAAGTGCCTCTGGGGAAATATCCCCGCCATCGATGTGCTTCAACTTCAGTCGAACGAAGGTGTTACTTATGGAAAAGAGGTGAACCTTTTATTTGCCGGTATGTTCTCAATCTGATCTTCTCAAGATGAGACCCCAAATTGACTGATATTGATATGGTGTAGCTTCCGGAGATCTTCGAAATGTCGTCAAGACCATTGCTCAGGTTCCTGGTGGCTATACCAAGCCCATCGAAGTGACCATCAACGATCGGGATCTTGATGTGGTGGCACGCAACGCCATTATACTTCTTATTGCTCTCGTGTCTGATAATATGGATGAAGCAGTCGACTGCATGATTCATGTCTGGTACTCGGCTCTCATTCGCAAGTCTGATCTTGACATGATTCAGCAAAAAGTCCTGCCTCTTGTCCAAGACATTTGTGAAAAGATCAAGGATAAAAATCCCGAAACCGTCTTGGGGAAGACGTGGAAATTCGGAAAGCGTTCCTTCAGGCTTGTGCTACGAAAGTCACTATGGGATCGCCTTTTGGCCTACATGACCGTTCCAGAAGGCCTAACGGCGGAACGGGCGAGCCGTATCCGAACGGCTGTTACCCTTGACGAATCCAGAAAAGACTATCTGGATATGCATCTGCTTTTTCAGTCTCCTTCCCGCCGAGTTGCGAAGCATCGGTTTCGGCAAGATGGACTCCTTTTGCCTTTCGGGGCTCCTCGCCATGAGTTCCAGGAGCCGAACCCGTGAGTAATAGAGGTCCCCAATTGGATTAGGAAGCGTAAATCTAATGAGCAATAGGACACTATTCCATAATACTGGCTCCTGGCCGATGGCTGACTGTGCTGATCCTCTCCAAGGCTGGACTTTGAAGGACGTTGAAGATTGCTCGAGCGGACCTGCGACTGCTGATATTTACGGCAAACTTTTCAATTACATTCGTACAATGCTTCGAGCCTTCTTAATCCGTCTTTCAGACTCGCAAATATCTTTTCAATTGTTCTGTGTGGAGTTTGAACAGCTCTCTACTCTTCTTGAGCACGGCTCCTTTAACCGAATTGAGGTAAAGAACGCTTGAAGCTCGATTATGCCGAGATTTCTTCAGTAATTGAATACTAATCAGCTTCATCTAGGTCTCCAATATGTCAGACAATGTCTTTGCTGGAGTTCATCACACATCTTTCATGATGGGATCTCTGCTCCAAGCACCTCTCACCAACCCGCATGCGACTCTCATCACTCTATTCAGGAACGCTATTCGAGAAACTATGACTATGCAAGACCGAATGATGGATATGTACACATACCGCCCGGAGACGAAGCTCATTGGTCAGTACTTCAAGCACATAGGAATAAAGTCCGGCTATGATCCCATGGCCGGCCCCAAGACTGATCCCAAGGCGATCATGTGGGCGTATGCTCAGGCAAATGTTGCAGCCTATGACCCCATTTTCGATCGGTAAGCACAGCCTTGATAAAGCAGTTCTTCCCATAACATCCGTATAGTTTGGCCTCTAACATGCCCCTTAGATTCATGAAAAACTTCAAGTTCTCTCAGATAGGGCAGCTCTTTGGAGTGGTGGTGAAAGAAAAGCACACCGTGATCGAGAAATGGCCCTTCAAACTGAAGCTCCAATATGGTCAAGCCGGAGCCCTGGAGGAACTTGTCCGCCTCACTGACGAAGTTGTCTTCGCAAAGGAGCGCTACGTGGAGTGGCGTAGACGTTAGATGAGAGCCAGGATGAATAAACGGAGAATATGTGGCGCGAGTTGTCCATGCGACTTCTTTCCAAGGCACTCGCCCCCAACGATCAGTTGCCTGCAAATGGATGGGTAGATGGATTTTGGTAGCTGGATCAGGGTTCTTTCGGTAATGATTTGCTAGGAGTTTAGGGTTTTCATATTCCAGACATCTCAGCACATGGATAAGCATAGCTCTGCCAGCACTGCATGGCTGCAGCAAGCACCCAATAGATCAATACTACTGGATAGGTAGATGGCAATATGGTACTCTATTATGGAACGATATGACTTCGAAGTACTGCATGAAGTGAGCCCGTGATAACGATGACTGTTCCTATTCAGCTTGTACATAACGCGGCGCTATTGACGGTTCGACAGGGGAAAATTATATTAAACTCTCACTCAAGTCGCAAAGCCGAGAGCATATCTACATATCGCCAATTAGAGAAACTCGCCGCAGAAAGAAATGCTGTTTTTGATACCAGGCAATGAACCGAGAGCTTCCTGAAACTCCAATCAGATTATTGACCTTTTGACTACCTAATATCCTATTCTATTTTGTATAGACCGGTCCGTTACATTCAGTTACATAGAATACTATCTATGCCACGGCAGCGATTCCATCAATTCAAAACGGAGATTAGATCACAGATTTCATGTTTTCGGTTCGGTTGAACGATGTCCTTGCTTCGAATTCTTATTTGGTGCTGCGTACACTGTATTCTGCCGTAAATGTCGCTGATTCTGGGCTCATCGAAGTCCCGAAAACCAGAGTGTTGGCACTAAGGTCCTTCAAAGTGACTGTCGAAGCTCCTCCATCAGACTCTTGCCACTCATAATTGGGTTTGAGTATAACCGTACACTCTGCCTCGTATTTCTTGGTTGTTTTCTTCGGAGTCAGACTCCATTGAGTGGGCAGCTCGATTGACACTGGAAAAGCTTTCGGGAACCCAACGACGTCATCAACGCGGTCTTTTCCATTCTCAAAGTATCTGGGAATCTTGACTTTGACCCTATCAATCATTTTAGGTTTATCGGTATTGAGCGTCATTGTCCATTTTGGCTTTTTCCCGGTGAGACTCGAAAGTATGCTTTTTGTTGGCGCGTATGAGCTTGCGATTCGCAGTGTGAGAGGCTCCGAGACAGCGGTCAGTCGTCTCTCGTGGGCTTTTCGAAGGTCTTGGTCATGTATAGCTAATCCTCTAACAAAGTCAATATACTCGTATTTTGGCTCCATCCTGTCCAATACCCCTAGCAGAAATGGGAAAAGAGCCTCGACGTTGTTTTGCTACAAGATAATTAGCCAACGCAAATCTCCACTCTGACTCTACTCTTACCTTGATGACTTTCCAGTTTTTGGACGCCAATAATGTGTTTTGCCATGCCTCGACACTAGATTCGGGATGTTAGTGATTGCATGATAATAACGCGTAGAAAGTGAAGGACATACTCCTCTGTAAGGGTCTCATCACCGCCATCAATGACAAGGGAATTGACGTCAATCGTAACGTTCCCATAATCACCATCGCCACTAGTCGAGCCCCAGCTACGCTCTCCTGCAGCCTTCAGGGAACCAATAGTTAACGGCGCATCTAGGCTTGCCTTGATCGCACTTTTCTCTTCAGAACTTTGGTTCACAGCCTGGCTGTGCCTGTAGACTTTTTGGATGGCATAGCGTCTGCCTCCTAGCGCAACTCGCTTCGTAAAAACAGTGCCTGCAAGGATAATCATCGATTAGGCACGCCCCTTTCTGCAGGTGGGAACTCCAAGACACATACCGAATCTATCATGAAAGCTGTTCAGTACCGAGGAGAATGCTTCCCGGTCCGCGGATGTAGTTGGAGGGATTAGTCCAGCATATTCATTGATCGAATCCTTGATGAACTCCACAAAGTTTTGGGTTGGCACGAGTGAAGAGCCCTCCAAATCGACAACGGCAAGAGGGAACTATAAGTTCCAATTTTGTTAGTGCCTGCATGATAGAAGACATGTGAAAGTGCATATATACCTCATGGAAAAGATAGAAAGATTTGACATCGCCGGAGTGCTCATGTGACACCTTGTCTCCTGTGCTCCGCGCAAAGCTACCTCTGACACCAGTCTTTCCGACAGGCGTAGTGGCTTGGCTACCAACACATTAGTATTGATGAGGTCCTTTTCTCAGTGATGGTACAAAATGCCAATACTTACATTGTCGTCTTGATCGCACTTGTGTCAAAAGCTGCTTTGACGAAACTCTCCTCTGTAGAATCTTGAAACTGTACAGCCTCCCGCGGAGAGCCAGTTGCAGTGTTCCACTTTGGCATCGCCTCAGGCTTCAATGTGAATACTGGTATGTACGTCAGCATTATTCTTCGGCTGTAATGTTAACAGAGCGCCACATACGTTGCTCGGCCGCACTAGTGATGTCGATGTCGCCGTTTTTCTTCTGGGGAACCCAACCATTCAATGCACCTGTACGTTGCCTGAAATTGTCAGCTTATTATGTCTCCAATAATAGAAGCAGCTGCGTACAATATTCCCTGCCAATCGTCTGATGATAGATGATCTCGCTCGTCGGAATAGGAGCTCCCTGTTAATGGTTTCTGCTGCCCAACTATAATGTTCTTTGGCTCCTGCTGCTCGGCCGTGATCGGAACCGGTTCCTGTTGCTTAAGGATGTTCTGATCTGGCTTTTGTTGTACAGCCGTGGTAGTATCTAACCGTTGTTGCTGAGTGATGCTTTCACCTGGCTGTTGTTGCTCAACTATGCCCTTTTCCAGCTCCGGTTGCTTGGTAGTGCTTGTAACTGGCTCCTGTTGCCCAACAACGCTCCTATCCGGCTGTTGTTGCTCAACTGTGCCCTCTTCCAGCTCCTGTTGCCCAACAATGCCTGCAGCCGGTATCTGTTGCCCACCCATGCTCGTATCTGGTACCTGTTGTCCAATGATGTCTGTATTGAGCGCCTGTGGCTCAATAATGCTTGTATCTGGTTTCTGATGTCCACCAATGCTCGTATCTGGTTCCTGTTGTCCAAAAGTACCTGTATGTGGTATCTGTTGTCCAACGGTACCTAGATTTGGCTCTTGTTGCCCAACGATATTTGTATCTGGCTCCTGCTGCTCGGTCGAGGTTGGGACTGGTTCTTGTTGCTCGACCAAGCTGTTATCCGGTTCCTGTTGTCCATCTCTGCTCGTAGCTGGCTCCTGCTGAGCAACTCTGTTTTTCTCCTGCTTCTGCTTCCTGCTCTTGTTCTTTGACTTCTTGCCGGCCATGGTGTTTCAAGTGGGGATCTCGACAGATTGAAGGATCAGAGTGCTAGCTAAGCTTTGGCATTGTCTAGAGGTTATATATTTGGCAGTGTTTAAGATTTTGAATTAGTTTAAAAGTCTGAATTCCTGACGTCAGATTGGTCTCCCCCCTCTTGGCTGCTCTTGGCTGCATTCCAACAGCCCAGGCTTAAACCTTGGTGGTAGCCGAGAAGTATTGCAAATCCGGTAAGACAAACGGTGGCGCCTCTGGGAATATTCTTCCCCCTTGGCTTCATGCAAACGGGCCAGGCTGAAACCTTAAATCGTAGCTGAGCTGTACTACCGGAAATGTCGAACAATATCTCTAAAAATGAGACATAAAGGGAGGCAGTGAAAATAAGCAGTGACAAAGTGTTATTGTAAAACTCTACGGAGTGCATATTAGTTTATCGCACCTCAGACTCGAGATGACGAGGATACCTCAATCTACATGCACACAGCTCACATAAAAAGTGGCATTTTTTACTTTTACAAGGGTAACAAAAAAGAATCGATCGACCAAGTTGCAAAAGTCGCAGAGCCATTGTGTACATTGGATGCATCCCAGCTGGCGAAATCTGCAAAAAAAGAATCGTCTCCGATACTGGGAATCGAACCCAGGGCTGCTCGGAGCTTCAATCGAAGATTGAGAGCGAGCGATGTTAGCCACTACACCATATCGGACTTGTTTCTTGGATGTCTGCTGATTCAGTATTGACAACTATAGGGCTTAGCCCCGCATCTGACTTCCACTGAAAGAGTCGCAAGCAGCCTCCCCATGACAGCCTAACATCAAGCACTAACTGCCTGGAGCCTGGGCCCTTGCATGCTCGCTGCACTTAGAAAGCAGCCAGAGTTCCCCGCTCTCCGCGGGGCAGCTCAGCGCTACGACATCACTTGGCCTTGTAGCTCGTGATGCTCTATCAGATGACGGTTCTGCCTTGTCGCCTGCTTTCTCGAGCCTTGCACTTGATACGACGCCAAATCGAATAAAGTCTTCGTCAGCCTCGCATCCACGGATTTATACTTTTGACAAATCCACCTTGTACAGCGACTCGTTCGACCAACTTCTCCAAAACCATTCACCAAAGCTCATCCGGCATATTGCGAGACGCAACCGCTACCATGGACGAGCCGCTTCAGTTCGTGCCGTTCACTTCCGAGATAGAGCTGCCGTTTTACTCGGCGCTCTTCTCGTCCAAGCTAGACTATGACAAGCTCGACGACTCTGCGCGCGGAATTTTGGGCGTGTACGAGCCGCGGGATGTTGACCCAGATGCAAGCTCCAAGCTGCAGATTCTCGGAAGCGCCCTGACAAACACGGAGTGCGTTCTTGACATCAAAACAAACCAACGGGAATAGTATGAGCTGACATGCGATATAGTCCACCTCTAGGAAAAGCAAGAGCCGAAGGCATCATCAAAAATGTCAATACCATCGAAGATTTCAGAAAGACCGACAAAGCCGCCATGTTGAAGCTTGCAGGCAGGCAGATTTGGGACGCTATCAAAGACGGCAGCATTTACTCTGTTCCCTCGCTCCTATCCTCGTTCATCATTCTCTCATACGCCGACCTCAAGAAGTACAGATTTATATACTGGTGTGCATTTCCTGCGCTGCACTCAGACGCGCAGTGGAAGCGCTCTGGTCCCATCCAGCGCCTCAACTCAGACGAGACTACAGCCCTTATGGACCGAGTAGGCACATGGAGATACATTGTGGATAAGCGTGAGCATGGATTCTTCTTGGCCAAGAAAATATGGGGGGAGAAGCCAAAGGATCTGAACGAACATGACCCAGCAATCAAGATTCCATACAGATGGGAGGTGGCCTCACTGCGAAGTTTTGAAGATGGCTTCTTTGATGGTGTTGCCGAGGAGGATCGTTTTGTCACATTTTTAGATCCTTCAACTTTCTCAGACGGTCCCTCATGGCCGCTGCGCAATCTCCTGATTCTGATCCGCCACCGATTCCGCTTGTCCAAGATCAATATTCTGTGTTTCAGAGACGAATGGTCTAGAAGGCATGAAGCCAAAAGCATCATTATACCCATCACGATGGATCCCGTTGAAGACATGGAAATTAAAGAGATGCCCAAGGTTACAGGTTGGGAGCGAGCAAAGAACGGCAAACTTCAAGCACAACTGGCAAACTTGGGCGAGTACATGGACCCTAACAGGTTGGCTGATTCTTCAGTCGACTTGAATCTCAAGTTGATGAAGTGGCGACTGGCTCCGGATTTGAACCTCGATGTAATCAAAAATACTAAATGCCTGCTGTTGGGCGCCGGGACGCTGGGGGGTTACGTCTCACGAAACTTGCTGGGCTGGGGTGTGAGGAAAATCACCTTTGTTGACTACGGCAGTGTGTCCTTCTCAAACCCAGTCCGCCAGCCGCTCTTTGAGTACGATGACTGTCTCAATGGTGGTAAACCAAAGGCCATCCAAGCTGCCGAAATGTTGAAGAGGATATATCCGGGAGTAGATGCTGAGGGCCACTCCTTTTCTGTGCCGATGCTGGGTCACGCTCTTGCTGATGAAGCGAGAACAAAAGCCGACTACGACAAGCTTGAGGCCTTGATTGATGCCCACGATGTCATCTTCTTGCTGATGGACACTCGTGAATCTCGATGGCTACCGACAGTGATGGGAAAAGCAGCCGGCAAAATTGTCATGAATGCTGCACTGGGATTCGATTCATACGTGGTTATGCGGCACGGTGCTGAAGGGCAACAAGAGGGCCAACACTCTCTTGGATGCTATTTTTGCAATGATGTCGTCGCCCCAGCTGATGTAAGTTTTCCCAAAGATTATCGTTTGCCTGTCATATTTCTAACAATATTTGTGCGCGTAGTCTATGAAGGATCAAACCCTTGATCAGCAGTGTACTGTGACTCGACCCGGAGTTGCTGCCATCGCCTCTGCACTCTTGGTTGAGCTTTTAACCAGCCTCTTGCAGCATCCGCTAAAGAACGGCGCCCCGGCACCCCAACCAAGGCCAGGCGTCACGCTCGAAAGGGACCCCCCTGATCACCCGCTTGGCCTCGTGCCGCATCAGATCCGTGGCTATGTATCCACCTTTCAGAACATTGTCCTTCGCGGACAATCATACGACAGCTGTAGCGCATGTAGCCCCAAGATCCTAGACGCCTTCCGCAACGACGGGTGGGGATTTGTCAAGAAGGCTCTCCAAGAAAAGGACTATGTCGCCGAGCTATCTGGCCTCGCGGAACTTCAGCGCAAGGCTGCGGAACTGGACGCCCAGTTAGACTGGGACGAAGAGGAGGAGGGGGCTGAAGAGGGCGACGGAGAGTTGCTCTAAATTCGTTGTTTACCTTTCTTTCTTTCTTTTCACATTCACTCGTTCATACGGTACATTTACATGCTCGGGATTATATGCGGCACATGGTAAAGGATTGGGGATTATTTAGAATTGGCGCTCTTCTTTGGTTCTTGTTTCAACGTCTTGTATTGGCCAAGGATGTGTTCGAACATATGTATGTTGGCCTTTGTTGGTGGTGAGGGCTACTGTTGTATATGAGGCAAGATTGAATATTACCTGATGTTTATAGTTGACCTGCTGGAGATGAAGTTGTTGCAGCCGTATTGTTCGATGAAGGGTTGCGGCGCTCAAATACAAATCCCTTCCCGACGAGATGTCACGATGGATGTATAATTGTGGACATGACTAATCGCATCACCAATGAACGGTTCCGTGGTCTAGTTGGTTATGACATTTCGTTAACAGTTAGTTGACACCACCGAAAAGGTCCCCGGTTCGAGCCCGGGCGGAATCACCAGCTTTTTTTGGTTCTTCACCATTTTTTTCTTTTAATTTTTTGTTTTTTTTAAGAATTGTTCGGTTGGATGGAGTCTGCTTTTTGTATCAATTGTTTAATTCGTATCGATAGACTGCAAGTTCAAACCACTCGCTTGTTATTCAACGCACGCATCACAGGAATGAGACCGAAACTTGTTTGAGACTGAATAAAGGTAGGTATTTGTGATTAGAGGAAGTCGGGTATCAATTCATTAACAATAGCCAAACCTGACGCCCCTTTCAAACAGGGTGCATCTGCCTCCAGCCAACAAGAGAGGAAAAGAAAAAACAAAAAGCCATAAAGGAAAGCCCACTGTCATTATGGCGTCTATGACCGGCCACGTGGTGAGCCGGCGACCGTAACCTTCACTCCTCCACTGACGCATCCATTCTAAAACGACAATTGCCGGTCAAACGTGGGAGTAATTGGTGTCTGCACAACATGATGCGGTGCGACGACATGACGCTTTGAATCCGGCGGGATACGGGAGCGGAAGGCGGGCTTAGTATTTCAATATGATGTACAGAGCGTGGATGATACCAGGGAAGTAACCTGAGGGTGGATCACAGTCAGTCAGGCGCCCGAGAAGATGGAATCACAGTGACGTGAGGGCTGCAATTGGCGGTGAGCGGCAGTTGTTTGACATACCCAGGATTGTGAGGAGGATGTTGATCAAGAGGTCTGCACCGCAGCCTCGCTCGAGGAAGACACCGACGGGTGGCAGAATGATGGCAAGAATAATCTTGCAGATATCGCTGAAGAAGAAGATGTGATTAGCATATTGTCCACTGATTGGGCCTCGATATCATCCCAGCTCTCATTGATCGCGTGCCGTCGAAGAGAAAGCGGGTTGAGAGAGCTGCGGGGAAGATGACGGAAGCCACGGGACGTCAAGCTCGAAGCTTACCTAGCGGTGAAAGGCATGTTGGATATATGTGTTTCTCGTAAGGCTCAAGGGCTCAATGTCTTTTGGGTATATCGAATATTTGCTAAGAGGGCTTCAAGGGCGCAATGATGTTGTTTTGGTGAAGATCAAGAAGATCGCGGAGTAAAGAGGAAGAAAAGCTGTGTGAGACACAAAAGGGAGAAGAGCGGACAAGAAGGTTTCTGCGAAGCTTGTACTATTTATTGCCGTGGCTCGTCATCTTGGCCCTTCCCAGGCATTCCGGCCAAGAAGGAGAAAGGAAGCCCGCTTCCATGTTTGCGTCATCGACTGGTCAAGCCACACATCATAGGGGGGGAGGGAACAGAAGCCATTCGATGCCCATTTCGGGATAAACAGCAAAAAGCTAGAGCCAGCGACGAGAAATTGGGCGGCTTAGGGCGGTATCCTGCAGGGGTTACGGGCTGCTGCAACAAGGCACAGTACCAGAGGTTGTTTGGCCCAGTTTCGTGTTACGCAGAAAAGACACCAATGAAGCAATATGCCATCATGACTTTTTTTCTTTTTTCCGACGTGAGATTAAAATCAAGCTACGTCATAACCTACAGGCGTTGCTGCAAGGCCCCCCTGCAAGCTCTGCTTAGCGCAGCTTTTGTTTCCATGCTTGCAAGGTTCAAACTTGCCCGCACCGCCACAGATGGGCAGCTGGAGACACCCGATGGGATGACGAGAAGACAAGAAGACAACAAGGCAAGCAAATGCCTCCGAACTAACGAGCACGCGCCACAGCGTCGTCGCCACATGACGACAAAGCTTGGCCTCATCGGCAGCCTTGGACGTGTACCAGCCACAGCGTCTGCCGGGAGCAGTTCAAATGCCAGCTCCATTTCCGTGTGTGCCGGTGCGGCTTGTCTCGACGTATGAGTGACCTCAGCAGCAAAATCTTGTGCAAGCTGCAGCTCCTCCATTCGATTCGCCTCAATGCAGCAGTTGAAATTGTCCTTGTTCCCTTTTTAGAAACTTGGGACTTCCGTTTCGCTCTAGCTGCCGTCATGATGAGATGAGGCGGTGCGATGCGGTGCGGAATCACTGCAATTTGCTGTGCTGTTGCAGCATCCCATCCCCCATCACGACTACAACTCTTTGCCGTCCCTCAACTTGCATTAACCGCCCGAGCCACAGTGGACTTTTCTGTCTTGTGCTTGTCCTTGCATGGATCTCTCCCTCTCCTTGCCCATCACACCCCCCGCTTTAGCTCCGTCTTGGCTGGACAAATGGCATGACAGGCGCAGCGCTTGGCAGTCAATCTCCCCGATAGTGTGCTCTATCTTGTCCAACGATCAGTGATTCCGAACGCCGTGCAAGCCGGACATCCAAGACTTTTTGGCTAATGGATTACAGAACGCAACTCTGTGCAGGCAGTCACAGGACCCGTATCAAGCGCCGACTACTGGCTGACGCTGTGAATCGGTCCAAACAAACTAGAGTTGGGCCTGGTCTTGGTTCGTGCGGGCGCTTCTGTGTGGTAGGTATGGCAACACTCTATCTGGAACCAAGGGTGACAGTTTCGTACAGAAGACGGCGTCTAAGATTACACATGTGGATTCATTATAGTAGTATATATATAACAAAAAACTTGGCTGATATGGTGCTCCATCCAGCTACTACGATTACCGCTGCTAACCTCCGTTTTCTCTATCCGTATATAGCCAATTAGCCCCAAACTCAAAGCGTAGCTCTTCGTAATGCTCGTCTCAGCAGCACACAATGCCCGCCATATCTCCCCAATATGCTCCGTGTATGATTATGCTTAGTACATGCGCCAATTGACCGTCTCGCCCTTACTCGTCCTTTGCGGCAGACGCAGTTCCTCCGAGCCGCTTGCCGAAAAACACGACGCCGGACAGCCAGCTGCCAAGACATGACCCCGCGTACATGCCGCAGACAATCGTAACAGGCCACTTCTGCCATTCTCGATCCCAGTCGAGCGGGATGGGCACCGCGCCCAACCAAGCGCCAAGCACCGCGCCTAGCAGGCCGCCCAGCGTCTCGTCCAGAGGCGCAGACAGTCCAGCCACCGCAATCAGTGCCTGGCTATCCACTCCACGTGCGTAGATGACGGGGAAGATGCCGAGGAGGGAGAAGTGCGCCGCGCAGAGAAACGTGTGAGTGATGTGGTCGAGGAAGGGCGCACCGAAGAGGATGAAGAGCGCATGGATGACAGGGGTCGCTATCGTAGAGAGGACAAGGGCGAGGAAGGCAGTCTAGGATTGAGGGGAAAAGGGCACATATGTTAGCATCATCCATTCCAAATCCATTCCACAAGCAATGTGGCCTAAATCAATCTATCGTGGTGATCAATTGGGAGCTTCATACCACCACTGAGCTCGTTGCGGCTTGCTCGGGCTTCTTCTTCTCGCCAGGACGAGCCTTCTTGGCTGCTTTCGCCTGCTGAGAGCCTGCTGCTGGCAGACATAGCACCGCGTATGCCACCTGGACAACGGCGACGACAGGCAGCGCGGATTGCAGCGTCAGCACCGGCTCTGCCACCAGGTCGTTGAATTGAGCGGCCAGCAGCCCGAGCAGGACAGCTACTCGGCCGAAAGCGATGCCCTTTGACAAGGCATTGTCGAACGTCGGGACCGCGGCCACGGTGGTCTTTGGCTTGCTGTCGGTAGCCGGAGCCGGAGGAGCTTTTGCCAGTGCTGAGGACATGGTGATTGTGTCTACCGGCGCATTCCTGTGATTCTTGGAGTTTGAGCTATTTGGACAATTCGAGGTTCCAGAAACATTAGTTCGGCCAATGGCGGCAATCACGTGACCTTGACCAAGGGAGCTTGTCGACCCAACCCTTGCTTCACTCTGCGTACATGTACGAGTATATACCTGAATCTGGAGGTATCACGATCAAATTATTACGGACAGTTGATTGTTGCGAGCAGCATATAAATACAAATGCATGATCAATCTTTCAGACTTGAGATGTGAAATCGCGGGACCAAAAACTCTCCGCCCTTGAGCAAACCACCAGCTTAAAGCACCCCCTACGCATGCCTCTCCATCACCTGCACCCACATGTCGGAAATGGCAAATAATCCAAGCGAGTTCAAGGCCACCCATGGCTTCGTCGGGTTGATCAGAGCCATGTCAAAGTTGCGGAAGATCTAAAGTTTTGTCAGCATAATCCAGCCAGAGACTCAAGCATACGGGGAATGAAGAAGCTAGAATTCTCTTGCCCAGCTATGTGAACAAACATACCTCGAATACTACTTTTCCAATTTCAATTTGAGCAACCGCCTTTCCGAGGCATTGAAACTTCCCGTGACCAAAAATCAGCTCGTTGGTGCGAAGCATAAGCGCAAGCTTGTCCTTGTCTTCTTCGAACCAGCGCTCAGGACGGAATGCCTTTGCGTCGGGACCGTAAATCTCGGTGCTGTGGTGCATTGCAAGCGCAGAGTATCCGATACAGGCGCCTCCAGGTAAAAAGACATCTTCGCCTTTGACTTTGACGGTGTCGCCCTCGGGTGGAATGTCTCGTGAGAAGACGTTTGCGACGGGTGGCCAGACTCTCATGGCCTCACGGATCGTGGCCTGAAGATAGGGGAGTTGCTTTGCCTGGCTGTGAGTAATGAGGTCATCCTGAGGAGCTTTGCCATCTCGAATGGCTTCGTCAATTTCCTTTTGGAGCTTTGCGTATACGCGCGGGTTTGTGATGATGTGAAGCAAGGTGCATCGGATGCCAGTTGCTGTGGTGTCGGAGCCAGCAACGATCTGTTCCAGGGCCTCTGAGCGCAACTCGTCGCCTGAGATGCCGTGGCGGATGAATGATGCTAACATATCGGACCGCTTGTCTGTCGGATTTGCGACACGCTCGTTGACATAGCGGAAGCAAGTGGCCATCATCCTGCCGAACCCCTTGCTGTCGTCTGGCGACGGGGCGATGAATTTGCCGAGGAAGCGTGCCTGCGTGATCCAGCTGAGGCTAAAGGCAAGACCAAAGTTGGCGATATGAAGGCCTTCTTCACTGGACTGGAGATAATTCTCTACGTCGCTGTCGCTCTGTAGCATACCGAAAGTCTTGCCCAGTCCAACTCCACTGATGACATCCAACGTGAAGAATTGGACTTTGCGTGCCATGTCCACCGGTACGATATTGTCACTCGTGGAAACGTACTTGGACCTAATCAAGTCAATGAATTCGTGGAGACGCTCATCAATGCTTCGTTCTAGATCGGGGTTTTCTCTTCCAGAGTACTGAATGTCAATATCGTGGTTAGCTTGCAATGGCTTTCACAAAGAGACGGGCTTGCGATACGATACAACATACCCCCGGAGCCATTTGCTTCCTTCGCGCTTCATGCTTCTTGTTGTCTGTCTGCGTAAAGACATTGTCCCGTCGATACTCAATGCGACAGGCCGTATAATACCACTCAGAACGCTTATAGCCGGGCTTATTATTCACATGAATCCACACATCGGGGTCAGAGGTAATCAGAACGTTCGGAGCAATCCTTGCTATTGGACCTGCAGTTATGGTATGCCGAAAACGCAATTAGTCACCAATGAAACGCTTTAGGACGGATGGCGTTTTGTTTCTTGGGATATAGGGACCATCGTACCATATTTCTCACAAATCTCGCCGTACCACTCCTGGCACCTCTGTTGGAACAAAGCTTTCCTGTGAGGCAGATTGGTGAAGTTGCTCAAAAAGGGTCCTTTGAACGATCTCAACCTCGCATACGTCACGATCCTCCCAACGACGAAGAAGCTGATGAGACCGCCTGCGAGCAGGAGGACGGAGCCCGGAATTCCAGCGATACCCTCCATCCTAGACCGATACACCAAGCGGAGAATCTACCATGTATGATGATGGTTCTGGCAAGTTTCCTTTTATGCGTTAATTCTAGGTTCGCCCTGCTTATTGTAAGAACGAAAGCGCAGTAGTAGCAGCCGCACGGAGTAGTTCGTCCTGCTGTGGAGCGGACCAGAGAAAGCCCCCCGCTTGATTATACAAGGGCCGGCCCGAACCTGGCCTTTTAAGAGAAATAGCTTTTCGATATAGCGTGCTACGAGTGCGCGAAACGAACTGGGGTACAGTAAAGACGAGATGCTTTCAGCTCGGCAGAGATACGAACAAGGAAAATGACACATCAAACGACACTTATTAACCCTAGTAAGGCAAAGACCAGGAAGACGAAGGGGATAAACCCCTCAAGATCTACAGTTTTGTTCGACATACACCGTAGGCATACCCAAAAAGCTGTGTGGCATCCTCCTTCACGGCACTGGCATCTTTCGACGACTCGTACCGGGTTTCCGTCTTTCAACCCTCCCCCTCCCTCCCCCTCCCCCTCCTTGCAGCACCGCGGAAGATGGCAAAAGGACAGGCCTGCAGTAGTGTCCCAAGCTACTGGATTTAGTGCACCTTTAGGCAAATGGCTGGCGCAATCATCAATTCCCTGCCGCGAGAAGGGATGACCAGATAGGGCGCTAGCAGGGGGGAGGTAGCCTTCGTTTCGAAGCAAGGCCTCGGAGCTTTTAGTCCCCCATTTCCCTGCCTTGAGCCATGGGATGTTTCGGCCGTCTTTCCGCGGGCGTGGTGTCAACGCTTGGATGTTATGCTATGCGACGCTGGGGCCCTTCTGCATGCTCGTCTGGGTTGGGAAAGGTTTGTCCGACGGCTTGGTTGTTTTAGTTCGCCTTTTGCTGGAAGCGAGGATGTGATATACGAGTTATCTTCTTGATGATCATGATATATACCATATAAAGCGACTCATATCACAGACATGGTCACTCACGTGGCAATTTCCTCATTCACGTGGTATTCCATCGTTGACAAACTAGTCGTCAGGGTGTGTATGAGTTCTCGTTATCTCAGGAGTTTGGCATCGGTTAGCTGCTACGAGGGCTGCATCTGGCGTAGCGCTCGGTGAACGTTCAAGGCGGGGAGACGCATATGGCATCCCATGTCTCAGCGCAATGACAAACGGCACGAAACTACAACGCTGTGGTACGAGACATGCTGAATTGTCCAAGGATCGGAAGCCGTGCTACGAGACTTTGAGGGGGAGCGGTTTCGACTCACCCGCAACAGACAGTGCACTGATTCATACTTCGGCGATAGGCTCAGGCAGAATGTGCGGAGTACTAAATATGCGGCCCAGGATAAGGAGATCTTCATCCTCGCATGCGCGGTGTCGTATAGCGTAAATTATACTTTGTGATCAATAACAATACATGACAAAACAGGTCCGTCAAAACCAATGCGGCCCATCCATTCTAAACCAATGGGGCCACATGGGGCAAATCTTTCTTCTGTGATGGGGGGACCTCGTGAGGGTGCAAAGGTCAACAAGCTCTAATGTTAACGCTTCAGAAAGAACATAGACGCTGGCCAAAAAAAGCAAACTTTTACTCCCAAGCTTCCGGTTTTCGTCCAAAGACATTCGTACTACATTCGCGCCTTTAGCGGCTGTTTGAGCTCAATGGAGCTTGGCGGCGAGCCAAGGAGAAGAAGGGGGCAACTTACAGGATGTAGTATGGTCTAATTTTTGGGTTATTGATGGCCTTGCGCATCTCCGAGACAAAGACCTGGACCTCAATGTAGTCCCAGTCCATAATCTCTTTGAGCATAAAGAGCGCGAAGCCCTCTAAGCTCTCGTCGAGAAAGGCGAGGTTGTATGCGCCAACTTCTTTCAAGACGGGATCGCTGCTCCATTTACCGCTCGGGACCTTGTAGTTCTTCTCAACGACGTTGACGAAGCCGGCCTCCTGCATCAGCCTGCGCATCCGGCCGCCAGTACCAATGAGCAGCGTCCGGCCCATACGCTCGCCGGCCTCGGTAAACACCTCTGACCAGCGCTTAAAGATGTGCTTCGGGTCATCTCGAACCTCGGGGACGTCGCTCATCAGCGTAATGTTGAATTCAAAGTCCTCAATCCAGCCGCCCGGCATCATGGCCGTGAAAGCTTGCTTGTACAGTTCGCCCCAGTCGCTGATGCTGCCATAGAGTGCCCGGATGTGGATGAAGTCGAAATGTTCCGGCGGATACGTCCACTCGAGCTGCGCGTCTTCGATGTGGAAGATGCAGTTTGGCGGCACCCACGTGGGCTGGATGGGACTTATATCGGTTCCTATAATTTCGGCAGAAGGAAATGCGTCGGCAATGTCGATGGCCCAGATGCCTGTTCCTGTGCCAACGTCCAAGACTCTGGTAGGGGGCTCCTTGATGGGAGCCTCGTACAGCTGGTCGCCGAGAAGCATTGTTATGAAGTGGTGCGAGATATCGAGTCCATTGTTTTGGCGGTCGTCATTGGGACCCCAATACTCGGTCGTCTTGGAGTGCTGGAACGTCCGGCCGTGGATCTGGCGGTAGTCGTATATGCTCTCCGACAGAGAGGCTGTTGATGAGGCGCTGTACCATGTCAACCCGGGTTCAATGCAAAGAGTTTTCACGTCAATTCGAACATACGTATCATCGTCATCGTCATCTACGCCGGAATCCCCGTTCTCGTCTTGCTCCTATCGCGTGCCAAGTCAGCATACAGGGCATCAGGAAAGTAAAGAGCATGCTTGGCCATTACGATGCTGGCCCGCCGAACTAGCCGTTTATGAGGTGCATACAAAAGGAATTTCTGCCATTGGAGGCACTTCTGCTTCTGCCGTAGTTGCCGCAGGTGCTGGAGGCGCTGCAGGCGCTGGAGGTTCGGTAGCCTGAGGGGATCTTGGGAGTGACGGCGATTTGGCTGGAGAGCCTCTTGGCGGGCCTTCGGGGCTCTTTGGACTAGACATTGCGATTGAATTGGACAACAGAATCAAATGCGACGGCCAAACCCCTTAAAGAGGCTTCTTATCTGAGGGGTTGCCCGTATAAGCACGTCCACAGCGACGGGGAAATGGTCGTCTCCCCTCACGCATGTGCTGCAAGAATTGTCCACTTCTGTGCGTTGGTTCTGTGATGCTACGTGCGGTACAGTAAAAGGTTGTCTGTCACTGCGTACGACAGAAGAGACAAATTGGATCGGGCTTTGGCTTTAGCATCTCTTAGCGCAGGGAGCTGCCGTCAAATCCTGGTAACCCGAAGCTGTTCGGCCAGAGCTAAGATTAACACCACGGCGAACCATGGACGCAATTCGCCTAGCCAACCAGTCCAGGCGCCCCAGTTTTGGTGTCAAGGCCATGCTGTCGAGCTTCCTGTTCCTTGTCCGAATCTTCCATTTCAGAGACGAAAGGCTTCTAGCGAGGGCACTTGCACGTTCGCCGGACTGATGTGACCTCGCCAGACTCACGACTCTAGGCTGGTGGGTTGCACTGCGGATTGCGTGGATTTCAGCTGGCAATATGACTTGTCAGACACAACGCGCTTAACAATTAAGCACAGTGCGGATTGTAGCAAATCACAAAACGAAAAGCACCGGTTGTCGCGTTTTGTCCTTCTCGCAAGGAGTCTTGGCGGAACAGCCGAGCTAATAGGTATTTGCGGCGGTGCAAGTTCGTGATCCGCGGTGCCACGTTTGTTAATATCGGCGGATCCAATTTGGGCAGAGGGTAAAATTGGGCGGTGGGGAGGAGAGAAGAGAAAATAGGCGGATGCTGCACGTGATGCTCGCAAGAGTCAAGCTCCAACACAAAAAGAAGCCCCCTAAGCCCAAATAGCTAGGGAACAGGGGGAAGCATGAAAAAACATCAGATGAGGGGAGTCTGTAACACCAATCCCGATTATTTTGAAAACCTCTATGGAGCACGGAGGACTGCACTTGAAATGGAAAAGTTTGATCGCATTGACGTCTCATGTTGGCTGCGGGGCAAACTTGGTGGTGGTGATAAGAGTATTATGAGCGGTCATAAGTTATACATGGGTATATGCACGTGAGTGTTGGTTGTGCTTCAACTCTTGGTGACTGATCGGACCGTAAGTCGACCCCGTAGTAGATACGTGGTTGATATATCAACCATACGATTTTGATTGCAGCCACTTGAATATTTTGGACGGATTCCTTGAGGAGTTGAGCTGTCTCGTTTTGGTATCAATTTTGACTTAAAACTGCCCGCCATAGCGAACTCCAGGTACGTAGCATATGTTGACTTGGTCTGGTGGAGTCAGACAATTTTGCGGGGACGCTGTAGAGTTAGTAACAGTGTGTGAATGAGAGCTCATCATTCTACTATTATTAACGCTCATAGTATACCTCCACCTTGTCCTGTTTAGAGATTAATCTTAAGCTGTACATTTCCCGGTGTTCATTTCCTCCCTCATTCTCATAGACGGCGGTGCAGCATCGCTATCATAAGTAACAATGCTTACAAATCTAAATGCTTGTCTTTAAAGTAGCAGTACTTCGGGTCTGCTAATACAGCAAATAAACTACCTAGTACCTACCTGTACCGAAGTCGTATCCGCACTGGATACCGTATCTACAGAGTTAGAAAAAATATATATACCTATTTAAACGGCGGCCTAATTATAGTACTAAAGGTACTTAAAGGCAAAGAGGAAATGTATCTATAAGAAGGTTCTATCTCTAATGCTACTACAGCCGGCGCCACCAAATGGTAACAGCCAGCGTTAAAAAGGTATACTCGAAAAGCCCTCTATTTCTTTACGGCACGGCAGGACTGGGGATGACCTTCTTCATGGGCATTCATTCCCCCCTGATTCTACGTACAACTCGACACAATCGGCAATGTTCAATGCCGCTCAATCCTCAACTCGGTCGCCTCAGAGCTTCTCAGCGTCATATGATGTTGGTATAGCATGTAACAGCCATCAAGACATCGACAACTTCCACCAAGAAACGAAATCGAAACATGCAAATTCACCATCTGCTTGATTCTACACTACGTCACTACAAATATATATCACTACAGTCATCGATTTCTTATACCCTTCTGGAATAACATATCCAGCTTCAAAGTGCAGGTGATTGGTCCGTCACGGATAGATAGAGCAAGCACGTGCTGCTTTTTACCGCCTGACTTCTGAGAAAGCAAACTTGAACTTTAATGTTAAGGAAATTTTATCTATAATGATTTATATTAACCAGGTGGAGGTTGAGCAAACATCTGGCACTTCATACTGTGATGGCTTCAAAGGTGTTTAACTTCACCGAACGAAACTGGCTGTTCTACGTTTTACTAGTGTCATTATATTTTGCTTACACCATAGCTTTGATCACAGGCTCCTACATTGCTGAAAGTCACGTAATATATCTATAATGAACTGTCGCCATTACTCAGTACAAGACTCAAATAGCCGCACCAAGGCCAGTTCAAGCCATACTATAGCTAAATGCAGAATCCTAGAAGCATCTTACCACAGCACTTATCAACTGACGATAGCAATCGAAATGACTAAATGTATTATATAAAGTATATTTTATATAATACTGCCCAATGTATCATAATAATAACCCCTTTTTAACAGCAATAGCATTTGAGCGAGTGAATAGAAAATAAAAGTTTCGCAATTATACTTTGCTTAGTTTGAACATATAGCCTGCAAATGTCCCTCAGACTAATTGTTATCTTTGAGAAATATATCTCTCGACTAAGTCTTATTGCAACCACAGGCTGGCAAGCATAATGTGTTAGAACAATGAATGGTACAACCTGCAGGATTTTGTCCACAGCCACAAGAGCTAAAACATCCAAGAGCAATTCCTGATGGCGAACATTGCAGCTGGCATCCAAAGCCACCCGATCCACAATCAACACAATCTTGATCTCGCTTAGCCACATGAGGTAGCTCTACATAGCCGTTCTTGCCATCACGCTGCCACCACGTCTGGTTAACAGGAGCAAGCACTTTGTGAAGGACTTCCGAGTTGGATATATCTTCAGGGATATGGGTGCGGTTAACGACATAGATGGTGTTATCAAATGTGACTCTCGTAACATCGCCAACGCCGACAACGTCTGTCTCAAAGCAACTGCAGCATGTGTTACAGTCTCCGTTAGGGCAGAACAGGGCGCATCTGGAAGTGCAGCGGCATGTCTGACCACAACCAAGGCCATTGCAGATAGTGGAGCATGTGAGTCCCTCACATACAGGTCCACAGTCTACACAATCTTCATCTCGTGAGGCCAACCCGTGAGGCGACTCTAAAGAGCCCGGGCATGAGGCAGCTAGCGTGAGGGCAGCCAGATAACCCAGCGCTAGAAAGGTGCTGAAGTTGGCTTGAAGGAGTGTTTTCATAGTTGCAAGATAGAATTTGTGTTGAGAAGGTGCTTGGAGTAAATAATGAGCATCAATCTGTTTAAATGTCCAGTTATGCCATTGCTAGGATAATGTTGGAGTAGGACTATAGGTATTTAAAGAGAAATGACCTCGAATATAATATCTAAAAAAAGCTAATAGGCTCGTTAGAAGGCGATATCTCAAATCTTCTCATAATCCAATATATTCCAACCACATTAAGCAGGTGTAATTGTCAAAAGCATGCTTTACCTCTTTGCGGAAATAGCATATCTTACTTCCTCGCGGAAATAGCTGTTTATGTACATCATACCACTTAAGTAAACTGTCAGACCTTAGTAATTACATACCAGATAAGCTCAATCGACTTGATCTGCTTTTTCTTTTATAGAATACTCTATAAGGAACACACACTGGCGGATAAGTCGGATGTAAAGTACTATCGATATGCGCCAATATATTGACGACGTGCAGGACCTTTTGTATGTCAGCCGGCCTTATCTTGCCGGTTGTAATACTTGAGCTGGATATAGAATCTTTGGCGATTGGCCTACAAAGTAATATCGCCAATTATGTGCTGAAAATATTCCTTGTTTTACATACGAGCTATAAAAATCTCTCAACTAAATAATGTCTTATCTTCTGAAGCTTCAAGAGCTTTCCTTCTCTTGATATTTATATAAATCCTTTATCACCCTCATCAATCTTTGATTAACCTTCCAGCTCCAGTCTGTATTTGAGGAAAGAGATTTTATACTATATTCACCAAACATCACTATTAAGGTATAGATGTTATATAATCCTGCAAAATAAGTCTATTCTAACCCTATTAGATGTATTTCTCGTCCCTTCTTCGTTTTATGATGGCTGTTCCAATCCTCGTCTCGCAAACAGTAGCAGAGGTAGAGTGCGCTGGCTGCACGCCTCCCCGACAAAAACAACTTGTGTGCGATAGTAAAGACGCAAGCTTTGACTGCAATGGCGAATTGATCCTTGGATCAGATTGTTTCAACATTTGCGGCTGTGCTACCGGTAGTCTCGGCTGCAATGGACCCTTCCTTGGCTGCCCGACGGGTAACCTAAACGTTGGTTGTACTCAGTTTGCGGACTGTCGCTGTGAGTAAAGGACCTAGTGGACTTCCCTTGACCGCGAGGCAAACAACATTTGGGCTATATCCTGTGAACTGCTCCCTGCGGCACTCATGATGGAAACCTAGTGTTGTCAGACTCATCGTGGTTTAAACCACAAAGCGGAATACAACCAACTCCCCTTACTACTATAGCTATGCTGTATCTCTATTCAATTAGCTATAAAGAAATCAAGGATTTTTTTTTTTTAAAAAAAAGACAGTCTAGTGCCTAATTAAAAGAGTTAGTAGTCAACAGCTCTAAAAGGTGAAACACCAGAAGACTTATCACCGCTCTATGAATTATGAACACAGCTACCAATAGTGGCTTTATTTGTCTGCTATAAGCTTCTATGCACCTCGAACAGCATAATAATTTAAATAAGTTGCCATTAGTCACGCCCTTACTTTACATAATGCGTTACTGTTTCGTATTCAGTAGGGTAGTAAAGAGCATGACTTTTTAGTAAAAAGGTGTGTAAGTTTACATCCGTTATATTTAAGAGATCTCTTAATAGCCTTTATATGAGAGTATTCACGCAATATTATAGTAAAGAATTACTAGTTAACTCTACTGACCTCTGGCCCTCTACTACTTTTTCTCGGTGTTGGTCAATCTACTATAGCTGCTAATGATAGCGCATAGCTTCCAGAGCATGTCCTATTCGAACGGTGGTAACATAGGTAATTATAATGACGCCCTTCCACAGAAAGAAATGTAACTGTTGTATGCAACGCTAAAGGTGTATTAGAATGAGTTTGTTTGCGAGGCTGCGAAAATGTTAGGCGAACTGCATGCATAGCCAGACAGCCAAGCTCAATGAAGACATAATCTGCATCGCAACGAGGTGATCGGTTAACGTGAGGACAGCGCAAAAATCTTAAAGAGATAGGAGCGTCGAAAAGTTTAAACTGTAAAGTCCGTAACAGAGCGCCGATCTCTTTATGACGTTTCATTGAATCAAAAGAACACCAGTTTAACGATAATCGCAAATGTTAGTGCGTGCATACTTGTATCTGTTTAATCTCTTCTCATAGCCTTTGGTGGCTACTTGTAAATGATAGAATACACAAAATCTTATAATCTTTTATGTTACAATACATCATGTACATCAGCGCATCTCGTCAAAGTTGCTGTTCCCAAGAGGTTAAAGTTGCGCCGCGACTTTCAACTGTTGTCTTAAAACGTGTCGCTTGCCCGAAGGAAGGATCACATACATACCGTGTACGTAGCTGCGGCTGAGAGAATTAATTCAACGACCTGTTTGCTTCTGAGTGGTCTTGGGACACAGCATGCTATTTATACCGGTCTCCCAAAATATCCCTGGAGTCATTTGTCATTTGCTAAGCATGACGAACGTCGCATTCACTTTTCGCATTATGTGACGGGCGACCAAGCATGCAGCGGGGAAGAGGTCGACAGCATCCGCGACAAGCTTTGGCCCTGATGGATGACAAGCTGAACTCATGTGACCTGCGGAGCCCTCCGCTGCGTTCATGTATGCCATAGATTCTTTCAACGGAACAGTAGCCGCCAAATCCCACGTGAGCAGGCATGAATCGAGGCGAAACGATCAGTGATGGCCGAACCCGGGCCTGGGCTGATCGCGGCTGCGGCGTTGCGGCGGCTGTGGAATCCTCAGCTGATGCCGCAGTCACCGCAGATCCCGCCATATACGCTTATAGAACCTTTCAACCCATAATTCATGTCATAATGTGCTCGTTGAGCTGGATTGGAATGATCCGAAAATTTACGGAATCAAATCTGCTCTCAAAAGTCGTCTTGTGATGTAGAGACAGAGTTGTGTGCCCCTGACTACTGGGCACCTACATACATGTACCCTAAGATCTGTAGATGCTTGAATCTCAGCGGCCTAAAATCTCCTTGAGATGGCCTCTTCCCTTGTAAGGACAACATGTCATCCCATATCGCAAGATCTTCAGAATCTAAGTGAGAGCAATTATTCTGTGATTTGACGTCGCGGCGATTTCCCCGGATTACGAGGTAACAGCGCATGAGAGAACCCGGTGGTTCGGGATGATGTTTGTCAACAGTGGCATGATGTTCTCTTCTTGCGCAAATCTGCTCATAACAGGAAATTGCGGACGCCCTCATGATTTGACAATCTTCCGCATTAGGAACGCTCGGGCGGCAGTTTTGTTAGGCGATTCTGATTCTGCGGCGTCTGCGCCCGGCTTGGGTCTTCTTTTCAGATCCGTGTTTCGTATGTCATGTCCAGTTCTGCCTCTTCAGGCAGAGCAAGTTGCAGCGTCCGGCCAATCCCCCTCTCCGGGATGCTCCGGAGTGGCACCACCGACAGGGATCCGGATCAGTCAGCCCCAAACTCTGTGAGCGTCCCTACTGATGAGAGCCCCAAAAGCGTAAGGCCAGCGTTAGTTCTAGCCAATCAGCGGGCGGCAGTTTCACAGCCAGCACAGCAGAATGTCCTGACAGTGGTATGATATTCGCCCAGCTGGATGTAAGGCATCTGCCCATAATGTGCGGCAAGGAGTCTCACGAGAGCGGCGGCACCGCAAAATTGACATCATGGGGGAAAAAGCAAATTTCGATAGTGATGACTCCGCATGGTGTGCGGCGACCTGCGATGAATCTGTGGGATACATAATGTTCGGGTTGGAAGCCTGCAAGTTCGTTTCTGGATCATCATCACACCATCAAACAACAATACAATCCATAGAGGATTACCTCTCAACTCAACCACCTTTACGACAATCGCAACTCAATAAGATTCTTTCAGTGTATTATCACTCAAGATTTGAATTTCGATTCGACCAAGAAAACTCCAATCAAATTTATTACACCATAGAATATTTTCAACTTCAAACATTTTCCTCAATATGTCTGCTGCTACCGTCACCCGCGCTGCTGCCAGCACTGTTCGCAAGCCTATTTCCTTCTACACTCAAGTCCGAAGAATGGGCCGTGTCTTTGAGAGCCACCCATACGAGAGATTTGCAACCACCATGAAGCCTGCAAAGCCCGACTACTACAAGAACATTTCTTTCACTGCTGGCAAGGTTGTCACGTAAGTACCCCAGACAATACAATACAACAAGCCAGTACATCCATAGAGCGGCTGTAGTAACACTTGGCTTTTTGCAGTTATTTCCCCATCATCGGCGCCATGCTTGGCTGGCCCGTCCTTTGCAAATGGGCTTTGGACGGACAGATCGGTCGCCTGTAAAGAGGTGATAGAGGCAATGGTATAGAGTGGGACAGCAAAAAGATATAGAGATGTCCATCTTTCGACTGTATATATACACTTTGGGCGTTTGGATGGACTATGGGTGCGAAGCATATTTCGGCGCAACACAGATTAATTCAATTTGATTCTCTTTGTTAATTTATTCAAACCCGCGCCTACACAACAATCTGTGATATAAGAATGTGTCAACTGAAAAATATGGCGTCGAGATCGACGAATTAGGCATCATTGACTAATAATGAGATATTGATTTCTTCAGGCTAAAGGCAGAAGACTGCACAGTAGACTTTATGAAATAAAGGTGAGCTTACACGGCTAGCGGAAGGACACATGGCTAACGAAACAGATAGAAGCCTATACGGCACGAGCGACATTTATAATGCAACCCCTTCAGCGATTTCTTTGCAATGAATGGCGTCCCCCTTAAATATACCTGAAGAGAGAACTATGGATTGGACGGCCTCGTCTCTGACCAATCAAGATACAACTTCCGCTCTGAAAACAACCATGTCCCATCATCTCCTTTCGTCAAAGTGTCCTGGTACCGCAAACTGCCGATAAACATTTGTCGCTGGCCGTCCTTTTCGGACAAATGATACGTCATGCAATAGGTTTCTCCTGTAGCAGTCTTGCCGTCGGGTCCGATGTCTATCATGCTCTGTCCGTTGAAATGCGTCGTGCGAGTGTATTGTCGGAGGAACTCAAAGACGGGCCTCAAGTCTTCTCTTTTACTGATCACTTGCGAGGCCTCCGTGCCTTCTCCTTGCATATACACGACAAAGTTCGTGTTCTCGGTGAAGAGCGACATTTGCTCGTCTGCTAGACGGTGGTCGGCGCAGTGGGCATAACGATCGATGACTTTGCGGATGGCGATGCGATCATGCGCTTCCTCGGGGGATAAAGTGAGATTTGCTGCCATTTGGGTCTAATTTCGAGGCGCTTTATAACTTGAGATGATCTGCTAGTGGCGATTGTATACTTGATCTCTGCAATTCTGGCTTTGGGAGCCGACGTCTTTAAATACTTCGAGCCATCATGCTCATCAGTTGAGCAAGCCCTCGATTTGAGTCGTCCACACAGACATTGCTAGCATAAGCAGCTCAGCATAGCTGGAAAACGTGTATCGACTGTGCTGGGTCCTTCTTTTTTATACGCAATCTGCCCCAGACTTGAGGCTTGGCTCGTGCATGGCGATTATCTCATCGAGAGAGCGGGCCTCAGAGAGCTTTGGCGCTAAAAGATGGTGATGTGGTCATCAATTTGATCTCGAGATGTGTTCCAGTAACAGATTGCCTATTTAACAGATTCAGTTTACTAGTGAAGGATGACACAGATAAGTCTGCAAAGATAATGCCATTACTCCAGAAACTGCACTCATATCTTGGACCAAACACCCGATTGAAAGACTTGCACCACTACTCCGTAGCCGTTGCGACCTTGTCACTTGGCTTACTCTGCTCAAAACACCCATGCGCTCAGCGATAACCCTTCAAATGCGCCTCCGTTATATCTCCCTTTACTCATCATTCTTGGACTTGCTCTCCGAAGCATGGTCGCTTTTCATGGACTTTTCGGGATCTGACTGATGCGGGCTCTTTATACAACCGGCAGAGGTGCCGATTTTGCCACAGCAGCTCCAGTTAAAACCCTCTGGAACATCTTCCTCATAGCCAAACGGGCCATCATCGTCAATTTCCTCCCAGACCTCAGCTTTGTAATTGACTTCTAACAAGCCTATCATTTTCGATTAGCGATGTCTGAACTGGCACTCCAAATTGCTGCAAATCGCATCAAAAGGACTGACCATCATGATGGACACAGCTAGTTTCATCGTTATCCTCTTCATAAAACGGTTGGTCGCACTGCACACAGATGGCAATGGTAGATTCGGGTTTCCGCTTCTTGCTTGATGCCTCTTGATCAAGTCGCTTGGCGTAAGAGGCGACCTTGGCACGAATGGCAGGGTTGGTGCAAAGGGTGAGGAGAATTGCCTTGGCCTGGTCGCCGGAGATGTTTCTCACCGCCTCAAAGTCGTCAGACATGTTGACTATTTATGTAGAGCGTTGATGCCGAGTGTAAGTGAGGCTTGATGCTGAGTTGTCGGTGGGATTTTGTCGAATTGGGCTGCTTGAGGCCTAGAGAAAGGTACTCAAGGCGGAGGCGAGCGGCATATACACGAAAGGTACATGTACCTGGACTGAACCAGAGGCGGCTGCATGTATTAATTATGGAGCGGGCTAGCATATTTCAAGATGAACGTTGCTATTTATATGATTGATGATGATGATGATGCATCAGAACTGAAGCTGATTCCGGTTCTTGTCATAGTGTCTAGTTGTACTGAATAGCGACTCTTTCAACAATCTCGTAATCGACCTTTGGCGGCGCTTGTAGAAAATCTAAATAAGGCCAACCGCGAGAGAATGGATATTGGTATAAATGGGGTAGTGCAAAACAACGCCAGATTCCCGCCTCCAATGGAAAGACTGGTTTGAGGGGTACGAATACACCATGCGCTACTAACTTACTTAGAGCAAGATGGCTTGAAGTAGTTCTATCCGGCTTGTGTACTCGAGCAATGCCGATTTATAAATTTCAGTTCAATAACTGGATGACTATTGAAAATAAATGATAATAGCTAAATAGCCAGTTGTACAAATAATTACTTGTAACTAATTTGTACACGATGGCTCTGCCATACTGCCAAAGAGTGATTTGAGGCTGGCTCCGCCTTTACCCGCTTCTCCGCACCAAGCTGAACACTTGTCCACTCGCAACGACATCGCGCTCACTCAACTGTCTCGTTTGGTGCCACTTCCTTATAAGGGGACTGGGCTGCTTTGTCGTCTTTGTCCTGTGGGTGATGATTCTCTGAAGAAGAAAAAAAAAGGTGATGATGGGCCCCGCGCGACGGGTGCGTCTCTTCGAAGACGACGAATATGGCGATGACAAGGAGAGCAACGACGCCCGAGTGTTGGACTTCGCCAAGGATGCATTGACCAAGGCCGCCATGATTGCTGCTGATTTGGCCGCGAGGAACAAAATGTGCTCTGCGGGCTGTCTAGCTGCGAATTTGTTGATTGCAAAGAGCGCCCTAGACGCGGCGGGAGTCCATCAATTGCCCAAGCTGCAGAGACGGCTGCCAAAGTTGCTGGATGACTTGGAGTATGTTTGCTCGGTAGGTACTTTTCTTAGATAGTCTGTGTCTTACTCCCTGGAGGACTTTCGATCATTGGACCTTGGCAATTGGGCTTTGGCAAAATTGCATAATTACTGCCGCTACTATTGTGCTGTGAAATCTCCCTAGAACATCATATACAGCTGAGTATTGACACTTACCAGTGGCCCAATCGGCCTAGCGCTCATGCGTCTCTCCTCGAGGAACTCATCACCTCCTTGTCCCAGCGCGGAAGACATGGACAAGCCGAGGAGCAAGCCCGCCAGGGCATACTTGCATTCTGCCATGCGTCGCAAGACATACGCGACCAGTACCTCAAGAAGCTCCAGCGCTTCGCTGACCTCGTCATGGCCGTGGATGATAACAACAAAGGCCGCCGCAAGAAGGTGGCCGATGAGGAAATGCCGGATGCCTACCCGACGCACGTCAATTCTGCTCTCTTCTCTGTGCTAAAGTCACACTCATTGTGTACGTGTACGTGGAATGGTGGGCCGGGTACAGATGGCAAAGGAAAGCACCATGTCAGACTGAGACTGAACGACAAGATTACCAAAATCGACGGATGCGTCGCCTTCGATATGCTGTTTGCCGCTACGCCTCTGGTTTCAGATCACTGGCAAGAGTTGCAAATGCGTGTTGCCATGTAAGTGCATCGTATGATCAAGCAGACTTCCGTGGCTGACCACTATCAGGCGCAAGAAAGCCAAAAAAGCAGTACATTATCACGAAGAGCCTTTGGTGAGCTCACCTGGAGATGCACCCAAATCGGACATCTCCGAGCGCGAGCGCTCAAGACTCATCTTGCCAGAGCAATTCTGCCGGCTCGTCAAAACACCCATCGGCTCACGCATCTGCTGCCGCGTTCAGGATGAGGAACTTCACCAACTTTACGATGGGGTTCCATTGAAGCAGCAAATCGGGCCGGGGTCAAGCATGTCGCTGCGGGAAATTCTGGCGCAGTGCAAACTGTCAAACCGAATGAAGCTGGTCTTGGCGTACATTGTCGCGCGTTCTTTTTGGCAATATTATGACTCGCCGTGGATGGGCTCTGCTTGGTCGAGCGATTCGATTCACTTCTTACGGGAGTCGCCGCTGGATGGGGACGATGACGATGAAAGCGCTGTCAGCGATTGTGGTACGGAGCTATCGAAAACCGATGGCGCCCTGTTTGCCTCACGGCCATGTTTGGCCGTTGATTTCAGCGATCAGGGGATGGAAGGGCCCATGGAGTATTGCAACTCTTATTCTGTTGTCTATAGATACCCCAGACTGTTGGCTCTCTGTATCATCCTCCTTGAAATTGCGCAAGGCAGCGGGCTTGTTATGGAAGATAAAGGATCAATGGAAGGCAACCTTAACGAATCTTGGCATATAACCCGGCGATATACCAGGCGAAGTCGTCTACGGAAGGAATTTGACTTTCCAGACTACCGCAAAGCCATCCTCAGCTGCCTCGATTACAAACCCGATGACGACGAGACTGGTGAAAGTGCTACTTCAAGCGTTGAAACAGATGTCTTCGCCCGCAAAGCCATGGTTTATAGTTCCGTCGTGCAACCGCTCGAACGCCTACTCAAGAATCTCGGCTTCGCAGAGAATCTACACATCATCGATCCCATAGACATGTCACGCTCTCCCGATCGCAATGTCAAACTTCCTGCTGCCATCCCAGCGGAAACCTTGACATCATTCAAAGACCAAGGGAACATAAACACACAAGCATCCGTTCAGTGGCTCGACGATATCTCGTCCATTAACACCTCCATTCGCGAACTCAAGAAAAGCCGAAAATCAAAGGAACGCGGTCGCCCCGTTCGTATTGCCGTGTTAGACACCGGCTACGATGGAGATACCATGTTTTTCACATTTAAAGAACGTAAACGCCGCATCAAAGGCTGGAAAGACTACGCCGAGAAAAACTCGACTCCGGTTGACAGCAGCGGCCATGGAACTCATACTTTAGCGCTCATCATGAAAGTGGCGCCTACCGCGGACATCTATGTTGCTCGCATCGCTAAAGACCGCGCTGGTCTTCAAAACTCGGCCGAGAACATCGCTCAGGCCATCGCTTGGGCTGCCACCGAGGCCGAGGCAGATATCATCTCCATGGCATTCGGCTTCCCTGAGGAGGTTCCTCTTATTACCACAGCGCTACTGACCGCTCAGCTCGCCCGGAATAACCAAGTCCTCTTCTTGGCAGCCGCGTCAAATTCCGGTGCAAATCGGCGCGAGGCTTTTCCAGCGGCTCTCGACTCTGTGATATCGATTCGGGAGACCAATCACCACGGTGCATTTAGCGACTCCAACCCCCCTGTCGATCCTCGCGGTCCTATCGTATTCGGCACCGTTGGGAAAGACGTCCCCTCTGCGTGGCTGAGTAGTGTCGCTGGCGAGGTACCTAAATCAGGGTCGTCTGTTGCCACAGCGGTGGCAGCAGGGCTGATCGCGATGGTATTGGAGTTTGTCAGCGTGGGGATGAGAGACGAAGACATGAGGCTACCGGAGGAGATGAGCAGGGCTTGGACTAGGATAGGAATGGTGAATATACTGACAAGAATGTCGCATGATATGGGCAACCGCTCCTACTTCATTTCGCCCTTGAGCTTTTTCTCAGGGAAGGATTTGACGAAGAGCTGGGGTGCAATCTCTGATGCGGTCGTGGGGTGATGTTAGTGTGAGGGAACGATGACTACGGCGACCTTTGGCGAGGAACTATGAGCCTTCGATTACGATGTAAAGTAGCAAAATATACCATCTATTTCATATTTTACTATAGTTGATGCACGCCGAGACACTGTCAGAATCAGATGGCAAAGAGCCTATGGAGCAGAAGTCGAGTATTGAAAATCAGAGTCAAAAATGCAGCTTCCCACATGGAGCACCAGGGCTTTATACCACAGCTTCTTAGACAGACGCCGTAGTCTCATGACTGACGCTGGGTCAAATTAGCTGCCGAAAAGTAGGCTCAGTGAGTTATGCATCCAATTCCTTTGTATTCCCTGGGGACAAAGAGGCTGCCAGGTTTCAGCTTCTATAAGTGGTACTTCGGCGGCTGAAGCAGTTGAGCCTATCAGATCACCAGACGCATCCTCCTTCGTGCAATTGTCCGTTTAGCCGTGCTCCGCATTTCCCTGCAGAGTCGATGGCACAATAGGTCACTTCAGTTTTCGAATCCATATATCATACCCGAGGCGAGTGCCTGCGTGCCAAACTATGGATTCATTTGGTGCAAGCTTCTTCCCGAACTCCGTACCAGCTGGTCCCTTAGGCACCAATATCCGCGACATCGCGTCGCACTGTCGAGCTCTGTTGCGGGAATGCTCGAAGCTACCCAACTTGAAAGAGGATGAGTGGGCCGAGAATAGGCTTGCTGAATTCAACCTCTGGGCTGCCAACTCGGGAGTCTTTGGCGGCGACCGCGCGTCATTGGATGCACGACTGGCGCTTCAGCCAGAGGTGATAGATGTATTTATAAGTCTTCTCACTGTCCTGAGTGAGCGCCTGACACAATGTCAATATTTCGGTACATTTCACATGCTGGATAGCTGCCTTGAAGCCGAAGCGTGCAACTGTTTTGCTGACCTGTAGACAGGGAATGGGGACTTCCCTGCTGTGAATCACGAGTATAAGCCTCAAAATAGTTCTGAGGAGGAGAATGAGGCGGATAAACAAGATGCCGAGCTCGAAGTCAGTGAAAGCGGGGATGAGCCTGAGAGCCCAGAGCATGGACGTTTGGCATCTCCAGAAGACATCCCGAGGGCTTTCTCGCCATGGTCTGACGACTCAGACCTAAGCACCGATTCGGATCAAGATTCACGAGATGCGTGCTCACCGGTAATAGCGAACTCATTCTTGGATGGCCCGAAGGTTGATGTTGCTCAGGTCATAGATCACCTTGCTCGCCTGAGTTTCGCTATTCGAAAAGCTGGTAGCAGTTCAAGAACGCACAAAGCGGACAGGCGATTCAATGCCGACGATCAGCCAGCATTCCGCCGGCATCTTAATATTGTGGTGCTTGCTAGAGGGATGGAAGCAGGTCGATCAGACTACGTCATTAACCCGAACAATCTGACTGCCATCCAAGACCGTCTCATCATTGCGAATCTCCGGCGAAGGAACCGATTTCTTTATGCTCAGCGTCACGCAAGGAAACTGGCTGCAGAAGCAGAGCCCCAGAACGCTCCGCAGGAATATGATATGCCGATTATGGTGGAGGACCACGGCGAGCCGGAACCCGAAGAGGAGATCATAGCAGAGCTAGAAGAGCAAGCATCTGACCCAATTGAAACACTTGCTCAAGTGATAGTAGAAACGACACTTGAGCCAGTCATCGAAACACAACCACCAATCTTGTCCGCCACCTCAGCCTCTGGCATGACTCAAGCCATAGATCCTGGGTTTATTCACAATGTGACGCCCTCACAAGTTGCAAAGACGGAGATCACGACAACGTCCGCTAAAATTGCTTACCCAAAGCCACCTGCTATGCCGTTGGGTATGCGTCATTTCAAATGTCCTTGCTGCTGCCAGGCCTTGCCTGAGATGTACAGGGAACCATCCCTATGGAAGTAAGTCCAACGCACGATTCTTCACCTTTGTGTAGGTGGATATTTTAACATGACAGTAGGAAGCATCTAATGACTGATATCGCCCCATATACTTGCATCATCGATGACTGCCCTACACCAGATCGACTCTTTGTCACCCGAGCAGAGTGGGACCAACATACGAGGAACGATCACCAAAAATGCTGGCAGTGTTTGCCTTGCACCACTGTGGGCAAGGCGCCGTTGGTGTTTCCATCTGTCGAGGCCTTCATGGAGCATCTTCGCGTGGTTCACTCTAGCACAATAAATGAGGAGCAGTATTCCACACTCATCCCCGAATCGGCGATACCCGTCCCTGCCGGGATCAGCTGTTGCCCACTGTGCAACTCCAACGGTCCAGCAGACTCACCTGTGTTGTTAAACCATATAGCAGAGCACTTGCATTCCTTTGCTTTACGCTCCCTGCCCTGGCCTGGACGCGAATCTCAGCACACCAATTTGGACGAGCAGGATGACGATGACGATGATCCCGACGATCTGGACGACGGGGACCATGATGCGTACAATTATTTTCTGTACAATGATTATTTCGATCAGGGCTCCGAGGTCGCGTCCCGCCAGTACAATCTTACCAGTGGCTCAAATCGGGACTCGGACGGATTGCCATCGCTGCACTCGAGCCAGGCTTCTGAACGACCTGTAACGCCGTCGGACAAAGGGTCTGAAGTTGCGGATGACACTAGTCAGACTCCTGATTACGATCTGATGGTTGAGCCTGGAGAGCCACGGCCAATCATTGAAGCTTCGTACGATGAGTTCAGGGGCAAGCCGATAGAGCTCGTGCCATCGGCAGATTCTCTGCCTGAAGTGGTACAAGGCCCGATACGAATGCCCGGCTTATACGAACCAGGAGTTTTGATCAATTTAGCTTCGCTTTTACCACTCAAGGGAGATGGTAAGTGGCGCCGATATGCTGAAGATCATCTACCTGAAGTGGTAGAGGGCGAGTGGCCACAGAAATGTGCCCGAAGGTTTCCCCACGACATGGATATCCTCGAGGTAATTCGGCTGGGAGAGCTGATGTTGAACTGTATGCAAATGAATTACAAGCGGAAGGCCGAGGAAGAAGGGCCAGACAGTCAACCTAGCAATCAGTTCTTCCCTTACAGCGCCAATCGCTCTCCAATTCAAGGCTTTCCCGCGAAAGTTGCTGAGCTCGAGGATCAAGGCAACCTGATGGAAGCTATCTTGTGGCAAACAGATGCGGTGAATCATTTTAGAGACGAGCTGGGATTCGCCCACTATTATCTCATCAAGAACGTTGACAAACTGGCGGAAATGCATTGGGATGCGTGGAATAAGGAAGAAGCAGATGCTTTTCTTAGTAAAGAAGTTGAAATTTTCATCGACAATGTTGGTATTCGTGATTTCCAAGATCCTGTGTGGACAATTGATGGGGCATACGATCTAGCAATGGTGTGTGTGAAATACAGACTCGCATCCTTGGGCAACAAGCTATTCAACAGGCTCATGGACGGTTTCGAACGAGAATCCAAACAGCTCAAGGATGGGACCCAACACACCAAAGCAGCTCGAGAGAAGTACTCAGACTTTTTGAAAGACCAGAACCTTTGGGAAGAAATCGTGGTCATGGAGCGAAATTGGCTCGCGCGCCTCAATGCGGACCCTAATCTTGAGTTTGACACTACCGGGGAACTCAGTCGTCTCGCCCATGCTTTGCGTCAAACGCATCAGATACAAGAGGCGGAGATGATTGACAAGAAAATCAGGGCCATAAGACTTTTCGAACAAAAGAGAAACCCTGAGGCTTTGAGAATGTTAGAGCAGATACGGCGGGCAGAAATTGAGGCGTGGGGCCCGTGGAACCACGCCTCCCTGTCAACATTGGCCTGTCTGTTTCGATTCTACGGAGACATGGGTTTTTCTGACGATGCTATCGGTGCCGCTCAGGAGTTCGTTATCTGTAGCCAAAAAATATGGGGTGAGCGTGGTTTCGCTTCAATCGGCGCCGTAAAGGAATTAGCAGACTACTATTCACTTTCATTCGAGCGGGAGAAGGAAGTCAAAGCCAGGCTTCTCTATAAATGGCTGCTCAAAGTCAAGGATGTTGATGTGGATCTGGTGAAAGAAACGAAGCCTCATCTTGACTTGGGCCCCGAGGATTTAGATGAGCGAGCGCCACGTTTGTTCGCACGATCATATATGGCGGCAGCAGGATTGCCCATTGCAGAGCTGGCAGACACAAGTCTTGACCATGGCAATTCTGCTCCTTCCGGCCCAGCAAAAGGGGTACCTACCTCTGAACGCCGAGGCATAGCAGCCGGCTTCAGTAAAGCATTGCGGTTCTGGCGCAGAGACAAGCCATCAAATCAGTAATGAAATGAAGCATGATTATAAGATGTAAACCAAGGTGCCCTTGTCAATATTAGCTAGAATCCCTTGGATCTCTTTTTGCGAAGTTAAAGTCAAAGACAGGCTAACCGACGGTTGATAAATGTATATAATATACCACCTCGTCAGGCTGTTATGTAACTGCATGTAAACTACATGTAGTGTCTGGTGCTGTTTGTTTGACCAGCAACTCCCTGGTTGATGCTTACTACAGCAGAAAACAGTGGCACAAGAATCGACCTTGAATTAGATGCATATTTGCAAAAACCAACCAGAATCGATATCGAATATCAAATTCGTTGTGGTTCCGGGTCCGATCTCTGCATTCTTTGTCTGACCACGAGTTAGTTGGTAGCTCTGTGGTTCTTGTTTTGGTTTGGATATACGAACCAATTGAGGTCGCTGCCTTGGCGCCCACACCAAATCCTTGCGGCTCAACTGCTTCGGACGGCTGTGCCCAGATTGCGCATTTTACACAACACTCTCCAGGCTCACATATGAATCATAATCACCAGAAGAAATGGCTTCTAAGCGTACATATTTCTTAGCGCCCAACCTAGAACATAAGCTGTCATCCAGCCCAATTCAGCTCGGCGTTCTACTAGCAGATGCCTTGAAGCCCACCAAACCGCTCTCCACGTGTTCCTCTCCGCCCGAATTCGACTCAATTGTGCAGACATCGTACGCCATCTCCAGGACGTCAGGCAACACTGTCAATGCTGGTATGCGTGTCAAATTCCTATCCTTTGCCGGCACTCCCATAGATTTTGCCAGTAACGCCCATGTCATGGTCTCCTTCGACATTGAGACGCTTGAGACGAGGTGGTTGAAGAGTGAGCCGCAAGACGACGATGAGGACCTCCTAGCTCGTTTGCAGGAGCCGAAAGTGCAAGCCGCCATTCGAGGAGGTCTATACGGAGCACGTCCAATCTACATTATCAGTGGGCTGAAAATCGCGCGTGGTCTGTCCGTTCAACGCGAGGAATCCAAATCTACGCACGGATCAGTGGGCGGAACAGTTCCCATCATCGAGGGCATCTCTGTCGGTGCTGAGATAGGCGGAGAGAAGCAATTTGGCACGAACAGCGCATTCACAGTGGCCCCAGAGGAAGACATCATATTTGCTTATCGGGTCCACAAGATCAAGCCAAAGAGCCGCAAAGTGACCAAGGCCTCGGTGAATGTATACGAAACTAGCTCTGCTTTCTTACATGGCGACGATGAGGATAGTGGTTTCAAGGGCGTCGAGGTCGTGCCTGTGAGCACGGATTCTGTTCTGAGTGAAGACGAAGACGAAGATGATGATGATGATGGTGAGAGTGACGAGGCAGAAGGGCAGTACCTGGAGCTCAAGGGTGACGACGATGGGGAGTACTATGTTCACATGGGTCAAGCTTGATGCATTTTGTCCACAGATGCCATATATTGAGTATGAATGTGATCTTTATCTTGTTACATCTATAGCTTGAGTGAAATTTGAACTCTTTATAGAGGTCTCAGAGACTTTAGCTTCGTTCATATTTCAGCTAAATAAGCGATCCATATTAAGGGATCTGCAGCGTCAAGCTTCCTGCTTGGACTGTTTGGTCCCGCTACGTCTATAATTAGCGCCGAAAGCTTCAATCCGAGAAGCTGGCGGTTAAATCTACAGCGTCTTATAGGCCAATTGCAGGTATACATGGCATGACGTCAATAATGAAATGCACGGCCATTTGCGCTGTGCTGGTTATGGGATTGGCTAATTCCGGAGCTGTTGGTACATATCTTGTTACATCCATTTGATGACAATGAACCTTTTTTCTCTGTTTTACTGAGGCACAGGGAGCAAACAGATCGAGCACAATTGCTGTGAGCTGACCAGCTTTCGTAGCCGCTGTAAACAAGCCCCTAACACTCCACAACTAGCCTACAACTTAAAACTTAGACAGGCAGCACAGGATGCATCACGTGATCTCGCATCATTCACCATCTCCTCGTGTTATCACTACGCGTTTCTGTCAACGAATCTATTGCGGCCTCTTGTTGCCACTTTCATGCTCAAAATGGCCATGGATGTCATAGAACTCTCAGATGATGACAATACCGAATCAGACTTAGAAAATGACTTTGAGGGACCGGCCAAACCACCTCCTCAGAAAAGGAAGATCGAAGTGGAGTTCACGGAAAAGGTGCAGTGGACAGATGAATCAGATGGTGCGCCCTCCAAGCCAAAGAAAAGGAGAACAAACCGAAAATATGCAGGGAAAAAGAAAGCTTCAAGAGTGACTGGAGATGTGGAGCACACAGACGACGAGTTGGAGAGAGTTGATCTTCCAGACTACTTGGTTGAGCGGAGGCGAGCTTTTGACGCCAAGAAGAGATTATACCACGAGTCAGCCCTGATGTTACCCCCTGACTATACAGATGTCGAGTTCGATGAGTCAAGGAGGCTTAGAGAGCTCAAAGAGAGACCGGATTTCGACCCAAGAAGTGGTATCAAACCGTCTCGGCCGTACAAGGATGTCGAACTTCCTCAATCAGGTGGTCTCATTCCCGCATCGATCGCTCAATATCTGCGCGATTACCAAGTTGAAGGCGTCCGGTTTTTGCACAAGAAGTTCGTGTACCAAGAAGGAGGCATCCTGGGAGATGACATGGGCCTCGGCAAAACGGTTCAAGTCGCCGCTTTTTTGACGGCTGCCTTCGGAAAAACCGGAGACGAAAGAGACGACAAACGTATGAGGCAGATAAGGCTTATTGGAGACAGGTGGTATCCCAAAGTACTAATCGTCTGTCCCGGATCTCTCATTATGAATTGGAGAAACGAGTTGAGCCGATGGGGATGGTGGCATGTGGATCTGTTTCACGGGACAAACAAGGACGACGTGCTTGGTGCGGCCCGCGCTGGGATGCTGGAAATCATGATTACAACCTACGAGACGTACAAAAACTCTCGCAGCTCCATTAACATGGTGCAGTGGGATGCCATCATCGCCGACGAGTGCCACCGCCTCAAAGACCGCTATTCAGAGACTACCAGAGCAATGCAAGAGATCAACGCACTCTGTCGGATTGGCTTAACGGGAACAGCTATACAAAATCGGTACGAAGAGCTCTGGACACTGCTAGATTGGACCAATCCAGGTCATTTTGGTACTAAAGCAGAGTGGTCGAACACCATCACGAAGCCCTTGACCGTCGGCCAATCTCATGAAGCAACGGTTGCACAGCTGAGTCTCGCACGGCAGACCGCAAAGAAGCTGGTTCAGAATCTACTTCCTCGGTACTTTTTGCGCCGCATGAAATCCCTGATAGCTGATCAGTTGCCGAAAAAATCCGACCGAGTCGTCTTTTGCCCCCTTACAGACTTACAAACAGAAGCATACGAAAATTTCCTCGGCAGCAAAGAAGTGGCAATATTGAAGACTATTTCAGAAGACTGCGAGCACGGGGGCAAGAGAGGTTGGTGTTGCAACGAGTTTCTTCCAAGTGGTAGACGTTGGCAAACCATCGTCTTCCCGAGCATGATAATTTTGCAAAAATTAGCCAACCACCTGAGTCTGCTGGTACCTCAGACGACAGATATGGAAGAAAGGCATGCGTATGAACTCTCAACACTCCAGACTTGCATGCCTGATACGTGGAGAGAGTTGTATGAGAAGCGAGATCGGATTAGTAACCTGGTCAATCCAGAGTTCTGTGGCAAGTGGAAGATCTTGAGGAAACTGCTCAAATTTTGGCATGGCAGCGGAAACAAAGTCTTAGTATTTTCTCACAGCGTGCGGTTACTCCGCATTCTGCAGCACCTTTTTACCAACACAAGCTACACAGTAAGCTATCTGGACGGTTCCATGAGCTACGAAGCGCGGCAAGATGTAGTGGATACGTTCAACTCCGACCCCACGCAGTTTGTGTTCCTCATATCGACCAAGGCTGGTGGTGTTGGGCTAAACATCACTTCGGCTAACAAGGTGGTCATCATAGACCCTCACTGGAATCCTGCATACGATTTACAAGCTCAGGACCGAGCTTATCGAATTGGCCAGACTCGTGATGTCGAAGTCTTTCGGCTCATTTCCGTGGGAACAATTGAGGAAATTGTCTATGCTCGGCAAATTTACAAGCAGCAACAGGCAAACATCGGATATACCGCATCATCTGAGCGACGATATTTCCGCGGTGTTCAGCAAGACACTGAACGAACGGGCGAAATCTTTGGCCTGTCAAACATCTTCACCTACCATAGCAACATGGGCTTGCTGCGCGATATTGTGAACAAGACAAACATTGCTGAGGCTAAAGCTGGAGTGCACTTGGCTGATGTTGATATGGAAGAGGCGGCCAAAGATGGTGAAAATTTAGGAGTCGTGAAACAAGAAGAGGGCACCGACTCGGAAGATGGAGGACTCAGCCAGCTGGCAGACCTGCTGACTTCTGGAGATCGGAAAAAGACCACAGAATCCCAAAAGGCAAAGATAAGCCGCCCAAAAAGCGACGCTGTGCAAGCGATTCTCACTGCAGCTGGTGTGGAGTACACGCATGACAACTCTGAAGTGATTGGATCATCCAGGGTAGAGGAGCAGCTCTCGCGGCGAGCGGCCATGAACTTGTTTGGAGAAGGAGATCTTGCGGGCCAAACTACATTGTTTGCAGATAGCGACGAGAGCGACGGTGACGGGCTTCACAGCTCCTACAAGCCACCCGAGGATGTTTGCTTGCGCCAATTTTGTGAGATGGCTAGAGAATTTGGCTTTGCCAATGCTACGGACTTTGCCCTTATTGTGGAGAACTGGACGACAGAAGCAAGAAGGAATTGCTTGAATTCATTCTATAAGAGGCGCGAGGCTAAGCTAAGAAAGGAGGGATTCCTTGATGCAAAGGAGGGTATAGTCAACCACGAAGGATCATCGGCAGACGCAAGGGTAAAAACCCTGAAGCAAGAACACAAGCCAAAGCTGGAAGCGATAAAGGAGGATGAAGCAAGAAGCGGGGTAATGCTCAAAGATTTGGACCCCTGGCCTCAATCTAAGCTCGAAAACATGAAAGAGGAGAACGAGGCAAAAACGGAAACGAATGAGGGGGTGAAGTGCGAAATCAAAATGGAAACGAAGGCAGAAGATGTCAAGGATGAGAAAATAAACGTCAAAAAACAGGAAATTGGCGACGACAAGAAGCCGATACTGGTAGATAGTGAGTCCAAGAGGACTTCCATTTTCCTTTTGGATGACGACGAAGACGACGAGCTTTGAGACAAGATATTGCTCAAACGAGGGCTTCTATTTCGAAGGCCTCGATGGCAGCACTTATTTCGTCAGAGTGCCAATCTTGTGAGGCAAGATCTGGTACGAAGACGAACGTTCCGCGGGCTGTGCGAGATCGACCTCCTGGAAGGGACCAGCGGCCCTAAGATTCTTTTCGGTATCGCGACAAAGCTGGCATCCGCCCAAGAAGTGTGGCCAGATGAGGTTGGTGAAGCCTGGAGAGCCGGCCACGGTTAGCCTCTGGCATGCTTACATCGGGAGACTCATGAGTGTTTTTACTTACGCTGATATAGGTTGATCAATGGGCCTCCGCGCCAAACTTTGACATGCTCATAAACGTACCAGTGCCCGCCTGGCTTGAGCAGCTTGTATAAGAGCTTAATGTTCTTCTCGGGCTCGGGGATGCTGCACAGGCAAAGAACGCCAACGATGCAATCAACGCTGCCCGGCTCAATCTTTCCGTTCCATGCAGAGGGGTCGTCAACAGATTCGATACCGACGGGGACGACTTGATAGATGTCATCCATACCAAGGTCCTTGACGCGTTTCTCGAGCGCTTTAGCAGAAATGGGGTTGGGCTCTACGCCATAAATCTTGGTGATGTGGCCGCCCGTGGTTTTCCTGTTGCGAAGGCCGGCCGCGTTGTCTGCGTCGCTTGCGTTTTCGCGGAAACGAGCCAAAACATCTGCCCACATGCCACTTCCGGCGCCGACCTCGATGACGGTGCCATAAACCGGAGTGCTCACGACGTCGTTATGGATGACACCGCCCTTGATACGACCTTCAAGAAGAGGAATGACTCGCTGCTCGCCGTTGGTCTTGACATTTGGCCCGACAGTGGCCCAAAATGTGCCAAATAGGGCTTCGCGGAATCCATCGAAGGAGAAGAGCGCGCGATAATTCTTGTCACGGATAAGCCCACGAATTGTCGCAGGAATATGAGAGGCAGATATGGCCATGAAAGTCCATGGACCTATGAGCTCTGCCAGGACATCTTGAATAGTGGCCAAGATGGGCATGGCGAAGGAGGGAGAGGGCGACTACCCTCGGCGCTCAGGGGGCTCTTATAAAAGGGAATGGAAGAATGATGATGCTCTACTCGGCCACACACTTTTACACAAAACTGCTGAGGAAAAAATGAAGGGATCTATGAAGAACAAGGAGATAACCAAGCTCTTATAAGCCGATCAGGGGGGAAAGGAAGGGAAGAGTGTGGGAGCTCGTGTGAGTGTGGGTTTTTATAGCCGTCACGCACAGTGTGTTTACCAACCTGGAGCTCATCTTTTATAAGCCATGTGAGCCTAGCCCTGTTTTTCTCATCAAGCTGCGCCTTTTGGTGTGTCGACGCAGAGAAGGCCTACGGATGTGGGGCCGATTCGGGTGGAGTTCCGGATGTCCGTTTAGGCGCTGGTGAAGATTCTGGAGATTGTGAGATTTGGATGAACGATGTTGATGGATTTTTGAGGATATCCTTATGTTTTGGGGCGTGAGAGGAGAGGAAGAGCTCGTGAAACGGGACACTGATTTGGATGCTCACCCTATTTGGCTGAGAGCGGGTGAATGAATGACCGTGAGAGAATCGAGATGTCGATGAGTGAGCTCGGACGAAACACACAGTGCGATGGATCCTTGCCCACATACAAGGGGGATTTTTCCCTTTTTGATGGCTTACAAGGGCTTTTATTGTTGCCAACCATAAATTTCACGGCGTGGCTTTACTTGGCTACTTGGAAGGGATTGCTGCTGATTAGTGAGCAGAGTGTAACCATGCGTGCATCTGCCACCAAGGCTGTCACTGAGAAAGCTTAACATGATGCTGCTGACGATTCGTGATTTAGCTGTATGTCATGAATAGTAATAGAAACGCGACTTTGAGAGGTACAGAATTAAAGATATTCCAGTGGTATCTTGCTGTGAATGCGCATCAAGATGCTGTCTACGTCTTTCCCGCCATGAAGATATTCACAAGCTCACATTTGTCAGTAGTGAAATACGCTATGAACAAAATCCATTTTTGGACATTTATAATTTGTCCACCTTGAAGCATGGGACCGAAGCTCAATCCAGGAATATTCCAGCCCAACCCATAACGCCAAACCAGCCCCATGACAATCGACCAAGACGCTGCCCCCATGCGCAGTCTATTTCGAAAAAGGAGTCTACTCCAAGCTCTACTCCAAGCACGACTCGAAAACAAAAAAAAATTACAACAGCTCAAAGTCATCCAGCTCATCCCTATACTTCATAATGTTCTTCTTAATCTTGCTTCCCACCGCCCACGTGACAAAGTCCTCGTTGTTGCGCGTCACCAGGTACGCCGGGTCGGTGATCTCGTCGACGCCGACGCGGACGTGGCCCTGCTCGATGAGCTTTGTGGCGGCCTGGACGGTCTCGGCCATGCGCAGGCGGGTCATGACGACGGGGAGGCGGCGGCGGGCAAAGGCGCTGACGGTGACGTTGTTCTCGACGGCGGAGAGCTTGGAGGAGGAGGAGAGGATGCCCATGTCGTAGAGCTTTGCGAGGAGGAGGTCTTCGTGTTTGCGGCGGGTGGGGTTTTCGGGAGGGAGGAGGGAGAGGCGGTGGGCGAGTTGGCGGATGGACTATGGAGAAGAAGATTGTCAGTTTGGGTGTATTGAGGGGGTAGTAGAGTTGGTGATGGTGTTGTGTTGTTGATTTGGGGCGAAACTTACACCGCACATTCTGTTGTACTTGTGGTAGTCCTCGGGCTTCTGGATCATGTACCGTCTGCGGACGAGCTTGTCGCGGTGGTTGTCGTCTTGCTTGTATGTGAAGAAGTCTGTCTTGCGCAGAAGCTTCTGCTCGTGAAACTTGAGCTTGCGCACCATCTTGCAGGATCCTCAATCGGGCTTCGCAGTCGCTATTGCTGGTATTTCTGAGATTGGCCGTCTAAAAGGAAGTAGTAAAGGGATTCGAGATTGAATCTGGCGCAAATCAAGGATGAGGGTATCGGAGTTTGGTTTTTGCTGAAAGATTTAGATCAAATGCTTATCTCGACAATTTTTTGAGACGCCTAGAAAATTGGAAGAAAAAAGGCGGAACTCCAAAGCGGGGCGCACATCAGCTAGCGCGGAACATTTTCCGTCCCCGCCACACTCCACATTTTGCACAACACCAAGGATTTCGCATCACCAGCAAAAGAGCTGCGGGATTCATTGCCAACCAATCCTTCTACAAAAGCATTCAATCCGCCCATCATGCCGCTCTTCCCGCCAACCTGCGCCGTACGCGGCCTTTCAATCCGCGCATTCTCAACTTCGGCCTCAAAATGTGCCCCCCGCGATCCCGTCCACCACCGCCCCTCCTCCAGCAGCAGCCTCCTCTCCATCAACAATCCCGGCCCTTCGCGATCCTCTGGCCAGGCTCCCCGTGCGGCGGCGAGCAACCCCGGCGACGTCGCTGCGAATCTGATGACCCGGTTTAAACGTGACGGACAGATTACCATGAGAAACAAGCAGGCGAACATTGAGCTGTTGCGGAACCAGAAGAACTCGAACGATTACTTGAAGCAGATGCCGCGGAGGTGGGATGCGGGCGATGTGTATTCGCCGCATGATATGAGTCCTGTGGAGATGCAGAAGTGGAGGAAGAGGTCGCCTCGTGGAGGGGATGTGATTGATGCGCTGGGAATTCGACCGTTGGACATGTACAAGGTTTGTTTCTGAAGCTGTGGGAAAAGAGAGAGGGGTAGCATTGGCTAACTTGGTGATGTTGTAGAACTTTTCTTTGATCCAGGAATTCTCTTCTACGTCTGGCCAAATCACGCACTCTTCTGGCACGAGCCTTCGCCCTGTCAACCAGCGCAAGATTGCCAAGATGATTCGCAGAGTTCAGGGTATGGGCTTGTACCCGACTATTCACGCTCACCCTGAGATGATCAGGGAACACTTCTTCCCTGAGAGAAGATAAAAGAGAGACTGAGAGAGAATGAAAAAGAAAAGCATTGGGGTCTGATTGGATGTTGTGTGAGCCGCCAACTATGGGTGTGGCCGCTCATGAATACTATATTTGCTCTTTTTTTTTCCAACTATGTGTACAATAGATGCTACCCCCCGTTATGTATAGATACATGTCATGATCGTATATTTCTCCATTGTTATACACTCCCTCTAGGCCTTCATGACCCGTTCTATTTTGAACTGGCACAGCGAGTACTCGTCCATGCGTCGTCCGACCTTCATCAGTTCTGCCCAAACATCGGGGTATCGTCCCTTGGCCCATTCCTGGAATCCTTGCTGCAGAGGCTGTCCGGGCAGAGCATTATATGCAATACCAAGGCTACAGAGATAGATTAGCAACTGCGATAGCTGGAAATAGTTGGTTTGAGGGTTTGTACTCACGTCATAGCATTTGGCTCTGACCCCACGACAGACGCCATCTTCATTATCAGTCCTCGAACCTCCTTTTCGTTCCCACTGCCGGCTATTGCGCCAATGTAAGCGTTGTAGACGCTTTGCGGTATTTCCAAGTCCATCCTCTCCATCCTCTCCCAAAGCTCGCGGGCTTGCTTATGTCCGCCCGTCTTCTTTTCAAGTGTCCAAAACATTGCCTCCAACGTCGCATATGAGGGCCCTTCCCTCGATTGAGTAATCTGGCCCCAGTAATCTAGCGCTATCAAGGGCTGGCCGCAGCCGGCGTATGCCAGCATCAAGGCTGTATATAATTTCGTCGATGGCTGTAGCGTGGTGTCCATCTTCAGCATGTTGTGCACCATTTCCAGCCCATCGTGGTCGGGATATCGGGCAATTCCCTCTAAGCAAGTGATGTAGGTGTCCATTGTGGGATGGTATGACTTATTTCGGTGTGCGCGCATGTGTCCAAAGACATGTGAAGCCATGTCGGGGCGCCTCCTTTGAAAAAACGCATTCATCAATTCCACGCGCCGTTCGAAGCTCGTATCCTGGAAGAATTGATGGAGAAGCTGATACGCGCCCCATGCTCGGTTCGTGCTCGTGCTGGGCTCGAGGCAGAACGCGACAAATGCGTTTTGGATAACCTCTCGCTCCGATTCACTGTACAAGAAGGAGTGGATGGAGAGGATATCCATGACATCAAAATGCTGGTCGTTCTCTAAAAATCTCAAGCACAGAGCTGCAACTGTGGCTGGCTCGAGCCTCATTTGGTCTTCCTCAACGGCTTCCAGCATGGATGAGATCAGCTTGAAATCTGGCAGCTTCTGGGCTGTTAGCGCGACGAGGTACTTGTTGACCATCTTGCGAAACTCGGCAAAGAGATGAGGCTTGGTCTCGTTCGTCCAGGGCTGCATATGCCTAACTTGATTGTACGCCTCTCGTGCCCCCACCAAATTGTTAGTTCCAAGTCGTAGGCCGAGCAAGATTAAATGAGTTTCTCCATTCGGAGCCAGCCCTCTCTTTGCGGCGAGCGCAAGGATGTCATCGCCCAGTGCCTCGTCTCGCTGCGCAGATGCGACTCTGAGAAGACTGTTGATCGTGCTAGTATCTGGTGACACCTCTCCTTTGCGGTCAACCATGTGTGACATTACAGTGTCTACTTCGGCAAGACTCTTTCCAGTAATGAGTATTCCCTCCAGTAGCACGTTCCAGTGATTCCTCCTTGGCTGCGATTCTCCAAGTTCGCGGAACAGAGAAGTAGCCCATTCTTGGAGGTTGTTGCGCATGGCAAAAGCCGCCACCGTGCGATACGTTGGCGCTCGCGGTATGCCTCCCGATAGAGGCTTGCTGAACCAGCGCTTGGTCTCGGCGACACGATCTCGCTCGGCAAAGAATTCTACCATGACAGCTTGGATCTTCACATCGTATGGTACTCTGTGGTTCTCAGCATATTCGACCAACTCCACCAACTCGGCTTCGCATCCCTCTCTTGCAAGACCCTGAGCAACGGTTTCTACTAGGTGGACTTGGTTCTCTTGGTTCAGGTAGACAGCATACTCTGGCTGTTCCCATTTTTCGTACAGCATCTGCAAGGCCTCACGAGATCCACCATATAGACACATGGCTTTGATGAGATGGACCCATTGTAATTCCACGGCATTAGGAGTCTCGGGGAAGTCTCCCGATAGCCATGCTGAATGTAGTGATTTGGCGAAATCTAAATGATGTTGTGTTCGTTCGATTGGCTCCATTTGAAGTAGCACTTTTCTCGCCATCGTTAAGTCGCCAGGAGTAAGCGTCCTGGCATCCGGCTCGCTGGCTGGCGCATCTGCCAAATACTCCAGCAGTCGGCGACACTGCAGTGCCTGTGTGCTGTTCAGAGGCATGCGGGTGGCCAATTTCGACTGCATAAACTTCTTCCAAGACTCGATCAACTCCTTCCGCGGCGGCGGTCTGACGTTGTCCAGCATGCGACTCCTCCAGACCATGATTTGCAGCCATCCTGGCTCGTACTCGGGCTGCCTGACCTCCCGCGGAGGCTTCTGGAATAGACCGCTGAAAAACGTGCGCTCGAAATTGGCATAGGATACTGGCCTCGGAGCAATCGACCGTCGACGGGCTGGAGTCGCAAATGCAGCGCAGGATGGCGCTGTCCTCGCCCGGCAGACAAGTAGTCGCCTGCCATGACGGGCCAGGTTTGCCCTCATGGTGTGAATATCTCTATGTTTTGATGCGCCTGGGCAACTGTCAGACGTCAATTGACGCAAGGAAGAGTTTCAAATGCTCACTGGATCATGTTTGAGACAGACGGATTGCACAGATTGCGCAAAGGCAGCCGATTCCACCACGTCTATTGAAGCTACAAACTCCATCGAGTTGTTTAACAGGCATTTACAGGACGCAGGTTGAGCAGTTATTTTGCCGTGGTTTCTCCGCGGCGTTCGTTATCCGTTATCAGTGCTCCATACAGCCATTGATAAACCCCCACCATGAAGAGTTCAGAAGCTGGTTGAACTTGACTCATTTAGCGATGCACACGTTCACCTGGATTTATTTGATCTCCGTACTCCGGATATTCATGTATACAAGGTAAGCGGCTATTCAATTGCGAGGGAGCTCTAAATAGGTCAACACATCAGTCATCACCAATCGCGAACTCTTCCATTCTGAGAAGCCGGCAGTAACCGATACCATCCCCATGAGTTCAACACTTGTAATACTATTTCCATTTCCCGCGTTTGGACACATATTCCGCTTTAGAACGGGAATTTCAATTGCTACCCTACGTGGCCTTGCTCCTCCTTCGGCGGGATTTCTGATTCATCATCTACAAGCAGCATCTCGTCAATGTCCTAAGTCCGGCCCTCTTGAAAGGACAGCCAGCCAGGGAAAAAATTACTGAAGTAAAGCCGCCTACGAAAGGGTTTTGCGGGAAACTCTCGTAGTGAAGGGCAAAGTATAGACCGAATATGTGTAGTTTAACCGCGTGCAAGACTGTGCAAGAGTCATCCGCGGCTATTGCTTCCCCCTGCAGCTTAGTATAATCGCACGGATGTTGCCACGAGCTGCTTGTTTGTCAGCACATTATCTGCGATCGTAGCGTGCGGACTTAGCGCGGCCCTGAGACTGTGTAAGTCTAAGTATGCGACTTCGGAGATGTCGCAACTCGTTTGATCGGACTTTATATGATGAATAATGGGAGTTATGTTAGGTGGCTTACACGGCTGCCACCATGCTCTATTTTCGTAGCGACGGTTGCGAGCAACGACGTCTGTGAGCTGTCCACTTTCCAGGGAGATCATGCATGTAATCGTGCAAAAGTGGGATAGACCAATTGCTGGGTCTTGATTGCGATATTTGAGTCGATGCAACTCGGAGCCGGGACCCAGTTCCAGTTTACCCCCGGATCTAATACGCCGTATCTGCGTACTTAGATCCGGTACCCCTCTCGCCTATATATCGTGGTTGATGCCCTCCCCTCATCTCGGGCTGGCCAACAACGACAACAAGAACAACAACCCACAAGTTGATCCAGTAAAAAGCCAAGATGTCTCAAGCTTCCAAGCCCCGAGTTATCCTCGGTCTCATGACTTTTGGCCCCAACGAGAATGACGGCGCCAGAGTCACCGATCTGGACAGTTTCAACAAGGCCCTTGACGTCCTGCAGGCTCGCGGCTACAATGAGGTTGACACCGCGCGAGTCTACGTCGGTGGTACCCAAGAAGACTTCACACGCCAGGCCAACTGGAAAAAGAGAGGCCTCACCTTGGCGACCAAGGTCAAGTACCCTTGGCAGCCTGGCGAGAACACAGCCGAAAAGGTCGTCGAGTCCGTCGAGAAGAGCCTGAAGGAGCTAGACACTGATTCCGTTGATGTGAGTCCATGATATTATCAAGCCGAAAAGAGACACTCAGCGTAGAATAGCCTTGGTAACCGTCGCAACGCAGATTCTCTACCTTCACAGGCCTGACCGTGGAGTCCCCTTTGCTGAAACCCTCGAGGCTGTTGACCGTCTCCACAAGGCCGGAAAATTCAAAAAGCTGGGTGTCAGCAATTTTACAGCTTTTGAAGTGGCCGAGGTCGTCATGATATGCAAATACAATGGCTGGGTCCGTCCCACCATCTACCAGGGCATGTACAACGCCATCACTCGGAACATCGAGGCGGAGCTGTTTGTTGCATGCCGCCGCTACGGCCTCGATATTGTCGTGTACAACCCCCTTGCAGGCGGCCTGTTCTCAGGAAAGATCAAGTCCAAGGATATCCTCCCGGAAACCGGACGATACTCTGGCAACACAGCCATGGCAAACGTCTATCGCAGCAGATACTTCCGCGACAGCACCTTTGAGTCGCTAAAGATTGTTGAGGAAGCCGCTGAAAAGGCAGGGCTGACGCTGATTGAGATTGCCATGCGATGGACTGTTCACCACTCTGGTCTCAAGATCAAGGACGGAAACGATGGTATTATCGTTGGTGTCTCCAGCATCGCGCAACTGGAGAACAACCTGGACAACGCTGAGAAGGGCCCGCTACCTGAGGAGGTCGTGAAGGCGTTGGATGAAGCGTGGGCCATCTCCAAGGCGGAGTCCATCAACTACTGGCATGGTGACTTGGAATACACATATGACCCTATCAAGGTCTTGTTTGGTGAGGGAGCGAAATAAAAGCTGGGTGGGGGCAGCAGCCTTACTGTACGTGAATGTCAGATGACCGGGCCATGCGCAATGAAACAAGCGTACTATAGGTAGGTACCCTAGGTACTAAATATGAAGATAAGGCCAACAGTATACGGAGTACAAGTACTTTGAATCCATGCTTCATATTGGGTCAATACAGGTAGTAGACACTCTAATACACATCATATGATGAAACTTGGAGTCTTTTGAGTTGGCTCGGCAGCTATGGACCTCGTATGTCTTCCATGTTCTCTCTCATTGCTTCTGCTGCTTCCCGTATTGCCGAAGTCAGCTTGAGGACAGTACGGAGTACGGAACTATTACATGATTTATCTTACCTCCCTAATAGCAGACATATGCTTATCTGACTATTTCGCGAGTACCTGTACATGTAAGACAAGATCCCTTCCATTTTCACATTCAGCCTCAACTGCTACACACTGCCCAGATACGTCATTTACCAAGTTACGTCATTTACCAAGTCCGCATAGGGCGCTTGTAGGTTGCGTGCTTGTCCGTGTGATGGAACCGACTGCGACCATCAGCTGTTACAGTGCAGCCTCTGACAGGTTCCAGTGCGACGCTAGAAAATCCAATAGCCTGCCACGGAGGATTTTTGGGTTCCCTCAGGGGCCTCCCTAGTGGCCGCCCATAAGGCAGAGCCTGGGGGTTTACAGGCCCCGTCAGCACCGTCTGATGACGGCATCCTTTTCATCTCTTGAATCCAACTCCCATTCATTTTTGAAACCCGTCGCATCTCACCATTGCCAAGCCCAAGGATCTGCGCTAGACCTGTCAACTATCTACCAGCGAAGATCCGAATCTCCGGAGCACGGAGTCGTGGATTTCTTGTCAGTAAAGACACTTGTCTACAGTACAAACCCCCGACTTGCGCTCCTTTCGCCATCTCGCTCGAGATAGCCACATGCTCCCGCAACAGCCAACGTCTCCGCGACGCTCGCGCCGAACGAAATACTGCTGGCGGCCATCGCCCGAATACGAGCCATCCGAACGACGCTTTCGCTCCTGAGAGAGACGACAGAGCAAAACCATCAATCATTCATTCCAAACGAGGACCCTGACTGAGACGAAAACGGCGACGATCTGTGCCCTCTTGGACGCAAATCATGGGCTCGGATAATCTTCGACCCGGCCTCTTTCGTGAGACGACGGCTGACGGCCGATCCAGCGAGCCCCTGCTATCGAAGCCCGACTCGGAAGGGCGAGACTTGGAAGACAAGGACGTCGAGAGAGGCCGATCCTCGCGATCCTCAGGCGACAGACTCTCCGGCGCGTCCAACTCTGCCTCTGGGCCTCTGTACGACTCCCCCGCGCCCCGACCGGCAATGACACGACGCTCGACGATGCGCAGCCGCAGCCCCGGCCAATTGGCCGCCCAGTCGGCTCGCAAGAAGTACACGTACGCCGCCTTCTTCCTGGTGCTGAGCCTGGTTGCGTTCTGCGTGCAGACGGAGCTGAGCGCCTACATCCAGGGCGACCTGGGCTGGGACAAGGCCTACTGCATGATGTTCTTCACGCACAGCTCGTGGGTGCTGATGTGGCCGGCCCAGCTGCTCATCCTGCGGCTGCAGAAGCGTGATATGCCGTGGCCGACCTTTTGGAGGCGCCACGTGCAGCTGGTCAAGTCGACGGCGCTCATGGTCGAGCTGCAGACGCTCGACGTCTTTGGCCTGCAGCGGCCCGCGTCCAAGTCTGTCCGCTACCTGGCCCGCACCACGGCCTTTATCACGACGGCTCTGACCGTGGCCGGCTTGAGCTGGTATGTCGCCGTCAGCCTTACCACGCCATCTGACCTGACCGCCATTTACAACTGCTCTGCCTTCTTTGCCTATGCCTTCTCCGTGCCTCTGCTCAAGGAGCCGCTGCGCATGGACAAGTCGGTTGCCGTCATCATCGCCATCATCGGCGTCCTAGTGGTGGCCTATGGCGATACCGGCTCTGGCTCCTCGTCTGCCGACGGCCAGAGCCTGGGCGAGGGCGAGGGCGACGTGGATGCCGGCAGCCGCTTCCTGGGCAACATTGTCATCGGCATTGGCTCCGTGCTCTACGGCCTGTACGAAGTCTTGTACAAGCGGTTTGCCTGCCCTCCCGATGGTTGCTCCCCTGGCCGGGGCATGATATTTGCAAACACATTTGGCTCTTGCATTGGCCTCTTCACCATCTCTGTGCTTTGGATTCCCCTTCCCATCCTGAACTGGCTCAAGTGGGAGATTTTCGAGATTCCCAATGCCTCGACGTGCTGGCTCATCCTGTTTGCTGTCCTTTCCAACGCCACCTTTAGCGCGTCGTTCCTCATCCTCATCTCTCTCACATCGCCCGTGCTCTCGTCTGTTGCCGCCCTTTTGACCATTTTCATCGTTGCCATTGCGGACTGGTTCATCACGGGCCAGCCGTTGAGCCCGGCGGCCGTGATTGGCGGCTCCATGATCATTGTCGCTTTCGGGGCGCTCAGCTGGAGCACGTACCGTGAGATGATGGAGCATGAGATGGAGAAGCGGAGGGTGGATCTGACTGACAGCGATGAGGACGGCGACTTGAGCAGCCATGAGGACTAAGTTGAATGTTTTGGATGCATTGTCGTTGTTTTATAAACATATTTTCCTCTTTTAGACGGATTTACAAACCCGGTTTAGAGGCGTTTGTGTATGCATAGTGGGATTTACATACATATTTGGTATGCGGTGTATGCATACATGTTGTTTTGGAGCTACCTAGGTATATCTGCAGAGCAGAATAACTATAAGCATGGTGAGATTGTATTTCTTTTGGGCTATATATTGCTGTGGAGGAATTGATTTCTCCTCATCCTCGGAACGGACATATTGTAAAAGGGTTCCTCTTGGAATCATCAATATTACAAGATATTTTAAGAAAGGGTGCTTACTTCTTCATGCATGTGCTTTGCAACTAATCACTATGTGTGATGCCGGAAGGCACCGAGGATGCCGATGACACCGACAGCTCCGACGGCCCCCCATTATGATGCCTGTCAAAATCCACATGTAAGTTTTTTATTGATATCCAAATATAGAAAAATACGCTTTTTGGTATCCTTTGCAATCTTGAAGCCTTCCGTCCCATATTCAATGCCAGCCTGTGTGAATTACCCAATGAATGCCTCATGTCCCATATCCTGCAAGTAAATATCCGTGATGACCCAAAATCCAACCCATTCCGACAAACTACCTATGCTAAAACCTATGCAATAATTATTTAATAATACTTTGATAATCCAAAGATAAAAAATAGTAAACAAAATAATCGCCGTTAAGAGGCCTGGAGAACCGCCATGGGCACTTTTTCGTTCCTCCGAACGAATTTACCCTCTCCAGCAACCTTCCAAGTTGCACCCGCAGCGAATATCACATATCGTACTGCCTGTTCCCATGCCTCCCTGTCCACGGCATCTCCAGACTCAAAGTATTGCAGGCTGCTCCAAGAGCCCAGGGGAGGCGGGTCGAAAATGGCCATGACGAGCTGCGCGTAGGCCGTGTTTCGCTCCATCCACAGATCTGAAATGTCCATGGCGGGATGGCGGTAGTCGTCCTCGGCAAAGCTGGGTGCTCGGGGCACGATCTGGATATAGAACTTTTCAAGAGCTGGGACGCGGGGGATCAGGACGTCGTTGATGTGTGTGGCGAGCGGGAAGATGGCGACGTAGGAAAGGGAGCGGAGGGAGTTGCGCAGAAGATATTGCATGGATTCATCCCCGGAATCCAGTAATGCAGGTAGAATGGAGGGGGGCACGTGGTTGAAGTATTCGTATGTTGCATAGACTTTGACTGAAGACCCTTCGTTGAGGAGCATCGAATCCCACGGACGAATACTGAAGAGGGAGCAAGGAACGGTTGTCTGTGCCCTGTTGCCAAATGAAGTGTTTGCCAGTGCTGTCGTGTTGCTCGATGGAGTGGTGGCTTGATGACGTGAATCCGCTGATCTGGAAAGGGAGAGAAAATGGAATCGCTGGCGGTAGATCCAGCACCCCGACAAATTAATTGGCCGACCCAGTAGTGACGCGAGAATGGCAGGAGAGCTGATGAGGTTGATGGTCAACAGATCTAGGTACTCGAAAATGGTCTGCCAGAGCCAATTGTTGGACTGGCTTTTGGAGTTATTGTCGTAGGATGGTCCGGCGGCAACGAGATCGCCACCTGGTCCTTGGTGGATCAGAGCAGGACAATGGCTGGGAAGGATGCCCCAATTGGCGTGATGGTTGAAGTCTTCACCAATCTCGGTCACGGGATAATCGATAATGATGCTGAGGCTGTCGACGTATCGTGCAAGTCCAGTCATGACAAGGAAGCGTAGAAACTCGAGTTCTTCAACAGTGCTGAGCGGATCCTCGCCACTGGACGGACGAGCCATATGCTGAAATCTCCAGATGATAGTTCGAAAGAGCAGAGGTAAGGTGCAACGTCTCCAGAGGCGGCAAACTAGAGATGCACTTTTGATGGTGCCACGGAAGGAATCAGCCGAGGGCACATCATTAGGACCTGGGATGTGTGCTGGATCATCGTATTGATACTGTTCAAAGATGGAGGGTTCGTCCAGGAAGTTGAGGATGTAGGAGACGAGCTCGTTGGGAAGCTGAGATATGGACATGGGAGAAGCCATGGATGGTGAGGAGTTGAGGTGATGATGATGACGGCAATGGCGAAGGCGATTATGATGCCAGGGTGATGCTTAAATAGGTGCTACTTTGATGACGGTGGTCAGGTGGCGATGATGGTGGGGGATGGCGATGGCGGGCAGCTAATAAATGGTGACGGCAGTGCTGGAGATGATCCCAAGTGATGGCAATGGCGATGGTTGATGGTGACGAGATGGTGATAATGATGGTTGAGGGTTCGAGGTCAGTCAAAAAGCTTTTTCAAAGTGCCAATTGTACCCAAGTCAGGCGCACAAGGGGACCAAAAAGTCAATGGGCTGAATCAAACATTGAAGTACAAGTACTGTACAGATAACCGGCCTGGCGAGAGGCATGCGGCATGGGGGCAGAGAGTGTCGACATTACACTAGCCCGCCGTACCGGTACATTAGCCCGGCAGTAGCTCGAGGCAATCCTTTAGAGGGGGCTACGATTCCCCGCAGAAGCGCCAAATGGCGACAATGGGCCGCCGATTGTAGCGGGGAAAGGCGTTGATGGAGCCTGAAGAATGCGACGCTGTTGGGCTGTTGGGCGTATGACGTGGGCTGAGCAGTGCATGCGGACAGAGGCGCTGAGGTACAGGTACATGGGCTGCGCGTTACAGGGCACACACAGCTGACTGCTTGCTTTTCAACGGGCTTACAAGTTGCGTGGACGATGATGCTTCGACTCGCAATTGATGTTTTCCCTCCAGGCACCCCTTTTATCCTCTCTCTCTCTCTCGCCCTCTACAGGTCGTGCGGATCCTTATTCGCCGTTTGCGAGTCCGGCAAGGGGCCTGCCTTAGTGTTATAGGTTCGTCGCATTTAGTTTCGCTCTGCTGTATCAGATCTCAGATCTTGTTATGCAGCCCTGGCCTGGGTTACTGCGTGCGCATTACGGTAATGCTATGCATGGCCTGGACTGGGCTCGCTCTCTTACGTACAGGTACGAGCACGTTACAGTGCAGAGTACAGAGGGGGGGGGCGAGACAAAGAGCAAAAGCACATGGAATCACGAGTGGGCCACATGTACTGTAATCGGGCATGCGGCTGCTGCTGCAACTTGGTGCGGCACATGTTTCCGTCTTGGAGACAAGTGCCGCCATCTGATAAGGACAAGGCGCGGATCAAAGGGAACATGGAAGGGGAAAGGTCACCGGAATCGACTGATAGGCAGGGGGACGAGAATGTGGAAAAGGGAAAAAGGACACTGCAGGCTGCGCTTGGATCAATACAGGTATCCTCTCTTGGACATGGCAGCCGCAGTATGGACTGCACGGGCCAGCCTGAAACGTGGGCCATTAAAGCCTAAAAGCCTTTGATGCTCGGGCTTTCTTGGATGGATTGCAAGTGCATGTGCATGTGCATGTGGCTAACAAAATCTCGACTTCAGAGGTGTTGTTGGTTGGGTGCTCAAGTTGTCCATGTTGGGGGCGTAATGTGAGCCACCGACATGTAAGGCAACGTTTCGTGCAGCGATAGGCCAAAAGAGACGAGAGGGAAGAGGGAAGGGAGAACGAGAGAAGAGAGAAGAGACATGAGAGAAGAATTTGGGCAAGAAAAAAAAAAAGGCTTGAGCAAGGCCAGGTACTTGTCGGAAACAATTTCGGGACTTTTGTTTCGATCGAGAGATCTACGCAACGAGCATCCGTATGGTGGTAGTAATCGCGGCAGTGAAGGGTGAGAGAGGTGGTATTTTCAGCAACACCCCCTGGGCTGAGTTGGGCTGTGTCAAAGAACCTGGTCAGAAGAAAAACCGTTGAACACGCCACCTGCCAATATAGGCGCCAAGATGGAGATGTATCTGCAGAGCTCGGGTGGAAAATATCGATAGTACTCGATACTATTTACAGCATATGCTTGATTTAGGATCTAGTAGTTCAGAGCGGCATGTACATGTACCGCGATGAGTTCGAGTCGAGATTCTTCATCTCCACACAATCAATGTCAAAACCAAAACAGGTGCGGTTCCCGCGGCCCACAGACAGCCGGCCTGCCTTTGCCTAGGGCTGGACCTGACCTCCAGGTGGGCCGCTATCGTGATCCGCCCGGCGGCTGATCTGGGCCTCTGCTTTGCTTTGCTTTGCCCTGTGCCTGTGCCTGTACATACAATCTCGTCCAAGCACGGATTACTACCTATCTTGGCCTCCTTGTCTTGGCCATTGCGGGTACAAAAGGGTGCGCTGTAGATGCTTGAGTTTGCAGTGATTTTCTCCCTACCCATCTCCTCCATCGTCTCTCTCTTCCCCCCTCTCTCTGCAGACATCCATTTGATTTCTTCCACCTCCAGATTCCACACTCACTCCAAGTCCCCTACCCTACTCCACACGCCATCCCTCGGTCTACCGCCGAATTTAATCAATAATTTCTAACCCCTGAATGGCAATTCAAGCCACTAAAACCAACGGCACTGCACCACTGCAAGAGCCGACCCTTGCCCAGCTGCTGTCCTTGTCATTTATCACATCCGCATTGATCCTCATTGGAAGCGCAGCTGTGCTAGTCTAGGTGACAGTTAGTCCGCCTCACTTTCAAATTGTGTGCGTGCCTTCGAGCACTTTTTTTTTTCCAAGAGCGCCAATTGGACGTCCGCCATTGCGCCTCACAGTTCTATCTGCAGACCGCCCAATTGCCAGATATGAGCTGTAATTTTCCGGATCGCTTCCATGGATTTCCGCGTTTGAACGCAATCTCGTCTAAAACGCCACAGCGTCTCGTGGGATGAAAATCGTCGAGAGCTGGCTTGTGAGTGCTAATTCTAGCACGCGCTGCGTCTGGAGTTACTCGTACATGGAAGAATAATTTGCCCGACTGTTAAATCGCCCGCACCGTGATAACACCGAGATTGAGCTGCTTTCTCCTGAGCGCAAAGAATTGCCTCCTGCTAATGCACCACCCAGGCAGCACTACTCGTCCGGTCTGATCGAACCGACAGCCGGTTTCACCATTGCATTCTGCTCCTTATCCGACTCATGGGAAAATACTACTGTGCGGTATCGCCGGCTATACCGTTCTTGGCGCTGTCTTGAGGATCCATCGTGATTATGTGTATATCACATCCGATACTATCACGTCAAGACGGGCATCTGCATCAAATATTGAACGCAACCCTCTCCGCGGAATGGAGCACATATTCCGTACGAAGGACTGCACATCTACTCAGCAGTGCCGGATTTCAATTAGGTAACGAAAAATCAGGCAACAATAGGACAAGGAGGTGACAATAGGCGAGTGAATGCCCTCCAAGGGTGTCTGCGGTTGCATTGGCATTGGCATCGTCGTTGGCGCCAGGCGCCGTTATGAACTAAATTATCCTGGACTCTTGGTGTCTCTCTGGCAAAAAGAGCCTAGTGGAGCTGGCATGAGAAACCATGCTGCCAGTGAATGCCGACACTGCCGATGCTATCGACGGGACTGACCGCATGTCTAAACGAACATGTACCCGTACATCGCTTGTCTCTCGGCTGGGGATGAAGAGTCGAAGCTGAAGCTGCAGAGCTGCTCTGGACGACAAGCGATGGACAGGCATACGAGAGACATCCCTCACACTTGTCTTTTACATGACTCATTGACACGTAGAGAAACATCACATGTACTCGTAGGAACTCGGTGAGGGTGAGTGACTGAACCGGCGAATGGAACGCTGCCGGCGAAGAGTGTCACATTTATGCATGAATCTCGATCCCAAGTTATGCATTATTAGCAATGAAAGACACCATCAAGATTGTGACTTGGAAATGCCCACGCTCTGGGTAGGAGGCCAAGCTATAGACCCACGACAAAGACCGTAGAGGTGCTGCCAAGCTACTGATATATGACTCTATCTCATTATCCATATAGGCGCATCTGTCATACTTCTTTCTACTCGCTTTGCCCAAGCGTGGATATTCTCCAGCTGAACGGAACACGAAGGATTCGTACTCTTGACAGCGACCCCTACCTCGCACATTTCACCCCATGCATGTGGCTGGGATCTATTGGCATCACATGATACCTCCAATCTGTGATCCAACTTTAACCATAGCCACCCTTGTCGCTTCTCTTTTCTGCTAGATAGCTTCCATAACCTTATCGAGATGATGATGTTGAATCCTTGTTAACGAACAAGTAAGAATTATAGTTTGCCCCCCTTTTTATTGTAAAGATACTACTAGGTATGTTCTGCCAAAGACCTTTTTTACTGGCCGTGTTAAAGAACTGGCGGCAAAGGTGTGAGTCCATGTACCTATGCATTAGATCATGGTATTTCTTCGAGAAAAACCATGAGAGTGCCACTCATACCTAGGCTTTGTCTATAGCATCAAATTCAGTATTCATTCTAGTGTAATGGTGGGCTTTACGTGGTGTTAACTGATTTCCTGGTGTGATCATAGAGGGGTAGTTTCGGTTGCGAGATGGTATTCCGATGACCACCATGCCGTGAATAAAAACGAAGCAGATACCTGGCAGCCGCAAAAAACAATAGGAAGTCTCGTCCGGCTAATTCAGAAAACTTTATAACGCTACTTTCAAAGCTAAAATATCACCAAAATCGAGTTGATTGCTACCGCCCGCAGTTTAGGAATGACAACTTCGTCTACTACACTAACATGATCAGCACCTGCCCTTAAGCCTTATCATTCTTCCACTTAGTGCCGATATGGTACGAAGCCATCCGTTCCAATCAAGTGAGTCGGTGCTCCCGGCAATTTTATTTCGCTTTTCGCTATGATGACTTCTATTTGAGAAACGTCAAGCTGTGACTTGGTATAGGCACTCTAGCAAGATACCTTTTCTGACGCCTTTGCCTGCAGCAAAAGATATGTCAGCATTCGTGATGTGTATAGAGGAGAAGCTGAATTATGCTAGTACATTCTCCCCCATGTATAAAAAAAAATCCACTCTGCTGTGTTTGTACAATGCTAGCTGCTATAAATACCGGAATAAGCATGACGCAAAAGACGTGGGTGAGCCCTCGCCCTTGGTACCCTATTCATTTCAACTATTGGAAATCTTCGGGAGTGGTTGCGCTATGCCTCAATATAGCGGCCAAAAGAAGCAAGCAGCCTAGGAGAAATTAATGTTACAGTTGTATAAGAACCTAATCCTGTTTGTCATTATTAATTGAAAGTGTCGACACGTCGTATCATCATTCCGAGGGATTTCGGAACAATTCCGATTCCACAGATACCAGCTCAAAAGCAAGCAGATAGATACTCATCGAACCCGTAGAATCCATGCATAATAACGTCTAGAGTTGAGCAATGCCTTGTCGCAACCCCACTGCACACTTGTATCGTAGCAGCAAGCTCATTGGATGCAGACTCAGGGCCTTTATTTTGTGTGTCGGTCTATTAGTCGTTTTGCTTACATTGCCAATGCGATCAGCTCGCCACTGGCACTGCTACTCTCAACATATATTACCTACTATACAGCCGGGCGTCCTAAATATACAAGCGATCAACTATTCGTCAACCATTGTCTTACATACTCATATTACTCTGCAGACCTCTTTACTTAATAAGGAGAGTTTCTAATGACTTGTGTAAATGTTTACATCGTGGAGGCCATTTGGGGTAAGCTCTGTATCCACTCGGGTATCGCTCGACCTTTGTGCCTGGATCTAGATTCTGTTTCGCCCCCCGGGTATTAATGACAAACATTAGTAAGAAATGGTCAGAGATTAGACAACTAGTATGCATGAACGGATTGCCGCGATGCGAATCGAGCATTTCCGGAGTAGTCATGTAACTAGCCAATTGACCTATTTGTCATTCATCAAAGATTGGCAGAGTATAAGAATGCAATATCGTCTTGGAACAATGAAGCAGAGAAATCCCTACGCAGACAATTTCAATCACCAGTTATACAGTCTCAGGACTATATCTTGTCAAAGATGCGTTTCTCACTAGCTTCTATCTTCTTGGGCATATCATGTCTTGCACATGCCCACTCACACTCTGTGATTACATACGCTCCTATACCTTCAGCAGCTGTCGGCCCTCCTGTCAATGACCAAGGATATCGTGTGCAATCGCTTGGGGGAGGAGCATATTTGCTCGCCGATGGCACATACCAATCTTTGTTCTTCGTCACTCCCAAAAGCGTTATTATGGTTGATGCACCTCCGACTACGGGAGAAAACATCCTTGCCGCGATTCGATCAGTAACACACCTACCAATCTCGCATCTTGTCTACAGCCACTACCATGCCGATCACATCGGAGCAGCATATCTTGTGGCCAAGAAGGGTGTTACCATTATTGCCCACGAATTGACCGAGTACGAACTCACTATTACTCCCGATCCAAACCGGCCGCTGCCACATGTCACTTTCAAGGGCTCCCACACCTTACACGTCGACAACCAGACTCTTCAGCTGGATTACCATGGTCCTATTCACGCTCCAGGAAACCTCTTCATTTACGCTCCAAAGCAAAAGATTCTCATGCTCATCGACCTTGTCTTTCCTGGCTGGGTACCTTTTGCAAACCTAGCAGAAGCGCAAAATGTCGGCATGTTCATCAAAGCGCACGACCTCATCTTGGGATACGACTTCAAATACTACATCGGAGGACATGTGAACCGTCTCGGAGATCGTCAAGATGTTCTTATTCAACAAGAGTACGTGCAAGACGTATACAACAATGCCCGCGAGGCGATTCTTCTCAGCAATAGCCCCCCCAACGCTACAAATCCGCTGTCAATTGGTACCATTCTAGGGCCCATTCAGGCAGCAAATCCAAACAACACATGGGCATCGTTTATTGGATATGTCGATACTCTTACAGAGTATTGTGCGAATGTGACGACCCAGAAGTGGCTGGGTAAGCTGGCAGCTGCGGATGTGTATACACTCTCGCACTGCGAAACTATGGTGGAATCATCTCGCATTGACTATGGCTATTTGGGCCCCTTTGGAGTTCAGGGTTAAGCATATGGAAGAGCTGTGAGAGGTAAATGTTTGACTCTGTTGGTGAATTGCTTAGACTTAGGTAGCGAAGGCGTCATAACAAACTCTTCTTCTAATCACTACGATTATTCAACAGACTTACCCATCCATCAAGTATCACGTAACTAACACCTGCTTATTCTATACTTAGTATACAATCTATGAGAGGGGTATTTTATACGTGTTTTATACGCTGTTATGCTAGACAAGAAGTCATCGTATCATCAATCTTTCGGTGGTCGAGTGGCATTGATCTCTTTCAGAATCGCATCCGCTCCCTCCTTGACCAACCTTTCAGCCAACTCCTGTCCAAACTTCCTAGCTTCGTCGTTGTTCTTCACAGTTGCATCGATGGAGTCTTCGACGCTTTGAGTACCGTCAAGACTAACCACAATCGCTCTCATCCTCAAAACATGATTTGATTCGTCCACCCACTCCGTCTCTACCCCAATCGGGACAGTGCAGCCTCCCTCAAGCGTATACAGAAGGGATCGCTCAGCAAGACAGGCCAAAGTAGACTTCTCATCAGCCAGCTTGTCCAACAGCTCCAAGACCTTGGTATCCCCCTTCCGAATCTCCAGGCCGAGCGCTCCCTGGCCAACGGCGTGAAAGATACCGCCGTCCTTGGAGCCCAGATACTGGTTGATGCGGTGCTTGAGGCCAACCCGCTCAAGACCGGCTGCGGACATGATCATGCAAGTATACTCACCTTCAGGGTTATCGACCTTGGCTATCCGAGTTTCCACGTTGCCGCGCATGTTGGCAAATTGGAGATGAGGGTAGAGGCGGCGAAGCTGCGCTGATCGCCGCACTGAGGAAGTGCCAACAACCGCGCCTTCGGGCAGCGTCTGGAGGCTGGTATACGGCAGGCCCGCCTTTATAATCAGAGCATCACGGGGATCATCACGGAGGGGAATGGCCGCCAGATCGCATGATTCAGGAAGTCTGGTTGGCATATCTGTTTGACAGTTAGAAAGTCTCAGTAGAGCTGATGCGAGAAGGCGTCGCAGCCTTGTGAAGGTAGTAGAGGCTACATACCCTTGAGACAATGAACGATGACATCCAATTCGCCGGAAGTCAGCTTCTCCTCCAATTCAGCCGTCCATAAATTCTTTGCTCCAAAGTTGTAAAGCTCCGTGGATTTGTCCTTGTCCCCGAGAGTGTGAAGCGCCTCAATCTCAAAAGTTCGTTCGGGTGCAATCCTCTTGAGGCTGTCGCGGATGCCCTCAGCCTGCACAACAGCGAGATTTGATCTCCGCGTGCCGATCCGCAGCGGCGGCTGAGTTGCTTGGGAAAGTTCCGCCATTATTGATAGTTTTATGCAATAGAGACACAGAGAGATGGAATGCGGGGAGTTTGTAGTGATGAGATTCTCGCAATTGTGACTAAATTGTGTGGGCGGTGGATCCTCGGAGATGTTTTGTCCGCAGGATTGAGTTATCGAAACTTGCTCAGAGAATGGTCAGCGCCAATCGGCGAGTACGGAAATATTGAACATCAATTTTTTTTTATTGACGAAGTTAACTTATCATAGAGTTTCTGGCTGAGCACATGAACAACACTATACTTATCTCTATTTTGTTCAAGAGGTAGCCAGGCAAGCGGTGGACAGAAAAACCGATACTAGAAAGATTAAGAACACACATAGATGCCTTAAATAATATACCTACAAATTCTAACTTTTCAAATATTTACTCTCTATATATTTCTCTAGTATCTACTACTATATTTATATTTTTTAATATCTACTACTATCTTTACATTTCTTTAATAATTGCTACTGCGTCTATATTTCTCTAGTAGCTGTTATAATATCTATATTTATCTACGACTTACCTAGTCGTAATATTCTTATAATTTCCGACTCTTGCCATCTCCGCTCTTCAATGGTAACTTTATGTCATTCGGAGCATCAAAACAAGGCGGAACGTACACACTTGTGAATGTTCTTATATAGAACCCCAAAGTAAGCTATGTGATTTCCAAATTGATGAATACTCTCATTGGTGGTGCGATTTTACACCTTTATAGTTGCACCACAACCCATGATGTGCTCTTTCTGGGTTATTATACAGCTGCTCAAGGTGGCCTTTACTAGATGAGCATTAACATACTCTCGTGTACACAAGCACTTGCGTCTTTCAACAAGACATCGCCATCGAGTGACCACATGCCTGTAGGGCGCCATTGATACCCTTTTATGAGAATGTATAGATGTTAAGTAATATAGATATTCATGACCTAACAGAAAGCGGCAGTAGGAGCGAGATGTGATTAATAATGTATATGATAACTAATTATTTGGGTACATAATTTAACAAATTGTGTTCTATAAAAAGATTTAAGCTACAGTCCGTTAACGTGATCACTATCTATCACCTTTGCCATGCGGAACTTCAATTTAAGTCTATATGTGAACTGTCAGTAAGCATCTGCGGCTCAAAAAGCCTGTGACATATGAAATATGTTTACTTCTCGCTGTATTTGCGTAAGATGTATGTTTTTTTGAGACTCTCTGTATGTTTCTCTTTTGCTGTTGTGGTATGAACGAATATCCCTAGGCTAAAATAATTCCACACAATTTACTCCATATTAAGCATGAGAAGAACCTTTTGCAAGCCCTTTATGCCTACTAAGTCTCCTTTGGGGTGCTAGACCCCTTGTCACAAAACTTATAGATGAGGGGAATTTAGCTGTTTGGCTCAACCATTAGTCATTCTTAGCTCCGTTGTGTAAGTCGAGTTTATTTTTGTAGTTCCTTCTCAACACTGGTAGCTACCATCAACATCGTTTTGCTCTGGGTTCTGTTCAAGCCCCCCTATACATTCTCATACCCAACGGAATTCCCATGGTACTCACCTGATGACCATCAAATTGACGTGTCACATAACATACCAGTTATGTACCTAGCCTAAAGTATAGAATTGAGGGGGTTGTGATAATGTTGCGCCAGTCAGACGAAATACCTAATAAACCAATAGAGTTTATCGTAGAACAGACAGGTACGTATAATTGCCGCGCGGTACACATCTCGAAGTCAAGCGTCAGCTGGTGGCTGCTGTGTGTCCAATTATTTCTTCGTTAGTGTACTTTACAACGGCGAGAAATATGTCCCATTCCGCTCGCCGTGCCAAGTTAAACAATATTCCAAACCATGAGAAGCGGGAAAATGAACAATCGGTTAGTAAACGACGCGGCCATTGCCATCTCTGGCGACGCCCTAACTTGACAGCTTGAGTGGTTCGCATGCTGCCTAAAAGCTGGAATCATATTTCGTTTATGACCCCATTAATGTAGAGACCAACAACTACTAGTGCGATGATTGGTGATCGTGTTAGTTTAAAAATGCTAATCTCAGCGCTATGGAACAGTCTCGAGTCTGACATGCATACATAGATTACTAGTCAGAATATAGAATGACAGTGTAGGAAACGAAAGCTCGAGTAGTTTTAGACTCCTCTCCAAGAATTGGTATATATGATGAAAGCAGCTGTGCAATCCATGCATACAGCTCTCTGACCTAAAACATTTCAATCAACTCAGCAATCACGAGAGACTGTTACCTCTACCAGCAGTACTATAGTTTTATCCCCTAGTCAATTGGAAACAGCAATCATGGCGGATAAGATTCCCACTCTCACCGAATCCGGCCTGCTCAACGGCGGCAAGCGTTCCGTGATTGACTCGGAGCTGGGTCCGGGATCCACCACTTTCCCTCACTTCCACACACTCTTCACCGAAAACTTCAAACTCCTCTCCGGCGAGATGACCGTCATCATGGCACCGGAGGGAGTCAAAGACGCCGCGGCCATGAAGGAGATCCCCATGAAAATCGGAGAAGACAACACCGTTCCGAAACACACAGCACACACGTTCCGGGCCGGTGAGAAGGGCTGCCGAGTTATAACTACCTTTGAACCGGCGGCGGTAGATTTCGAGAGAGTTATGCTTATCATGCGCGGTCTGCAAGAGGACGCGGAGTACAAGTCTTGGGGCGGGGGAGCAACGGAGGAGAATGCCATGCTGGTCTCCGTTCTCACCGAGTTGTCCGATTCGCATCCACTCCTGGATAAAGATAACGAGATGCTCGATAAGCAGGACAAGGAGGCACACAATAAGTTCAAGAGCGAGCTTATCAATAAATACGCTACTGATGACATGCTCAAGGCGGCAGTTGCGAAGCATGCAGCGGCATCTGCTTAACCTTGCGGGGGCCGAGCTTTTGTATATATGAAGCGTTTTATTGGGTCTCCATGAAGCAATATAAATACATCTTTACGTTAAATAGTCTGGAAATCTACTTGGAGTGTGAGACAGTATATTGATCCTATATACTCCATACTTTGCAGTTGCAATAGTACCTATGTAGCTATGTGATATCAGCGAATTCTCGCCCTTAATATAATGCTCTATTCAAAATCTTCCTCAGAGTCCTCCATTTCCGATTCCGAATCAGTTTCTAATATGGGCTCAGCAAACATAACGGTGTAATCATTCTTAATTTCCTCCATCAAAGTCCTAGGCAGTTTCATGCCTTTCAAACGCGTCTCTGCGCTTTCCTGTATAAACTCATTAAACGCTTTCTTGGCCACATTAGGGTCGCAGTCTCTTGCATTGCGTAGTCTCTCGTTAACCTCTGGGTCGCGAACTCGTTCAATATCCCAAAAGACGTATCCTAACCGTCGGAGGGGCCAGTATCTAGCAATGCCCATGGCTGAGAGGACAGCTTCGACGCTTGATGGCCTAAATAGAAGATAGCCCAAGTTTACATGGGAGATGTCATTGTTTGATATATTTTCAGGATCTTTGGGAGCCTGAGATGGATTCGGATCTTCGTATATAGCGTGGGGGAGAAACTCGCGTTCTCCGTAGTAGTTACGACGGATAAGATCTCTTCGCCTTTGACCTTGTTCAAAGAGTAAAGATCGTAAAAAGGGTAATCCAAGAGAGATTAGATATCTTAGGATATCTGGTAATGCGCTTCTATCATCCTCGCCAAATAGTTCGAGGCCACGTTCGTCCGAGGGTCTGAACTGGCAACAGCCGTCATCGACCTCGATATATTTCGATTTTAGCTGACGATGGAATTCTGCTTCTCTCATCTGAGCTTTTTTGATTGCTGATGCTGTTGCAGTTTGAGCATCGAGAACTTTCACCACAACTTCCTCCTCTAGTTCACTGAAAACCCTCGATGCTCGAACCCAAAAATATTCATGGAGGCAGCTTAGCTCTTCTACCTCCCACGGTGCCATCTGTTGAAGGAAATGCTTGAATTGATCGTCTGCCGCAAAGATGGATTCGTCGGGTATTCGCGGACTGACGGGGAAACAGCGCGAGTAAAACTCATACCGGAAAAAGGCTCTCTGTAATCTTCCTTTCTCTGTCGTAGATAATCCAGTTTGGCAAGCCACATGCGATGAGCATGGAACTGTATGGTGATGGGGATCTTGCTGGGTTTCCTCACTTGCATATAACGCATGTAATGTATGGCATGTATAATCATTTGCAAGTCTCGACACCATGTTATTCAGTTTCGCTAGCGTTATGATGCCGTACATCGTCGTTGGGAATTTGAACAGCGTAGAGTCACGTTGGAAATAGCTGTCAAGAAACTGCCAGTGTTGCTCGTCTTCCTCCATAATCATATACTCTTCCGGATCGACAAGGGTTACCGCGATTGCATGGTGGAGAGCATCAGGATGTATCGCGCGCTTGAGAACAGAGGAGAGGATGAACTCGCGAGTAACCCGAAAGATGCGAAAGCATTCAGGCGATGCCTGGATGAATGAGTACAGGTCGGGAAGGGAGTCGAAAGAGGTCAGAATAAGACGAAGCAACTCGGGAGGGAGATCATGAAGATGCAGAGCTGCTGGCATTTTGTTTCTGTTGGAGATGTCGATAAGTATCTTTAGGGATCAAATATTGATGAAATATGAAGTTTATGAGAAATGAGATGCTGTAACAACTGATAACTGAGATAAAAAAGCGTGATGGTGATATATTGAGAGGAGAAGAAGAGAGGAGAAGAGAAGATGCTGAAGTAAAGATTGGACGAGTTGAATGAAGCTGAGGCGGGGTAGCGCGTCTGTCTACGCGCTGGTATTGGTCTACAGCATGGTGTTTTCATAGGTTCATTGCGATATTACTACATGTATGGGCGGTATTACTACAATATTACTACATGCACCTCCACAGTGCGTAATTTGATTCTTGAGAGTCGTTAGAAACAGAGTTTAAGAGAATTTAATCTCTATATCAAAATTGTTTTTTGATGCATCGACGTTGTTTGCATTGCTGGATAGCAGTTTGGGACACTGGCTGACGAACAGCGTGTTTGGGGAATGGGTGGCTTACACCAAGGCGGCTTTGTGTTCGTCTCTGTATAACGTCATGATACACAAGAAGCCAAACAACTGGAATATGTATTGTATAGGTAGCTGCGAATATCTCTAGTTGGCTATAAACCGTGGCTGATCAATGCATGATTTATAGAAAAGCGCAGTTTGAACAATATTAGTTCCCAAATCTTAATGCCAGTATTTACCAGTAATTGGTCTAACAAGCTCCCAAGCCTTGTTCAGCGCCGTGATGACATCCTCGGGCAACGGTCCCTTTTCCAAGTCTAATATGTTCTGCTCAATGTGCGTAGCGCTGCTTGCTCCTATCAGCACTGCATCTGGATAGTCGGAGCCAAGTTGACTGTGGTTCGTCATCCATCGTAGGGCCACCTCAGCGACTCGCAAGCTATGCTTATCAGCAGCTAATTTTATAATCTCCACCGCGTCAAAGTACGCATCGCTCCAATATCGCGCTCGATAGCCCTTCCCCTGGGCTTGCTCAGGGTCAAATCGAGACCCTTTCTCTACAGAGGTGTTCTTCTCCATATTCCCAGTCAGAAAGCCACCGGCCAGAGGATTATACGCATAGAATCCCATGCTGTAACGTCTTAGGCAAGGAAAGAGCTCGGCCTCAACTGTTCTGTGCAACACGTTGTAGATGCCTTGATAAGCAACCGGTCTGATCCAGTTGTTGGCGTCGCAGATCTCGCAGATTTGCGCGACTTCCCATGACATATAATTGGAAATGCCAAAGCGATCGAATAGTCCCTCTTTGTGAAGCTCGTTGATCGCTCTCAGTGTATCCACGTAGGGTGTTGAACGATCAGGGCCATGTAGATACCACATGTCTATTTTGTCGCCTTGCAGGGCTTTTAAAGATTGTTTGAGGCATTCTCGTAAATGTTCCGGTCTGTGTGTCCATTTGTCCTTGTCTGTCGGCAACACCACCGTCGGGTATATCTTCGTGTCTATAATAAGGCCTCGATCCTGCCATTTAAGCTTGCCTAGATACTCTTCAGATGTTCCAGAGCCATAATAACGTGAGGTGTCAATCTCGTTGTAGCCGTGAGATTGGAAGATATCCAAGAGTTTTTCGGCCTCGCCTAGATCGCTTGTACAAGTTTAGTCAAGAACTTACAGTAGCAGCGTAGGAGGCAACGTACGTAACTCGGGACTGTTCTTTGCCATTGCCGATGGTCATGGCCCCAAGAACAATATTGACGGCCGATTTTCTTGCTACAGCCATGTTTATGTCTGATTTGTTCGTTGGTGTTTGTGGCTGCGATTGCTGTACCTTTAGATGCGCGCAACAGGCGTTCAGTATGAGAAGTCCATGACTTGTATATTATGCAGAAACATGACTGTCAAGAAAGTTGGACTAATGGGGTTAAAGACAAAGTCCGATAGAAGGAATAGGGTACTGGAGATATCTTATGTCCGTCCAGCTCCCACCCCCTAGCTGTTGCATTCGTGCCTGATAATCCGATGATATATATATCTTTGGAAGACACGGTGTTGTTTCAAAGTCCCCAACCATGAGATCGGGTTATTGTAGGAAGAGCCGCGAATGGGTTGTTGTAGTAACTTATCAAGATATTGAAGGGCAGAACAGAACATTTTGTCTCGCCAAACTGAGATCTCGCGATATTTTCTTATAGCTTATCAAAAGTACAGCTGAAATCTTTGGCTTCTAATGCTGAATGATTCATGTGAAGCCGAAGTTTCTTTTCGAAACACAAGAGCTACAGGATGAGATACTGGATAAATGTCATCCTGCGCTGTATGATGTTTACCGTATCCCAATACCTTTGGCCAGTATACATTGCCAACCTGACTCATGTGGAGATGAAAAGTAATCGTCGTGGGATAATACTAGTAATAGAGTCAATAACTAGTATTCTAAGACAGGTTAGTTTTCCGACTTATAATGGGGCATCTGGACTTGCTAACGTACCTCCTGGTAAGTTATTATACCTAGAAGAGTAAGCCCATTAACTATAGCTCCATACTTTAATGATATATAATATCTACACGACATCAACCATTATTTCTAAATAATACACTCCAGCATGATGCCAGCGAATTGGACATATCAGCACAAAATATAGTCACTTTTACATTATATCTCGTTGTTGTGCGGAGCCATCATACACTGGAAACGTTGTACGAGTATGGCTTTGAAGATTCCATCTACATAATCACGAATTTGCCGGTTGTAAACGATTCATGAAGGAATAAGATACCCTGGTAATCTGAATTCAATATCTGAGGCGCAACAATTTACTGACACCACAGCGACCGGTTACTTTCTTCCGTTAAACAGCACATCAGTACAAAATTGCAATAGCTACCTACAGCACATTCTTTCAGAAGAGATGCTTGCGGACCTTGAGGTTGGATATCGGGCGGTAGGGTGGTATATAGAAAGACATCAAACCAAAAGAGCACCATGCTCTATATACCCAAAACTTCACGCCCTATAAACGTTGAGACGACTTTTGCTATATTTTCCTTGTATTGCAGTCAGCAAAATGAAATCGACGCGAAGAAAGCTTGGGGGGCAACGTACACTTCTTCTGATTCAGGCCCAACGAGGCCAGCTTTTTCAAGAACATCCCTTGCAAAGCAGCTGGTATTTCCAGAGTCAATGTGCTTGAGCTGAACTCCAGCAGCTGCGAACTTCTCTTCAAGAGAGGTCCAGACATCGGGGTTTATGAAACTGGAGGACCTATTTCTCAGTATCTCAGGGCCACTATACTTGCGCCACGATGTTTCTCGTTTGCGAATGTCTCTTTCAGTGGACGTTGCTTCAACCAGCCTCAGAGATGGAAACTCAGAGGCTGCACTTGAGGCTAGTGCATGGAGTGCTGGGATCATCTGGGGAGGAGCGCCAGGAAGAGCGAGATGGTGCAGGGATGGGGGAAGACGACTTGTAAGATGGTCCTCTGGGAGGTCTCTGCGGTCTCTACGGGGTCCAATCGTGAGGTGATGTAGACATGTAGAGTCAAGCTTGAGAGTCTCCAGGACTCTAAAATCTTTTAGACTGCCCATCATCCTGTCCGCTGCCGTTCCTTTCCATGCAGGCGATAGCGCATACAGGACCTCATTGTCGATGTGGATGGTGATGTTGTGTTCAGTCCCTCCTCGAGCACCATCCCACCGATTGATGGCAAGGGTCCGAAGAGTGCCTTTCAGGTGGCTGAATGCAGGAACAATATGTCGTGGCCAGAACTCAAAAGGAAAATTCTCACGCAATGATGAGCCACCGAAACCGTCAGGGAAAACCGGGGAGTTTCCTCTAGAGTAAAAGTGGAAGCTCTCCAAGACTTTGCACGCCCCAACCAGAGTGAATAAGCCCCCTTCCGTCAGAAGACCGAAATCTATGACTATCTTTTTCAAGTTGTCGAGCCTAACGCCGCTCTGAAGTGGGCGATATAGGCCTGCATTACGTAGTCGCAAAGTTCGAAGACTTGGAACAAGCCACCCCGCTAGTTGAAGCCCTACTTCTTGAGCGGAGAGGTCTGTCGAGTAAGGAAATGGCTGTGCTCCAGGAACCCACAAGTGCTGCAGGGATGTGAGTGCCCGAGGGCCGGATGGAGATGCCTTACTTATGTCTTCTGTACGCCATGTCGCCTCAGCTAAATCGCTGAAGATAAAATTGTGAGGTGGCACCATGCTCCAGCGATTCACATTTGGTGTCAGAAAGGTCAAGAGAACCAGCAGCCGCTTGAAGTGCTCGCAGGGTTCACGATTTTCGTTGCATCCTTCACTGCAATCCTTCGGATGCCATGAAGGGAGAGGGGCGAGGGAGAAATGGGAGGCTATATCATCCAATATTGGCCCCATAGTGTCTGGGTCGATCGAAAAAGCCTTTGGCAGACATGAGATGTTAACCTCCTTTATTAGAAGCCGCAGGTCTAGCCTACGCCACAAGAAGATCAGGAAGCGAGGTAACCAAGTCTTGTCACACGCCCCAATTCGGATTTCCGAGTAGAGATATGGATTTGTGATTTCATGATAGCGCTTGGAGGTAAGAGACAGTCTTGCAAATGTTCGTGAACATTGCGTAAATCCCAGAGGATCAAGGGGCTTGAAGATGGACTTCTTATCCGCGATAATCCAAGAGCAAATCAATTCGACCAATTCTACTGGTAGACGGTCTATATAAGGTATGGTAGGTGGAACTTCTGCTGGATGAGGCATCGGGTTATGCTCTGCGGTGGGCATTCTGGATGGCTGCTGATCGAACTGAGTTGGCTTCGGATATTTGTATGTTGAGAACGTTATTGTCCCTGAAGGGAATTTAGAAAATAATCCTTCATCAAAGCGAGTCCCTGTGCATACCTTTGCAGTTTTAATATGTATGATGATTAGACTCAGGATCCAGAGTCTTGGCTGTACAGTATAACGGCAGATGGGACCAAGTGTGGGGTTGAAATGTTTAAGCTTGAAACATCGCAAGATTCGCCCCCGCCGTTGAAATAGCTGCATGGAGACGGAACTGCCCGAACTAGTCGCCCGCATGCAAGTTGATCCGAATATCTCCGATTGGTTTGTATAACATCTGTTGCTCTATAACAATGAGAAGGCCTCGAGTGTATGAATTGGGATATAAGTTTATTAAACTGCTGTCACGGCTGTGTGAATTGACAATAGGCACATGCCTCAACTAGCATTCATAAAGAATATAAATATTTGAGAAATTAAGACAATATTATAGAATTCAATCCGTACACCAATCTACTCGGCAAGTCCTGCACTTTTTTCTATCCTCCGTGTAATATCCTTATTATAGCCCGACGTACTTGACTCCAAAATAACCGCCGTCTGCATCAAAGAGAGTCTCCCACTCTTGATAGAAGTGAACTCCCGTGTTAATCTTCTCTTCCCTGCCGTAATTCACCAACTTTGTCCTCACTTCGTCTGGCTCCCAACTGCTGTTGCTTCCAGTGGTGAAATTGTATTGAATCCCTGAATATCCAGGCTCTATCCCAAACCGAACCAGCACGTTCTGGCCCGCCGCCAAGATCTTTGCTCTGGAGGTGCCGTTTGATGCAACGAGGCGGACTTCTTTATCAGCGGTGGAAAGATAGGACAGCGTGACGCCTGTATCAACGAGAATATTTGATAATCGGCATGTGCCACCGTCAATGCTCACGCAGCCAGTGACGTTTCTCCAATCGCGAGGGTCTTTGGAGAAGCCCTTTTGCATCTCCAGCTTCATCCAAGTATAGTCTTGTGTGTTTTCCTCAGTCAAACCGATCACCACGCCATCCTTTCGTAAACTGTATCCCGCTCTGTATCTGGCTGAAGCAGAGACATTCACGCCGTTGATGCTTTTGATGTTCAACAACGCATTCTTGTCCGGCGTTCCTTGAGACTGCCCGTCGGCTTCACGACCGAAGCCGATACCCCACCATTGTGTGCCGCGCGGGCTCAGATTATGGTTGCTCGTGTTCTCTTCAGGGCAATCCCCTTTCCATTTGGTGTCGTACCCTGAGCACTCAAGCGACTCGTTCACGATGAGCACAGGAACCTCTGCCGAGACATTGACAAGTTCACCGGATGAATCAGCAAATTCAAGTCTGAATGGGATCCATGCGCCGCGATATAATCTTGTTGATGACGAGAGATACTGATATCCAGACTCATAATTCGCCAGTGTCGCATTGGTAATGTTCAAATCCAGAGCGTCCAACATTAGGCCATTTGAACCAGTATCAAGAACCGGCGCTATTGGCACAGTGTTCGACACGTTTGCGAAAGCCCAGTCCTGCGGCGCATGGAGGTAGATTGTTAAGCTTGGAGCATAGTCGGGCCATGTATATGGAGGCGGGAAAGAAGTGATGGGAAGAGTCGTGGTGAGTTTATAATCTGACAGATCAGGGCCCTCTCCTGGGGATTCGATAAACTCTTTAATCTTAGCAGTGTCGCTCAAGGCGACTAATCCCAGTATTGGGAGAAGACAGGGGAGTTTCATGTCGTATACTGAGGAGCAAATGCCCGATATTATAAGGTCATAGATGTAGGTTTTGGAAGCTCAGAGTTGAAGATTTGCGCAAATCGTGTTGATGTATAATCGAGACGAATTGGGGCGCGCGTTCTCGGCTGACAAGCTGACGGGGCTCAATATATAGGAGACACGCCGGATTGTGCCATGGAAATAAGATTTCCACCCTACTCAGCCACTAGATGTAAGGTGTAGATCATTGAGGTGATCCATAAGCTCATAAATGCCGTCGGAGGTTTAATCAGTAATACGTTTCCAGCTATTATATATAGGTAGACACTTGTACACCGCTCATACTATTCGACTCGCTGATGAAGATCCCTCAAGTTTAATGTCTGAAGCAATTGATCACTTCTTCAATTCACAGCAATTGAACACATCTGAATTACTACTAGGTAGTTACTAAACTTTTGTTGCAAAAGTATTGAAGTCCGTGGCTGAGTGTATCAGTACTCAGTTATATCGTATTAGAGCCACATAACAGCATTGAAGATACCCAACCCTGGATAGCGGAAGCCTGTATGTGTGCTGATACTCTGTAGGCAAAGCTAATTTCTTCCATTTTGTTGGTCTGGGTCATGAATATGAGCTGGCTGATACTGAGTTTGATCCGCCTCTCTTGTAATCACGAATTGAGCTTGCATTTAGTGGATCTTGATCTTCTGGTGCCATATCTCTCGGAGAGATAGGAGCAAGTAATTATTCTTTATTTTTTTTCTATTCAGCTACTTATTATTTTATACTTTCGTATCCCAATTATTTCTTCCTTGAACTTTATAGACCCTGGAACGTAGCCCGCGATCGTGGAAAACTTGAATCTATCCCATTATCGTAGTATAATTGATGTTCTTAGAATGTGGCCATGTCTTCTATGTTAAGTTTGTCCAACACTCGCGTCTGGATCCTAAATTTGACGGCTTTCATGAAGAGAATATGAGGCTACTGCAGGACTACACATTGTATCCCAATGTATAAGTTGGGCTTTGTGTGGATGGGGGATGATAAGCCACAGTACTTTAGTCTCATTTCAGAGTTTACAATATGTGGTATGTGAGTACTACTAACAAAGATAGGTACTAGGTATTGTTCCATATTAATACTAGGTAGATTCCAAAAAAGCTCTCTGAACCAGAACTTCTACATCCTATGGACCTATATAGTCATCAACTACGAAAGGATCTAGATTTTCACATAATGCTACATGCATCTGTCTCTACTGGATGATTGCAGAATTTACTTGCGCGCTGGAAAGGTCGCTCCATGTCCGAGTCAAGATCTTCCCAGTAAATGTGCTGCATCCACCCCATTCTCTGTTCCTCCAGAATCTTAGCCATAACCTGCAGAACCTCTTCATTTGTCTCAGACAAGGCTGCCACTGCGAGGAAGACGCGCTTCTCAGGGCGCCCGCTATTCACAACATAGATATCCTGGTACAAGGGGTTGTTGCGCTTTTTCAGCTCGTCTTCAAACATCATGAAACATGTCATAATGCGCGCTGTGACCCAAGAGTAGTTGAGACTCGAGTAGGGGAAACGACCGCAGACGTCTGAGTAGATGTCATACCGGAGGAACTCGAGCAGGTCCCGTCGCGACAGGTGATCAGCTCTTGCAGGTCGCGGCAGTGCTGGCATGGGGTTACTGTCGCCGTCGAAAATGAATGTATCTGACCTATTCGCATCAGAAGGTCCGGGTGTGCCCGTAGGCCAGATCTCTGAGTAGTTGGAACGGAGATTGTATAAACAGGTGTGCTTTCCGAGGTCCTCAGTGGGGATCCGGTCTGCATCCCATCCACTTTCGCAGTACAACAGAAGATTGGACTTGATACGGAAGAAACGGTTTGCGGCCGGGTTTAGCATGCTGTGCATCTTGTTGGATGACCCTTTGAGCATGGCTCGTTGGCGCTGTGCGAGGTGAGTGCCTGTCTTGTCGATCTGGCTGGTGAGGGCCTGTTGGAAATTTGAGGTAGGAGGACGGCCGTCGGCGAAGAAGGCCTCTGAAAAGGTTTCCCCCAAAGCAGCAAAGAGTCCAATAGGCCTCTCGAGATATTTCTTCTGTACTAGCATGTTGTGTAAGTGAACTAGGAGCATTAGCTCGGGCACCTTGTCCCAGAGTACCAGACCAAAACGGTATACAATCTCGAGACTTTCGGCTAGCCCTGTACCGCAGAGGAAAGGCGAGTATTCCCAGAGGCCATTGGAGTTACTGTTGGAAAAGCGAGAGGGTGGCAGAGTTTTCAGTCCATACATGTACTTGGACTCGCCTAGCCAGTCCCGGAAATCCCACATCAGACATTCGAGGACGCTGATATGTGACTGGTGTCGGTTAGGGTTGCCGTGTAGCATGCTGTCACGCTCCAGAAGCTGTTTCAGCACGTGGGAACCCTGTGGGAAGCCCTTGCCGAATCTCTCGTTTTCACGATCCAGGAACAGGTCGACGTCTCGCCTCGGCCGGAACCCGCTCATCAGTGGCTCCAAAACATGTCCCCTAAAGCTGTTGAGGGACCAGCCCCGCGAGACCGTTAAAGAGTCGACTATACATTGCAGTTGGAATACTAAGCTTGGGTTGATGCGCTTCTTGATATCTGTGCCAGGCTTTTGCATGGCAAGAGAGCTGCTCTCCATCAGTCAGAAATCCAGTCGCTTTGATTCGGAAAACAATGCAACAATTAGGACTTACGTTACAATGCCGGCAAACTCATTAATGCCAAAGAGGCGTACGTGCTCGCTCCACTTGCCGTCGGCGGCCCAGTCGACCTTTTCGTACACATGGTGCTCCCCTTTCATGGTATTGCGTTGAACCACAATGCTGGAGTAGACATTGACCAGGTCGTAAAGCCAGTTGATGGTATAAGATCGACGCCAGCGGTGTCTCTGCTCCTTGGTTGCGCGTTGTAAGTCCAAGGTCGGGTTCCACTTGTCGATCTCCGCGAGCATACGCTTGGTCGGCTTACCGCTGCGTGTCGCCTGGAAGTCGGTCACGAAATCCACCAGATCCTGATATGCGTAGATAAGGAACTGTTCCTTGACATCCATTTTAGCCTCTTCCATCATTTCTGTTGCCCCATCCGCGTCAGAGGTTCTGTATAGTGCCATTGTGAAGTTGCCCTGCGCCTTCTCTATATTGCCCCGCGTCATGGTTTGCATGACAGTCTCGTACGACTCGTGGCCGGGGAACTCTATCATAATAGCCGCCTCGGTTCGCTTAACCATGGCCGTGGCTAGATGGGCAAGCGTCCCAGCCACGGCGCTGTTGAGGCCCTCGTACGCAACCTCTCGCCACACGCCGCTCACGTACGACCGTAGGTCGAGAGTCTCCTCGAAGAGAGAATAAATCGCCAGGAGGTAGTCGGTAACAATGCCATCCGCAGCTTCGATAATACGGTAGCTTTCAAGTGGGACTTGATCCAACGTCTGAGGTGCGGGCTTAGCTGTCTGTTTGCCCTTTTTGGCTCGCTTTCCACCCTTCTTCTTTTTGCCTCTGCCCGGCCGAGCTTGACGACGCTGTTGTCCAGGGGCAGCCGACTTCGGTTCCTCGTCAGACTCCTCATTGCCGCTGGAGTCTGCTGCAGCTGTGTCAGGCCCACCCTGCGTAGAGATTCCAAGTCTTAGTGTGGCAAATTTGTTCGAGAAGTTGGCCTTTTCGACCTCAGCGTCAAGTTCGGCATCGAATTCGGCTTCTTTGCTACCACGCTGCTGCTCCTGCAGCCAAGCTGGCCCGCCGAAGATGTCAAATATCTCGTTTAGGGCATCAATGAAATATTTGTGAGTCACATTGCTCTATTCCATCTCTGGATCGGGCTTCGAGCTCAAGGCAGCGAGCTGCTGAAAGGCCTGGTACATGGCCGTCCTCGCGCTTGTTACCGACTGCAGCTTGCGATAAATGGCACCTGGGACGCGAACAGCATGCTTGGAAATCGTCTTGGCCATGGCCACAAGCTCTTTCACGGTGACCTGGCCCGTCACATTTTGGCGGTTCTGAGGCTCGACGATCCCTGGTTCTGCGGCTGCTGACGACTGGAGGATTGTGTTGGAAGCATGGATTATCCAGAACAAGAGCCGCTGCGTATCCTGCTTGTACTCGCGGTACCTGTTTTGAGGCACAAAGGACGCCATTGTCTATTCAATTGGGCTGTTTGCTACTGTTCCAGACTGCCAGCCTCGCTCCAGGTGTAGAGTAAAACATAAGGTTAGGAGGTACAGTTGGATGCGAAACTACGACAAGCCGTGCGGATAGTTGCAGTTGCACGGATCATTATAACACCGATACCTTCGGTCACCCGTAGCTACACAGTTCGTACCTACCGACTTACAACATGGAACCTTTGAAGTAAACAAATTCATTTGGAACAAAACTTTAAAATAATTCATCAAAAGCTTGGATCACATTTCAGCCAAGATTTCTTCCTTGCAATCGACAACGTGAATTGTGGAGTCGAAGCAACATTTCTTCAGCATCATATTTTCATCTTTCTCGATAGTGGTTTGTCCACCAAGCCTGCCGATCCAGTATCATGCATGATATTCTCCAAGTCATCAGAGTTTCAGAGACAGGACCTTCACTCACAATATGTCGTCCTCTCCGCCTCTCACCGCAGTGACGGAAGATGGCGTGCATTGGCATTTCATAGCGAGTGAGCTCCGGGAGATGATCCTGAAGGCAATTGTACGCTGCAAGTACCCTGGCTGGGGGTCGCTTGCTGCTGTCTCCAAAGAATGGCAGTCTGTCATAGAGGTGGAAAACTTCCGTCGCTTAAAACTACGATACGAATGTGTCTTTCAACTGGAAAACATGGTCGCCCCCGAGAGACAAAAGCTTGTTCGTCACATTTGGCTCAACATAGGACTTTTCGATTATGACTGTGGGGATTGCCACACCCGCGAGACCTGGAATCAGAGGGAAAGCAACAACATAAAGATGGAAACCGCTCTTGGAAGGCTTTTTTCTGTTATATGTCACTGGCCATGGCAACCAGAACAGGGCTTGAAGTTGGAGCTTAATGCATATTCCGAGAGCGATTCTGAGCATTTTTTCCAGCATTACTATATAGGAGCTGAGCATGAAGAGAACCCCGAAGAAGTGAGGCCGAACCGCGTGCCTGCCAGGCAGCCCCCAGAGCATGATCCAGGACATGGATGGATTGATGGTCAGCGAGTCGTTGCTCCTCCTCCAGAATCTATATGGCGACTCTTCAGCGCAATGTTTTTAACCGGGTTTCGAGAAACCCCTCGAGTCGCAGCAGTCACAAGCTTGTTAATACGCCGCCAGCTTCGCCGTTGTTTTTCTCCATTCACTCTTCAAGTAATATTGGACAAGCTGCCTTGCTTACTCGAGCTTTCTTACGAGTCATGGCGGACATGGAATGAAGATTGGAAGCAGATATTCTTCCCAAGTGTGTGCAACCCCTACTCCCTTTCCCTATCAATAGCGCTACCGTCAGCCGGAACTCTCAGCTTGCATCTTCTCTAACATCATCACAGCATAGGAAGCGATCTTCAGCCGATGGCTCCCCAGATCGGTCAAAAAAATAGTGGTATTCGAAGATACCAATGATGATATTACCACGGCAATGAACTTTTATGCCGATCCCCTTTCGAACAGTTCTGCCCTCGATTCCAAAATCGGCAAGGTTTTTACTGATAGAAGCCAACAGCTTGAACAACTTGCCGCCTCATATATGACCGATGCCAGGCATTTCTTCCGCCACTGTCAGGAGTCTTGGGTTTGGCCTCGGCTACAGTCTCTAGCTCTGACATCGTCGCACTTATGCTCTACATCCTCCCGGGAAGGGGCTGCCCGCCTTTTATGTGATGTAGCGAAGACTGCGCTGAATATGCCGAAATTGCATACAATGGCGCTATGGTATGGTACGAGAGGAGAGGCTTGCGCATTCATATACAAGATCAACGACGGAACAGCTTCTATTACGTCGCGAAGTACATGGTACATGGATTTGAATCACTATCCCGGAGTCATTACGGCATGGAACGACGTTGGCTTCAAGGCTCTTCATAGAGACGTTCATGTATCCAAAGAGCTGATTCGGGAAGTAATCGAGTCTCATGGCGATGCCATTCACTACTTGCGACTACCCTGCACAGTGATTAACCCCGTATCGTTGTGGCAGATACGAAGGGAGGTAGCGCGAAGCCGCATCAATGAGAGCTGAGGAGTTGAGTAGCTGCAGTTAATAGCATTCAGATCATTACTCTTTAATACATAGCTAACGTCCAGGATTTAATGCCTAAATATGTCTAAGCATACTGTGAAGATACAAATAATAAAAGAACGGGTTCTCATACTAGAATAGGCACGATTGATGGAAATTGGGACACTTCTAGGGTACATGTAATGAGAACGAACAATGGTAAGTATTAGGCTGGCTCCCTGGCAAGATATATATGGAATCTATTTAACATCGTAAGAGAAGGACCAGTGACTAGCAAGTAATCTCGATACTTCTTATATGCAACTTTGCTATTCTGAGTAGATGTACGCGGTATGTTGATCTGCCTAAAGCAATAAATTATATAGACGAGCTATTAACTAATTCTACCAAAGGGTATAACAGGGAACTTCATGCGTCATGTACCAATCGTAGCTTGCAGTTATTTACGCAACCGTTTGTACAGAGAGTTTGACTTCAATCCCACTTCCAGTGCATATGTATGACGGGCCACCAGATGGATGTACGAATACTGGGATGACTGAAGCTGCAAAAATAGCCCTGTGTATTCTTCTAGAGCGAGGGATGTTCTTGGATTTTGTACGGTTTGGCCGTAAGATACATTATTTAGGAGCTGCCCCCAAATGCATCACGCAAGGCTCGTATTGACTCCCCGTTATCCGTCTTGCCGCTCTCTAAGATCGCATCGAGATGTGCAAAGTTATGTGGTGCGCCTTTAAGTCGGATAATTTCTGCCTTGGATCCGGCGTCGTTCATTTTCCGTCCATATGCCTCGCCCTCGTCCCGCAAAACATCCATCTCTGCAGTCCAGATCAAAGCTGGGGCCAAGTTCTTAAAGTTCGGCGCCTTGATCGGTGATACTTTCCAGTTTTGTCTTTGATGTTAGCTGTGAAACTTATGACGTGTTGATCCTAAATACGAACCAAAGGCGGGATGTCAAGCTCAGCTGGTCTGGGGTTTCCGACGAAGCATCTATGGAAGAACATCATACGTTCGGCAGGGAGAGGAGGATCGTCGTACATTTCTCGGTAAGATTCGTATTTGCAGTCTGATCGAAGCTCTCCAGTTGGTGTGAAGACGTGGATATCGCATACTGGCGCTCCTAGCAACTGAAAGGCGATTGGTATGCCTTCATCGCGGCACATGTGGATACTTACAGAACATCACAAGGCTGAGACGCTGTTCCAAGTTTCTGTGTAGTGTTTTACAGCTATATGGCAAAGGTATTGGAGCCTGTCATCTGGAAGGGGTTGTGTATTGCGGCCCAATGATAAGTGGTGGCATGGGCAGCGGCTGTATATTGATGGACCATCGGTGTCCAACCACAAGAGGGGCATCTCTTCATGTCGTAATGTGATGGCACAATCATGTATTCTATCAGAAACCCCCTTAATTCCGCCAAATCACTCACGAATTTGCGCCTGTGTGGGTCTCCTGATCGAGTAATATGCCGTAAGACATTGGATGTCGTTACAGATGCCATTCTTAATGCCTCTGACTTCATCTCCATGTCGGTAAGCGTCGATCGCATAAACGGAATATTTCATGACCGAATTGCTTGTTGAATTTCGCACGAGGCCTTCTAGAATATGCTTAAGCCTCAAGGCCTTTTCAGAGCAGCTTTCCAAAACCTCGGTCAATGGTTGGCGTGATTCGGCGGCAACCGATCCCCTTTCTCCCTCCAAGTCTTCAAACATCCTTTCTAGAGTATATTGGATGATGGGAAGACGTGCGGCAACATAGCTGTATATCTTCGGAAGGGATTTTATATGCCTGGCTGTCTTCCATATTATGAGTATGGACTTGAGAGTCTCTATTGTGCCTTGGATTGTGGGCCTCAAAGACATAATTTCGGAAAGAAGAATAAATTATCCGCCATACATATAATGCTTCAAGAACTTTCGAGCGGCTGGCGATGATGAACTTCATGGTAAATTGCAGCAGTGTGCATTTAACTGTGATATTTATATGTAAAATACAGGTAAAAGAGGACAATCTCCAACGCTCAGGGCCTTGCTGAGAGGCATCCAAAAAGCCTAAATGCCAAGAGGACTCTGGCCGGTGGCGGATCTAGCTTTGACATTTTGAAAGAGTAAAAACCATAGGAAAACAACCATGACTCTTTTTTCCTTTGCTCTCTTCCAAAGGGCGTTTGGCCTTGGCCCTTGGTAGTCAGAAAACAGTGACTCTGGACGAATCAAGTTATACTAAAGGCCTAATTCAGTCGACCCAGTTACACAAACAAAGTCATGCGGGCAAGCAAACAGGCATATTTCTTGTTCTCTTTTATGATAACGAATGCTCAGCCTTTACAACTTCACTTACAAGCAGTGGCAGTGTGAAATAACCGCAGAGAAAGGAGTGTTGTCACTGTTGTGTAACTCTCAGGAAATGAGGAATGGAGACGATATGCGCCTACCCGAGGGGCGGAGTATTTTTTCATCTCTTCGTTCAGATGAGCTGTTCAAATGAACATCTAGTAACTTAATAATACCTACTGTAGTCAGAAATTCATGTACCGAACAAGTATAAATGATTTGGCGATAGCTGCCTAGTTACTATCCACTTGGCGCAGTTGTCATTTTGTAGCAAAAATACAGAGAACAGATGACCCGAGTCCAATCTGGCCTCTTACAGGTTTGAACAATAGGGGCTTCAGAGGGGGGCTCTCTTGCTTACAGGACCTATTTGTCGGCCCGGACCTTTTGTCCAAGCGCTTCTTGGCCATATGCTATCTCCAGTTTTGTAATCCCGTTATCTGTCATTCTCTTCTAGCAGCTTCTAAGGCGCTTGCACTGCCTGTCATGATTGCCAGTACAACTCTAGTGTTGGAGCCCCTGAGGTTTTTTCCTGAATTTTCTAGATCCATGACTCCTGCATGCCTATATTTATCAGATGTGATTACATTGTCGCAGGTGAAGACCGAGTCTCCGCTAGAATTTGTACTAAGCGAAAAGTCAAGAGCACCACTAGTAGATTGTCTGGCAGAGAAGCTTGCATAGTCGTCTACTGATGTTGTGAGGATATTTTGAGCAGCATAAGGCCCAAATCAAAAGTTTCCGTCTAGATTTGCAACATAACAGCCTTGATAGCCATACTAGATTGTATAACCAGCTGACATCCTATTCGCACCTGGAGGATTAAACACTCGGCTGGGAAGAGAAAAATCCCCAGGGCACAAAACAAATGTCAAAATTTTGGGAAGAAATGATTGCCATAATGGTTTCATTTATTTAACCAAATCCTTGAAGATATTGATAAAAATTGAGTTTATGGTATGCTACACATTCCCTTCTCCGCATGGTCAGTACATATTGGTTTAATAGTAGCCAGATATTCCACTTCTGTTACTAAGGCCAAGATTTATAGGAACGAAAAATTAAATAAAAAATAAAAAGCAAAAGCGCAATATCAATTAATTTCTGCTTTATAATACAATTGAAGTAGTATTTGACGTATGTATGTGAGCAATAAGGCCTTGTAATTTTATGAACCTTGCAATTGATGTTATGGTGAGATTCCATTATGAAGCTCTGTTCACGGCTGGCCATTCCAGACTGTCTAATTAGTGCTATAAAGTGGAGTATGTATATACGTGTGTGTGATATCCATAGGTTGTCGGCCTCTAGTCAAATCATAGATCGTGACACAGAAGACTTATTGGTTTGTTTGTTTACCAAGTATATAAGTACACAGATCATTATACAGACAATCAGATAGTAGAGGCCGCAGCGGCGCAGACAAGCCCTCCATTTATTACATGTCATATATACAAAGGAAAGAGATGTTTCAACCTGTCTCAGTCAGCGGTCGTTTATATAGATATATTTATCAGCTTTTAGAATTCTTTATTCCCTATGGAGTCTCGGAGTTATGACTTTTTTGTTTCAGTGTTAGGAATGTATGGGAGGAAGCCTTGGGTTTCCCGCACTCTGAGAAAAGTCCTAGCTCCCATGACTTTCCACATCTGCAGGTGCAGCTCGTGGCCGAATCCGTCGTAGTGGCTCTAGAAGTCTCCATGTCTTAACCTTTCCGCTGGGAACACGGGGAGCAAAGGGTTGGTGAACTTGAGTTCCTGGGGTCAGGTGACTCGTGTCTTAGCCTTCCACTGGGAATCTGTAAATCAACGGCTTGGTGAGATTGATTTCCTCGGAGGCCAAGTAGCCCCAGACTTGTGGTCTTATTGATATGACAGCTACGATGGGATCTGGCGAATTGATACATATTGGCAGTATGGCAGCTGGTCCTTGTGATACTAGGATACAGTCTTATAATACAATGATATGGGAAATGTCCAATTACTCCATATGAATACTAGCTAGGTAGAGACAAATGACTCATTGTAACGCCCTGATACCTAATACCTAGTGTAGGGTAGGGTTTTCAAGATAATAAGCCCAGGTTAATAGGTTTATATTGGGAGAAAGGACGGGGAATAGCGTTGAAGCGGTTAGAGTCGCAGGTGCGGAAGAGTAAACTAGGACATGTAACGTATGTTTGGCGTGGGAAGTTTAGTAACAACTGGCCTTTCGAAACTGTCTCAAGGAGTGTTATAAAATAAACCTCCGTATCTACTTAGACTTGTATCTTGATGTTTGTGAGAAAAACAAATATTCTGACGACCATTGTGGTATGTAATCCCATAAGACAGTAGAAGCTTAGCTCTCATTAGTATGTAGACTTAGCTGTACTTTTCCTAAGGTACATACCTCCACTGGGTCAGATTGTTGCACGAAGCCATCGCTTAATGTCTGGAATGCACCCGGGCTGATAAGCCTACAGATTTAAGACAGCATATAGATAAGTAGGAACATAAAATAAGTATGCAACCTTCGAGGTACGTGAATTATTCACGCAATATAAATCTTTTGCAAAAAGGAAATTGCCTTTTGAGAGTTCCTCGGGTCGCTCCTTGCTATTAGTAGTCGACTCCGAGGCTCAGCTAAATGCGCCGTGCAGCGCTCCTCAAATTGCAAGTTCTTGGACCCAAAAACACATTGATATCTTCCTTCACTATGGTAGAATTCCCCGTCGTCTGGACATCTTTCATTCTAATATTCGTCAATCAAGCCATGTTTTTACTTGTCGCCGATGTCTGTTCCAATTTGTGCTCTAAACAGGATTAGTGTTTGCGCTGGACATACCTGCAGGATATAGACCGACGATCCGCCGCCTGCCCCTTGCCTCGTACACACTCTAGACATATGATAACGGGTGGTTCTAGTTGAGAATAAATCCCCGAGAAAGCAGGTCGAAGAGAGTCGGTGGAGAGTCTGGAAGCACTCAAGCACTGGGCCTGCTGGCCCTCGTCAACGATCGCTGTTATTCAGTTCGGGAGATCGCCAGGCCTTAAGCCCCTTTCGACGCTAAATACGTAGTCTTTTCAACGGCTCAACATTCTTGATTTAATCCCTCGGAACGCGGGAACGACAGTGCGACGGCAACACTCGGGTCATGGCTATTATGTACAGCCCCTTCTGCCTAAGGGAGTCGAAACGTGATGCTCGAGTAAAAGACGGATTCTATGGGATGCATCCGCCGACTTGAATCCGAGTAGTATATTGGTTATGCAAGGCTGTTTCCTCACTGAACGGTCAGCTATTCATAAGGGCGAATATGAGACATCTTCGCAGCGATGAGCAACCACGAGGACGAAATCAAGGCAGGGAATTTCCCAAATCCATGTTCATGGGTAGAACTTGCAGAGAACATGGCGCGCGTGAGAGTGCCGGGTCTATCCAAGACAATGTGGCGGGGCAAGCTCGTCGTTATTGTCTCAGTGTATGGGATCCTTCTGTTACTTACGAGTGCACAGCACCGGTACCCAATCGGCGATTGCACACACCGTACGCGAGGGTGATCGGACCCGACTGACGAAAAAAAAAAAACTCCCTTTGAAACAAGGCTGCAAGGGCAAACGACAATCGGAGATTCTGGAATCAGGGCTAGGGACGTGATAGACTCTGAGAAAAGGGCGTCATAGGGCTCTGAGGGTACAAGAGAAGGCATTCTTAGGGCCCAGATGTTGAGAGTCGAGAATGTTTAGTTTATTCAACTCTGATACCAACCTTGTTCTCCCTACCTTGTACTAAGTAAAGATTTCTCAGAGAGAGGTCTCAGAGTCGCCTGATTAGAGTTGGCTGATGTCCATAAGCTGCCCAATATCAACACTGCCCTGCAAACTCGCATTTTGCCGAGCTTTCCACATAGCCATGTGAGATCTCTAACACAGCGAATCACTCTTCAAAACTGTCAAAAAGAACTTTCCCCTTGCGTGTTCTACTTTGCAGTGGATGTAAATTATAGCTAGATCAGATTAACTATTAAGCCGTCACATTACAATACTGTCAAATTCAACGAGGTTTAGAATGCCCCTATTCCTTGCTCTGTGAACATAGAGAATACAGTAGCTGATAACATTTCTTTCAGACCTATGACTTGGCTATTTGAACAGTATATTTAGAACTGATTATCACATGCCCCATTCCGTCCCGTTCATTGCCTTTTCTAACCGTCTTGAATACTCACCGCTTGGGTAGTCTCAAGTGTGTAAGTGCCTTGTCCCTTTTGTCTTCATCCTATTCCGTAACAAGACATAATGCACTGTGGTCTCATTCTAGGAAATGGAGTTCGATCTATCGTATCTCTTAATTTTATTTTATGCTTAGTTGTCATATTTCCGCACAAGCCAGGGTAATTTCTAATGCCGATTAAGCGTGTATAACGAGGAGGGCGTTGAGACACTTGCCAAGCTCCCTATGTCTTTTGACATTGCTGCTAAGAGATATCGGGACATCGGTATTCTCGCCGGAAATGGAGATGGTCATGGGGTAGAGGAGAATTATTAAACTCTCAAAATAGATCGTAGTAACTATTTATACTCGTTGAGCCACAGCTCATAATTACAATAAATGCAGAACATTTCTCCCCACAAACTTCAATCTATCAATCATTATTCAATTTTTTAAACTTCTTATCTTACTACGAACAAAATGACTCGTTTCGTTCTTGCCAGCCTTGCTACCCTCTTTGCTGTCGCGACAGCCCAAATCACTACGCCATGTACTTATCAGGAGTATGTGTGTGGCACGACACTATTGGCCAATGGCATGTTCAACCTCTCCATTACCTTGTATTAAGCTATAATCTAACCTTGCCATAAAGGATACACTGCTGCTGCTGAATTGAGAGCAGCATATGCTCTCAACCCTGATGCTCCGACAATTACAGATGCCCAGCTGGGCCAAGTCCTCTACCGCTGCACCGATCAAGCCGGTGGCATTGTCGGCAACTCTTACTGTATTGTCAACTGTGCTGTGATCGGTGATGATACCGTCAACGATATGTGCACTATGTAAAGTGGAATGGTTACTGGGTGGTTGCTGCGATGGCTAGGGCTTGAAGGATTAGGCAGTGAAATTGTGATAGTGCTACTACTCTTTTTCTCCCATGTTACAGGGTGTTTTTTAATGAGAGTAGCGATTTCTAAAACTTCGCATGGTCACTTCTATGTTTCTTTGATGAATCCAGTCCGTCTCTACATCGTATCATGCACAAACTTACTTCTGGATAACAGAAGCTTCATCAGTCACGGTGTGAGCTCTGTTTGTTTCATATGAGATACAGATTTTGGATAAGTTCCCATCTCAAGGGACACGGTCGCGGCGAGTTAGAAATATGGATATCTGGCGACATGATTTCCAGTTTTGAGTGTTTAATTTGGCCATGTCGTTTCATTACTCTAGAAAGGAATGAATGTGTCCTACGGAAGTCGGAAAAAAGAGATGGCCTGCGAGTTTACACGGGAGTTTCATTTTGGCTGGAGCTATTATCTTACTAAAAAAAACGGAGGGGACTTGCAAGTACCTAACCTCAACCAAATACATTCCGTCCATAGATAATGACATACAGAACAAGTTCAAGGCAAAGTAGAAAGTGGCATTTGCCTAAATAATCTTAGAAACTCTGCACCATCGAATAGTCTCTGTCTCAGGACCATGACATCTTGATTAAAGATGTCGTCGGTACTAGAACATAAGAAAGGTTCGACAGCTTACATGACGCACTGGTCGTTAACCAGAGTACCGTTCATATCGATGCAGCCCGCAAAGCAGTATGCGTTGCCGACTATTCCTCCGCTAATATTGATGCAACGGAAGGTGACCTGGAGAAGCAAAGCGTCGGGGAGGGGGGGGATAGATGGCGTGAGGGCGGCACCGGCGGCGAGCTCAGTAAGGTTGTAGCCTATAGGTGTAGCAGAAGCATAACGACATGAGACAGGAATTCATTTGAACTAAAAGGCTATTACGGAAGGAAGGTGATTGTAATTACCATAGTGATTGATTAGATTGAAGCCACACTTGTAACTCTGGTAGATACAAGGATTGGTAAAGGCCTGGACGCCAGGGACAAGCCAGAGCGCTGCGGCGAAAAGAGTAATCAAGGTGCTATGCATCTGGGATTTAGTTGAGTTGCCAAGATGAATACAGAAAAGGACCTTGTGTCGGAAGTTAGACTCTGGTTATTGTTACTGGTACTAGACTATAGAATAAACTAGGGCAATGCTAGCTTTATGTAGTCGGTTGACTCCAATAGCGTGTATACTGCAAGACAAGTTGTTCGCGCTTGGATCCATAAATTCACAGTTAAAGCCTGGGAGTCAACTTACACTTTAAAGGTTAGGATAACGTACATTGACTGCATTTACCTTCTTTTTACAATATTGACACTCTTACTCACCCTTGCCATAGCCTGATATTTGGATCTCGTTTACAGTTATGCACAATTATAGAGCCTGCAGATTCCTTAGTTCTTGCAGAACCACAAGCTTGTCTGGACCGGGGGCATATTATGGCGAAGCCAGGATGCCAAGTGCATACCACGGAGTAGACTGGATAGAGCATCCCGAAATCTTGCCGCTATAGAAGTGGACCATGACTGGATGCCCTGCACACCGGGTTGCTGCCCAAGTAACAAAAGCTCCTCGCGCGGGTTGGCATGCCAGGGCGTGCATGGGTATGGTCAGTTCTCATCTTTCCAACATACCCTACGCCTGCTGGCTGGTTTCATGATGGGCAGGAAATAGATGCGATGGGATTGATGTGAGTTTAGAGTTGCAGTTACTGGTGTACCTAGGACGTATCTTTATCCGAGTACGTTGTTGGTTCCCAAGTACGTTTAGAGGTTCACTCAGTTGCATCTAGTATTGGTAATATTCTGACCGTGAGACTGTACCATACGAAGATAGCAAAGAAGCAATTACATTAGCCACATTACGACTTGTCTCATATTGCATAATCCAGCTTGCGCTACGTTCAGCATGGCCTGATCATGTTGGTAGTCCATTCCTAAGAGTCGGGTCGGTCAGTCAAACAAGCCAGGTGCGTGTACTTTCATCTGAAACAAGCCCGCTTTCAAAAATGACTAACCTGACATCTCAATGACTTCTAAGACACACCGGCGCAGGCTAGGTGGAATGCAGCAGGGTTGATCCAGTTGAGAAATGGAATTACATAAGTTTTCTACCTCTTTGTTTTTATGCTGATCTTCCCCATGAGTTTTTGATCTGTTCCCGGGGTAATTGGAATTTTATTTACACTGAGTTTTGCTGTTTTCATCTTATCTTATAGGTAGTGTAGGTACTTATAGACGTCGATTTCATGAAGACCTTAGACAACCAACATGTAATGCAATACTACCTTAATGCAGGCAGTAATCTCGCTCTTGTGTCTTCCTTGCGCGCCTCTCCAAGGCCTATCCCTGATGCCCGAAAGTGCACTTGTTCAGCGTTAGGTACTCAACCCCTTACATTTTCACACCGGCCGACATCCAACGGACGAGCATGCGTCTACCCGCCAAGTTTTCGACGCTGTTGCCTCTGCTGAAGGTTACTGACTTAGAGTCTCCTGGCCTGGATGTGGATTTTGAGTCAGCCGGCGTTGTGTAAGTTCAATACTTTTCATTGAGTGAATGTGTCTGCCGTAAAAGAAAAGTGCTTACAGCCAACAATGTTTCAGAACTCCGCCCAGGCCTAATAACCAGCCTCAGTTCCTCCTCCAGCTGGACGAATTGAGGCCTAGAAGATTAACGCCTTCCTATGTATTCCCAAAGGGGACTTCTACAGAATGTCAGTTTGCGACATTCTTCTCGCTGGTTGGCGACCGGCTGTTCGCAGACGGAGAGATAGTCGCGACCAACGAGGGTACGACACACCAGCCGCTCCTCGAGACACCGAGCAACAGAACCATCGACCATGGGTTCTCTCTCGAAGAGGGCATTCTTCAGTGGCGGCATCCGAGCTTTGCCAGCGGAAAAGCCAGCTTCTGCTTATCAGCGTCGAATACGGTCCTGGCTGTGTTCAACGAATCAAGCACTCCGACTGACTGTGTGCCCGCGAACCTTGTCAATGTGCCATGTGAGTTGATTACAACGAAACAGATCTCACCAGCCTTGGCTCATGTGTGTAATAGATGCCCAGTGTTTCCCATCGGCTGAATCAATTAATGTATTAGTCCTGGACGACGATATTAGGTCTGCTCAACAAGCTGCAGGAAGCGTAAGTAATACGGACAGCCCTGCCGGGTCGAAATGGCTAGACACCAGACCAGATATCACCAACCATGGTTATGGCAGAGCTTCAGGTGGTATATATGGCGGAGCTTCGGTTGGGACATATGGCGGAGCTTCAGTTGGGACATATGGCGGAGCTTCAGTTGGGACAGATCAGTTGAGTCCTCTGGCCCCTATTGATCGGGCAAACTACAACTACGATACTAGACGACCGGGTTCCATAACACCCCCGAACTCCGTTGGCTACGGCGCTATCTTCAATAATCATGATGCTCCTTCAAGTCCTATAAGGCCCTCAGGTCCAGCAGGGCCTCTGGCTCCTATTGATCGGGCCAGCTGGAACTACAATACCGGACGACCGGGTTTTACAACAATCTCGGGCTCCATTGGCTCTGTTGGCTACGGGGGTAGCCATGAATATCATGGTGCCGCTGCAAGTCTTATGGGACCTTCAGGTCCGGCAGGGCCCCGTGGATCTAATGGGAGGGATGGTAGGGATGGAGAAAAGGGCAACGATGGAAAAGATGGTTATAATGGGAGAGATGGCCACAATGGCAGGGATGGCGACGATGGGGAAGATGGTACTGATGGGAGAGATGGTAGAGATGGAAGGGATGGCAGAGATGGTATCCAGGGGCCTCCAGGGCCACCTGGTCCAGCCGGCCTCCCAGGTGTTAATGGGCTGAATGGTGCACCTGGGCCAATGGGTCCGCAAGGTCTTCAAGGTCTTCAGGGTCTTCAAGGTCTACCGGGTGTTAATGGGTTGAATGGTGCACCCGGGCCAATGGGTCCGCAAGGTCTTCAAGGTATACCGGGTGCCGAGGGTCCCCAGGGTCTTCAGGGTCTCCAAGGTATACCAGGGCCTGCCGGTCCCGAAGGTGCTGCTGGACCTGCTGGTGCCGCTGGACCTTCTGGTGCCGCTGGACCTGCTGGTGCCGATGGTGCCACCGGGCCTCAAGGTCTACCCGGCCCCCCGGGTGCTCAGGGCGTACCGGGTGCTCAGGGCCCGCAAGGTCTTCAAGGTCTTCAAGGCCTCCAAGGTCTTTCGGGTCCCGCCGGTCCCGAAGGTGCCGCTGGTCCTGCCGGTGTTGCTGGTCCCGCCGGTGCTATTGGTCCTCAAGGTGCCACAGGTGCCGAAGGCCCTACTGGTCCTACCGGTGCTGCTGGCCCTGCCGGTGTTGCTGGCCCTGCCGGTGCCGCCGGTCCCGAAGGTGCCATCGGGCCAGCAGGAGCCGCTGGCCTACCTGGTGCTCAGGGTCCGCAAGGTGATGTTGGACCTCAAGGCCCTATGGGTCCCCAAGGTCCCGAAGGCCCCCCTGGTCCCGGGACAGCGGGTTTCACGGACCAGTACGGGTACCTCGGCTGCTACATCGCGAGTAACGATGGCACCTACGGCCTCACTCCATCCGCTTCACAGCAGGTTCTCACAACCTCGATCGACGATTGTGCCAATATCTGCTATACTTTGCCGACGGGCCCAACGCTGTACTTCACTCTGGGAACCGACACGGCTACAGGCAACTCCCTATGCACTTGTGGTGATGTCCTTGTTGCCTATAACTACCCAAATACCGGGCTCGATTTCCAATGCAATACACGATGCAACTTCCCGGACGATCCGACAACAGAACAATACTGCGGCGGAACGTATGCTGGGAATCCTACTGTTTCTCTTTTTGGTGCTATATAAATAATATTTCTAATACTATATTATACTATATTAATTCATATGCTAATACTACAATTTTCTGGCTGGGGCAAACTTGCGAGAAAGTGAAGGACAAAGCAACAGGCGTTGATATAACCCTTACTAACAGACGAGGCAGACACATCCACATGAAGCTGAAGGAGCGAAGTGGAAACCTAGGACCTGTCTTTTCTCGAGAACAACGCCCTTTGCGCATAATCATCCTGCTGCCATCTTCGACCTACTTTGAGCTACAAGCTACACATCAGTTCCTTTCCTCTGGCAACTGTACAGCCTTCCTTCCCACGGATGAAGTCGCCGGCCGTGCTCGGTGTCCAGGGGGTGCTCTGATGAGGTCGACAGCAGGAGTCGCATGCTGCTTTCATCCACGTCATCAGGAACAAACACATCAGCAGTCTCATTCCCGAAATTTAGAACCACCAAAAGGATCTCGGCTGGATCAACACCAGTCTTCACATAGGTGAACGTCTTCAGGTTCTCTTTGTCGTGTACCTGGAATCGGCCACGGATGAGCTGATTTCTATAGTCGCGTCTCATCTTGATCATGCGCCTCCAGAAAAACAGTACACCGTCAGGGTCGTTCTCCTGATGGGTTACGTTGATCGCCTTGTAATTGTCAATGACTCTGATCCATGGCTGGACGCCACTAAAGCCAGCATACGGAGCGGCCGACCACTGTACCGGCGTCCTACCATTATCCCTCCCAAGGCGGCGCAGGCCTTCTAGCGCAGCCTCTTGCTTGGCCACATTGTTCGGAAATTTTCGTTCAACTTCGTCGAAGTAGTCCAGGCCAGCGGCGTCTCTAAGATCTGCTCGTGTCCACGATGCATCAATGTTGGTCATGCCGATCTCTTGGCCCTGATACAGGAAGATTGTCCCCGAAAGAGTACACAAGAACATGGCCAGCATCTTGGATGCAGCATTACGATACTCGCCGTCACCGGGGCCGAAGCGATCGATACTTCGAGGATTGTCGTGGTTCTCGGTGAATGCACTGGTCCAACCAGATTGCATAAAGTCTTGCTGTTTGATGATGGCATCTTTAAGCAGCGGGAGCGCTGGCCGTGTGCGCTCAGATAGATCAGCATGCCAATCGTTGCCGGCCATGAAGTGGTCAAAGTCTAGAATCATGTCGAGCTCTTTCGCAGATGGGTCGATGTAGCGCACAATCTCATCAGTCCCAGTGGCGGGTAATTCTCCGATCAGGACGACATCCGGCCCATGATCTTCCTCGATGCGAGCTCGTAACTCTTTCAACCAGTCGTGTACGGGAGCTCCGTTCATGATGTACTTCCCTTCCATGGGTTGGAACTCTTGATTTGGTTTTGTGACCTCAGAGTCGGGGAAACGAGGGTCTTTCCAGAAAGCGACGACGCTGTCCATACGGAATCCATCTACACCACGCCGCAACCAGAAATCAACTGCTGTACTATATATTGCGGCCCTTGTTTCCGGGTTTGTCCAGTTGAGATCTGGCTGTTTCTCAAGGCAGAGGTGTAAATAATACTGATCTCTTTCCGCGACATAAGTCCACACACTGCCCCCGAATGCGGCGCGCCAGTTGTTTGGCGGCTTCCTCTGGCCTTGAGCATCAATTTTGGGATCACGCCAGATGTACCAGTCTGATTTTGGGTTCGTTCTCGACTTCTTGCTCTCCTGAAACCATGCATGCTCATCACTCGTATGGTTCACGACCAAGTCCATGATGAGCTTCATGCCACGAGACTTTGCCTCTGCTATGAGTATGTCCATGTCTTTCAACGTCCCGAACTTGTCCCAAATAGATTCATAGTCTCGAACATCGTAGCCCTAACGCATAGATTAGTGACTACACTACATGTCTAGAATTTTGCTCGAGAGATTGTATTAGTATCATACCATATCCGCCTGCGGTGAGTCGTACACGGGTGATAGCCATATCAAGTCTACACCCAAGTCTTTGAGATGGTCGAGCTTGCTGATAACTCCTGGTAGATCTCCCATGCCATCGTTGTTTGAGTCGAAGAAAGAAGCTGGCCAAATTTGGTACCCAATGGCATCCTTCCACCAGGACCCGTCTCTGGTCATAGTTCAGGTTAGATGATTGTAGATGAAATTTGGAGTTTTAGTGCAAGGTCGGGTAGTATACACGCGCAGCTGGATAAAGCACAGATCGAGGGGTATATATACATGTATCTGCTAAATTTCCACGTGCACATAGTCTCCACAGTTCCAACTACTACTAGTAGCGAGCACAGGCAACGCTCAAGTCCGCTGTTGTCATGTTGAAATGAATGATATATAAGCCTCAACAGCCCTCTAGCTTTCGGCCTCTTTACAATTTCAACATATCAGACTGCCGAGGAGCGACCATTACGGGTTGTTGGTAATTCCGCGATTATTTGGATTATGATTACCTCTGAGTCTTGCAGCAATGTGAGAAGTTGCACTATAGTATACAGGTACCGTAGCTTCAGAGAATCACAAGATCGCCACGATATTCTTTATGAAGGACTACAGACTAAACAACAGCTGGCTGTAAGACCGCTCTAGAAACCCAAAACAAATGCATCTCTCTCCCACAACAAGCCAATGGGAACCCCATAAGGTCCCGAGAGCAAGAAGTTGACAAGCAGACGCTGCCAAAGTGAAGAGTCCATGACTCCTCCCGTCTGCCAATACAGAACACCGGCCCAAAGAATCATAGCAGGCGTATCCAAGACGACGTCCCATTGCACACACCATTTTGCTGCTTCCCACCCGTGGCGTGCCTTCTTATCCTTTCCAGGCCAGGCCGGCAAGAAAAGCTCGGTCATTGTCACGCCTGTTGCGAAGGCGCCAAATACCGAGAGCCAGTGTGACAAGGCAGCCAACACGAAGAGGAACATGTACACGGACTGAACCTGCGGCCAAGCTTCTGTAGCGAGAGGCGATGGAAGTACTGCTGGGCGCCAGATCAGAGACAACAGAAGTTGACTCAGGGCAACATAAGCAGGCCATTGCTGCCACCAAGCTGCGACGGTCTGCTTGGTGCTTATATCGCGGATGCGAAGGTCGGGAAGTAACATCGCGATGAACGGCGCCACATAGCCGATGGCAAAGGCCCAAGGAAAAAGCTCGAGTTGAACCGGGTCAATCGCCAGGTCTGATGGTGTGAGGTTGCTCGGAGTCATCAGGGCAAGCCGTACACCGAGATACAGAGGCAGATATATGGCCGGAGTATGATTGAACATGAGCAACCCCGGGATAGTGGTCCAAGAGCCGAAGTTATGCAGATTGTAACTGCGCAAGCTCTCCAGCACTATCAGGGCCCATGACACGCCAAAGGAGCCGATGAAATAGAAGCCGGCCAACGTGGCATCTGGATAGGTCCAGTTTTCAAAGGAGAGGAGTTGAAATATTGAGGGGCCTTTCAATTGCATGTCAACAGATGGGAATCGGCCACTGGTACAGAGGACTTTGAGCGACTGGCCACTCGGAGCTTGATCAGCCATGATGCGCTGTCCTAGAAACCCCATCAAGCCATTGCTGTAATACCAATAGTACAAATTCCTCCATGCCCAGAAGCCTGTGGCGAGGAGACAGACGACGGCAACCAGCGTGAGGGCATCCATGTCGAGGCGTTTGGTCAACAACGGTCCTTGGGGAAATTGATGCAAGTCTTGTTGTTGTTGTACAGTAGCTCGCAACAGACAATGACATTGATGATGATGATGTGCACGGACCGACTCAATGACATGGATGCAGCATCATCAGTCTAGACCTGTTAGGCGTTCCTTCGCAAATCCTGCTCAGACCCTGCGGAAGACACGGTGTTTCAACTCAGATGCACTTCTGCAAGGCAGAGACACGAAGGAATCGTAGTCATGGTCCAGACTTGCTACTAGTTGGAAGTCGTGCAGCACCTCGTGCAGCACCACATCCCGCACCGAAGCGACGGACACGTGGAGCACCGCGTGGAGCACCGCAGTACGGCCGGTGGCTATACCTCGTACGAGTACCTCCACTGAGGGGTGCCCCTGCTGACACTGCGGGGTAGAGATAAAGACTGCCATTGAGGTTTGTCCACCCTAGAGATCAGCAGTGTATATCAATAATAATAACGATAATGTAAACTATTTTAAAATTATTTGATATTTATATAAGTATGTAAACGGAAGTTGTTGAAGATGGTATTATTAATAGTATTCTTGGCATCAATAAAGTGTTTTGTCGGATTACATAGTAAGCCCCTGCAGACTCAACGGCAGCCACTGCAACGTAACCCTCCGATTCCGCAGAATCGTCATAATGCAGGGTTTGGCGGTTAGTCAAATCAATCGAATCAATCAAGCCGAATTGGCTGGGGGGTGTCCGTTTAGTGGTACTTTGGGTAGGGCTTATGCTTTTTGTGGGTTTCAAATTCGTATCTTTCTTGCAAGCTGGCATGACCTCGTCTGTAAGTTACGCCCTAGTCACGAGCTTCTCCGATCCTTGAGAGTGTCATTGCATGAGTGCTCTAGATCGCACCCTTTTCCGTATTTTCTATCGAGAGAAACTGTTCAATCACGAGTGAGACCGCTCCTACAGCAACAACGCTCCTGCAATGAAGATCCTCTGCCTTCACGGAAGAGGCTCCAACAACGAGATCTTTCGGGCGCAGACGGCAGCCTTCCGTGCAGATCTCGACGACTTTGAGTGGACCTTTGTGCAAGGGACGGTTCGACATACCGAAGGCAACTGGTCCCTGTATACAGCACAATTCTCGCATCTTCCACTTTACACATACTACAACCCTTTTGATCCTGCTTCTATCTTGCAAACTCATGACGACCTTGCAAAGATTATAGCCGAAGAGGGCCCATTCGATGGTGTTCTGGGCTATTCAGGCGGTGCTGCGTTAGCAGCAGAGATCTTGGCTCAGGCAACCTATGATGATCCCTTTGCCATGGAACGACCATTTCGATTTGCTGTCTTCATCAACGGAGCATCTCCCCTCCGCTGTTTCCCTATGAAGGACGCCCAAGTCATGGAGGACGTCGTCGTAGATGCCGCACCCATGACCAAACAGGCAGAGGATATGTTCCTTCGTCCGAGTGCGCTGCGAAAGAAGGACGGAGTCAGCGATGAGGACCAGGTCGACCATGCAAAACTACTGTCGTTGCTCAAGGAACTCAAGGGCAAGAAGTTGGTCGATGGAACAACGTTTCTATCCAACGGTACATATGGCCTTTGTAGATGGGAACAACCCGCAGACGGTGCGCCACTGATTGATGTGCCCACGCTGCACATCCGGAGCACCGAGAGCGACGAGAGTAATCCCCACGAGGGTCTCCATTTGCTACGACTCTGTGATCCCGACCAAGCACGCGAGTTCCATCATCCTAGTGGGCATGATTTCCCCAGAGGCCGTAAGGAAATGAAGCAAATTGCGAGAATGATTCGAGAGGTCGCTGAAGCTACAACAAGTCTATAAGGCTGGCACCACGAAGCTAAATAAACTTGGAATATCGAGTCATTAAGGCAGACGTGGCTTTCGTTACTTGTATATAGTGCCTCGAACAGTAGATTTCCGATTAGTACACGTCGGCGTGTGATATGCCGCTAACATAAGTCTGTCATAATTCTCTCCGCTTCAGGCGTACCATTACAGGACCTGCAGGATGCATAATTCCGAGACTTCTTGGGTCGAAGTGGAACTTGTTCTTCCACGAGTCTTCAAACTCGATATCAAACAGCGTAATAAGCTTCGAGACCAGACCGATAAGCTCCTGCTCGGCCGCATGCCGTCCAGAACACATGCCCATACCTCCACCAAATGTGCGAATACTTTTACTCCGCTGTTGGACTATGGCATCCTCGCCTGTCCACCTTTCCGTGTCAACCTGGTCCGATCTCGGGAACAAGTCGCTATGGTGGAGCAACGCAGTGGGCATGAGGACCACACTGCCCTTCCTTACGACATACCCTTCTAGCTCTGTGTCTTCCATGACTACCCGTGCTGGCGAGGCTGCCGTGCCTATGCGTAACGCTTCCTTCCATAACGTCTGCAAGAAGTTGTTGCCCCTCAGTTGCGTGGCGTCGATCTCCAGTTCGTGATCGAAGCGGCTTGATTTGCTCGGTCGCAAGAACTTAAGCGACTCGGCTCGACACTTTGCCAGGCGATCCGAATCACTCGCCGCCACCCATGTAAACCAGGAACTCATCGGCGCGGCGTTCAGAACAATTGCAAACAGGAAGCTCGCCTGCATGGTCGCCCGTCCACGGAGGGAGAGGCCGAATTGTCGCGCCAGGCCGTCACGCTCCCAATTCATTTTTGCGCCCCATTCCTCGTTCCAGTATTTGTCTTTCTCCGGCCAGTCTCCCTCTGACTGGTGCTTCAACCACTCTTCAAAGGCGCGTAGCATTCTCTCCCGCGCGCGGCCCGCCCGCGGCTGCAAGACATACGCCAAATTTGTTCTGACACCAATATAGGTGGCATTGTTAAACAGGCAGAAGTCCTCCCACATGGTAGGACCCCATATCTGAGCAAGACGGGGACCGAAGAACGTCACGACAGAGGTGTCGAAAATGACTTTGCGCAGGACTTCGTATAGATCGACTGTCTGCCAGTCTCTTGTCTTCATATCCACGTATTGCTCCAGGACTTGGTGGAATTCGCGTGTGAATAGCTGCATCAGGTCGTCCAAGGGCTCGCCTGACAAGTACCGCAACCAGACATTATGGTTTTGCAACACGAACCCCTTCTCATTCTCTTTGCTGTTTGCTCGATCCAGACCGATTTGAAAGTGAACTCGGTCGGCCACGGGCAGATTCAGTCCATTCTCTAGCATGCTCATGGTCACCGGTTCGTACGCAAACGTGCGCGAGCGTGCAAAGACATGGATCGCGGTAGATGGAGAACCAAAAACGTGGAATTTCACGCCCCCCATGAGCAATGTGAAAGGCGAATCTTTGTATTTCGCCTGGGTCGTGCGGAAAATGCGGGCAGGGTTGCGAAGGAAGGCTGCCAGATGCTGGATTCCTGGAAGCCAGTACGGCGCTATTGGAGGCTCATGGCCTTTTCCTGCCGCCGCTGGCCATGAATGGGAGAGCGAATTGATGTAAGTCGTGATCAACACAGTTACAATGAGGACAACGCAGGTCGCGATCAATTGCACTGCCCATTGCACTGCCCATGGCAGGCCAACCCAGGCGTCGCTCATGGTGGCCATGATGGAGACAGGTTGACGGTGGTCTTCCGAAGAAGCGCATCCAGCTATTGTAGAATGCCCCTCCAACATACTCGTACGAGCTGGAAGGATCCGGCGAGGTGGAGTGCTGTACGGTGCTGACCACCCGCAGCTTCGAAGTCGGACCGTTCGTGGGGAACTGTATTACCCCGCAAAATCCGTTCCTGGTCCCGACCCCCACGCCTAACTAATTGTGCGGGGTTATGCGGTAGTATCCAAAGGGGTCGGCCTAGTAAGTCTAAAAAAAAAACCAACTCGTAAAGCTATAGTAGCAAGTGGAAAGATCATCTTACTTCCTATTGCAGCAGGTGCAGGGGCCGCAGGTCATCTGAGGTTAAAATTCGAGTACTGCGATTGGGGCGGTACTCTTTTGCGATTGGGTTGGTACTTATCTAACCAAATTAGGAAAATGGATCTCTTGAATCCAAAACCTCTTATGTATTCACTGGGCTTCCAAAATTCCAAAAAAAATTTATAAAAATATATATATATATATATATATATATATATATATGTAAGGGAGTGGCCCAGAGGGCTCCAGCGATAGCTAGCGCTGCTATTCCCTAGCGGGGTTACCGCTTGCCAATTGCGTTACGAACAGCAAAAGGATACGAATTGAACTTGCTGACAGCTGCAAGTTCAACTAGCTATATAAGGCTTGTAGGGCTTCCTTGCTACTATAGGGATCGGGCGTAGCCCGAATCCGTAACAATATATATAATTTATATAATCGAGCTTAACATTTTTGTATAATTTTTATTGCTTATATAATAATAAGCTGAAAATTTTAAATAAAAGTTAAGACATAGTTTTTTTTAGCTTATTACATAATAAAAAGATATACATCAAGAAAAATATAATAATTTATATAAATAAATAATTATTTCTATAAAAAGCTACTTTAATTTTTATTTATTTAATAAAGAAAATTAAAATGAAAAATTACTAATATATCTGATAGTAATTCTTTATAAATAAACAAGGAAAAAAATAAGAAAAAAATATATTGCATAAATTTAGCTTATAAATAATATATAACAATTTTTAAAAGTATTTTTATATTTTTTCTAAGGCTCTTGTTATTTATAATTAAAGATAGCGTTTTTCTTAAGTTTTTCAAAGTACTTCCAATATCACCCCAATAGCAATACTCTAATATCCAGCCCTTCAATTAGTGCTTGAGTCTCTTTGTCATACACCGCGAGCAAACCACTCATATGGGCTGCCGAGAACAGGTTTTCGGAGCCAAGGATCCATCGAAGTTCGACGCCCCCATTGGCTTAACTTGCGGATAGGTAAAGCGGCTGTCGGGGCGTATGTGGAACATATCCATGGACAGTTAATGCAAGAGGATCACCCCGATGATACGCCGTGCAATAGCGGGCTTGGCGGGGATCAACTACTTTGGCCTCAGTCCGGTGTTTAGCTAACATCTCCCCGCAGCCATCGCCTCGGCCCGTTAGCTGGCTGCTGCCAGTCAGTCTGTGACTAATCGTGCTGTAATGCCGCCCCGGCTAACCCCTGTATAGGACTAGGCCTACTACGACTTGCTGAAGATTCCTTTTGCGCCCGTTTTAGTGGTGCCGTCTCCATCTCGTTATAGATCTATATTTTATTTACTCACTCGTATATACCTACTTAAAATCTTATTAGTATTATCTACTAGTCCTTCACTCCAGAGCTAACACTGCACAATCCTAGTCATTATAGATAGAAGGTCCCCTAGCAAGGATCCCCCATCGATACTAATCAGTGTGCGGAGAAATGCGACTCTGTCTTCCGTCTAATCACGGCATCCTTTCGGACACTCTTTCGGACAAGGTAGACGCTTGGATGAGCAGGATGAACAGTCCGACGCTATAATAGTTAAAAGAGGACCCATATTGGAATCACAGTCCGCTTGCAGGTAATCCTTGCGGGGGTCGTCGCCGACTATCGATAGATAGACGTAAACTCGACACTGAGCGGCAGATATCTACTCGTATATGGATTTCCGCTGCCCGTGTCTGTTGATCGACCATAAACGTTCGCTTTAGGCAAACATCCAAACATCTTTTCTTCTTGTCGTGTGGCATCTCCTGGAGTGCACTGTAACCCTTTTCACGTGCATGTGATCCTCGATTTTCTTCTCCTCCTCCTCCCCTCCAGCTCGCAGCTTCTCCCTTGCCTTATGAGCCTTGTGTCTTATCATGGGGAGCATATCAAATCATGGGCCTGATGAGGCCGTTGCCATCGTTGGCATTGCCTGCAAGCTTCCACAAGAAGCCTCAACCGTCGAAGGCTTCTGGCAGTTCCTCCTGCAAGGCCGAAGCGCACATACACCATGGCCAGAAGATCGCTTCGGCGCTGGCCACTATCATCCCGACAATGAGCGAGTCGGAACACACTCAGTCAAAGGGGCGCATTTCTTGGCGGAGCCGCCAGAATATTTCGATGCACCCTTTTTCGGCATCACCAAAGGTGAAGCCATTTGCATGGACCCGCAGCAACGTCTCGTGTTGGAGAACGTCTACCATGCTCTAGAGAATGCAGGCATTCCACTCTCCGAAGCCACTGGATCCAACACATCCGTGTATGTGTCGGGCTTCAATCACGACTATCTCTCCATCATAAATGCGGATCCGGAGAGCCCTTTGCGATATCGTGCAACCGGCTTGACCAACTCCGTCCTCAGCAACCGAGTCTCTTGGTTTTTCGATTTCAAAGGTCCAAGCATGACCATCGATACTGCCTGTAGCAGCTCCGTAGTGACACTTCATCAGGCGTGCCAGAGTCTACTTAGTGGCGAGACCGACATGGCCGTATCCAGCGGAGTCACGGTCTTGGCTTACCCCAACGATGTGGCCTCCATGTCTTATCAAGGATTCCTATCGCAAGACGGGCGGTGCTTTAGCTTCGATCACCGCGCCAACGGCTACGCTCGTGGCGAGGGAGTCGGGACGATCATTGTAAAGCGTTTGAGTGATGCCATTCGAGATGGCAACTCTATAAGAGCCGTCATTCGGGGCACTGGTGTGAACTCGGACGGCCGAACTCCTGGATTGACCAACCCGGATAGTCTGGCGCAGGAAAGGCTGATCAGATCGGTCTATGCAAGGGCAGGCTTGAGTGTCGACGATACGGCCATGGTCGAGGCTCACGGGACTGGCACCGCGGCGGGTGACCCGATCGAAGCCAATGGAATTGCGAGAGCCTTCTCAGATCGGCCAAGGAATCTCCCTCCGCTGTACATTGGGGCTTGTAAGTCCGGCCTTGGTCATTTGGAGGGCGCGGCAGGCGCTGCAGCCATCATCAAGTCTGTTCTTGTCCTTGAGAATGGAATCATCCCCCCAAACGTCAATTTCGAGAAAGTCAATCCAAAGATCCCGGCATCAAAATGGCGGCTTCAATTCCCTCTTGAACCAACGCCTTGGCCCACGACCGGCTTGCGCAGAATCTCTGTCAATTCTTTTGGAGTCGGCGGTACAAACGGCCATGTTGTTCTCGATGATGCTTTTCACTATCTCAAGGAGCGAGGGTTGACCGCAAATCATTATACACGACCTTCGCCTCCGACCAAGGCAGATCTCAATCTCGTAAACGGCGATGGATCTAACATCACCAATGGACATGTAAATGGTCTCACCAACGGCCATGCCAACGGTGCTGGAGATAGCAATGCCAATGGCTTGAACAATCGACGCACAATCGAGCTTCCCGGAGACTGGAAGGCTTTCGATTCAATCGAGTTTCCACCAAAGATCATTCCCTTTTCTGCTTTCGATGAAGAAGGCAGCAGTCGCGCAGCAAAAACACAGGCAGAATTTCTCCATACCAGACCTAAATTGATATCCAACTCCGAAAGTATCACCTATCTAAACGATCTTGCCCATACAATGAGTCGGCGCACGAAGCTGGCCTGGCGGAGTTACGCATTAGCAAGGTCGCTAGCCGATCTCGAGACACGTCTGGCTTCGCCTTTGCCCAAACCGCTGCGAGCTCGCACCAATGTCAACGTAGCCTTTGTGTTTACGGGTCAGGGAGCACAGTGGTATGGCATGGGACGTGAGCTACTTTGCTACCCGGTGTTCCGTGAGAGTCTGGCTGCGTGCAGAGCTTATTTGCAGACCGAATGTGGCTGCCCGTGGGATCTCCTCGACGAGCTCGCCAAAGACAAAGAACATAGTCGTCTTGATCAAGCAGCCTTGGCTCAGCCGGCTTGCACTGCCCTTCAAGTTGCGCTTGTGGATTTGCTGCAATCGTGGAATATCAAGCCCAGTCGTGTCGTGGGCCATTCCTCCGGTGAGATTGCTGCTGCTTACTGCGCTGGCCTTCTGACTCGCGAGTCGGCCTGGCGAGCGTCTTACTTCCGTGGACTAGTCACCGGAAGGCAGACGGCCGAGACCAAAGGCGCTATGCTTGCTGTCGGGTTGGGTCCAGAAGCACTCGCCCCTTATCTTGACAGAATTCATGCCCAACTCTCTGGCGAATTGGTTGTGGCATGTCTCAACAGTCCTCGCAGCAGCACCGTCTCGGGTGATGTGCAGAAAATCGAAGCTCTGCAACAAGTCTTGGAGGCTGACGGGCTCTTCGCGAGGAGGCTCAAGGTCCCAAATGCCTATCACTCTGCGCATATGAAGGAATTCGCAGACGAATACGTTCGTCTGGTGGGTACGCTCCACGCGCCGAGCGAACCACCTCAGCCACCTGTGGTCATGTTCTCGAGCGTCACAGGGGAAGCAGTCGAAGGCGGTTGTCTCTCCATCGACTATTGGACCAAGAATCTCCTAAATCCAGTGCGTTTCTCCGATGCCCTGGCAGGCCTCTGCTTTAGCCGCACAACCCAAACACAGGCCACCCTCCGTGCAGATGCTGCTGGAGCCAACGTCTTTGCGGATGTTTTGATTGAGCTTGGCCCTCATGGAGCATTGCAAGGCGCCATAAGAGATGTGCTCGCAGCTCATGCCGAGGGCGTTGCGGTAGCATTCCTCCCGGCACTGAAACGCGATGCCCCTGGGGCAGACATAATCCTGAATGCTATAGGTTACCTTTATGCCCGCGGATATCCGATCAACGTTGACGACGTGAATAGCAGCGCTGATACGACTGGTGGAAAAGGGTCTCGCCCACTGCGTATACTTCCTGAACTTCCTGGATACCAGTTTAACCATTCCAACAAGTTTTGGTGGGAGAGTCGCTTAAGCAAGAACTATCGCCTCCGCAAAGAGATCAGACATGACCTATTCGGTGCTCCAGTACCCGACTGGGACGTGAACGCTCCTCGATTCCGCAACTTTCTGCGAATCTCCGAGCAGCCATGGCTACGAGATCACATTGTTACTGATAACATCATCTTGCCTGGCGTAGGCTACGTAATTGCGGTAATCGAAGGAGCCAGACAGCTGGCTGAGCTGGCTGATCCAAATGCACAATTGAGCGGCTTCCGGCTTCGAGATATCAACATGAAACGTGCATTGATCGTACCCGACACGAAAGAAGGAATCGAAGTAATGTTGAATTTCAAGCCAGTTGATGAGTCCAGTGTCGGCACCTCGGCTTATTGGCGTCGGTTTTCAGTAGTGTCCTATAACCCAACCGCGAGCGACTGGATCGAACACTGTACTGGATACGTTGCCGTGGATTATGAGACATCTACCCCCAACCCGGTCGACGAGGGACGAGAAGCTCGACTCGACACAGAACGCTGGCGCGCCGCTTTCACTGCTGCAGAAGAGCAGTGTCAGTCTCCCTGGGACTTTACCAAGGCCTATGAGCGGATGGCAAGAATCGGGCTGAACTTTGGACCGCTGTTCCAGAACTGCTCGGCTGTTAAGGGTACCTTTGACCATGGTGGCCAGACCATGGGCACAGTCACCGTTCCTGACGTTGCAAGTGTTATGCCCAAGGGCAAGGTATCTCCGCACATGATGCATCCAGCTTGCATGGATAGCTTGATGCACTTTGCGCTGGCCGCGATTATGGACGCCACAGGAAAGAGCAAACTCGAAGTGGCCATGGTGCCGCGGTTCATCAAGGACATTTGGATTTCTGCGGCACTGAACTCGGAGCCTGGTCATGTCTATCGTGCTCACAGCCAGACGCGCAAGATTGCGTTTGAGAAGTTCTCGACAGATGTTGTCGTCTGGGATGGTCCCACTCAAGAACCTCGTATCGCCTGGAGAGGAATTGAGGCAAGCCCCCTGGATTCCGCCGCACAGAGCTCGCTCGGCGCAGAAAAGTTATGTCACGAGATTGAATGGGTTCCTCACGTGGATATGTATCTCGAAGGAGGCGACGTCGCTTCGTTCGCTGAGATGCCCAAGCGTGATTTGGACTCGGAGCGAGCTGCAATCGAGATCGAATCTCGCATGCAGCTGGCCTCGGTACTTCTTGTCCTGGACGCACTGGAGAAACTAGATGGCAAGATGCCGGCCGCTACTCAAGGTCATCTCTGTCGGTATTTTGAGTGGATGAAGCACGTCGAGAGCGATCTCCAGCTCGGGAACGTGACCGGTATCCAAGCCTCTGAGGTTGAGCGACTCAGACATGACCACGCTGCGAAGGTGGAGCTATACAAACAGGTTGCTTCGGACACTTCGTTCGGTGAGTTGGTAGAACGAATGGGCAGCAACATCGTGCCCGTCTTAAGAGGCGAGACAGACCCACTACACCTCATGTTCGGTAAGGATGATATACTCGATCGAGTCTACAGACGAACTGCGACCTTGAACGACCTGCCAGCTCAACAGAAGGCCTATCTGAACATATTCGCCAAGAACAAGGCCAATTTACGCGTGCTTGAGGTGGGTGCCGGCACTGGCTCGTCCACTGCGCAAGTACTTGATGCCCTTGCCCCCGTCGCAGATGATGGGGTGTCCATTGCTAGCAGCGTGTCACATTACATGTACACTGATGTTTCGGCCGCCTTTTTCGAACAAGCGAGGCAGAAATTCCAGCCATACACGAACATCATGGAGTACCGAGTTCTGGACGCAGAACAAGACATTGCCAAGCAAGAGAGCTTCGAAGTCGGGAGCTATGATTTGGTTGTAGCTCAGAATGTCATCCATACCACCACCGACCTCACCAAAACACTGAGAAATATTCGCCAGTTGCTGAAGCCCGGGGGCCGCCTGCTTCTACAAGAAGGTAGAAGGCAGGATTACTACTGGTCCGGGCTATCATTTGGCCAGCTGCCAGGGTGGTGGAATGGCACTGAATCCATGCGCCAATGGATGCCATGGGTCTCATCCAAGCAGTGGAATGAAGTCCTCGAGGCTGCTGGTTTTACGGGAGCGCGCTTTGAACTTCCCGATAGCCACAATGCAGAGCTCCATAGCCAGAGTCTTTTCGTGGCCCAGAACGCTTCTGCAGACGCCAACGAGCCCGGTCCCATGTGGAAGAACGTTGTGCTCGTCACACTCCCTAGCTCCGAGCAAAGCAAGACTCAAAGCTTGTTGCAAGACATCAAAGACAAGTTGAACGAGAATCTCCGGTTCCAGAACATCAGCGTCGTATCCCTGCTGGAGTTGGAAGGGATCGAGTATAGTCAGAGTCTCTGCATCGTTCTAGCAGAACTCGAACGTCCTGTGATTGCAGATCTGCCCCAGGCCGAGTACGAGGGTGTCCGGAAAATGCTGATCGAGGCTAAAAGCATCTTGTGGGTAACTGGAGATGAGCTTTTCTGCCCCCAGTACGGAGCCATAACCGGCATGATGCGTACAACCAGATGGGAACGTGACTTGGACGATTCCAACCTGGTCACGCTGAAAATCTCTGAGCCTCGACCTGAAAACACCTCGCTGAGTGCGTCGATTCGAAGGCTATGTGAGGCGCAGTTCTCGCGCACTCTTCCAGTTGAGAACATGAATGGCGAGTTCATGCTTCAAGATGGCCGGATCTGGACGAGTCGGCTCCGCGAGGCCATTCGTGCAGATGAATACTTGCAAACGACTCTGTACCGCTCAGAAGCAGTCCCAACGCTGGCCAAGGATGCTGGCAGGCCTATCAAGCTCACGACAACTGTTCCAGGTCTGCTAGAAAAACTTGAGTGGGTGACCGACGAAACGTACGATCAGCCACTCTCCGATACAGAAGTAGAAATCGAGATACGAGCTGTTGGCCTCAACTTTCGCGATCTCATGATTGCCATGGGAGAGCATACGGCGTACTCGATGGGCAGTGAAGCAGCTGGCATCATCTCTCGCGTGGGCCCCAAAGTAGTCGACTTCGCTCCTGGCGACAGGGTTGTCTACATCTGTGGCCTGGACCATGTCGGATGCATGCACACGTATGGTCGTTTGGATCAATCGACAGTCGCCAAAGTCCCCGATGGACTCAGTCTCGAGATGGCTGCCGGCTTGCCTGTTGTCTATGCCACAGTCATTTACAGCCTACGGGAGACGGGTCGCTTGATGGCTGGCGAAACCATTCTTATCCATGCTGCTGCCGGTGGAGTGGGCCAGGCTGCGATTCGTTACGCTCAACATATTGGCGCCGAGGTGTATGTAACACTATCGACTGCCGTGAAGCGAGACGTAAGTTTATTGCCGTGACAATCCAAGTTTTTTTACGCCTTTTGCTAACAAAGAATCAGTTGATAATGAAGGAGTTCGGAATTCCAGAGGATCACATCTTTTCAAGTCGCGACCTCACATTCGTCCAGGGTATATTGCGTATGACAAAAGGCAGAGGCGTTGACGTAGTCTTGAATTCGCTCTCTGGTGAGGCGCTGCGCCGCTCATGGGATCTGGTGGCACCCTTCGGTCGTTTCATTGAGATTGGTAAGAAAGACGCCATGATGAATGGCAAAGTAGATCTTCGGCCCTACTTGCGCAACGTGACCATGGCGAGCGTCGACCTCGTTTCCATGATGAAGAACAAACCGTTCCTCATCAAGATGCTGACAGAGGAAACGATGCGGTTGTGGAAAGAGGGCGTTGCACTGCCTGCAGCACCAACTACGATTATGCCCATGTCGCAGGTGGTGGATGCACTTCGCATTCTCCAGGGCGGCACGGGCATGGGCAAGATTGTTCTGGTGCCTCGGGAGGATGACGTTCTGCCAGTCCTTCCACCGTCACCGGCGCCCCTTGGCTTCCGTCCAGATGCATCCTACGTGCTCAGCGGCGGCCTTGGAGGTATTGGACGTAGCGTTGCTGCATGGATGGCTTCACGAGGCGCTCGAAACTTGATCTTCCTTTCCAGCAGCGGCCGCATCACTCCAGCCGTCACAACGATGCGCGAGGCTCTCGAAGCAGACGGATGTCGTGTACATATCTTCACATGCGATGTCAGCGACAAGGAACAGCTGCGTCTCGTTCTCGAACAGTGCAAGACCCTCCCACCTATCAGAGGCGTCGTCCAAGGAGCAATGAAGCTAAGGGACGTCATGCTCGAGAACATGACGTACGAGGAATTCCAGCTGGCTATCAGACCCAAGATTCAAGGTTCGTGGAACCTACACGAACTTCTGCCCCAGGATCTGGATCATTTCATTATGCTGTCTTCAGCTACAGGCGTCCTCGGCAACCGGGCTCAAGCCAACTACGCCGCAGGAAACACCTTCCAGGACGCGCTGGCGCACTTCCGTCGGCAGCAAGGTCAAGCGGCCACGACGATCGACGTTGGCGCAGTGCTAGACGTCGGATACGTGGCCGATCACGCGGACCGCCTCGCCATGACAAAATACCTAGGCAGTATGATGAAAGTGCTGCGCGAAGAAGAGTTGCTTACGCTCATCGAGTACGGCATGAACGCTTCTCTGCAGTCGCCTGCACAGCTCGTTACGGGTATGACTCCGTTGGACAAGCATCGTGCTCGAGGCGTGCCGATGCTCAGTTACATGAACTTCCCTCTCTTCACGCAGCTGCGGCGGCTCAATACGCAGCAAGACGGCGCAGGGGCGAGCGGGAGTGATGGACCTGACGTTGAAGCGCGGCTTCGAGCGGCTCGGACTCTGGATGAGGCGGCTCAGATTGTGATGGAAGCGGTCATTGATAAGTTGTCTTCCTTGCTCTCAATTGCGGTCGAGGATGTGGATCCGACGCGGACCATCAGTGCCAACGGCGTTGACTCGCTTGTTGCGCTGGAACTGAGGACGTTCATGGCGAGAAAGGTCAAGGCGGATGTGCCAGTGTTGGAAATCATGGGCTCGTTGAGTCTTGCTCAGCTGTGTAGGAAGATAGCATCGACGAGCAAAGCGGTCGAGTTGCCGGCGGCATGAGACAAGTAAAAAAGTCCCGAGTCACGGGTAGAGATAATATAAACCAAGATGATGTCTTTGAAATGTATTCAACACGTGACCCTTACATGTGTGCTATAAGTCCCGTGCGTGCCACGAGGAGAAGTTGAAGAAAGTACAACCCACTAGCACAGTACTAGGTACCTAATCAGCAACTACCTACCTAGGTATTCCTAATAAGACAAATACTAAGTACCTAGGTAGGTAGGTACCTCTACTTCGATATATACCTAGTACTAGTAATGAACTTATAACTTGTAAATATAGCAAAAAACGCCTAATTACACCTTTTCAACAGTAACAAAGCCTATTTCTAGTTGCTATATATTCGGATAGTATAGTATTTGTTTTTATAACCTTTTAAATAGTATCTATCTTCCTTTTTACTCTGAAGTAGCTTGTATATGAAAATAAATAGAAAAGGTACTTTTACTTATTGTTACCGGTTACATTGCTCGTCCCCAGTGAACTGCAAGACTAACAAAGTAGATGCTTGTGGGCTGTACATTCTATCTCTTGCATGCACATCATTTCTTCCTCAGCACCCACGTCACCATCTCCTGATCGATCACAGGGCCCCTCCCCAAGCTCAGACACTCGTCGACGGCGTCGTGCGCAATCTTCTCGAACTTGGCGGCCTCGACGCTCGCCTCGCCCTCGCGGGCCCGCAGACTGGCGACTACCTCCTTGGTGCCCAGCGCCATGAGTTCCTGATGCATAGCGATGACCTCGGGCTTAGTGGGGCGGACACGGTCGTAGGCGACCAGCTCCACGCCAGGCACCTCGCCGGTCTCGACTCTCTGATGCAAGTCGCCAACCCAGGTGGCCCGGGCGACGTGTCGGGCGGGATCTTTGATGTAATCGATCAGCGCCTGCATCTTGGGGGTTGAGGTGCCGTCTGGGGCCGAGACGGCGGCGGTGGTCAGGTCCCATTCCTGCCAGTGCAGATAGCCCCCGGGCTTCAGCATGGACAGCAAGCGGGCGATCAGCGGGCGCGGATCACCGGGCTGTAAGGAGACGAAGTGGCGGAGGCAGAGGACGTCGTAGCGTGCGAGCAGGGAGTCTGGCAAGGGGTCCTGGAGGACGTCGAGGACCGCAAAGGTCGCATTGGCGGGCCACCAGTGCCGGTTGGGGACCTGGGCGAGGGAGATGTCGGAGGCTTCGACGCGGGCTTCGGGGTGGGCCCCGGCGAGAGCGAGGGCGAAGATGCCGGTGCCGGTGGCGATTTCAGCCACGTGCGAGCCGGGCCCGATAGGGACGTCCGGGTGCAGCAAGTAGCCTAGACCGGTGACGAAGACGGTGTGCTGGAGGTGCAGGCGGGCGGAGGAGAGCAAGTCACGGCTAAGGGGATAGTGCTCGCGGGGTTGCGGGACGGGCTCGCCGTCTTGAGACATGGCTCAAGGTAGATGAGAGTTGGGGGATGCGCTAATAGGTCCAACAGAAGGGTTAGGTTGCCTCATAGAATGTCCAACGGGAGAGACAGTTGTATATATAAGGAGTGGCTGACGGCTAACGACCTTCCGATCTAGCCTTTTATAGTGTACTTAGTAATAATATAAGTAATTTTCTCTCATAATATAGTGTTATAAGAGCTTTTTTAGTATAAATTATAGTGAAATAATAATCTACTGAATATATAAAGTAGAGCAGTAGAAATTAATAGAAGTATATATACATGTAGAGTATTAAGTACTGTTCTTGTACGGTTACTACCCTACCATAGACTGTTGTATATAAGTTCAAGGAACCATTTGATTTAGCTGCTATAGCCTCGTTCCAACTGGAGCGAGGCCGCCGTCACAGCTAGGGTCATTTCGTTAGGATAACTTGTCTTGTTCTTTGTCTCTAGATGAAGGAAGCATTCTTCCTTTAAACCACCAAGCCGGGCCGAGTAGTCATCCATCCTAGCCGCTACAAGTCAATAGCCCGATCAAATTCCCCTATCAAAATATCTACCCCGTTGAACTTAGAACCTCATTCCGACGGAGTAGTCGAGCGGTTAACCACATGCTTCGATTGGCCCTGTTTGGACACTCGTCCAGGCGCCATTGGCGGGTTACATCAATATACGAGAGACTTCCGGGACACAGAGCCCTGTTGCTTACTACATGTCGCACCTATCTAGCGTCTTCATTTCCCCATCTTCGGCGTAAAACCCGGCGTTTCCCATCTGCAGATACTAGATCTGCAGTAAGAAAAAGGCGTCGTTCACAGCTTCGTTCAATGCACGGGGGGGGGGGGGGGGGGGGGGGGGGGGGGGGGGGGGGGGGGGGGGGGGGGGGGGGGGGGGGGGGGTTATCTTGCAGGACTCGACTGTGGGTATCTCAGATACAGGTATAAACCCAGTAGTCTAATCCTGGGACCAACCTATAGCATTTCAAGAACACAGATCCATCAAGTTATACGGATACACGTACAATTACAATCAACCTTAGTCATAACGATCTAGGTCAGCACGTCCACAAGTCCTTTACTATCTATCGTTATCGAACGGTTATTGCAATAGACCTGGGGGCTTCTAGGCTTCTAGATTTCTGGGCACCTAGGCACAGCAGATAATATCTACATTAATCATCTACGTATGGTTTTTATCTTTCCTGTGCTAGCATCGACCATTCCACTCCATGGCGTTATGTGCCTGTTTACTGGACGCCGGGTTCTTTTATGTTACATGATCATAAGTGTCTCGCGTAGTCGCCTTAACGAGTAATGAGAGTTGAAAGTTGAAACATCGTCTATACTCCCACCTTCCAAGGGCTATGGAAAGCGGGATCGACTTCAGTTCGTCTTAGTCGCGACACACATCAACGGCTTCGTCTCCCACATTGAGAACACTCGTTGATCAAACCAGTCTCGGTGGTCCTCGCCCAACTTTAGATCGAATTGGAGTAACACAGCGGCCATGAAGAGACGCATCTCGTTCATAGCAAAAGCCTAGTTCACAGTCAGCATCGGCAAGACGAGTTTTTGGTTCGCGTGAACGTGTTCGTGGGCGAGTCGTACCTGACCCAAGCAGTTCTGAGGGCCGTAGTTGAACGGCTGGACGGCATCAAGCCGGTCGTTTTGGAATTTCTCGTCGCCCAGCCAGCGCTCTGGGTGGAAAGAGTCGGGATCGGTGAAGTGCGCGGGAAAGCGAGACGTGGCATAGTGTGGCACGCCGACGTTCACGCCGCCTGGGATCCAGTAGCCGCCGATGGACCATCCAGGGAACGGCGTGACGCGGGGTGCGCCAGTAGGCACCGGTGGGTAGAGTCTCAGGCCTTCATTCAGCGCGGCGTCCAAGTACTTCAGTTGGGCGAGGGCTTCGTAGTTTAGGTCGTCCATAGATGAGAAGGCGGAGCGAACCTCGTCAGTGACCTTGGCGAGGCAGTCGGGGTTGGTAAGAAGAAAATACAATGTGCCGGTCAAGCCTATCGCCGTAGTGTCGGTGCCCGCAGTCATGAGCAGCTGTGCGGTGGAGTGATATTCGTCCAGGGACATCTTGCCGTCAATACCAGTCAGGGGTTTTGTCCAGAGATCGGGAGGGTCTCGGGCTGGATCTTGCAGGCGACGATCCATACGGTCCGCTGAGTAGCGGAGATTTTCCATGGCGGCCTTCTTGACGAATGCGCTTTGTAAGAAACAGTCTTTAACGAGCCAGCGGGTGAAGGAATTGTACGTGGAGAGGACCCGAAGGCGGATGATCGTTCGAATGCCACTAAAGGCCGCATGGACGTAGTCGGAGAGACGGCCATTTCTCAACATTTGCAGGTCGTCCCTGTCGAAAGAGAAGACTTTAGCGACGGCAAACGATCTCTAGAAGCTTGGCCTTACCTTACCCTAGCGCGAGGTCACCCATGGCATCGAAAGTCTACTGCCTCGTTAGTCAATCAGAACCAAATGTGCCATTCATCGTTCAGCTCTCAACTGTCCTCCGATAACCTGCAGATCGGAACGCGATAGACGGAATACATGGTTAGACTTACTGCACATCTAAACAACTCGACCATATCCACCGCAGCATCACCGCGCTCAGCCAACTTGGTCTGCAGAAGCCGAGCCCAGCTCTTGACGCGTGGTTCCATCTCCCTCATGGACTTCTCACTGAACGAGACGGCCAGACTCTTGCGCAGTCGCGCGTGTTCGTCGTCGCGCATGGCCTGAATCATGCTCGGGACTCCGTTGGCCGCAGGCCAATACGACGCTGACGAACGATGCGGATGCTTCTCTTGGCCTATGTTCTTTCGGTAGCCATAAATGTCTTTCTGTTGGGCACGACAAGGGAGTCAATTATGTCAGCGCGGTTGGGGAATAGCTACGAGCAGGTTTTCCCACGGAGCCTTACCCAATCCTGAAAACCACCAGCAAACGACACTTCGTTGGGCGCCAGCCGCACGACCGGGCCGTACTTCTTGTGCAATGCGAGGACTCCATGCGCTTCTTCACCCTGCCATTCCATGTACATACGAGGAATGCGCGAGAGGGCCCAGAGCTTGGGGCCGGGAATTTTGCTCAAAGGGCCAAAGAAGGCGCCGGTGATGACTTTGAGCCACGCATACACGACATAGAGGACGACAGGCGTCAGCCAGAGTGTCAGAGCACTCTGGGTGCTGTCGGAAGAGAACATGACGAGCGAAGTCCAGCGGTAGATGAGAGTACGAGTACGGGCAAAGAATGGATGCCCCGCGGTGAGCTGCGACCTTTATGCTGAGGTTGGTCATTCGCGGTACGAGCGCCGGGATGATTACCTAGCACCTTTGGATAATACATAAAGAGCATTACAGATATGTTAGGCTGCAGCTAATCAGCTGTTGCGCCACTCATCGAACCATATACCCACACCCAAATACGCAGTTACACCTCTCACTCGAGCTTGGGGAACCGGCTAACTGACAGGGGCTCCGGTCCTAAAGGATCGAAGAAACTGTGTGCAGTCTTTGTTAACGGTCCGATTTTAGTGGACATTGGGTACGGGAGTGGCGCACTCCCCCAGATTACCATTGAGGGAGGGTGGTGTGGGTCAGTCACATAAGGGTGGGGGTGGGGCAGTGACGTTACATTATAGCATGTGGATTTAATTAGCTAAGAAGCTTTAGTACTTTAAAGCGCCTAATAAGTACATTTAATTTTATTATTAATAGTTATATTTTTATAATTATTAAATTAAACATAATATTTAATATTAAATTTATATTAAAAAGAAGAAGAATTATAAAAGCTATAAAAATTATTTTAAAAAAAAATAACGTAGTCAAAAGTAAATAAAGTAAAGCCATTTATAATAAAGCAGTATAAGTTATATTACGCTATATTATACTATTCAAGTATATTTTACTATGATATACTATACTAAGCTTTAATACTTAGATAATTTATATAAAATATCATAAAATTAAGTCCACAGGGCCCTATATACCCGGCGGGTTGACTAGTAAGCAGGGCCGACTAGGCCCCCGCCTCTCTCTGCTGTCTTAGTCTTTAAAGTGTATATATTAAGTTTTCAGAAGGCAAAAGCAATTGTGCTGATTCGAAATCTATGTTCTCCTTCATAAGTATCTTCTCCCAGCAGTGCGCTGTTGTCCCCCGGGGAGTATCGTTCATAACGCCTCTATTATAACCTCCTAAAGAATACTCAATCCGGCTCTCCATTTCACAATTGCATTGTTCATAGTATCGTGGATTTGCAGGTTTTGTACGATCCGATTCTTTACTAAAGGCTCATAGTTTTGGGGTACATCCTTTCTCCTTGTGGCAGTCATGTAGCTCTTCTCAACATTCGCTGGGGAAGCAGACGCCCTTCTCAACGGGTTTTTTCAAGACATATACCCACTAGCCTATCTCCCATCTTGGTAAAATCGTATTTGGTAACGGCCTGACGTCAAAGCTCGAGCAGGCTGGGTGTACCCTGCTTTCAGTCTGCGCAAACCACGTACTGTACGAGGTTATATACATGTGGGTGGCTATGTATAAATGCCAATCCTCCGCCAGGCGTGATTAAGCTCTGCCCTAAGCTCAGGCAGTCTGATCATAGAGCAGGGCAGACCAAGCTTATTCAGCAGCTGTTTTGCATTTGGGCGAGAGCATCATGTTATTGTCAAGAGGCAAATCAAATTATTTGTGCCTAGCCGCACCTATGAGCTATGGATATACTTGGCCAACATAGTGAAATGTTGACTGACTCTTCTGGTCGACAGAGTATTCTATTATCGTATCGTTGAATATTCCATAAAACATGGCGTCTGTCGTACTAGCTATGGACGAGAATTGGTTGGTAGGCCCGCCCGAGAAAATGATGTTTGGAATAGCAAAAGGCAAATCCTTGAGATAACAAGACGCTGTCAATTTGTCGTCGGGAAACAATGCAAGGTAAAGGAAGTTAGTCCAGTTGTCAAACTGGGTGATGGCGAATTGTGGGTTTGCTGGCAGGTCGGTGACTAAACTGTTGTCCCCGACTTTAGGCATCATCCGAGTGAGCGAGCCGACAATAATCTACTGCTGATAGACAGAAACTCACCATGGTCCCATTGAGCGTGCAGGGTAGTCTTTTCCATATTATTAGGATTGCCGAGGTTCTCGAATGCGAGAGCCAAGCCATCCACCCAGGCGCCGTTTAGCTGGGGAACTATCGCTAGGCTGGAGTTCGGCGGGACATCTGACGAGACAACCGCGCCTACGGGGGTCGCCCAGTCGCTCGAGTTGGCGGTGAGGATGTCTCCAAGAGGGGACTGGTAGGCAACGATCCAATGTCCGTCTTTATTGCTACCGCGACCGCCCGAAGGTCTCTGCCAAGTCGCGGCCAGTGCTATGCCGGCTGTCAGGGTTGCCTCGTTGACTTCGCTGTCGATCATCCAGGTCCTGGAGTCCGGATCGAGATACACTGAGCATATTGATCGGTTCAGATCGAGGTACCATAGGTGGAATGGACCAATGGACAAGTTACCGTCCGTGGATGCAGAAGCTAGAGGGCTTCCCGGCATGGGAGGGCCAGGAAGATGCGTGGATTTCTTACTGAAGTAATCAGTTACGTTGGCCGTTGTCCAAGTCCGATTTTGTGAGTCCCACAGCCTCGAGATGATGGCATTGTGGGGATCCTGGAAGGAGATGGTACGATGGACGAAGCCATTCGCATCCGTTCGATTTGTCGCAGTCAGTGCTGAAGCACAGTGAATGTTAATGTTGGAGCACGTCGGGCTCCTCGAGGATGTTCGACGACCAAGGATGCCGCCCACCGTACCTCCCACAATACCGGCAATGACGACTGCTGCGGCGACGAGGGCGAGAATTGTCACTCTCCGTGGTCCTCGTTTCCTTTGGGCCGGTTGGATGGCTCGCGCGATGCTCGGGTCGTGGTGTTCTGGTAAAGTGGACGGTGCGACTTCGGGGAGGGTTTCATCCCAGAGCGCGTAGGCGTATGCTTCGGGGTTTGGCGTCTCGTTACTCTGGGGGGATATTGGATTCTGCCCATGTTGAGTTGGGACGTCATTGCAAGCCTCCAGCGTGCTATGACTCTCAAGCTTGCGAGAATCCATCTCGTAGCCAGCCCAGAGGAGCAAAATGGGGAGCAGTGGTTGGAGCTGGAGCCGAGCACCGAGATATCAATGGATTACCGGTAGTGGGCAACGGTGCTGCTGAGCTTCAATTTCCAGTTTGGGCAGGGCGGGTGGCTGAGGGCCGAAACACTGGGGCATGCCGGATTCTGCTTCTAGCCGCTCCCGACGGCGGGTGCCACGCATTTAGATTACGCATGTTGAAACCAACTGTGAATCTACAAACTCAGCAGGCAGGGCTGATTTCGACTAGTCCTAAACTAACAAATAACTGCGAGGACTTGCATGTATGACGTATTTAGAGATAGTTAAGTTGCGTCGGTGAATTCGTTGTACCGACTCTTTAGAGACGTTCGCTGCAAAAGTTGTTATTGCAATAGGCCTTAGACTTCTCTTCGGCCCAATGTGGTGGCTGCAGTTTGTCGGTGATAGCGTCAAACGGCTTGGAATCATCACAGGTTTTGTCCTGCTCTTCACGGCAATCCTCGCCGCTGGTACCAACGCGCAGCCTCACCAGGTTTTAGTGGGCTTGAGCTTCAAGTTCCCTTGGCTCCTCCGGAAGGGAACCCTGTCGGAATGATATAGAGCTGCAGCTGATTAGATTCAGATATACCGCGATGCTGATTGCCTTCTTCAAACCCCAGCCGCATGACGGACAGCTCCTGATCCAATGCGAGGAGGGGGCTCCTGTCGAATATGGTGCAGGGCCGTCTCCATTCTGCCTTGCCACGCCCTCCATGCGACAAGTTTAATCCCAGCTGATTTGGAATATTGGGCGGTTCCTAAGATCGGTTAGAGTTTTTTTTTTAATTATAGTTCCTGTGATGTACCTTACTAAAGATGCCGAGCAAATATGCCATCAGCGGAACGAAGTACACATATTCTAGTCAATCTGTTGGCTCTGCTAATTAGATCGTCCACATCACGGCCATCCTCATTATCGTGAGCCTGGGTAACGGCATTACCACTGATATTTGCGTCTTTCGAAACCTTCTCAACGAACTCGACCATATCCGCGCCTTCATGCTGACCATCGCTATTCGATGATGACCCCGAGGAGTCATCTGATGCGTAATCTCCATCAGAATCCCACTCTAGAGACATGGTAGGATCAATCCATTTTGTTATCGCAGGCAACGGGATCAGAGCGACTTCCAGTGAGACAATCTCCCTTCTCACGTTACCAAGGGGTACGCTGTTATCAACGGGTTCAACAGCCTAATCCAACAGCTTTGGTACCAAATCTAGAAACTTCTAGCATCTTTCTGTCAGAGGCCAGTCATAAAGGAAGTGCTTCCTCCTTCTTTAAACTTGAATAAGGGCGTCTGCGTTCCTAATTAGTAAGCTAGGTAGCTGAGGAAAGTAAATAAATAATATAAGAAAAAAGCCACTAGCTTTTTATTTTAGGGAGTCGGAGGCGGCCTACCTCGACAGCATCTTTGTACGTTCATAATGGAGGCACTTACTCATTTTCTTTGGCAAATCCCATGCCCTTCGTCACATCCGGACTTGCTTTCTGTACAATGTTGTCTAGGTTTGAATCCCCGGGGGGAGGTGGTGGTACCCTAGTTCTTCGTCGGTATAGTTACATGTTGGTAATACAAAACACATACCTGGTTTCTTTGGCCATGATGTTGAATCGTACACTGCGTTACCAAAGCGTCCCCTCATCAATCCTTTGTAAATTGGAGTCCTTGATAGGTGTTTTCGACTGTTCCGCTTCCTCACGCATGTTGTCTTCTATGTTGAAGTCATGGCTTGGCGGAGTACTGCCACTGTCTGGACGAGGCTGCGGCTCTGTGTTGGGGTCCATGACCAACTCAGGCTTCTCTCTGCTGTGGGATACTACTTCGTTTTCAGTTGAGTGATGAAGCGACAGGAGTTCGGTGAAGTAACCAGCAGCGTCTCCAGCAACTCTAGGAGTGATCGGGGCAGGAGTCTTTGAGAGGTTCTTCACATCCGCAATAGCATTGGCAAATTAGGATGCTAGGTATGACTATACTACCAAGAAGGCACAATAGCAGGACTAACTCTGCAGAAGACAGCATTTATATAACGTTGAAGCCATCCTTAGCGACGACACTAGACCATGTTCTTTCCATCGAAATTCTTGCCGCCGCGAGTTACGGCGGCCCCGGCGGAGTCAGCGAGCTACTGCAACCAGGAGATAACAAAGCCTATCTTAATGCATCTTGACTGCATGTGCCTGGCCAACCATGCAAGCTGCATGGCCTCAGCAGCTCATCATGTTGGCCCTCAAGTGATGCTGATACTTTCTTTTTTCGGAATGCCGCCGAAAGTGTTCCGGAGGAGGGTACGAATGATTCGCCGGGAACGCAGCCGATAGGCGAGCGGCTCCTAACTTGCCGTTAGCAATGCTTCACCCTACAAGGTTGTGACCACAGTGACCCACCAGCTGAGAGATACAAGGATCACAAGCTGGGGTACATTTTCCCTTGGTATCACACTTTGTAATGCATCCAACTCGCCGGGATCACAGATCGAGATACTGTCTCAATTCTACGATGTACACCTTGGGGTACCTTCTCTCGTCTCCGCAACGACTACAACATTGAAGTTGTCATCGCTCTCACTAGTCTTGCAGGAGAGATCGGCGGAGCTGCATGTGCAGCGGTGATTTTTTGCTGACTTACATGTGTGTATGTAGCCACTACTCCTAGGAACCATAGTGGTTTTGAGATACACCTTGGGGTGCAAGTTCTGGCTCCCCGGAATTTCCAACAGTGTGCTCTTCCCTAGTCGCGATTGAATACGCCGGGCACTGTATGCTACATACCTTTCTAGACTCACTCAGCCTTACTGACGTTTCTGTATCTCGGGTTGCATTGAAGCCTATCCTGATGCCATGTTGATATCAACTCTGGCCTTCGATCAGCTCCTTACGGTATCGATAGTGCAAGGAACAAACGATGGCCTACAAGGTCTTATAGCAAGGCGTCGAGTCAACGTCATCTTGAATATAAGACTGAGTCTTTATTATGTCTACTGTGACGAATCGGATTCCTAAAAGTCGCAATAGAGTGCCTTGCAAGTTTTATCATGCGGCTCAACTCCATGAAAATCAGAATCCAAGCCTCTTCTTGGCCCAATCGCTTAACCTCCCACCGGCCCTTTTCGCTGCTTCTCCCGCATCACCTAACGCCCCTTGTGTATCCTCTAGCACCTTCCCCGTCTCACTAAACACCTTCTTACCAACCTGAATTCCAGCATTAAACGTTAGAACCTGCAAATTACCTCCAGGCAACTTGCTGATCGCCTTGACCAGGTTATTCTCCCTCGCCGAGCCATCGCCCGCCGACATCGCCCACTGCTTGAACTCCTTTGGTACCCCTCGTTCTAGAGTCCACTGTTGGAGCGAGCCGTCGAGCTTGCGCAGCTGGTGGATGACGCAGTCGGTAGACCGTGCGACACCTTCGATGTTGGAAGTGGCCCATATGAACTCCTTCTTGAATGTACCCGCGTCGAAGAGGGTTTGGACTAGGGCTCCGCTGGACCGTCTGAAACAAGACTGTCGGTTCTTGTTAGCAGCTTTCTGGTTGCCAATGATAGGAGCATACCTGGAGAAGCTTTGAGGGATCTGAGTTCCCAAGTGGATTAGACGACAGCCAGTGGTTAAACGTCTTGAGGACGTGGCCAGCCTCATACTCCCACTTCCTCAACTGCCCCTCCGGATCACGCAATATGTGCATAATGCATTCGACCGCCTCAACCTCGCCGAAGACACCTGAAACCGCCCATCCGAGATAGCTCTTCAGGACTCCATTTGACATTATCCACTGGTGCAGAGCGCCGCTAGCTTCGCGAAAGATCTGGAGCACTTTGTGCGCCTCCTGGAACACGCCATCTATCGCGCTGGTAGCGAAGTGGAACACCTCTGTGACTTTATTGTCCGCTAGTTTCCAAATCTTGAGAGCTCCGTTGACGATATCGCGCGTACGGTACTCGATCACATCGTAGAAACCCGTGAGCGCGTCGATGTTCCCCTTCGCCCACTTGGTATATCCCTTCAGCACTTCTCCTGCATCGTAGCGCCACTGCTCTATTTCTCCACCTATATGATGGATCGTCTTGGAGAGTTTCTGGCTTTCCTTGTATATTGTGCGGGTTAGGCCCTTGCCTGCTTCCATGACGTCCTCGATCGCTTGACCGGCGACATCGAATGCAACCTGCAGATACTTTCCTGCGCGGTTGAATTCGTCAATAGCGCGTTGGATAATATCCTTGATAAGATCCTCGACCGCATCAATGAGGTACTTGAGACTGTCGATAGAAAATACTGGCGTTGTTGGGACTTGGACCTGTGTTAGTCCTCTTAACACAAGGTAGTCCAACCTTGAGGAGCCTTCGTCTTTCTTCTTCCCAGTTTCCTCTTCACTTGTACTCCCTCTGGGTTCACTGACCCATTCATTGTAGTTCTTCGCCCAGGCATATGCCTTCCAATCGTACACCTCATTCTCTCGACTCATAAATGTCATAATAGCTTCACTGACCACCATGGCATCTCCAATCAGCCACGCCCAAAGACCGTTCCGATTGCCTCGAACCGACATGCTGGAGTAGTATCCATTCGCCAACGGTCTCAACAAAAACCTCATAAGCGGTCGCGCTTCCATCTCGACGAGCATACTCCAAAATGTGTATCCAGCCAACGAGTCGTCTGGCGGAGACTCAGTGGCCGAGCCTATTTTCCACTCGTAGATGAGACCTCCGGTGGCGTTCTGAGTAGTGAGAAGCACCCACGTCAATTTGCCTCCGAATTTGATGTCGAACGCAGTCTCAAAGGCGAGGTACTCAGACAAGAAGTCAGTCTCTGCCCATGGCATAGCTTGCGCCATGAGATCCTCGAGTATAGAGGCTAGATTTGGCAGTCTGCGATACATGGCAGGAAACATGTCTGTAATCGAGCTGATCGGGTTCCGGAACATAGACCGGCTGCCACGATTTTGGGCGTTGGGGTCGAACCAGTTTTGGTCTGCGGAATCGTACAGTGCCTTTTCGAATGTGTTGCAAATATCCTCCTTGACGCTCTCCGGGATACTCAACTGCAGTGTGCCTCTCAAAGTTGCGGCCTTGAGGTTAGGAATGAACTCAATGGAGTAGCCCTTGGAGTAGAATAGTGAATCTAGAACAGCCTTCATGCCTCGCTTCGCCACAGGCGCGACAATCGCCATAAGTTGAGGGCCAATCGATGATCCAAGAGCGAGACTAGTATTCACCCATGGCCATATTGAGTTCGGCACGCCCAACGAATCCGCGCAGTGCTTGAAGGCATACAGTTCGTACGGCATGAGCATAAAGCTCTCCACGCCGAGGTACCGAATTCTACCAGTGATCTTCTCATCCTTCTTGTCATACGACCTGAGGTTTTTGTAGTATCCTTTGAATTCTTTGTCATCCTCCGTGACGAATTCGCCCTGAAGGTGCTTCGAGTGCAGCATCGAGTTGTTGATACTCAGATAAGTGACCCAATGGGTGAGCAAGCTTTTCGCCATGTTCCTCACGGTAGAAGTGCTATTCGGGCAGTTGTACGCATAGTAGCACGCTGCCACCATGGGACCAAATGCATCCTTACTGATTGGCCTCTGTCTGACAACTCCGGAGGTGTGCCATTCCCACATGTCGACGTGGCGGACTGGGTGTCGGACGCCAGAGGAATCGGGATCCGTCCACGAAACTTCATCTAGCACGTTGAGCAGCCCCTCCAGGATCTGGTTGTTTGTTTGAACCTGCCAGATTTCCGATTGGTAGTTGTTCATAGCGAACGCGGCGGCCGCGATGGCAGTGAAGTAGTATCCCTCGCCGAGCTGCGTTGGTCCGTCTTTATTGACCTCGATCACGTATCCATGGCCATCTCGAAACCCAAGATCGGGAGTACCTTTCATGTACGTCGTGGTCAGCTTGTTGATGACACGACGCTTGTAAAGCTCTTCCTCCGGGGTGAACGCACGATACCCGTACGTCTCTGTCTCTTGCTCTGGAATATGTTCGTCTGGACGGCCTATTTGTTCCGCTCGGTGAACGTCAAGGTATCCTGGAATGGCTGCCTCCGGGGACACCTGCTGGCTGTTTTGCGGAGGAGTCGGAACTGCACAATTCAAATCTTCATTCAGTGGTGGAATGCTGTCCGACGCTGCAGTCAGCGTGAATCTAGAATCATTGTTGACGTTCAAATCAGCAGCAGCCACTTCAAACCGAGGCAGAGGGGTCCATTCTGGTTGTGACTTGTGGAGCTGAATGGCTGCATCCAGAGGAGAGATTTTGGGGGAGGAAGCCGAGTACACTGGCGGCATCGGGACCAGTCCGAAGTAAATAGGATCGACAGTTCCTGTCATTGTTATTGATATTGATTCTGAGATATTCCCTATCCTCTTTTTCCAACATGTACTCTGTGTTCCAATTTCTTTCAGCAGGGTGGGGGAAGGTGATTTCTACCACATGAATGAAGCAATTGCTTGGTAGCTGATGTATGAGCAGTGTGGTTTTTCATCGGGAAGCAATTCAAATATTCATTCGATCGTCATCTGAGGGGGATCATGCATACCAAGACTCCGTACTAAAACCAGCAAGGGGCTAGCTATTGATCAAGGTGGCGTTCATAGGAGCATTTATTCAAGCCGCATCCGAATGTATATTTTAATCATATTTCCCCATGCTATGTTAAGCTTTACACATATGTCTGCTGCCACCGTGGAAAAATCCTCCGGACATTTTGTTCTGAGGGTCGACTGCCGGCAATACGATGCAATATGTTGTCCTTTATATTATTTTTAAATTCTATTATTTAAACTCTGCTAAAACACTAACTAAACCTTTATATTAATATTTGCTAACCGACCAAGTGCTATGGCACTGTTCCACGTTGCGAGGTTTGAACCGTTATACGAAAAACAAGAAATGAAATCCAGCTGCAATTAGCACCAACAACCATGTCGTTGATGTAAACACTTCTAGGGAGTTTGCAGACGAACAAAAGAAGAAGTTTGTAATATTTACAACGCCCTCTTGGGATAACTTCTTAAAAGGAGCACAGCTTAGGAAAGTTCTATTAGTTGACTCCACTTGAAAGTAGCTTATTGTAGGTCGGCCGGTCGTATTTGTAAAGTTGCCTTCGTATTCAAACAAGGTTTGACTTTTGCACAACAATTTAAGTATTAGTTCATCCATCTCATAGAGATTATTGGGGAATAGTATCGGGCAGTAACTTACAAGAAAGGGGTAGAAATGTTGCCTATAAGAGAGAGACTTTTGATATCCTTCTGTGGCCAATACCATGTCTGGCGAGTAGTCCCATCTGGGTTAGTTGCGAATTGGCTGCTCAAGTTCAGATTCGTGCAACCATAGAGTGTGACGCTAAAGTTGGTATAGTTAACGGCCTGCGGTGGCAATTCCAGTTGCGTCAACGTTTGCTCGTTAAGAATAGTCAGACTTGACATGCTGTCAAATGGTATCAGTAGATCCGTAAAGTTGTTGGCTCCCCCAATATATGAACCCAAGGTCACAGTTTCCACTGTGAGATTTGCTAGCTGAGGATTTCGGATGAACCCCGCCGTGCCACGAGTGAATGTCAGGTTTGTGAGGGCCATGGTCGTTTGATCTGGTCCACCTAGCGTCACATACAAGGTGCCGTTGCCTTCGATCGACAGACTTCCCGCCCGTGCAAACCCAAAGGTTGCATTGGTCAAGGTCTGGGTTGGAAAATTCTCAAACATTAGGGTTTTCCCCTCGATGCTGGCGGGAGAGTCACCTATGTCGAGGGGATTCCGAAACAAACTATCAACTGAGGTAAGACTTGTCTGCTCGACAACAACCTTTTTGGTGCCATGGGCTCCTGTGACATTGCGCAGCTCGTTGTGCACCATCGTTACAAGAGTTGGGGAGTAGAGGCGAAAGTAGCCGACCGAGTCCAGGTTGGTGATGTCGAGATAGGCCAGAGATCCAGCATTGGCGAGATCGAAGGCTCCGTCAATAGTTTTGAGGTTTGGAAAGCTAATGTTTGTAAAGTCTGGGATACATCCATCCAGCGCGAGATCTCCATGGATGGTTGTGAGGGTTGAGCTTGAGAAGCTTACGACTGAACTATTTGTCGGTGATCGGCGTTTGATGTTTATCGAGCCGCACTTGTAGCTTCTCAAGTCGCCATTGATGACCTCAATACCATCGAGAGAAACGTTCTCCAGATGATTCAAACTCGGCGGAATAGTAATAGTGCCGTCGACTACACGGCAGGCTTTGCGCAAAGCATCGGCGTCTGCGGCGCTGTGAATGGTAGTATTGCCGCACTGGGCAGCAAACGCTGTTGCACGCAGTCAGTATCTCTTGCAGGTCAGAGACTTTACGAAGAATGAAGGCAATGCATACCACTTGACGTCAAACACAGAGCGAGGGCTACTGTGCAGCGACGCATAACTTCCGATTGAGTCTGGTGAGGGAAAGTGAGGAATATCGCCGTGAGAAACAATAAAGGGGCGGCTCTAAGTAAATAAGACGAGCGCCATCCGACAGACGAACCACATCGTCTGTCTTTGTATGGTGTAGGATTCTTGACTCAGTCATCTTTCAACCAACAACACACTTGCAGCCAACAACACACATGAGGCCCATCGTAAGAGCAGTCTTTGCCTATCACGTAGTCTCGCTACGATTGCATTAAATTAGCCACCTTCTGAATCGGACCTCATCTCCACACTCGGGCCGTGCAGATGACCCTAATTCAGGAACACACGGCAAGTTCTTTGGACATGGCACCCAAAAAGGGTGAATGCCGATACCCTGATTCCTCCAGCATGGCTGTATCGTGCGAGGCCCAGACGAGAACTGAAAGTTCCACCTTCTTCATGACACTGCATGCAATGGCGGCTGGTAAACGGGATTGTGCCTTGCCGCAGCAGACGGAAATGTCTATACAACTATATACACAAGGTTTGCGCTCGAATGCTTTCTCTGATTGACTCTGAATTCAGCATGGAAATCCAGTATACCTGTTGTACTGCATCGCTAGTTAGAGCTGCTTCATCCAACTCCCTGATAAATATGGAGCTTCAACACTGTCGCAGAAGCTCATCTGTTTAAACAAAAGTGGGATACGACAAATCCACACTCACCATAGACTTCAATGAATCGTCCATTGTATACTCCATAATAACTAGCGGCTCACCTGTGCTACATCGCGTGATCTACTATCCATCAGTCAAGCTGAAATGTCAAAGTTTTATTCTAGGAATCTACGTCCTCTTCAATTGTGGTTCCGAAATAAAGAATATTGAAGCGGCGATACCGTCCCAGCCCTACGGGTCCACCCATTTCAGGCAAAGTTCCAGGATGCGCGAGGCTTAAAGTACCACAGCGCCATGGAAACAGCTGCCCGCTCATCACATCGCAGATCAGATACCAGTCTGTCTGGATCCGTATTGAGAGATTTTACTGTTCATTTGCCATGTTTTTTTGTGAGATAGACCGCCAAACAAAGCCGACCAGCAGAGGTTACTGCTTTACTAATACGCATCTTTACTTGATGGTCTGTCAGGGCTGCTACATCATAAGTCTGTTGACATTTCAGCAATCCTGCGCATTCTCATAAGATTTTCTTTCCAATTATAGAAAGTTCTACGGAATCAAGCGAGGAGCAGAGCTAAGCGGCCGGGGTTGCCACCATACAGTCAGTCTATGAGACAATGACAGCGACCAAGACCTTAAGGTCGTCCCCCCCTCCCAAAACGGATGGTCAGTTTATTTCTTTACAGTAAAAACCTAAGAGCCAGCCAATTTACCAAGATCGGCTCATTGAACTTGGAATGCTTATTTGGTTGTCTATCGGGGCGTTTGCTCAAACTTGGAAACTCCTTCATGTTACAATGTTGTTGCGGTTTAGGGTAGCGCACGGCGAAGTGGTCGCAGACTTCTGGCCACTTACTTTACTTACATGGAGTCAATCCCAGTGCAAGCAAAAGGCAAATTCCCCTCTCATTGACCTTGTGCTGGGGAAACCACATGGCAATTGGCCTACTGCTACAAACACTATCCCGAAACTGTACCTGAACGTAGATCGTACGCTAAGTTGAGCCAAGACTGTTATGAGCCAGATGTAACTGCATGTGTGCTTGGCGATTTCCCACGCACTAATACGATGCTAGCATGGGCAGATGCACGTGTTTAAGTAACCGAAGAGACTCCGCGGATGTATAGGGCTAACAGAGGGCCTTAATATCCATCTTATAAGCCTCATAGTTGGATACCGTCATCAACACCACAAAAGGTCCTTGGTGATATCTATAATTATGAGGGATTTATTTTTCTCACTAGCCGGGGTAACAAACAATTCCACCAGATAATAAACTCCCAGGATGTTGCTGTGTGGCGTCCTGGTTATTTTAGTTCAAGAGCTGAATCCTAGCCACGTTGTCGCCGTTACATCTGCCGTGAACTACCCAAGCTTTATAATTGAGCCGTGAACATCCCACCCGGCATGTATACAGTACACTCTATCCATTGCCTACTCCAGAGGCCTGGACCTCAGACATGGGTATGCGGCACTGGATTGGCGGCCTCACTCCCTGCTATCAGCGTCTCGTGATACCCTGAATGGACAGAATTCTGCGGGTAGTTATCAGCAAGCAGTAATGGAAAATTTTGCTCAAAAAATTGGCAAATACTATTTGCCGTCATTATCATGGCTTTGTGATGTCAGACTTTGCTTAATTTATTTAGGGATAAAGATCTGCCCTCCCCTCCTGTTGCCATTTGTTTTGATTTAATCGCTTCGCATTTGCAACTGTGCAATTAATCCCAAGCCTCTCTACACCTATTCCGTGTTTTGAAGCCAACCCGTTACACGTCATTCTCGAATAATGGGCGACTTGGACATTGAGCGGGAGGTCCCGATCATGAGGGTCAATAGTGCACATCACGGTGTATCAACCTCGGAGACTGAACCTTCGGAGAAGATGGCAGATTTGGATATAGACGAGGAAGAAAAGGCACGAAGAATCACCGAAGAAGACCTACAAGGTCATCGTAAGCAAGTATGGAACACAATATCTCCCCCCAATCCCCGAATTCTCCCAGGCGGCGGCTTTGTTAGGTCGTCGCCGTCAATTCCTCTCTGATCTTGCGGTAGACTTACAGCGGGTTCCTCCTCGTCTGGCTCAGCTTCCAAGCTACTGGAGTCATCTACGGTGACATTGGAACCTCTCCACTATACGTTTACTCGTCGACCTTTTCCAGCCAGCCCTCGTGGGATGACCTTGTCGGTGCTCTATCCATTATTATATGGTCCCTAACTATGATCGTTACGGTCAAATACTGCTTCATCGTCTTAAACGCCGACGATGATGGCCAAGGAGGCACCTTTGCGCTATACAGTCTCCTGGCAAGGTACACCAATATCGCACGAAACAAAGATCCCAGAGAAGCCGCCATGATACGCATGGAGAGATACCACACCAACGATCTCAAGCCTGGTGCTAAGAGTCTCCGCCACTTCCTTGAGAACTCCAAGTTCTGTCAGATTATGCTGCAGCTCATTGGTGTCCTTGGAGTATCCATGGTCATGGCCGATGGTGTTCTTACACCAGCGCAATCTGTCCTCGGTGCCATCCAGGGTCTTGAAGTCGTCAAGCCTGACTTGTCCGTCTCGGCCATCGTTGGAATCTCGTGCGCCATCTTAGTATTGCTCTTCCTTATCCAACCATTTGGAACTACTAAGCTTGGAACTAGCTTCGCGCCCATCGTGACTATCTGGCTCCTCTTAAACATGGTTACCGGCATCTACAATCTTGTCAAGCATGATCACACGGTCCTCAAGGCCTTCAGTCCCTCTTATGCCTTCACTTATCTTGTCCGCAACGGAAAGGATGGGTGGACTTCTCTGGGCGGCTTGCTCTTGGCATTTACTGGCGTAGAGGCACTCTTTGCCGACTTGGGCGCTTTCAGCAAGCGTGCCGTGCAAATCTCGTGGCTTTGTCTGACTTACCCGTGCTTGCTCCTTGCGTACACTGGTCAGGCTGCGTTCATTTCGACTGACGAGACACAAACGGCCTTCACAAACCCATTCTTCAAGACTCTGCCCCCGCACACACTGTACTTCGGTTTAGTTATGGCCATCCTCGCGGCGATTGTCGCATCGCAAGCTATGATTACATCGGCTTTTCAGCTTCTGACCCAGATTATGCGTCTTTCGTATTTTCCCCATATCAAGGTCGTTCATACAAGCAGAAAGTTCTCCGAGCAGGTATATATTCCACTGGCAAATTGGCTGCTAATGATTGGTACGGTCATTGTCACTGCTGTATATAGCAACGTATGTCTTCTGACCTTCTATTTAACCTTTCTTGACTGACCAACTGTATAGACCACATCTCTCGGTAACGCCTACGGTGTCTGTGTTATTGCTGTTACCTTCAGTAAGTGTTTGCCCGCTCCTGGCAGTGTCCATTAGGCTAACGCAGCTCATAGTTACAACATGTATGGTTGCTCTTGTTGCAATCCTCGTCTGGAGACTGCCTTTCTACATCGTCTTGCCCGTCTGGCTGATCTTTGCTGCGCTCGACGGCGCATACCTCTCATCCGTTCTACAAAAGGTCCCACAGGGCGCATGGTTCACCATTGTGCTGGCTGCCATTCTTTGTTCCGTCTTCACTCTCTGGCGATTCGGCAAAGAGGCTCAGTGGAAGGCCGAATCGCTGGATCAGCTTACGCTTGCAACTCTTGTCAAGTCAGACCAAGCAACCTCAGGGTCAACATCTAAGTCTCTGGTCTTAAACGACATGTTTGGTGGCATGCCCATCACGACTGTGCCCGGCTTGGGCATCTTTTTCGACAAAGCTGGAGACACAAAGCACCTGCCCGCATGCTTTACACATTTTGTCATCAAGTTCGCTGCCCGGCCATCTGTTGTCATCTTCTTCCACATGCGACCTCTCACTGTGCCTTCAGTGCCCCTCAAAGAGCGCTATGTTATTACGCACAGGAGCGGTCTTATCAACTCCTACAACATCACTCTCCGTCACGGTTATATGGACGATGTGTTGCACCCGGGCCTCGCGCGCGAATTGGTAGGACAAATTGAGCTGACCATCTCCAACGGTCGTCACCCTGATTTTACGGAGCTTGAGACACTACGGGCAGCATATGGATCTCAGATGGTGTACATTCTTGGAAAGGAAGCTATCAGAGTGAAGAGTGGCGGTTCCATGACCAGCCGTGTCGCTGGATTCTTCAGAGGAGTGGTGTTGTGGATATTCCTGTGGATGAGGGAGAACTCGCGCACGAAATTGGCAGACCTCAATATTGATGCTGATAAGCTGATTGAGGTGGGATTTTTGAAGGAAATTTGAATCGCGGATTGCTTCCCACCTCATTATACTTCCATGTACTTATTTAATTAGTCTGAGAATTTGAGAGTTGCTGCAACCCTTCTTTGATGTTTCGCCCTCCTCGTCACCTGAATTCATGTAGTGCCACCATAGCCCTTGTTGTATATTCTAATTGACTCGGGTCCTCATATGAAGTTTTAAGATACCTCAGTCGTCACAGGCAGACATTAACATTACTTCAAATTATCCTCCATATCGTTTACCCTCCAAATATCGAACCCATTCTAGTACACGGAGCTTAGCATTTTGTGGAACTCATTCCATAAATCTTCCAGCTCTTAGTCGGAAATAAGGACGCACGACCCAGTGACGGGAAATCTACGGAAGATACTCGTGCGCCCTTATAGCTCAGCGGTAGAGCGTTGCACTCGTAATGCAAAGGTCCATAGTTCAATTCTGTGTGGGGGCAGATGTTATCTTTTTGCTCCTCTCACGAAGGTTTATAGTGGTTGAGAGCTACGTATAATACGGCGGACGATGAGGAATATGCTTGCGGATAAGGTTTATGGTAGAATTGTAGAGAAAACACTAGCGAGGAACAAAGGTCGGATAGCCCTCTGAGTAGCAACATTAGAAGAAGAAGAAAAAACGCAAACAAAGCATTGCATGTGGCAGTTGATAGAAGGAGAATGGTAGCTTAGAGAGATATTTCTTGAAGTCATGTAGCTGCGAGAATATTGTCCAGGAACTAGGCAATCCCAAAGCCACTAACTAGACTTGTCCTTGCATGACCCCGGATCTTGCGACTCTAACGTTGATGGCTTGCTAGTTGCCAGAACGCACGTGGCCAGCGATGAGATGATCAAAGATAAGATGGATATGGTGACTTTGAGACTCCGAGTAAATAAAAGCTAAAGGCTTATGTGGTGAACATGAAAAGCGTATGAGAGGTGATTTCCGTTCGTTAGTAGTTGGACTATCGGCCTGCCATGGACAGGATAATGGAATAGTAAGCGGGAATACAAGGGGCAAAGCGAACGGTGACACACGGGTAAGATTCGCGGAACAATCAGTACTCTAGTTGCTTACACTATTCTAATTCAGCTGCAGCAACGGCTCCATTGACATGTACCCTTGATACATTTTAATACGTAGCTGACTCATGCAAAGACATCGTTCGATTCACCCTGTATACACATGCACCTATATAGTCTTAAAAGATTAGAAGTCCTGGCTCTTTGCTGACCTCGGGACCCAAAAAATCGCCGAAAGGGTGAACCGCTAAAAGATCTTTGATGGATCGGCCTCCGAATCAGTAAAAGAATCCTTGTCAACCGAACTGGGGTTTTGAGCAACTCGTACCAGTCGGCATGCTTACCCGCAGAAATATTATTTTATGGCGTCGCTCTATACACGATTTTCGGCGGTAAGCTGAACAAACAGACTTGTAAAATAGTAATCCAGATTGCAGGGGAGTAAATATTGAGCTGTTGTTTATGGCTAGAAAAGGGGTAAAGAGTCACTATTGCGACGCTTTTCAAAGTCTATAAATACCCTATATTGCAAACACACACAGCGGCTCCTTGCTGACTCTTTGAAGCCACTCGTGGACTTTCTACTCGCGGCGCACAGGCTGGATGCCTGTCTATTCTCAGTTGATTAGAGCCTGTCCCCAGTTTACAGACTAATTTGGGCTCAATATGGAAGATAAGGAAAGTCTCTCTAACTCAAGCGGAGCTAAGGATGGCACGCACATTCATGTGTCTGGTGTTTTACGAGTGGAACCAAATCCAAAGCAAGAAGCCCGAGTGGTGAGGAAAATAGACTTATAGTGAGATAAATAATTCTCATAATAGATGAAATACCTGGTTCTCTACTAACTCAGTGGTAGCATCCTTCCTTTGATGGGCATTTGTTACATGCTGCAGCTTATGGATAAGTCCACCCTCTCATACGCTACCCAACTTGGCATCCTGAAAGATCTTGTAGGTCAATACCCCGGACACTCTTCATTCAAATAAATACAACAGAGAAGAAAGCCTAATTTTAGCATACCCGTTGCTGACAAGTCTAGAAACTTCAAGGTTCGCAATATAGTTGGACATCGTCAATATTCTACTTTGGATACCTCTTTTGGAGTTTCCCCAGTTCATATCTCGCTGTGCGAGCCCCGCTGGCAAAATACGTCGCCAGTACAGTAGTTCTGTGGGGAATTGTGTTGATGTGCCATGCAGCGACTAAAGATTATGCCGGCCTGATGACTGTACGATTCTTCTTGGGAGTCACGGAGGCTGCAGTGGGCCCAGGTTTCTCGTTGATCGTAGGACTATTCTACAAGCGCGAAGAACAACCAGCGCGGTAAGTAGATGACAGTCTTCACAATTCGAACACGGACTAAAACAGAATAGCATGCTCATCTGGTTTACGGGAAATGCTGTGGCCAATATTCTCTCTGGTATTATTGCTCATGGAGTCGGAGAAATCACCACTAGCAAGATTGCGGCTTGGAAGCTTCTTTTCCTGATTCTAGGCGCAGTAACCACCTTTTGGGGTATCGTTCTGGTGTTCTTGCTCCCCTGCTCCCCATCAGAAGCAAAGTTCCTCACTCCAGACGAAAGAGCTTTATGTCTGCAACGTACAATTGCAAACAAGACCGAAATACTGGAGAAATCCGAGTTCAAAATACCCCAGATGGTGGCAGGCCTCCTAGATCCTCAGGCTTGGCTTTTATTCTTTGCCATGTTTACGGTTTCCGTTGCTAATGGCGGTATTTCCGCAGTATGTGTCCCTTAGAGTGAAATTTGTGTTGGAGGTTTCCAGGCTAACATAAGCGTAGTTTGGAAGCATCTTTGTCGCTGCTTTCGGATTCAGTCCCCTCGCAGCGGTTCTCATGCAAATGCCATCTGGCGGTATCCAGCTCGGCGCCATGATCCTATCCTCTATCCTGGCGGCATATACGAAAATTCCGCGTACCATTATTATGGTTTTCATGACTATCGTTTCGCTTGTTGGTATAGTAATGGTATATGCTCTACCTTCAGAACAAAAGTGGTCACGCCTAGGAGGATCTTGGATTACAACTACCTATGTTGCTACCACCCCACTGCAGCTCAGCCTCATCACATCGAATGTGGGAGGATTTACAAAGAGATCAACTGTGTCTGGCATGCTTTTTGTTGCATATTGCGTGGGGAATATTGCTGGACCGCAGTTCTATTCCACTGATCAGGCTCCGAGGTACTCTGTAAGTTATGTAGTCTTGATGCACAAGACGCCCTCTTTCTAACCGATGTGATGTAGAAAGGGATTAGAGCAACGCTGGCTGGCTATGGATTGGCCACCTTTTTTACTTTGGCCTTGTTCCTCTATTATATCTTCGAGAATAAGCGACGTGATGCGAAGTACGGCTTGCCAGCTAATGTGTCGGTATCTATGTCGGAATCCGAGGAGCAGGAATTGGAAGTTTCGAATAAGACGGACCGCGAGTTGACAGATTTCCGATACATATTGTGATGTTTGGATCGCAGTATTATCGTTTCGATGCTATGAATGATGTATGTTATAAACCAGCAATGAAACTCACATGTATCAACGGGTCAATTTCTTCGACGGAGATATAATTTTTTTTTCAAGACTATTGCATTTTTTTTGGAGCATATGAGTGCACAGCTGATCGAAAGAAAAAGAAAAAAAGCCTGGCGCCATGTTACTCGACATCTCGCGTCTTGTTTAGGGCGTATATGGTCGGAGATAATTAAGTATCACCGGCGTCGGATGATTTGTTGTTCTCCGTATGCTATGCGGAGATGACAAGATAAAAAGCTAAAACGTCAAGCTCAATTAGGAAATAATCGAGCGCGGCGCTATTAGTGATTACTGATCACGGAATTGAATGAGAATCGAAAAGTAAGGCGCCCAGTCTAGCAAAAGAATCTCACGCAACCCAAGTCTTCCTGTCTACGACGCATGCTTATGGGCTCTGCGAAATCAAGTTTTATTATAATATTTTATGCTCGAACGATAAAGTCCTCAACGGAAGTCGTTGGACACAACACAGTGGTTTAGAAAAGCCACCCCTTTTTGGTGGTGCATCGTGAAATAGATCGGGGTACCAGTTGGCCGATGGGAATAAGAAGATGGCGGTAAGTTTAATCCACCCCTGTGGCGATCAACTTTGGGGGCCAGATTGGTAATGGAAATGTCGGAAGAAAACATCGGCAAAGGAGAAATTTCCTCTTACAGCAGTATCAGCGTGAATCTAAGCTGGGAAAACGAGGTTAAACGAGATTTTTGAGATATATGCCTATGTAGGAGGTTAATAGTATGTGGGTCGATGGCCATGTTACCTAGGTAAATAGATGAAGTCAGCCCGTGCCAAAAGCCAGCTGAAATAGTTTCCTTGTATCAGCCTTGAAGTTTCTTTTTATCATTACGTTTTGAGAATCGCACGAGATTCTCATTCTGAAACTATTGCTCCGATCCCGTCGGTAGACAACTACAAGCTGTTGTGTTGTAGATGCTCTGTGTTAGATACGCTGCAACTGTCTATTCTTCGAGATGAGCAGTCACATAATAGAAGACTTTGTTTTTCGAACGTGCAGGTTGGCTGAAAGTGGCTGACGCTAGAATCTGCCTTACATCTCCCTCCATCGAACAACATCTTCCACAAAACAGCCTCACAACACGATAGTACTCCATAGTGTCGCAACCCTCATGCATCTCTATCGCGGACCGCTGCTGTTATTAAGCTGTCAAAAGCCAGTCTCGGCCGAGCCCCCACAGATCAAGCGTCCACTTAGTCACCTTGGCGGTTTATGATCCCTTGAAGAGTCTAGCTTCGTATCAGACTTCCCCAATCAGCTCGCCGGTTGTTCGCCATCGGTCTTCGGCTTGCCATTCCGGTCCGTACAAACGGCTCCACAATATGTCAACGCCCTTTGGCCGCCGCCAGCTAAAAGCATTGCTCTCGGCTTATGCTTCTATCTTGAACGAGCAGTTCGTCGTATATTGCCTATATTGGTATCCAGCACGTTAGAGCAAACACCATGAAGGTTCGGAAGTTAACCGTCTGTCATACATGCAGGGCACGGAAACTGGGGGTGAGTTCTTACTCGTACACTGAATTTGCCCAGTTTGGAGAAATGCATCTCTCATCTACGATCTGACATCTACTTGATGTCTTGCATCTCGGTAATATTTACTAAATCTGGGATTCTCAGTGTGATGGAAAACGACCCTCATGCTCGCAATGCGCAGGGACGAAGATCAAGTGTGGAGGGTATCAGTATGACCTCGTCTTCATACCGTCCCAGTTATCCATAGGATCATCGACAAAATCCAAGACGCGCAAGGATGGAAAGGTCGGAAAGAAACGAAATGACTGCATAAGGCCACGGACTAGCACTTCCACGGACAGCAGCGACGAAGTATTCCAAGAAGCCAAGCCAATAACCAAATATGACGCGGCACCACTTAGGCCCTCGCTGGCTTGGCCATTCCAGGATATCATCTCGTTGGTTGTACAGAACTTCTCACCAACGGTGCTCTCTAGCAATTCGGCATTTATGAACTGGGATGTGGACATTTATCCTCGCGTATGTGGAGCTTGGATCGAGCTTCTGCCGGTTCTGTCCATGACCCGGAGATATGAGATGGCTCTGTCTTCATCAGTCAAGGCCCTTGCCGTATCCATTCTGTCCAGGGGCCATAACGGGATAGCGCCGATCTCAGATGCTCTGACGGCGCATTGCTCCGCATTGCATTCGCTTCATGACAGTCTGCATCATATAGCACACACTGCCGATTCTGACGTCTTGGCGGTGGCCATCATGTGCCTAATGATCTCGGAAGTACGTGCCGAACCCGTTTACTTACTTTATTCTGTGGCTCCTGTTTCCGAGAAGCTGACAAGGTTTACCTTTTATAGCTTATCCTACCCACTGCAATCTCCAGCAGCGCGGCTCATGCTGCCGGCTTAAGCGACTTGATCCAGCTGCATAGTCCAGAAGCTTACTCCTCCGGGCCGTCCCACAGGATTTTTATCGGTCTTCGCCCGGCTATGGTATGAGCCACTCTTTTATTTGAACCTATAATTTACAATTATTGAATGTTCAACTAGATAATTCACTCGATTCGAAACAAGCAGCCCACATTTCTAGCCTCTCACGAGTGGAGGACAATTCCGTTTCAACATGTCAAAGCAAACTCATTCCACGCCCTCATGACCGAAGCTACCGCAATTCCCTCTATTTTGGTGGATATCGACCAGCTCAAATATGGCTCTCCCAATGCAAATTCGCCTCATGCTGTCTTCGAAGCTCTCAAAGACCTTCTTGACGCCCTAGTCAACTGGAATGTCTCTTTCCAAAATCTCACAAACAAGCCATCCTTCCGCATCCTCGGCAAAGGCCCAGAAAAAGCTCACGTGTGGTTTCCCGATATCACTACTGCCAATTCTATGACGCATTACTGGACTTTCTGGATAATGTGCATCGTGTACATCAGAAAGCTCAGAGAGGACTACCCGGAGCTGAGAGACGAAGAACTGTTGATCAGCGGAGAGAGTCCGGAGAGCCCCATCATCACAGAAGTGGCGATCCAAATGTCAACATGGATCTTCCAAAGCATTGAATATCTGGTTCAAGACGAAATGAGACTATTTGGTGCCATTTCTGCAACACTACCAACAAGGATAGCCTATCAATTCCTCCGGTATAATCACTTCTACGATCAGGAATTGATATCATGGTGTGAAAGAGTGATTCATGGCATTAGAGATCGAGGATACGATTATATTGCCCAGTATATCCTGGACGATGATGGGGTGTGATACAAAGTGGTGAGGGGGAAAACAAGTCACTTCATTCCTCTGTTATCAACAGTAACGCTCAGATATAGACTAGATACAGCATTCTTTAGACGTGTTTCCAAGGCCGCACTAGACCTTCAATACCATTTGACTTTTAGAAAAACACCTTCTTCTCACCACGGGGCAACCAGAAGACCTTCTCGCTGACGCCCGCCTCTGCAAAAGCCTTTTCGGCTGGCTCCCTGCCCTCACTAAAGTGGCCCCATCCCTCAAAGTGCATGGGCACAACCTTTTCGACATTGGCATCCAAAATAAGCTGCGAAGCCTGCTTACCATCCAAAGTGATTGGCATAGGCTCAGGTCCACCCAGGTCAACAGCCGCTCTGCCAAGGTTGAGAAGAGCAAGGCTGATGTGATAACCCTTGAGGCTGTTGGCAACATCTTGGTTGTAAATGGTGTCGCCAGAGAAGTAAATGGCATTTGGCAGGCCATTGGTTGTTCCGAAGTCGGCCGAGGTTACAAGGAAGCCGATGCACTCACCTCCCGGCAAGTGTTCGGCAGGAGTGGCGATGATCTCAAACGTTTTGCCTCCTGCAACGAGGGTGGCCCTATCACCGGCATCGAAACCCGTGACGATGGCCTTGTCTCTAATGTTCTTGGCGCCGTCTTTGGTGGTGAATACCTTCTTGCCTTCAAGAACCTTTCGCCCAACCTCGTCAAGGTTATCGGGGTGGTCCTCGTGGCTGAGGAGGACAGCGTCGATCTCTGGGAGGTCTTCAGGCTTAATAGCGGGGTCCTGGGTCGCCTTGAGTTGGACAACAGTGAGGTCCCATTCGGTGCCAGCAGCAGCGAAGAGAGGATCGGTCAAGAAGGTGACATTGTCAATCTGAAGAAGCGCAGTGGCAGTGCCAATGTGGGTAACGCTGACGGAGCCCTTGAAGGAAGACATTGTTGTTTATTGGACTTTGGTTTTGGGACAAAGATACAATTCTCGAATTGTCAACTATGTATGAGCTTGAATTGCGTGCGCTGTTTGAATGGCTCTTTTCGATTCAAGTGGAAGACAAGCAGTTATTTAAACTTTCACAACTCGACAACCCCGCCAAGGACTGAGCTCGGGAGAATTACCTAAAATCCCCAGAACTCAACTCACATCATAGCAATTCAAGTTCCAATCATAAACATAATTGAGTGTTAATAATCATGATAAATGCAAATACTCTGTCTGATGACTCGGATTATCAAATCCTCCTCGTCTCCCCCGCCGTTCTCGAACAAGAGAATCGTCATGTTCGCCCTGACTTATACCAAATCCAAAGTCTTGGCGGATAATGTTACTATAAGCGGTTAGCGTCTTTGGTTGCCCGCGGTTAGCCCAGGCGATAACTCGCCCTCTGGACTCACTTATACCCTCAATGACGTTCAAATTTGAAGAATTTCCGTGGTATTCTTGGTGTGTCATTAATGCGTTAATAATTGAACATTCCATTAGTTTGATTATGCGAAGGATGATGGGCCTCTCAGTTTATATGATCATTATGGTCTAAGAGGGTGTCGAGTATCAAGGGGACTAGAGGCATATCGGTAGTTGAGAAATGACAACTGCCGAGTCTCTAGAAAGGTGCAACTAATTGTAGGTAACATAATTTCTTCCTCCTGATTTTGTTAAAGTTGGATTATTTCCCCTTCGTGGAAGTCTTTTAAAGTAGAGGTTATCTGTGATAGCCTACTTCCCAACAAGTGGACATCATCTTCGTATCCCAACGGCAATATTGTTGCCTTTGGAGGCGACGCTAGGCGCTGATATGCAAGTATGAGTTACAAGTCTAATAGAGGATGCAAGACGTTCATATACGCATGTGATATAAGCTTTGCTCTGCTAATCAGGAGAGACATGTCTTCGGCATTTAATCACTTTGCTATATCGAGCACTAACTTAAGCTTAATACGCCAAGCATAATTCGTGATCAATTTCTTCTTTTTTTTATGGGACATATTGTCGCCGTTTGTGATAGAAGCTTGTGTTCTCCGGTGGATTGATGCAGTGTTTTCTGCAGCTGGGGGGAAATCATCTTAGGCAGGTCGCAATAATATGAGTATACAGATATGACAATACGACTTATCTACTTGATGGCTAATTACTGAAACACAACAATCTCCTCTTCATTGATGATGGTTTCTTTGTAATGAGGTATAAAAATAGAGAATTAGATGGTTAATACAGTTCCTGCCCAAATGAGTGATCGTGGAGGTTCAGATTCCCCCTCTTCGGCCATATCCATCCTCCAATCGTGCAATAAGACGAGTCCTGGTTCCACAGCAGGAAATCCTTCCATTATTCTTCCAATATCGGTCATCGTTCTCATTATCAATGGTGTGGGTGTTCTTGCATAAGCAACCAACACATCTTTAATCGCCTCTTCCTTCTGATACTCCAAGACTCCATGGGTAAAGCTAACCAAGCTCCCCGGAGCAAGATTTTGACGCAAGGTATTGAGAATACCGCGGTCGACATCAATATCAAAGAAGTGCAAGAGACCCATCATGACAACGCCCACTGGCTTTGAGAAGTCAATGAGATTGCGCGTCTCAGGGTGGTTCAAGATGGGCTCTAGTTCTAGGACCGACCCTTGAATAAATGCTGTTGATGAGTTTCCGCTGAGGATCTGCCGCCCTTGAACGACAGCTGACTCGTCAATGTCGACATAAACGACACGGGCATTGGGGTTTACCCTCTGGGCCACTTGATGGGTGTTATCAGCACTTGGTAGCCCCGAGCCGATATCAATGAACTGGTCGATGCCTTGGTAGCACATGTACCGAATTACGCGTCTGAGAAAATGGCGACCTTCGGCCACGATTTCGATGATGTTGGGGAGTGCTTCTTTGACTGCCGCCACGGCGGCCCTGTCTGAAGCATAGTTGTTTTTCCCACCAAGATAGAAGTCATACTGAATTTAAGTTAACTCAACTTCAATCCTACAATTTCTATTTGATTCAGAAATGTGAGATATACCATGCGAGCGACAGAAGGTCGTGAGACGTCAACACCACTGGGAGGGTTGGGATCCATGCTGAACTGATGTGAGTTATTGAAAAGTTGATTGTTTAATTATTAGAAGCGTGTATCTTCGGATAGCGAAAAAAAGATGTTCACATGCAAATAAAAGCTGATATAGCTTTGTGATTGTTGCAAATTCTCGAAACTGCTCAAAACAAGTCGCTGGTTTTCTTCGCTGATACTTTGCCACGCAGAAGAGAACACTGTACAAAAGGCTGTGAGGCCGAGGGTTATATAGCAACAGGAAAACTTAATTTCGCATATTTTACGAGAGTCATAACTTCGTACGACCCTAATTGCCCATCAATCAGATTAATGAACAAGCTAATTGTGGAGATTGTTGGTTCAAACATGTAGCGCTTATAACCGCAACTGGAGTCCAATTCTAGTGCTCACATCAGACACGAGCGTGGAGACAACTTGATGATACTGTACGAAATATTTTACACGCAATTGCTGTAAAATGAACTCTCTCAGCTTGAGAAAAACGAATCATCCACGGTGTTTTCCACTGTCCAATTGCTACAAATTGGTTCACCTACCATCAGTCGATAAAGCAACCTTTATCATTTTGAATTTCTGTACGGAGTATCTAAACAGTAGGCTATCCTAATATTTAGCAATGGACAACAGGATGCTCTAATAACTCCATACTGTGAGTCCCAAGCCAGAAATCGTGACGATCTGGTTCACGTAACGCTAGCCTGTCTAAGTAATAAGAGGTGCGCCGTAGCAAAGGAACCAGTAGACAACTCAGTCTTCCTCCGACGGCCGATGTTGGGGATTCTTCTATCTGCAGCTAATGAATGCAGGGTGACAAGACTAATAGAGAATTGCGGAGAAAAGGAGCTTTTCTCACTCCCCAGTAAAAGAACTTGATTTGCTTGACAGCTCGGGAACGAAGAACGTCCCAGGCAGGAGTTGACGATCAAAGACGAAAGCGCTAGGGTTGCGTAAACGACCTAACCAATTACAATGCCTCTTTCAAGGCTGGTTTAGCATCCAATATATCCTCGTGAACTCGACTGTTTAGAGCATCGCCTCGACATAAACGTCATGACCCCCACTCAAACTTTCCAAGTCAATTCGAGTTAATTCTTTGCTGATAGGTCATATGATCATCAACTGTGGCCGCTTCGAACCTTGTCATTTCTTGTTATGACTCTTAGATTTCGCAGTCTTTTAAAATCTGACCCATTGTCCTCAACTAAAACCTGCCCAACCTGCTTCGGCTTCTGAATGCATTAATGCGAAGATGGCTATGTTAAGCCTTAGCTGCGGGCGATCGTCAGGCTCATTGTGCTAGGTGGCCATTTTTTCATCATATGCCAATTGGATGCTCAGCACCCTCTCCACCCTCAGTGCATGATACCAAATGGATGAAAATGACTGAAACTTAGGATACCCGCCGGGTATCGGCTATCCCGGCTATTGTTTTGATCAACTGATCATGCACAGCCGACCTGAGCTAGCCATAATTTTGATGACTTAAGCTCGTAGCTTACATAGCGCCCTATATGAACATGTATTCTAGAATTGATACGGTAGGTGATATAAAAGTTTGCTCCATAGAGACAATAATCACTCATGCGTGTGTTTAAGTAGAGAAGCAAGCTTTAATGACTACGAGATGTGCGCTACAAACACAGGAGTGACGAGTATATAAGACTGGGTTTGGAATTAGAAACATTGCTATTGGATTGGACTTAATAGTTCAATTCCATACTATTTCGACTACCTCTTTATATCAGATCTCGCTTCTCAGTTGTGGTCACGTGTCGTCTTTGTCCTTCAATATGTTGAGCAAGGGCAGCTGAACTTGCCTTAACCTATTCGTCGGCATAATGTGGAAATCCAAGCTAAGTAATGTTGTCATGTATATTGTCTACGATTCGCTGTCTGTTTAGTTGCAATTCGAGGATGAGTAAACTGCTCGTTTGTGTTGGGATATATAGGAGCAAGTTTTTCCCATTCAGTGTATCTTGTCTACTTATTGATCACACTTAGTTATAAAACATGGTATTGTATATGGATCATATGAATCATATGAGATCCTCAATAGTATCACTGGCTCGGTGTGTGCGGACTTATGAATTCATTTTACTCTTTTGTATGTCTATGTTAGCCACGGGTGGGCCTTAGGTATATACATCGCGGCCCATGAGAAACCCTGTCTCATCTTCTCGCTGTTTTATATCGCTAGTTATCCAAGCCAGGGCAGTTCTCGGAGGTGGTGCTGGTAATCTTGTTGTACGGCGAAGGGTCTGTCCAGATCAAGTTAAACGAGTCATCAGGGTAGTCAGGACCCTTCTTAACACCCAGAGATTCGACAATGTTGGTAAGTTCATTGTGTTCCCAACTAGACATTCTGAGTTAGTGGCGTTCATCATCAATCTAGGTCACAAACTTGTCTAGAAAACTTACCAGATGAGGATGTTGCCGGAACCCGTGTAGTCATTGACGAGGTCAGCAACGCAGTCGGACTTGGTCTTGCCACAGCTTGTGTCAACGGTCAGGCCGAGGTCGTTGGCCAACGGAGTGACAGTGTTGAGAGCTCGGATTCGGGCGCCATCTGTATTTGACTCAATTAGTTGATTCGCTATACCAAAAGCAAGTCGCCTCATAATCGGCAGAGAGGAGATACATACCCTTGGGCTTCTCGGCGATAATGTACTGAATGTTGTACTGAGAACTGGCACCAAAGACGTTTCTCAGGCACTGGGCGCGCTGCACTCCCTGTGCGCTCAAGTTGGGATCGTCATCATCATCGGGCTTCTCGCCGTGGCGAATGAGGTAGACGGTCTGGGCAGAAGCCAGAGCGGCTCCAATGAGGAGAAGAAAAGCGGCCTTCATTTTTTTGCAGGTTTTCTTTCTGTTGTATGGGAGAGCTGAGGAAATGATCTGTGTTGCACTCGGGACGGAGGCAGTATTTATATTGCGAGCTCATGCCATGGCGAGTGTAACGCCAGAGTCCCTCGTATCCTCCCTATCCCAGCTGAGAGATCTTCTGTTCCTTCTTATTTGAGATGTTTCGGCCGGCTACCGGAGCGGTCTTGTGCGCTATATCCTAATCGCGACCGATGCCCGTGGCGACGACTAGGAAATGGGGAGGGATCGACATGTAAGTTTCCGAGCAAACACAATTGGTGGATCACTGGCTCGGAAAACGGCAAAATGAAGTTTATGCGATCTTATTCATGTTGAGGATAGTAATAGCAATCTCCTTTGCTTTTTATAATAGTCCTCATCAGGACCCTAAGTGAAGCTTCAAAAGCATGATCAAGCAAACGTAACTGCTTGTGACGAGTCTATGTCGATTTTCTCGCGGCATCGCATCTCAGCGGCATATGCGCCTCTCAACCCCACGGTACCACGGCTCGTCCCATTTTAGCCCCGAGCGGCTCCTCTTATGCCTTGTGGCCGCAAATCATCCCGCGTAACACGGGGATGCTACGCTCTATCTCATTGGAAGAAGCGCGCCAAGCAGCGACAGCATACAGAGAATCTCGGTAGACGCTTTGGGAAAGGAAGACGGACAGTGATTTACTTGCTGTCTTGCTAATCATCATTAATCCAATGACGATCGATATGCATAGGTATTTTGCGGTTTTTGTTTGTTTGTTTGTTACGAATTTCTATGAAACGCAATCCGGCTTTAGGCGGGGTGTGGGGGATACAGACTGGAAGCGGAAATGTTTGCACGGGTGCAACATCGCGATCAGAACTTTCCAACATTCGTACCACTTCCAGCATGGCAATTGTTATCAAATCAGTGGGAAAGTTTCGCCTCTCGGTCTAGGAGCTTCCAAATTGAGAGTTTTGTGCAGTTTTTGTAGGCAAATCGGGATCTTTTTGCTTGGGTAGCATCCCATTTATCCAGATATGTTCACCTGCCCGAGCCAAGGTTGCACATGTGAGTAATAGTAACATGCAGGTTTGAGACAATGCGACTCCACGCAATATACGAGCATCAATATTGCAACCCTCATATGGTAAATGCACTCAATATATTCGGAAGATGGCTAATTCATCTTTTGTCTATTCATATCTCTTGTCAAACTCCGCTCTCGCACTCGCAGCAATGTCATCGTCAAGTAGAACCCTAAGAGCAAGCATTGCCATGCCCTTGCCACTCTTCATTGCCACCTCGTGAGCTTCGTCTGTACCTGCAGCAGCGGCGAACTCGCGGCTATGGAGAGCAACGTTTGGCCCTGTTTTGATACCGAATCCACCGTGGATTCCAGGCACCACATGAGTCACGTTGCCCATATCAGTAGAAGCGTTGAAGCTCTCCGGTAGGCTTATCTCGACCCTTTCGCCCAGTTTGCCCATGTCTTCCGCATAAACTTTGCATAGCGTGGGGTTGGAAATTACATGCTCATACGTCGCAGCTCTGTGTCCCAGTTTATCAGAAAAAACAGCAAATCGTAAGAAATTTGGGGTGAGCAATTAGTAGTACTCACGGGATGTAATTGACTTCGCAACCTGTTGCAGCGCCAGCTGCCTCTATGCAAGCCTTCACTCGCCTCACCAGCTTCTCCCCACGTTGGCTGGTAGGGCTTCGGACATACCAATTCATCCGCGTGTAATCGGGAATCACATTTGGAACCGTGCCGCCTACCTCAATCACACCATGCATCCTCTCATCAGGGCGGATCTGCTGGCGCAGCATAGACACATGGTTATAGGCTGCTACGGCAGCATCTAGAGCGTTGACACCGTTCCAAGGCTCACCAGCTGCATGAGCGGTTACTCCGCGGAACTCGACGCGGAACTTGTGGCTGGCGATGAGATCAAATGCAGCAACTCCAGAGATACCGCTGATGCCGTTGCTATTTATGCGATTGACAGATATAGGGTGAGCCATTATAGACGCGGCAATGTCTTCTGCAGGGCTGAAGGCGCCGGCTTCAATCAGCTTTGCCTTGCCGCCGCCTCCCTCCTCAGCGGGCGTTCCCAAGATTCTCAATCGGCCAGGAACGTTCAGCTTGGAGAGAGCATGAGCCGCACCTAGAAATGCAGCTATAGAGGATGTGGCGATCAGATTGTGGCCACAGCCATGGCCGATGTCCGGCAGAGCATCGTACTCGCAGCACACAACAACCTGACGACCTCCCGAACCGATTGTGGCCTCAAAGCTTGTATCAAGGCCCCAAGTTTTGCGCTTTACGTCAAATCCAAGTTTTTCCAGAAAAGAAGTAATTGTGTCATGTGCACCGAATTCTTTATAAGCAAGCTCCGGGTTGTCGTGAATTGTCTGATTGACTGTGCGGAGTTGAGGGCTCAGTTCGTCAAGGTGGGAATTGACGAGCTGCCGTACTTGCTCAATATCAACCTTGGAAGCCATCCTTGATATTCCAGAGGGTGTGAAAAGTGCGCAGAAAATTTGATTAAATCAATGCAATGCTGCTTTGCAAATGAAGATGTGAAGCAAAGGTTGAGCAGCTTTTGACGCATACACGTAGATATACCTGAGCTATGTCATCGATGGTTCGACACTTTTTGTCTCTAAAAGTGGGAGCGATCGATTGGCTAATCTGGTATCGTCACCGTGATTGGATCTCTAACCATTCAATACCCATCATTATTACCGACCATCGGCTTCCTGGCTAGCGCCGTGCGGAGTATCAGCTTCTAGCCTTGGATGTGATTCTCGTGTGGCGCCAACAAGGCAGAGTCGAGGCTCATTATTGATCAAGATTGTTAGCGGCGGCTGAGGCTGCCGACGGTCGGCAACGCAGCCTCACTCTGGGTGCACGAGACTGCCTCCTCACAGGCCTCCTTTTCGTCATATAGTTTCTCAAGACAAAGAAGATCTCGTAGGCCCACAAAAGGGATTGATGATGCTTTTCAGAAACAACTTCTCCTCTTTCATCAACACACGCCCTTTAGTTCATACATACTACTATTAGACTTCATATCCCTGCGACCACGAGTCAAGAACCGCCGGTCAGACAATAACCTGAGTTGGGTGGTTGCCATGGATCATATCGACTCCACCATTGGCCCTCATCCAAAGAAAGGCCGCTCAAAAAACGGATGTTATACGTGCCGCATCAAGAAGGTGAAATGCGATGAGGTGCGGCCGAGATGCAAGCGCTGTATCCGTCTAAGACGGCTCTGTGATTATGGCGACTATGAGCCAAAGATCAAACACAACGACCTATTAGCCATATCTCGAGGATATATGCTAGCTGTGGAAAATTCGAAAGGATTACCAACTTGGGCACAACGCGCAGCATTAACCAGAGCTCTTGCTCTTCCAACTCAACTTCCAGAGTTTCCCAGCAGTGCGAGTTCACTAAATCTCACTTCGGCTGATCATGAGGCAATCCGGTATTTCCGTACCACCTTTGCTAGGATTCACCACACCAAGAATCCGGATTACTCACTTTTCTCCATCATATTTACCCTGGCGCAAGATGAGCCAATGGTTATGCATGCGTTGTTAGCCATCGGCGGCCATGAAATTGAGTTCCGGCGGAACAGCACTTCAGACGGAGCAGCTGATGACGCTTCTCAACTTATACAACGGGATCAAAACAAGTGGACTCCCATCCAACATTACTCGGCCGCTCTGGGCCTCTTAGCCGATGTCATCGGGTCGGCAGACGATGGTCGGCAGTTGGAGTTGGACCCCATCTGCGCGGCGTTGTACTTGATGCTTGTTTACGAGCAGAAATACGGAGACGGAACGTGCTCTGGACTATCGAATCACCTCGCTGGGGCAGCTTTGATTGTAAAGCATCGTTGCAGCAGCCTTTCAGATCAAATCTCCACACGGGGTTGGCAAGGAACACCAGTGTTGAGCAGAATGCAGCCTCAACATGATTCCCAACAACCTGGGCTGTCACTCTTTGTAATCCGGCTACTCGTCTGGATTTCTCTCTGTGATTCGACAGCTGCAACTTTTGGGCTCGGTGGCCAGTGCAATAACGAATTGAAAAACATCATGGCGCCAGACGATTCATCATCGATTGCCGGATTCGATGCGCTTCACAGATATTCAAACTCGCTATACCGCTCAATGTGGGGTGATGCCTATCCGCAAGTTGAGCTGTTGGATGATGTGGAGAATCGAGACATATTCGCGTTTCTCTGTGCATCTATGCAGCTTCGAGGCATCGTAGCTCAACTTTCTAACCTTGATGTGAACGATCTCAGACACCGCTTACCAGCAGTTGAGTCCGCTTTTCGACAAATTGACCTTCGATATGGGGAGCTGCTTGAAGTGGCATCAGATATTTCCCTTTCTACAGACAACTCACATCGTTTGGTTGCCAATATCCGTGCCTTTGTTCCTATATATCATGCTGTAAAACTCGAGCTCTTGCGCATTGCTCGGAGAAATGGCCTGACGACCAAGATGAAAATCGTGCCTGAAGCTCACATAACCGCCATAATTGATTTGGCTGTTCAAGCCGATAAACACCAAGGGGTTGAAGGCACCATTAGAGTAGCATGGCCGCTCTTTGTTGTTGCTCTTGAGACAAGCAACGTCGTACATCAGCGTTGGGTCCTTAGTCGGTTCAAAGCAATGAGCAGCTATAGTAAGAATCTGGAGCGTGCTCATCGCTTTCTTACGGAAGCTCTTAGACGACAATGTGAGGACATTGAAGTTTACAAAGACTTTAGACTGGAAAATGGCGAAGTGTTTGTTATTTAAAGTCAGTTTTAGAGGATGCAATAACCTCGGTTATTACGGGTGGCCGGAGAAGGTGGGATCATGGTGGGCAAACGTACATCTAAATGTTCTTTAGCAGAGTGACGTATGGTCACATGTTATGATAGCAACATAGCGAATTGTTTTGCATTCTCTATTGAGCTAGAGATATCTGAGAACGTTATTTCATCCGGGTAGGTATGTATTACTATTAGTATCGGTGTAAATTATTCGTGTCCTTGCTTATCTTATTCGCCCTTCGACACGATCCATCGCCTATTCGCCGGTCTCAGTATCGCTTAATGGCGGATTCCTATCAGTCCAAGGCTCAAACACTTGAGCGCCCTTTAATAATCCTCCGACGGTCTCCCATATGACCAAGAATGCAAAGAGTGACATGACCACCGCCATAAAGTCTGTCGTAGATAGATCATCGTTCGTCGCGGGCAGCGAAAGAAGAATTATGGCAACGACCAGACGCATGCCTATACGGGGCGTCTTGGACATAATCAGGCAATCTTCGTCGTGTGTGCGATAGAGCATGCCGTATATCCAAAGGCAGAACATGCCCACCCCTAGACCCCCTCCCAACAGCCAGCGCTGTCCTTCTTCGAACTCGTCTAATCTTGTGCTTATAGCGGCAATGTGACCGCCGATCAAAAAAGACGCAGAAAGTGGTAAATGAAGAAGAAAGAACGCAAAGGCCGTCCAAGCAGATCGTCGAATTGGGTGCGTCGCCTCCAAGCTGCCATCGCCGCTGACATAAATCCAGTTGAGACAAAACGCGATAATGAGAGTAAAAGCAGCTTTGGCATAGCCTAATGTCAAGCCGACACCGGCTGGGTCCCCGACAATGACGCTGTAGACAAATTCGCCTAGAATGATGATAAAGAATGCCGCCATACGGTCGATTTCGTGCGCAATGTCGACCGCTGTGCTGTATGTGAGTTTTAGCTTGCGCTTCAGCCATGGACTCAAGGTGAGCGACCAAGTGAATTCTTGGTAGAAAATTATGACTGCGACAACGGCGATTTTGGCCCCAATGCTAACATCTTCAAAGAAGAGCGGTATCGTAAGGAAGAGACCGATGAACATGAAGAAGGCCATGATGCGGGCCTGCGTGCGATGCTGGTAGCTGGCAAAAGAACAGATGAGAAAAGTGCACATGGTGGTAAACCGAGCGACGACGTATGCACCCGCCGTTGTTTGCATCGCGGATAAATCTTCATCAACCAGGCGAGCGTTATTTGCGTAGAGCACCAAGAGCGCCATGACCCATAAGATGACGAGCCGCTGTAAGAGATCATCGGTGTAGTACGAGTTCATGATCTCGCGAAGGTCTACCCAAATGTGCCATGCCGGCGCGAAGATGAGGATGTATTTGGCGAGATGGTTTCCGTCTGGGTTCTCGGCGAGGTCATCGCTGAAGTTTGCGACAATGGCGACATCTAGATCGCGACGGTAAAGAGGCTGTGTTAATTACATATACTAATTTTCCATCGGTTCATATCTCGTTTGACGTACAAAGTAGGTCGAGGAAAAGCTCAAAGCGGCCGGCTTGTCTCTCCTCTTCGCTCTGCTTCACCAGTCGGCCGTTGTGAAACCATTGAAGCGCTTTGGGCCGCTTAATCATATACCGCTCCCCAATGGTGTTTTCCTGCAGCTCGTTGCAATTCATGGTGATGATGGGCCGCCCAATGGCAAGCTAAACGAAGTTCTTCATCACTTTAGCAGCGGACGGCGCAAGGAACAAAATGAAATTAAAAGGTTTGAGATCATCTCAAGTCCACGTCGTTATCTATTCCGTTGCAGGCGTGCTAACTGCGAGCTAGTCAGAACTTAGCTCCCTTTCCGCAAGCATCAGCTCCTCTTCGTCGGTGATCTAGATAACATCTGGCTAGTTGGATACTGGCGATCATCTATTGGCTGCTTCATTAAGCACATGAGACAGTGGACGAATCAGAAGCTGGCTGCAAAAACATACACCGTGAAGCGACACACCTTTGTAGATGTATACAGCTGGCTGTGAGATACTAGCCGGGAGTAATAGACGATACAAGCAAAGCAAGGAATACCGCAGGAATTACTAAACCTACTATTTACGAGTAAAAAGTATGGCATAATAAAGGGGGTCTCAGTCGACTTAATAGAACGCTATATATGTAGGTATAGTAGGCTACAAAAGGTAGAATGATGCAGAGCTGAAAAAAAAGAGGTCAAGAGTCATGTATTAAAGCTAGAGAGATTCCAAGAGCGGGTTTCCACTTCATCTTCAAGTTTCTTCCATCTTTCATGCAATTTGCCTGGTATGCAGACAATGAATATACACCATTCCAATACCATTATTCCTGCTCTTTGCAGAATTCTCACGTGCATGAGGTACAAACGCGTATCCAACCGCATGGTAGGCCTCCCGCATCAACACGTCCTCTCAAAACAGCCGCTGTCACTTGTATGGCCGAAATTGCAACACCTGCAGGGAGGGAGGGGTAGAGGCAAACGAGAGCCAAAAAGCGTGATGTTGTTTATTTTTTTTCCTCCTTCACTTCACCTTGACCACCTTTGGTAGACCTCACGTTGTGTTTGGTGTATAGATACCTAATATTCGTGCCTTGTTTTACTTCCAGTCAGATAACAAACAAGAGGGAAAATGGGATTTTTTGACGATATCGCCAAGGGTTTGGCCCATGCCCAACAGGAGGCTGCCCGACACATCACCCCGGAAAACATCAACCGTGGTCTCCAGATGGCTCGAGATGGTCTTGGCCACGCAGCAGAGCAAATCAACCAGGTACATCGTTGGACCGTCCTCGCCAATTTCGCATCTAGACAACTGATTGTTCTCAGCATGTCACTCCAGAGAACATCAATCATGGAATCCGGGTAGTCCAGGATGGCGTCGGTGCTACTGTACAGCATATCAGTCAGGTACAGTGCCCAAAGCCTTCATATTTTTACGTATAACCAACTAACCGAAGGTAGCATACCACTAAAGAAAACTTCGATCGAGCTATGGCGGCATCGGAACCAGCTGCTCAGCAGGTAAATACTTCGTCAGCCATTTGCGACTTTGGTATGCATATACTTGTTGGTTGCTAACATTCGTCAAGGTTGCCGATATCGTGAAGCAACATCCTGTGCCAGTCGCAGTTGCTGGCACTGGAATCTTGATTGCTGCCGTTCCTGCTATTATCACGGCTCCAATCATGGGCATCGCTGGACTGATGGGCTTTACCTCTGGAGGTATCGCCGCAGGTACGAGAGTCCTCTCGTTGCCCCCTAAATGGGGCCTTTGCCCCAATAGTAATTATCATTGCGCATCCACTGACTGTTCATGAAATACAATAGCTTCGATTGCATCAGGCGCACAAGCGGGTATGGGAAGTGTTGCTGCTGGAAGTTCCTTTGCAGTGATGCAGAGTGCTGCAGCTGGAGGCTATGGCCTCGGGATCGTGACGGGCATTGTTCAAGCCGTAGGTGGAGTTACGGCGGCCGTGGGAGGTATTGGAGGGGGGATTCTGGCTTGGCTGGGAGCTTCAGCCACTTGAATGCTCCAGCTGTTATTTGGCTTGATATACGGATCCATCACAACTGATAGGATCTCGCATGCGCGCTTAAGCTGTTTCGTTGGCCTTTGAGATAGAAATTCACGTTTGCCATGACATGTAACGCGAAATTCACACGTCATACGTAATTCCCCTCCTCTGTAAATCTGAGGAATGCGAGACGTAGGGAAAGGTAAGTTTCAATCTACAAATCCTGGCTCAGATGGTCACAAAGACATTGATGTTGGGCTCCGTCTCACGGCCTCATGCATTGTAGGCCTCCCAGGCCACCATTGGCGCCCAAATTTCAGCCAGTGCATAGCAAAAGGATGCAACGCCTTACCACTTAGAACATTGATAAGAAATAACCTTGTGATATCTCAGGAGAAATCTTATTCCTGACCGCCCTATTTTTCTGTAACGGGCACCTCTTCTGGTGCATGCCAAACTCCTTGGTACATGTAGTCACCCTCTTTCATCTTGGCATCTCATTCTTACAGATATCAGCACCACATCGCAACAATAAGTTGCAGCGATCACATTCCTACTATTATTACTGTAATTACAAAAAAAAAAAGTGAGATGGTAAGAAACGTCTCTTTTTGCTCAGATTCGAGGAGGTTTAGCAAGCGCGCAGCACGAGCTGTCCAAACACGCCAACACAAGAGGCTTCCATCACGCTGCCCGAATGGTTCAGAATGGCATCCGTGTGAGTAACACAGGGCCGCAGCTAAGGTTACTACGTGTTAGAAACAGTTACCGCGGATTTAAATGCATCCGAGCATGGAAACTGACGAAAACAACTAGTCCATGGCGACGGGGCTCGGTGATCAAGTTGCGGTAGAGAAGCAAGGAACTTCGGACAACACGACCCCAAGTCTAGCCCAAGAGAACTGCCCTGATGCCAAAATCGAAATGGCTGGCGGCAAAGACGCACCGACGAAAGCAACAGCCCACTCAGAGACTGCAAATGCGGTCAAGAACGATGATATCGTCGGCGAATGTTCGAGTATAAACGCTGCTATACAGGATACGGGTGTAGTCGCTGGGACAATCACACAGCTTAGAAAGACTGCTTGGGAAAATCCTCTACTTGCTGCGGCCACAGTAGCTACTGGAACTGGGCTTCTTGTTGTTGCTGCTCCCGCAATTGTCACAGCTCCGATCATAAGCATTGCTGGTGCTGCAGGCTTTACGTCGGGAGGAATAGCGGCCAGTAAGTGAATACCTATTCAACTGCCATCTACCTATAACAAGACGCTCCATATGGATCTAATATTCATTTACTGACTATTACTCCGTTACAGCTTCTGCTGCAACGACTGTTCACGCAAGCATTGGCAACGTTGCCGCTGGAAGCATTTTCGCAACATTGCAGAGTGCTGCCGCTGGAGGATACGGCGTGGGTGTGCTGACTGGCGCAGCTCAGACTGCTGGAGGCGCTGTAGCTGGAGCTGGCGGACTTGGTGGCATCTTGGCGTATCTTAAGAAGAAGGGCAGGTCACAGCCAGAGTCGACGGATGAGAAAAAGAATCAGTAGCCGTCAAATGCATCGTTTATTGGATCCTGGACAGTCCATCTATATCTTTTCTATTTGTTGAACCAAGAGCCGGTCCACGGCCCGTGCCGGGGGCAAAATGACATTCACGTCCACGGGTTGAAGATTCAATGCATTTAGCAACGTAGCAGTCGACGGGAGCCTTATGAACGGATCGTCTCCCCTAGCCTGCGCAAGCTGCAGCGCACTGAGCTGCTAAAACGACGGGGCGGGAGCACTCAATGGCACCGTCACTTTCCCCCGGGGCTATCGGCAATTAAAAGTGACGATGCGCCACTACGTGATTGGGCTCTTGACGACCCGCATCTTCATCCCCTGTCTCTCAACGTCAATTTAACATGCCAAAGCGACCACGAGCGCATGCGCAGATGACTGACTAAGGTCAGATATTTTCTTCCTCTTTGGGCGCAATCTCGTGTCGCGATTCTGACAAGTTACCAGCGGCCCGTTGGCGAACAAATAGTGAGGAGTTTCGCTGCGTCACCGCCTGCGCATCCGCATCTGCATCCGCCCGCCCTGGACAAGAACAAGCGAGTGCGACGGTACTCCGTACAATGGACAAGGACAAGCCGGTGGACAACAAGCCGGTGGACACCTCGGGCAAACATGGTCAGGACGAAACATCGCTTATCGCAACACCGACCAAGAAGCCTCGCACCGCCAGTCCAGCTGAGGCAGCCGCAGCGTCAACGAGGCTTGAGCCGCTCCAGGCGCCGCTCGTCACAGACCCGACGTTGGATGCGGGCATCGAAGCAGACGACACGGCCAGCGATGGCGGCTACGAGTCCGATTTGGCGTCGCAAGCGTCTACGTCGGTATGCAGCGCCGTGCGCGACTACGAATTCGAGAACAACAGGCGCTACCATCGCTTTCAAGAGGGCCGGTATCAGTTCCCCAACGACGAGCCGGAGCAGGAGAGGGAGGACATGAAGCATGCCATGGTGTTGCATCTCTGTCAAGGCAAACTCCACTTTGCGCCGTTGGAGAACCCACAGAATGTTTTGGACATAGGGACGGGGACAGGTATCTGGGCCATCGACAGTAAGAAGCTCTCTCTATTCTCTCACTTGTCTCGTAATGCGCCGACAGTATTGGGCAAAAATAGCTAACAACACAATTCCTACAGTGGGAGATGAATATCCAGGAGCCGAGATCACGGGCATCGACCTAAGTCCCATCCAGCCGCAGTGGGTACCGCCAAACGTCCGGTTCATAGTTGACGATGCCGAAGCAGAGTGGGTAATTCCGGAAGCCTCTCTGGACTACATCCATATACGGCATATGACTTCTTCAATACGCGATTGGCCTCTGTTGTTATCGCGCTCATACAAGTAAGTCGGCTTCAGCACCTCTGTAAAAGCGGTGCTAGGAAAAACTTCAATGTTTGCTGACAACCATTTGGTTTCGCTACAGAGCGTTAAAACCTGGTGGATGGATCGAACTGCAAGAACTTCAATTCCAAGTCAAGTGCGACGATGGAACGGTGCGCGAAGGCAACAAAGTCCAAGACTTCTTCGAGACGATGAAGCGCGCACTTGGGAATTTCAACGTCGACTTGCTAGCGATGCGACACAACAAAAAGAACGTCACCGACGGAGGCTTTGTCGATGTCGACGAAATACCCTTCAAAATACCCATTGGCACATGGCCCAAAGACATCAATATGAAGAAATGCGGGCTCTACAACAGGAGCATGATTCACGATGCCCTCTACGGTGTTGCCGTGAGGCCTTTTACGCGTGGCCTCGGATGGACAATAGAAGAACTGGAGCTGTATTTAATAGACGTGCGAAGAGAGCTAACAGACAACAGTCAGCACGGCTATACACCATTTAATGTGGTGATAGGCCGAAAACCTGGATAAAAATATCAAACATTTCGATGATATTCATCAAAGAAAAACACAGACCTACGCTTACCTCACGTAGAGCTAGTAATGGCCGGCGCTTCCTAGTGCCACCAGAGGTTCCCCGCGTCCGCGGAGCTGGAAAGCGACGGCGAAAGAGCAAATCTGTCCACCATTGGCTTCAGGATAAAAGGAGGGGTGGAGACATGATGAGAGCAATGGAGTGGGAATAATCCCTCGACTTAGCTCTCACCCTATCAGCCCGTCACCCATTGACGCAGAATACCGACAATGGCATCACGTTCCGTCCAACGGATGACGACTCTGTCTGAGGAGATCTCGGCTAAGACTAAGATTATCACCAACCACCTCACCGCCAAAGGCCTGGATGCTGCATCATTCGATTTCAATGGACTTGTCGAGTTTCCCATCTCTCAAGATGATGAAGAGCCATACAAGGCTCGATTAGATCTTATAGCTCTAACCAAAGAGCTGCATGACATTGCTCTCGGTCCAAAGGAAGGCTTGAGGTACTTGGCTTGGGATGTAAGCTGCATGTCGATAATCAGCTACTTGAGCTATAGAAGCTGAGCTAACACTTCATCTCACTTATTCAGTGTGTCAATACTCTATCTCTTCAATCAATATGGGAATTCAAGATTGCCGACGCTGTCCCCCTCGATGGCATCATCTCATATGAAGATCTCACAGCAAACGTCAAGGAGATGAACAATGGACTCAACATCTCCCTGCTCGACCTACGCCGTCTCATCCGCCACGCAATGACAAACAACATCTTTATAGAGCCTAAGAAGGGGTTTGTGGCTCACTCGCGTACTTCGCAGCTTATCCGAGAAGACGCACCACTGCGCAACTGGGTTGGTTTCATGTGCAACGATCTGTGGCTACCAGTTGCCAACGTCATCCCGGCGATGAAGAAGTGGCCTGCGAGCGAAGAGTCCACAGAGACTGGTGTCAATCTTGCGTATAAGCAGGATCTTCCTTGGTTTGACTTTATTCAACAAGACGCAGTGTTCTCCAGGAGATACAATTTGGCTATGCAAGCCCATGGCAGCGGAGAGGGCTATTCCATGCAGTCAGTGATCGAAGGATATTCATGGGGCAAGCTACCTCAAGATGCAACAGTAGTTGATGTAAGTCATCCCCGTTCAAGGCCCCCTGAGAACATGTCAAGCTTCACAAGCGGATACTAGCAGATATCTGTGCTAGATGGGCGGCAACCAGGGTTACATCTCCTTCGCCATCGCAGACTCCTTCCCGAATCTCACCTTCATCGTCCAAGACACCCCAGGCATGCGCACCCCAGAAACCATTGGCAAAGTCCCCGAACATCTCCAATCCAGAGTCGAGCTCACCACACATGATTTCTTCACGCCGCAGCCTGTTATCGCCGACGCTTACTTCTTCCGCATGATCTTTCACGGCTTTTCAGATAAATACTGCCTACAAATCCTTCGAGCACTAATTCCTTCGTTGAGGAAAGGAGCAAAGGTTATCATCAACGATGGTGCTTTACCGGAACCTGGTACGGCTGGATACATCGAGGAGAAGACCATGAGAACGCTTGATCTGTTCATGCAAGTCACTGTGAATGCCAGGGAAAGGGAGCCAGATGATTGGAGACAATTGTTTGCGAGGGCGGATAGTCGGTTTAAGTTTAACGACATTTGGAGACCGGAGAAGTCGAGGATGTGGTTCATCGAGGCGGAGTGGACTGGGGAGTGATAAAAACTGGAAATTGAGATGCGAGGTAAGCTGATACGACAAATAGAATTAATTGACGTCAACGTATTACCGATCTGAAGCTGACGATGAGAAACAAGTTTGAGAGGTGACAGCGGTCGTAATACAACTGTAACATCGGCTGAGAATCGAGCTTTGCATAGGTTTACTCCGTGGCCAAGGTCGAGTGACTATTTACTGGTTAACAAGCCCCAGCTAATGCATCCCCATGCTACCACGTCGATCAGCTTACAAGACTCCATCGACTCCCGCCTTTGGCAAGCTGCTTCTCTTATATCAGATTCACGCTGGGCACAATTTGTTTAAAATGCTAATGATACCCTGTGAGGGTGCTGTGTGTTTAATAATATGCCGTTTAGGTCGTCTGTGCTTCGTGCTCATTACACATCCAATGCGTCTCGTCCCGTACTCCCATGATAAAAGAAAAGAAATACCCAAGCCCAATGCAAATCCCGCCTTATACCACAATGCAATGCAATAACCAAAAAAGGGTTTTAACCGTTTTTTCTGCGTCGAAAAAAAAAGGCAGATTTACAGACCGCAGTTCTTGACAGCGACCTGGCTAGCAGTAGCAGAAACGCGGCCCAATGCAACGGCCTGGCCACCAGTCAGAGCATTCATGGCGTCGAGCGCAATGTTGAAGCCAGCAGCGGCGTGATCAACGGCCAGGACGTAGATGGTGTGGCCGCTGTACGACAGCTTCCAGCAGGTTCCGCAGCTAGGAGAGTTCCAGCCGGCGACGGCCTGGGCACCTCCGATGTATGGGAAGCGAGGGATCTGGCCCTGGGTCGACCAGTGGTATCTGGTCTCGAGGCCGTTGGGGCCGTCGGAGCAGGAGACGACGTTGAGAGAGCGGGAGCCGTCGTCATAGCCGGTATCATACGAGACTGCAGGAGATGATTGTTAGTAAAGACAGACTCTGGTGAGGAAATGCGAAGGAGGAAAGTCTTACCGGTATCCGCAGAGACGGCGGCAGTGAAGAGGGCGAGCTTGAAGAGGCTGGACAATTGCATCTTGACTGGTGTGTAGAGTGAATTGATATCAACGAAAGTCGAGTTGAGTGTGAATAGTAATACTGATTGCGGGAATGAGGATGAGCAAGTCTATCGATGCTGAGATAAAGATGCAGAAGAGTGAAGCTGATGGTTCTGAGCAGATGCCATCTAAGACGAGGACAAGCCCGGCCTTTATACACGAGCGCAACGCAGCCTGCCCATCATCACCGCTTCAAGCTTTCCCCATCGAGCCTCGAGTTTGCCTCCTCCCTTCCCGATGCATCGTAGTATCCAGCCATCGCCAAGTCCTTCCGCCTCCTCCTTCTCGTATGGCTACCTACACTACATACACACATACGTACATCCACATGTACAAACATGCATGAGAAGCTACAGCAAAGCCAGCAGGGGCCAGCAAAAAAACTGACTCGTCAACTGAAAAAAACATCCAGGTAAGTTGTCCGGCTCTGCTGTTCGTGTCCGATCATCTGATGCCGATTCGGTCCACAAATAGTAGCAACACCACATCATCCTTGTATCTCCACTGCCGCCTCCCCATAAAATACCAGTTCCTAGCAATAAGAGAAATAACCCGGACTCGCTGCTTGTTTGTCTGCCGAGCTGATGCTATTAGGCTAGTACCAACAACAGAGCCAGCGGGCGACAAAGAACAAGATCCGCTGCGTTGGTATGTGGTACGTGCGGCGCGGGCCACTCTGTTGCGGTGATACAAGTACGAGTAACCGGCCATTTTCGAGTCCATGTCCGGCGCAAGCGGACTCGATGCTGTGCAAGCCGAGAAGGAAATCCACAAGCCGCCAAAGTTCGCGTAACGAGAGTATACTAGACTCGATGCTTGTTGGAGAGTGGAATCATGATATCGTCAATTAAGCTCGTATTCTTGGCTTTGGGTTAGAAGATGGCTGCCCACAGCGTTTCATTCTCGGCTGCTCTCGTCTTAGTCCAACGCTCTATTAACAATCTAATTATACTCCAATTGTCCACTTCGTCACATACGAAAGACGACCTCGATCCATTCGAATTCCACCCCCTCGAGATCTCTCAATAATGTCCGCTTACAAGACCAAATCATCAACATCTTACTGCACGACCCTCTCTCCGGGCCATCGGGCGATTTGATTCCCTCAACCTTCACCCTCTAGTCGTCCAACCAGCTTTCCCCAGACGCGGGACCCTTGGAGAGCATCGCCACAGCCGCGATTAGTGCGAAGCAGTGCCGATCCGGCTCGTATTGATGACGCAGTGTGCCGGCCAGGTGATGCGGGTTGTACGAGAAATGGGCGGGTTGGCGGTATGGCTGCGTGTTAGTTGAAGCCCAACGGTGGGTTGGCGGGCATGCGTTTGTCTTTTGTTTTTCTCCTTCTGCTATCTCAACGATGGCTTCAGGTTGTTTGAGCTTCTCTCTAGAACCCCTTTCACATGTACGCACCCGCGACCTTTTCACCGTGTGACGGCGTGTACCAGCATATACGAAGGAAAAGAAAAAGATGCATAAAAACAAACAAAAAAGACGGACGAAAATGCGGGTAGGCGTCTTCCCTCCCAGCGTCCACTCTTCCTGGCCTCTAGCTCAGGTAGCTTGGTAGGCTTGCTTTCGAAGGTCCGCAGCGGAGTAACGTCAAATGCCCGGCAAATGCCCATAATTCTTGTTCGAATAAGGCCAAGCTGTGTGCAACCGCCGCTGCGGCCGACGATTTCGACCCGAGGGACCCGGCAAAAGCTTGACCGGGGGTCTTTTTTTTTTTTTTTTTTTTCTCGGTTGTTGGATTTTTACATAGGAGGCGAAGGAGCTGAGTTAATACGGGAGGGATCGTACGTCAAGGGACGTTTTGTAGTTGAAGCTTGGCAGATGTCAACTCCCAAGGAATCGTATCCACACGTAAGGCGTTGACAGTTGAGATGGCCCTTTTCATAAACCTACCGGTGCTGATTCTTAGTCGCCAGCTCGCCTGATGCATCGGGTTTTAAATTCCCGAGCCAGCCTGATCGGTCCACAATAACTGATCTACGCGTTTGTTGTACGATTACTGTACGAGTATCTTGCGGTGGTAGGACAGCACCCATGCATGCGAAAAAGCGTACTACCGGCGTTGTAAGAGTGGTGACGAGAATAACGTGTAGCGCCAGTTACACGATAATCACTTTGGAATCATAATAACAAGGGCTGAGGAATTCCCATTCTCGTCGCATGGGACTTTTTTATTCTTTTGTTTTTGCGATATCGGATGGAGTAGCACTCTTATGCTGGCAATGCATCGGTAGGTGGCCGGCGGCGATTGATGCGGTGATGCCCCATTAAAACATTAGAACCCGATAACCCGAACGGTGAATCGCCGACGCCCCAGCATGGATGAGTAGTAAGACAAGCTGTACATAGGGTACCCCTGTAACCTATATATATATAATATTCTATACCTTATATAGCTTTCCTTTTGCGCTAAAAAAAGGAAAGCTATATAATATACGGAGTATTATATAGCTTTTTTATTTTTTTTTTAACTATTTTTAAAAATAAATATTTTTTTTTATTTTTTTTTTAAAATTAATTATAAACTATAAGTAAAAGAAAAGCTATTTTATAATAAAATATTTTAAAAAAGTTACTAAATAAAAAAATAAAATATAAAGGATAAATAAAGTTTTAAAAATATTAATTAATTAAATAATAATATATATAAAAAAATAAAATTATAAATACTTATTAAATAAAAAATAAAGTTTATTTTAAAACTTTATTTAGTAAATATATAATATAAATTTAAAAAATTTAAATATAATTTTAAATATTTTATTAAATTAATTTTTTTTATTTAATTTTTTTTTAAAATTAATTATAAATACTTTTTAAATTATTAAATAATTAATTATATATTTTACTTAAAATTAATTATAAATAGTTTTTAAATTATTAAATAATTAATTATTAATTTATTATAAATAGTTTTTAAATTATTAAATAAGTAATTATTAATTTACTAAATATTATAATAAAAATAAAAAAGTTAAAATTTTTAATATATTATATAAAGTATAAGGTTATATATAGGTTTTTTCTAATTATATATTTCTACTAAAATATTAATATTAAAAAGTTAAATATTATATAATTTTAAATTAAATTTTAGCTAATTACTACTAGATTTATTATTAATATTAAAATTATAATATAAATTTATAAAAATTAAAATAAATATTAGGTATATTTAACTAAGATTAGTATTAATAATAATATTAATAGTTATTATAATAATAATATTATACTTAATTTAGTTTATAACTATATATATTATTAAATAAACCTTTATAAATATATAATTATATATTTACTAATTTATAATAAATTATAAAATAATTTATCCTTATACTTAGTAAAGTTTATTATTATTAGTAAAATAATTAAGGAGACCTTTATTTTTATATAAGTATTAAATCTAAATATATTATAAATATATTTTAATTTAATTCTAAAATATTTAATTTTTAAGCCTTTTTATACTTTAGTATTACTATAAAAAAGATTATAGTAAGTATATTATAAAATATAAATTAAGTAGTAATAAAGTTATATATTAATAACTATTAAATTATAAATAACTTTTACCTACTTTTATTATTAATATTAAATTAATTCTTAGGTTAATATTATAATATTATAATTTAGCTTAAGCTAAATTAGATATTTAATTTAAATATACGTAATTTTATTACTATAAGTTAACCTTAATTAGTTTTTAATTAATTTAATATTAATATAAATAAAAAAGTAATAGTAATAATAAAGAGGATAGTAATACTTAATAAAAATAATTTATTATATAAAGAGATTTAGTTTACTTTATTTTTTAATATAGGTTTATATTAAAAATAATATTAAAAGTTTATAATATTAAAGGTAGTTAAGGTTAATATATTATTTTTTAAGTTTATAATAAAAATTATTTAAAAATAAGTTACTAAATAAATGTAAATTAATTTTAAAAAAAAATTATTTTTATAATTTTTTTTTAATAATTTTTATAATTTTTTTTAATAATTTTTTTAATAATTATTATAATAATTTTTATAATTTTTTTTTATAATTTTTTTTAATAATTTTTATAATTATAATATAAAAATTATAATATAAAAATTATAATATAAAAATTATAATATAAAAATTATAATATAAAAATTATATTATTATTATTATTATTATTATTATTATTATTATTATTATTATTATTATTATTATTATTATTATTATTATTATTATTTATTAAAAATTAAATTAATAAAAAAATAATTATATAATAAATATATAAATTTAAAATAAATAATTAATAAAAATATATAATATTTTTATTATAAATATATAATTTTATAAATATATAATTAAATAATTAAATTAATTTTTATTATTATATAATAAAATTAATATATTTATAAAATTAATTTTTTAAATTATTTATTTATAATTTTTTTAATATATAATTTTTTATAATTAATTTTAAATTAAATATAAGAAAAAATAAAAAAATTAAAAATATTATATAAGTAAATTTTTTAATTTTTTTTTTATTTTATATAAAATTAAATAAAATAATTATAAAAATTAAAGTTTAAATTATAAATAACTTTATAATTAAATTTTAAATAAAAAAAAATATATAAAATTATTTTATTTATTTATATAAAAAAAATATTATATATTTATAAAATTATATATTTATAATAAAAATATTATATATTTTTATTAATTATTAAATAATTATAAAAATTATATAATTATTATAAATTTTTTTTAATTATTTTATTTATATTAATATTAATTAAATTTTAAATATTAAAAAAAATAATAAAAAAATAAATAATATAAAATTATTTATTTAATTAATAAATTAAATATTTTAAAAAAAATTAAAAATTTATATTTTAATATTATATTAATAAAACCTTAATAAAAAATTAAATTTATTTAAATTATTTATAATATATAATTATTTTTATTATAAATATATTAAAAATATTAAATTAAATTAAATTTAAATTAAATATAAATAATAAAAATAAATATATTAAAATAATTTTTTAAAGTTTTTTTAAAATTATTAAAGTTAATTTTAAAATTAAATTTAAAATAATATATATATTATTATTAATATATATAATTTTATATATAATATAATTTTTATTTAATAAAAATATTAAAATATTTTTTTTAATAATATATAAAAAAAATATAATATAATAATATAAAGTTAATAATATAAAATTAATAAAATAAAGTTTTATGAATAAATAATTAATAAAATATTATATTTTTAATAATTATTATTTATTAAAAATTTTTTTTAATATTAAAAAATAATATTATATAAAATATAATTAATAAAAAAATAAAATTATAAAAAATATATAAAAAAATATTATAATTTATATTTTATAATATATTATAATAAATAATAATAAATATTATTATATAAAATATTATATTATAATAATATATTTTTTTAATTATATTAAAAATTATTTATATTTTATAATTAAAATAATTATAATAAAAAAAATAATTATAATAAAATTTTAAAAATATTATAATTATATATATAATATTAAAATATTATAATTATATATATAATATTAAAATATTATAATTAAATTTTTATATTATTAATATATATATATATATTTAAAAATATAAACTTAAATTTTATATTATTAATATATTTATTTTTTATTATTTATTTAATTTATTTACTTTATATTTTATAATAATAATTAAATATTAATAATTAAAATATAATTTTTTTTAATTTAATTATTATAATTTTATTAATTTTTTTAATAATAAATATAATTTTTATAATTAAATATAATATAAATATTTTTATAATAAATTTTATTATATTTTTAATAAATAAATTTATAATAAAATTATTATTATTTTTATTTAATTTTATAAATATTTTATTATAAATAATTTTAAAATTTATTATAAATATTTTTTATTAATAAAAAATTTATATTTTATATAAATTATTATATTTTTTTAAAAATTTAAAAAAAAATTTTTATAAATTTATTTTTATTATTTTTATTTATTAATTTTATTTTTAATTTTATATTATAAATTTAATATTATATTAAAAAAATAAATAATTTTATTATTAATATTATATTTATATTATTTTATATATTATTTATATATAAAATTAATATATAATTATTAATATTTATAAAATTAAAATAAAATTTATTATTATTTTATATTTTTTTTTATTAATATATTAAATTTTATATATATATATATATTTTAAATTAATTTTTTTTTAATTTAAATTAATTATTTAAATATATAAAATATATTAATAATTTTATTTAATTTTATTTTTTAAATTTTAAAATTAATATTTAAATTTTTTTTTATAAATTAAAATAAATTTATTTTAATTTTATTTTAAAATTTTTATTTAAAAAATTAATATTAAAAATAATTTTTTTTATTTTTAATTATTTATAAATATAAAATTTTTTTTATATTTTAATTATAATTATAATATAATTTTATAATTTTTTTAATAAAAAAAATATAAATTAAATAAATTTAAAAATTTTATAATATAAAAAAATAATAATATTTATTTATAAAATAATTTATAAAAAAATTTATAATTATATATATAATTAAATTTTTTTTAAATATAAAAAATAAATTATTAAAAAAAATTAATTATAAAAAAAACTTTTATATATAATAATAATTTTTAATAAATTATTTTATTAATTTTTTTAATAATTTTTTTAATATTTTTATTTAATTTAAAGTTTTTAATATTTTTTAATTAATTTAATTTATATTTTATTTTATTTAACTTTAGTTTTTTTTTAAAGTTTTTAATTATAAATTTATAATTTTATTAATTATAAATTTAATTATTTATTTAATTATTTTATTATTATAATTAAATTATAATTATTATAATTATTTTTTTTAATTAAAAAAAATAATTAAAATATATTATTTTATTATATAATTTTTTATATTATATATATAATTTATTTTTAAAAATTATTATTATTTTTTATAATTTAATAAAAAAATATAATAAATTTATTTAGCTTAATTAAATTATTAAATTATAAATTATAAACTTAAAATTTATATTATACTTAAATTTTATTATTTAAATTATTTTATATATATATATTTTAAATTTAAATTTAAATTTTAATTAATTATATTTTATAATTTAAATTTTTAAAATTTAATTTTAAATTTTAAATTTAAAATTAAAAATAATTTTTTTTAATTTAATTATTATAATTTTATTAATTTTTTAATAATAAATATAATTTTTATATATATAATTAAATTTATAAAATTATAATTTTTTTATTATTAAATTATAATTTATAATTATAAATTTTATTAATAATTATTTTTATTTTTAATAAATTTTTTATTTTTAATAAATAAAAAAATAAATTTATTAAAAATTAAATTTTAAAAAAAAATAAAAAAAATAAAAAATAATTATATTTATTTTTATTTATTTTTATTTTTTTTTAAAATTTAATTTTTTTTTATAATATTATTATTAAATTAAAAATTTTATAATTTATAATTTTTATTTTTATAATATAATTAATATATAATTATTATAAAAATTATATTATTATTATTATTATTTTATTTTTATTTTTATTTTTATTATTTTTATTATTTTTATTATTTTTATTTTTATTTTTATTTTTATTTTTATTTTTATTTTTATTTTTATTTTTATTTTTATTTTTATTTTTATTTTTATTTTTATTTTTATTTTTATTTTTATTTTTATTATTTTATTATTTTTTTAATATAACTAATTTATAATTAAGTTAAAAATATTTATAATCTTAATTCCTTTTTTATTTATTTTACTTTTATTTCCTTTTCCCTTAACTCTATATTTAATTTTTTAAGCTTTAATTTTTCTTTTTTTACTTAATTTACTTTATTTTATATTATAATCTTTTTTTCTTTAATTTTATTTTCTTTTTATTTTTTTAATATTTATTAAATTATTTTTTTTATACATAATTAATATTTATTTAATTTTAATTTAAATTATACTTTATTATATACCTTAGATTTTTATTTTTCTATAGTTTTTTTTACTTATAAATAATACTAAATAAAAAAGCTTAAGATAAAAGCTTAATATTACCTTTTAATAATATAATTATATTATATTTAGATTATTTATTAATTAAATATTTTTTTAAATTTAATTTAAAATTAATTTTTCTTATATTTAATATTAAAAAGTATAAATTTAGGGGTAGTTGTAAATTAACTTTTAAACCTCCCTTAGATAATATTTAATTAATTAAAGATTTATTTTATAAAATTTATATTATATTATTTTACTAATTTCTAATAGCTTAAAATATATTCCTAAGTTATTTTTTAATACTTATTAAGTTTATTAATAAATAAATTATAAATATTAATAAAATATATATATTATATATATTAAAATTTATATTACTTTTTTAAAAAAATATTTTTATAAATATAAATAATACTATATTTTTAAAAATTTAAATCCTTTTAAATAATACTAAAATTATATATATAGTATTTATAAATTATATTTAAATTAGTTTTTAATATATTAAAATTTATAAAAGTTTACTTATTAATTAATAACTATTTTTAATAATATATAATATCTACTTTATTAATAAAAGATTTTATATAATACTTTAATAGTATTTATATATAATAATATAGTATTTTAATCTTTAATATTTATTATATTAAAATAATAATTTATATTAAACTAAATTAACTTTAAGTATTTATACTTAATTTATTTTTTAAGCTTTAGAGTTTTTATAAAAGTTAATAATAAAATATTTTAGAATTAATTTAAATTTACTTTTTAACTTATTATAAATATTTATATAATATTCCCTAAAAAGGGCTTATAATAATACTATTATTTAACTAAAAAGTAAATTTAAATTATACTTTTTATTATAATATTTTTTAACTTTATATTAAAAATAAATTTTATAAAATTATATTATTTTATAAGTATATTATATTTAATATTAATTTCCTTTTTTTAAATTAATAAATTATAAATATATATAAAACTTTATTAATAATTAATTACTAAATATTATTAAATTAATTTTTAACTTATTAATAATAGTTAAGTATTTTTAATTAATTATAATATTAATTAAACTAAAACTATATAAATATTTAAACTTTATATTAATATTATAAGATTTTTTTAAAATTAAAAAAACCTTAGTATAAATAAAAGTAAATATATAAATAGTTTTTATATTAATATAAATATAAATAAGTAATATAATTATTTTATATTAAAAAAGTATTTTAATTAAAATAAAATTAATTTTTACTTTATTATAAATAAGGGCTAAACTAGCCTTAAATTATTTTAATATTATTAGTTTTAGTAATATATTTATAATTAATATTAATTATTAAAGCTTATAAAGTATTTTAATTAAATACTTTAGCCTAAGCTTTAGAAAAGTAAATAATAAAATATTAATTACTATTATTTTTAAAAAATTAAATATACTAAATTAAATTAAAATTAGTTTTAAACTTATTTTAATATAAAAGTTAATATATTTAATTATTTTTACTAATAAAAGAAAAATAAGTTTTATTTTTTTTATATTTTTAATTTAAAAATATTATTATTTATAAAAGTTTAACTAGAAAATATAAAACTTTATATTTTTATAAAATAATTTAAAAGTAATTTTTATTATTTAAAGATTAATATACTTTAAATAAAGTTTTTATATTATATTATTAATAAAATTATTAAATTTTTTTAAAAAAAAAAAAAACTAAATTATAATTAATTTATCTTTTACTAAAATATAAATTAAAAGTATTTCTTACTTAATATAAAATTACTTAATTTTACCTTATATATAATATTAAATAGATTTTATATAATATTAAAAAGTAATTTCTTTAGGAGTAAAGGTAAGTAATTATATATATTATAAAATAAAATAATAATAAATAATATATTATTCTAATTTAATTAAATAAATATAAAAAATACTTATTAAATAAAATATAAATAATATTAAAGTTAATTTTTTTAATATATATAGTTAATATTTAAAAAAGTTTAAATTAATTTTAAATTTAATAATAAATAATTTTTAACTAATTTACTATATATTTTATACTTATATTTATTTAAATTAATAAAATAATATTCTTCCTTTTTTAATAATTTCTTATTATTTAAAATTTTTTTAATAATTTAATAATAATTAATAAACTTTATATTATATATAGTAAAAAAATATATTTTTTAATATTTTAGTAAATAAATATAAATAACCTAATATTAAGTTTTTAATATTTTTCCTTATTTAAATTAAAATTAAATTTAAAATAATAGAGAAATTTTTTTTTTATAATAAAAGTTTACGTTTTAATTAATTAAGGTTTATATATAAGTAAAAAGAAAATATATAAGGTTTTAACTTTAAAATAGCTTAAAATAACTTAAGTAAAATTAAAAAAAATTAATATAATTTTTAATAAAAAAAAAATCAAAAAATACCTAATAGCTTTTTTTAAAAAACTTAAGTAATATAAATTTTTTTTTAATAATTATAAATTTTAAATTATTTTAAAAGTAATTATAATATAATTTTATTTAAATAATAAAATAAATTTATATACTTAACTACCTATATATAAATATATTATTTATTTATATAAAAAGCTACTAAATAAAATAATAAAATTATCCTTTAATATTACCTAATACTTTATATTATATTAAATTTAAATAAAGAAAAATTAATTTAAAATTAAAAATATAAAGTTTTTTTTTTATTTATAAAAAATTAAAAAACTTTATAATTTTTATATTATAAATTATTTTTAAAAATAAAATATTTAATTTTTTTAATATTTATTATAAAATATTTTAAAATATATAAAAAATAAAAAAATAATTTAACTTAAGTTAATTTATTAAGTATATTTTCTTTAGTTATATTTATAATAGTAATTAAAATATTATTATATTAATTAACTTAAGTTTATTAAAATATAATTTAAAATAATTTAAAATTAATTTTTATTTTATTTAATATTTTATTAACTATATTTTTTAATAATTTATTAATTATATTAATTACTTTTTTTAATAATTTTAAAACTTTTAATATAATTATTATTTTTTTTTTATATTATTATTTTTATTTTAATATAATTAAAAGAAATATAAAAAGTTATAATTAAAAGTTAAAAATATTTTTATTATTTAAAGTATTTATATTATTTTATAATTTAATATTTTAAAAAATTTTATTAACTAAGGTATTTTTAATATTTTCTTAATTAATATTAATATTAATTATAATTATAATAATTTTAAAATTATAGTTAATTAATATTTTTATTAAATATATTTTATTTTACTTTATTAATAATTTTTTAATATAAAAATTTATAAATATATATTTAAAAGTAATATATAATAAAATAATATAAAATTAATTTAAAATTAATTCTAAAAATCCTTACTTTATATAATATTATTTACTTTTTTTTACTTTAGTATAAAAGGAAAGCTATATAATACTTTATATATTATATAGCTTTCCTTTTTTTAATATAAAAGACAACCTGCTTATATATATATATAGGTTACAGGGGTACCCTATGTACAGCTTGACTGTATACTCCAGCATGGATAGTGTAAAGAATCCTTTTAATAGAGCACAGAGTACAGAGTACATAGTCTGGAGTTTTGGCCTATCTTGTATTGGGGCCAACTGTACAATATAGTAATCATAAGGAGAGATCTAGCAACTGGGGCTGATTAACTCATTCACACCATTCAAGCGGTTGAACAGCAGAGAAAGACAATGTATGTGTATAGAAAGACTACGCAAGTCGCCATCGATAGGCTCAAATTCAAAGTTAATATACTTCCACACACTAGTTTATCATATCCATTTCCAACATATGCGCCATTCCATCAATTGATACTCCGACGCCTAGTCTAAAACCTCACACTGAGGGCTCCTCACCATCTCCCCAAAACGTAAAGTCTTGTCCCTCCAGCTTCTTCATACCCGGCAATACAAAAACGACGCACTTATTGCCGCTCATCATGACATGCCCGCCATCCACCATGTTTAGCTTTTCAGCAATCCTTTTCGACGGGACATTCGAATCATCGGTTACAAGGCATATTTCCTTGATGCCAAACTCTTCCGTAATATAGCGAAGGACCCTTGTTGCACCTTCAGTGCCATAGCCGCTTTTCCGGTGCTCTGGCAAAACCATGTACCCCAGGTCAATCGGAACTTCTGGTGTGCGGCGACAGAGATTAATGACGCCGATGCGCGGTCCTGTGGCATCTCCCAGGCGCGCGAGATAGATGGCAGCATCTTTCGAGAGGCGGCCGTGGGCGTCGGATGGTTTCAGCATGACGGAGTAGCTTAGACGGCGAATGTCTTTGCCGGTCCAGTTACCGTCTGTAGGACCACCTCCAGGCATCTCCATATTGAACATCATGACCACGAACTCAAGGTCGTCCTCATCATTCATGTTAAAGAGTGTAAGAGCAAGGCGCTCAGTGTGAAGAACGGGTGCGAAAACGTCTTCGGGCTGTAGGCTCCCCATGATGGATGATGGTGGTTTGTTGAGTTGCCCTGCTGGTGACGAGAAAGTATGGAGTTGGTCCCTTTTATTCGCAAAGAAAGAATGAATAACATGAACAACGATTTCCGTCCTAGGGCTGACTCTAAGACTTCAAAGGTTCCAACGTTATAAGCACTACGCCAGGCTAAACATCCGTGATTATGTTCTAGACCAATTTGTATAGTGGTCGGGAATAAAATATAAGAGACAGAAGGATCTGGTCTTTGGAAACACCGAGCACTATCACGTTGGCGCCCAATCAGGACGAACTTTTAGGAAGCGAAGGATTAGCACTGCTTTATATCTCCGCACGTATGCATAACACGCCCATTTCTTGGCCCTACCTTTTCCCATTTTTGAAGATTACGGTGGAATAGCTCATACAGGTATGTATATGTTAGCATCTTGGCACGGCTCATCCATTATTACCTACTGATATAGTTGAGACTACATTGGATTTGCTCGCATGTTATTTATATCCATAGATCATATAAAGTCGTAGCTTTATAGTCGCCTGCTCAGGCTTTAGTTTAGAAGTCGGCAGTTATACCCCACCAAATATAACTTCATCGCTGTACTGTGCAAAGTATAGATAATGCAGGTGAACTTTTACCAAACTATGGGCGAACAAGTGAATTTCTACCAAAATTAATGCAGACAGGAGATCAATCACGCGGGGATAGCAAAGGGAAGCTGCATGCTAACTGTAGCTAGACCTCCTGCGGTTCGGCATTGGATCTCCCGTGGATGCAACCAGTCGACTTACTACGGTGATTAATAAAAACTTTCATCAATTAAATGAAGCAAAAGGTTAATCCCCCCAATCACAAAATCGCATGATTCTTCTTCTGCAATCTTCTGCAAGGGAACCTACGAGCTTCAAACATAAACATGCGATGGAGGGGTTTAAGGGTCTGATAAGCCCCGCTATCGATAGATGAGCTCCGGTTATCGGTCCTGTCAAACCGCAACGCCATGGCTTGGCTTGGGCCAGCCGGGCAGACATTTTCCTTTCTCAAACCTTCAACAAGCCAGCAGAAGCTGGCCAGCTAGCCAATTCAACATCTGTTGGGCCAGAACTCGCAGTCGAAAAACATATTCGTCCCTGCTCGTCCCTTGAGGAATTCCGCCCGTCGAAACGAATCAAGACGAGCGAATACGAATAAGCCCGACAGCCGTCTCTGCCCGCCATGGAGTCATTCGTGATCAAGACTCCGTGCTCCAGCGCCAACATTGGCCCTGGCTTCGACGTCATCGGCCTCGCATTGTCCATGTATCTCGAGCTGCACGTCACCATCGACCGCTCAAAGACAAAGTCGGAGCATCCCCTCAACTGCAGGGTGACGTACGAAGGCCAGGGTGAAGAGTCTGGCGATATTAGCCTGGATCCGCAGAGCAACCTCATCACCAGGGTTGCGCTCTATGTCCTGCGATGTCACGATCAGCGCAGCTTCCCGATCGAGACCCATGTCCACATCAAGAACCCTATTCCGCTGGGCAGGGGATTGGGAAGCTCTGGAGCAGCTGTTGTGGCTGGCGTGATGCTGGGCAAGGAAGTTGGTGGTCTGCATCACTTGGATCAGGACCGGCTGTTTGACTATTGCTTGATGATTGGTGCGTCTCTTATTGAATGCTTTACGTTATACATTGATACAGGCCAAGGAACCCGTGCTAACACAATTCCAACCGTGCAGAGAGACATCCTGACAATGTCGGCGCCGCCCTCTTCGGAGGATTCGTCGGCACTTATTTGATGCCATTGAAGCCGGAGGATGCTTCCAGAGTCGAGATCCCGTTGAGTGAAGTGTTACCTGCACCAGCAGGAGGAGTTGACACCGGCAAGCGACCCCCGGAGCCCCCACACGGAATTGGTCACCACATCAAGTTCCCGTGGAACAAGGAGATCAAGGCCGTCGCCATCATCCCCGACTTTATTGTCCCCACGCACGACGCACGAGCTGTCCTACCACCAAACTACACACGCCCCGATGTGGTAAGTATCCAACACGCTCACAGGCCCTGAAGGTGCTCCATTGAAGCTAATGATGCCGAATCTTTAGGTATTCAACCTGCAGCGGATAGCCCTGCTCCCTGTTGCCCTGGGCCAATCGCCACCTGACCCAGAGCTCATTAACCTTGCCATGCAAGACAAAGTTCACCAACCCTACCGCCAGACACTCATCCCCGGCCTGTGTGAGATTGTTGAATCCATGTCTCCCAAGACCCATCCGGGATTCCTCGGCGTGTGTCTCTCTGGTGCCGGCCCCACCATCTTGGCCCTTGCCATTTCCAACTTTGAGGACATTGCCAATCAGATCATTGCTACTCTGAGAAAGCACAATGAAAACAAGAATCTGGCTTGCCAGTGGCTAGTCTTAGAACCTGCAGATGGAACCCACGTTGTTCGATCAAGCTGAATTGGAGATGATATCCAGCATAGGCGTTTTGGTCTCTCCCCTCTTGGAAGCTGACATTACGGGCGTTATTGGAAAGATGAGTGAGATGGGCTGTAAGCGTAATGAATAATAAGATAGAACCCAAAATCGTGACGAGGCTTTTATCAATGAATATGTATGAGTGATGATTGCTAGATAACCTATAGGTACATTGGTATTTTACTTCATAACCAGTCTAGTCTTGGCAAATATCAACGCAATTAGACCAAGTTATTGGGATCAATATAAAACAATTTGGTCACTCCATCCAGCGCCTTCTCCATGTCGCCTCCCCAAGACTTTTTGCCCGCTTCAATCACTCGTTGGCGACTCTTCAACAGCTCTTGCGCGATATCAGGCCACTCCAATCTCGTCTTGGCAGGCTTCAAATCTGACAGTGAAAGATCAAGATCAACAGGGACGAGGCTTCCACGCTGCTTCACAATCCTTCCGTCCACAATGACCGTCTCGATATCTGCAATAGAGGAGTGCAGTACAACCGCAGCCACGGGATCTTCTTCAGAAGCGCAGATCATACCAGGAGTGAGACCATCGAAAATGACAATATCGGCGAGCTTGCCCTCTTCAAGAGACCCGAGCTGGTCTTCCATGCCAATAGCTCTGGCGCCACCGATAGTTCCCAGGCGAAAGACTTCTTGTACAGATAAAGTGAGGTGTTTTGGGGCTTTTCCGGCCTCGATGAGAGCTGAGTTACGGAGGCCACGTTCTGCTTGCAGACCGAGTCGCATTTGGTTAATCAGGCTGGAACCGTTGTTGCTGTGGCAGTCAACGCCGAGAGAGCTGATTGACTTGGTATCATCGCGGAAACAGACTGGATATCCTAGGCCCATCTGGATCTCGGTATCTGGCGTTGACGAGATGCTGGCCTTGACTTCGGTAAGTTTCTTGGCATCAGCGCCTGTGAGGTTGGTTGCATGGGAGAGGAGAATATCTGGACCAAGGACACCGTGACCCTCAAGCATGTCCACAATCGAATGTTGACCTTTCCATCTAGTTAACTCCTCCCATGATCATACAATTGATAGAATCATAGAGCCAGATAAACTCACCAAAAATTGCACCGCGGCAGTAGTGAGTAGTAATGACCTTGGCTCCAGCTTGTCGACACCGCTGATACAGATCCGCTACAGTCTCCTTCGGGAGGAACAAGGCGTCAAATGCCAACCCAACGCTTACTCGCCCATCGCCGTACGGACCAGCCTTGATGAGCTCCTCGACTTGTTCGACTGCCCAACCTGGCAGAAAATCCGTGTCCACAGTGATTTCGGGCTCCCACTCTTTTACTCTTGTGGTGGGTGCATAGCAGAAGGTGGAGCGAATTCCTGAGGACGCAGCTGCAGCGATAGCATTTGTATCTAAAAGAGTCAGCTGGTAACGTATGAATGGAAACAGTTTGACAACTTACTGTGAGCTGGTGAGTAGTTCATGTGCGCGTGGTCCACAACTGTGGTCGTGCCCGCGTTCAATGCCTCGAGACAGCCTCCCAGCTCTCCCCAAAAGATGTCTTCAGGGGTATAGTTGAATGATTGCATATTGCCTAATGAACATTTCAGTCACTGCGTCGAAACGGTCTATCATTACATTGAGAGGCTTCAAACGTACCAGCGGGCACATACTCAAGCAAGCTCTGATCCGCATGTCGCCCCTTGAGTTGCGTCTGCCACACATGGTGATGCGTATCAATGAATCCAGGAGACACGATCTTGCCGGTGCAGTCGATTACTTGCGTCTTATCAGAGGGCGCTTCTATATGAGCCGCAATGTGAACAATCTTGTTTCCTTCGACAAGAAGTGAGTGATTTCGAAGCGCTGCAACAGGTTTGCTTTCTGTTGTGCCTGGTACCAAGATGGTGGCATTGCGGAGGAGGATTGATGGAGCTGACATTGTGGACACTTGTGTGGCGATTCGCTGGATAGAGCTTGTATTGCTTGTTTAGAGAGTCCTTCACTTGACAGCAAGATGCCCCTTATATAGTATATGAACGCAAAGCAAGCGACAAAATAAATATGATAGACAGTTCATGCGATGCGGAGAGGCCGGAATTATGTTTGTCGTGAATCGTGTAAAGCCGAATCGGGACTATACCATCTGGTTATGTATCTACGGACCATTTCAAGACGTCACAGTGACATGACACTATCTCGATTCAAAGAGCCGCAACTCGTCGCTACTGCGTTTGCTATCTCATAAATACACAAACGTGTTAATTATATCAATTTAGAGTCATATAGTAGCACTCTGTGTTGATAAAACAGTTTAATAGTACATTGAAGCATCGTTCACGCTAGACGTTTGTAGTGAATACATTCCATATTATTGAAAGTTTCTGAACATTAGCGGATACAGATGTAACTCCCATACTACCGAGATCAATCACTCCATTTCTCAACCGACATACAACTACACATTGAAATAAACACTAAACCGTCACATGCAGGGTTTACTTATATCGTTCGCCTCCACATAATCCACTTGTAGAAGAAATTTATAATCAGAAGCTGATTTTCTTACTTCAGAGACGGAGTATCGGATGAATGTTTGATGGATTTCGGAATACCGCCGTATGCCGAATTAGGAATACACGAAATAGCTGACGAGACTAACTGGGTTAGAGGCTTTAGCTCGGGTTGACTCTGTCGGAGTTTTAGCGACCTCACCATAAAAACCGGTGGAGTTTATAGGTGGTGATAATGTCCGTTTGGGGCATGCTTAAAAGCGCTGTGGAGAATGGATTCGACTTACACGCAGTCGAGAGAATAGCAAACATATTGAATCGGGATATAAACAGAGCAAAATTTTTGTAATTATGGCTTCTCAATCCGCCCCAGAGTCAGCCTTTGACCATGTTATTCTTCTTATTCCACATGCCCAGCTTGTGTCAATTCCGCACTGGCTGTCAGAAGCCTTTACGATCCTCGACGGTGGCGTGCACGAGGGCGGCATGACCGAGAACAAGCTCATAATCTTTCAAGACGGTCTATACTTAGAGCTCATTGCCTTTGTCGACGGGTTGGATCCTCAGCACAGAGCAATGCACCCGTGGGGCAAACAGCCAGACGGACACATCATCCACTGGGCTCACACCATCCTGAGCCGCGAAGAAGAGGAAGGCACAAATACATCAGAAGAACGTTTCCGTGCTATCCAAGCAAGAATTCAAGATTCCAAAGTCGGAGTCAAGTACCTTGATCCAGAGCCTGGGTTCAGGACAATGGCAGATGGGTCGAAACGCATCTGGGCCAATGCTATACCCAACTTTGACGACTACAAAGGGCAAATTCTGATCAATCAACAGCCTTTCTGGACATTTGATCGCACTCCGAGATCTCTTCGAGCACCTACTACGCCAGAAAATACGTCTCATTCGTCAGGTGTCGTTGGCGTCGCTGCAATTTCTCTGTTCATCAAGGACAAGCAGACGTTGGATAACGTGGTTCCTCTCTACAATGCTATTTTCAACAAGCCTAGTGCTGAAGAGACCATTTCAGACAACGCTGTACGATATAAATGGGAGGGCGCAGCGCCTGCTCACAGCGAGTTTGGAAAGAGACACTTTTACCTCTATCACGGAGTTGAAGAGGCCTTTACTCAGGAGGAGATGGCTGAGGCTAATGGAGTGGTGCCTGACATTTTCATCAAGCTGTCTTTGTACACTAAGGGAGAAGCTGGCGTTGTTAAGGGAACTCTCGTTAAGGGAACGCTCATTACTCTTGAGTTGATTCCAGTTACATCTTCATAATTCTAATGTGTAGTATATCTAGATCACATCAATTAATCATATAATTTCGTACGATCCGTATTTCCATTGATCAAGAGCTCGACTCTTTTCGTTTGAGAAGAAATGAGCGATAGGTCTGCAGCTCACAGAGCGATTTTGCCAATTCAACCTCTTCGTCAAAAGTCGGATATCCTCCGCTAGCTCTTACATCATAATTCCTCTCAATTTCTTTAGCACTAGTCAAGGATTAGCGCATCGAATAAAGTAATTGGGTTGAACGGGGGGGCAAACTCACACATGCTGAGCACCGGAACTGAGCTTGAGAATTAACCAAGCAAATATGGATGGGACAGAGGGCATCTGTTTTCCTAACACGTCTTTATATGCCGATTTAATCTCACTCATGGATAAACATCCACCGGTTATGGATACTGTCTTGTGAGTAAACCTGCCATGATTCTAGTGTGATGGTTCTGTTAGCAGAGCATTTGCTAATGGGATTCATATTGTGAAGAAGGATCTACCTGGATGACGCCAGCAGCGACTTTGCCAATATCATCAGACGCCTAATTCGCGGTTAGCCAATTGACTGCAAAGCATAGCCCATGTAGAAATATTCCATACAACGAGTGCTATATCCGTTTCCTTTCTGAGTCCCTGAGAAAGAATGGCAACAGCGAGCGATCCCATAAATCCATCAAAGTTTTCCATGAAGAAGCCAGGTCGCACGATACTGTAGTACTCCATTAGCCGGATACATCATCACTACATTGCTTTACTGTACTTACGTCCAATTCAAGCCCCTTTCACCAAGGCTCTTACAGTAGAGCTCAATCTCTCGCTTAGATCGATGAGACGCATCAAAAGCGTCATCCAGATCTGGACCAGGAGGGATCGTACTCGAATAAACGAATGTATCGAGTTTAAACTCGAGTGCTAGATCCGCAAGCATCTATTTTCTCGACGCTCAATTGTTAGTCTAGTTCCTTGACTTGTTTTTGTTGGGGAGCAGGTATGTGTTACCTTGCCTTGTCTCTCCTCTTCGTCGCTCTTGTTTCCAAGGCCCGGATAAGCGAGGACAATAAATGCGCCAAAGATGCCGCCTTGAGCAGCTATTTCCGAAAAAATCTCTTTAGCTCTTGCGGCGTTATTGAGGTCGCCTTGGATTACTGTAATGTCATTTGCATGTGCCTTTTCAGTCTCTAGAAGCAATGCCGTGGCAGGCGAAGTGGTATTTCGCGTCACGGCCCAAACATGGTATGTTGTATCAGTTGGATCAGTTGCAGTTGATGAGTTGAGAAGTGCGTGTATAAACGCTCGTCCCTGTCGTCCTGTAGCACCAGTTACGACTATGTTTCGTCGAGGCATCTCGTGAAGCTATTATTTACAAAGGAAGAATTGGAATGCAGGAGGGGGAAGAATCGGTCTGCGATGATTGAGAAACAGAGATTGGTTGATTGTTGGTAGTGCTTATATGCGTCTCAGCTTAGTGGAATATCGTGGTGCATGGATACGTATGTAAGTACCTGTCGAGACGCCTGCCCAGCTGAACGTATCAAACATCCGTGATTCTATCCCCCACTTGCTCTTTGATTCACCTGCATTTACTTGTCCCCCTCCAGTAGGGCATTTTGTCTCAATGTCATGCTCATTTTTTTTTATCCCACTTCATTCTCGTTTTCTCATCTCAGGTTTTTAACGTCCCATGTCAATCTTATCCCATTACGACTGCTTCCGCTGCCGGTCAACAATTGCGGCTGTTGAGGATTTTAAAACATGGTAAAGGACACCAGGAATTTGGATCGTGGAAGGATTCCGTCTTGGCATCTATGAATCAACTGGGGCGGAAACTCAATTAAAGGTGCGTCACTGGCTGCCCGATTTCGGCCGCCGCTAGCCAGACACAAAGTCAAAAATTCTTGATTGATTAGATCGATCCACCCCACTCAAGTCAATGATTCTTTTGACGATTGACACCATTCAATCCTCCATCTCCTCTCATCCAACCTGCTCTACCAACATAGCGATCAATTGAGCTCGCTGCTACTGCAATCATGTTCTCTGCTACTTCCAGGGCGGTGCGCATCGGCGCCCGTCGCGTTGCCCCTCGAGCGGCCTCCATCACCGTCGCGCCGATGCCCAAAATCTCCCTCGGACAAAACACCAACATCGCCCGTTCTCTGTCTTCCACGGCTCGTCTGTCATATGCCACCACCACAAACCCGAACCCGCCCCTGGGCAAGAAGAACGCCTCCAACGAGACGCCATCCCGCATTGGCCTCATTGGAGCCCGCGGCTACACTGGCCAAGCCCTGATCGATCTTTTCAACGACCACCCCCTCATCGATCTTCGACATGTATCTTCTCGAGAACTCGCCGGCCAGGAGCTCAAGGGATATACCAAGCGCAACATTGTATATGAGAACCTGTCTGCCGAGGATGTAGCTCAACTGGACAAGGACGGCAAGGTAGATTGCTGGGTCATGGCTCTTCCCAATGGCGTCTGTCTGCCTTTTGTGCAGGCTCTTGGCCAGAGTTCCAGCTTGATCGTTGATCTTTCCGCCGACTACCGATTCGATGACTCATGGAGCTACGGCTTGCCTGAATTGCAGAAGCGAGGCACGATTGCGCAAGCGACGAGAATCAGCAACCCTGGTTGTTACGCTACCGGCTCGCAATTGGCCCTCGCGCCTCTTTTGGAGCATCTGGGAGGACCTGTCAACGTTTTTGGAGCGTCGGGTTACAGTGGCGCAGGCACAAAGCCCTCGCCCAAGAACGACGTCAACCTTCTCCGTGACAACCTGATTCCATGTAAGGGATAAGAACCCGGCCACAAGCAAAGAGCAAGCTAACTCCCAACAGACAGCTTGACTGGACATATCCACGAGCGAGAAATCAGCCATCAACTTGGTGGTGCGCCGGTCGCATTTATGCCCCATGTGTCAGTTTATTTATCCCCTTTTCCTCTCCGTGTCTAGAGACTGACAATAATCTAGCGCCTCCTGGTTCAGCGGCATTCACCTAACCATCAACATCCCCTTGAACAAGACAATGACTTCTCGCGATATCCTTCAGATCTACCAAGACCGATATGCCGGCGAAAAGCTCGTAAAGATTGTTGGCGAGCCTCCGCTTGTCAAGTCGATCCAGAACAAGCACCATGTCGAGATTGGCGGATTCGCTGTTGACAAGACCGGCAAGCGTGTCGTGGTTTGCGCCACGATTGACAACCTCAACAAGGGCGCTGCGACCCAATGCTTGCGTAAGTCTTCTTGAAGAACGACGACAAATAACTGCATTTCTGGTTTGGCTAACAACTATAAACAGAGAACATGAACCTTGCTCTCGGATACGACGAGTATCAGGGAATCCCCATCGAGTGATCAAGTCAGTATTCAACTATTAGAATCCCCTCGGCAAAGCTCCAGTATTTACCATCCCAAGTTGGGGTAAGCCTCCCTTTCAAAACAAAGAAGAGGGGTGCGCCAATCTACAGGCGACCCCTGGAAAGGCATCACAAGTATGTACCGAGGGACAACTTGCAGGGAGGCGACGGAAGACTAACAGATGATTCGAGTGTATCATTATGCTAGCTATGAGAGAGGAAAGCGTCGAGGCAGTTTAGGCGTGTCCGGTTTGTAACTTGTCATAAGCCATTCCCAAAAGAAGCGTGGCGAAGAGATTTACTTGCGTATATACCGCACTTCAATACAATACCAAAATACAACTGTCTATAATCGGCTCCAGAAGCTAATGGTTGCGTAAATTTGACCATTGTTTTTTATTAGATGATATTTTGACAATTAGCAGAATTGCAGTGGTAGAGGCTGCTGAGTATCGCTTCGCTTTGAAAAACTTTCCAAGTCTCTTTTTCTACTTCAACTGCAAACATGGCAAGTGTTGGCTACCTTAGGCAGTACAAAACTGCTCCTTTAATGAGCAGTAGAAATGGGCAATCAGCATGGTTTGGGTGTGTTACCCAGCAGATGTTTGTAAATTTATTAGTATTATCATAGAGTAAGCTTTATGTGTAAAAAAAAAAAAAAAAAAAAAAAAAATCGCTAATAGACCGTTGCATTTCATCGAGAGACCATCCCATTGCCCACGATCCCATTACCACATCTTTTGCCAATCCTTACACATGCCAAACCAAGTGCGGCAAAATTTACCATATTCTACTATAAGATTCGTGTGATGCCATGAGCCCATAGCTGTATGAGCAAGTCTAGCTTCAGGGTCGTCCCAGGGTTTTTCACCCATTCTGCTGGGTTGCTCTTGCGTCGGACTAAGGTAAAGACGAGTTAGTAAATAACTCAAGCACAGAGCAACTTGAAGCAAAAACAAACCTAAATCCAGTGATAGGAAGAATGATCACATCACCGATTAGTTTTGTCTTCCCACCATCTTCTCGACCTGTGAGAGCATTCCATCTCAAACCGTCCTGCTCTTCTAGCCACCAACTAGTAGCCTCCGTAACAGCTACCGGTCCGGTTCGCACGACTGGGTCGTAATGCAAGTCGGAGACACTGACGACACCCGGCGTATTCTCCGCTCTATCCCTGGCTTCTTGTGCTTTCTCAATTATACGATCCAAGAAATATTGGAGTATAGGCTGCTGAGGAGCAGACGCAAATGCCCAGTTCGTGAGCTGAACAGGATACGTGTACGCCCAGCGCCAGTGATCATCTGTATTCGGATTCGCATCGCATTCGATGCCCCAGATTGCATTAACTGGCTGCAACTGTTCATGGCTTTGACTCAAACGTGTTAATGCGGTATTGTCCAAACCATATTTTTTTCCAGTCTCCTCATCAGTCCATTCGGAGACGTCGTCTGTGTCAATCCACGTAGACGGATGTTGAAGTGGCTTTGTATCAACATCACCATACTAATCCCACCGGTTAGCATTCCAAAAAATTAAGAAACACAATGTTGCCGGAATCAAAGACTTACAATGCCACCAAACCATTTGCAAGCTATTATCCGGAAAATATCAACCTTCTCCACCGGAGAGAATACTTCGATAAAATCAGTCGTCAAATCCTTCTCTTTCTCCTTTATCAATGACAAAACCCCTTCGTTGTCCCAAAGAAAATACGCCATCCGGCTCATTCCAGCAGAAGGTGAGATGGCATCCACCAGCCAATCTTCGATGTAGGAAACAATCATGTCCTTTGTGCCATTCAGGCTAGTAGTGTCCCATTTTTGATGAACCAAAAGGGGGATGTTGGAGAATGGAATGCTTCGCTCGGGATTCGATTTGGCGGCGTTTGAAGCTAATTGGGCTGCTTCAATGATGTTCTTTGGCGGCGATTGGTTTGCGTCAATCCATTCTGGAGGAATATACCAAGCTAACAACGATTTGTTAATTTAGTCTGCTCGCAAATACACGAGATTGACACCTAAGCGTTTGAAAAGCTTTAGGTGCTAACCGCAGAGTTGCATTACCTCCTCCTTTACCCTTCTCAAAAGAGTGAACATGTCTATATGTTAAGGGGTATTTGACGCGAAGTGTAATCGCATCCACAACCCGCTCTCGAGCTGGAGTAGGCTTGAGTGCTAACAGCGTCCATACGCAACCGAAAAGTATTATAGCGGGTAATAGTAAAGAACGTGGTCTAACTCTCAATCCCCGTGGTTGAACACCTATCGAAAGGGATTTGGAGATGAATGCCATGTTGGTGGGATTTCTTATCCCCCGTTTGATGGCTGTGATAAAAGAATGACACAAAGGAGGTAGAAAGAAAGATAAAACCAAAGACAAATATGGAAGAGCCCGGCAATAAGCAGCCTTTTTCAATGATAAATACTTAATACGAGTTAATGAGTTGAAACTCATCAAAGTGGACCCAACCACAATCTAGGACTCCCTGTCATGTCCAAGTCCACGTATCCTTCACGGCAATGGTACCCGTCTGAAATTTTAAAAATAGGCTACTCATGTCATGTTGTATGCATATTTGGAAATTAATTTGTCAAGTTCTACACCGATACGCGTACGTAATACATTTTTGGTTGTGTCATACAGCCAAGGCATAAAGATATGCTTATTTTCATGCCGTCGGTATATCAATATGAGACTTGGTATTGAGGCTTAAGATCCTGCCGCTGTTTAGTAGAAGACCACCGCTTGTATACACAGCTAAACAACAACAAACTGAGATGGTCTAAATCCTTTTAGAAGAGAACACAAAGGGTTCCCCTTTATTGTTGTCTTGACTAGCACTAACCTAGTAGCTCCATCTAAGCTTAGTAGCTTCTTGACAGTTGATTGTGTTTTCAATTGTCACTTTGCCCAGGCAGTGCAAGCAGAGTTTAACCCAAAAAATTTTGAGTAATCAACTAAATCTCGTATATCTTGGGCTGTTTTTGAAAGATCTGTTTACCTTGATACTTATTGGATCAACCGCCTTACGGGACTCAGGGCTGCCTTACGGGACGCGCGTCTGGTTGTATTCTTCCAGGGCTTCAGTGGATATGAGTGGGGGTAACATGCCGAATTGAGCGTTAGACTTACGTGTATAACTACCTAGGTAATTTTGATGCTCACTTGCTTCCAGAGCCTCTAGAATTCTTCCTGCCACTCAGGGAATTTTCCGTTGTTGGCTCCTGTATATATATATATATATATATATATATATACATATTAGCTGTGGCTGGCTCTTATAACTTCACCACTACGACAGCCATTTTCAAGGCACCCAAGAGAGCTCTCAAGTTATGGTGTTGTCAAGTATAATATGGACGGTTCATCTTGACAGTATCATATAAAGTTGATTGGTCACTCGAATCCTTCAACTAGCTCCTACAGAAAGAGATTGCCAAAATACGCGTATCTTCCAGAAATGCAGCACAAATAACACGCATTGTAGGTTACGGAGAGATTTACCACGTGCAAGCTTACAACATTAGAGATTCCCCAGAAATTGAACTCTCGCATCAGCACAGCATTAACTTTACAGCGCCATCAAAATTGAAGATATAGTCTCTAAGTGAATATAAAAGCCAACTTCAAAGTTACCAGAGATCTCTCAAGCAGCATTCCACAACCGTGAAAATACCGTAAAGTATGGGTAACATGGACAATTCCGCAGATTGTACAGCTTATTTGGTCACAATTATGACCGTAATGAGCGGTGCCCTGAGGAAGAATATGAGGTTGAATTAGCGAAAGGCATTGCTATTTTTGACAAACTAATCCAAAACAAAAATATAATCAGAAACGATCCGATGATATTCAAGGTTTCTCCGCATTTTATCTAAGATGTCCTTCATCATGTCTTGTCATTATTCATATACCTTGTGCCGCTAGGCTCAGTCCTGAAGAACTTATTGCGCTCCACCATTCACAGCTCAAGAACACCCTTCCTGAGAAGCACCTTCGCTTTTGTCGCCTCCTTGCGCACCATAGTCTCCCTTGTCTGCCTAAACCTCACAGTTCCATACCTCAACAACTCTCCAAACGTCCCTTCTTCGCAATCTTTACCCGGATTCTCGTCCCACAAAGTCCCAAGATGCACAGAATGTGTCAAATTCTTGCCATGAGTAATCTTCTGCATGCTGGACTTCGTCAGGAGTCTCCACACTAGTTCAGATGCCTTCTTATACTCTTCGGACTCTGGGTCGATATCACGCTTCAGTGACAACAGATCGTACATCTTCTGACCTGCCCCATCAAAACCCACCGTCATTTCACCACCCCAGTTCTCAGCTTGGACATCCCAGCAGAAGATATGCTTTTGCCAGTAGTCGGAGCAACTGAAACCATCCCCAGCGTCTTCAAGCATGCAGAGCCGTTGCCAGCAGACAACTTGAGCGATGTATTCCATAAGAGTCAAGGGGGAGACTTTGAAGTCCCAGGTGAAGTTGGCTTCAGAAGCTCGCTCAAACCCGATATCTTTTGAAAATGCAATGAGGGGATCATCCGAGATGCCCTCATGGCTAGTGCGACCTTTCCAAATGTGTGTGAATAGTTGATGCCTGTAAGAAGATATGAGACACGTTGTCAAGTCATGGTGTATAGAACTGCTTACCATTGTTGGATGAATGGATCACCCCTACGAGCTGCCACGAAGTGGTTTGCTATGGTTTGGCCAAACATGATAGGCACAGCAACTTGGTAAGGTGAATGCGGATCTTCAAGCTCATCCCAACAAATTCGATCCAGGTGTCTGATCAAGATGCAGCCCACATCCATATTCACTCCGCCATGAGTGTGGAGCAGAGCACCACGAATAAAATCCGCCGAATGCTGGCCCGTGTAAGGGCCATTCATGGTTCCCTTGATAAATGTCTCTGGAAGAAGATCAGCAGACACAAAGTTCAGAACATGGTTTGGCGAGCCAGGAACCGTATCTAGAACTCGAACGGTCCATTCGGAGCCAAGAATGCGCACCCAGTCAATAACATTGTGCTGGCACCACTGGGGCATGGCCTTGACGCCGGCATGCCAATAGGCCCAGACATTCTTTTCCGAGACGATGGGGACGTGTTGGGTAAGTGAATCGAGAATCTCTTGATTCGTACGCTTGTCTGTGATGTCGACAAGCGTGAGATCTGCTTGGAAGTCTTTGGGGATATCGAATGTAGGGGCCATGGTGGGATGTAGGATTGACTTTAGATATGATAGACTATGATGGTTCTGTGACAAAATGCAGTCAACCGCAGGCTTTATATACAACGAGAGCACATGGGTGATGACCCCCATTAGCAATGGATACTTTTTCTCCAGCGGGAGAATTTTGCAGCTGCTTTAAGCAACATTGAATATAAATATAGTTACCATCTCCAGTTGCTATAGTCATTTGAACTAGCATCCTAGGGTAATGGGCTGTCATTTGACAGTCAACGCTGCCGATCCACATGCTCGTTCTCGGTTATAGGTTAGGGGCTGGGCGAAGGCTCTAGTGAGCTTAAGCCAAACCATTGAGTGAATCCTTCAGCGGCGTAGAGATCATAAATTTGGAATTTCTATTACGATTGAATACCTCCCGGTGTATGAAGTGAGATCTCAAATAAGATCCACTGTGTTCATAAGTATGTACGGAGCAAGGTCCGTGAAGCAAGTCCGGATCCGAAACTGCGGGCCCGACATCACCGGATTTAAGCGGCTTGGCGATGCTCCTCTGGACATCCCGGACATGGCCAAGATGGCGAGTCGTTTATCTCATGCCGAGATTACGATAGGTGCCTGCCTTTTCCACGTGCTATTTTCATGCGCGTGTTCTGTTTCATGGAGTGGTACTTGATCTGAGCTGGTGCAACGGGACGGATTGTTTTGGATGGTCTTGACTGTATCAACGCAAACAGCCCTACTGTATCGACAACTCTCGTCAACCTCGATTATGTTCAGTGTTGGCAATAATCGGTATCCACAGAATAGACAATACAGCTAGCTGACCGACATCAGTCCAATTGCTTATCGCACGCCAACTCCAGTCAACATCGTGAACCTTGAGCTCTACTGTAGACGTGCCGTAGTGGATACACATGGCAGCCGCTTACTCGCCCGGCCGTGGAAAGGAGGGCTTCGCTGGCAGCCCTTTATGCGAAGGGAGTCGGGAATGATAAAGGGTTTCGATACAACTCAACCTAGGTATGTAGGCTTCTAATGGTCACTCAACCAATGACCCTGAGAAAAAGGGGCGGTGATGCGAGAGAGAAAAGGAGACCTGGAGGTTAATGCGGTTGCTGGTTTCTGTTGGGCGATGCGTGCCCAAAGAGAAGCATCAAGTGCTGCCAAATCAATGCCCAGCCAGCCAGCCAGCCATATCGATGCCGTCCCCTCCATGTTCCCTATTATCTCATGCAGCCTGTAAGTTACCAAAGCTTCAAGCCCCTCTTTTGCTGACGCAGTTGCGCATCTCAACGATCGGCTACTGGCACGGGGTTTTGCATCATGCAGTTTCACAGGCGCGTGCGGGTCCCTGAGAATGAAGGAACATGCAGGCACAAACAATCAACTGCCATGCCGTGTCTTGGGGTTTCTCGAATAGTAAAAAAGACCCTTTTTTTTCTCTCTAATAATTGTTCTTCTTCTTCTGTTCCCCTTTTTCTTTCATCTTTTTTTCTTTAATTCCTCTCATCTCCTCGCAGTCAATCCACGTCATCTATCAATATATGCTTTCTCGTCTTATCAGCCCCAAAATCTTATCCATCCCCCATCACGCGAACCTCGGCTCGTTTGGTTTGCTGACCGAAGAAAAAACACTAGCGGGACCCGAGCCGAGCGAAAAGCCCGCGCCAAACCCCTGCATTCAAAAAGGCTCGGTTCCTGGATTTTTCGCCTATACAGGATCGCAAGCTCTCCCGTTTGTGCATGCGCCTCTTTGTCGCATTCCAGCCACGCGCGACACCAGATTCACCTCGATATTTTGTTTTTTATACAAACGGACGCGGGATCAATTTTTTTTTTTCACATTGTGTTGCGCGCTTGAGTAATTTCGAATTAGTCCGCTGGATGTATTGTTAGAGCGCTGCTGCTGCCCGAACCCCCAAAAGTGTCCCGCACCGCCTTTCGGCAACCTGAGTGTCACTCGATCGCGAATCTGATGCGCGCGCCTCAACATAAGGCAACACTAAATCCCGATTCTCGCAAAGGGGAGATGCGTGGACGCCAGCACGAGCGAGCCATGTCGTCCTCCAGGATTGGCGGGTTCGCCTTGACCATCCCCATCATCTCCGTGGCCGTCGGATCGATGGGTTACGCTGCATGGCGCATCAACTGGCCTGCTCTGGTGCAGTCGTTTCTGACGGGCCCTGGCCGAACATCGCGGGTGTTGCTGCTGCTGTTCATCGTCTTCAACTGGAAGACGCTTCCACTTGCGTGGACCGTACGTGACCTTTTCTCATCTTACCCCAACGCTGAATCCTGACTGACTGAGCTCAATCGATAGTATCGCATCTTCTATGCCATGCTCTACCACATGGTCTTCCGCAAATCACAAAAACTTGGGCCCCGTGCCCTCTTCAAGCCCATGATCTCCGATACTAAAGCGGCTCTGCTCGAGATCGACTACAACCTCCACAAGTCAAACTCAACCTACTTCGCCGACCTCGACGTTTCACGAACACACCTCTGCGCCTACCTGCTGCGGGACCCCATCCGCAGCATGTCCAACAACCTCAAGACAAGGCTCGTCCTTGACCCGCGCACCGGCCAGCCTGTCAAGGGCAACTTTGCCATTGCCCTGGGCTCCGTCATGTGCAGCTTCAAGCGCGAGATTTCACCATACCAGTCCTACGAGATCTGGAGCCGGGTGGCTTGCTGGGACCGCAAGTGGCTCTACATCATCAGTTACTTTATGCCCAAGGGCGCCGCCAGACCTACCGAGTGGCTGGATCCCAACTTTCGGCGCGTCCGGACCAGAGACCACAAGGATGCCACCAGCGGCTGGGAGAAGAAGATTCATGCCACCGCCATGAGCAAGTACGTCTTCAAGGTCGGTCGCTTTACCGTTCACCCCGCCATCGTGCTGAATGGCGCCGGCTTACTGCCTCCTCGACCTGGTGGATGGCAGAGCGGCGACAACTATCTGGGCGACGAATCGGTAGACCTGAGCGATGTCAACCTGACAGATGATGACGAGTGGGACTGGCGCCGTGTCGAGGCTCAGCGCCGCGAAGGCATGAAACTGGCCTCACAGTTCCATGCCCTGGACGGACTCCACGATTCTTTTGATGGTGGCAACTATGGTGCCCTGGCCAGATTCGGACCTGGCTAATATCTTCTTTCGATGACGAAACCAAACTACGCCTGCGACTCCTCTATAATCCTCCTTTTTGGTCCCCCTTTTCTTCTTTTAATGTTTAGACCTTGATACAGCCTAGTGCGTTTGGGGAAAACTTTGAGGGAAAAGATGCTTTGATGATATAATGACACGATACACTAGACTAGAACTGCTCTTCAGCTGTTACTAGAAAACCTGGAATGATAAGATATGTTTCCTGCTTAGCTGTTTCCTTTACACGCCAAGTCTTGTCATAAAAACAGCCGCCAATTGTTGTACAATACATGTGCTGAGCAAATGCATGGCTCTACCTGAAGAGCGTTATATTGAATTCCCAGCGTTCGATTTGCCCTTTCCCATTGTCCGTTCCTAACCCCCCTCAGATAACATTATAGCAAATCCCCTCCGTTTACAAGACCATCATCGTCAACAATATGCCAATGGCAGCGAACGCCAATCCGATTTCGTCCGAAAATCGTCCGGCGCCAGACGTGGTGGTTGCTGCCGGAGCTGCGCCTGTGGTGGAAGCCGGATCGGTCGACGTGGTGTTGACAAGAAACCCGGCAGATTCGCAGAACTGGACAACAGTGGACGCAGCTTCTGTTTTTGTTATAACAATCGAGTGTTAGGGGAAAAAACACGATGCAATGATATTTGCAGAGAGTGATCAAAGGGGGGAGGGGGAATCATACGAGTCATGTCTTCGAGCGAGCAGTTTGCCTTGGCGAGGCAGGGCGACACGATTTTTGTGAGCTCATTGATCTTGGAGCATCCGCAAGAGAGGTCGGTGAGCGTACATCCGTCTTGGGCTACGCCATCGACGATGCAGTTGATGGAGCACTTGGGCAGGCTGTCGAGGAGAGCGGTGATGTTGCCGGTGGTGGACGATGCGCAAGCCGCAAGGGCTGCGAAGAAGAAGACGAGGATGTGGACGAGGGCCGTCATCTTGGAAAACGCGTGGAAGAACTACAAGTACAATTTGGAGAGAGAGAGAGAGACTTGCTCTGCAAGGGGACAAAAGAGAGAGAAAAAGAGAGTGGTTTTGCTCGACAAAGAGAAGAAGATCGGGGAACTTGTTACGGGATCACACGGCGTACATCACACAGAAAGCCGGCTACGGGAAAGGGTCCCCCCCCAGCAGGACGAAATCACATCGCTCACTTTCTTGGCTTCCCCCATACTTGACTCGACCCGGTCTTCCGCTCACGATGCGCGATGTTACCCCCAACGCAAACAAGGGGGGGAGAGGAGCATGCTAAAACCGTTCCGAGCCAAGCTGGGGATTTTTAGCTCACTGCCCATCACAGACCTAGTTCCTACAAAAACTGAGCTAAGGAGCCGTCAAGCCATGCCAATATTTCCCGCGTATGTAGGTACATTTAACCGCGAAAAAAATGAAAGAAGCAGGGCCAGGGAGAGAGCAGAAGTGAAACCCGCTATCGGGAAGGGTTGGACGGTGAACTGACTAGGGGAGGGGGGGAGCAAGCAGCTAGGGGGGTTTTCTTGACAGGATTCAGGCACCGTTTGCTTGATTTGTGTCTGGGTTGCATGGTGGCGCATTTTTTGGTGGAAGCTGGAAGGATTTCTTGTGGAGGGTCGGCGTGAGCAGCGATTTGCTGCTTTTATTCTTTAAAGTGAGGGGGAAAGCCATGTTTTGCTTCTGACTGGCAGATGGCCGAGGATGCTTGATGCTACAACGAGAAAGCCAAGCCCACGGAAAAGGACGATTCACGGAATGAAATGGTGGGCGAAGCTGACAGGGTTTCGTGCTCTAGAGACATTTCCCGTAGGATGCCAGACCAGACCAGGTACCACGACTAACAGCATGCTACAGCGAAACCCGAAATAAGCGTCCGGTTTTATTAGTAGTTTAGGATCTCTTTTCGCACGGACCAATGTATGGCGTACTGTGGCTGGTACAGTGTATACCGCAGCCAGCTGTGTATTACATTCTTCCTCTACCTACCTATGCTCTTACTCAAATCCATCCGAGAACGTCGGGATCGGTTGATGAGGCGCCGAAGCTCTCACTTGCGTTGACTTTCATTGCAAGTAAAGATTTGACACCCCCTCGCATACGAAGACGACTCCTTTTCCCAACCACCATATTGAGCGCCTTGCCTCTACTTGCACTCCCTTAATTCTACTGCGGCCACAAACCCGAACGAGAAAAAAGCCCAAATCCTTAGATGAACTCGACAATGGAACGGAACATGGCTCTGAGAAAGTAACGGAACACGGCCTTACAGAAGAAACAGAACATAAACCCGAGAATAAATCATCTATTCATACAACCTATATGGCCAAGACTGTTCAAGCGAACGATGCGCCGCTTTGAGACATACTCCATAGCCACTCCTGGACACCCTGAACCTCTCTTACTAGAGAATTACATTTGTATCATCGCCCTCACGCATGACTTGCAAAGTCTCTCCTCTTATAGAGCAGTAGGCTTCCTCCACTACAGCCCTGACCCCCAAAATCTAAGAAAGAGCCTTATTCGAGCGTTGAGGCCTTACAACGATGTAGGGAACCCTCTTCACCCTTGCAGCTGCTGCGACACATACCTTTATGCAAGGCTGCTAAGCGGACCAGTAACTCGAGTCGAAGCGCCCAACAATTTTTATCTGAGTTGAAGCAAAGGAACCCCGCACCTGCCATATCCTGGCGAACTTAAGAAACGTGGAAGAACCAAGCTGCAAACCTAGTGTTAAGATAGAGAGCCCCTACCGCATTCCTCTATTTATGAAGGTCAAAGATGGCTTCTACTTCAGCTGAGATGCCTGAATTCTCTGCTGCAGGGACAGTCCCGGTACTTGACACGGCACCGCTTCATTCTCGAATCGCCTTCCGCGATGGGGCGCGCATTGCACTTTTGCTGATTATCCCCATCTACGCCCGAATCTATCTTTTCTCCTCAATCTTCACTGCCTTCGGACACGTTTACGTCATTAGCACCACTAGTATTTGCGTTGTCTACTTCAGCCAAGGGAAGATTAGTCTTCATTCAGTTTGGGACATTATCTACGGGTTATTGGTGTCTAGCTTTCCAAACTGGGGCCCGTCTATCTTAAGCTTCCTCTGGGTTGGACCCAAGATTCAAGGCTGGCGGTGGGAGATTATTTACTGGACGTTTGTTGCAACGCAGTTAAGTTACTTTTTGCCAGAGTACTATGGGAGCGACGTTGAGGTAAGCCATTATTACGCCGTCCTCCAATCACCACTGAAGTTCTAATCCGAGCAGGAACTCATCAGAGAATACCCTCATGCTTATCCTAATTTCCAAAGCTATATTACCATAATCTCCAGTGCTATCGTCTACTTTGCCCTCTGGCCAAAAGGATGTTCGTGGCACGAAGTTCTCCTTATAGTCTCCATCATCAGCTCCTTCATTCAGTACGGATATCTAATATATCTCAACTATGCGTAAGTTCTCCTTGACTTACTCACAGCTGGTAGATATTCTAACACTGAAGCAGCCATCTCCAAAAGTTTGGAAAGACCGTGCGACAAGATTCGTGGCCGTATAGAGGCATGTATACAAGAAAATGGGCCCTTGATGGGCGAGGCCAACCGATACGTATCAACCACACGTTTGAGGAATGGATGAGATTCCTTGCAACTGGTGATATCAATCCAAAGAATCAAGAATAGCCTCGTCGCTTATGACTACCTGAGTTTGAGAGTATTGTGGTGTGGTTCAAGGGCAGTTTTGGATAAGTTGGACAATTGTGATGCTATAAAACATTACAGAGCAGGCCACCAAAAAAAAGACAGAGGAAACTTCCATACCAAGATCCTACGGCACTGCTAGGGGTACAAACAAATTCTAGGGAAATGTTATCCGGCATCCCAAATTCATTATCCAACACCCTAGCAACTGCGTGGAATTCAAGTATTAGAAAAGAATGCAAAAAGAATATAAATGGAAGCTACCTTTATACTACCATCACTACATTCTGCTACTATCACTACTTTCTTTTTACTACCTAGTACTATTTACTTTTATAAATATATTCTTTTAGTATTTAAGATTATTCTTTAGTCTGTATAGCTTTTATGTAAGACATGGGATGCTGGATAATAAACTTGGGTGGCTGAATAACCGCTCCCAGAATTCTAGAGCCAGACGTGGAACAGCCAAATGGGTAACTGTTAGATGGGCTATTCAAGTGATACTGACGACAATATTTAATTCGTACTGTATTAGCCACAAGTCCCACATCTTAGCCAGTGCGGAAAGCGATACTCAATACTGTAATGGCCAGGGTCGGTTAAATATTGAAAAGAAGCGCAGAAAGCAGGAACAGCTCCAAAAGCTGACCCCGATCTACAATCCGTAGCCGCTTCCGGCAAGCTTCTGGCATTTCCTGTCACACACTTAGCCCGCGTTAGTTAGGGGGAAAAGACAGACGGCGCCAAGATGTTGTAATTTCAAGACTGATCGCCCATTTGGCGGCCGTTGCGAGTTGAGTGTTAGTGTAGGTTGGCCGGAGTGGGCTTGGCTTCGCAGGATTCCTGAAGACTTTTTTATTTCTCATCTCATCTCGTTCTTGTCCTCTCGTGGCAGTTTTGTGAGAGCTGACAGATGGATGGGCTGGTGACAGGGGAGTGTCTCGGCGCTGTGCCGAACACTCGTACTCTTGTGTCGCTTGGCGCAGTCTACAGCTTTTGTGGTGACAGGCTTTATTCCAATCACAGCTCACGAGGATTCATATATTACCTTGGCAATAATGAACAGCCAATACGAGTGTAATACTCCCGCCTGTAGAGATACCACAACAAGAAGTAGGCCGCATGACCACAATATGAGCTATCTACCAGATATCCGTGAATGAACCAACCTATCCAATGTATGCCCTCAGCAAGTGAAGATTGTCAGAAGCCTATCAGTTGACATGAAAATATTTTTATCCACAACGGCAAGATTTTCTTGACTCGGTGCTTGACTCTATATTGGTCATCATCATATGAGCTTCTGACCATCTCCACCATGAGGGCATCCAGTTAGAAAGAGTAAAGAAACTTCCAGCGAAGTTTCAGAGTGTAAAAAAAAAAAAAACAGGATTACCGTCATGGTGTTGACGGGTTCCCCCTTTGCATCAAGAATGGGCCCCATCGAGTAACCAAGCTTTCGCTGGGCAATCGCATAACTATCGACCTCGACAACAAATCCTCTGCACCCGATACCACAGCCGTGACACCATAACGTCCACCTACCATCCATCTCCAGTCGACATCGCCGCGGCCCTGCTCCTACACCCTCCAGCTCGGACTCGTATCTTCATCCATGGGGGCCAGAGGCGCAGAAAACAGGGCTGGCAAAAATGTCTCGCGAAGACGGATTTAGCAGCAGGCAGGGCAGGATGCCTCAGCTGGGCCAAGGCGCGGAGGTCAGCCGCAGTGCTTCTATGGCGGCGCGTTTCCGCATGCTCCGAAAAGGAGACGTCCGGGGACTTTCTCCCAAAGCCTGGGTCGTGAAAAGATATCACGAGACGCTGACGAGCAGCATCTCCGTCTGTAAGCTTCGAATGGCGATTTGTTGAGCAAAGGGGGATGAAGAAGAAGAAGGAAAGGAAAAAAACTGTTTGCATCAAGCTCTAATTTTTTTTTCTAGTGGTGAATTTTTAGTGGGGCGCAAAGCAGCAGGCTCATGCATCAATGCAGTACAATGCATTTATCGGATGTGTCTTCCGCTGCCTGTGGGCTGGGAGCCAATCCGAGCGTCGCGTTGAGAAATGCTAGGTCGCTGCCTTCGTGCCTGGAGCTGCAACTGTTGGCCTATAAATCCTCCCAAAAGCGCGACGCCGCCGGGGAACAAATTGGCGACGAAAGCATCTCCCGAGCCTTCAGCCCGTCTTAATCAAGGGCGAGGCGAAGAAATCCACGAGACGGTGAAACCTCGCGCTGTTACGCGCCAGGGCGTCGAGGGTTGAAAAAAAAAAAAAGCTGAAAAAACTCGAAACCGACTCCGCGATCGAGATTGGCAATCTTGCCGACGCTCGATTTAGATATCCGACATCATGTCCCTGTTCGGCTCCGCAGCGGCGAGCGCCTCTGCCTCGACGACGGTGGGCGACTTGAAGCAGGACGTCGCGCTGAGTGATCCTCCGACCGACAGCATCTCGGATCTCGTCTTTTCGCCGGCCGCCAACGGACCCGACTTCCTCGCAATCTCCAGCTGGGACAACAAGGTCCGCATCTACGAAATTGCCCAGAATGGCCAGAGCCAGGGTCGTCACGCGTTTGAGCACAGCCAGCCCGTTTTGGGTGTCGATTTCTCAAAGGTAAGCAAGGGCAGATCATGACGTCTGAAGCGGAGGAGAAGAAGGGAAAGAGATATGGCGACAGAGAGAAAGAAAGAGAAGAGCATGTGTGATTCAGTCAAAGTTGCGAAATACTAACGATGTGCTCCAAATTAGGATGGAACAAAGGTAGCTTCCGCCGGTGCAGACAAAAACGTCAAGGTCTGCGACCTGGCCTCCCAGCAAGACATTGTCGTCGGAACACACGACCAGCCCGTACGGAGCGTGCGCTTCTTCGACAGCGGCAGCGGCACCATGGTGGTCTCCGGCTCGTGGGACAAGACGGTCAAGTATTGGGATCTCCGGCAGCAGGGCCCTGCGGCCACTCTGGCATGCCAGGAGCGTGTCTACACCATGGACGTGCAGCAGAACTTGCTCGTCGTCGGCACGGCTGACCGGTACATTAACGTCGTCGACCTCAAAAATCCCACGAAATTCTACAAGACACTGCAGAGCCCCCTTAAGTGGCAGACCAGAGTCGTCAGCTGTTTCCCTGACTCGACGGGCTTCGCAATCGGTAGTATCGAGGGCCGTTGCGCTATTCAGTATGTGGAGGAGAAGGACTCTACGTAAGTTGCAGCCCCCATGTCGATACCTTTGTGTTTTTGCCGGCTTATAGCTAACTTGACCCAGATCCAACTTTTCATTCAAGTGCCACCGTGACCCGGCCGTCAACAACGTGGTCAACGTGCACGCCGTCAACGACATTTCTTTCCACCCGGTTCACGGCACCTTTAGCACGGCGGGATCGGACGGCACGTTCCACTTCTGGGACAAGGATGCCAAGCACCGTCTCAAGGGCTATCCCAATGTGGGCGGCAGCATCACAGCCACGACGTTCAACAAGACGGGAAGCATCTTTGCCTACGCCATCAGCTACGACTGGAGCAAGGGCTTCCAGCACAACACGCAAAACTACCCCATCAAGGTCATGCTACATCCCGTTAACAACGACGAGTGCAAGCCCAGGCCATCAGCCAAGAAGAGGTAAAACGGAGATGGCGTAAAGACGATGGACGAGATGGCGGTGTATAATAATGGATGGCGGCTGTGGGTAGTGGATCGGATGATCGAATTCCAGGACGGTGGAGCAAAGAGATCATGCGTGTGTGTGTGATGCTCAAGTTGATGGGGAGGGGACAAGATGGGATTGTCGGGACGAGAAGACGATACCTAATCTACGACGCTTTTTTTTTTGTGCGCAATGATGTTATATAGGCGCTACTATCCCCCGGAGAGTCAGCATAACGGCGTCGAGCATTAGATGTCGACGCCGATAGTTTGTCAAGAAAATAAGGCCTTGTTTTTCGCTACATGGGTTCATGATTTGACATGTTGAAAGTTGATTGTGAAGAATAAGCTACGATTAAGGTCAATGGAAGAATGGTTAACACGAATTGACAACAGTAGTTTAGATAATGCAATAATGCAATGAAGATGTTTTGATTAAAATTTCCTATATATCTCGGTTTCATAACGAGGGGACTCTGACTCTGTCTGTCCACGGCTTTCATAATGGCTTTTTGGGATGGCCTGTCTTCATGACAAATGTGTTCAACGAAGCAACAGCTCATAAAAAAAAAGATGCATACAAGCAAAAGAAAAATGCAGCATGAAAAAAACAAATGCGTTGTACATGGTTTAAAAACAGGAAAAGACGGATGGGTTTTAGTTTGATTTGCGAATCGGTTGATTTGACCCGAAAACATCCTCAACCATACCCTTCCACAGATCTCGAATCATGCCCTGGCTCTCTGTATCTTGCGCCACGGCAGCAGGCTCCTCATGCACAAACTTGAGCTCAACGGTGTCCAAAACACCGCTTAATGAAGACAGCGGCGTCGCGGGGAGGACGGTGTCGGGGTTGACTGCGACAATGGACGAGCTGGCAATGGAGACGGGCATGTCAGCCGCCGGGGCGGGATGCGCGGCGGCGTAGTTGTCGGGGAGCAGAGGCATGCGGGGGAGAACATCTGCGAAGGGCGTTGACGAGGAGAGGCTGCCGAGGCCGGGGAGGACGGCGGCGTCGAGGTGGGAGGAGGGAGTTGCGGATGAGGCAGAGCTGGAGAAGGTCTGCATGAGAGGCTTTGCGCGGTTGGCGATGGAAGGTTGGGGGGTTGGGCGGTGGGTTGTGGTGAGGGTTCGAGCGGACTGAGGAAAGAATTGTTAGCGATTTTGATTTGTCTTTTGAGGGGGAGAAAAGAGATTGAGTTGTGACAATGACATGACTTACCTCGGACAGCTCAATGGTGCTTCTTCGGTTGCGCAGCAGCTCGGCGTACTTTGGCATCAGCACGGCGCCGGCATTGTAAGTGGAAGCGTCGAGCAGCGGGTTTGCGGCGCGGGCGGCTGATGAGCTGAGGGCGCGAGAGAGCTTTGCGACGGGGGCGGTAACGCGAGACATGATATTTGATGTTTGATGCTTGAAGATGGTGGGAAATGTATGTATGTGTGTATGAATGTATGTCGGCAGTGGTGTATGTAGATGTTGGAAAAGAGTCACACGCAACAATCAAGTCGGGACTAAAACGGCGCTGAGATGGGAAACAGATGGATGGGATGCTAAAGCAAAAGAGAGAGAGAGAGAGGGAGACAGAGGAAGAAGAAGAAGAAGAGTGAAACTTTACAAGAGGGAAGAGAGGGGGGAAGAGGAATGGCGATGCCGGCAGTTACTTATACGCAACCTACGAAGGCGGGAGCCAAAGAATGGAACAAGCGGTGCAGCGGATTGAGGAAAGGAGGCTTTTGGTGGCATGACCGAAAAAGCGAATAGCATTCACAGCACAACGCAGTACAGGACAGAATGGCATACAGAGAGAGAGAGAGAGAGAGAGAGATTCCCCCCCTTGAATTACTTACCCCGTTCGGCAGTGCGATTAAGCGGAGAATGGATACCTGTACATACGAGTACTCGTACAGCAAGCCATAGCTGGTACATGGACTGCAATCTACTATAGTACAGTACTATGTAGAAGCTTCAACACTCAACAAAGTTGGAGATACTACTGCGAGTACAAGCCCAACTGGGACCCTGGCCTTTACGAATACGCACCCGTCGAGCCGGGCGGTGGGCCGTTTCCGGGGCGGGGGCGCTTCGGGGGCTATCGCTAGCTGGCTACTTCTCCCATCCATACAATTTAGCTGGTAGAGATGGGTATCCTCGTAGCAGAAAAGAGGGGCACACGACAAAAGCTGTTGAGGAGCCGGGAAACCAAAAAGTGGTTCCCAAGGGGAGAGGAATCCGAGCTTCCAGCTGGTCTTGTCTTGTCCAGCAGCTTCAATGCTAGCACTGGACTGGAGCCTTTTTAGCCCCCCCCCTCGGCCTGGGCTTCCAACTTAGCACAGCCCCCCCTGGCTTGTAGTGGATGTATGCACACTCGTAGGTGGTGAATCGGTGCTGCCTAGGTGGAGCTGGGCGCTGGACTTACCTACAGTACTAATACAGATTGAAGCTACAGAAGGGGGGGCAAGCAGGAATCCATTGATCCATTGACTCTTGCATGCAGCGGATAGGCTTCACCGATGCTTGGCTTGGCTTGGGAATGGGAATGGGAATGGGAATGGGAATGGGAATGGGAATAGGGTCCCTTACGAACTGCTGCTTTGGATGCAGTACGAATATATCCAACCACTCCGCAAACGATGAATGAGATTGAGTGTAATAATACTTCTTTTTCGCATCATATGGACTCATCCCCGATAGTGCAAAGACTCTTGTTATGGGATGGGCGGAGGAGAAAAGTCCGCGAGTGCCGAGCCGGAACGAACGAACCATGGGCATTAGTATTGCTTTTTTTTCCTGTCTGTCTCTCTCGCCCAAGTGCGTGCATGCATGTACATACAGAGTCACAGACAGACAGACAGACGGTCATCAGCTGGTGCGTGCGTGATTGCGTGTGCGAAAATGGTCATGGAGGCCTGTGCCAGCTTCTGGGTCACGTCATGTTGCTACGAGTACATGCACGTTGAATCTGCTTACGAGTACCGAGTTGCCGTGAATCAAGATCTTGTCTCTCCATCTCTCTTTATCTGTTCCATATCTCTCTCTCTCTCTCTCTGCCTTTATCTCCTCCCGTCCCATCCCAATGTTGGCTGGCCCCAAATCCAAGACACTCGCAATTCGTTGGGGAGCGTTCCTGAAAAGCAAACAGCCACGCAACGGCAGCCAATTCAATTCAATTCAACTGAGTCCAACTACTAACTGCACTAACCTTTGCGCTTGGACCAGCCGCCGGCACATCTCCGAGATTCCGGCGTTGGGAAATCTGACGGGGATCCCCCAGCGCCTTCGAACCCCTGTTTCCTTGGCCAAGCTCTTTGGATCTGTCCGAGTCTCGGTCTTTGTTTTTGTCTTGCTCTGCTCTGCTCTGCTCTGTTCTGCTCTGTCCTGTTCCCTGGTTCATTGATGTTTAGCCGCCATCAATGATTCTTCCTTTTCTTACCAAGTAACTGTCTGCTCTTTCTGTAATCAACCAACTGCAACAATGCACAACAACGCAGCAGCTTCACCGCCTCGTGTCTGTCTGTCCATCCATCCATCACACGACCAAACGGGTAAATCCACGGGACTATCCCATCTTCCCCCTCTTCTCTTCTGCCTTTTCCCTTTTTATATCAACTAAACCCGGATCTTACATTACAGGACAGGACATTACTTATTACTCCGTACTCTTCAACATTATTACTCTGGACATTTCACTTCATTCCACTCCTACATGCGAGTACGACCGAGTTCAGGCCAGCCGTGCTCTGTCCTCCGTCGAATAAACTAGAACGCTCCTAAAAGCGGCAGTGCGAGATACGGAGTCTCCGTCCTGACAAGGTTCTCGCTTATGTCTATCCATGTCGGCTTACTGTAATCACTTTGGATCTTGATCCTGCCCAGCCCACGTGTCTCGGTGACCTTCAATGTTCCCTGTCAACCTGCATCTCTTGCAGGCATTTCTTCCTTTCCTTATCTGTACATTACAGAGTCTTTCGTGATTTCAAATGCCTCTCTGTTCTTGTCTTGATACAGCATGCCAATTGAGGAAGCTCGGCCGTATTCTTCCTGTGATGCGTCTACATACTCCCATTTATACACCAACCTAACCTCCATCAGCGATGATGCACACGGCGACTCATCAAGACTCATCATCACATTGCCCAGCACATATGAGAAATTTTACTCCATTTCTAGTAATTCTCCATCTTTGTCATCTTTGTAATTGACCTGGTAATCTGTATGATAAGCATAGCTGTATCTGCAATGTTGAGCGATAGAGTACAAGCTGGCGCTGGGGTAAACTTGACTACTCGCACCTTATCTTCCATCAAGCACCAACTTTCCCTAGCATTACCGAAAAAGGACATGCCCGGGTCGCTTGATAATGGAGACTTTTTTGATTGAAAGATCGAATTGACATCCTTATTTGACAAAGAACCCAAGTTCATGTCAAATACTACCTGCATTAAGCCCAGTGAATGGTCTCAGATCTCACCTCTCCAAGTCCATCCGGCCTTTGCTGCCAGAATAAACTCCATGCCTTGTCTTCGCGGCATGTTAGCAGCACGGAGATATCTCGTTATTCTTGCATCACACTCCACAGACGGCACGCGTACACGTATCAGATCTTCAGGCTGCAGTTCGCTTATAAGTGCCAGGTAGATCTCTTGCGGAGCGTGTATATCTCTAGATGCCGTAATGCACAGTCTGCATGCTAGCCGCGTGCTAACTTGAGCCAGAGTTTGATACCGTACTTGTGAGCTTGGCGGTGCCTGAGTAAACTTTGCGACGATTGAATAGCGGTCCCCTCGTCTGTAGAATCTCGACGAGGGAATCACACAAGCTGTTACACAAATTTCGTAGCTACTTGGCTACAGAATCACCCTCAGACATAGCCTGCATAGGCATCCATTACTAGTACTACGCTGCTCCTAAGTTCCACAGACACTGATAGCACAGCCTTGTATTTGCTGGCCTTTTTGTTATAGCTTGTCAGTATCTCGGACAATATGCATCCAGTATCACGGAAAACTGCAGTACAAATGGCAATCAAACTCAGAAAAGAGATGCTGTGTAAGTCAATGGGGAAAATAATAGTTATTGACGGTGGATTGTCTTGTGCCGGATATAATTTATGCATTGGGAAAGTGGAAAAGGTAAAATCATTAACTGACTGAATTTTGAACTGATAAGGACCTTGGCTTGGCACATGTTGCGATGAGTGTACGTCCCCGAAGCCTATGCTTACAACTGAAGCTGATGTGGTCCTCGAACGTATGCGTTTGCATAGGTGTATATAGGTCATAGCAGCCCAAATCAGCAAGCATATCCCGAAAATGTTTATCAGAAAAGCGACATAGGAACCAATAGAAGGCCATTCACGACATTTCAATCCACATAGCACATATGACATTTCATCGAACCTCACCCCATCATTTCCCCAGAGACACGACCCCAAGTCAAAGCAACCTGACAAGACAAAATCCCGGATGTCGGGCAGAATCCCCCGCCTCAGCTCTCAGCTCACTTCTAAACATCATTTCAGCTCTCAAAGTCCAAACACCCGGTTGAACGCGCGTACACCAATGATTTCCACCCCTTACATGCAAGAGAAAAGGAGGCCCGTCACTGCCGCAGCAGCAAAAAATCCTATTACTGCAACAATTCAACTGTAAGGGGGAGACGGCACAAAAAGAAACAAAAGAAAAGAAAAGAATGATCATCTCAAGAAGCCATACCGCAACTGAATTGTCTTACCAGGTTTAACGCGGCTGAGGGAAGCTAGTGCAGGTACTGTCGCACAATCATACTGTCCCCTGTCAGCAGAATCCTCCGCGGACTCTCCCCCTCAGCTTTTTGGGCACTAATAGATGTTAAGCTTCTCTCGTACTACGACTTGTAAAGGAACCTTGTGAACAGTTCATACAAGTCATACGTAGGCAAAGTATACGGGGCACCATATCTGAAGTCTCCAAGACCGGGACGGGCCGCGGATGGACTTCCGAGCTTGATTCTGGCTGTCTTTCTTTCTCTTTTATTCCAGCCCACTCTCCCTTGCATTCGGTGAGCAGTATCACACCCAATCACATCAAAGTGGCTATTGGACTCCAGGCTCTGCATCTGCCGTGCGGCCGAGACGTGATGCTCCAACAGGCGGACAATCTGGTCCATCTTTGGCGACCATCTCAAGATCATCTTATCTCCAACGAATCATGCATCCCCAAAAGGCGATACCACAGGAACCAGAGTCCGACCACAGCGTTCGTCTGCCGAACTGCTCATCTCTTGGCTCATGAACCGTGGGCAGATTGAGATATGACACGTCAAGCGATCCGCCCCCCGGCATGTTTCTCAATTTTTGATGAATGGCTTAAAGATGGCGCGGTCTTGGCGCATAGGATGTATCCAATAACCATCTTTCAACCCATCACACGGCAGCTTGCTTGCGCATAAGAGTGTCTCTTTGCTTTTTTTTTTTTTGTTACCAGGCGAGATGAGCTTCTAGCGGTGTCGACCGCCGGTGTGATTGGGTGTGATTATACAGCAGAAGACGCGGCTTGCAATAAGACAACTAGGCTATGAGAAGCACAGAATCCCTGTCACCGGTCAAGAGCGTTTTGCAACCACGATGTTCTGGATGGTATCACTGCATGTTTGCGTGCTCGCGGAGAGGACTAATATAAGACAATACTAACAATATACGACCCCGACTAATATGCAAACTGCAGCGGCTACCATCGCCTTGTTTTAATACAGGCCTTATTTTAGTACCTGAATAAGAGGACGAATGTTATGAACTGTCTCATTCCCTTGACTGTATAAAAGGAAGCCGCGCCGTCAATAGAAGAGCGTCTGGCTCCATTCATCTCGTATTTCGTGCAGTCCTCCCATCCCATCGCCCTTGATCAACCACCACTCGCCAATAGAGCCACAAGACCCTCAAGATTGAGGCAGCCATGGGCGACAAACTGACATCCGCAATCCTCTCAGAGGGCTTCATGGGCCTCAAACTGTTTGGGACCGGTACTCGTAGCCAAATATACGGCGCCTACGACAAAAAGCTGGACAACATGGTAGCGGTCAAAAAGCTCGACATTTCAACACCCGCACAAGCAGAGCGGCTAAAGCACGAGATTGCCGCCATCAAGAAAGTCAAACATGTGAGATATGCCACATATCAATCTTGTTAGAATAAAGCCCCCAATCTTCAAACTAGACTGATCCGAAATCCCACAGCGCAACATTGTTCCCATCCTTTACGCCCTTGTCCGACCCCGAATGGCCCTCCTCGTCATCCCCCCGAAACCAAGCAACCTCGTCGCACTCATACCTCTACAATACGATCTAACCGTGAAAACATCCGCCTTCTACTGCTTGACGATCCAGATGCTCTCCGCACTCACATACCTCCAAGAAGAAGGCCTGCCCCACCGAAACATCAAACCCACCAACATCCTCGTCGAAGCCAGCGGCCCAGGCTTCCACTTCCAGCTCACAGACTTTGCCCTCGCCCAGCCCCTCGCCATAATCGACATAAATAAGACTTACTACAAGGCTCCGGAGACGTACGTCGACACATACCCCGTAACCACGAAGCAAGACGTCTGGTCGCTCTTTGTAACACTGGCCATCTCCTGCGGCTACTTATCGGAGACGGAGCTCTCTAACAGACCCCCTTCGGCAGCGGCCTGGGCGGTTGTCGAGGCAGGAGTGCAAATGGGCGAGTTGGAGGCCATGGCGCAACAGAATCCAACCCTGCGGGCGTCGGCGTCAGTCATGTTCCACCAGTTGCGACCGAAGGAGAGAGTAAACTCACGGGGCGAAGTTGACTATCCAGAGGTCAGCCCCGAGTATGTCGGCTTATACGGCAGCGGTCGACTGGAGAAGGACGCCGTGATTCCTCTCGGGCCAAGGGCAGACGTTCGAACCTTGACTGGGCCTCTAGGATTAGCATCTGGAGTGCCAGCAGGAGTGTCAGCGTTACCACCCGCAACACCTGAGCCATATCAATACTTGCCGTCAGGCCTCGGCTTGTTTGATGAATCCACATCCATGGCAATCGAGGCTCCCAACGAGAGAATGTCATCACCATCTTCACACAGCGAACTATTCAAGCAGCAGCCAGATTACGAGCACTTCAGGTTCAACCAGTATGATTCAGTCACCCAACGCTGTCTAGCCAGCTGCTGTAATAACAACACCAACATCAACAACACCAACAACACCAACACTCCTCGCTCCTTGTCCTGGACCTCTTCCTCCCAGTCTCTCAGCCCACACGCCCCGGCTTTCGTCCCCGTCAGCCCACCCCTCGCCCCCACGACACCGTTGCCGCTTCGTGCGATAACACCTACCGAGACCTGGGACATCTGGGGCGTCTACAAAATCTCAAACACTATCAACTTCTCCAGCAAGGATTATGTGAGGCCATACCCCATGGCTTGCGACAGCCAGGAGGAGCAAGTCGTGGAGGACGTACCGCTTGAGGACTACAAGTGGACTGAAGACGATGATGGACCTGTCGCAATTAACCCTTGGCAGTCACCTTTATTAAGTTTCATCTCATGAATTTAGTTTTTAGTTTACTTGGAGGGGTATATAAGGGAGCATGATTTTTGTTCAAGGCTTGGTTCTTTGTTTCATTCTGATTCTTCTTCTGTAACTATATTTATTATTTACTCTTATTTATCAACTCTCTTTTAATCAATCTCTTCCATCACATGCCTATCCCCTTATCCATCCTCATCCTCATTCCCATCCCCATCCCCACACCTTCATGCAGGTATCAACACAAACATCGAGATAGATATCCCTCAAAAATGCGTATAAATCAAATCAAACTCATCTCCACTCCACCACGTCAAATTCCCTAACCCATCTCAAGGCCTAGCCCGTCTCTTAGTTTCCGGCCCTTGTCCGGCCCCGTCAATGGCATCATCGAACAGAATCTCACTTTTAGATAGAAAAGATAAAAAAAGCTACCCCACCTCCCCGCCGATTCCTAATAACTAATACACCATCACCATCTTTGCGTCGACTTTGCGCCAGACGCTGCCGCCGCATCACAACTACCTCAAATCACTCAATTCGCTCACTCGATATCCGTTCAGTCCCCATCTATCCCTCTAGATCAATATCCAACCTCAAATCCTCATCATGGCAGACAAGAAACGAGCCGTCGACTCAGACAAAGGCAAGTCCACGTCCCCTCAAAACCTCAACACCAAAAAACCACACATCCCCATCTCCATCCATCCTCCTTACAAAACCAAACACTAATAAAACAAACAGTCTGGACAACCCTCATCACCAACACCGCCTACCTCCCCGGCCTCCTCACCCTCAACCACTCCCTCCGCGCCGCCAAATCAAAATACCCCCTCGTCGCCCTCTACACAGACTCCTTCCCCCAAGCCGGCCACGACGCCCTCAAACTTCGCGGCATCCCCTCCCAGCGCATCGACTACATCCTCCCCACCAACGGCAAGGACTACTCCAACGACCCGCGCTTCTACGACTGCTGGAGCAAGCTCGTGCCCTTCTCCCTCACGCAATATACTCGCATCGTCCAGCTCGACTCCGACATGCTTGTCCTCCGCAACATGGACGAGCTCATGGACCTCCCCCTCGACGATCCCCAAATCCACGAATCCAGCGACACGTCTTCCTCTAAACGTGTCTTCGCCGCCGGCCACGCCTGCGTCTGCAACCCCCTCCACAAACCTCACTACCCCAAAAACTGGATCCCCCAAAACTGCGCCTTCACAAGCCAGCACTCCGACCCCGATACCGCCCAAACAACCGGTGCAGACCCTTCCGTCGGGCCCCTCGGCTTCATGAACGGCGGCCTGCAAGTCGTCAACCCGTCCGCCGCCCTCTACGACCAGATCCTCGCCCACATGGAGGCCGACGCCGTCAACATGGACTTCGCCGACCAGTCACTACTATCCGACCTGTACCGCGGCCGCTGGGTCCCGCTGCCTTACACGTATAATGCGCTCAAGACGCTGCGCTGGGAGGGCGTGCACAACCAGATCTGGAGGGACGACGAGGTCAAGAACATTCACTACATTTTGAGCCCCAAGCCGTGGGACGAGATCAACGATGAGGGCGAGTGGACGGGGACTGAAGAGTCCCACAAGTGGTGGATAGATACCAATCGCAAGAGAAAGGCCGCTGAGAAAGAGGCCGGCATCGATGATGAGTTTTGAGTACAATATATAAAAGAATAGAAAGAAGGGAAAGGGAGGGGATTTTGTATATGGGTCATGGATCAGTTGATCCGGTTTGATTGAACCAATTCCTATTTATGGGTAGGCGACTTTGGCTTCATCATGTTCTGGGGTTTTGCATCTCGCATCAAGATATGTATATATATATATATGCACATAGGTACTATAGACATCCAGGATACAAACCACAAAAAGCGAATAGACCTATTCTTTTGCACACACTCGAGTTTCCATTCACAGCTCTGTTTGTTTGTATATATCCATAACCCGCAGGCGCTGTCTATCTTGTAATAAATATCTGTGCTTTGCTTGGGCCGTCATTCTGTAAGTTATCCTTGTAATCCATCCCATTCCAAGCCATTCCAGTACTATCCAAATAAAAAAAAAGGAGGGAATCAAAAAGACAAACATCATTCTGTTCAGGTATAGTTCGATAATCCAAACGCCTTCCCAAACGCAAAAGAAATGGGACATTACTGTCATCAAAACCCCTCCGCCAAACTATGCTATATACTGCCTTTTCAAAAAGGCAGTACAGGAAAAGGAGAGAATTCTAACCCTGGTGCTTGTTCCCTTCGAGCAACGTGTGCCACCGCTTTATAAAACCGCCAGTTGCAATAAACTCAAAGATACTTCTCTCAGGTATATAGTAGTCAGGTGTCGTCAAACATTTCAACTTTTTTTTTCCTCTTCTTTCTTCTTATTAGGGGAGACGATTCATCTCTCTCCAGCATATGCTTAATGCCTCTTATATTTCTATCAGACTGTTAGCCAATTCTTTCTTCCAACACGAATTGCTAGGAATCGGGCTCTTACCTCGTTAATTCTGCGTTGATTGTGGGGATCAATCGAGTTCGTGGCCCCCATCAATGTCTGGCCGATGACCTTGGTCACACCCACTGCTGGTCGGAAGATGATGGTTGGCGCTCGTCGCAGAACCGCTCTGGCAGCACCGCCAGCTGACTGACTCTCCATCACCTCACCTGGCACTGCGATAATGGCATCTCGTGCCAGGTTCACATCTCTGGCAAGCGATCTATAACCACCCCGGATGCCTTGAATCACACCCGTGGGATGGTCTGCATACAGCGAGATTTGCTTCTTGTCGTCTGCATCCAAGTCATCGTCTTCCCAGCCCTCCTCAGGCCGAGCCCCGCCGCTGAGCATCTCCTCTGCTCCTTGTAGAGCGTACTGCGTGCCGACGGCCAGTTTCGCTCCAAACTTGACCAGTTCCGTTCCAGTCGTGCGAGCAAACGCCGCGGCTCCCTTGGATATGCTTCGAATGATGCGACCGTCCTTTTGGTATTCTTTGAGAGGAATCTCAACCAAATCTTTAAACCCGCTGCCAATGTTGACCAGGGATCTCACGGGTGCTAGACCTGCCACGACACCTGGAAGCTGCGTCTTTCTGACATCGGGTGACCAAATGTCGTTCAGTGTCTTGCCGAATCGATCAAAGCCAGTGACTCCGTAAATGATTACATGCCGGAGGACCATTCTAGACTCTTCCAGCGTGATGAAGTTCATAAACTCGGTCGTGTGCCCAGACCGAAGGCCAGCATAGTCCACTCGTTTCGGCTTAAAGTCTAGCTTGACTGGGATATCCATCACCTCTGCCCTTTGTAAGAAGGGCACATCGCTGGGTGATGAGTGCACCGGGACGCTATCATCTTTGAATTCAAAGAAGCGAGTGATGAAGTCGAGAGCATCCTGGTCGACATGGAGTCTCAGGGGTAGTACAGTCGCTCGAAGAACAATTTCCGATGCTCCTAGCTCCGGTAGCGGCTTCACTGTGAGGAGCTCGAGATGCACCATGCTGGTACCCATCTCACGCTCGCCCTGATCTTGATCGTACGTCACAAATTTCTTCCATGTTGACGTGGGAACATGGTCAAAAATGTCAAGATTCTGAACCCGAACATCGATGCTGCTCTGCGTCTCTCCCGCTCCAGCGGGGAATGCAACCATGTCGACATTGACACCTTGGAGTTCAAAGGTAATTTTGTGGTGTTTGCTTCGTTGCAACTTTAAGCGCCGTGACTTGGGGTATCCTCGGCGCATGGTCCTGTTCGTCGTGGCCGTCACTGCCGTGGTAGCGACTGACTCCGTCTCCGTTGCGTTATCAGCAAGGCCTTCGTTAATCGCACGAGCCAGCTCCTGTGGATCTCGGTTGGCTGGAATCCCAATGTAGATGGAATTGAACAAGAAGTCGCCAATCGTCTCTTCATCCTCAATTTCTTCCTCAAAAATCTGCTGTCCGCTGAGTCGTGCTTGTCGTTCGTAGACCTTTGCCTCCACATCATGGACGGCTTTGCTGATAATGTCGCGCGTATGAGTCCAGTCATAGCCGTCAAATAGGTTCCAGATGAGGTGGACGTCCCTGACAGACACCTTAAGGGGGCTGCGTTTCACCAAGTTAGCGGGAGCCTTGTCGTACGTGTTCTTGTTCGAGTTCCAAATTTTGGCGGCGTGCTCTTCGGCGGCGTTTTCAGTGTAAAAGTCATCATGAATAAACAAATCATCGCTGTCTTCGGAGATGTAGCTGGTAGAAGTCATAAGCCCAGTGTTAAATACTGCCGAGTTGGTACCTTGCATCCGTGGATCCTGTGATGTGGCGGAAAGCTTCATAGCATCAAAAAGCTCTTCTCCCCCAAGCTGATCTCCGTAGAATTGTGACTCAACGCGAAGGGAGTCGCCCCCAAAGCCGGCGTCGGACTGACTCTTGGCCATCTCCTGTGCACCCGCAAAGTCTTGGTCAAAGTCGTATTCCCCTTCTGGCTTTCCAAATGCCTCGGCTGAAATCGACGCAAGCAGGTCTTGCACAGGCATCACCTTGGTCCTGTATTTGTTCTCTTTGCTTGGTGGGGTTGGTGGTGAAAGGGCATTTGCTAGACTTATTAGAGTTTGTGTTGAGTCTGCACAAGTCTCTAGCACCAAAAGGTCGTCTCGAACTTCAACTTCAACCTGCTTCTCACCATCTGCATTTGGGGCGACACTGACGGTGACCTTTGCTGACGACATATAGCAAATGTCCACAAAACCCTGAGCACACATTGAAACTACTTGAGGGGATGCTGAAGAGGACGCTCGGCGTCTTGCGCTTGAGGAGACGCGGTGATTTGATGTGCTCAACGAAGCATCATCCGTGAGTAGAATAGACGCCTTGTTAACGTCGAGATTCACGTTAGTAACCTCGTCCTTGGGAAGGACTACGGCAAGGCGGGCGTCTGTAAATACAACGACCATTTTTGACTTTTGGTTAAGGGGATTTAGGCCGATAAGGCAGTCCCGAAAAGACACATCCAAAGTCATTGCCTTATTCTGCTTTGCAGTGGACTGCGTCGGCGATGGGGGCTGCTGTCGTGCCAATGCTGCGTGGGCGTGATCGCCAAGACTGGCGACTGAGGCAGCAAGGCTGTCTTCAAAGTCTTGAGGAGTAGCATCGTTGGCCAGACCAAGGACGTCCATAATCGTTGGAACGCGGTATTCGATGCTGATGTCTTGTAGGTTCAACTTCACAACGGGTTCAATGTCGTCTCCAATCATTCTTGCCATAATAACCGGGCCGCGATTCGCAATCTCAGCCGAAGGATATAGAATTGAGGAACTGACGAGCTCTTCGGTCTTGTTGCGCCTAATAGATATTCCTGAGACTGCAATGGCCACCAAAGATGGAACAGTAATATGCGCAGCCTCAAGCTCTTTAATGTCGCTACTGAGCAGTCCAAGGGTTCCGCCAATGTCAACGCTCGCGCCAAATTTGTTGACTTTTGCGAGAGTCATGAGCCCAGGCCTATCATCTTCGGGGAGATATTTCGCCACGGTGGACAGCTTTGCCAGTTCTTCACCGAGGGTTGGAAGAACCTCGAGCTGAGCCAAGTTTTTCACCCGCACATTCAGCGTTTCCACTCCGACTCTGAGTACCGAGCCTTTCCTTCGTTGCCGTATCAGAGTATCAACCATGATCTCATCGCTTCCGTGGTCAAATTTCGCCTTGGAGGGTGTGATTAATCCGAGCAATTTTTCGAGGTCCGAATCGTTTGGAGTCGTCACAAACTCCAAGCGCATGCCGAGTATCTCCGTATTGATGGCAGGATCCGCCATAGAATTCTTTAGATACGGCCCAGACACGCGCATCATGCTACACCCGACTCCAATACCTTCCTCTCTGCTGATAAGCTTGATGGCATTGCTCTCAGCGACAAAGCTACACTCTTTCCCCAGGAGCTCAATGTAGGAGCCGCCTATCCGCATATTGACTTTATTTTCAGAAGTAGCCGATTTGTCATCCGGGTTGATGGGTGTATCAAATCGTACACCTCTCGACCGCTGCGTTGAGGCTGCCTTGGGTGGCGGTTTGGGTGTAGGCGATGGGCTAGAAGTCATCGAGGCACTCATATTGAGAAAGCTGCTCAGACCTCCAAACCAGCTAAAGGTCTCATCAAGTCTTTGCAAATCCATACGGATAGCCAATGGCAGCGTCTCAATCTCTGTCTTGACGCTGTCCTTGGACTGTGTCATCTTGATGCCAACATCATGCCCGTTTGAAAGAAAAGTGTCCCTTACAGACGTACTCATCGGTCTAGCCTTGTCAAAAGAGATAATGTCGTCATTGGTGTATCCGAAGCGGAAAGTTTCCAGATCAATCGTTGTCTGGATGGCATCCTGCTTCTCTGGCTTACCTCTTCCGGCGGGATGGGCAGTCACCTTGACAGGCGACACGGAAATGGCCAAATTCCCCAATGTTGCATTGAGAAGAACCTCGTGGTCAAACATGAATGCTGAGGGGTCCAGGTGGCGATGAGGGGTGTCTGTCACCCCGCCAAGTCGACTCAGGAAATCCAAAGATATCTCTTTAACTGACACTTTGATTTCTGGCACCTTATCTGGCTGCTGCGCATTATCAGCGCCCTTGCTTGGGGCTTTGACCGGATTGTCATTTTTCACTGCCTCTAGAAGTTTTCCAACAATCATGGCAAGCACGAAAGCCAGAGAAGCATCAAAACGGATCGAAACCGGGGACAGATCGACCTCCAAAACGTTATCAACGCTCTGAGTTCGTCGTATGTGGGGCCTGTGATCGAACACGGAGCCAGATGCTGGTGCATGCACGGAGAAGGCTCCAGGGGCCTGAGGATAGACCGAATTGCTCATCGCCCGGGCAAGTTCCGCAACCGATTCAGAAGTGTCTTCTTCCATTTCGATATGCTGATGCGTCGTAGGTATATATACGGAAATTGACTGAAGGTGTAAAATTTCCTTGACAACTCGGGTTGGCCCTTTTGGAGTGGCAGCATCCTCATGCTGTGACTCCTCATCCGTTTCCATCGGGCTGTTCCTTTCCTCAGCCGTTGGAGCTGGCTTAATTGCTGGAGAGTTTGGCTTCCCTTGTTCAACTTCGAACTCGGCTTTGGGCTCGGCTTCAGATTCAAAAACTGGTTGAGGTTGAGGCTCTAGTATATCTGCCCTGGGAGGGGAATGCTCCTTCATCACGGCATTATGAGACATTGTTCTGTCAGATCCGGATGAGCCTTGAGAGGCATTGTCATCCCAGCCACCAGGCATGGCGGACTTGGGAGACGCATATGTAGGCGGAGATTGGTTACCTCGCCTTGGAGAGGCTGGAGGGGTCCGAGCGAGCTCTGTTGTTCGTTCTTCTGGTGGTAGGGCCGTTTGTTCAACAGATTGTTCGACTGCGGGATCAACGGGTGGGGGAAGTGTTTGTTGAGAAATTTCAAGGCCTGATATGTCGGCTTGACTCTCTGCTTTTGAGAAAGCACTCATATACATGCTCTCAGCTTCCTCGTGGGTATATAGATGTGATTGCGAAAGATCTTCAGCCAGATTCCCTGGCCCATAATTACCCTCGGGCCCAAACTCCGTGGTAGAGTGAGTGCCAGACGGCTCAGAATCTTCTTGCTGTCGCGATAAGGAATAGGTTGATGCTGACATCTGCTCCTGCATGTCTTGTGATCTTGACAGCCCACCATCAAACAATCTCCTTGCGGGCGATGAGGCATTTGATTCAGGGTCTTCGGGTGAGTGAAATACTGCGTTATCAGGGGAGCTGAATTCTCGGGATAGCGAGGCGCGGGGAGTTGAAGGGCATTCGTCATCTGGCACGCCCTCATCCTGATAGTCGTCAAGGTCGTATGGAATTCCAAGAGCCTCTTCGCTATCTCCCAAAGGATAGCTAGGTCGATCCAACTCAGCCATTTGATCTATAAAGCTCGAATGCAGCGATTGGATAGATGGATTACTGCTGCTCGCTTGCGATGTAGACATGCGCTGGCTATGAAAGCTTTCTCGAGGTGACTGCGACGACTGGCCAGGGAACCCTCGCCGGGAGGACATCATCGATGGTGTGAAGGAAGGCGCAAAAGCAGGCGTTTGCAGACTTTCCACAGACAAGTGGGAAGCCTGCCTCGAAGGTGGATTCCTCGTATTAAGAGGTGAAGATGTTGCCGACGGCGAAGTCATGGAAGATGACCGAGTCAAGGTAGAAAAGACGTTGGCCTCAGATATTAGATAGGCGCGGACATTGTCAAGAGAGATCTGCCGTTTTCCTTCCTTGGGCGCTGCTACTGGGGACGCTCGTGATTCCTCGCTCCTCGTGGTAACACCCTCGATGTCGATGCCTTCCAGGGCTATTTGGAAAGACACAGGTTCTGTGGTTGATGAGCTCATATCCACTGGAATATCCATATCCAACTGGAACCCCACGCCTTTAATCCTTATCTGCATCCGATCAACGATTCCCTGTAAAAAGCCAGCCAGGAAGCCCGGCAGCGACAAGGGCTGCCCGGTGCCCACGATCGGTTCATCTTCGCTGCTGTCATCGCTCATGGAAGTGGATGCGCCGAGATCTTGTGTTTCTGCAGCTAATGCCGCTTCGAGCTTTCTTCGCTCCGACGATGGCTGCGTTTCGAGGAATGATTGCGCAAGGTCGACAGTATTCGGAACTGCTGAGGCATCGTCGTCGTTGTTGGCCGCCGAAGTTGAGCGGCCCGATTTGGACTTGGCACCGGTGGTCACCACTTTCAGCTTGACATCCACGCCATCAACTTCGATAGATATGGGGCTCGTGTAAAAGTCCATCGGAATGGTAACTCGGAGTAATAAAACCTTGGCTTTCTGTATCGCAAACGTCTCGGGCAGCTTCAGCAGCTTCTCCAATTTCTAAAGTTGATGTTAGTCTCTTCCCCATTGTGTCCAACAACCTGACGGTCCTCCAACAGAGTATCAAAAGACTCACATCTAGCTGAACTCCAACATCCCTAAATTCAAAGACTGTATTTCTACCTATCGCAAGATCTAGATTGTCCATGTCTAAAGCGTCAGAGTCGAGGAGCTCCAGCCGCGATAAAGCATATCGCAGCAGCCGTTTAGGCATGCTGGAGCTCCGAAAGGACTGGAAAAGCCCAGCCATGGTGGTTCGTCCCGAGGTGCTGGATTATCGGGATGGTTCTTAGGTGGAGAGAGAAGAGGCAGGCAAAGTAGCTGGGCACTGGCGACGAAAGAGCAAATAGAAAAAAGTTAAATCGAATCGTCACCGGCTCCAGAACAGCCAGCCAAACGCTGTGGTAGGCGCGATATCAACAGACCCCCGGCCAAATGCGGGGACGAGGTTCATGATTATACGGCGGAACGGCGAGGCATCAAAGGCGCGAGAGCAGGTTGTCGAGAGCAAGGCAAGCAGGGCGCAAGGAAGGGTTTGGCTTGTGCGGCTTTTGCCTGCTGGATGGAGAAGAAGAAGAAGCGAGATGAAGAATGGATGGATGGTTCCCAAACTTGCTGCAAGAGAGAGTTTGTCCGGGGCTTAGTGGACGGACAGAACTGGTCAAGGCGGAAGGAAAGTCAAGCGGTCGAGGGGCTGGAGGGAACTCATGAGCTGCCCAGGCAGTTAAGGCGATACCTGGTGAGTACGCAGCTATACCTATGGCGGCAGCGCTATGCCTGAATCAAGGACCCTGGAGGGCCCCATTCACCCGCTAGCTCGTGACGTTCGCGGGAGTCATGGCAGGCAGAGACAGGGCGCTGCAGCATCAGTTGACCGCTGGGGCCGCTATCGATTAGCCGTTGGCGACGTCAGTCGGGGAGTACCAGAGTGTCACTGCCCTACACCGAGTACCACCGGGCTTGTACCTGGCGCAGGTTCGTGCTGGCCAGCTCCGCTTTGCTCCGTGCTAACCTTGAACTTTGGCCCGACGGGAGGTACCTCCCAGATACGTCAGTCAGTCGCATGCACGGGAGGTACCCTGCGTCAGGTCAGGTCAGGTCGAGCCGTGAAGAATGGGATCCTGAAAATAGGCCACCGGCTACGGCCTGATATCGGCAGTGCAACATCCATCTCAGAGCGTCCAATGAAAACACCACCGCTTCCCTATCGCGATATCACGTCAATCCCAGACAGCGCACGCATCTGCGCCCCTGGAGCCGGTTGGCCAGCCAATGTCCGTATTGCTGGCATATGCATCTAGCAGTGGATCGGCGGGTCACGGCAGCACCAGAGATAGGTCGATAGGGCCAGAGGCCAACCGCAGATGCATCCGCGCATGCAGAGTCGTTAGGCATCTGAGCATCCCAAGTTTTTGCTCCAGATGCTGCCTGCGCTCCATCTTCGCGATGGCCCAATGGGAGGAATGAATCTGACGGCGATGCAGATAAGTGTACAGTAGAGTATGTTTATATATAGTAATACTATCACAGATGACTGCGATAGGCAAAGTACAATGAATTGGATGGATACACATTTACACCAATGCATCACATCTTATGGAGCCACTTCCACGCTGTGCTCATGCTCGTATGCCTCCGCTATCCTCTTGCCGACAGACTCTCCGCTCCAATACGCCCCAGTGGCCGTCCCCAGTGCGACAAACGGCGCCGTGTGCTCGCCTGCTAACCACAGCCCTTGCTCCGGCAAACCCTGTCTCATCGTCTTGATGTCCTCATCGCCGTTTGCCAGGCCGACCTGGAAATTGCAGTAACTGCCGTGTCCCGCCAGCTCGTCGCGCACCCAATTGGTTGAGAGACAGCAGACCGGCTGGCAGTCGGGCGACTCTTCAGAGTACTGCGGCAGCCGGGAATAATAAGGCTTGAAGAAGTCCAGGAGGAAGGCGTCTTTCTTATCCGTGCCGTCCAGCTCGGCCACCTTGGCAGTCAGGTAATCGGACTGCTCACCGTAAATGTAGAAGAGCAGCGTGGGGTGAGCAGCTTCAGGCGCAATGCTGGCCAGCTCAACCACCTCCTGATTCCACCCTCGGGGGTTCTCAGCATGATAGCTGGGAGCGATCCATTGGGCAAAGCCCTGGACTCTGCGACCATCGCCTTCGGCCGGCAGCCAGAATGCCTTGGGAAAGCTAATGTAGACCTGCAGGTTTGAGGTTAGCGATTCCGAGAAGCATTTCCCATTCGTCGATCCAGGCACAGGCACAGGACAGGCACGGCCAACTAACCTTCTCAAGACTTCCGTAGCCGATGGAGCCAATGGCCTTTGTGAGCATTGACGGCAGGGGAGGGTCGAATGCGGTGAGATTTCGTTTCAGCCACCCCAGGGGGCATGTGACGACGACCTCGTCAAACGCGAAGGTTTGGCCGCCCTTGAGCTGGACACGAACTTGATCATCTTGCTCTGTCCTGTAGGAGATTTTGTCGGCGACTGATTCGAATTGGATTGTGGCATGTGAAAGCGCTGGCCGTGCGACCTCTTGCAGGATCTTTTCGTATGTGCCGGCGCAAAACAGGTTCTCTGAGAGCCATGCCACGCGATAACATCAGTTTCCTTTCCCTGAAACAACGCGAAACACAGGCCAACTTACCGCCCTCGATGCACTCCTCCAGCCAGAAGAACTTCAAGCTCTGTCGACCAACGGCGCTGCCGACGAAAGTACCCCACATCTCAGACATCTGCAGCACCGTCTCTCTCTTCTTCTGGAAGTTGTCCTCAGATTCGGGTATCTTTTCCACCACCTTTTCTTTGAAAAAGTCCAACAGACTTATACTATCATCGATCTCTGCAGAAGATTTGTTGGAATGTATAAAGGCGTCTTGAATGATGTCCCACACCAGAGTGGCATATTTTTCTCCTTCCTGCACCGGCAACAAGCTACCCTCCTCGTTAAAGACGTAGGACGTCAGATCCCAAGTTCCAACGGCCGTTCCCGTTTGTTTTGCCAGGTCCAGCATGGGGTTATCGTCAGTGCCATGTATCCAATTAGGTCCCATATCAACCAAGTGGCCGTTGCCAAGTCTCTCCTGGTAAAGCCTGCCGCCGATGCGATCACGGCCCTCGATGATGGTCACTTGGAATCCATTTTGCAACAGTATATCCGCACACCGGAGACCAGCCAGTCCTGCGCCAATGATACCCACGTGTGGTTTTGAACCCGGGACGCCTTTTCTACGCTGTTGCAAGTTGTGTGAGCAGCAGTTTTCAGTCTTTAGTCATTTGAGGAGATTCCAGTGATTCAGTGCATGGTGATGTGTTTTTTTGGCAATGGGAGTCAGCTGGGTGACACCAAAGGTTGTGTAAAGTGACTTATGTGCGTGCGGCAAAATAGGCCGTGGGCTGTACATGTAAATGGCATAGGTGGAAAATGGCTTATACCTGCTTAAAACTCTCCATGGCTACGGCTTTCTTCAGTGAATGGTCCGATGCCAGCTGGACAAGGCTGTGTATTCGTGAAGACCAGAGATCCTGATAGATTCTGGATGAAGCTTGTTTCGAGAGGCTAGCTGGGTACATTGCATAAGCGTCCATCTTGAAAAGTACCAAAGTAGGGTCTCCAGGTAAATATCGGCAGGCGTATGATGAATATTGACCAGTCACTTGACTTGGGGATTCCCAATAGAGTGGATGTGCTGGTGAGATTGAAGCAAAGGGTCCAAGTTGGCTAACAGCCAGGAATGTATGAGACGATAAGAGACAGCCAAAAATGATATAAGTGAGAAAATAAACAGGGGCAAAGCAGAGCAAAGCAAGACAAAATTCGGCCCCTAACAGTAAGGACAATGTAATATGCGAGATAACGAGGCCAAGTTGCCGCTTCAGATGCAGATAAGATGAAAAGAGCGCTATTGGTCGATCACGAGGCCGGCCTTGAGTCCAGGCCACGAGGCGCCAGCAGGTCCGGTGACTGGAGGTGGCCAAAATGCCGAGCACGGCGCTTGCCATAGCATAGCGCATCCTCAGTAAAAGGCGACATATTAATGAACATTGGAATCCATGACGAGTGTACTTGTAATTGCTGTGTGCGAGTATAGAATAAACATGGAAGACACAAGACTATCCGCTGATCGCACCATCTCAAACAGCGCAATAGTCACTGGACTATTACAGCTTCATCCATTCCTAGAGATACAAAACACAAGAAAAAAGACTCGAGTCAACGTACATGTACCAAGACAACGCAAGCTGCAGGTGCTCAGGATCCGAAGCATCAAATGTACCTCTAAAGTACCTCTAATCCTTGATGAGTTGTCGCGTGTTATCGTCTGACTGGAACTTGACTTCGTAAGCCGTAATGCAAGTGTTGCAGATCCAACGTATCCAACGAGATGAAGCTGGGAAAAAAAGTCGTCGCCGGGTTCCGAACAATTTGGTCCATCGCAGAGGAAGAAGTGGATTCCACGGCTACTGTTTGGCCGGATTAGCACCAAACAGGCTGGTTTCCATTTTCAGGGTCCATTCAGCCCTCTCTGGTATAGCGGCAGAATTGGCTGGCCTGATCATGGCTTCAGTGTTTTTTCAACTTTGCATAGGATGCCCGTTCTGATATCTCAGCGTAATACACATATAGATGGATGATAGTTCTACTGTTATTAACATAATGGGTCGTCGTTACTGCTCCTTGATGGAACCAGGACGGTCATCACCAAGTTAAGAAGCATCTACGCGGGCAAGTATGGGTGTAAACTGGTAGCAACGCATATTTAGCAGTGGGATAACAAAGCTGAGGAAAATATTCCCTCTTAGAAATTATCACTATTACTGCATCATCTAATAAATTGCACTCTTCAGATCATTTACGAGTACTATGTATAACCACCAGTGCAGTGGCAGAGCAAGGTGCTTACGGTATGTACAGGGAAGCCCACAGATTCATCGTCCCACTGCATTTCACATGCCCCAGGCACAGATTTGTGAGATCAAGCCCCCACAATCTACAAAAAGCCCCCTAGCCAATCACAAACCCGCCATTTCGGTCTTCGTACGACACTGGTCCCGCTATGTGATCTCTGCCGAGGTTGGAGGTCGGTCTGCCAAGACGCTTTTATTTTCTCCAGTATTCACTGCTCTATCTACATTTCTCTAGTAACTGCTACTAGCCAGTATAATATAATGGTGGATATCTTAGAATTTGATGTCGAGCACAGGGCGATGGACGCCCTTCATTCCGGGGTAATGACAGATACCATACTATCTAATTCAACACGAAAATACACAGGAGTTGTCGGTCCGTCAAAGGTATTCCGTAAACAAAAAGAAGCCGGTCTAATAGAATCTGGGAAAGTGTATTATAGTAGCCTACAAACATGACAAGACCAATCGGTGCTTATGCGGTAATACTGTCCGGGTGTAAGACTTCTGTATCAGGCAAGCTTCCCACAGGCAACAATTAATTATAGCTGAAGTATTCCGGCGTAGGACCAAGGCATATTAATCTTTTGCACACCGAAAATGGAGTTGGCTGAATCAAACGAAAAGACACTGAGAAGAGTTACTCTGCAGTAGCCCATCTCTCTCCAGACTGCGTCCCCCAAAGCTGACTGGAGGAACAAGGGTGAGATCACAGCTGAAGTCTAAACCCTAAAAGTCCCCGGCGATGATCCGCCCCAGGCTCCCTTGGAGGCAGCATGTAGGCATCCAGCACTCTCAGCAGCCTTCACAGACGAATCACGATGAATACACGCCAAACACCGAAATACAGTCCTAGAAATGCTCGTGTTCCCATCTACTCGTATGCAGCATTACCAATAGACGGGATTCTCTCCATACCGAAATTCCCACTACAGGGGGGCCACTAGCAACTCAAAAAATGGCACTACCGTCCCTGACCAATCACACGCCGCTTATTTCCCCCAAAATATGGTACCCGCCCCCCAGCTCTGCCGAGGCTCGCGGCTGGATGCATTTGGAGTTGGAGTAAGCCGGCCAGCATCAGGACCGAGACCCCAGCTTTAAAGCAACGTCGTCCTCAGGAATGCAATTGAGGCTGGCTTCCGTTTTAAGCTTCTCGCCCGGATACGATTTCTACTTCTTTTCCTTCTCATTCTCTCTCTCGTGTCTCTAAAGCTCCTCAACCTCCTGTGCCTCTTCGTCGTCGTCCTCTTCTTCTTCTTCCATCTCCATCGTTCTTCAGCTTCTTCTTCTCCCTTATTAATTCGCCCACAATGGCTCCCCCGGCAAAGACCTTTTCCCGCGAAGAGGTTCGCAACCACACCTCCGAAGACTCCCTGTGGTGCATCATCGACAGCACCGTCTACGACCTGACCGAGTTCGTCGACGCCCACCCCGGCGGCGAGAGCGTGCTCAAGCAGATCGCCGGCCAAGACGCCACCTCTGCCTTCTACAACCTCCACCGCCACGAAGTGCTCTCGCGCTACGCCGACCTCGCCATCGGCACCGTCCAGGGCGAGAAGCCCGAGGTCATCACGCCCCAACCCGGCGACCTCAGCCCCGTCCCCTACGCCGAACCGCTGTGGTTGACCCCCCACTTCAAGAGCCCCTACTTCAAGGACTCGCACCGCAAGCTGCGCCATGCCGTCCGCGTCTTCACCGAGGAGGTCATCAAGCCCGAGGCCCTCGACTGCGAGGCCACCGGCCGGACCATCAGCCAGGAGGTCATTGACAAGATGAGCCAGGCCGGCATCCTGCACATGCGCCTCGGCCCGGGAAAGCACCTCCACGGCGTCAACATGCTCAACAACGTCGTCAAGGGCGAGGAGTTTGACTACTTCCACGACCTGGTCGCCTGCCAGGAGATGTGCCGCCCCATGATGCGAGGCTTCCAGGACGGAAACATGGCCGGCATGACCATTGGCCTGACCGCCGTGCTCAACTTTGCAAAGGACGAGGCCTGGAAGAAGAAGATTGCCGACGAGGTCTTTAGCGGCAAGAAGAAGCTCTGCCTGGCCATCACCGAGGCCTTTGCCGGCTCTGACGTGGCCGGTCTTCGCACCACCGCTGAGAAGACGCCCGATGGCAAGCACTATGTAAGTTGCTTCTTCTCCTTAATCAAACCATATGTGTTCTAACTCGTGTGTTCCTCACAGATTGTCAACGGCACCAAGAAGTGGATCACCAACGGTGTCTTCTGCGACTACTTCGTCGTCGGTGTCCGCACCGGCAAGGCCCTCAGCGTGCTGCTGATTGAGCGCGGCCCCGGCGTCGAGACCAAGCCCATCAAGACGTCCTACTCCCCCGCCGCCGGCACCGCCTACATCACCTTTGACAACGTCAAGGTGCCCGTCGAGAACCTCCTCGGCGAGGAGAACAAGGGCATCCACGTCATCCTCAGCAACTTCAACCACGAGCGCTGGGTCATGGCCTGCGGCTCCCTCGCCGCGCAGCGCTTCATCATCGAGGAGTGCCTGAAGTGGTCCAACCAGCGCATCGTCTTTGGCAAGCGTCTCATTGACCAGCCCGTCATTCGTCAGAAGTAAGCAATCAAAACTCGTAAATGCCTTACCAAACGGCCATCTAACAATGTACCCCCTTCTAGGCTCGCCAAGATGATCGCCCTCGTCGAGTCCAACCAGTCCTGGCTCGAGACCATCACCTACCAAATGTGCAACATGCCCTACAAGCAGCAGGCCCAGCACCTCGCCGGCCCCATCGGCCTGCTCAAGATGAGCATCACCCGCGGCGCCCACGAGATCGCCGACGAGGCTGTCCAGATCTGGGGCGGCCGCGGCCTGACCCAGTCCGGCATGGGCAAGTACATTGAGCACTTCAACCGCACCTACAAGTTCGACGCCATCCTCGGTGGTGCCGAGGAGATTCTCGGCGACTTGGGTGTCAGGCAGGCCATGCGCAACTTCCCCAAGGCTATGTTATAAAAAAAGTGTGTTTTGAAGAAAGGGGGAAATGTATTGATGCTTTTTGTATAAGATATTTCTTGTTTATGGCGTTCATGCTATGGGGCTAGCTATATTGTACGGCGTTTTTTTTGATTCATGTATTTCAGGAGACAGACTCAAGCGTACACGCCTTACAGTTAGATATCTAAGATAGGCACTTACAAACAAAGATTAAGATAAAATGTACTACAAACATCACGTTCACCTATCAAACAAAAGCATTGATCAATTCCAATTACTATAATTCAGCCAAACAACCAACACGATGCCCCAAACAAAACGCCCCCCAACGCTACTAAAAAAAACTTCATCCACATCCCCATATCCACAATCCAAAAGCTTACCCGTTTCTAAGCGGCTTACAAAAGTAGCATAATATCGCGCAATCGGAAAATCCATCCAACCAACCCAAATCCATGATGACGGAGAAAAAAGGGAGTATTTGATATCGTATTCGTCTGCATTGCTATATCGATAGATGTACATAGGTAAACCCACCCCAGACCAGCCGAAAACCAACACCTCCCATCCGCCCTCCCTCCCTCCCTTTCCAGTCAAATCGCCGTTCTTCTGTTACAACATGAAAGAGCAAAGAAGAAATGCAAAGCAAGAGCAAAGTAAACGCTGCCCCGCCACTTCTCTCCAGATGCAGATAAAAAAGGGGGAAAAGCAAATTAAACAGAAAACATGAAAAATGTGACGAATAAATGGGAAGAGAGAGATCCAGGGCCTGGACCCCAGAGTCCCAATATGAGAGTGGTGCTGCTACAAAATTCCGGTTGGAAAATCAGACTTTGTTCTATACCTACAATTTGGCCAAAAGGGTGGAATAAAAGGGGGTAAGGGTCCGAAAGAAGGGTATATCTGACCCCGTGATACTTTGCTCATTGTTTCGTTAAATCCCATTTCCATAAACATATGAAAAACAGAGAAGAGGAGAAAATGATATCATCCATAAATGCGGATGAACCATCCTCTTCTGGAAATAATCCGCCTGATGCATAACCCGCGTTTGTCCGATGGGCCTTAATCAAGGCTGCTCCTGCAGTGCCCGCTTTATCTCTAGAGCTTGGTTCTTCTTCTTGTTCAACTCCCTCATAACATACTCGTATGTAAGCATTGTTACCGTTGCAGCGGGAACGGCCCGCATCATGTTTGTACCCATGCCAGCATAAAACGCTCTCCATCCTTCCTCGTGGAGGATGGTCCGGAATGTCATGACGACGCCTCTATACTTGGGTCCGGTCACGGGTGGCTTGGCTCCGGGTGCTGCCATATCCACCAGGAACGTCTCGCCGGCAACTGGTCGTCTCTGGGTTTGTAGCCTAGTTCGAATAACCTCGTGCGGATACGTCGCACTACTGGCAAGGATTTTCGATAGGATAGAAGCAGAAAGGATACCTGCCCAATGCGCCTTTTCCCCCTCCTGTACTTCGCCCATGCCTTGCCCGGTGAACGTTGTCTTCAAGAATTCGTACGTAGGGAACTGAACAGCAACATGTGTCAAGCCGAGAAGAGCCGGTGTGAGGCCAGAATAAAAGGAAGAAAGGCCTTCAGAGGTGTACATCTTCCTCGCTGCATCAATGGTCGATCTGTAGTGCCACTCGTGGAGAATCGGCCTTGCCGTCGGGGTATTGCCGGGGCGAGCAAACGCGTGATGATGGCCTCTAGCTGTGTTCGGATTGCTCTGCGACATGAGGCGGGTCTTGATGACCCAGATAGGGTTTGTGACAATGGTGCTGCTGGCGCCGGCAATTATGGAGGACCAAAAGCTTACGATATGAGGGTTTTCTGTTCATCAATGGAGAGTCAGTCGGGCAAGATTCAATGGCAGGAACAAAGTATGACAGTCTTCCCACGCACCATTATACTGATGTAGAAATGTCTTGCTCTTGTTATAGACGGTAAACCACACTGCCCAGGTAGGGAGATATCCGAGCACAATCGGCCCCAAGCCTCGGTACAGCCCCCGAATACCCTCCTCACGCAGGATGACCTTGGCTGTCCCTACCAGCCCATTGTACAACTTGGGGTGGCCGACATGCCGGCCCTTATCTACCAAGGTGAAGCCGCCTTGAGCCTGCAGCTTCGTCTTGATAACATCGAGAGGACAAGTCACGACGCCGGACGTGAAGCCGCCAATGGCGCCTGACAAGGCATTGAACTGGGAGTCGGAGGCGGAGAGTGTCCATCGGTGCAGCGGGGAGAGACCCCCTGCTATGGCTGACATTGGAGAATCGGCAAGACGATAGGGTGATGACGCATGATCTGCAGAGGAGGGCTGAGCTTGTTCGGGGGACTGGTCGTGAGACATAGCACCCTCGGCGAAAAGAAGAAGGAAGAAGAAATCTAAAGTAGCGGGTTGTCGGGGAGGTGATTGTAGGTTCGCTGGCTATTTAAGGAGGCTAGAAGTTGGCGCTGATGGCTATGAGGTCTCGTGTTGAGGATTGTTGGTGGTGATGATACAAAAATCGGCTGTTTATTCCGGTGTTGCTGCGTCTTCCGAGAGATTGTCCCAAGCGCAGCGGATGACGTCGAGCACGCCGCTCTGCGGCTCTACCAGTGAATATGAAGAAAGAAGAAGTATTAATCGTTCTCTCTCCAACCCTGCTCCTAATATGTGTGATATTCTCGATTCTGGGATCCGTTCGGTCCAGGAAAGTCCGGGTACTGCGGGGAATGCTCCCACGCGCAGTATCCGTCCTTGCCTAGCGAACGCCGCCGGCCATTGACTTGTGCAGCGGGTAGAAAGAGTCGCCCAGAGCGGCCGAGGCTGTGGGATGGATCGCACTGGTCGGGCTGTGTAGAGGACGTGCGGACAGCCGCTCGGGAGGGACGAGGTCGAGGGTGTGAGGAGAGACGAGAAGTGGGAAAAGAGGAAGAAGAAGAAGAAGAGAGGGCAAGACTGAGTGCAGAGCGCCGAAGCGGTTGAGATTTTGGGGCCTGCAGTGGGGACTGGCCCCTCCAAGTGCAGTAAGGACGGTTATCGTACAGGGCGCATGCGCTGGGGCTGGGCGTGTGCCGACTTATTCCATCGCCGGGAGTGATTTGATGGCAATGGCTTTGGTTACCTATAAAGTACTGTGACTATGCACGAGTGCGCCACTGATTGTAATGAGGTCAAGTATTGATGTGTTAATAAGTTTGATAATCCTTCAGAGGCCAAGAACGGATCATATCATTGTTTTGATTGACGAAATACAGGGGACAAAAAATAAAAGTCGCTACGTCAGAGACAAATGACGCAAGGCGAGCCAGGGACAAGACGCCGAATAAATGCGAGGTACATGTACGAGTACGTAGGTACATAGCAGGCTAGCATCGATCCCGATACCGAGCAGCGCATTGCCCATTTATACGCAAATTCTCAATCCATCCATCCACTCATACAGCATTGTCGCGACAGCGCAGATAACATAAACAGTAAATCTAACCTCTCTCCCGGCCCATCATCACTTTCCGACCTTCACATGCTGCTCGGTCATGCAGTGCAGCTGCACCGTCATCACATGCTGGCCTATGGCAAGACAACGGCATTGTCCTGCATCTTCCGTGCAGCAGCCAGAGACTTGTAACCGGGTGACATAAGCATAGAATCCAATCCAACCATACCTAACCTAAACCATAACTCGACGAAAAGCTCCCGGGACAAAATCAGGAAAAACAGCGAGTCGGGTCATCTGATCTGGATCGCTAGATGTCCGTACATGGCGGGGAAACCAGTCGAGGAATTCTTGATTTCATCCTCCAAGGTGTGGCCGCATTGCTTAATGGAGAGCATGTTTCGGTCGGCTGGGATTGATCGGGTTTCGTTGAATAGCATTAGCGAGGCCCGAATTTGCGTGTGTAAGAAGACAGAGAGATTGACAACACATTAATACTTTAGCAGAGATACCCCCAAACATACTGATAGCAATTATTAGAGTTGCTCACTGCCATTATGAGTCTGTTCCAACTTAGATAAGTGGTCTTGGTGAATGAAATCGTGCATATCCAGCCTTGAGTTACCGATAAGTTCATTATTCATTACTCCTTACTTAGTCACCCTTGAGTATCAGACTTTGGCTCACCTCAGCCTTGGAGCTCAATCAATTCTTGCTCATAGTGGCTGGATATCGTAATGATCTAGCTGAAGGACATGCAGGAAGCGGCACGGACGGCCCGTCACTCTTGCCCACTACTGATCATGGCACATGCTGGAAGGAAAGTGTTAGTGATACACATGGATAGAACAAGGTCTGAGAAGAAGGCCACCTGGTGCTATTTCCAACCCATTCAATTTGCTTTCCTTTCTTCACCACCAGGATTCTTCAACTTATCGCTATCTGTACAAGGAAATAGAGCCTCGTCTCAAACCAAAATGGACACACCGGTTCATCTAGGGTGCCAACTCAGTTGCGCCAACTTCCGAACTTGCAACAAAGTCGGAGCACTTCCGTGTACCCGCGGCTGTGCCTTGGTGGCTGTCAGTGACTCCAACCCTGACTCCTCGCGTGTACTGCTAACAGCATGTAAAGTATTGCAGTGTCATGTGCAAAGACGCTCACTGGCCAGAGCACAAGAAGGACTGCGAAGCCCCGTTGGCCAAAGACGGATGGCGTCCTGGGTATGAGACTGAGGGCCGCGAGATTCGCATTTCGGATTGGACCATGGTCGAAACTGCTCCTCCGCCTCTTCCTCTGATGGAGGACAAAAGGCTTCTCTGGGGCGGCACACTAGCGGCTGACGTTCTCAACGTGGAAAACAATGAGGCCCTGGATGAAGACGATAGATATATGTCTTTACTTTTTACTGGCAAGGCAACCGTAGAGTAATAGTTGAGGTGGGTGGTTGTTGATGGTACGACGGCTAATTCCTCAATGCACACATAGATTCCGGTGACTTGCGCCATCTTTTTCAGACAATAGCTAAACTACCGCCGCGGTCCGGTTGGTCCGTGGATGCCTCGATCAACATTGAGAGGATTGCTTTCTTTTCACGAAACGTGATAGTGGGTTTGTGCGCTCTTGAGGCCACACAGTCGGCGCAAGGCCACGACCAAGAATATATGTCTAGGACCATTGATACCATTATACATGTCTGGTATTCAGCTTTTTTGACTCGAGACATTGTGCAATATCTGGAAGAAAAGATTCAGCCCTTGTTGGAGCAAGTTCGTCACAGGTTGGACGGCAAAGCTCTCGATACCGAAATCGTCCACACGTGGGAATTTTCTGGAGGCAGCTATCTCAGTCTGGCCCTCCCAGTAGTACGCTGGAACTATGTCATTAACTCCTTAAAACCCCCCCCTGCGCTCAGCTATCAAGTCGCAAGGGCCCGAATGCAACATGTCACTCTGGATCCATACAGACGCGATGCCCGAGAATATCATTATTCCAAGATGACAGCCTCTCCGCATTTGCGCATGGTATATCAGAGGTTCCTCGAAGACGGGATGCTTTTGCCTTTTGGGCATTCACGTCTTGATTTTGTCTACCCAAATGGGTTAATCTCCCTCCTCCCTCCTTTCCGCCTCTTCTTATACTAACACTCAAAAGCGCCCTGTTTCCAGAGGATATCAAGTACAGTTATGCTGAGAGTGGTAGTCCTCTTGCTGCATGGGGCGTCTTGGACGTGAACAAGACGCCGTGGGCTGCCGAGAACGATCTGTACGGGAAGCTTTACTGCTTTCTTAGGGGTCTGATTGGGAATATCCTTCATTGGCTAGGGCCAAACGAAATCGAGCTAACAATTCACAATGTTCCCATTCGAACGCTTCCTAGTCGCCTGGTTAATAGAAAGTATGATCGAATAGAGGTTAGCTAATCGCTCTTGAAAGGTAATTGCGTTGAGCTACTACTAAATTCCAAGTACTTCCTTGCTACACAGGTGTCGACTGTGTGCGGCAGAGAAGAATTGAGCATTCGAGACACGTTTCAACTCTTCTCTGGGCACCTGAAGGACCCAGCAGATAATCCTCATGCCACTCTAATGATGTGGTTCGTCAACGCAGCAAAGGAGCCGAAAGATGTCCGAGGCAATGTACAAAGTCATGCACCATGTCTGTTTACCACCTTTCAACTCCAGTTATTATACAATAATTTCCATACAAAAGCCCCAGCCACCCACCAGCTTTTCACTCTGGTGCACATGCCTATACTTATTGACGAATACTTTACCGAGTTGAGTTACCCTCCGCATCACATAGAGCGGCTCTATCTGACATCGTAACAGGTATATGAGGACACGTGAATTTGAGCGGATTGCTCGCGAGTCTGGGATGGAGATGAAGTCGGAGAATACCGTTGTGGACAAGTGGCCCGCGAGGCCCAAAAATAACACAATGAGTGACCATTGCCTATACTTGAGCTCCCCACATCCACTTATAGAGCGTTGCGTTGAATGGCGGAAGAGAAGATCTTGAAAACCACGAGGGCTTGGGGGTAGTTGGATGAATTAGTCGGATCGGGTGTTGCGGGGGATTGCATTGCAGTGAGGGGATCCCATTGATAAGACTCCAGTGCTGCCATATTATCAGAGTACAAGATGGGTAGTATGAATGCCAATATCTCTACTACATATTATCATTATCCATTTGCCATAAAGAGTTTTCCGATTGCATCAAGAGAGTCAGTGTATCCATGGCTACCTACATAATGTACATGTGTCTACAGCAGACTTACATGCAGCCAATGATCTCGCGGCTATAACACATCAATCCGGAAAACGGAACGAAACGGAAATCCATCCCGCCTATTCTACCGTTCCATCTCCGTTCATTACGGCCTCTCCCCCCAAAAAACACACCCAAAATCCCCCACCAAAAAAAAAAACGGCCGTCTTCTTCCCCACGTGACATCCCGAGCTCTCCCAACTTTTGCAAGGGCCCGCCGAATCATCCCATTTCGCGCATAATCTTGAGCATTCGAACGAAACATCGAAACACCGTCTCCTCCTCCCCTTTGCCAGTAGCAGCAACAGCCGCCCCGACAATGGTTTCCCTCGCTCCTTTTGTCCTGAAGAGGCCTTGGTTGGTCAAGGCGCTGACGCCCGCGGCCAATTGGTACGCTGGTGCTTCGGGATACCGCCAGCTCGGTCTGAGGTACGAATTAGCCGAATTTAAATGCTCGTTCTATTTTGTTGGAGGGCACCCAATGAGCTTGGAAATGCAGAGGATAAAAGACAGAAGGAACAAAAGAAGAGAGAGAATTATCATGATATGGAAGCTGGTGGAGGAATTGCATGAACATTGCGCAAATTGGAGAGAGAGAGAGAGAGAGTCACCCGATATGCTAACGCAAATGTCCCACCTCAGATACGACGACCTCCTCGAGGAAGAGAACGAAGCCGTGCAAATCGCCCTCAAGCGCCTCTCCGCAAAGGAGTCCTACGAGCGCGTCTACCGCATCCGCCGCTCCGTCCAGTGCAGCTACACCCACAAGCTGCTCCCCAAGGACCAGTGGACCAAGCCCGAGGAGGTACGGCAAAACTCTCTCTTCCAGCCTTTGTGAACATTTCACAACCTTCGAACGACAATTGAGCCCTCTCTAACATTGTGATGCTTTTTTTTCTAGGATGTCCCTTACCTGCGCAACATCCTCGCACAGGTCGAGGCCGAGCTCGCTGAAAAGGACGCCCTGGATTCCATGACCGTCATCAAGAAGCACTAAAGAAATACGAAAAGAATTACGGAACGAATTGGCACGTTATTTGGTTCGGAAGGAGCAGGATCAAGCAGCGGCGGCGAAGGTGGTGGGTTGTTTAGAGATCTACACAGGTCTCTTTGTATTAAAATAAAAATGTATAGACATGGTCTAAACCTTGACTCCCTTTGCTCATTATAAAACAAGCCCCCCTCCCCTCCCCCTTCTCCCACAGTGATATATATATATATACATATATATAGTATATGCATGTCATTACTCAAACTGGCTATGTGATATTGTACAGGAGTTGCAACGCAATTCTGGAAGCAGCAAAGAAAACGCTTCCCCAAAAAAGACGCTTTTACCCTGGCCCAAAAGCTCTCACGTTAAAGAGTCCAGTCTCTTCCCCCAGTCCACCTTTTCGTTCTTCTTTCAGTCTCGACAAAAATCACGGAAGAAATCCTGCCGAGACGCCGCAACGCCAAATCTGAGCCGCTAAACACCCGCCAACCCCTTGCCACCTTTTCCATCCCATTTTGTTTTCCTTCCTGCTCGAGCTGGTCTTTTTTCTTGCCCCCTTTTGTCGCCCATGGTCTTTGCCAAGATGGATGGCTCCGACCTGGGATGCAATAGTAAGTGGTTTCCATATATCGATACAACGTGTAATTCTGTACACATCATGTACATAGGTACAAATCTTCCAGTAAAAGCCTCCCAGTGCACACCAGCCACCGGCCATGAAATCCATTATATGTCGTAGTGGTATAAACGGATGCTCAGTCAGGCGCTGATTTATATACGCTGATAAAACAAGAGATATGCGACCTTGTTATCTTTGATGCTGTCCTTGACTTGCTTTTCCTTGACAGCTCCATTAGCTCCACTGTTGACAACACTGCTCCATCGCTTGCCACCATTAGTTGGCGCAGTGACTTGCTTCCAACCATCTTCATCGCCAGTGTCGTCGTCGTTCATGGCTCCGAATCGGTTGCTGCTAACGTTCGAGGCGGCATCCTTGCGTACCTCCTTGGAATCTTCCTCGGATCCAGTTTCGGCAACGTCTTCGGGCCGGATGCGCCGAATGACAGTGTCATCTAGCCGAATCCACTCGCGACCATCCTGTCGCCTCACGTCCACTGTGTAGTGGCCGCCACTAGCATTCTTTCCGTGGTGATACACTACACTGATGAGCTTGTATCTAGGCATTGAAGCATCGTCGAGGTTCTGGCGTTTCTGTCTTGACAAAGCCTCGCGGGGAATTTCAAGCTCCAAAGGATACCCAATTTTCTTCCAGATCTTGACAGTTCCATGTCCTTCAGCATCAAACTGGAACCGTTTGAGGTGCAGGATCAAGACTGGCGGTAGGGTTTCGATAAAGACTTGTTTAGTGGCCGTAACATCCTTGCCACGAGGGGAGTTGAAGTCTCCTTGAAGACGCTCTGGGCGAGTCAGTCCACGTAGGGCATCAACAACATTTCTGACATCAGGAGATCCAATGTCTAGCTGGAGAGGTTGGTAGCGCTCGGTCGTGATGGAGTCCTTCAGCCCTGGCACGCGAAACTCGGATCTCAGAAGGCCACCAAAGATCTTGGTGATGGGGGTTGACGTATTATGGCCCGACAGACGAGAGACGGCGGCGCGTTGCTTGCGGCCGACTTCAAGCCAATCGTCAGAAGCCGCAACAGAGCCCCCAGTAGAAGCGTCGGATGAAGGCGCTTCCTCGTGTCCAACTGGCAAATCCTTCATGACGTGGGTACACTCATCGTCGAGTGACTGAAGCAGGAAGCCCAAGAACTCCTCTGCATCCTGTTGATGACCACGCTACAAGAACAACTATTAGCCACACAAAGTTCAAAGTAAGCTGCAGGAAAATTCATAACATACTCGCATGCTGGCAAATCGGGAGAGCTGCCGGATAGCGTCGTAGACAAACTCAGGGGTAAAGGGCTCGCCGTAACGTTCGAGATCTTCGTTCTTCAGAATTCGATTGAGCTGATCAACGGACGCAGACGATTTGAGCACACTGTATTCCCTCATGAACATGATCAAGGCATCAATCAGAGGAGTCTCGCTCTTGAAGCTGTGGGCGGCCTTTTTGCCGACTTGGTCAAGCAAATCATAAAACGGCACACAGAACATGAGCACTTGCAGCACCTAAGAAACGCATTAGCAGCAGATTCCCTATGGTCTATATGAGGCCTAGAAGAAACTTACAGAGTTCATGTAACACATATTACCAGTGTTGATGAGTCCGCGCGGCTCAAGGAAATCGATCTTGTCATTGTTCTCGACTTGGTATGACTGAATTGCCTGAGCAAGTGAGCTGGCGTTTGTTTTGGAAAAGGCTGATGCAGGAAAGTTATTTGCGGCGTCTGCTGAATCACCATTGACGGCATCTCCACCAGCTGAACCATTCAATCCTGTCTGAGCTCGAGTCGATGGCTTGGCAAAGAGATTTGCCCAGCTGGTAGGCGGAGCCTTAACCACGGGGCTTGGGGGGTGACTTGTGCCATTCGCCTGGACCTCAGGGGAGGCATCAGTTGCGGCCTCTTGATCTTCAGACTTGGCAGCATCTCCGTTGATCTTTTCCTGCTCTGCCGTCACAGAAGCATCAGAAGCGGATGGCTTAGGGCCATGCTTTGGAAGCACAGGGACCACAGGAGCAGCGGGTGCAGCTGGGCGCGTAACGGAAGCGTCAGTTGTGGCGGAAGCTTTAGTCGCCCCTTCTTGGCCTGCGGATTTGGAGGTTTCAGCACGATCAGAGGTCAAAGTAGATCCTCCCTCTTTCTTTTGGGCTGGCTCGCTTTGAGCAGATGCCGCAGGCTCCTGGTTGATTTGTTGTTCCACGGAGACATCAAACTGCCCCGTAGGCAGCGATACTGCCTTGTCCTCTGCACCCAAAAGCTTTCTCTGCCGTTTTGATCGCGGAGTCCTCAAAGGAAATTCGACGTCGGGGCGTGACAGCCAGGGAAGCTATTTCACCAAAATTAGTACAAGACATACAAGTATTAAGCAGTATTGCTTCAATAAAACTCACTGGTGGGCGAAAAGGCTCGCGCGACTCGACAACAGGGGCAACAACAGGGGAAGGAGCAACAGGAGCTGGAGCTGGAGTTGTCTCTTGGACGGGCACCGGCACAGGGGCTGGCTGAACAACCGGAGGCGTCTGAGGAGTCGTGGGCGTGGGCGGAGGAAGCAGTTGTGACGAGTGTGTCGAAGACGGAGTATGGGGCAAGCCAGGGGCGGGAGCAAGCGGAGGCTGGTACGGCGTCATCGGATTAGGAGACACTCGAGGGTAGCTCGGCGGGATGCTGACTCCTACCATGGGGGCGTATTGCTGCATGGGCGGCGGAGACCTGGTGTTGTAGTTCTGGTAGGGCATGTATCCGGGAGCCGGAACGCCTCCAGCCTGATACTGGTGCGGCGGCATGCCATAATACTGCTGGGGAGCATACGGCGCATAGTTGGAGTACATGTGGTTCATGTGCTGCGGGTGTTGGTTCTGCAGCTGATGTTGGTGATAGGGATTCATGTACTGCTGCTGTCTCCGTCGAGGGCCCCCCATGTTTCCATTCAAATCCATGCCGCCGTTGATGCCTCCGGCCGCGGCTTGTATGCCCTGCCCAGCCGGCAGATGGCGGTTACTCATCCTGCCGGCTTGGGAGATTGTACTGTTGCGGGTATCGCCCAGTGCTGCGACTCCCGCATCTACCTGCACTGCCGGAGGTTGGGGGGAGAGCAGTGTCAATCTCGCAGTTGGATCCAACAGCTAGTGAGAGTGCACGCTTGTGTGTTGTCGTGATGGCGAGCGTTGTTGGAGCTGCGCGACGCGGCTAAGAGTTGTTGCGCAACGAGGTAACGTGACTCGACGATAGTGACGATTGTCCTATCAACGTCGGAGAGGGAAGAATTAAAGAGATAGTAAAGAAAGCGGCGTCTTCATGAGAAGTCCAAGGCAAGGCCACAGCGGACGCTCTGAATGTGGTGAGGCCGCAACAGGCTGGTTGGGGGACAAGGAGTAGAAGTAAAAATGGGCTGTAGAAGCCGGCGGCGATATTTAGAAGCACCGTTGAGATGCGGCTGGTTTCTAGGCCTCGAGTCACTGTGGAGGCAGAAGTGGTTGTGTGGCCATGGGTTGGTTTAGCGCGCTCAGATCGTCTTAGCATCCGTGCACTCCGCTGACTGGATCGTCCCGAGGATTGTCCGGCAGCCTGGGATGCGATATACGGAGCATTACGGGGTTCGGCGATTTAGACATGAGATACGATAACTTAAGATGCAACTATAAAGGTAATTGATTATGCGTTTCGGATAGAAGATAGCCGTTGGTTTGTATTATTACTCTAAGACAAAAGTTATCCATATATTCGTGTCTAATTCTACTGCAAGTCAACACTTGGTACTCCGTATATAAAAGCCAATTCAGTGTACACCAAATCTCAGATCAAACCGCCCTCAACCAAGATAACCAGACGCCAATGATTGCTTGCTCGCTCGCTGCTTGCTCAATTGTTTGCTTCACGCCTCCTGTCTCAAGACGCGTCGCCACGTTCTATTCGTCTCTAAATAACCACATGCCACCGGGCCGCATGGCTTCTCTATACCTTTCTGCAATTGTACGCTTCTCTCTCCTCAAAGCCTCTTCTTTGTCCGCTGCCAATTCTTGTGTATCTGGAAAATCGGCATTCCAAAATCCGGGTGGAGACTGCATACGAGAGAAGCGATGTCTATGTCTGCCGTATTTGTTGGCCAGCTCTTCGGTCTTGGCCTCAATCCACATCTCAGCTCTTTCATCTTTTGTCATGGATGCTAGTTTGTAGGCAAATTCACCCAGATAGCCCTCCAGCAATTTTTGCTCTTCCTGTCGCTGTTCTGCCGTCAGCGGTGGATTTGGCCGCTGTGATAGAGCCAACGCCCTAAAATGCTTCCCACAGCAATGCATGTCTGTACAGCCTCGTAGGGCTGCTCTGTCATCTTTATCTCTAACAACTTCCGAATAAGCAAAATCGTGCCCCTCGTTTGATGAAGGGTTAACCTTGAAATCATCAAGCCGAAGTTCAGACAGGGGCTTATGGCGGAGACCAGAGGCGGATCCCCTGCTTTTGAGCGGGGATTTACTTCGACCAGGCGCCTTTTTGACCGATTTCTTAGAAGGTGTCGTTACATCTGCGCCCAAGTCTTGACGCTTCTTAGTCTGCCGCATCATCTTGTCAAAGGGTAGCTCTCGGGGTCGAGGGAAAAGAAGGTCAAGGGGCGTATCTTCAGCAGAAACGCGCTCTGGTTGGCGAGCTTTGGGTGTTCGCGAGATCGTGGCTGCATTTTCGGGAGTCGAAGTATTCAGCAGCGTATCCAGCAGGCCTTTGGTAACTGAAGTCGGCGTAGGGAGGGCTTTCAAGTTCTTCTCAACTCTTTGTTTCTCATGGGGAGTGCCACCTTCTGCTAAAATTGAAATCCCATGGGCCAATGTATCCTTCAGGGGAGCTTCCTCCGCATCAGCGGCCCACGTTGTAATCCTTTTATTGCCGCTTACTGGGGTGAGCACAGTTGAGCCACGCGTATCCTTAGCCGACTGCTTCTCTCCACCCAATCGTACATAGCCGGGTCTTTGAACTGTATTAGAAACTGGAGATGTTTGTTTGTTTGCATATTCGACAGCCGAAACTTCCAAGTCTTTGCGCTTTCGGGGAGTAGTTATTCTCTGCGCGATATCGTCAAGGTCGATACTTTCCTGGATGTTGAACTGGTAGTGTTCCGAAGCAGCAATAGGACTAGAATCTTCTGGTTCGGCCTTGATTCTTGGGGTTGTCGCAGCTGTATATCCTCCATCTTCAACTCTTCTCCTCCTCTTCACCTTTCTCTCGGACACTACTACTGGGAGGTCTGAAGATGGTTCTGGCTTGATTAAAACCGGATCTTGGTCTTGGCCGTTCTTGGGTAAAGGAGGCAGGTCCTCAGAATCTGCCTCGTCGGGATCGCCTTGAGTAGATTGCAGCTGAGCATCATCTACATTAAGGTTGTAATCGCTATCCAACGTTGCCAAGACAGTTGGCGGCGGCATAACAGAAGTCGGGTTATCAGAAGCGAAACCCTTTCTATGTAATGCATGAGATTCGTCGGCTTCTTCCAGTTCTAGAATCCGTATACCGTGCTTCTCCTCGGCAGCCCTAGCTTGTGTTTCCAACTTCTTTGCGCGTGCCATCCACCAGTCACGCTCATCTTTTCTCTTTCGAAGAGCCTCTTTTGCTACCTTGAAATTGTTTGAGAGTGCATGGACTCTCATTTTGGCCTTGAAAAGCTCGGGAGTTTCAGCAGTAATATTTGGAAGAGGTGTCTTTGTTGTTGAAGGGGTTGAAGCCGGCTGATCTATCGCGGTACTCGAAGTGGGGGCATGTCTGCCTGCTGAGGCCGTATTCTCGATTGAAGTGTTTAATTTTGTCGCAGGAGGGCTCGAAGAAAAAGTTGCCAGTTGAGCTCGCAAGTTCTTGTTTTCTTTCTCAAGTGCTTCTATATTGGCCAGTTTGCTCTTTAATGTTTCGTTAATCGCGGCGTAGTTCGCGGCCCTCCGGCCGAGCTCTTTTTCACGTTAATACGACGTAACTACCGGTATAAGTAGCGCTGCGACGTACCATCTTGGATTTCACGGTCTATTGTTTCCCATACATGATTGAGAGCCTCGTGCACAGCTGGTCGGCCCTTTTCCGACCAGTTGTCCATCTCGAGTGTTTCGCAATTGAGTCGTGCTGTGCTGGTGCCAAGAAGCCAGCTGCTATTGTTGACACTAACAAACAAGACCGTGAAGCTCCCGCGGCTCAAACCGCGCCACAACAATGGGGAAAACGCCAGGCCACGTGACCTGCATCAAGGCTGCCTGGAAGAAATGGCTGGGCACGTGCCCCACGAGATAAATGGAGATGATGCTTTACACTGAAATCTTGGAGTTCCGTTGTATAGTACCTATGCTACTTTTATGACTCGAGTGAAATCCGTATACTTCAATCCAGTGAGAAAGCATTAACAGGCTCTTGGCTTCAATTAAGAGCTACCGCCGAGAAATCAGGCAGTTTTGTGCTGCAGCATCTTGTATAGATACGTAGCGCTAGGCCTCAGAATACAAGAGACCAAGTTGCTCGCATCTCTCGAGCACTGTTCTAGTCTATTATTTTACTGTTCAATGTCGCTTCTAATAGATACCTACCTAGTAGTATACAGAAACACAGAAAATCCATATTTCCCATACGTAATGTTGGGCAGGCTCTGTCCATCGTCTGCCACTGAAGCTTAATTTCTCCAGCTTCGGCACTGACATTGACGCACAGCTAACCCCGGCTCAACTTTTTTCCGCCGACTGGCAAGGGCCTCCCACGCTCGCCTGTTCTTAGCGGGCCACCGCCAGCAGCGCACTAGACCGGCCTAGGCTGAGGGCCCAATAGCTGGTTATCGTCAAAAACTTTTCCCTTTTTCGTCTACACGTTTTTTTTCCAATTATCGATTTGTGGAATCAACATCCTCGTCCCACAGCCTCTCGACGCTTCATTCCTGACCGTTATACTACCCAGTAAGTACCGCCTCTTTCACGGCATCGCGTCGGCCTGAGAAGTGCTGCCAATTCTGCCATTCGCTTCGTTGGCCCTGGTGGGCAATGCGATATAGCGCTGTGAAATGGGTCGCCTGTTGCCCCTCAGCCTCAGGCCGGCAGATCGCCTTGCATTCTTGGGCTCACCTCGCAAAGCTCACATACAGTCGCTAACATTGATCAACTCGCCCTCGCAGCCCGTTTCTCTTCTCCAATCGCCATATCAACCATGGACTACACTCCCCGAGGAGCGTGTTACTCTTGTGAGTCTCTTTTTCTCCCGTGTTTCATGAATTGCCACTTGTACCACCTCACCTGAAATTCCCCCGCGTTTTTTGCTCCGTCAGGTACCTTGAATTTTTTTTTTTTTTTTGAGGTTCCTGTCAGCCCCTCCAACCTTCCCTGCACTGCTTTCACCACATTCATGTATTCATGTGACCACAACATGATTTATTTTCTGGTGAGGAGCGTTTCTCGAATACATCGAGCTTCTAGCTTCTAGCTTCTGCTCTCATTTTCAAAATTTCTTTCTATTCGTTCAGTCACTAACGAGTTCATGCAGGCGGTTCTACCGGCCACCAGGTACAGTGAAATTTCATGCCGTGGCCTTCAACAAGGCTCTAATTCACACAATTCTTAGGCCCGTGACTGCCCCAGCAAAGGCCCTGCTAAATGGTATGTTCTTTGGTCTCTGTCATATGAAAAGTCGATTGATGTACTAACTTTTTTCGTCAGCTACAACTGCGGTGGTGCGTAATGTCTACACTTTACTGGCGTTGCTTATACTAACAGTTCTTAGGCGAGGGTCACATCAGTAAGCCCTGACAACTTTGACTAACCATTCCTATCGTTCACCCACTGATTTTACCCAGGCCGTGACTGCTCTGAGCCCATGAAGGACAACAAGTCCTGCTACAAGTGCGGCCAGCAGGGACACATTTCCCGCGACTGCCCCCAGGCCGGAGGTGCTGGCGGCGGCCAGTCTACTGAGTGCTACAAGGTACGCAATTGAATAGCTGTGCAATTATATCGGATGGGACTTAATCATTTGCTCTTTAGTGCGGCGAGAAGGGCCACATTGCCCGCAGCTGCCCCAAGTCTGGAGGTGGCTTCGGCGGCAACTCCTACGGCGGCAACAGTGGCTATGGCGGCGGTGCCGGCAAGACCTGCTACTCATGCGGTGGCTACGGCCACATGTCTCGTATGCATTCCTCTTCTTGATGACCATTTGAACCCCCTACTAACTACGATGCAGGTGAGTGCGTCAACGGCATGAAGTGCTACAACTGTGGCGAGTCTGGCCACTACTCCCGCGATTGTCCTAAGGAGTCCGCTGGAGGCGAGAAGATCTGCTACAAGTGCCAGCAGAGCGGTCACGTTCAGGCTCAGTGCCCTAACTAAAATGGCGGAAGCTGTTTTCTCCATGACGGCTTGTTAATGGAGAGGAAGTTGGCGTGGCAGCTATGATACCCACGATGATGGTCCACCCGGGCCTTCTCTTTCCTTTTGTCTTTATTCCGCGCATTTCTAGGGTGCGGCCAAAAAGTTGATTCGGCATGGTCCATGCGACGATATAACAGCTATTTTGCAACTCACGTTGCTAAGTGCTTGGAGGCTACGCAGGTTTTCGGCTCAAATGCTGAAACACGGTGAAATTGAAAACGTCTTGGGGATGATGCCTTCGATGCGGCTGATGATCTGACAATGGGGAGGGAAGATACACAAATTTGCCAACCAATATTGTGGTTTTTGTCACGGAGGATAGTTGGAAGACAAAGATATCTCTTCCCTTGGTATGACTTTACGTCCAGACTCTACTTCTGAAGAGGAAAGGCCAAAAAGCATGCGATGTACGTTGTTGATAGTAAGACGATGAATGCACCAGCATTAAAGTTGCTGAAGTCTACATACACTTGGGGCTCTCGTTTCCTGTGCCAGGGGATGTGGTGATGCCGCCGACTTGTGGTGTGACCCAACTCCTCACAGCCTGCCTGTACCCGGCAATTATACAGTACCTGGGTAGGATCAGTGCTGCGATAATAACGGCACAAGCCGCGCCGTGGCCAAGTGATACATGTCGGGTTGCCAAGTATAGACCCTGCGGGCGGAGCTGCAGATTTGATGCAAGTCATGCTAGATGCCTAGATCAGTACAGCTGTTTCCCCAGCAACAGCATTCGGTGCTTACTCGACTCGCCAACAGTCCCTGTAAAGTATTCGGTTAACCAGCAGCAGTAACTAGATATTCGTGCCTGGCCAATGGCTCTGTCCTCGCATCCACCGGCGAATCAAGGCCCAAGACCCGGAGCGCTACGGAGACTTCCTGTCAGACACTGTCACTATCTCGGAAACCCCAGTCCAACGGCAACATTCCGTAAAATGGAGCTCCGCGTTAAGCAAATGGTCCAAGCTTCGACAAGCTCCCACGGCGCGGTCCAGGCCCTTGATTGGGCGCAGCTTGCCAGGGCCAATTGCACAGCTAACGGGCAGGTGGCTTGTACGGAGTAGGAATCGCATGCGACGGCAGAATCTCTGTCACAACGACCGCCAGGCCAGGCCCAGACCTCTCTCTTGTTTTTTTTTTTTTTTTCATCTTAGCTTACTGCAGCGCCTCCTTCTCACAACCGCGTTGCGCAGCTTTGTTGACCTGTCCAACGTGTCATTTTCCCTTCTGATCCTTCAGGAGAGCTGCGGGAGCACCAAAAAATCGGGAAACTCGCTGCCACAAAGCACCGCCAGACCAATATCATGCCTGTTGAGCTGCGCAAGCGCAAAGCCCCCGTGGCGCCGCCCGCGCCCGCGCCGAGCAAGAAGAAGGTGGCCACCAAGGCCAAGAAGCCCGCTGGAAAGGCCAAGGATGAGGTGAAGAAGCCCAGTGCAAAGGTGGACAAGCCTGTCAAGGACGGCGATGCCACCGAGTCTGCGCCGGAAGCCCCTGAGGAGAAAGAGACGGTGAAGGGCAAGGACACCAAGGAGATCGCCAAGGACGACACTAAGGAAGAGCCCAAGGACGACAAGAAGGACGACAAGAAGAAGCCGGCTGCTGCTGCTGCGGGTAAGATCGCGGTTGGCGATGTCATTGATCTTGAAGGATTTGGCGGCGAGATCCAGACCAATGATGGCGAGACGACTTCTCTGAAGAAGCTCCTCGACGACAGCAAGAGTGGCGTTGTCCTCTTTACCTACCCCAAGGCTTCGACACCCGGATGTAAGTGCTATGTTTCTCTTTTTTTTTTTCTCCTACAGAGCTCTTGTGCGCAGATTGCTTTTGAATATGCAACCAATGCCCTCCCCGTAGGCTCGCACGCGTTTATCCGCGCTCTTGTCTTGATATCAAGGTTTCTTTTACGCGACACGTATGCTGACTTGACAATTCTCAGGCACCAACCAAGTGTGCCTCTTCCGTGACTCCTATGAGCCTCTGACTGCTGATGGCCTCGCCATCTACGGCCTGAGCACTGATTCCACCAAGGCCAACACCTCGTTCAAGGAGAAGCAGAAGCTGCCCTACCCCCTGCTGTGCGATCCCCAAGCCACTCTCATTGACGCCATTGGCCTCAAGAAGCAGCCTAAGGGAACTCAGCGCGGAGTCTTTGTCGTCAACAAGGAGGGCAAGGTGCTTGTTGCCGAGGCTGGCGGCCCTGCTGCCACCGTGGACAGAGTCAAGGCTCTGGTCAAGGAGTTGAAGGGAGAGAACTAGGTCGCGGCTGGCTTTGTTTGTATCGATGCTGTGTGTCTTGAAAATTAATCGTCTTGCTTTTTTTCCAAGTTGGCGTGGGAGTTGATGGCTGTCAGGGATAGCAAGCGTGCTTCTTTGTGTACTGGTACTGGGAATCTGTATAGGGCCCACTGTTATCGTATGTATTGCTCGTTAGTCTCCTGAGGGATAGTATCGAATTGTTTCGGTTATTTGCTATGGTTTGTTCTGGTTACGAGAAAATGGTCCATATGCGGCCGATATGCCCCCAGCGGTGCAGGGAGATGTGCTGAGTTGGTCCTTCGGAAAGCGATTTGTGTCATACCATGCAATATCTAAGCAGTTGGTGCATATGGTAGAAACCCTATGTCGAGAGAACTAATTTAATAACAGATATCAATTGATAAAATAATTGAATGCGGCATCATAAGGGGGAAATAAGGAAATGGCATTTGGCGATGGTAAACCAACTTCCAATTCTGAAAGGGAGTTATGGGGTCATCTTCCCAAGCAAGACTCTAAGCGACTACTCAGTCAGCACCATACAATTACAAACGTCAATAGACTCGATAGATACACAATTCCCCTCAAAGAATAGTAATACAAGAATTCATCATCTCATTCTTATCTAATGAGGCTCAATTGGCTTCGTTGAGAAAACCCCCGATATTCTCTTGTCGGCTGCAGGGTAGCTAGAAGGAAGCCATCGGCAAAGCCTCGGTTAGCCGAATCGCTAACAATTGCTCTGCTTCGTTGAGATGAACCAACGCCGAGTCAATTCCCAGACGACACTCGACATATCGCACTGAGACTCCCCCATCGCTCACGCAAGATGGCTTCTCAGGCGGCAGCAAAGGCTGCTGGAGGCGTTGTTTCCATTGCAAAGGTTCGATATACCTTCTCCGTCCCGGCCCCCTGCAGCGCCAATTGGCGTCAATTTACGCCTCAACTTCTGGTTTGCTTGCGGCTTGGTTCAGAAAGGCTGACCTGATTGAAATTCCGCAGAAACAAACCCTCCAGTCCACCGGCTTGTGGGAGACCTTCCGCAAGGCCTTCGCCCTCGACCCCAATCGCTCCAACGGCGTCCCCCTGAACCCTTACTTCCGAAACCCGACGCCCGGAGCCTTGGACCCCCTCAGCTTCGACGACCCCGTCACTCTTCCCGCTGGCGACATTGCCGACAACGCCTACTGGAAGCGTGATGTCCGTCGCGCGTACCCGCAGCTCAGCGTCGTTACGCAGGGCGACGCCGTGTCGTTGTTGACGGTTGGAAGCGCCGCACAGCCCAAGGTCGAGCTGATTGGCGAGGCCGGCGAGAAGGCTCTCGTTGCGGCGCAGAAGGAGGGCGAGACGACGGGCCTGGCCAAGTTCCTGGAGAAGGCGCCCAAGGATGTGGCAAAGGACGTGTTCGTCAATGGATTGCCTCCGCTGCCGAGCGGACAGGCCCTGGAGGCTGGAGGATGGGATGTGCACAAGTACGAGCTCAATGAGGATCAGACATATGGTGAAGGGTAAGTTTCTCGCTTCTGGCATGACAATGGTTGAAGAATGGAACGAGATTTGCTAATACTTGGGTGATAATAGCTATCCTACCAGGACGTTCAAATAAGACGGGCAATAGGGTCGACTTGTGTAAATACAGATAAGATGAAGAAAGATTAGAATTTCCCAATTTTTGTTTCCTATAAACTCCTACAGTTCCTCTGGTATTCCCAACCCTGATGCCATAACTCCACGAATGCTGAAAATTCTATGCTGTTTTATGTGTATGATGTATACGGCGACGCTCTCATCTTTTTGCAGAGCATTGAGACAGATATGAAACCTTTGTCTTAGTGAAGTCAAAATTTCCACCTCAGTTCAACATTCTCTCGATGATTTTGACCTTGCCCTGCGCCCTCTTGACTCGATCATCGAAATCCTGCACAGCCTCATCGCTGTTGTCCGTAGATAAGGTCTCTGGCTCGACCAAAGCATACGCGAGCTTGACATTCTTTTCCAGCCGGGGATTGCTCGGCAGCGGCGGCAGCGTGCATGTTTCTGAGCTCTGTTCCGAGGAGTTGGCTTGTTGGGCCGTGTTCTTGGCGAGTCTGTTTGCCCAGACGAGGGTCTTGCCGGCGAGACGGCCGCTCTCGAGGAACTTTTCGAAGCCCTTTTCCATGCCGAATGAGCGGCCTTCTATTCTTCCTGCGCGGGCACCATCTTCGACGCCTTGGTTGTATCCTTGGGTGTAGAACCGGTCTTCCAGAGTGAAGACGTCATCGAGGGGATCTGAAGACATTTTTGGGGATTATTGTCTTTACTTGAGAATGATACACAATAACATAATAAAGTAGGTTCAGGTTGTTTTGCTTCTCTAAAGAGTATCTTTTCCGAGTCTCAGAGTTCAATGCGCCAGCAAAGGCTCTTGACCACCCGCCCAAAACAGACACAGGCTAGCGGCGGCAGAATTTTTGTGACACACCCCGCCATTAGCCATAGTGCGATAGCGGGGCAATGCGATGACTCGAATTGTTCAATCTTGTAATAGTTTTTTGCACATGCGCCTTTCATTGATTGATTGATTACCGTACCCTGGTCGAGTTAGTCACTTACAATCGCGTGACGCTTGTTTTTGGATTCTTTTACAGAAAAGATAAATATCGATAGAGACGGCCTTGTTTGTCTGGAGTCTGGAGTTTGAGCAGTCAACAACAAGAAATCAAGTCGAATCGGAATCGCATCGCATCAATGGCGGTTGAAAATCCCATCTTGCCTGTCAAGGGCAAGAAGAACGTCCTGATTACCAGCGCTCTTCCCTATGTCAACAACGTTCCTCATCTTGGAAACGTCGTTGGCAGTGTTCTCAGTGCCGACGTCTACTCTCGCTTCAGCAAGCTTCGCGACCGGCCGACGCTGTACATCTGCGGCACAGACGAGTACGGCACTGCCACTGAGACAAAGGCCCTCGAGACGGGCCAGACCCCCAAGGAGCTCTGCGACGAGTTCCACGTCAAGCACAAGGAGATTTACGATTGGTTCGAGATTGGCTTTGACTACTTTGGCCGAACCTCGACCCAGAAGCAGACGGAGATTGTGCAGGACATCTTCCTCAAGCTGCACGAGAACGACTTCCTCGAGGAGCGGACGACAAAACAGCCTTACTGTGAGAAGCACGATTCCTTCTTGGCGGATCGATTCGTCGAGGGAACGTGCCCCAAGTGCAACTACGATGATGCCCGAGGTGACCAGTGCGACAAGTGCGGCAGCTTGCTGGATCCGTTTGAGCTGATCAACCCACGATGCAAGGTCGACGGCGCTACTCCCGTCCCTCGCGACACGACACATGTCTTTATTCGCCTGGAGAAGCTGCAGCCCGAGATTGACAAGTGGTTCCAAGATGCCCACAAGAAGTATGGATGGCCTCAGAACGGCGTTTCCATCACCCAGTCGTGGTTGACAAAGGGCCTGGAACCCCGCAGTATCACCAGAGATCTGAAGTGGGGTGTGCCGGTTCCCCTGCCTGGCTACGAGAAGAAGGTCATTTACGTGTGGTTTGATGCCTGCATCGGCTATCCTTCCATCACGGCCAACTATACCGACAAGTGGGAGCAGTGGTGGAAGAATCCCGATGATGTTACCCTCTATCAGTTCATGGGCAAGGACAATGTGCCCTTCCACACAGGTTCGTATACCGTTTTTTCAATGCCCCTTTTAAGTGAAATGCAAACTGACGAGTATGATGCCAGTCATCTTCCCTGGATCCGAGATTGGTACCGGATACAAATGGACCCTGCTCAACCACCTCTCCACCACTGAGTACTTGAACTACGAGAACGGCAAGTTTTCCAAGTCAAGAGGCATTGGTGTTTTCGGCAACCAGGCCAGAGAAGTTGGCCTTTCGCCGTCCGTTTGGCGATACTACTTGCTCTCGAACCGACCGGAAACTAGCGATACCCAGTTCGAGTGGCAGGCATTCCAGCTAGCCAACAACAGTGAGCTGCTCGCCAACTTTGGCAACTTTGTCAACCGAATCGTCAAGTTTGTCAATGCCAAGCTGGACGGTGTTGTACCCGAGTTCGACCCTTCTTACAAGGACGACACCTTTGACTTCCCCGCCTGGACTGAGACTGTCAACGGGCTGTTGAAGGAGTATGTCGACCTCTTGGAGAAGGTGCACATCCGTGCTGGTGTTAAGGCCTTCATGGAGATTAGCAGAGAAGGCAACAACCTTCTTCAGGGCCGATTGGATAATGCCAACTTGGCCGAGAACCCCGAGCGAACCCACACTACCATTGGTCTCGCCCTTAACCTTTGCCACCTCTTGGCCTCTGTCGTTTCGCCGTACATGCCCTCTACGAGTGAATCCATCTGCCAGCAGCTCAACACCAAGCTGGCGTTCATCCCCGACACCTGGGAGCCCACCGCCATCAAGGCCGGCCACAAGATTGGCAAGGCCGCCTATCTCTTCACCAGGATAGACGACAAGAAGATTGAGGAGTGGAAGGAGAAGTTTGGCGGCTCCGCCGAGACTCGTGCTGCCGAGGAGGCTGCCAAGAAGAAGAAGCAAGAGGACAAGGAGAAGAAGAAGGCCAAGAAGGCCGCCAAGGCCGCCGAAGCTGCTAAGGCCGCTGATGCTGCCAAGGTGGATGCCAAGGCTACGGACGAGGCCTCTGCCGCTGGAGGCATGACGGCGACGTCTGCGGAAGTCAGCAAGGACTTGCCGATCCGCGAGAAGAAGGTTGTAGACCAGAATTAGAGAAAGAGAATAAGGAAAGAAAAAAAAAAAAGAGAAGATAATAGATGTACAATTCAGCAAAGGTGCACATGTGCAGGGAAATTGACTTTTTTTGATGCTTTTAACATTAGGTAGTCTTTTGTAGTTTGTCTCTTATTTATGAGAATGAATGATGCTTTTATTTTGTCTAAATTAAACTTCTGAAATTCACCTACAATATTGCCATTGGAATATAAAGTTTGACGCAGAAAAAAAAAAAAAAAGAAAAAAAAATATATCTGATGCTTGCTTATACGCAATTCTGGAGCTTCTGGCACCTAAAGCGGGACCCGCAGTCGGACAAGGCTTTTGGTGGGGGAGACGCAAGGACGCACTTTGGCTTGGCCGAGAGTTTGGCAGCTTCATCTTGTGCTTCTGCCTCTTTGCATCTGCCTGTTCCTTTTGGTCACGCCAGCACCCGGAGCCGGATTCTCTTCCTCCGAATTGTACCTGTGTATATCTTCCTTTCCTCTCATCTCCCTCTCTTTGGCCATCTCCATCAACTGCAAATCTCTCCCACGAATCGAACTAGAACATCACACAGATCACACAACACAACAGCCCGCCCACCATGGACATCCGCCTCCTCACCACGGCCGACCTGCCCTTGATCCAGCACGCCAACCTGGAGAACCTGCCGGAAAACTACTTTCTAAAGTACTACCTCTACCACGCCCTCTCCTGGCCGCAGCTCAGCTTCGTCGCCGTCGACGTCTCGCGCCCGCGCAAGGGGCCCTACGACTACCCAAAAATCGTCGGCTACGTGCTGGCCAAGATGGAAGAGGAGCCGACGGACGGCGTGCAGCACGGGCACATTACGAGCTTGAGCGTCATGAGGACGCACAGGAGGCTGGGGATTGCGGAGAAGCTTATGAGGCAGAGTCGTATGTTCTTTATAGCATCCTTCTTTACTTCCTTGTTGTTTCTAGCAGGACGAGATTGTGCTAATGATTGTGATGTAGAGCTTGCCATGGTGGAGACTTTCCAGGCGAAATACGTCTCCCTACACGTCCGCGTGTCCAACGTCGCTGCTCGACACTTGTACGAAGACACCCTGCGCTTCCGTAACGAGAAGACGGAGAGCAAGTACTACGCCGACGGGGAGGATGCCTTCAGCATGCGCCTGGACCTAGATGACGTGGCGGAGCTGGCGAAGCGGTACGCCGACGAGGAAGAAGACAAGGATAAGGATAAGGATGAGGGCAAGAAGACTACCAATGGGGGAGATGCGACGATAAAGAGCGAGGGCGTGGATGAGGGTGAGGCGGTGGGTGAGGTGGGCAGGGATCCGGAGGCGGATAGTGGCAAGGAGAGGAAGATTAAGGTTGCTGTGGGAAGGGGGTTGGGGGTTGGGGATTTGGTGGAGAAGGATGAGAGTAAGCATTAGAAGTGTTTGCTTTCTGTAAAGTGAGGGTTGGTTGTATATGTATTATGGTTAGATGGATTTTCTTCTTTGTACGTGTTTTACTTGCTGGGGACGGAGGTTTATTTCATGACTTTCGTGGCATCGTGGTTGGTACGGAGGAAAAAAAAAGGGGGAGAGGATTAGATAAAAGCATTGCCGTACGAATCAAGAAACGTGGTCAAGGAGAGCAAGGGCAAGATGAAAAAAAGTTGAGTGACATTCTTCTTTGTATAACAAACTACTAATAAAACAGTATTTCCTTTGGTATCACAAAACATCCAACGCTAGATAATATCCTTTCTTGTACAACATTAAAAAATTAAAGCTCATCACATATTCCATAAATCCCAATCTTTTTATACAAGTCAAATCATCAATTCCCACTCAACTCCTTCGCATACTCCTCGTCAGCCTGCACCCTCAAAGCCTCCAACTGCTTCCTCATCGTCGCAATCGCCTTCTCCACCTGCTCCTTCTGAAGACCCTCAGCCTTCTCCGCCGCGACAGTCTGAGCCTGGATGGTCCTCTCAAGGGCCCCTATGGTGTTGTACTTTGCGGAGGCTCTCGGGCCAGGAGGTGGGATTTGCTCGTCGTCTTCCGAGGCTGAAGCTGGCTGCTGCTGCTTTTTCTCGTCAGGCCAGGAGCCGGGCAGGGAGTGGGCGGACGAGGCACTGCCTTGCCGTTGCTGGTGGTGTTGTTGCCACTGCTGTTGCTGGTGTTGTTGCAGATGCTGTCTTTGCTGTTCTGCTTGTTGATTATAGTGTTGCCTTTGTTGTTCTGCTTGTTGTTGGTAGTGTTGTTTTTGCTGTTCTGCATGTTGCCTCTGCTGCTCTGCTTGTTGTTGGTAATGTTGCCTCTGCTGTTCTGCAAGCTGCTGCTGCTGTTGCCTCTGTTGTTCTGCGTGCTGCTGCTGCTGCTGTCTCTGTTGTTCTGCGTGCTGTTGCTGTTGCTGTCTCTGCTGCTCTGCTTGCTGTTGCTGTTGCTTCTCATCTTGGCCAGGTCCAAAGAAACCCTTCGGGCCAAACAGACCGTCGCCTCCAAAGATGCCCTTCTCACCAAACGGTCCTCCTGGACCAAATGGTCCCTCAGGACCGAACGGCCCGCGAGACCCAAACATGCCATTCTCACCGGAGGCTTGGGGATTGTTCCATGCCCCCCAGCCTCCACCTCGAGGCAAACCGTAATGTGGTTGGTGAGGATGAGGATGAGGATGGGGATGAGGGTGATGGTGTCCTCCTCTGCCTCCTCCTCTGACTCCTCTACCGTGGGGGCGGCCCCATGGGAAGCTGCCGGTCCATGGTGCGGTATTCACCGGAGGAACGGGAGGAACAGGTGGCACCGCGCTTCCAGGAACATGCGGTGGCAGAGGTGGGATACAGGGGGGAGGCGGTGGCGGAGGCACGGGGGGAACGGGAGGGCTTTGGCCTCTGCGGGCTTCCTTGCGTGCCTTTCTCATCTCCTTTCTATGCTGCCTCTTCTCCTTACGCTCTGCCCTCCTCTTACCACGTCGCTCCTTTCTCTGGGCTCTGCGTTCTCTTCTCTGATTCTTCTTGACTTGTCTCCAAACAGTCGTCAATGTCTTGATCTGTGCCTTGAGAGCTTTCTTGTCCACGTCAGTAACCACATCCTTAGATTTGGGGACGCTCTTGAGCTCGGCCTTTAGCTGCTTGACGTCGCCCTTGGAGCGGAGCTGGTCAGGATTCTTGGTCCAATCTTGGAGTCGGGCAATGTAAAGCTGCACAGAGTTGACAGGAATGTCATCGTAGCTGGGGAGAGAGCCAATGGATGATTCAGAGCTTGAAGAGGAAGAAGAGGATGTGGATGAGCATGAGGAAGAGCGTTTGTGGCCTGCTTCTTCGTCACCTCGATAGGCTGTGCGGCCGCGAACATCCCGGGCAGCATCTGCGGCTGGCTGTTGACCTTGCTCAGCACCATTCTGAAATCGAATGCCGCGCTGGTCCATGATCAAATTTCCGATGCGCAAACCATTCTGATCCGCCACAAAGCTGTTTCCATACCGAACGCCGTTGTCATCGATTTGGAAACCGCCCCATGAATTACCGCCAGCCGGAGCAGAGCGGCCTGCAGTCTGCGAAGACTGAGTAGACCGACCAGCTTCAGATACTTGGTCAAAGTTGGGCTCCCAAGCACCTGGCATCTGCGCCGAGGGAGTCCTCGGGGGCTCGAGGCGAACTTGGATGCCTCGAGGGCCGAAGAAGCCATCGTTCCATTGCTGGACAGTGGCTTCGACGTCTCTCCTGCGTCGCTGAGAATCAGGGCTGGTAGGATTGCGGGCATCGGCGATTTGGTTGAGCTGAGCCTCTACCTGAGCTGTGCTGTTGTTGGTACTGCCTGCTTCTGATCTTTGCATCTCGTCGAGTAGCTTTCTATGAATAACAACTTCATTCTGCCTTGTCGTATGATCGGGGATCAGGAAATTGATAAAGGTAGACCAATCCTGCGCAGTGACATCTCGGGCCGCCCAGTCGCTCTCATAAGGGAAATCATCAGGTTGCGAGACATCAGTCACCTCGATAGTATGGACAAGGGTCATGCGGATAATATCACTGCTTGCATCTTGCTGGGGAGCTGGCCTTAGATCAAAGTATAGGGTGGCTGCAGGTTGCCCAGAGCCAGGAGAAGTGCGAGGAGTTAGAGGAGGCGTGTAAATGACCTCATCAGCAGTCGATGAAGCAGCATCGTCGACGAAACTGTGTGATGGAGTTGCCGCCGCCGCTGTTGCCGAAGCGGCCACTGATGGTGCCGATGCTGTGTGAGAGCGAGAGCTGCCCGCGGTGCTGTAGACATCAGTCTCTGAGTATGGCGGAGGGGGAACTTCGTCTCCGGGGACGTTGAGATGGCTGTTGCCAGTGTTGGCAGTGCCGCTGTCGTTGGGGTTCATGGTGATGTGTGTATATAATGATGGCGATGATAATCTGCTGATGCTTCTTCTGCTCTGCAGTATAAAAAGTATGTGGATTAAAGAAGAATCAGGTACTCTTCTCTTAGAGAACGTGTCGCTGCGCAATGTTGAATAGTAAGGTATTGAATGGTCCGAATAAAAGTGGTCAAGATGCAAAGAAATCGCCCAAGGTTTAAAAGCGAATCCGAAAAGCAAGGCCACGATTCCTAGGCAGACTCCGGGTACTCGACCCAACAATTCTCTGGCCAGACTCGTGAGCGTCGAAAAAAGCGATGGCGAGGATAGTGGCAAACAAACCTCTTATGTATGGCCCAGCTCAGCTGTTCCTCTTTGGACTGCAGCAGTGCAACAGTCAAAACCATGCATTCGTCCTGCTGCATTTGCATTACGCGGGGCTCCTCAGCCCATCCATCCATCCCCTTGTGCCTCTTCTTGTTAGTGTCGAACCGATGGATTCATTCCCGCTGTAGCGCCCAATTAGTGCCATCAAAGTTCTCTCGGGCTATCCGCACGTTAGCAACAAGGACGCGCAGCCCAGTTACGTTGGCTGCTGTCGCTGCCTGTCCGCGCCGTTGGTTGAGATTGATTGGAGGCCAGAGTGTGTCATTCATGGATTGCCTGATCCTTTGGTGATGGAGGGGCAGCAGAAGCCTTGAGGCAGCTAATCTCCGGCCTCGTCCAATTAGGGCCTCTTAGCTGCCTGAGCTCGCTGACGCGGCCGCTACAGAGGTGACGTTTTCGAATCAAGCTTGAGCGAACAAAACTGTCGACATGAACGGCATCAATAAGCCATTGTTGCCATTCAATTGATCACATTTTAGACATTTAGAGACGAGAGATTCAAGGCTGATTGGCGATGCTTAGGTGGCACCAGGCACAGATGTAGCAGAAACGTTTATTAGTGACGACGACTTTGGAGGCGTTCGTACACATTGCTATGATTGCTTTGCTAGGAACATTTTTATCCTTTTTTTCTTTCCTTCTACGGCATCCCTAACTACGTCATTGGATGCAGGGCCCCCTTTTTCTTCTTTTACTTTATTGTTGTAGTCATTCATCGTGAAGTCATCATCATCACGAGAGAGCCCCCTCCCAGATGTGAAAGTCGGCATCCTCTCGCTTGTAGTGGTCTGAGATGAGGCTTGACAAGTGGTCGCGGGAATGTGTGCCCCTGGAATAGTTAGCTACGGGCTCTTCTCTCCTTACTGAAAAGGATATTATCCACAGGTCCACTTACAGGTTTGTGATGTAGGTGTCGACAAGCTCCGGTGGAATCAGCTCGGTGAGTGCCGTTCGAATCTCGGCACCACACACCAGAGGGCCATCCGCGAAGCTCACAAAGGTGGACGAGTCGCCCCACTCAATCAGCGAGCTCTCGTCAAAAGGGCTCTCCGGGCTAAGCTTGTAGACGCCGCTGAGCACGACGACAGCGGCGCCCTGTTCCTTGGCAGCTCGGGCAATAGCAGCGGATCCAGCATCGGCCACGACACCTCCGGTAGCAACGATTGCTCTTGCTCCGATAATGACCTTGTTGACTCGTGACATGTAGGCCATGAGGCCGCCATTCATCACGTTGACCACTGTAATGCCCGCTGCCGACAGCTTCTTCCTAAAAGTTGTGTGCTGGGTGGTCTCAGCTGAGTGTCTTTTGGGTGGTGCCATGGCGATTAGCACGGTAAACTTGCGCTTCTGAGCAGCGCGGAGGATGAATCGTTCCACCGTTGTTGATGGCTGGTGGACGAGCACCAAGTCGCCGGGGTGAATCTGCACTTCAGCTGAAGCCGCGATCTGGTCGTCAACTTGGCTGATCTCATCCTTGATTTCCTCGATACCATCAATGACTTCGGAGCGCAGCGCGTGGATCTGGCCCGAGTTACCTCTCCATGTAGGCGTCGACGATCCCGAATTTCTAAAGGGCGACACGTCTCCATCTGCGGGCGGGGATGTCGACAAGAGATGGAACAGCGACTTGGGAGGGTTGATGGAGCTATAAGAAGAGACGATGGGAGGGCGCGCCGGCGGAGCTACGCTGTTGGCCGAGTCGAAGCGTTTTGATGACCACTGCTGGCTGATGGATGCTGGCGGGACGATGTCGGTTGGGGTTGGCGCATCGCTCGCAGATTCGTCTGCAGTGTCGCCTCGATCCTCGGAAGCTTCGTCTCGGATCAGGCCAAGGACTCGGCGCACAATGTTGCCAATCACGAGCTCGTTGGGCTGGGCGTCCACCAGCTTACGGCCGGTTCGTGAGACGTTGATCAAGAGGCTGTCCACATCGTGCCATTTTGAGCGGGCGACGACCTGGAGGAGGATATGGGCGGTGGCAACGGCGCAAGGCTCGGATCCCTTGATCTGTCTTCGCTTGAGGAGGCTGTAATGGAGTGCTGGTCAGTATTGCTATTTGCCTTGCTCGCTTCCCTTATCGCGGTTGGCGGCCAATAATGTCAAGCCGCCATGCGACAATCTTATCGTGCCCCGCATTGCGAATACTGATAAATCACATCACATACGATATCAAACTGTTGACGGAAGCTTCCAATGGCTGTCCCTTGAGAGATTTGAGGAATTTTTCCAGGTCGAGCGCGTGGCCCGTGGAAACGGAGGGCATCGTAACCTGGTGCGAGGGCGATGGTTGTGTGTTTTGCGTGCGGTTATCGAGGGGCCGGTGCTCGGTGGGATGTTGTTCTTAGTACTATGACTCGAAATTTGTGCGACAGAAGGCGGCGTGCAAGTGGCTATAACGGCTGCGACTGCTCTCGACTCTGGGTGAAGCAGGAGTGAAATTACGGCCAAGTGATGCTCAAGGTGCGTTTTGTTTAGTTTGTGCTGTCTCAGAGGCTCCGGAATGGGTGTGGTGAGGTTGAGCGGGGTTGGTTTGGGTTGGTTTGGTTTGTGGGCGCAAAAAGAGCTGCTCGAGATCGTGACTCAACATGCGAGGCTGCTCGGATTGGCGACAAAAGAATTTCGTACATTCAGTTTAATGCAGCCCACTATGCACTAATGTAAGATTGCCAGTTAGCGCGAGAGGAACTGCCCCGATACCTGAATGGCAGCACGCACAATCCAGTGCAGGTACCGGTACTTGTGTTGTTGCCTACAGACCCAGACGGAGGACTTTTGTATTCTGTAATCTGTTCAATACTTTTTGCACATGCCTCCAGATTTTCATCTGATTCCTTTTTTCTTCTGGCCCCTTGGCATGTTCTGTGGATTAGCGGCCATGGGACAAAAATAAATTCAAACTTTAGCATGAGCTGATTTGACATTTGCTAGCGCAAGGGCTAAGAATACGAGACTGCAAAGTTGAACTCTGGAGAAGAAGAAGGCGAGAAAAAAAGAAGAATATAGTACTGTAGAAGATGGGAAGATGGAGAAGCAGACAAGCTGCTTTATTTTACTTTTGGAATTTGGAGTTTGGAGTTTTCCCTCTGACCACCTCTGCTGCTACTCTACATATATCCAACCTCGTAGACATTCACCTCTTATAAAGCAGAAAAACCACATACCCTCGGCTGCATCGATGATACGATGCACCTCCATTTGTATCGATACACTACTGCTTCCCTCGGCACTCGACCGGAAACGGGCCTCCAAGCAGAGCAGCGCATTGGGCCACGCTCACAAATAGGGCTCCCCCAACAGCCCTGCTGATTCCGCTGCAAACCCCCCAAAAACCGCCCTAGCGTGGGCGGCATCTGACCTCCCAGTGGCCTTGGCCCGCTATTGCTAGCCGTGATGACGACCTGGCCCGATTTCCTTTGGGGCGACTTTTGGCCTCAACGCTTGCCCAGTAGGAGTACTTGTACTTGTTTCATTAAGACAATTCCCACCCTCGGAAAGGCGAACATACCGTCCAGTGCTATTTTCTGCGGCTCGCTCGTAGCGTCATTTCTTCTCTTTCGTCTCGTCTCTGTCTGGCTGTTGTCTCTGCATCGCAATCCAAAACTCTGCGGCCGTCTCTCGTCCGCCTCTCTCACCTCCTCTTCCCCCCTTGGAAGCGACTCACTCATGACACTCGTTTCCCGCGCGCCCTGCGGAGGCTCATTTTAACCCCCCTGGAGCGCGTTGCAGGGCCATTGGCAGACATCCTAGAGAGCCGGAAGCGGCCTCGAACGCCTCGGCATCTGCTGCGACGCTCCCTTTCGCTCCCTCCAACAAGTCGTTGCGCATCCTCCCCTGTATCGACTCGAAGCCGCCTCCAATGTCCCATGGAGTGCTCTCCATGTTCGACATGAACTCGCTCAACATCATCACCGCGCGCGTGTCGCCGCCGCCGAGTCCAACCCACTCCCGATCCAACAGCATCAGCGCCGGCCTCGACGACAAGGGGCTCGACCTCGACGTGTCCGATGACAAGGCGGATGGACACGAGAACCAGCCCTCGGCCGCTGAGGGCTCGGGTTCCCTTTCCGAGAAGCGATACGGCAACGACGACGAGGCGTCCTTTGCCACTGAAGAGACGCCGCTCTTTTGCGAATCCAAGCCGGATGGGAAGCGCTCGAGATGGTGGCATGTCCTGCCTAGGGGGATTGCCTCCAGCATCATCGGCACCATTCGATGGCTGTTTGCTACGCTGACTGCGCCTGGATACTACCTGATCGCCTTCTTCTACGACGACTTTGGCAAGTTTGCGCCCATGGCACAGCTGAAAGGGCTGTTTGGCTTCCACAACGGCGATTTGGGCACGGATAGTCTGTATGGTTCTCCCGAAAAGGCGAACAAGGCTGGCAGAAATACACGGCATCTGGGAGTCCCGTCGAAAACGGTTCATTCCTCTAGTACCTCATCATCTGGTCTATCCTCCGAGTCCGAAGACGAACCCAGTGCTGCCGCCAAGAGCCGGCATAACCGCTCCAAATCAGCCCAACCCGGCGAGGAGACGGGCGCGGCTCGGCGCTCTATTCGAATAAAACTAAACGACGAAGAGCAACGAAAACATAGAAAATCACAATCCACCGCCTCTCATGGCAAAGGTGACCTCAGCCGGAGCGACTTGTCGGCGCAGCTCAAGTCTCCAACGTCTCCGATTGCCGCCCTGACGAAATACCCAAAGACACCTGCGCCACCACGACCCTTGATCCCCCGACGACAGCCATCCTACCTGAATCTTCTCGAGCCTTCGCGAAAGCAGCAGAAGACGCTTATCCTAGATCTCGACGAGACGCTCATCCACAGCATGTCTAAAGGAGGGCGGATGAACAGCGGTCACATGATAGAAGTCCAGCTCAACACTGCGACTTTGGGAATGAGCGGACAAAGCAGCGCTGCACAGCACCCCATCTTGTATTGGGTCAACAAGCGACCCTACTGCGACGAGTTTCTCCGTAGAGTTTGCAAGTGGTTCAACCTGGTTGTCTTTACCGCGTCTGTTCAGGAGTACGCCGACCCGGTGATTGATTGGCTGGAAACGGAAAGAAAGTTCTTCTCGGCAAGATACTATCGTCAACACTGCACATATCGACAAGGAGCCTACATTAAAGACCTGAGTTCTGTTGAGCCGGATCTGAGTAAAGTGATGATTCTGGACAATAGCCCGCTGAGCTATTTGTTCCACGAAGGTACGTTTGCTGACTTGCGGTAGAGGCGCAAGCCCACCCAGCTAACTCGACCTACTAGATAACGCCATACCGATCCAAGGCTGGATCAACGACCCGACAGATGGCGACTTGATGCATTTAGTTCCTCTGCTGGAAGGTCTCCAGTACGTTCATGATGTTAGAGCTTTATTAGGGTTACGCAGCGGCGAGTATGGCCATCTCCAAGCATAGAGGGTTACGGGAACATTCACACGGCAAAGATTTGTTTTTTGACTTTTTTTTTTTTTTTACTCTCTCTTTCCATTATTATCATCTCAGCTTTTTAAACACATAATGCAAAAACTGGGCAAAAACAAAACTGGCAAGTCTCCGAGGCGAAGAAGAAGGAGTGACGAAAGCGTGAAAGGGGGAAGCAAGCTCATGGAAGAGAGAAGAGAGTACACGGTTGACGCCAACCTGGATTCTTTTTTTTACGAAACGTGAAACAAAAGCGAACCTTGTACGGATATTACAACGAGGAAAGGACGTTATGGGAGTTTTTTTTTTTATACATATTCTGCTGGCTGGCATGAGTTAACACAGCATGGGTTTTTTCCAACAAAGCGGCGAAGAGGAAGCGGCATCATTTTCTTGTTTAATACGGCATTTGGTTTTTTATGGTTCTTGATGAGGATGGATGGGGGCATGACGGGATGGGGAGCGGGAGATGAACTTATGGTTATGGGTTAACGTTGATTCAAGCCAACATGGAGACTGCCAGTATATTTTGCGCCAATGATTTATGTGCCTCTGTCTGTGCTGTGTCTTTCTTTTTTGAATGTGATGTGATTTACGAATGATGTGTCTACAAAGAACCAGATGATTATTCTCATTGACTGCTACTATCCGGTAATCCGATTCGTTTGAAACTGATGCGTTAGTACCTAGTTATGGCTACTACCGCTACCTTTTTCCGGAGTTCTCACCCATCGTCGTCCAAAAAAAGATCCCCAAGTTGGCATACACACCAAAAAACCTGCCCCACGCCTTCAAAATCCGAAGACGAACACATCCCCCGCAGTGGAGAAAAAAACGCCCCCAGAGCAAATAGCAATTCTGGCTCGCTTTTTCCATCAAGGATGCTGCATGTTAAAATATGTTGGGGGAAATGAATCGGATGAGCTTCGCGGCTTTTCGATGTGCGCGCAATGACAATTCGCTTTCGTATCCGGTGTGGCTCAAATGTCCGTGTCGTGCATGTCAGCGTTTTTAAACGGATTCGTATAGATACAAGGAGGTTGGGTGCTGTTTTTTTACCGCTTCGTTTTGGAATTCATATCCTAGCCATTTTGTGCCGAGGTTTCATTCTACAGTAGGTTTAGAAAAGGATGATCGTCGTTCTGGAGAAACACGCATTCTGCTCCGGGGCCCTGCAGAACGATTTTCGTCTTAGGACGCATGCATTACATACATGAGATGTCAAGCATACAGCGTGAATAGCCGCAATCATTACATAATGACGCTTCAACCACTACCCAAAACCGGGGTCAAGCAGCCAACATTCTGACATCCAGCCATCCCACTAACAAGGAACTAACAAATGAACCGAAAAAGCACTGAAAGAAGGAAAGAAGAATAACCAAGTCCGTCGTGGAATCATAGACACTGTGGAGTTGTGGAAAAAATGAATTTCCTCATCCGGGCCGCTTGTGTACCAAAATACAGAGCGTAGTGGTGACATCATCATCACGGTGACGAAATCGTTTCGCCAGGACTCTCTCACCTTAGCGGAGCTCTGCGTCCTTCTCCAGGGCGAAAATTAGAGAATGGGATAGACTTTCCTGGCGTTAGATCGAGATTTTAGAGAGGGGAGGGGGGTAACAAGACGTAATAGATTGAGAGGGCGAAGCTAGAACGTGGCTTGTTGATGATGCAAAGGGGGGAGGAGGGCAGTACAAATACCCTGAGGGATGCTGTTCTTTGGTTTGGGATGAAACTACTTCTTGTGACGGCACAGATACTACGGACATCATTGTATAGCTGTAAAATCACAACTCATAAAACAGATCTCGTCCTTTACATCTTATTCTCTTCAAGCTCATCACAGCATAGTCAACATGTCTCTCCAATGTAAGTCTCAAGCTCAACTTCAAGCTCAACCTCATCCTCACCCATCCTCTTTCGCCACTCTCAATTGCAATTCCCAACTCCCTCATCTCCATTCTTCACTCCAAAACTAATCACCAAAAATCACAGACTTCCCTTCCGTCAAACCCTCCGCCATCGCCCTCGGCACCTTCTTCAACCACGGCGTCGACCTCGTCGTCCTCGCCCCCGTCTTCGGCCAGACCTACCAGCGCGCAAAGGCCTCCAACACAAAGGAGGAGTTCATCCGCTCCCGCGAGGCCAGCGGCGCCGCCGTCGCCTGGGGCACCTCGTTTGTGGGATCTGCCCTGCAGAGCTACGGCGTGGGCGCGCTGCTTAATGCCACGGGCACCCTGAGCCACAAGGGTGCTGCGTATCTCGGCGCCTTGATCTTTGCGGCGACGTCAGCTCCTGGAGTATGTTTCTCTTACCCTTTTTGATTTGCTTCTTCTTCTGGTTGGTTGTTGAGACTGACTGTGTTTGTGTGTGTAGTTCATCTCTCAGATCTTTAGCGAAAAGAGGCCTCTTGACACCGTCGGCGTCAATGTTGCTGCTAAGCTGCTCGAGACTATCGGCCTGTCCTTGGTTCTCAACTGGTGGGGAACCAGGACCAATCCCTTTGAGTAAATGGGATATCTCTTCGTAATTCTTTCCTGAGGCTGGTTCTGGGAGGAGTTGACAGGGAATGGAAAGGCCCCATCATATATGACGGCCTTTGTTGTATAACATCACACCTAAATTAGTCAAATTTAATTTGGAATATTAATAACTTCAACCTTTGTGTGATCCGAGTTCAACATTTTGATTGATATCACATCCAATTGACAACTCAGGGCCAATAGTCGTATAGTAAAAAACCAAACTTGTTCCATTGATCAATGCAGTACTTTATATACCTGAACGCCGCCGTTGCCCCAACAAAAGTCTTGCTGCAAGACAATCCCTCTGGTATGGTTAATGTACACCCAGATTAAGCGCTTCGCACCAACATCATTCTCCCAGCATAAGTCTCTTCACAAATACCGCACCCTCACTTTACCATTTTTTTCTTTCTTTTTTTACGCCTTTGATTCACCCTTTGTCCAGAACGCCTGCTTGCCACCCTCCTTCTGCACAAGCTTGACCAAGGAAGCATAAGTCTCGCTGTAAGACTCGCTGCTGTCCTCGTCGTCGTCCTTGTCAGCCTCCTTGGCGGGCTTCTTCTTTCCCTCGGCCTTCTCCATGATCATGACCACGCTGGTAGGTCGCTTGGTCTTGGCGGCGGCACCCAGCTCAGCGCGCGATGTGACGAAGATGAAGGGCACGTTGTGGTCCTCGCACAGCACGGGCAGGTGTGAGATGACGTCCATGGGAGAAATGTCACCGGCGATGATGACGACTCCGGGGAATGAGGTGTAGCCGGGGGCGGTGGCGGGGGACTTTCGCAGGGTCTTGACGACTTCCTTGACACCACGCTTGAGAGTACCATTCTTGGCGGCTGTTGAAGAGAGTCGGCGTTAGTAAACAAGATCCAATATTGAGGAAAGCAAGAGAAGGTAGGGAAAGCCGAAGAAAAACAAAAAAAAAGAAGAAAAAAAAGAAAAAAGAGACAGACTGTGCGACACAGCCTGGGAGAAGCAACCTACCTTTTCGGATCGTCTTGCAAATCTTCTTCTGGCCCTTCTCGTCGGCAAGAGGAACCGCAAACGGCACAACCTTTCTCTCAAGGGTCACCTCAGGGGTCTTGTCCTCTTCCATATCTGAGCCCTCGTCAGAGGCCTTGACGGCGCTCTGCGCAGCGACATCCTGCTGGAGCTTCTCGTCCAGAGCAGAAGCGAGCTTGTCCTTCTTCTCCTTCTTTTCCTTCTTGTCCTTCTTGGATTTGGTCACGCCAGCCTCTTCGCTACGCTTCTCCTTCTTCTCCTTCTTCTCCTTCTTGTCAGGTCTGTCGGAGGCCATGGCTGCTGTATGGGATATTTTGAATAACGAGGAAGTTAAAAAAAAAATAGAGAAAAAGGACGAAAAGAGAGTATCCAATCAGGGATTGAAAGGCTATTAGAGATATGGAGGGGTTCAATCGACTGAACGGAATTCAAACTGCCTCTGATGCACCAATTGGACGTCTTGCGCAACTGGATCGCGTTTTTTTTCAATGTCTGTCGTCCTCCCACGATTGAGGCGCTTCAAAAATTTCCTACTCAAACCAAACTTTTTTTCTCGGTGAGGGACCCTCTAAAAATTTTCGGCGTTTTGTGGTGCCGACGCCGAGATCTTTTCAGCTTAGTCACGTGATGTAGATTCAGCCTATCATGTCGGTCAAGATTTGGATGACCTAAGAGAGCATGAGCTCACGAGAGTTATTATGCTGGTCACTGGCAGATAAAGAGGGTGTTTGGAACAAAAGTTTTCTAAAGTGAGAGTCATGAAGTCGTAGAATATCACCCAAGATGGAAGATGAACACTAGATTCATCCTTGCGAGTAATATCACCTGGTCTTCCTCTTTGACGCTCCAAGACCATCTCATGATGTCAAATTAGTGTATCAATCTCTTGGCGAAGAACAGAATCAAATATCTCGTAGAGTCAACCGTTTCTATTGTTTTCTCCTAATCTAGACGCTGATATACACTGGGTCCCCTGGACACCCATAATTCAACATGTTCGTGCACCATTTTACTCCGAGTCGGCAAACTCAGCACGGCCAGCCTTGGAGTTGAGGTAGTGGTTTCTATCATGTCAAGTTAGCTCTGGATTCAGTACTGGAAGCACTATATTTCACTTGGGCCGACATACCGCTCGGTGGCCCAGCTCAGCAGGTAGTAGCCAGCCAGCATAGGAGGGAGCCAGTAGAAGATCTGGGACTTGGTGCGGCGGAAGGTGTTGAAGATGGCATCGTGGGCAGCACCGGCAAAGGGGTTCTGACGGTTGGCAGACAGGCCGTAGTCGATAATGCCCTTCTGCTTGGCACCACCTATAGCATCATATGTTAGCATGCGAGTGACTCCTTCAATCTTTGTAGTTCGTCCCGACGGGTCCTTCGACGCAATTCCTGATCCAATTGTTGCTCCGTAACGTGTTCAATGTCTTCCGCCTCAGTTGCTCCAGCCGAATCAAGATATCGGCCCATTGAATCGTCCTCCTCTTCCCTCCACCATCCGGTTCCTTGCGTCCTCAAAGTCTCTTTCGCGGGTGGTCTGATGCAATCGTTCGTCAAGTAGAGCACACTCACCAAAGGAGCCCCAGTCACCGAGCCAGCTATGAACAAAAGATTAGCATTAGCACCAATTCGTCAAACATTCGACCACAGAGGCCGCATCATCGCCCATCGAACTCGACTTTCGCATCTCGTGGAAAAGCCGCAAACTCGGGTGGTACGATTGCCGCATCTGTCCCGGGGAAGAGGCTGCACATACTGGCCAGTCTTGGGTTGAGGGGCGCCGCCGCCCAGACGAACCTGAGTAGGTCTCATTGTGATTCAGCAGGATCTCGGAGTTGCGATTAATCCTTTTTCGATTGCGGGAAGAGGGTAGAGGTAGAATGAGTTCGGGTTCGGAATTGGTGAAAACAGAGCCATCCTCGCGGGTCCAGCCGAGCTTGCCGTAACAGGCCTAGCGCCCTTGTTCGGACGGAAAATCAAGCACCAACTGCGGGACAACCTTTGGATTCACAAGGCAGGACGAAGCTTCATAATCCGCAAGAGCTCAGTCGCATTTTCGCCGTTGGGGATTTCAGCAGTTCGAATTTTTTCTAGGATCCCGAGGCCATTCTTGCTGAAGCAGCGAAATTCAAAATGGCGGCGTTTGCACGAACCCTCAACCTCATGTACCGCATGGCCATCCCGGCCTCTGCCGGCGCATTCCTCATCACACAGTCCATCTACGACGTCCGGGGTGGAACAAGAGCTGTGATTTTCGACAGATTGTCCGGTGTCAAGGAGGATGTCGTCAACGAGGGAACACACTTTCTGATCCCTTGGCTGCAGAGGAGCGTCATCTTTGACGTGCGCACAAAGCCCAGGAACATTGCCACCACCACCGGCAGCAAGGATCTTCAGATGGTCAGCTTGACGCTGAGAGTCTTGCACCGGCCAGATGTCAAGGCCCTGCCAAAGATTTACCAGGTAAATACCCCCTTACAGCTCGACGACAGATTTAGATATACAGTTGAGGCTAATCACAACAACAGAACCTCGGCGCAGACTACGACGAGAGAGTCCTCCCCTCCATCGGCAACGAAGTCCTCAAGGCCATCGTCGCCCAATTCGACGCCGCCGAGCTCATCACCCAGCGCGAGGCCGTCTCCAACCGCATCCGCAGCGACCTCACCCGCCGCGCCGCCGAGTTCAACATTGCCCTCGAGGATGTGTCCATCACCCACATGACCTTTGGCCGCGAGTTCACAAAGGCCGTCGAGCAGAAGCAGATTGCCCAGCAGGACGCAGAGCGCGCGCGCTTCATCGTCGAAAAGGCCGAGCAGGAGCGCCAGGCCAACGTCATCCGCGCAGAGGGCGAGGCCGAGAGCGCAGAGACCATCAGCAAGGCCATCGCCAAGTCTGGTGATGGGCTGGTGCAGATCCGAAAGATTGAGGCCAGCAGGGAGATTGCGCAGGCCCTGTCGTCGAACCCCAATGTGGCGTATCTGCCTTCGGGAGGAAAGGGAGGCAGTGGCAGCCAGTTGCTGCTGTCTGTAGGCAGGGCGTAAAGGCGGATTTGTGTAAAAAGTAATGAAAGTTGAAGCACGGAGAACACCCCGCTCATTGCTGGGATATGAGGGGGGAAAGGAAATCCCCAATCACGAGAACCTTGTACTTTTAGCCATAAAAGGCCAATAGAAGCCTTATGTGAAAACAAAAAACTATATGCTGTAATTCTTTGTTCATGTATTGTGAAGCTTGCCTAATGCAAAAGTGTGCTTGACCGAGGTATTATAAGAAAGAATAAGCATAGGTGCAGACGTGTGAAACTAGATATGTATAATCAATGGCGGCCAACGCCAAACTGTGAGTTTTCCTTTACCCCAGAGGACATCGCCTCATGGTCATTCTCAGCAACCTTCCTGTCCAGCTTTAAGCCAACTTAAAATTGTTATTGCGCCCCTCGATAAACGCTTCCGTCAAACCACCCCCTTCGCCTTCAGGAGGCGTAATCTCGCCATCGACAACCCGCCAGCCAACCCTCTTCATATCATTCCACACATCCATAACCCGCAAACGAACTAAATCCCCAGCCGCCCGGGCGTCTTCACCTGAATCGTGGCCCAGCATCTTTGGACCCGTGTCTTGCTGGATCTTGCGGTTCATGTGGACGTTCATCAGCGTCTTTAGGCCATAGCGATATGGCAAGCCCATCTTGTGCGGATAAAGTAGAACGGAGTCGATAATAGTCGGGTGAACGATGCGCACAGCATTAAGATCGTTTTCCAAACCGTGACCGATGAGGGGCGTCGTGGGCGCTATGAGCGAGAACAGGAGATCCCGCGCGACTTCAGGGGAAGATACGATCTTGAGCTTCTTCTTCTTAGCTTTCAGCTCGCCGTCCTCACTTCCCGTCTCATTGCCGTCCTTAGCTGGCTTGAGATCGTCGTTGACGGACCACGATTCCGCGGCAGCAAGATCATCTGGCCAGACACCAGAGAAGCGGGAATTGAGATCCAGGATTTCGCCCAGAGGCTGGACCAAGACATCCAGCAAGTCCTCTCCCGTAGGCCACGAGGTAGCTGTCAGGCGTACCAATTCGAGCCCGTGGACTGTGTAGCACATTTCACAGTCAAAACAGACGGCTCTGTCCGTTGGCGCCAGGGGATTCTCTGGCGTCTCAGCAAAGTTCAGAACGGCGGCCAATCTTTTCGCATCGCTCGCTTTGAACACATGGTGCTCATGGGTGAAGCATCCGGCTGACTCGCCAACTTCTTGGCCGCAGCAGTGGTATCGTTTGGGTACTCTTGTTTTATCACCGGGTGCTTTGCTTGGAACATAGGTTTTGCCCCAATGGAACTTGCATGCTCCTCCCGTTGTAAGAGCTCCATCCTCCTCTCTCCGTCCAGGAAAGACTTGGAATCGTTGCTGGCAGCGATCACACTTCTCCCATCCCTTTGCTGCCTCCATACCATCCCGAGCCGACTTGATTTGTTCCTGTGTCGGAACTGCAGGGACATAGCCGTGATTCCCCATGTTGTCGAGTGGTGTAAGGATACGTTTTAACAACTCGACTTCCTGTGCGTTCGTGAGACCAGTCTCAATCTTTCTAGGCTCCCCATCAATATCGTTATCTTTTTGAAGCTTCTTTTGAGCTTCCTGCTTCTCCTTAACTCTGGCTTCTTTCCACTGAGCCGCAGTCATGCGCTTGTACTGCATGACTTTGTTCTTCATGACGTTGGAGTACACGGCTGGCTTTTCAATGGCGCAAGCTTGCTCTTCGTCCAGGGCTCTGATAATTAGATCTTGATCGGATAAAAGGAGCTTCTGCTCTTGGTCGTTTACAGTCTTCCTCAGTTCCTCGTTTAGGCGCTTGAATTCCTGGTGGAGAAGCCTCAGGAGTTTTAATCGTATTTCATGACTTGCTGGAGAACTTTTGAGCAGTCGAGGGTTAAGAGACTCAGCCTTCTTTGGTTTAGCTGGTGCAGCTGCCTTGGAGGTGGAAGCACTTGGCTTCGTGGCCGGCTGCTGATTCTTTGCGGTGGCAGCGTTTGCGCTCTGAGTTGAAGCAGTGGCCTTTCTCTTTAGCGGAGGAGGCGAGATTGGACGCGTAACGCTCTGCAACAAGCTTTGTTCCTGATTCTCGGCTGGCTTTGGCCCCGTCCGAGCATTAGAGGCCACACCAGTTTGTGATGAATGGGAAGGTTTCTCTGCATCAACCTTTAAGCGCTTGCTAGGACGATCTTGAATTGAAGGTGGCAATGCCTCATCCTTTACTGGCTCGCTAATGCTCTCCTCTTCGATCTTAAGGTTGTCCTTTTCGTGGCCGAATATACATTGGAAAGCGGTGCATCTATTGCCTGCCGGGCAGGGGATGTGTTTGAGTGAGAGGCTCATGGTGGCCTAGAGGGAGGAGCTCCCTATCAAAGTGAGCAAGGAGTGATGCGCAATCTCTATCTGCCTAGCCAACAAGGAATCATCGGTATGGATGGAATAATGCTGTGTGTCTCCCCGCAAAAGCAAGCGGCCAGGAGACGAGCTGGTTGTTTGATGAAGATCTGAGCAGTTCGGGGTTGTTTTGATGAAGCAAGCATGGATACACGCCCAGGTTAGGCACTTATTTCTAGGCCTGTCGTGCTGCAGGGGCAAGTCAGGGACCGATATTTAGGCGTGAGGCTGCCGAGCACAGGCATGGCATGGCCACTAGGATGCCCACTAAAGCAGCAGGATGGGGCACCTTTACTGCATACATTGGACGAAATAGAGATGATGGTATTGAACAAGATTCCCGATATGAAGAGAACATTGGAACCCTTTTATTGACTGAATAATTGATCAAGTTAGTATTAAATGCGTAGCTCTCTAAATATTTACTACTATGAGTAATTTGCAGTAATAGTACTTAGTATCTTATTCTAGCTTGTTACTATTGGTCTATTCCTCTAGTTTCTAGTATTATCACTGCTTATATAGCTCCAAATGTAAGACACGGGATGCTAGATATCAGACTTGGGGTGCTGGTTAGTATGTCTCTTTTCTTCGTTTTCTTGTTTTCGATTTCTTTTCGCTTTTTCTTTCTTTCTGAGCCATCATATACGCTGCTGATGCTGCCAAGCTGCATTAGACTCCCTAGATCGACGTTTCGGCGACCCATCTCAATAAGCTAATACAGAGCTGTCGTTCCCCCAACATCTTCATCTCAACAAATAGACAAAAAGAATAAGCTCCTTGGCTGCATATTGGAATGGCCTCACTTTGGGTTTGCTATTACCAAACACTTTATATCGACCAATACACTCTGCGTTTCCCCAGTTTACAAGCTGGTTACGCAACATACAGGGTAAGAAGTCGCTAGGTTGAGGAATGCAGCTATGTATAATGAAGCTTACTAAGTTGTTCTCGTTGATATAGATGGACAGACAAAAACTTGCAATGATGATGACGCTTTTCATCAAACGGATTTCAACAAAGTCCATTACACGTATGTACGGAGTACTTGTAGCCTATCAATCACATCACCATGTGAGTGCATGTGGATATCAGCCCACTAGGTACCTGTACCTCTAGCGCTCCGGCAAATACGGGGCTGCCGGACTCTGGCAGCACGATTACGCTTTTTACTCGATTGGGTGCCCAAAACCAAACGTGGACTTCGGACTTCCTTATCAAACCGCCTCGGACCTACGTAATGCGTCCCCCATGCAATATATACCTGCTTGCGCCCCTTTCGACGAGTCACGATAGCCTCTCCTGCAGCCAATGTCTGCTCGCTTGGCTGGCTCGAGACTCCTAGGTGCAGCGCTCAGGATGGATTTTGCTGGCGGAAGCACAAAGGCGGACCACCTCTGCGTCCTGGTTCACGGAGTGAGTATTTCGACATCTAAAGAGCTTTCCTGCGTGTAATCGAGCTAACTTGGTAAATCACAGCTATGGGGTAATCCGAACCACATGAACAATATCGCAAAGACGCTACGAGCCCAACATTCCCCTGACGACCTCTACCTCCTGCTGGCCAAGCGAAACAGCGGCAGCTTCACCTACGACGGCATCGAGCTTGGCGGCGAGCGAGTCTGCGCCGAGATTATAGAGGAGCTCAAGACGATAGAACAGAATGGCGGCAAGATTAGAAAGCTGAGCGTTGTGGGATACTCTCTCGGCGGCCTGGTATCGCGGTATGCCGTTGGTCTGCTGTATGCAAAGGGCATCCTGGACTCGGTTGAATGCATGGTAAGCGCATATCTTTCTAAGTCGAAACAGGGCCGCCGCTGATACTGGAAAACAGAACTTTGCGACCTTTGCCTCGCCGCATCTGGGCGTACGGACTCCCCTCAAAGGATGGCACAACCATATGTGGAACGTGTTGGGCGCGAGGACGTTGTCCATGTCCGGGAGCCAATTGTTCACGATTGATAATTTCCGAGATACCGGCCGGCCCCTCCTATCTGTCATGGCCGATCCCCAGTCGATTTTCATGCTGGGACTGCAGAAGTTCAGGAGACACACGTTATACAGCAACATCGTTAATGACCGGAGCGCGGTTTACTACACGACTTGCATAGAAAAGACGGACCCATACAAGGAAATAGATCGGATCAAGGTCAACTTTCTCAAAAATGACCCGGAAGGTGTCTTATTAGATGCGGCACACCCGTTCTCTCCACGACCAAAGGTTCCCGCACCAATCACTCTGTCATCTCTTACTGAAGCGAGCGTGCGGTGGTTGAGAGGAGTCCCGTTTATGATTACGGTGTCGGTGCTGGTTCCTATTGGCGTGGTGGCCTATCTTATCAACTCGGTTTTCCAAACTATACGAAGCACGAAGCGCATTAAGCTACATGAGGGCGGCCTCGCGGGCATCAATGTTGCGGAGTACCGGGTACCGATCCTGATCAAGTCGTTTCGTGAAGAGGTCGAACACGTCTACGAGGCGCTGAATAATTCGCAGAACCAAGAGTACCTGGCAGACGAGGATGAGGATGAAGAGACGGGCATGAATGCCGAAGATAGAAGCACAATGGCGCGAGAGAGGCGGATGTCAATCCCGACGCAGCCAACTCTTGCGTTGGCACCAATCCAATTCGAAATGATCCGCTCACTGAACTCTCTCAAATGGAGAAAGTACCCAGTTTGGATCCAGAACGATAGACACACTCACGCCGCCGTCATTGTGCGATTTGAGAAGAAGACGTTTAATGAGGGTTGGGTGGTTCTGAGACACTTTGCTGGCGAAGAGTTCCTGTTGTAACAGCCGCCATGTAACATCGCCGAGGGGCTTTTTCGGAGCAGCGGGATAGAAATCGCCGACGCTTTGCCTTTTTCTGGGATTTTGGATTTTTGGATTACTTGCGTATTAGTTACTGCGTATATACGAGATGCGCATATAGAGCGGCCGATACAGATACGGATATTAGCGCAGTAGGCTGGCATGTTGTATGTACTGTAACAGATAGACCGCCTGTATGATTGGATAGCAAACATTGCCTGTCAATTGATGATTGGACATTTGCCACATTATCCGGCTCTAATCCTCCGTAGAGGGTGTCAAGTTTGTAAGTGTCGCTGTTATGTCAAGGGTGACAAATTGCCCTCCATGTCATGGGCCAGAAAAGCCACAGGGCGGGGTACCGAGCAAGAGCTTGCAGCTTCTCATACGCTGGACCGCCACCCGTCACGTGCAGCTGCAACCCCGGATTGAGGCCACTTGCAGCATTTCCCCTCACCAGTGGCCAATCACAGCCCCGCTGGCCGCGTGCTTATAACCGGCAAAAAAGTTGATGCTCGTGCCACTGCCATCGCCGTCAGTCGATTCCTCTCCTCTTGTCAGAGGCTTTGGGTTGATTGCCTTGCACCCTTTCCAACCTCTTGCGTGTTTTCTCCTTTTTCTTTTCCTTGTTACGATTGAACCTCCCTTCGCCTGTTGCTCGGAACATGCGAATTGCCGGCTGAGCAGTTCAAGCGACCAAGCCAGAGCCGAGCCTCTGAATTTCATGCATCAATCCGACGTCTTTGACCGCTGAGCCTCTGGATTTCCGCAAACCGCAGCAGCAATATAACAATCCTTCTTCTTCTTGTTCAATTACGACTGTACCAATATTCACAATGGTTCTCACGCACTCCACCAATCACACCTACTCCCACCCTTTCCCGACCGTCACCCTCGCCTACTTCCTGCGATACTCTTCGCCTCAGCTCAATCCCTTCGCCGCCCATGTCCTCAGCACCGACACCATCTCTAGCCATGTCGACCCGGAAACCCAGCGCCTCTACACCACCCGCATCCACCTGAAGAAGAGCCGCATGCCTAGCGCAGTCTACAAACTGCTGCCCGCAAGCGTTTCAGGTGGCAACTCTGGCGAGAAGGCTTCCTACATTCTCGAGACCAGTGTTGTGGACATCAAGGAAGGATGGATGAAGACGGAGAGCCGCAACCTCAATTTCACTGGTGTACTTTCCGTTGTCGAAAAGCAACACTTCAAAGTCCCCAGCTCACTTGAGGCTGTTGCCAGGAACGAGACCGACGTCAACTCGAGTGTCAGTTTCAAGTCGAGACTCGGAGAGAAAATCAGAGGAAAGATTGGTCAGGCTCAGGAGAGCAGTGGCTGGGTGACTGGATTTCTTGGCGGACTCGGCGCAAAGGGCATCCAGCGCAGCATTGAAAGCCTCGCCTCCACCAAGACCATCGACCAGCTCAGCAAGAGCCGTGACGGCATGCGGCTAGTTCTCGAGCGCCTTCGCAACGGCGGAGTCATCGGAGTGATGGAGAAACTCCGCCAAGAGCGCCAGAGACAGGCTGTGGCCATGTAACAAAACAAAACCTGTACGAATGAAAGAAGCAAAAAGGACACTAGGCAGCGGTGTATGTCGGGGTTGGACGCAACCAACCAGGCCCGGGACGGATATTGCCCGCACACGCAACACCAGCTTTCATGATAACGCAACCTGTACCCCTACTACATGTATATTACCACTCTTTCCTTTTTTCTCTTAGCAAGGCGCTCTGTGTTTTCACTCGGTTTTGTATTTTCTTTTCAACGGCGTCATGAGGGTTCATGGAATGGCTGCAGCCCGAGTGCTGTGGTGCCCGAGGAGGAAAATTGACGCGTACCGAGTCACGCAGTGGGAAAATGTGTGACATCCCCTCTCTTGAATTGAGTCAAGACTACGAAAAGCAATAAAAATTGTTAACATTTATTAAATATGTGGAGTTATGTGATGCTATTTCTCGTAGTTGTAGCCTCTAATGTAAGACACTGTTTAAACAAGGTTGATGCTACACAGAGCCGTCTCGAGCTAAGATGTCGATCCGGAGGATCATCCCGGCAGTACTGTGGACGATCCTTTATTAACCTTTGGACAGTTACTGGACTGTTCTTGTGGTGTTTACGAAGGTTGGGGATGTATGCTGCCAAGAATGTTGTGTAAGTACAGCCTGGTTGCCATGTTTTCCACTCTAGTCTAATGTGGTCGATTGGGATCACAGTCTCCCATATGAGCTCCTCAGGTCTGTTATTTTCATGTATACGTCCACACAGGCTGTCCACGTTCGATTCCTCGAACTTTTAAGACTAGGCATATTGTTTTGGAGAGTCGTATGTGTACGTGAGCAGGGAGGTGACGCTGGCCTATCATAATACAGTGTTTCCTTGCATCATGGCAGTGGCATCGACGGCTGTCAACACTCAAGCTGCTTGAGCTGTAAGTCTATTTCTATTACCCCCCTTCCAATGACTCAGAGGAACAATATTCAATATCGATAATATAGGTGCTGTTATACAACAAGCCAGTGTACACAGGAGACAGCTGAGCATTCACCCGTAATCTGTATACTTGCACAAACGTTGGCAATGCCGTGTGGCCCCTATACCTCATCCCATCAACAGTGGGAAAGACCTCTTTGAAGGACCACAAGCTGATTAATGCAACAAACATCCTAAACCTCGGCAAGGTACACATCTTCAACAGCCCTAATGTTGGCCATTACGGGCCCTCAATTTGTACTGCGGCCTCTACGGGTAAGCCACCATCCTCACAGCTGCTGTATGATGTAATTGTATATAACATATATACATATATATTTTGGCTGAGCACGGAGGATACATTACACCTCACGACTCTGTGGATTGTGCCGTTTCGGGCAAAGTTACTAAGGTAGTGTGACGTTGCTGTGTCTTCCCCCAAGGTCCCGCTGCTCGCAAACACTGATGTTCAAGCAATCCAGTGCCATTGTTGGTCGGGGCGCGCCTAGAAGCTGTGGGTATTGTTCTAGAAGCTTAGCGCGCAAGGCTTGGGAGAGAGTTCTAGATGGGCGCTGGTGGTCTGTCATTTTGATACCGAAATGATCTATAATTTGATGCTTATTCTTGTTGTGCCATCTTGTCTCCTATCCAGCTACCAGCAAATGTAGTGGATTGCTTCTTCATTGTCCACTTATGTCTCGGCACGTAGCTCCCTATATCAAAATGTGTTCGGGGTTTCCCGTTCAATTAATGAGGTTCTAAATGCAAGATTGATGCCGGGTGCTATGCACCAACCGCCAAATATTCCCAAAAATGTAGTGTATGTTCTAGACACGTTCTAGGCGTATTAGTTATTTGTATAATCCGCGTATCCCCAGAGGGGGATCTCAAGTATTGGGTATCAAATTCCGCCCCAATTTCCATCTACTCCGATTGTCATCAAAAATATCGTAATGTTGCCGACCTCTCCTCCCTTCTCTTCGCCCGCCCTCTCTACTCGTTCATGACCACCTCTTGCAGAAAGTTCTTGGCAAAGCGAGAACACTGCTCGAATGCCTTGTCGAAACCATCCTGGCCGCCGTAGTAGGGGTCGCTAACCACTTCGGGCTTCTTCGTGCCGCTGTACTCGCCAAAGAGCATCACCTTGGCCTTGGAGTCCTTGTTCTCGCGCTTGAGACGTTCGAGATCCGACAGGTTGGAGAGGTCCATGGCGAAGATGTAGTCGAACCTATCAAAGTCGCTTCTCGTAATCTGAATACAAATGACTTGTTAGCCTGTGCTTCTACATAGCCCCAAGTCGCTGATTCGAGAAGCTCGAGGTCGAGAGAGGCCCAAACTTACGCGGCGCGCATCGTGGTCGTAGTCGAAAATCTCGTGGCTCTCTAGCGTCTCCATTGTTCGGGAGTCTGGCGGGTCGCCGGCATGATACGCAGCTACACGGACGTTGTCCCATCGTTAGCATCTCGCCCAACATCTCGTTGCTGCTCTTGCGTTGGCCGCCACTGCTGCTACTAACCCGTTCCGCAAGAATCAATGTCGCCAATCTTGTCCTTGAACTGGGGCTGCTTTGCCAGGTCTCGGAATATCCCCTCCGCCATTGTCGAACGGCAAATGTTGCCCAAGCACACAAACAGGACGGAAACGGGCTGGCCGGGCAATCTGGTCATGCTGGGCATGCTGCTGTGTCTCTTATTTTGCTGCTGCGCGGCAAAAGACGCTGTCCGGTTCGGCCGTACGGGAAACATTTGCTGCTTTTTTATCTGGTCGTTGATGCTCGGAATCGTACAGAAACAAGTCGAATGCAAGCGGAAACACACAAAAGACAAAAGAAAGAAAAGGGGGGCTTGTGGCACGAGAGGATGTGTAAAAGGAAGGTTGAAGAGTGAAGCTGGCCGTCAATTTGGGCCTCTTAACTCTTAATATTACAAACCATCGACTCCGTGCATGGAATATGGCATAACGACACCCCACATTACTGGCTGAAAGGCGCTGGCGAGCGGTGGGTTAAATTACCGAGTATTACCCTTGTGCCTGAGCTGAGATTGACTTGCCTCCTTTCCGCCAATGTGCGTGGTTCGGTATACTCCGGAGTATACTAGTAATATAGTCTACGAGTATGCTCGTACAAAAGAAGCACAGAGCACTACTCGCCCCCGTTGCTGGTCCAGCTCATCTCTAAAGGGCTGATGACGGGCTTATTTATAGGAACAGCAGCGATTAGCCCTTGTCTGGGTTGGGACAGGGTGATGCGATATAGTAGATGTGCCGGTCTGGGATGCGGGTCTCGGGAGTGGCTGCAGTCGCTGGAATGGTCGCTGACAAGGACAAGGGCAATGCAGACTCTTCTACTGAATGTGCCCAAGCACTTTACTGCATGCATAAAGTAAAGTGTGCAGTTGAGAAACTCTGGAATGGACGTGATGATATCAATACTGCATCTCTGCTCTTTGGACTTGCATCGATACTCGGCACTGACAGGTATCTTCTTCGATTGATTGATTGACCGCCGCCGCTGCCGCTGGTTCTTGGCCCACTCTGCGCCACCGCGAGAGCCTGGAGAAATCAGCTGTTAGTGCTTTTCGACTGCTGATGCCATGAGCCGCCTTGCCGTCTGACGAGATAATGTTGATGAGAATAGCTGCCACAGACCCATTGAACAGGAACAAAGTGCTGTAGATTTCCAGCTCTCACCTCATGTTCCTATGGCTGATGGTTACATTAGACCGCGGCTCTGCCTTTGGTCAAATGCAGCTTACCAAAAGAGAGCAAACCTACAGTACTAATGAGATGACAGGGCTGGAGTTCTCTAGACCAAGAATCGTCCATCAAAAGCATGTGACCACAAACGATGCCAGCCGAGAGACTTCAGTCCATATTGATACTACAGGACATGGCAAACCTGATGGAGAGAACAGAAGATTGCACAATGCTCGTGGAAAATGAAAATGCCAAGGAGAAGAAGAAGAAGGGGCTGATACACGAAGCAATGCGCGCGGCTAGAGCCCATCCCCATCACATCTTGGGGTAAACCGCGATTGGCTGTGCACCGGGTCGCTCAGCCCAGCTGCGGAGAGCCAAAGAGATTCGAGCTTGTTGGTTCTTGTTCGTATCCACACACCGTTAGCGGCGCAGAGCTGATGGATCAACCGTCGTCTGTTGTACGGAGCAGCCAACCACGGCTCGTCCTGTCTGGGAGAGTATATTCAGCGAGTTTTGTGGTGGCCGCGTCTCCCTGATCACGCCGCAACTCGCTCTTCTCTTCTCTTCTCCTCGACTATTACTTGCCCTCTTTTCCTTCTTTCTTCTTCCTGTCTTCCTCTCTTGAATTTTATCCTTTTCCAACCCTATCCATTCCAGGTCCAGCACAGCTCTTCCCCCGTCCTGTGCGACCAACCACATCACACCTTGTCCTTGTCTCTTATCCAGCCGTCCTTGCTTCACCTTTTTTTTTTCTCTTTGTTGCGCTGCGCCAGCGAGTTTGCTAGCACTCGACAGCGCTGTACCGCCCCCTACAAGCACCCAACCCACAGCGGACCAGCAGCACATAAACCCCTCTCTCCCCCACACCCACATTGAGAAATCCAAGCCACCTCACGCAACTACACAAAGCGCAGCCATGGCGGACCTCCAAGGACGAAAGGTATTCAAGGTCTTCAACCAGGACTTTGTCGTTGACGAACGATATACCGTCACTAAGGAGCTGGGTCAGGGAGCCTACGGCATTGTCTGGTGAGTTTCTAGCGCTGTCCGAGTCCGAGTCATAGCTATGGCCGTATCATCACACCCCGCTTGTCTGCCACTTTGCGAACCCCCCCCCCGCCGCTACGATACCATCAACAGCTTCGGCTTGCTAACAACCAGCTCCGAATTGGGGCACGCACAACAGCGCCGCGGTAAACAACCAGACGAACGAGGGCGTGGCTATCAAGAAGGTCACCAATGTCTTCAGCAAGAAGATCCTCGCCAAGCGCGCTCTGCGCGAGATCAAGCTGCTGCAGCACTTCCGCGGCCACCGCAATGTGAGTGACAGCCCCCGGCCCGACGAGCCACGTTGATAAAGACTAACGTCTGTGGAAACCTCCAGATCACATGCCTGTATGATATGGACATTCCTAGGCCCGATAACTTTAACGAGACATACTTGTACGAAGGTCAGTGTTGCCAACGCTGGCGCGGCAGCGCTGTTGCCCAGCAGAATAGGGGCCAGCACGACTAGAGAAAGCGTGACGAGGCTAACATTTATATACAGAACTGATGGAGTGCGACTTGGCGGCTATCATCCGTTCCGGCCAGCCTTTGACCGACGCCCACTTCCAGTCCTTCATCTACCAGATCCTGTGCGGTCTCAAGTATATCCATTCCGCCAACGTCCTCCACCGAGATTTGAAGCCCGGCAACTTGCTTGTCAACGCAGACTGCGAGCTGAAGATTTGCGATTTCGGGCTTGCCCGTGGCTTCTCTGTCGACCCCGAGGAGAACGCTGGATACATGACCGAGTACGTTGCCACGAGATGGTACCGTGCGCCCGAGATCATGCTGAGCTTCCAGAGCTACACTAAAGCTAGTACGTTGCCAATCGCAAGATATTTCAAGGCTTGCTCGCCAATCCTTTGGAAATAATCTCTAACATACATGATAGTTGACGTTTGGTCTGTCGGTTGTATTCTTGCTGAGCTCCTGGGCGGCCGACCATTCTTTAAGGGCCGCGACTACGTCGACCAGCTTAACCAGATTCTGCACATTCTCGGAACCCCTAATGAGGAGACGCTCCGCCGCATAGGATCCCCTCGTGCCCAGGAATACGTCCGCAACCTGCCGTTCATGCCCAAGAAGCCTTTCCCAGCTCTGTTCCCCGACGCCAACCCCGACGCCCTCGACCTCCTCGACAAGATGCTTGCCTTTGACCCTTCACAGCGTATCAGCGTTGAGCAGGCGCTTGAGCACCCATACCTTCACATCTGGCATGATGCTTCTGATGAGCCCGACTGCCCCACGACGTTCAACTTTGACTTTGAAGTCGTCGAGGATGTGGGAGAAATGCGAAAGATGATTCTGGACGAGGTACTGCGCTTCCGACAGCTGGTCCGCACTGCTCCTGCTTCTGGCAACCAGGGCGCGGCCCAGCAGATACAGGTTCCGATGCCGTCGGCCGGTGGCCAATGGACTGCCGAGGACCCGCGACCACAAGAATACATGGGACACCCTAACGGACTCGAGCAGGATCTCCAGGCGGGCATGGACATCAGGAGGTAAATCTGCGTGTAGAGCGCAAAAGAACAGGATCGAAATGACTTTTTGTTTGCGCTCCTTGTGCAATTTTTATCGGAGGCGAACATGGATGGAAAAGTCTGTACTGAATGCTGCACATTCCCTCATCATGACACGGAAGAGCAAAGAGATGGAAGAATCATGCAAAACAAAAGGAGTTTATTACGTTGGGAAGACTATTACTTGACACTGGATATGGGTATTAGTGAAGCGAGAATGCGTGCGTTGGAACGAGGCACAATTATTACAAGCGACGAATGCTGTATACAATACACTCTACATGGCGTATACCAGGATAATTTTCTGAATGATAACGTGTCTTGTATGCTGTTTGCTCTTGTTCTCTGGTCCGACGTTGGTTGACAAACAAGGCTGACTTGGGGGCTGTCTCAACTGCACGTAGCCGAAACGCCTTGTTGAGTTGCGAACGCATCCTGCAATCTAGCGGTAAACCTAATCGCGAACTGGTAAAGTCAATTAATTCACTTAGTGTGGAACAATGGGCATTTCGAGATATTGCGTAAGAACTAAGCTGGGCCTTTGACGAGATTGGTATTCCGTAGAAAAAGGGCTGTGAGATTTTAAAGCGATAGTCGTGGGGGGAAACAAGCACATGGTTACGAATCGGCGAATCACCAGGGTGGTTGTGGGTTGCTCGTTGTTTAGTCGTTTATTCACCGATTATGCAATGCCGTGTATTTTTGGAGCACTCAGATCCCTTCTGTATCTTTATCTTTGAGGCGTTGTTTTTGAATGATGTAATGTATTGTTAAGGCGAGTTAATAATATCTCCCCCCTATAACTATTTCCGTCTATGCGATTTCGAAAGCAAAAAAAAAAAAACAACTCCTGAACAACCTGATCTATGCATGTGAAGTAAGGGGGAAAATGAAAAAAAAAAAAAAAAATGAACCAAAAAAAAAAAGTACATTTGCCTGCCTGCCTGCCTAGAAAATTTCGTATTGGTACCCAATTGTCATTTCCTGTTTGCCCATGAGAAAGCCCGAATAAGTGTATCTTGAAACCGAGAGAAAAAGAAAACATAAAAGTCTTTTTAAACCCTTTCCCAACTCCCTCGTCTAAAATAGTCTTTAAAGCAAGAGATAGTTGAAATCAAGGAGAATAAAAGAAATTAATACTGAAAAAAAAATAAGAAGAAAAGAGCCCGTAGTTTTCTAAATTGCTGGCTGTTTAGGACTTGGGACCGTAGAACCAGTACTGAGCAGCGTAGCTCGTGCTGTCCTGGCCAGCAGCCTTGGAGCAGCCGTGAGAGTTTCCTCCAGCAGTCTCGACACGGTAGACGAACGTAGCACCCTTTGAGTTGGGAGCGTCGAGAGCGAGCCAGGCGACGGCGCCAGTGCCCATGGGACCGGGGTCAGCGCTGCCGGGGGCAGGGACGGCGGCCTTCTTAGCAGCAACGACGTTGAAGCTGCCGCGGCGGAGGATGAAAGTCGGTGCGCCGTCGGTGTTGAAGAAGTGGTGGCCGAGGAAGGGCAGCTTGCCGTACTCTTCACCGAGGTCGAGAGCAGCGGGTCGGGTGAAGGGACGCTTGAGGGAAGCTCCGGGGGAAGCCACGTCGACGCGGCCGACGGTGGAGTCGTTGAAGTGGAGGGGGATGGCGTGGTGGTTGAGGGCAAAGGCGGGCAGCTGGTTGAACTTCTCAATGGTGAGCGAGTTGGGGCCAGATTCGGGGTAGAGCAGGCTGATGTCGTAGAACATGGCGAGGGCGCCTGTCGCGACAGCATCGGCGCCGACGGAGGCGCAGGTGTAGTTTTGGATGCCGAGGCCGAGGGCGATGACTTTGAGTTCGAGGCCTGCTGGGGGAGGAGGGAGTTCGGCGGCTGGAGGGGGGAAAAAGATGTTAGTTTTGGGTTTGTTGTGTAATATGGATGTATGTATATGAGTTTGTCAGTGTGTAAGTGGAATTGGTTACTTACCACCGCCGGTCAAGGGCAGAGAAGGGTCGGGCATGGGAGCTCGGCAGGAGACGGTCCTTTCGACGGGTGTGCCGAGGGCCAGAGCGGCCGAGGCGAGGAAGAGAAGAGATTTGCTGAGCATCTTTGCTGATGATGTTGTTGTCCGAAGTGAAGGAGGAGAGTGTGAGTGTGAGAGAGGATGTTGAGCTGAAATCCAGATCTCACCCCCCCCAAACGAGCTGGGGAAGCTCGGGATAGTTATAAGCAGACACACAAAGCAGCCAGAAGCTAAGCTCATGCACAGCAGAGGCTAAAAAAGGCAGCAGGAGAATGGAAATAGAAATCCAGGCTAGAGGTCCCTCCTCGGGAATGGGTGTGGTCGAGGCAGCATGGCCCAGGGTCAGGTTTGGTTTCTCCGCTTGGGCGCTTAGAGCGGCGGGCTGCAGTAGTGCGGTCCGTGGGCATTTTTTTTTTTTTTTTTTTGGCGATTGTGGTCCGGAACTTTGCGAGATCCGGGAATTTATTTTTGTTTCTTCTATTGTGGTGAATGACTATGACAATAATACTAGTAGTAGCTGTTGTGTTCTGTTGCAAGTGGTTTGTCGTGAGGTTGATGGAGAGGCGAGTTTTGACGGGGAATTGGCCTCCCGTCTAAGACAAACGCACATGGATTCGCCAACTGAGACGTTGGGCTGAGATGAGATTCTGTACAAAGTCCACAATGGCCGGGAAATCGGAATCCCAAGTCCCTCTCTCTCGCTTTGTGTGTGTGCCGCCCATGCAAGTAAGAGCCAGGGATCTGTGTGTGGCTGGACTGGGGTGGTTTTTTCTAGGTACAGTAGCATTCTTGGTTTTACTCTCTTGCTCTTTGTGTATGTTTTTTTCCCCGGCTGGTTGCATCCGGATCAACAAATGGATCCCCCCAGCTGCAATCCCACCCGGAACAATGTCTGAGGCGCCCACTGAAGATTGCGATGAGGCCAGATGCGGGTTCGTGCAGCAATGTTTTGTCGTACGACCGCTTGTGTTGCTTTGGTGAGCCGAGGGACGGGGCGGTTCTTGGATGATTCGGAGCGTTTGACTCGACGATGGGTTGATGAACCAAGATTCTTGGCGGGCGGCAAGTAGAGTGGCCTTTGATGCTATGCTACGACTTCTTGCTGTATTGCAGACTTACAGACAATGGATTGGATGAGTGACATAACTCGCCCCGTTCTAGCTGTGCCATTCATTACTGGTTTCGTGGCATAGCTGTCATGGGAAGCGGTCATCCAGCACTTCCGGGACGCTCTTCTCCGGCCACGCAAACGACAATGGAAGTCCCCCGTCGAGAATAGAATGCTGACTGGCTTTCAACTAGCTTGTTCAGCTGGTTTTAGCTGAAAGAAGCAAGATAATCCTTTTGTTCCCTTGTTTCCCTCCTTTGTCATTCGCTTTCACAGCCTGCATCAACTGGAATCTTGTGATGCTGGGGCTGGAATACTACACACAGTACACGGTAGGCAACAAACAACCATCCATGGGGGGCTCCTCAGCTAGAACAAAACAACATCCTGGTCGCGCTGTTTTTTGCTGAGCTGCAAGGCTTAGCATGGATGGCCAGACCTTGTTCACGGCCCTAGGCTCAAAGGCGCAAGGCTGGCTTGGGGATTCCAAAAACGCCATGGCGCGGGTGAGATTGCAAGAGCGGAAAGTTTGATACCCGCGGCACCGCCACATGGGCGCCGAGGGCTGAGGATTTTTGGTTGGTCTCTGCTGGCTTCTTTTCTTCTCTGTTTGGTTCGGCGGGCGGTTGATTGTGTTGTTCATGCCCTCGGAGGAACTAGCTAATGACGACGAGTACATGAACATGTTTCCTATTGATGGTTCGGAAGATAGACGAAGCCTCGTTTTTTTTCTTTGTCCGGATCGGCATGGATTTGGAATTGGCTGCATGTAATACGCATACTTGACGCCCTGAATCTGTTCTTTGTACGCGGATTTAATCTCCTTTACTTGCTCTCTCACCTCTTTTGTGTCTCGGTAACGCAGCACATTACTCCAACCTATCAACTCAATACTAATCACCGCAACGTACTCGTACAAGACTCAGTCCACGTCTCGCAACTCTTCGGACCAGCCACCTGCCGCATCAATGCTATTTTGGCCATCTTGCTAAACTGGCCTGCCCACATAGCCATCTATTTTTAGAGCATCTCCACGCCATCAATTATGGGCCTCGCGCCGGCTTATAAACAAAAGTCTCTACCTGTCAGCGGTCAGATTAACGAACAGCGCCGGGCTCAAGAAAATGAAATTGGGAGAGTTAGCTAATCTATTGAGGACCATGTAACTCTGATTCCAGTTCGCCAAGAGCAGTTCCTTGCTTTGACTTGCCTATACAGTAGATTCGAAGTGTTCTGTTTCCAAATCTTCTTGGATTATAGAGGCGGTGACGGACGGTGTTTTGTCATTGATCCTGGCGAGTGCTGGGATGAGGCTAACTGGGTAGTGTAAATGGGCTCTTTGATCCTTGAACCTGCGCATCCTCCGACGTGGGCGAGTTGGCTCATTGTAATTTTGCCTCTACTTACTAATTCATGAATATATAAGTCATCCTTTGCTTGTATCTCTTTTTGCAGTTTTGGCTCTCGCTATAGCACACTGGCTCGGCAGTTGGCTCGCAAAAAGGCCAACCCGTTGGTTATGGATGACATAGTCTGCCTCGAACAAGCGCTGCTCAGAAGTTGAAACCTCCGGCGGCTGCGTCGCCTGCTGTTAGCCGCTCCTTGGGCTGAATACCGTTCTACTATAAATGGTTGAGCCTTACAAACAGCGTGAAAACTTCTGTTGGATTGCAAAAAAAAAAAAAAAAAAAAAAAAAAAAAAAAAAAAAAAAAAAAAAAAAAAAAAAAAAAACACATTGTGTTGGTTGGCGAAGGATTTAGTATATTGGTCATTACTTTGGGCTAACCAAGGCCGGCTGCGTCCTTGATCCATCCTCGATCCATCCAACACGCTGGTTTGCACCAGCCGTATTTGAACCTACTAGTAAATGCACTGCCACGTATGGAAGGATGCGATGGATCGTCTGCAAATGTACCGAACAATGGACTGCATGCACATTGAAGAGAAACGGGTTAGTGTTGAGGTGCTGGTGGTTTGCTTGATGGCTCGCTTCGTCTAGCTTTAGCATTATTCATCTGTCTAGAATAAGATGGTCGTGGCTGGCTATGTATTCTCATCCTTCTGCACTGATAAGCTCTCTACTTCGCCTGTCTACGTTCTACTGAGACGCTGCAGCCCTTTTCTGAGTGGTACGTGTATATGCCGCTTCTCTGGAGAAGAAACTCAATGTTTGAGACTTTCATATACATTCATGGCTTTGCTATGATCTGGTAACAATAAAATTGATACTAATTCCTGCTAACGTCTCTGTGTTCTTCTCATATCTCATTATGGGATGCCTAGTATGTGGCATGCAAGTCGTTAGGTCATCTTAACAGTTCCTCTCAATCTGGGATGGTGAACAAGCCTCCATAACTGGCCAACAAATCTGTATTTGAGTCATGTTTGACACCCTTCATGTCAGGCCCAGCTATATGTACCAGTATGTATTTGACCGCGGCAGCGTAGCCTGACTTCCAACTTGCTTTCGGGGAATCTTATGCACGGGATTTAGGTTTCCGGTATGGTTGTTGTGGTTGTTGTTGTTGTTGTTGTTGTTGTCCAACTCAGCTGGTCGTGAGTACACCAAGTTTCGGTATGTAGATGGACTCGGGTTCAGTTCCGACATCCTGGGCTGTCTACTCCAAATATATCCATCCTCCAACTCGGCAATATTCATCAAAGGCTGCGAGCTGTCATCCACCCTTCCCCACAGATCAAGCACAACAGGTGCTCTTTGAGGAACTGCTGGCCTTTCCCACTGGTCAGGCACAACAGGGGCTCTTTCAGGAATTGCTGGCATGATCGAGATGTCCGAGTATGTGGAGTTCCTGTTGCTGTTCCTGTTGTTTGGCAGTGGCGCATATCGGTGCCCGCCCGTCATAGCTGGCACAGCTGGCATAATCGGGATGTCCGAGTATGTAGAGTTCCTATTGTTGTTGTTTGGTAGAGGCGCATATCGGTGCCCGCCAGTTTGGTACATCTCCTGAAAGGGAAAGTCTGGCTTTGGACCATGAGGTGTACCTGGCTCTACTATGCAACTCCTAATGTCCGCATCCTCATCTGCTTCTCCCTTCGGTTCCCGGCTGGCGAAGTTATATAGCAAGAGCCCTATGGCCACTATCAACGCCAGTACCCCCAGGGTGATGCCGGCTTCTAGGCCAATCTTGGTTCCTGCATCCATGCCATTGCTTGTCTGAGTGCCGTTTGTCTGACTGCTACTGGTTTGGCTGGGCAGTTGAGTCGTCTGTGTACTTGTAGTCGTCGTAGTAGTAGTAGTGCATTCAATCGGCGGATACGAAAAGTCTCGCTCTACTGCTGTTCGGGTTGCCGATTCTAATACTGGATGCGACGTCTGCCGGAGAAACTCCTTGGTTGGAGTTGCAGTTGCCGCATTTTCTAGAGAGCGAGTTGCGAGAAATGGTCCAAGTCGCATGGCCGCGGCGAATACAGAGTACTGCCGCAATACTCTGGTTGCGTCAAGAAATGCCTTTCGTCATCGCGACCGAGGACATTAAGACGATAAAAAGAGAGGAGAGTCGGGGGAACGCAAACACCGTAGAAACTAAATAAAGCTGTGCGAATACTGCGAGAGCCAGCGGGAATACATCATGTATATATTAATAGTTATTCATTCTCTAGGCGAAATCCCGAGGCCCTTGCAGCGAAAATCGTCGAGAGGCAGCCTGGGGCCGCTGCAGGTCTTCGCACATTCAACCATGAATCGAGCCATAGCCGCACCCACAAGGTGCAAAAGAGGAAGCGAACTCCATCGGCCCCAGACCAAAGTGAGACAAGCCAGAAACAGACAAAGAGTCTGGATGCCAGGCTAAACCAACAGCTAAGACGAGTTGACAGGGGAGCTGTTGACTCTGGATTGGGTGGTTGAGTTGGAGGGCTAAAAAGTGATGGCGGGGACGAGTTCCGTCGTGTAAGGATTTGGCGGGATTTGGTCTACTGTAAGGCGTCATGCAGCCCAGCACCTGATGAGAATCCTCCCATGTTGTCCGAGTGCGTGTGCATGAACATGAAGCACCTCCAGTGGACGGCGTTTGGATGTTGTGATAGTGGATTAATAGCCTCAACTCCACTGTCAGATGCAATTTGATGGCCACGCGTTACAAATGCCATCGAGATCCCAAAGTCGCATTCGGATTCCCAGTGGGATGGACAGGCGGCTCTGCTGTAAGCGAACATGGAAGCTGTAGGTTGAAGCTGTAAGTGAGAATGCTGCAAGTGGGAGTGCTGTAGCTCTGCTGTAGGCGAGAGGTGGCCATAGCTCAAGCTCCAAAACCGCCCCCACCATAACCACAGCCGTCCCCAAGAAACAGTAGACCTACCGCATATGATTCGCGATCTGCAACTTGCACCAGCTTAGCATTCAACACCAACCTCTCCTCGCAAACGCCCATCATGTCGCGCCGTCCAGCAAAAGGAGACTATATTGAAACAGTAAGCAAGCTCTCTCACATTACTCAGCAGCAGTCAAGATTGTCTCCATCTTAGCCAGAAGAAGAAGAAGGAGAAGAAAGCCTCATCTACTAACGTGGCATCATCATCACCAGGACACCGGCAACAAGGTCGCTCGCAAGGCCGTCCTCGTCGGCACCCAAAACATCATGCTCGGCGGAAAGACCGTCATCCAGCCCGAAGTCATGATCCGAGGCGATCTCGTCCGCACCGCCGCGCCGCCGCCCTCGTCTGGCGGAAACGCCGCCCCGGCAAACACCACCGCCGTCGCCATCGGCCGCTACTGTTTCCTCTCGCGGGCCGTCCTGTTGCGGCCCCCTGGACGCATCTACAAGGGCGTTTTCACGTATATGCCGCTGAGAATCGGGGACCACGTCTTCATCGGGCAGGGCACCGTGGTGCAGGCGGCGAGCATCGGGAACCATGTGTATATTGGGAATGGGTGCGTCGTCAACGAGTTTGCCATTATCAAGGACTACGTCAAGGTCCTGGACGGCACGATTGTCCCTGCGAACATGGTTATTCCGAGCTTTTCGATAGTGGCTGGCCAGCCGGGCCGCGTTGTGGGAGAGCTGCCTGATGGTGCGCATGAGGAGTTTGAGCTGAGAGACCTCTATAAGACGGTTGGCAACAATCCGCAGCCCGCGGCGGCCTGACCGACTTTTACGTACAACTGACAGATGGATACCCTTTTACGAGCAACAACTGGTCGAACCACATGATAGCGTGCTGGCATTGAAGCTTGGCTGGGGATATAGCTCAAGAGAGATGAAGACATGCATGGCACTCGGCCTACGGTCCATCAATGGGGTTCGTGGGAATTGCTATCAAACACATGTCCTGGGAGCTACAATCTCGCAGCTAGGCGCCGGAAGTTGCCTACGAAACAACAGAGCAATCCTTCAAAATGCAGCACAAATGCATCGGACATTGTGCTCGACTCTTCTCCGGTGCATTCATTTCTCCGAGCACATTTGGGAAATTTGCTCCCCCGGCACTCCCTCCTATTAGACTGAAGATGCCATTCGACGGCATATTCCATATCGGCTTTCGGCTCTGACCCGTGCCAGCTTCAGACAAAACACAGCTCAAGATCCTTAAGCTGATTACTGTATGCTCGTCATTGGTTCAAGGACAAAGGACAGCTCAAGTACGGCATTTCACCACACCGCCGCCCCATCTTTGCCGACGTTCTTGGTGACAGCTCATATTACCGAGGTTGAGGGTGCGAAGTCGGTGGATATTGACCTTTACAAAGAGAGGAGATTACTCTGGGCGTGATAGCTACTCAAAAGAGAGCAATACTGTGGGAGGAGAATTGTCGAAAGCCCAAGGCCCCTCAGAGAGCATCGCAAAAGACACCCAGTGTCTTCCGTGAAACAAATCTTGTGAGATGAGTAAACAATAGAGCCTAGAAGCCGCAATCGGGCATCACGATGACAGATCCTGATAGGCATAGACGAATAGATATGGGTAGATTTAGATTTTATATTCCACACGCTGTGATAATCCCTATACCAGAATGGCGCCCTAGAGGAGCCTTATAATGGCTACAAAAAAAAAGTATATATACAAAGATGAAATATAGGTGTATAGTGTATCCGGGGGGTATCTCAGTTTCAGCTCGGATAGACAAACTCGTCATCGTAATTCCAAAATGGTGTGTATTCCCGCTCATAATCATCATCAGATCTTTTGTCTCGTCTTCTTTCTCCCCCCTTTATCAAAATCATCACTTCGATTCCTTAGTTGGAAAACTGCCCTCGGCCCTTCCAATGAGCAGGCGGACGTCCGCCTCGATTCCGAATAATCTCCACAACATCCCACGGATGCGCCTCCAACACATCGATGCCCGCCGGCTCCAACCAGCCCAACGCCTCAACGCCATCAAAGCCTTTGTGCCACGGCTGCAAGTCACACGCTTCGGCGAGCGTCTCCATAAACTCGCGCAGCCTCCTCGCGGCGGACTTTTGGACGGCATCATTCGGACAGAGGGACGCCAGCGCGGAATCTCCCGAGCCTAGCCACCAAAGCCGACGCTCGCTGCTGTCTTCAGGGGGTGGGTCGTCTTCTGGGTTTGCTCGCATTATGCTTTTCCATGGTTGCGTTCGTTCCTCTTTCCTTGCGGATTGGGAGAGCCAACATATGTGGTTAGCTGCCCATTTGTCTACGGACGTGTTGGTGTCGATGCCCACTGATACCTGCATCGTCATGTGGTTCGGGACCCAGCCTTCGACGATGAGATATAGTTTCCAAATCCCCCGGCGAATGATGCCATTTTCATGATCCGGGTGAATGGGCGTGTGTAGTTTATTGATGAATTCTGGAATCAGGGGGATTTGCGCAGCATCGTCATCGCCCTCGCCCTCATCGGTAGGACTGAAATGGTTCATGCTCATAATCTCCGTCGGCACACACACGCCAATGTTTCGTGCGGCTTGGTTCGGACCAGGAGACAAGGTGAATGCATTTCCTGCCGGGAGGTGGGTGACCTGAATAGGAGGAAAGTTCAAGACAACTAAATCATCGAATGGGATCCAGTCAAATGTCCGAAAGTCCGGCGGTTGCTCGTTAAAGTTGATGGTTCCGCCTGATAGAGGACACTTTATGCCGCGATGTCGACACATGTAGTATATCTCGACGAGACGCCTTGACTCCCGGCAGGTCGCCAGGAGAGTGTACACAGATAGATAGCCAGAGTTGCGTGAAGTGGTGGCACGCACGCGAAATTCCTCTGTGGACCAGGAGGGCGCCAGATGACGTCTGCGCTGATGATTCAACACATCGAAAAAGTGTACGCTTGGCCTCCTCGGAATCAGCTCGCACCAGATGCGATGTCGGATTTCGGGCGGTAGTTGTTGGAAAAGCGGAAAAGACTGCTTCGTTGGCTGTCGGTCGCAGCTGGGTGAGACACCTCGAATTTTACCAGCCAAGGCCATCTGGTCCTCCCTCCTGAGCTCTTCCTCGATTAGGGGGATCTGATCCAATGCCCAACGTAGTAGCAGCTCGTGACGCTCTGATCTCTCTTGGGCAAACCGATAAGCATGCGTCTTGCGAGCAAAGTCGGAGATGACATAGCCCCTTTTGTTAATCATTCTCAGCCGTTCCCTAGCCTCTGTGTAGAGGCGTTGTTCTCGCTCCATTTGCTGGCTAGTTCGCGGCCCTCCAAGCGGATCCTTCCAGTTTAATCGGTTCCTAGCTGTCTCACATTCCTCCTCAGCCCTGCGGCGCTCGTCCCTTCGTCTGGTGACTTCGAGGCTGGATGGGCGACAGATGTCACTCGTTGGCGTCCTGACCTGCTCAAATGGCCCCAGAACCTGTGCATCCATGAGTTGGGCCAGAGCTGCATCATATCCTGGTTGGCACGTCTCGAGCCACTTGTCATACTCGTCGCGCCTAGTAAATTCGTAGTTGATATATTCTATCCATGTTGCCAACTTGTTCTGCTGGTCTATATGCCTGCAGAACCCATTCGGTGGCTTGTCAAATCCAGGAGGAAGCGCAAAACTGTGACGTTCCAGCCGCTCAGTGAGTTCTTCGAGATGATTAGGGTATCGGGGTGGGCGCCGAGATGATTTCTGGTGAGACAGAAACATCCTCCATCTCGTCAGCTGCTTGCCAAAGACCTGCCACTCGTCTGACTGGTCTTGCCAAAAGGCCAGGATATCGCGATATTTCCCCGGTGCAGAGACGATGCTTTTTAGTTGGCTCAACGGATGTGATGGACGACCTCCTTCGCTGACCAGAGCGTTGTAGGCAAACGTTTCGGCCTCGACTGATCCTTGTGGGAGTCTATGGCTGGGATTTGTGAAACCGAGGAGTATCTCGGCTTCGATTTCCGATGAGTGATTGGAGAAGGGGTCCGTCTCCTCGTCTGAGTCCATTGGTCGATCAAGTAGATGAGGTTGAGATGGCGAGATGGAACGGCGAGGAGGCGACGAAGAGGGGAACGGCAGCATTTCTTTTAAATGGCACGACCTAGTCTCCTAATCCAAGCAACCAATAAAGTAGCTGACTCATAAACCTCGGACTCGGGCCAATTGGAGCGATTAGGCTGTCTCAGTTGAATGCAGGGAGGCTACGCCAGCGGTCACTTGGTCGTTTTGCTCTAAGCTCTAGGGAAGCAGGGAGAGCATTCGCAGGGGCATCTCATGCAGCTTGAGCGAGATGGCGGGCGTTTTGCCTCGACCTGTTTCCGAGAGTCCACGGCGATGCTGGGCCACGGGAGATGAAGTGACTTTTGGTGATGTCTTGTTGGAGTCGCGATTTGAAATCAGGGTGTGGCTTGAAGGGCGATTGGGGACCTGAAGCGGCTGACTAAGTAAACCGACGTTATGCTGCTGTGCATCGAGTCAGTCAGACGCTGCGTCACATTACAGTTGGGCCGTGCAGGGAACAAACAGCCTGAACCTGGTGAGAACCGATCGAGTGCCGCGACCGGGGTTGGACTGAAATAGTAAATAGTAGAAGAATGGGACGAAATGAAAGAGGAAAAGTAAACAAGGAAGAAAGGAAGAAAATGGTGCAGGCTAAATGCTGGGACAGGCGGGTTGATTAATATCGACTCCCGCAATCCCCCAGCTAGGCCAGTGTAGGCGTTTGGTGGACCGCCCCCTTTCCGAACTCTGGTGTGAATCGAGCTGAAGCAGACCAGACCCAGAAATGCCGTGCGTCGACAAGACAAATCACTGCCCAGGAGGATTCCATGGCTTGCATGGCCATCTCAATCTACCCTATTAACGGCTGCAGATCATACACCGGCGACTAGGACGGAAGCGGGTACCAAAACGCTGGGCTATCTAGCCGACCATTGTTTCTTTTTCATCCCGTCTAATCAACAAACTGGCAAATGTACGCTCAAACTCGGTTGGTGGAATAATGGGCTTCCTCTGGGGAAAGGAGTGGAATCGATTCTTGCTTCATCATACCAAGTCATCCTCGTTGGCAATGCCCTGCGCCGGATATGATATCTCCCGAGCGAGACCCCAGAGATTCTCTAATAACCATGACACGACTCCAGTTTCTTTAGATGACAGATCCTCCGCCATACTGTACATGGTCAGCCCGAACCCTGGATAGACTCATTGTTCGATGCCTGTTGGGCAAAAATGTACTAACACAACACGACTCCGTTCCGATTACTCAACATTTGCGCGGCAAGATTTGCTGGCTCCAGCTCCTCGAGGCCAGCACGGCATAAACCCGCCTGATTACTATACACGTCAAATCCCAAATTCCAAAATCCGAAACCACAGCTTGCGACGCATTGTAATGTATGTACAAAGTACGCTTTATCTTTCTCGCCCTCTCTTTCTTTCTTCCTTTCTTTCTAAATTGTCACTCCAAGCCGCTGGCGAAAAAGTCCACCACCTTTGGCCCCGTCTCTCGCAAGTCGTCGTATAGATCAAAGTGGTTCTTGCCCGGCACCACGAACAGCTCCTTGGGTCGTCTAGCCTGGTCAATGGCCTCCTCGCTGTAATGCAGCGTCTGCGCTTCTGATCCCGCAATCATCAACAGCGGCCGTGGCGCTATCAGATGCTGTAAATTGAACGAGTCGTAGCTGACCATGAGGTCGTAGCTCTGCGGAGGAACTCTTTGGGTACTCCGTTCGTGCTTCCCGCGCTTGGCACCGTAGTATGCGGCTGCATCCTTGAAGAAGGAATCCGCGCCCTCGGCGACCTTGGATGGGTCCGTCTCGAACATGACGGGCGCTTCGGGCTTGGACGTCGGGTTCTTCGCAGCGTTGGACCGCCATTGGCCCGCGGCCTCGAGAGCCGTGGCAATGGCCTGCGGGTTCTCCCTGTGGTGCGGATGGACGCCGCCGCTGCGTGTCATGCGCCCGACGCACGCTGCGCTCACCGTCGCCAGGCACTGGATGCGGCTGTCTGACTGTGTCGCGTACGAGGCGTATCCCCCCGAGGCGCAGATGCCCAGCAGCCCAATCTTGTTGGCGTCCACTCGGCCGCTCAGCGTTGTCAGGTAGCTCACCGCCGCCTTGATGTCTTCTACGCGCTGGCGGGGGTCTTCCAGCCCGCGAGGCTCGCCGCTGCTCTCGCCTTGGTAGCCGGCGTCGAAGATGAGGGTGTAGAAGCCGGCCCTGGAGAGGAGCTTGGCGTAATCCGTCGACGTTTGTTCCTTGACGCCTGTCATCGGATGGCTTATGACGATCGCAGCACCCATGCGATTCGGGGACCCTGGCTCCGGCACGAAGAGCTCCCCGCAGATTTGCAGCTGAAACGCGGGAAAGAAGACTTTTGTAGGGGGAGTTATGGTGTAGATGTAGGAGAGCATTCTTTAAGTGGTAGTGTATTTGAATCGATTGTTGGTAATGAGCAAGAGGCCGTTTGCAATTCTTGTTTATAAGTCTTTCAAAATTCTTGAATCCCAAAAGAATCTCCAGGCTTCGAAATGGAATTCTTTCCCACTTGTTTTGTAGCCTGCAGCCTCCGACGACGTTTAGGTGACGTCGGCGGTGCTTGTGTGGGCGGATCAGGAGATTCTGCGTTCGGAACAGAGCATTAAAGTTTGCGCCATCGCCCGACTTTTAACAGGAGCTTGGACGCGGATAAATCGAACGAGGGTTAGATAGGGCTATGTATAAACCTTTCCGAGGTCGGTCAGTGTCCGTCATTCCATTGATATTTAGTGCCTGATGGCAGGTAGCTGGACATGGGTAGCCCGATGACAGCTCCGGGGTCTCGGGGACTCCACCCACGCCGATGCCCCACAGTTTCCGGTCATCAAGCTTTTGGCTTATGACAGTTTGAGCTGAACAATCCCAATCATACACATATCGCTTACCTATTGCGATGTAAGAGAAGAAGTATAGCGGATTGAATGCTCATACAGCCTGAAAATGGGACATCACAGCACAGCCGTACAAAACACTAAATGGACATAGGAGACATTGCAAAACAAGATTCTGTTTAAAAGTTATTCGCTTGCTCTGAAAGGTCTTATACAAGTGTCCAAGCTCCATCACTTTAGGGCTGGAAATGAACCGCCATAGCGTTGGATATGGCATTGAACATCCCGTCCCTCTTCTCCAAAAACTCATGTGTTTCTTCCACGGTAGAGCCATGAAGGTTTCCGATGATAATTATCTCCTTATCTGTCGCAAGCTGGGCATACGCTTGTTCGGTGAACTGGTCGAGGGGCATGCCCAGAGCTCGACCACGCTCAATGCCCATGTAATCATGCAATTCAGCTATTGCAGACGTCAGTTTTGCTCACTGTCAAGTAGCCTCACCGGAGTCTGGAGAAGCGGAACGCTTACTTTGTACAGCTGGAGGCAACAGCTCAATAAACTTGACCTTTGAGAAGCCTTGGTTCTGTCGTCTAAGACAATCGAAAAAGGCCCGAAGCGCAGCTTTGGAGGCACTGTACGCTGGCATGACAAAGGCGGGAATCAGGCCCAAGATTGACCCTGTGACGATGATGCTGGTGGGGTAATCCTTCTTCAGGAGGTGAGGCAGAAACTTGATGGTGAGGTTCACGACCGACGTGTAGTTGACGTTGAATTCATGGTGGAAAGCTTCGAGATCGATTTCTGCTGGTCGAGTAAGTTTGGTTTGGGTTTGGGTGCCCGAGTTGAGGAAGACGCAGTCCAAGTCTGGGTATTTCTCGACAACCCTGAATTCCAGCCACTGATCAGTCTTTGCTCGCGAAACGCAGTAAGATTACGGCGCATATCATACTCACTTGTTGACAAAATCGTCGAGACCAGCCCTGTTGGTGACATCGAACCTGATGGCACTGGCACGCTCTGCGCCGTGCTTGGCCACAAAGGCGTCAAGCCGTTCCTGGCGACGGCCAACGGCGATGACTTTGGACCCTTCTTCGATGAGCTTGTCTGCCATGGCAGCGCCGATGCCAGCGGTGGCGCCGACAAGGAGAACACGCTTATACTGAAACACCATTTTTGCATATGTTTTTCGATGTAACTATGAGGTCAAGGCCAGTTTGTTATTACAACTGAGACAGACCTGGTTCAAGCGACCTCTTATATAAAGCCATTACGATGCCCGGAGTTAGCGACCAGATGGAAATATCAGGATCGGACTTAATTTCGCCGAGCTGTAAGTCGTTGAAGTCATCGTCAACTCGCTCAGTAGCTGCTCCAGCAGCTTGCAGGGGACGAACGGAGCGGTGGATATTTTGTCTTCCGGCAGACCAACCCCAGTTGAGTGGTGGTTGTACAGTAGTGGACGCTTAGAAATCATGGCCCAAATAGGCATTGACCTCGCGGTTTGATTTGCCTTTATCCCCGGTATTTCGATCTGCTGTGCAGAGATCAAGTAAAATGTAACCTAGAAGAGAGATACAGTCGGTTCGCCCTCTTCATAAATCCGATCTCCATGCCTGAGGAATGAATCTTGGCATGTCAAATACGTGTATCGTTCTGGAAGGGGGCAGGTACGGGATCCGCCGATCTAAAACTCCGGAACGCTAGCCTCTGTAGGCCTAGCACCCGCTGTTACGTAGTCCACTCTGGAGGCGAACCGACACGCCGACTTTTAGCCCCGAGATGCAACCAACTTCCGCAGACGCCCAAGCTGGAAACTGCACAATGAAACTTCATCTTTCGACAAGGCCGTCGCCTGTATGGAGTGCGTGCAATCGCTGTTTAGCGCCCTGATTGTCTCTTAGTGCCAGCTCTATTTGTCATCCCTCAGCGCGCATCCGAACAGGGGTCTGGTGTCGTACCGGTACCTCTTCACTCCCCTTGCCGTTCATACATCAAACTAGACACTGGAACTTGACGAAATGGTCTATCGGGGACCCTCCAAAGATTGCCTGCCTTGTAGAAAGCGCAAGCTTAAAGTACAGATCCCGCCTGGACACCATCATTAGTCACATGAGATTCTCTTGGCTAACGCGGAAATGGGGGTTTCTAGTGTGACCTGCGCAAGGATGGATGTGGCCAGTGTCTGCGGGCCAACATCTCGTGCTTTGGATACCGGGACTCTAACGAGCTCATCTTCCGTGATCAGACGCGAAGCGTTGAACGCAAGATGCTGGCTTCCAAGGCAACGACGGTGTCTCTGCAGTTTGGCACCCTGAATCATGTCATCTTGCCCAACACCAGCAGCAGCCTGATTCCGCAGCCGCAGACGCCGTGGAATGTGCGCGCTCGCCATGACTTCTTTGCTCACTATGTGTTCGGCTTATCCAGCACTTATAACATCTTGCCGTCCTTGTACGAAAAGGCAAAGGCGGATGATCACTTGTCAGCTAGTGTAGACGCAGCCAGTCTCGCTTTTGCGGCGAATAAGAACCCAGTAGAGTCAAGGGAGCTGTTCCGGCTAGCAGCTCAGCAATACATGATTGCTCTACGGCGAGTCAATGCGGCTCTCTCTAACCCAGAACTGTCGAGCGCCGATTCTACGCTGCAGTCGGTGCTACTTCTCGATCTCTATGAGAAGATCATGGGTCGTGACCTCAGGGCAGCGGCGCCTTGGCTGGCCCATCTGAATGGGGCTCTGGCACTAATCAAGGCCCGCGGCTATAATGACATGATAAGAAGCGAAGTCAGCAGAACGTTGGCCAACAAACTCTTTACAACCCTTCTCATCAGCTGCTACATTGCCTCTCACCGGATACCGGAAGGCGTGGCAGAATTAGGGCGAAGGCTCGACATATATCACGACAAGGATGATGCCAAGTGGCGCCTTTCCAAGATGAACCAACGGATGATCAATTTTCGAATCGATGTCTCCGAAGGGTTATTGTCTGACCGCGAGATTGTTGCAACGGCAAAGGACCTTCACGATGCGTATCGTGAAATTGAGGATACCGTGTCCCAAAGATGGCAGCCCAGGAAAGTGATGGCTTCGGAGGAGGACCCCGCTTATCGAGCTCTCATCTTCGCAGATTATTACCATGTTTACAGAGACCATTTCACAACGCAAGTGCGCAACACTGTTCGAATAATGCAACTTCAGCTTCAGGCCTACATCCAAACCCATTTGGAGGATGACGGGTCTGAGGAAGCGAGCAATACATTATCAGAATCACTGAGTCGCACGGAGCGCTTTGCAGAGGATGTTTGTGCCGCAGTGCCGCCGTTTGTCCTCCCCGCCGCCCGCCCAAATAACAGCATCCCTTTCTCCAGCATTCAGACGCTGAAATGTGGCATCCTCCTCCCAGCACTATTTATAGCCGGCAGTGCCTCAAGAAACCCTGAACTGCGCCTGTGGATCATTCGTACGCTGAGATACATGGCTGCATCTGGAGATATACGATCAGCGTCGATGACTGCTGATATGTTGGAGAAGAATCCGGGCATGGACTTTAGGTACATGTACGCCAGGCTAGGCGGATATGCATTCACATCTTGAGCAGTCACGCACTTTCAGTTTAGGTGTGTTATTGTTTTAATTTTGGTAGTACAATTAGCGAACTTGTAGAATAGAGAACATGCACATTTGATTCATCTAGCTTTCGTTCTTAAAGAGTTTCCAGTACAGGTTTGTTCAAGAATTTTTGACGAATAAACTGTTTTGTAATACTGTGGTGGATTACTAAACTTGGTGAGGCCATCACTAATCCTAAGATACTATTTTGTCAAACTCACTCAACTTGCAGTAGCCGTGATTAGAATTAGAATATACCGAGGCTGAGTTTGTTAATCCATAGTGGGCTATTGCCAATCATTCCTAAGGTCTCCGAACTATTTCCGCCGCTGGCCTGGTTCTTTTTTTTTTGCCAGTTGCTTGATTGAAGTTTCATGTTGCATATGAGTTTGGATGTTTGATGTCTTATAAGTGGGATTTGAGATTCATACAGTTTAATTAGATGGCTAGAATTTGATTTGGCCTATCCACACGGTCTCTGCTGATTTTTTGTTGTTGGAATGCTAGATTTTCCTAGAAAATAAAGGCATAAATATAGTAAAGTTTTAACCAAAGAGAGAATACTGTGACAGCACTGACCTTCAAACCCTTCATATATCGAACTTGTTGTCTTTAATTAATGTATAAACCGATGCAAAAGCTTCCTTTCTCTGGTGCATCGCCACGACCAGCAGATGAAGCCTCTGTTGAAGAAGAGGACTGAGCGGAGCCCCAAGTTTTCAGAATTGTGTTCAGGATCCATTTGGGAGGTTGTTTGATGCCGATTTTGCCGTAGCTATCTCTTTGACGTCGCGTTTCGGCCGCATTTCGCATAGCATGTCGTCGAATCACGTTGCGGACGGCAGGATCGGTAGGTAGCTTTGCATTGGTGTATCCGACAAAAGTGAATTTTTTTTCCTGTTCCTTCTCCCGATTATCATTCTGCATGGCATAGAGAATTTCAAGGCAACTCTGGTAGTGTTTCTTCTCCCGGTTGTTGATAGAAGCCTGGAAGTCGAAGAGATCAAGGGAGTTAAAAAGTGAAGCAATTTCAAGTTGACTTTCAATGACACTGGGATATGTACTTGATAAACACGAGGCCTGTACGTGGTCATCTGCTTCATCAAGTCTATAACGGCAAGAAGTTATCAACAGGTCCATAGTCTCCTGTACTTCCGATCAACAGCTAGTTGCTAGCAGTATCAGCACGGGCACTCGAAGAATTATGTGAAACGGCTGTTAACTACATCCGGTTGATCACGGCTCATTCAAAGGAAGCATAACGGTGAAGTCAACCGCCTGGATGCAGCTGGGATTGCTTATATCGCCTAATAGTCCGTTTCTAAGAGGCGATGTCCTCGACTCGGTGACACCGTAGGAGTTGCGTTTAGTGGCGACTATTCAGTTCAATGTTTGGTTAGCTCTTGGGCGGATGTTTCCTAGTGCCAAGCAATGGAGACTGATAGGGAGTTGTCAAAAAAAAAAAACAATCCATACAATATTACGGTGCAGACCGGAGGTGTTTTTGACATCTCTCATGGATTAAGTTATGAATTCGGTAGCATTGAGTAATTACTTGATATCAAAACGCTATACCGGATATTGTGTGATGCATATAGGCATGTATATAGTTGTCCTAGACCTTCAAATTGTTTGTGTAAAAGTCTGAATCTTTAAATTCCCGAGGTCCAGTTTCTTGTTTCTGCCTTCGCTACCAGGTAAGCTGTGTCCATACAAATTCCGCGACATGTCACTAACGACAAAGCCATTATTTGTTAGTAAACCTCAATTCTATTCGGATACCGGAAGCTACTAATTTCACTCCCTTCCTTGTCGGCCTTTCCAGAATCATTAAAAAAGAAAAGAAAAGCATCGATTGAAACTTTCGTGTTCAATACCATCTCAAGGGAAACGGCCGGCGTGATTAACCTCGCGGAATCGGCTTCTTCCTTCCTTTGCAACGCCGAGCTGTATCCGTTCACAACTATGGGAGATTCCGTTAGTGGGGAAACCACCCAGGGCCGGTTCCGTGACGGACAACAACGCTATCACCGACAAATTACTCACGCAAACGCCGAACAACATGGAGCTTCATTTTGCTGCCTCTGCGGAGTGAGCAGTTTGTGAGACGGGTATCGTCTGTGAATTACATCTTGGCGAAGAGATTGGTCTTTGAGGCTGTTCCGAAAACATACCGAGTTCAGGTCATCAGCAAGAGGATAGAGACGCGAGTCAGCAGTCGACACAATGAGCGCCGAACGTGACTGGAGACGGACCGTCGCGGCGAAGCAGCAGCAAAGGCAGTCAGACGTAGATGCCTTCATCGCCGACCAGGATCCGGCCTTGACAGAGAAAATCACGGCCATTGACGATATCGTCGTTCTATCGAAACTGTTGGCTACGGGAGAATTGAAGTGCGAAGATGTGACAAAGGCATACATTACAAGGTAGCGACTTTCACACTTGCAGATACCGCTAGATTGACTGACATTGTGACGATTTTAGAGCCATTGAAGCTCATAACAAGGTGAGTTTGCACAATCTTATCTCAGTAAGTATTTTCTACGGATATCTAACCATGGCAACAGACGAATTGGCAAGCACTCCCTCACTGAATTAGTAGCTGTATAATTATTAACTAACCTTCGAGAATACAGCCTCACGGAGGTTCTATTCTCCGAAGCCATTCAGGACGCTAAAAAGCTGGATGAGTATCTTCGAGCAAATGGAAAACTCATCGGCCCCTTCCACGGAGTCCCGGTGACGCTCAAGAACCAGTTTAACGTCAAGGGCTATGATACTACGCTTGGATACACTGTGAGGGCACTCAAGCCTGTTTCCGAAGATGCTGCGCTGGTCAAAATGCTGCGATCAATGGGTGCCGTCATCATAGCCAAGACAAACGTCCCTCAAAGTGTTATGGTATAGAATAAGCCTTCAAATTAAAGAGATAAGAAGAACATGTTTCTAACGACATACAGTGGGGAGAAACGGAAAATCCACTATATGGACTGACGACGAACCCTATGAACCCAGATTACACTCCAGGAGGTTCAACTAGCGGGGAGGGTGCGGCATTATACATGAAGGGCAGCATCTTGGGGTGGGGAACAGATATTGGCGGGAGCATTCGTATCCCAAGCCATATGATGGGTCTCTACGGCCTCAGATGCAGTGTACGTCGACGCATTCACCTCTTCCTCAGTGATACAGAAAGACAGCTAATGCGTTGCAGAACTCGAGATTGCCGCACTGGGGGTGTCTTGTCTCGACAGATGGCCAGGAACATTCGCCGTCAACTGTTGGTCCACTCGCTCGCTCTCTTTCCACCATCCACCATGCCACGAAGGAAATCATTCTCCGTGAGCCCTGGCAGAGCGACTACAATGTCTCACCTATCGCATGGCGGCAGAACATGTATGACGAATATTCTTCTAGGAAGCTGACAATTGGCCTGTTTCTTGACGATGGCATAGTCAGGCCTCATCCGCCAATCACCAGAGTATTGCAACAGGCAGCAGAAGCTCTTAGAGCCGCAGGCCATGAAGTCATTGACTGGCCACTAGATCTCCATGCCGAATCCATCGAATTGATTGACGAGTTGTTTGTTGTCGATGGCGGACAAGACATTCGGCAGGATGTAGAGGCGGGAGGAGAGCCCTTTATACCCGCTATTGAAAGCCTCGTTAACGCAGGCCCTGCCATCTCCGTGTACGAGTACTGGCAGCTCAACAAGCGCAAGGCCGCCCTACGACAAGCTCACCTCGAAAAGTGGAAATCCGTGAAGTCTCCTGCGACGGGGAGGACCGTGGACGCGATACTAATGCCGGTCATGCCTCACTCGGCAGTTCCACACCAAGCAAGCCGATACACGGGCTACACCAAGATATGGAACTTGGTCGATTATGTGGCGCTGGCTATTCCGGGAGGCAAAGTCGAGGCTGGCGATTGTGACGCGCAGTGGGATTACGCTCCAAGAAATGAGACGGATGAGTGGATGGGTAGTGTTTGGAGGGATCGTAAGGGGGAGATGGCTGAGATGGGGCTTCCGGTTGGAGTGCAGATTGTTGGAGGGAGGTTGGAAGAAGAGAAGGTGTTGGCGATAGGCAAAGTTTTGGACGACTTGTTGAGGGCGTAGAAGTAGGCGAGAGGCTTTTTGTGAGTATGATTTTAATTGCTATGAGAGCGTCCAATTGTTCAGTCTTCCTCCTTATTTTATTTTGATGGAGATGTCAGTGAAAGGTGATTTCCTTTGAAACCATGGCCTTTAGGAAGAAAGTACGCCTCTAGGGGGTTTTCATTGACAAACATCCCCATCAGATGAAAGCTGGCGGAGAGCTTAGAATGCAACAAGCCGATGCCCTGGTCCAACAGAAGTTACAAGTCTACGGAGTACTGCATCTAACCATTCTACGACTCAAGGTAGTAGCGCTGGATCCCACAGGAATGGGTCATGAGGCTACTAGAGACACTATGAGGCCACAATACGCAGCTGAAGTAACTACGGATCAATAGACTCATACTGCGTGTCTAATAATGTATGCATGTATACAAGGCAGACTAAGAATAGTCTACTCTTTGCTATCCGCACTCAGTTCGTCATGTCTCAACTCATTCAAACAACTACAATGAGAAAGATAGACACTTCGAGGCAGTTCATGTGCCTCTTTGCCAAATTTAGGCCCACAGAGAGACACCAAGGGATGGCAGTGCTCGCTTGGCCCGTGAGCTGAGGCGGGCAATCAAGGAAAGCAAACTCCGAGGTCCCGATGGAAGCCGTAGCATATGAGTAGCGTCTTGTGAGGCGATTCGTGTATGTGGAGCGATGATCCGGCCGTTGGCCACCTAGACCCAACATGGTGAATAAAGTAAAGATGCAGCGTCGCATCTGGCGCTCCCGCAATCGACTCTCATCTGCAGGAGAGCGGGCTGGGCTGTCAATGCAAAACACGTTAAGAGTGATCGGCCTTGACGCAACCGCAGGTGCCAGTGTACTGTAAAATGCTACGCAGATACGCTCCTGCAAGGCGAACTGTGGGAGATTTTGTGTAGCATCTGAGATTGCGGTGCTGGAGTTGCACGCGCCTCTCCAGACCAGTTGACCAGTCCAACCATTGCAATCCCGAGGACTAACCAAAGGCAGTGCAAAGCACAGGGCTGGTGCTGGTCAGGTTCTAGAAGCTTATGCCAAGATCCAGGTGTTGATCTCTGCTTTTGATGTGACTAAGTGTTACTACGCTGATACCACACGATTGATTGCCTCGGCGAGTTCGCGTTGACGCTTCGTCGGACAAGTGATAAGAGCCTTGGCGATATCCCCGCTCGACAAACAGACGGCGACAAAAGACGGTGTGATTTGACAAAACAAAAGAAAACCAGAAACCCTCATCAGTCCGATCCGTGCCCCGAGAGAGTTCCCACAGGTTGGTAATGGGATCAGTAAACACGCAGCTACTATCAGGTTCCCCCTTCGGAGAATATGACAGCGGAGCGTTGACGCTCAAGCAACCCAAGGAATGTATTCAACAGGGCGTGGACACGAATTATATCCGCACGAGGATGATTTGTGCCTGAATTTACTCGGGTTTCATGGCATTTGACGGCGATGCTGGTCAAGAGAGGCATTTTAAACGGTTCACTTCACGGCTACCGGCACCAAAGCATGTCATCTACAAGTGACTAGCCGATGGCGATATTTGTAGATGGAAAGGCGTAAGGGCGCGTCTGTGGCTGCGGGAGCCAAGCTAGGTACAGATTCGCTTGGCGCTATGCGAATACTTGCTTGACGAGGCTCCAAATATCAGGCTTCTGGTCTTGTCTGGGCGATTTTTTGTTGTTGTTGTTGTTTCTGATTTTTGTAAGCAACGCAACCACCGTTACACCTGGAGGCAACCGTCAGCTGCGAGATCCTTTCGCTGCGCATGTTGGCTCTTTTCAACCGCTCATTTCCATTTATGCAGAGGGACGAGCCACCGGCTGGCCCTTGACCTAAGGGCTGGGGTAAATCACGTCAAGGCCCGAAATAGGCAGGTCGAAATGCTTATCCCTGATGCCGACAAATGGGAAAATCAGAAGCCGTGGTGTGGCGGGTCCCAGCAACCTTAAGATAACCTAGAAGCACGCAGCCCACAAAAACGGACGATGCCTGACTAGTGCGGGCATTCGGAGAGAAGAGGAGAAGAGTAGAGAGAGGATTAGGGCCATCACGATTGGAGTTGTGGTGGTTGACCAGAGACGAGGTGGTTTGTATGAGCAGATAGATGGTTGAAGGTGGAAAGGTTTGTTATCTGCATCATGTTGTTTGGACAGGAGACAAAAAGTAAGGGTTCCAGGTCAAGATAAGAATAAAGATAAGGTAGCCGACATCAATGCACCTGTAAGCAGCGAGATAACACCCCGTCCGTGCTTGCTCGGCGCCCAGAATCAGGTGCCAGACTCTCGCTACGACCAGCCACTAAAGCGCCCCCGAGTTGGAGTAAAATCCGCCTCCACAGGCCCTAAAAGCCCCCAGCGCAGTGCTTATTCCTCTTAGCTCGCCCTTCTAGAACCCTTCTGCGCCATTTGCTTCGGATCAACGTGTGGCGCTTTCTAGTGTCTCGGCCGCTTATCTCTTTTGTCCTTTGTGCCCGCCACCAGAATCAACCAACAATCGACTGCCAGGCACCAGCATTTCTCACAGGCGTCTTGGCTCGCCTGATGAATGAACTAGGCTGTCTATTCATGGAGGGCGTCGGGTGTCTTATTCAAGTTCTTGTCCCGGTCCCTCGGGGTTTCATTTCATTCAGTCTACGGCTCTCCCCGCGTTTGCTGCATAGGTACTGTACGAAATCAGAATGATGCAGCAGTACAGATAGGATGAGCCACCAAGACGATCCCGAGACGACTCAGAATGAGGTCGACTACCTGAGACATTGGCTGTGTATAGCGAGGTCAGCTACAGTAATACCGTCTATTCGTATTGTTGTCGACTGAGCACATACGGTGCTGCCAACCGCCGTGGCACGAGCGGGGCCAGATAACCCGATATCTCGACTCTACGAGTACAACTGGAAGCGCTATGACCCCAGTCTCGTGGCAAAGTACGAATAACATTAGGGGTTTTCCAAGATGTCATCGGCTCACGTTCCCCTATGCGCCCATCGCTAGGCGACGGCTCGCCTGTGACAGGCTTAGGAGGCCCCGAGTGAGGCGAATAGGCAAACCTGAATTGTTCGGTCATCCGGCCTGCAAGGAAAAGAGGCTCGTACGACGAACCCTGTCGTACAGGCTGCCAGCCGTGTCAAAGTCAGCACCCAATATCGAGGTGTTTGTCATGCCAATACCCCGTACAGCCTCCATTTGCGCGTGGTTGGAGAACCAGGGCGGAAGGCACATGACATGAGTCAAGTCATGACGACGAAGAGGGAAGAACAGGTCCTAAACCAACGCTGCCAAGCATGTCTACGGAGCCGACTAGAGATTCTTGCCTGCAGATAATCAGCTCTGATGGATGTAAGTGTGATACCGTTCTCCGTAACCAGAAGAAAAAGTCAAAATACAGGGATCATGGCAACCCCACACCACCAAGACATCCATCCTCCCCAGTTGGTCCCCGATTTTCTCCAACCAAGCACCGGGTCCATCCCAAGAATACATCGACCTCCCAACATACAAACAGGTATTGCATCGCCCTGAATTAAGCTAATCCTTCGTACAACAGTTAGCTCCCTTGGCAGAGACAGACGCGCCAGCAGCAGCGGGAAAATGCCGTCACACCAGCCGCCCAAAGGCTGCATCTTCCCCAATCTCAATCTGCTAGTCCAGCCTCAGAGACCTCGCCCCGGTCCGTGCAGGCCATGAGGCCATGTCCCTTGCCTCTCTCAGCTTGCTTCTCCACCGCTGAGACCCCCGGCTCGGGCTTTTTGCTGGTTCTTGCTGGAGACCCGGTGCGGTGATAGGCTGACCATGAGGAGGAGTCGAGATACGCAGCATGCCAAGGACATGGAGAGGCCCATCTCCACGGCTTGGTGCGTGTTTAGCCTCGGGGATCCCATGTCTGTCCACCTTACCTGTACGAGTACATGCACTCGCCTCTGGACTCGCACAGGTGTACATCAGGTCTAGCCATGGCATGTGGCTGAACCCAACTGCTCAACAGGCACAAAGTCTCAGACTCCATAAAATGTACAGGCCGGGATGGGCCAACCAATCCCAGGAGCTCCAAGCTTGACAAGTAGGTGAACACTTATAACCCAGTGAGGCAGCCTCCTCCGTGAGACAACCTTCTTTGTCTACCATCTTCCCTTCCTCTTCTTACCATCTCTTCTACCCGTCATCCATCTTCGTATATCTTACGAAGTCGACAGTGGCGCGTCTCTGTTCCGTTTGAGACATCTGTCGCCTGAGTGGTGTAGACCAACCTTTTCCGTCTCCCTCCTCTCGATATAGTCCTCCGGGCATATCGCCGCCATGAGTGACGACGATGGGCTTTACGCTCATACTAGCCCCGCTGGCTACGGACACGATGTCGAGAAAAGCAGCGCCAGAATCGGAAACTACGAGAATGTTCGCATCCGTGGTCTCGAGACCTCGCCTGAGACGTCTCTGCACCGCGGTCTCAAGGCGCGCCACATTTCCATGATTGCCATTGGTGGTGCGCTCGGCACTGGTCTCATCATTGGTACCGGAAAAGCCCTCGCTCAGGCTGGTCCCGGCTCGCTGCTCATCTCGTATTGTTTCGTTGGGATTCTCGTCTACGGTGTCATGGCTTCTTTGGGAGAAATGGCTGCTTGGTTGCCTATGAGTGCTGGATTTACGGGCTATGCGACGCGATACTGCCACCCTTCTCTGGGATTTGCTCTTGGTTGGACGTAAGTTTCGAGTCGCGGTTTTCATTCAACGATATATGGGGGTTTGCTAACGGTGATTCAAGATATTGGTTCAAGTACATCATTACCACCCCGAATCAGTTGACAGCTGCCGCCTTGGTCATCCAGTATTGGTGTCCTCGAGACAAGGTCAATCCAGGTGTCTTCATTGCCATTTTCCTAGTCACCATTCTTGTTGTGGTATGTCTATTTGATCCGTCTTCTGCTATTTCTCCCACCAAATTTGGACCATATGCTAATTACCTCGTAGAACTACCTAGGCATTGAACTGTTTGGCGAACTTGAATTCTGGCTGTCCTCTTTCAAAGTCATCATCATCGTTGGTATCATCATCTTCTCCTTGTGCATTGCCTGCGGTGGCGGTCCCAACGGCGATGCCCCTGGCTTCCGATACTGGCACCACCCCGGTGCCTTTGCCGAACTATATTCAACGGGCTCTTTGGGCAAGTTCCTCGGCTTTTGGTCTGTCATGGTCAATGCCACTTTTGCGTACCTCGGAACCGAACTGGTCGGTGTCACCGCTGGCGAAGCTCAGAACCCCCGACGAAGCATTCCTAAGGGTACGTTTGACATGTCCTCTTCTCTCCTGAATAAGAACTAACGCGTATAACAACAGCCATCAAGCTCACCTTTTTCCGTATCCTCTTCTTCTACTGCCTCAGCGTCTTCCTTGTCGGCATGATTGTCCCTTACAACAGCCCCGAGCTCACCTTCGCCAACAAGCAGAGCACCGGTGCCAATGCTTCGCCCTTCGTCGTTGCCGCCACCCTCGCCGGCGTCAAGGTCCTGCCGCACATCATCAACGCCTGCATCCTGGTCTTTGTCTTTTCCGCCTCCAACTCTGACTTGTACATTGCCAGCCGAACTCTCTACGGCCTTGCCTCCGATGACGCTGCTCCCGCCATCTTCAAGCGAACCAACAAGCGTGGTGTTCCCTACCCAGCGCTTTTCCTTTGCGCAGCGATTGCCTGCTTGGCATTTATGAATGCTTCCACCGCCAGTACGGTGGTCTTTGGCTACTTTGTCAACCTCGTCACCATCTTCGGTATCTTGACTTGGATCTCCATCCTTGTCACCTACCTCTTCTTCCTCCGTGCTCGTCGCGCCCAAAATATCCCCGACAGCGCCATGCCCTATGTCGCCCCTCAGGGCTACTGGGGTACCGTCGTCTGCTTGTTCTTCACGATCCTCATCGCCTTGACCAAGAACTACGACGTCTTCGTCCACACCCCCGCCCGCAAGTTTGACTACAAGAACTTCATCACTGGATATCTTGGAATCCCTCTCTACCTCATCATGCTCTTCGGCCACATGCTCGTTACCAAGAGCAAGGGTGTCAAGGCCCACGAAGCGGACTTTTACGCTGGAAAGGAAATCATTGATGCTCAGGAGAACGAGTACCTCGAGGAGCAAGAGGCTAAGCGTGCGAACAGCCAGGGTATGCACAAGTTTTACGATCGCTACATCTCGTGGCTGTTTTAGATTCGGGGGAATAAGTACTCGGGCAGGTCGAGATGGTAGACTGGGGCCCTCATTTTATGTATTACTACGTGGTATGAACATATGAGTATAATAAAAAACTCAATGAATATGATAAGATGTATATGATTTGATCATTGTGATATTGTGCGCATTGCATCATCAGTAGCTTCAATTCCACCATACCACAAAGTTTTTCGACATAGAAAACCACACGTTATTTTGAAGCCTCAAAACATCATCATCATTCAAACGTATTCTAGAATATCTGCTATGCAAATGCGTCTCCTTACCAAACAATAACATCAAAAACAAGAGGTGGAAAGAAAACGCCGCCAAGCCACACCCCAACAGGCCGTAAATGCATACAGGAAGAATATGAATGAAAGGAGGAGGAGCTCCGGACCTTGACTAACAGCTACAGCTTCGATAAAAAAAAACTCCAAACATAACACAGGGGGTAAAGTTGTATACATGCATGATAAAAACAAAAGCCTTTTGTAGTTGGCCCATCTTCAATCGCCCCTCCACTTGGAGAAATAAAAAGGGGGTATAATCCAGAAATTTAATAACACAATCAATACAGACTTTCTCTCATAACCACTTTAACATCATATAACTCTTTTTTTTTTTGGTCATCTCTTTCTTATTTTCCTTTCATTTTCCTCTTCTTCTTAGACACCTCTGAAGAGTCTGACAATGAGGAACCACATAGCTCCGAGGAACTTGAAGCTACTCAGCGCAGCAACACTCCACAGAACAACAGCCATGTAAATGTTGGACCGCTCCGTCTGTTGTGCTTCCTGATCATCCGAATTACCAGGCGTGATCCTCTCCAGACCAGCAGAGCTCAAGACGACGGCAGCAAGCGCAAAGTTTGTAATCATCCAGATGAGCACGACACCAGTACGCACACCTCGGTAGTAGTCCATCTGCTTCTCCTGGAGCTGCGCCGGCGTGGGATCCTTCTTTTCTTCCTTAAATTTCACGCTAAACATCGCGACTTCTCGCTGGTACTGTGCGTTCAAATCACCCTCGTCGGGAAGGTCCGTTTTGCCCTCACCATCTTTGGTGTTGACGGACGGCAGCTTCTCCACCTTGTCGTCACCCTTTGTACCCCAAGACACGTCGTGGGTGTTGCAAAAGGCGTAGACGTTGAGAACATTGGTAAAGGTTGGTGTCAGAAGCATATACTGAACGAAAGAAGTAACCATGTGCCACGGGTCGAACATGAGGAGGGATGCAATGAGCCAGATACCGTAAGTTGACATGACGGAAACGATGAGCGTGTAGAAAACCTGGTTCTTAAACAGCTGGCTAATGTTGAATCCGTCTCCGTCGTTGAGATCCGCGATAATGGCCTTGACGGCGATGAAGATGGCTGCAAACATCAAGTAGCTAAAAGAAAAACACGTTAGAACAAGGACATAGAAAACAAAATAAGGGGTCTTAGCTTACATCATGATAATTGCCCAGAACCAGACCATGGCCGAATAAAGCTTACCAGACCCAGCCGGCCGATTGCCCAAAGACAAGACGAAGCAGGTGATGAGGATAACGCCATAGAGCCATTCAAACACAACGCCCAAGATTTCACCCGTCTTACCCAAAAGGGTATCCGAGCCCAAACTTGTCGTCAGAATCTTGAAAACCAGGAAGAAGTTGCCAATCGCAAACCAAGCAAAGATCATGTTGATGGTGTTGAACACAAACTCAACGAAGAATGCCATCTTTCGGAAAAAGGAATGATCGGAGCGGAAGAAGTCGTGGAAGTGAGCAATAGCATAAATAGCAGCAAAGAAGGAACCGTTGAGCCAACGACGTCGTTGGAGAACCAATTCCGTCACCGTGTCGGGCACATCAGTCTCACCAGTGGCAGACTTGACGTACTGCAGAATCCAATGGCAGTTTCGCTTGGTAACTAGCTCAAAGCAGAGAATACGATCTTCGGCCAGATACATGTTGGATTCGAAGAGACCAGCTTTACCACCACCGTGGAGCGTTTCACCCAGGAAATACTTTTCGAGCGGGCCTTGGCCGTTCTTGTCGTTCTGCAAGGCAACATATCGATAAGCTGAGAAGGCACCAGGCAACACAGAAATGAAACCAAAAGCCGATTCCAGGGGCTTGTCCAGAATATTGCTCATCTTGTACTCAAAGTTTTGTGTCGCAACGAGGGGGTTGATCAAGTTCTTTCCACCAGTACCCAACATGGCCTTGATCTCACCACAGGCACCTCCGCACATGGGCTCCAAATCAAACGCCTTCCAGAGGTGATAGATGGAGCTACCACCGGGCCTCGTACCAGCGTCAATGAGGACGCAAATGTTGGGGTCCAATACACGGCCAAACGCTTGAAAGAACCATCTGTGAGAGTTGATCTTTTTCGCGTTCTTCTCCTTGAGGCAGAAAAGTAGCTGAACAGGCTGTCGGCGGTGGACGAGTGAGACAACGTCCTTGTTAAGCTGCAAGTGTGTCTGTGTGGTGTACTCGTAAATGTGGGCAGTCACGTCTTTGTTGTTGACCTGCTGCTTGGCGATACCCTCTTGATAGACTCCGAGACCTGCCAACACGGCTCTTGTTCGGGGATTGATCTTGGCACGGCCATCGCTGACTATGCAGACGACAATCTTTTTCCAAGCGTCCTTGCCCCACGTCTTGCTGTTGGGACGGTTGCACATGTATTCGATGTTCTTGAAGACACCCACCATGGTTCGCGCAAACAAGACGTCATCCTCATTGTACATGGTGACGACAATGAAGAGTTCAGTGTGGCGTGGCTTGCTGAAGAGCTTTTGGCGCAGGGTGAAGTTTTCGTCGTAGAAGTCCTTGGGGTCACAGGTTGCGGCCGAATAGCGCATGTGTGTAAACTCGTCACGCTCGCCGTGGGGGTTTTCGCGCAGCATCACCGGCGGCACTGGACAATCAAGCACCAAGTTGCCGCGATACAGGAGCACCTGCTTTACCGTTTTCCACCTTTTGATACCGCCAGTCGGCGTGACTGGCCGGGTATCTTGATATTGATTGAGGGGAAGTTGTTCGGTATTCTGGTGGGAGAGCATCGGCCGCTGGTCGTCATAATCGTAGCCCTGCTGTTCGTATCCCTGCTGATCGTAGCCTTGCTGATCGCTATATGGGTGCTGGTCATAGCCTTGGCCGTCTTGCGGGTGTGGCTCATAGGGCGCGTTGTAATAGGCATCGTGATGGGCCTCTGGGTTTATTGAGTAATCCGCGGGGTGCTGGCTGTTGTTGTAGGACAGAGTATCGACAGAGTGCTAAAGGGATTCGGTCAGACTCGACAGCTCTCCAATTGCTTCTGGGAAATGGTTCCATCTGGTACTCACAGCGGGGTTGATGTGTAGCTGATCACTGGGACTGGCTAGCCGTCCAATATCAGGCATCTGGGGATTCTGAGGATGATGGCCATACGGATTCTCGTCAAGCTGGTATCCTTGCTGAAGCGGATGCCCAGGCGACGGAGTCCTGTACGGGTTGCCCCGGGGATCCATGTGTTGGCCGTCGTCGAAGTCGTGGTCTGCGAGTAGAGTTTGTTAGATTGCGGTGAGAGGAGAGGATTGGTCAAGCAACGCAGAGGTAGCAAAAGATTCAGGAGGAGGAAGATGGTCGGAAACGAGGCGCAACAAGGCGCGCTACGGGCCTATCTGTATGCGTACGAGTACACGAGCACGGGTAGGATGCCGCAGCGCAGGGAACGTGGGGAGAGGATAAGAGGCTAGCCCAGAAGGTCGAGCATCGCAATGATGAAGATGTCGCAACAGGGAGCAATGCGTCGTAGGGACGATGTGGGCAAAAGTGGGTGTTCGAGATTAAGCGGGCAGGGGGGGTGAAGCCAAGGGCCGTCAGAAGGGGAAACTGGAGATTGCAAGCACATACCTAGGCGATTATACGACATGGTCGGTGTGATTTGCTGGATGGGTTGAGAATGGCGAAACGGTCAATGGCGAGTGGTTGGTGGAAGAGAGTCGACGGTGATTGTGCCGCGTCGTGCCAGCAAAGTCGAGCCAAGGGCGAGCGTTCTTTGTTCCCTCCGCGTTGCCCCTGGTGGCGCTGGAATGAATGGCCGGGGAAGTGAGGCGTGCAGTTGTACGACAACTCGGATGTATTTTTGGAGTCGCCTCAGCTTCTGCTTCTAGTTACTGTAACGGCAGACAAAGCCGCCAAGTGCCGCCAACGCAAAGATTCTAGTGCTGTGCGAAGCGGGATTGCGGCGCAGCAACAGCTTTGCGTCTTCGTCTGATGATGCGGCTCGATAACAACTGCAGAGCGCGAGACAACGAGACAAAGACAACGAGACACGCAGGAGGCCTGTGCGTACCCGGAACGATTCTCGGCTAGGGCGATCAAGGACAGTTGAGTCGTCGAAGAAGCTCGCCAATGGCAGCTTTGGAGCATGCAAGGTACTGTCTGTTGGGTTTGTTTTTCTCTCGCGCGGTTTGCAGGCTATGCTGACGATCGCAACTCCGATTTGGTGTAATATCAACAGTCCACGCCTAAAATACAGTGTGTAGTGTACTCGTAGATGCGTTGTCCTCAGTGACCTTTCCCGATGCTGATCGCACACGTACAGGGGACAGACAGCCAAGTCAAAAGGGACGAGGGATGAGGAAAAAAGATCAAACGGCGGTTTCAAAGTGATAGAGTAACAGTTTCACTGAAGCTTCTCGGCGACCAGGGCCGTGGGCCAAAACTCCTCCCCCTGGCAGCCATTCGCCAGATGACCCTTGGACCAGCTGTCGGTTTCAGAGGCGCTAGCGGGGGGTTTTAGTGCTTTGTAGGGGCTGGTAGGGGCTTGGGGAGGCAGACTCCAGGGCGCTGGCGGGAATTCTACTAGCTGGCAGCACCCCACCAAGGGCTTTATTGGCCATTTTCATTGTCTTGGCGACGGGAAGCAGTGACGTCGATAAGAAGGGAAAAGACGGGCCACATGCGCAGATGGAGTAGACGAGAAGAGAAGTGAGGTTTCAGGGGGAGAGATATCTTGTACGACATGGAGCGTTGACCTGAGGTATTACAGTACTGTAGTGCAATACAATGTTTGTTATTCTATCTGCATGTATGGATTAGTATTAAAAGGCACTTTCTACCCAATCTCTCCAGGTCCCTGGCTTGGCATCCCGTCCACCAGATAAACCATACGGTGAGCGGGCATTATTAATGATCCTGCATTCATGTTCTATCCCAATGCATTGCGCGATATCGCCTCGAGCGTTGAATCCAGCCGGCGTCAGCAACAAGGTCTCTCCATCCTGGATATTGCCTCTTCCGAGAATCAACGACAACCTGCTATACGAGCAGCAACACGCCATTACAAAGAATCTCCAAAAATAAACGCAGCCCTTTGAAATGGTTGCCCACCAACTCTCTACTTTCAACGCCAAGGCACACACCTCACAAATCAACGACAGGCCTAATGAGCTCAGCCTCGCCAACTCTGTTTGCCACCCGCCAATCACCGACTCTCACAGCGGGAGAGCTGAGCTCAGCAGAGCCTCCAAGCCTCTCCCATCGCGCGGCCTCGTCGTCACAGCTGATGTGTCTAGTGGACTCGCTAGATCGGAGCCAATCTGGGGCAAGTCAATTTTGTGTTTTTTCCCCTCTCCATCCCGTTGATAACGATCTGCATCGAGATGTTACAACGGGCCACGGCTGTGGTCACGAGCTGCAAAGGGCCGACAGGTTACCTGCAGTACATTCATTCCGCCGTGATACGAGTAAAACTTCAATATGAGTGGATGAACGCCCCTCCGTGGCTTGAATCGAGAGCCATTGACTTTGGAGGCGCATTCTCAATTCGACTACACACATGTAGGCAACTGTACCCGAGATGGACGTAGCCCATGTACACGGCATACGAGCCATCAGGCACTCAATCATCCACCAACTTCTGCTTCCATCCCTCTTCAGCCTCAAATCCCGAGCCTCTAGAACTTTGTTCTTTTTCCTTCACAGCCAATGCGGGGCATCAAAAAACTGCCTCGCGGGGCATCAGCCAATGCTCAGGTACAATCACATGTGCTAAACAGCCCAACCCCATCGGAGTTCTTCCCGCCGGCAAGGGTGTCTGCAGCTAAGAGGCTCAGTTTAATCACCTTTCAACCTGCCATTGAGAGCAAGCAAATGTGACATGTGCCGAAAATGAATTTGTACAGGTAGTGTCAAGTACTCCAAGATTAAGGTAACTTGTAGTTGGCATACTGCTGTGAGTATTTGAGGAACCAAGTTCGTCAAAGGCCGTGTAGTTGGATCACCCCAACAGACACATTTGGCTATTCCACATACCAACCCTTCGATTTGAGTTGCGACAATCATGGGTCAAGAGAAAATAAGTTACATTAATAATCATATTCTCCGTGCCGTCAGCAACATCCATTGATTCCTGCGGCCAGATATCCCAAAGCCTCCTAGTCCCTCCATAGAAGGATGCGCTGGTCTTACAGTCGACGTACTCATGGGAGATGCCCGCGCACATACAAGCCATGATCAAGGACCTGTTAGTAATTGCTTAGTTTGAGTCGCCAAATGCGTTCTACCCCAGCTACGGTACGGTCCAATCTGACTGACATGCTAGTCATATGTTATCATCCGTGGTAAGCAGCAGCCGAGAGCATCAAAGATTGCCGAGGGGGCTGTGTGGCGGCTGCAGCTGGCCTAATTTTTGTCATATTTTGTCATACATTCAAGCTTATTCCAGATGCCAATCAAAGCGCCTGAGACCAAGTTACGCGTAGTGCACCGACACCAAAGTCGAATGTTTGTTAATGGGTGTCGGTGGAAATGTTGTCCAGTGTATAGTCAGTCGCTCCTACGTCGTAGATGTGACCTCTGCGTTGTATGTTACGTGTGGGAACGTAATGAAAGACGGGATCGCCCAAACGGAGATGGCAATGACGGGTACGATTATCCCCTAATCCCAGCATGAAAGACGAATACCAGTCTAGTATTCCATCCTATCCAGCTGCACCAGTCATCTGCGGAACTCCGCTCATCTCTCTCCATTTGTTTCCTCTCATATTTGCCAGAGAAGCCTCCCTCAAGACAAATCAGATATCGGTGAGTTACGCCCGAGTCTCCAAGATGGAATCCAAAATGACAAAATCCGAGGATAGGGCACAACAATAGCCCGGAACTGAGAAGAACGGCTACTTTGGCTTTGGGGCCAGGGCGGCGATCTCCAAGATGATTAAATCGCAAATTCGTTTCATTTGTCTTGTTAGAGGTCTGTATCCGAGCTCAAGAAGCGCTGCCTTGACTTGGCACATCACTTATCCTTTTCACCGAGTTGAGATGATTCAAGAAACGTTCTGCTTTGGTCATTAGAATATGCACCCGCACAGCAACAGGGCGGTAAAACGGCCTACCTCCAAGTTTCCAGCGATGTGAGAATTCTACCAAGGAATTTCTCAGCGTCCAAACATCCTCTCTCGATAAACCTTCCGCGCGAAGCTCGTCCAAGTGAGCGGCAGCACCATATAGGCAGCAGAGTCCAAGGAAGCACGGCCTACTGTTGTTGGACCAGCCGTGCGCCTGGACCCATTCGGCTTCGTCACGACATGTGTCCATGATCATGTTGTGTATGCTGTTAAATGTCAGGACTGCTCTGAGTACGGTGAAGTTGTCGATCGACATCCTATAATAATTTTGCTTGCGATACATCATGATGAGAGCACTTTGTGTTGGTTAGCATGGGCCCTTTGCAAGATAGAAGAGTATCAGCTACCGCGTCACGAACCTAAGTGCCATAGCAACCGTTTCACAGAGAGGGAATTTGCCTCCTTCGGTGGTACGGATAAAGTCGGCAATTTCATTGCATATGGCGGTTTCGACAAATTCGTACTTTTCTGCGTCGGGTCCATTCACATTCTTTAGCATGTCGCCGAGGCGGAGAACGTGCTCTGCTCGTGCCAACAGGTTGCGGATAGCGTCCCGGCTGTAAAGATCCGACTTTGATGCCTGAAAGATGCCAGAATTTGGCGGGATATGGTGCGCTTCTACCAAATATGGCAGGCACTGGTCGATGTTGGAGAGAACAATAGTCCTATAGAAAGAGTTAATATCACGTATCACGTCCCAGGCGACTATCGTCAGAGGTTATAGCCTACCTATCCAGTAAAACTATCCCACTCCAGCAGAGATCCAATTCCAAGTGATCGTAGAGGCCATGGTCCGCTCCCATCCTGGGTTCTGCTGTCATATAGCCGTCGATGCTGAGACGGCGAATTAGACCGATACATATTGTCAATGTCTCATACGCCTCTTTGGCCATACCATGGCCGCAGGCATATGCCGTCAGGATAATGCCACATTGTAGCAAAGTGCGGGCAAGGATATCTGGAGATGATTGTAGAATGACAAATAGCTGCCGTAAAGTGCGATATAAAACGTTTTGTGTCGGCTGAGGTTGGGTTTCGCAAGGACTCTGGGTGAAGGTATGCATACAAAGAAGCAACAAGGCAAATGCATCGTGGTTGCCTGTCTCATCCAAATTGAAACGTGCTGCTTCGTCGTAAACGGCTGCTCTGTCTAGAATAGGTAGCCAATAGTATGCCAGATCAAAGTATCTGATTACAACATCCGTTACGCTGATGCCGCTATGGTCAAAGATGTCTCTCACAACGTGATATAGCGTCGGCTGAGAATAGCTGCCTTGCATGTATGAGCCATGCTTTGAACAAGCTGCCCAGAGTAGATCGCGTTCGCCATGGGGAGATAGGTGGAAGCTACAAGGCCGGGAACAGGGGATTAGCATATGACTTGTGCTGCTCGATACTGGCACAAGTCCGCCAACGGCGCCGCTGTCTTTGGTAGGATAAACGCATCGAATTGCCTTCCTAACAGCCATGCTATTAGTACTCGTATGGTGCCAGTTGTCACAGACGCGAAGTCGAGGTTGGTAGATGCCTACGTGGAGCATCGAGAACATTGAGGGATGACTCTGTCGCAGCGCTGCTTTTGACGGCGGCAATTCAAGCATGCCCCTGGCGCAGACCCGGCCACATTAGCAGCAACGGCTGCTTCGAGTTGACTGCTGCTCAAAGGCAGAGCCACATGCTCAGTCATACTCGTATTGCCGCGAGTGAAATGGATCTATACCCGGATCTGACGTAGTTTGAAGACGGGGATACAGTCTAGTACTTGACGGAATGATTGAGGCCACCACTGAGAAGCTAACACACTTCACCTTGTTTGTGGAATCGAAGAGGGCGCGAGGGATAGTGCATGTATATACAATCGGCCGACCCTTGTCAATTGCCCATTTTAGTTGTCGCCGTGGATGTTGCGGGCCGGAGGGACGAGGCGAGAAAAGCTCTATAGACGGATGATTAATATGCACATCTCGGATAACGGAAAGCAGACGTCTCTCAAAGGCGGCGCCACAGTCTAGCGCAAGTTGTACTACAGTGCAGCGCGAACTGTAGCGCAAGGGCCCGGGTTCAATGTTTCGCCAGCCAATCATCCGAAATTCCGAATTGCTTCAAGCGACATGACATTTTGATACGCCTCGGTAACTACAGCTCTCTTCCATCAGCGATGCCGCCAATTGTGAAGGTGGAAACATGGGTCAGATCATCATTGAATTGCTTCTAGATCTAGGTAGGATATGCGCATTCCCTTTGTTATGGAACTGAATACATGTAAGTGAATAGTACTGCATGTGCCACGGGTAGCCTCAACTTAGCGGCCACTTGGTCTGGTCAGTTGAGCTGCCTGATATTTACATGTTTTGCAACTTCAGTGCTCTCATATACATGCAGAAGCCACTCAATATACCACTGTAATCATGTATGATCCTAGCTAAATATATATGCTTATCAATATTGAATTAAAGCTTCATGACACCCGGCTACTTTGCTCTTTATTGCGGACGCATATATGATAACTACATGTAGGTGGTACATGTTATCTTCTACTTCCAGATTATTTTCGAAGTGGTAGATATTCCACTTCTCCGTCCGGTACGCGTACATTTCTGCACTCATGCAATACGATTCGCCATCGCATGGATCTAATTGGGATTCAAACATTGTGCCAAGCACAACTTCGCTGCTGCAACTCGGCTCCATCACGACTATACGACTAGAAGCAAAACCCACATCTGCATTGCTACTGCAACATTCGCAAATACTTGTGGACAAATATGATGCGAATCCCACCATATCTGCACTGCTTATTACGTGTAGATACTCGGACTATCGCGGACCAATGCGGACCAATGCGGATAATGCACACTGTCGCATGATGACTCGTACCTGGCCCCCGAGTTTCCCCGTTTCCCATTCCATGTTACGCCGTGTAACTCCATCCCCATGCAACTGCCAGTCCCCGACGCCTAGACAGCCAGCGCTCTCGGAAATGGACGTACGAGTATATATATCGCTCGTCGAGCTGTATTAGAGCTTGAATCATATCCGTTAATCATATATTCAAACTATTCAAAACAAGATGTCTCTTACAGGAAGTTGCTTGTGTGGGGAGGTGGCTTATGCCAGCAGCAGTAAGTTGCCTTAGACACAACAACACAATATATTGTTTGTCCTATCCTCTCATCAGAATCATTCGACAGGCCCGGCGACACTCACGGCTCTCTGCCACTGCTCAGACTGCCAGAAGGTAGGCAAACACCAAAACAAAGTTCCGTGCGAATATCATGATTCATGATGAATATTTCCTAGGCGACTGGCTCAACATACACCGCGAATGCTGTAGTCCCTGAAGCGACCTTCCAGGTTACCAAAGGTGAACTCTTTTATTTATTGAGAATCATAACATTACCTCTAATTGCATGTGGTTTCAGGCGAGCCCAAGTTCTACGATACTTTCGGTGACTCTGGAAAGAAGAACAGGCATTTCTTCTGCGCCAACTGCGGATCCCCCCTCTACAACATCTTGGATGTCATGCCAGGGGACGTTATCATTAAGAGCGGCAGTTTGGACAACGGGGCAGCCGACCTGAAGAAAGTGGGGGTTGAGTTTTTCTGTGAGCAGAGGTTGAGCTTTGTCCCACCAGCAGAGGGAGCTAAACAACTTCCTCGCTTTGGTTAGACAATGAACAACGCAACAGTTTACGAACATTTGTACAGTTATGTTGTTTAATAGAAAAATAGAAATAGAGCCTTCTTAGGGATCAATCCGGCCCCCCTAAAGATAGCAACCTTTTTGATAGAAAGTTGCAGTAGCCAAAGGCGAAGTTTACCCCATATTAGTTGGATCCGTCCGACGACTAATACACAATCAAAGCAGGCGGGAATAGCCATATATTCAAATCTACACCACAATCTTCATCAGCGAGTTGAATTGGCTCATACTGGAGTGTTAGTTCCTTATCGTGGATCGAGATGGCATGATCAATGGACAGTGATGTGAAGGACGGAAGCCATTGGTCCTTGGATATATAGTTAACTAAATGACTCAACAGACGTGAATGGGCCAACAAGGAGCCTTTTATTGGCTGACTTGGGCGAATTGGTTATAAATATGTTGCCATGACTCAGCGATCAGAAGCAACCAAGCAGACTTCACCCAAATACACTATCACCATGACAGTGTTCATGTAATCAACGGCAGACTGTGTACGCCGCTTGAAGAGCAGGGGTCGGCCGACGCTATCTAGGCCTAGCTTCCGCTCAGCATCTCCCAATTTTGCCCGTGCGCTGACAGGGGTCGGCCGACGCTTGCGCATGGGGCGAGCCAATGAAGCTCTAACCTCCTGATTTCATACTCCGAAAGAGTTGTTAAAGATGATTGATTCCTCAGTATATTGGAAACGAACAAATAACTGAGCTTGAAATCGCTGCAATTCATGCTGCGTAAGCGGACTCTTTCAGACAAGTCTGACACAAAAAGCTCCACTGTCTGGACTGCTAGGCAGGGCAAACTTGAAGTTGGAAGACTCAGTCTAAATGTAGAAGAGGCAGCTAATTAATCTTCATTAATAATAGAGAAAGCCTCTTTGTCATCTCCAAACCGTTCTTGAAGTAACCCTTCAAGACTGTCGATGGCGTAAATATCCACTCGGATTTATGTTTCTAACACATCTCGCCTCTCCTGCGGATATAAATACTACTCGACGACCGCCAATACATGCCATTCCACTCCATCAGCAATATATCAAGATAACTCAAGCAGACAAAGTCACCTTACTATTCTCAAACATCTCTATACTTTATCATCCCTTACAATGTCTCTCCCTACCATTTCACACGCTTGGTCCGTCCGCGAGATCGTCAGGGACACTTTCGATGGCCTTGTTCTAGAAAAAAATGTTCCTCTTCCCAAGCTCGGAGAGAATGATGTGTTGATTCAGGTTGAAGCTGTCTCCCTTAACTACAGAGATCTGGCCATCCCAAGGGTAAGTAGACATACAGCCCCTTAGCGCCGTCTACAAGCTAACTCCTTTACAAGGGACTCTACCCATTTCCCATGAAGACGCCTGTTGTTCCTGGCTCTGACAGTGCCGGTATTGTTCTTGCTGTTGGACCCAAGGTTACCAGAGTATCAAAGGGCGACCGAGTATGCACTCTCTTCAACGAGCATCACCAAACGAGCCCGATTACTCCCGAGGCTGTTGGAAGTGGCCTCGGTGGTGCCGTGGATGGCACACTGCGCAACTACGGCGTCTTTGGCGAGCACTGTCTTGTCAAGGCCCCATCCTCTCTCAACGCTGTAGAAGCCAGCACTTTGACATGCGCTCCCCTCACTGCATGGAATGCCCTGTACGGACTGCAGTCAAAGGCTATCAAGGCCGGCGATTGGGTCTTGACGCAGGGTACTGGCGGTGTTAGTCTTGCAGCTATTCAGTTTGCCGTTGCTGCCGGCGCAACCGTCGTCTCTACAACTTCCACAAGCGACAAGGCCGACGGCTTAAAGAAGCTGGGAGCTTCCCACGTTATCAACTATAAGGAGACCCCCAACTGGGGCGAGGCTGCTCGAGCCTTGACTCCCGGAGGCTTGGGATTTGACCACATTCTCGAAATTGGCGGTGCCGCAAGTGTCGCGCAGTCACTCAAGGCCATTAAGCTGGAGGGCGTCATTACGCTCATTGGCTTCCTCACTTCGTCCGACAAGCAACCTCCTCTGATGGATGCTCTCAACCACCTCTGCATTGTCCGTGGCATCTTTGTCGGCTCTCGACAGCAGTTTGAGGAGATGAACCGAGCAATCGATTCTGCCAAGATTCGTCCTGTGGTCGACTCTAACCTCTTTTCTTTTGAGGACATCAAGAAGGCGTACCAGTACCAATGGGAGGCCAAGCACTTTGGAAAAGTTGTTATCCAGATCGGAAACTAGAATGACCACGTAGAGTCATTTTTTTAGTATTAGCATGCAATATTTAACAATATGCCACTTTTATGCTGACATATCTCACAACGATGCCTCTTCAGCCGGTGGTGATGTATGTTTGTTATAATATCTCGTAATCATGGCTTGGTGGCTGTTTTGCTTAGCTGAAAGATAGACAGCACACACGACATCAGACAATAAAGGCATAAATCTCTTATTGTATAATACTAAACCATTTTTACTGCTTCTTTTTCTGAGCCACTTGCAGTGACAATATCATGCCCAATCACTTGTTTGAGCTACTACTGACAGCTTCTGTTCCATCGGATATCGGGAACCTAGTGGAACAAGGGTCGGCCGTCCCTAGCTTATTCGTTTGACAGGCAGGGAATATCAGTTATCAAATCAGAGTACTTCGGAGTAGTCTGGAGCACCCCGAGCTTATAAGTATAAGAGCCGGTTTGATCTAAGCCTTGTAAACCCCTCTGCAGTAGTTTTGTACTTTATAAATGTTTCCAGATTGATTTACATCTACCTAGGTAGGCTGTTTGTTTCGTTGTGGGTCGGTTGATTACTGTTCACACAAATACGGCAATCTTTCCGAACAGCAAAATGTCTTGCCATCTTGGCGTATGCGACCAGAAGGGCGTGGCGTACACAAGCCAGAGTCCTCGCAATAGAAACGAATTACTATAAAGGCTCCGACTCCCGTAACCTATACATCAGATTCAACTTAATACATTGAAGTCTGATTATAAAAGTCAACAAGTCAGAGGGCAAGGCAAATAGGATGGACAAGCAGCTGGCTACCCTCGAGGATAATAGGTACTTCAATCTCAGAACCTACCATCGTCCTATTACGACTAAAAGCCCCAATGCTCAGCGGTGGTTTAATCGAGGACTCATCTGGGCGTATGGCTTCAATACCCAAGAGGCGTCCAACTGCTTCGGGAAAGTCGTCATAGCAGACCCAGACTGCGCAATGGGATACTAGGGGCTGGCGTATATCCGTGGGCCGTATTATAATAAGGCGTGGCGTCTATTTGATCCCAAAGACCTCAAGATGGCTCTTGAAGCCACTTACAGCGCGTCACGTCAAGCATTGAAGCTTATAAGAAATGCCAGTCCAGCCAAGCAAGCTCTTATCCGCGCCATTGTCGCTCGATATCCCCAGTCAACTCCGACGGACGACTACTCGATATGGAATCGTGCGTATGCTGATGCAATGGAGACTGCGTACAAGCAGTTCAGTGAAGATTTGGACATTGTCGTTCTTTATGCCGACGCTCTCATGAATCTTACTCCCTGGGCTATGTGGGATCCATACAGCGGCAAACCGGGTCCCAAGGCTCGTACACTTGATGCCTGTGCAGCTGTCTCGCGGGCGTTAACTCAAAAGGGCGCCGACAAACATCCTGGACTGCTTCACTTACATATCCATCTGATGGAAATGTCACGTACACCCGAAGTTGCCGTCCCTTCAGCCGACCTGCTGCGTGGCCTCGTGCCAGATAGTGGCCATCTAAACCACATGCCATCGCATATCGACGTTCTTATTGGAGATTACCAAAGTGCCGTTGCTGCCAACACTGCTGCTGTTAAAGCAGATGCGAAATTTGTGGAAAAGATTGGTGGCATGAATATGTATATCTTCTATCGGGCTCACGATTACCACTCCCTGATATACGCGGCTATGATGTGTGGACAAACACGAATTGCACTCGACAATTGCAATCCCTTGGAAGAAGCGATACCCGAGAAGCTGCTCGTGGTTGAATCTCCACCCATGGCAGATTGGTTGGAAGCCTTTTGTGCTGTTCGGTCTCACGTCTTGATCAGATTCGGCCGGTGGGACGATATCATCAATCTCACACTACCAACAAATCAGTCTCTTTACTGCGTTACCACAGCCACGATTCACTATGCAAAAGGTGTCGTTTACACCGCCACCGGGAAAGTAACCGAAGCTCTGAAAAACAAACGTTCTTCACAGAAGCTCTATCCCGGGTACCATGCTCACGAATGGATTACCCAAACAAGCGTGCTGACATTCTGAAAGTCGCCGTAGCAACGCTGGCGGGAGAGATTGAGTACCGCCAAGGTAACTACGAAGTAGCCTTTGAGCATTTGTGTCGATCAATTTACCTGGATGACAGACTTTTATATAGCGAGCCATGGGGCTGGATGCAGCCAGCCCGTCACGCCTATGCGGCGCTGCTGCTGGAACAAGGCCGCGTGGAGGAGACCGCTGCAGTTTATGCAGAAGATCTAGGGCTTGATGAGTATTTTACCACGTGGCCACCAGCATCCAAATGGTATCTGGGCTTTGCGTGGTTCTCACGAGTGCTTGACATTGCTGGGACGAACGGCAGAGGCCAAACTGCATGCGCTTGAGCTTCCGTTGAAGCTTGCGACATGTTTAGCCGATATTTCTGTCCAATCTTCATGTTTCTGCAGAACCAGCACCCGAAACGTTCCTGTAGAAAGTGAAAAATCATGTAACGTGAGTGGTAGCTGCCAAGTAAAGTAGACCTTGAGAGTGTTGTGAAAAGGAATCACTACAGGTAGACAGAAAAGCTTCTCTATTGAAGATTGTTACTTGTGTGGATTCAAAGTCTATCCCCGCCAGGCTTCGTGTGATTCATTTGCTGTACAAATCATCATATCATAGCGCCTGAAGTTACAACTTGGACCGCAGTGAGCTCAGCCATCCATTTGACTTGTTCACCTTGCGCGCGTAAGGATGTTTGAGACCAGGCACCATCAAGTCCAGGGTGCTGGTATTCACAAAATCTGGGTGCGCATCTCTCATCAAATCCGTCATACCACATAGGCGCATAGCGGTTTCAATTTCGTCTTTGAGAACTGCAGAAGTCCATGTCATCAGTACCATGGTAAACCCACGTCGAGAGAGAATTGGTAAAACTTACTCCATGCTACACGCTCTACTCCTTCTTGACCATACCCTAAAGAGTAGAGGAATGGCCTACCGAGTCCAACGGCAGATGCACCCAAACAAATAGCCTTGACAATATCCGAGCCTCGTCGAAACCCGCCGTCAATCAAGACTTCAAGCTGACTGAATATTTCTGGACAATTCTTCTGCAACTCCAGCAAGACAAGGATGGTCGGCGGCGCAGTGTCAACTGCACGACCACCGTGGTTACTTATCACGATACCTTGAACTCCCATTTTCGCAGCCATGATGGCGTCAGCTGCGGTTTGGATGCCCTTGACGACAATTGGCAACTCAGTGATGCTTCGCAGCCACTTCAAATCATCCCAGCTAAATGTCGGATCGATAAACGACGAGACTTGACGTGCCATGCCAGCGCCTTTATTGTCGCCAATCAAAATTTCGGGAGTTAGTCCGATTCCAGCTATCTGCAACTGCTCCTTTGACTTTACACGCTCGTCATCTTCTCGCTTGGGGATGACGGGAACGTCGACAGTCACGAGAATGGCTTTCACTTTGCCAGTAGCCTCAATTGTGCGGACAATGGCTTCAGATTTTGATCGATCTTTGTTGACGTACAGCTGGAAGAATGCCTGGTGCTTTGTCTCCTGCAGAATCTCCAAGTGGGTGTATGACGATGGCGTCGCGAAGCAATGTACAATGCCAGCCTCACCAGCGCCCCGAGCCAAAGTGAGCTCACCCTCAGCGCCGCCGGCTCGCGCAGCTCCAGTAGGCGAGATGAAGACGGGTATTTCAAGATCGCATCCAAAAAGGGTTGTCCGTGCCGTCACACTGCCTACATCGCGCAGAACTTTGGGGCGCAGCCAGATCTGCCGAAGCATGGAGCTGTTGGCGTCTCTTGTGATGTTGTCATTTGAGGCTCCCTTAATATAGGCCCATGATTTGTCCGATAGCGTCGCATGTGCCGCCTTTTCGAAATCATCCGTGTTGAAAATCTCACCAAGAGCTGGCTTCTCTCGCGGTGTAGCCGAGGCAGACTGCTTTGTGGCCTGATTGGCGGCTTTCCAGTCTTCTGTTATCGTCGATGTGTCCAACGATCCAACATGGCCTTTTGCTCCCAGAGTCTCCCTAATTAATGAAGGCGAATGTACTCTGCTGTATTCCTCTGTAGCGTCCATCCCAGAAAACTTGTGTATGACTAACAGCACATGAGTAACATGATGGATAGTTGATTTGTGAGACCGAACTTACTCTCAGGCCCTCCAGGATGCTCCGGGGCGAATTCAGTCATGTCGTACACCTCGCCATCCACGACGATCCACGCATCATCCCGCTTGTTGTGCTGGATAACTTCCTGTGTTGAGACCTTTCTTGTCATGGCGTCTTCTACTGTGAATCAGGTATAAATTATCAAATGATTTTTGTGCAAAGATGAGCGGCTCAATGCCGAATTGGTGTGCAAGTAAATGAAGACGTGTGTTGTTCTACCCTCCCCGCATTCACCATTTATACTCGAGGCAAAGGGGCCAGGGTGGGGTGGATCACCAGTATCACGTTAATACTCCGTACATGGAATGAAACAATCCGATAAATAACATTTAATCATGGGCTGCAGCAGATAGAAGAACTTCTAGCTGGCAAGTACGTGCCGACTTCGCATCTAACGCCTCGGAAAAAGGATTAGCGAGACCTGACTTGATTGCCGAATTCGGGAAATAATAGGGAATAGCGTTCCGCTGGAGATGCGATCAAGCTGCATCTGAGATATTATGTGATGACAATATTTTACACATGATTGGACAAATCAGGCATCGGCTCGGTCTATCACGGAATTCGTCTATTCGACATTCCATTTCAAGGGCACAGGTAGCAGAAGACTATCTGCATAGCATGAGAAGGCCATATCGAGATTGGCTACAGATACGCAAAACCTTCAACAGCCAGCATCATTTTGTGTAAAAAACCTCGGTCTAAAGCCGACCGACTCTTGCATCACAGCTACGCCGGGTGGATTCGTGCTAGTCGGTGAGGCTAATTTGGAGGAAGCTGGGGAAATGCCATTCAGACGCGGAGCCGTATTGTGTCGACTGCTAGTTTCCGACGGATGAATCCCTATTGCCGGCGGATGACAGGCAAACCTGAGCCTTCACGTATCAAAGGGAAACGATATGAGAAGATGTTATATCGAAACTAGGCGAGATAGAATAAACATGACCTTCATGGCACTCAGAGTGACAGATGGCATACTCGAACACCTCTGTCAACTATTTGCGCAGCTTTGGTGTGTAGTAGAACGAAGCCCAACAGAGATAATTGGCGAATTGAACAACTATAGCGAAACTTTATCTAATTACTACTCTCATACGACTGGTAAATAAATACGTTCGCTTAACATACTATTATGATATGCCATTTAATCCACTCTGTGTGCCAATTTCATATGTTAGCCAAAATCCGACTATTGCTTCAGTTGTCGTGCGAAAAGAGAGTCGATAATACCGCATCACCCTCCAATTGTAGAAGCTGTTGGGTTTATCCTAATTACCGTTTATACCTCCGATAACACTTGCACTCTGAATTCATCATTTAGGGTGAAACAGAAGACGGAGGCAGTTCATAGTCTGCCTACGGTCTTCTCTTGTTGGAGACATGGAGATTTGATATCGGATGAGTGCGTTAAAGCACGGCATGAGTTGCTGGAATAATGCAAACAACGAGATATTACAAGCAACATTTAATCTTAGATCTCTGTATTTGATATGCCTTGGCGAGATGTTTTTTTGCTGTATTCGCTGAAGTCATCATCAGCAGAGAGCTCAATATCTTCAGCCAACGAAAAGCCGCTGTGCGAGCGAGAATCTCCATTCCATGCAAGATCCTCAATACAAGGCAAAGAAACAACAATGCTCGTTTCCATAGACACAAATCCTGCAGGTGCCTTATCGGTTGGCGAAGCGATGAGTATCTGCAGCCGATAAGAAGCGCTGTAGCAGCTCTTCTCAGGAGCTTTGGCACCTGCTCAGCACTGGATAGGGGGCAGGCTGCCCCTGTGTGCCTGAGGTATTGAATTTCATCCGATCTCTCGCCTGATAAAAGAAAACAGAAATTCCAAGCCCTTCCTCCTTCTTCCCTTCCTCTTCATCTCCTTCCATTCACCCTTACCCAAGATTCACACTTTTCACTCCGCATCCTCCTGCACAGCACCTTTCAGCATCATTTCCAAGCTCCGGGATCGCCAATCGTCACGATGCATGGTCCAGATCCCGAGGAGATTGTCAAGCAAGCCCTTATGGTAAGATGAACCTGATCAGCCTTCGACCCCTTCCTGACTGTCTCGTCGCTTTTCTTCACCCGATGAACGTGATGCTTCGATGAATGAAGAAGAACTGATGTATCTAACCTTTCCAACTCTAGGCCGAGCTCGGAAGAGGCAGGCAAGATGAGCTTCCATTGAGCAATCAGTCGAAGCGACCAAGCTACCAGCCCATGCGCTCTGGAACGAGCCATATCCCGCAAGCTCGAAAAGATCAGCTTGAGAGCAAATGGGGAAGTAAGTAAACGATGCCTGATTTTCATCTGATTCCCTAACTAACATATGCATAGAAAAAATTGTCGATGAAGAAAGCCAACAAATGGAAGGGCTAGAGCTTGGCAGTAGCCGCCCTTGGGCTCAGATCACAAATCAGTACATGGCACGCCATGCAGTTGAGTCGTAAGTCCAGATACCTTGCATAGAGATTCCATGTTTCATCTTTGCTCACATCTTCTGCTAGTGCACCGCCAAGGCTTGCAATGCCAACACCCCAAATACGGCCCTTTGCCATTCCCAAGGCTCCCTCATCTACTAGATCTTCGAGAGGTGTGAGTAATGTTCTCGCGCAGGCATCGACTCATGCCTCTCATCAAAATGCGCCGCGCAATGGACTTCGAGTCAGCTCAGGCTCTAGCAGCCAGGGCCAGAATGCCGTCTCTGCGGGTAGAAATCTCGGCGAGCCGAGGCCGATATCATCTGCTCCGCAACAGACCGTGGAGCACATCCTGTCTCAAGGCGAATGCATGCTTATTGACGACAGCGATGGCTCATCCGTTTCTACAAAATTCGTAGCAAAAGTCTCTATGCAGCGAAACGAGGGACTGCTACTGCTTATGCCATCTGGCCAGCCCCAATCAGTTTACAACGTCCTCAGCCTCGGTGTTCCGGTCATTCAAGGACCTTATTGCATCATTTATGGTGCAAGGAATGAGCGCCTGCACAAGGTGAAGCTCCGAACTGTCGCTGCTGCAGAAAGTTTTCAGTATTTATTGAAAACCCTGCAACAATCTGCTCGGCAGTTTTGTGAGCCGAGACCTGCGTCTCCCAAACTTGCCCCAATTGTCGCTGCTTCAAAGGAGGAAGCAGCTAGTCCTCTCCCAACTCCCTCGAAAGCAGCTCCGAAAGCCGTTTCGAAAGCATCGGAAGATGTTCCAGAGACGGCTGATGGCGATAAAAGAGCCACTCTACAAATGTCACAATCAACCGAAGCACCATCGCACCAAGATTCCGAAAAAAGCCTTCTTAACTTGGAGGATGACGCTCAACCGCAGCCATCACTGACCATAGAGGCCGCCGCAGACCACATGCAGCGCATTGTTCACCAAATATTATCAGAGATCACTGCAACTGGAGTTAATGTCCCCGAAAAGGGTGTTGCGGAAATCGAATCGACAGCGATCGCCAATTGGATGGCCCAGGGGTTCATGGAATCCGAGGCTGAATCTGACGAATTGAAAGAGGAACTTGTTGATCTTCTCCGCCTGCTCGTCCGCATCAAAAGAAAGGTACAGTATAGGCATGGCATCAGTGTCGGAAACAACGACGTCTCTATTTCGAGCGAAACACTGCAAGATCTTCAAGAAATTGCCGAGAAGCCAAGCAAGCGCATCAAATACACCACTGCGGATATCAAGGAATTGGAGACGCATGCCGTGTCACGCCAAGATAAGATCAAAGCTTCAGGACTCCAAGAAATCCAAAAGAGGTCGCCTAAGCCGGTTGAAGTTGAATCCAAAAGGAGCTCGCCTATTCCAGATGACTCCAAAAGGAGCTCACCCATCCCAGATGACTCTAGAACGAATTCGCCTCTCGCAGATGAGCCGAAGAAGAAGATTGACCTGGGTATGGCCAAACATAGAGCTTAGGTAACCTCTAGTTCTGGTCCACAGACCCCAGTTCGCCCTTCTAATTCTGGCTTGAAGGAACCAAGCATACCCTCGCAATCTACCTCGAGAGCTGAGCTCCCAAATTCCACAGCGAATGTAACAACTGATGTCTCAAGCCCTGCCCCAGCGGCGCCAACCGAACCGTTGAACTCTGCCTCCAAGGCATCAAGTGGAGCCACGAAATCTGACTCAAAGGCTCCGGGTGGACTTGCGACGTCTCGATGGGCCACTCCAGGCGGTATGTCATGCCAGAGGGTAACAGAGATGAATAAGATTACTGATCCTGCTTTCATAGCCTGTTCAGCCCCGACCACGAAGACTGCGGCTGTGGCTGCGAAGAAAGAAGCAACAACTCCTCTTAAGCCTACAGCGCCTATCTTCATCAGCCAAAAACCTAAGCCTAGCCCAAAAGGCTTGAGCTCTTCCCGATGGGCGATGAGCGACAAGGTTGTCGCAAACAAGGGTGCCTTTGCTAGTTTCTGAGGGCCGGTGTCTGCAAAGACGTGATGGATTGGGAAAAGCTTTTTGAGGTATTATTGAGGGATTGGTAATCGTGGCTAACAGTGAGATTTTTTGGTGTGTGTGATGAATATTGAAAGGATCAAAATGGATTGCCTATCTATTTGGACCAAGGCTTAGGCACATCTCTAGGATGGTTGATAGAGATGCATTGAATGTAATGAATAGGCCCGACAAATGGGCTGTGTAGGACGATACGAGATTAACTGCATGTGTAGCCAAATATCACAGTCGTGAAGGGGGTGTTGCTGAGTGGCTGTGTTGAGAATAGGGTTGGTTTAATCGTTTTGCTTCATTTTTTGCCTACATCTTGACTGATACATGGAAAGCAGCCCTCTTGACTCCTCATCCAAGCCACCTTTGTCGCCTTCCAGATCGAGGACCTTTGATACGAGATCGACGACCTGCTGATAGCGGCGGAAGAAGTAGAGCTCTTCTGCGGCATGGATGACTTCCTGGACATGCTGCTTGTTGGAATCAGGCCCCAATGGGAGAGTAAGTGTCTGGTAAATCTGGATAATGGCACCGGTTAATCCTAGTCCTTTATCCAAGAGCCGTGTTATGAGTGTCTTACATTGCCATTCTCTACCTTGGCATGATATGTGTTTTTCACTGCCTTGAAGTCATCCTCTGACTGGCCGGTACGCTTAGACTTTTTCTCCGCCTTGTCATCTTCTGAGTCGGAGATTTGGATGTTGAAAAGGTCGTTTTCGTCTGCGTCGGACATGGTGGGCTGGACGGTGAAGATGGCGATGTCGAGGAGGTGAGGTAACAAAGGCGAGAGCCGGAAATGTGAAACTTGTGATGGCCGGGTCCACCTTTGCGGCAAACCACTTTACGGATATAAGCTTGCGCTGTCACTGCGTTTTACTTGCAGATTCAGGATTGATAATACAGTGATTGACGGAATTTGAAACGATGAAACGAGCACAGCCGCGGTGGAGAGTCTGGGGCTTAGGACGTCGCTTGGGACCTGGGGTTTGGATTAGAGTATGTAGGGTACAGTAGCCTTTGTGATATTGAAGAATTGGTGCATGTGAGATTCAAGAGAGTTGCATGGGTCCAGTCCCAGCCACAGAAGCGTTACTAATACTGGATTGCTCCGCGCTGTAACGTACAGTTCAGGGCACAAAAGGGCACCTACAGATACAGGTACAGGTACGCACGCTGGACTTTGTCATCCACGCATCCGGGCGCAAGAGTCACCGAAGCAAGCGCTGCCATTGGACGCTTCCGCAGGCCGCTGGTCCCAAGACCTGAGGAGCCCCGGAGCCGATTGGCGCCCACTGAAAGTCCCCTTTGAGGCTTTGTGCTGGTACCGAACGCCGGCAACTCTAAGAAATGGAACCATCCATTGATATCGTCCAGCGGGATGGCACTTCCAATGGCAGCAAAGCCGATTCGTGTCATCGGCACCAGCTGCTCATGTCACCGTCACCGCATGGGGACCCTGAAAAAAAGCATTGGTCCGCCGTGGCGCAGCGCAAGAGAGGACGACGACCGGACGGAGTAACTTGGTTCCCAGGCCGGGACGACAAGTTTCCAAGGTTCAGGTTGCGTTAGCGTCAGATGGAGCTCCAAGCGCCCCTGGCTTTGAAGTCCGATTGCATCGGGGACGTGATGGATATATCATCATAGCTGGCTGCACCCGTCTTTGTTTTCTCTCTCTGATTCATCTTGCTTTGTGTGTAGCATTTATTGCTCTTTAGCTACAGCTACTTATATCAACAACTCTTCTCCTTCTTCTCCTTCTACATCCCACCACAGCATCATCGAAATGGCTGACCCAACTGGCCCCCCGCCACACTCGTTTACGGGCATCCTCAAGGACATCGAGCACCAAAATCCTCCCAGGGAAAGCGACGATGTTTCGCAAGGCCATGAAGAGCATCACGCGCTGTCGGAAAAGGCGTCGTCTCACAGGCGGTCCAAGCCCGCTTCCATCGACATCGACAAGACCCAACCTCAGGACTTTGATGGCGAGCTGTCGACGAACAACGAGCTGCCATCTGCTAATGTCCAGAAGATGATTGAAGACTACATCGTGCTGGACCGCCATGGCAAGTCAAGGACGTTCAAGAGCCTGTATATGGGCAACAACAAGGCTAGACGAGTGCTCGTCATCTTTATCCGGCACTTTTTCTGCGGCGTACGTCTTTCTGCTTCTTACTGCTACTCTAGCTCTCCTTGTGACAGCACAGCTAACACCCAGCTCTAGAACTGCCAGGAATACCTCCGCACCTTGTCCGAACACATCACCCCCGATTCTCTCCTGCGACTCCCCATCAGCACCTTCATCACCGTCGTCGGATGCGGCGACCCCGCCCTGATCGACATGTATGCCAAAGAGACGGGCTGCCAGTTCCCCATATACACGGACCCGACTCGATCGCTATTCGACGCACTGGGCATGGTCAAGACGCTCAACATGGGAGACAAGCCAGCATACGCAAAGAAGAGCACATCAAGGGGAATCTTCGATAGCATCGTTCAGGGGCTGAAACAAGTGCCCAAGGGCCTGGCGCTGAAATCGGGTGACCATCGGCAGGTGGGCGGCGAGTTTCTCTACGAGCCGTTCCAGGTTTCGACGCCGGTATCAACGCCGCACGAGGAGCAACATCCCCAGTTTGGAACGTTTGAGAGGCCAGTAAACGGAAACGGAAACGGCAAGGCCAGAGAAGAGGAGGAGCGGGCTGAGGAGAAGAGGATTACGTGGTGCCACAGGATGAAGACTACGAGGGACCATGCGGAGATTCCCGAGCTGATGGAGGTGCTGGGACTGGATAGCCAGGCGCATGTGCCAGACCCAAAGGACGAAAAGAGGTGGGTAGAAGCTACGCGGCAGAGAAAGGGCACGGGTGTCACCATGGTCCCTGAGATGAAGAGGCTCAGCCAAGCGGCTCGCGAAAGTGCTGAGCACTCTCATGAACCTACGGCGGTTGAGAACAACTAAGTATTAGCAGTTGGTTAGAGCACGTTTTGGACATTTGCCTGGAATCATTTCTTTTTGGGTATTTTCTTTTCCTTGCTGATTGCACATACATCAATATTCCCCTTTCTCTTTGTGACTATTTAGTCTTCTTCTTCTTCTTCTTCTCTCTTTTTGAAGCGAGCTGCTACACATTTGCTCAGCGTACATGTTATTCTAGCCTGGTTGCTAATTGTCTTCTAAAAGAAAAGTCTGATTTTTGATCTATGTATATAAATTGCCATATTCTATTCATGGACCCAGCTTCCGTCTTCTCTACTCTGAACCAGCTCGTGAACTTGCAACCTGCAGTCTATAATCTCTTTTCCATTTACCAAATCGTTCTCCATGGCCCTTTTATCCCCTTCTTCCACAGTCTTCACAATGCCCGCTCGTACATGTCTCTCCCTCAGCCTCTTCCTCGCCACCTCAAAGTCCACCTCGACGAACCACAGCTCATCGAACAAGGCCCCGGCATCTCGCCATACGTCCTTGTCCAACGTCAGGTACAGCCCTTCCAAGACGACAATTCGATGAGTCGGCAGGACTGCAATGTCATTCTCCTTGGGATCCTTCACAGCGTGATCAAACGACGGCGCAAATATCGTTACAGAAGGCGAAATGGGTTCTCTTAGAGACTGTACGAGGACGAGATACTTGGGGGCGTCGAAAGTGAATGGGGCGCCGCGACGGGCGTGGGCGGTAGCTGGGTCGGGCATGGCGGAGAGGGCGGCGCGGGTTAGGTGGAAGCCGTCCATGGGGACGAAGGCCGCTGGGGGAGGAGACGAGGGGTCATTTTTGAGGGAGAGGGCGTTGATTTTGTCTGTGATGATGTGGGCTAGTGTTGTTTTGCCTGGGGAGTTTTGTTAGTAGGGAGGTGAGAGCGAGAGTGAGAGTGAGAGTGAGAGTGAGAGGATTGATGGGAGTTGGGGATACGTGCCTGAGCCGGGGATGCCGCCTATGCCGATTACTGTATTGAAGGAGTGTAAGTAATTGATGATTCTGGCTTTTGAAATCCGATAAGAACAGCGCAGAGGAGTCCTATATGAGCGCCCATGACGCCTTATAAGAAGAAATTGGTATATGGTTGTGTGACTGGCTTACACAGGCGTTTGTCCTGAGGTGTTTCCTGGAACCTCTTCCAGACCTTGTCCAGCAATCTCTGCACTTGAGGCTCCATGTTATCTCGTCCAACTTATCTGTCTCCCGCTTGATGTTGAAAGCTCTTCGTTTTGCTGCCTGATCGACGACTGAATGAGATCCGATGCCGCCCCGCCGATTGTGGTACTGTAGAAAAGGAAACCCCACGTCTCTCCACTGAAATTCCGCATGTACAGGTTAATTGTTAGACAAATCTTGGATGGACTTGTTATTTTTGGCGAAATGAATTATTTCCGCTTATTTACATGCAGAGAATGACACTCGTATTTTGATAACTAGGCGAATTCACATGCATTCTGAACACAGTGACAATGAAAGTATGCCAGGTTGCGGATATACACGGCTCTCTAACATTGCTAAGCTTTCAGAGGTGCGACAAAGTAAAGCATTGATGTCATCTACCCATTGTCGAATTTAAAGACATAAAAAGCTCGTCACTTCGTCATACAAAAAGGCGGTGCGAGTGACTACCGATTAGTGTACATAATTTTGTCAGCACCCATGGCGGGGTTTAGTCGCTGCAGAACCCTCTGCCAAAATTTGATCGCTTGGAAACCTCACACACGACACAACGCAAGTTGGCCAAGATGGCAGCCCAAATCCCCACTGAAGCTCTCAAGGAGCTGAAAGGTGAGAATCTACGTACTACAGCAATCTCGGTATATGCTGACCGTGTGCAAAACTCCAGTGGCCGAAGGAACCCAGCCGGCTGGCCAAGCTGGGAACTCGGCCAACGGCCATGCCGAAGACGCTCACGACGGAGAAGACTCCGAAGATGAGGCAGAAGAACCCTCCACCACCGGAGGTGCCAAGAAGAAGAAGAAGAGAAAGCCCAAGAAGAAGAAGAAGGCTCCCACCAGCCAGACCGAGCCTCCCCGGGTAATGGTCAGCCAGCTGTTCCCTAACAAGACGTTTCCCAGGGGCGAGGAGGTCGAGTACGTGAACGACAACGCCTACCGAACCACCAACGAGGAGAAGCGCCATCTCGATAACCTCAACAGCGAGTTTTTGGCCGACTACCGAGAGGCCGCTGAGGTGCACCGTCAAGTGCGACAGTATGCGCAAAAGGTGATCAAGCCCGGCCAGACCCTGACCGAAATTGCCGAGACCATTGAGGACAGCGTGCGTGCTCTTACGGGCCACGCGGGCCTGGAGGAGGGAGATGCCCACATTGCTGGTATGGGCTTCCCATGCGGTCTCAGCTTGAACCACTGTGCCGCTCACTACACTCCCAATGCGGGCAACAAGATGGTGCTTCAGCAGAACGACGTCATGAAGGTGGACTTTGGAGTTCACGTCAACGGAAAGATTGTCGACTCTGCATTCACCATGGCATTCGAGCCCAAGTACGACCCCTTGCTGGCAGCAGTCAGGGCCGCCACCAATGCTGGTGTGCGCGAAGCAGGCATTGACGCTCGCGTGGGCGAGATTGGTGGTGTTATCCAGGAGGTCATGGAGAGCTACGAGGTCGAGATTGACGGCACGACGTACCCCGTCAAGAGTATCCGCAACCTGACGGGACACACCATCCTGCCGTACAGCATTCACGGCACAAAGGCCGTCCCCATTGTGAAGAGTAACGATCAGACCAAGATGGAGGAGGGCGACGTGTTTGCCATTGAGACATTTGGCAGCACGGGTAACGGATACGTGCGTGACGACGGCGAGGTGTCGCACTATGCAAAGGTTGGCGATGTGCAGCACGTCGACCTCCGCCTCAGCTCGGCCAAGGCGCTCCTGAATGTGATTAACAAGAACTTTGGAACGCTGCCCTTCTGCCGACGATACCTCGACCGCCTTGGCCAGGAGAAGTACCTATTGGGTGTAAGTGGTGGTACCCGTTACTGGGGGATATTCTTTTTTTCTTCTTCTCGTTGATTCCTTGATGCTGACGTTTGTTTGCTCGCTTATAGCTCAACAGCCTGGTGCAAAACGACATTGTCGAGGCGTACCCGCCCTTGTGTGATAAGAAGGGCTCGTACACCGCTCAGTATGAGCACGTAAGTTGTCCTTATTCTGACGTTGGATCATGCAGGACACTAACACACTGTCTGCAGACTATCCTTATCCGACCCACCGTGAAGGAGGTCATCAGCCGCGGAGAAGACTACTAGAGTCAAGATGGATTCTGGAATACGACATTCTTGATAGTCAGCCCAGGGGGACAAGAGATAAGTCACGGTAGAAGTGGTTGTAGTGGTAGCAGCGGTATTACTTGATGTGCTACTGTTGCTGCTACTGTTGCTGCTGCTACGTGTTGAAGGACCTTAGATAAGGTACCTATCTGGTACTAAGCTACCTACAGTATGGATATAGTACAGTCGTAGAGATATAAGAAAAAAGAAACAAAGAATAAGTCAAAGATATTGCGACATGACTGGATGCTATGGCTTATTCAGCTTCAATACTGCAAGTAGATATTCAATGGCGGTTGTCGGTTGCTATCTGCGGGGTGCAATAGAAGAACCCGAGGATGCGGCTGAGTAGGGCAAGGCCATGCTTCTCCGCATCAGATCGAAGCGGCCTTCCCCGGGATCGTGGGATGCCCATAAGGCTTAAACAAAGGAAAATCCATGGATAATCAATCGAACACCAAGAATCCAAAAAGTTGGCATGTTTCCATAATTGTGATCCAATGAGCGGCCCTCGATGACGATCGTCGCCGGCGTCGCCACCGCCTTGTTGCGGTACTGCCGTTTGCTCGCCACAAGAAATTGTTCTGCCAAGTTCTGCCTTTATCGAGCCGAGAGCCCAGTTGCCCAGCTTGCGCAGGACCGACCGCCATCACCGGACCGTAGCTGCCCTTCTTTATTGCCCCTCCCATGCATACCGTATTTTTGCTTTGTTCTTGCCCTTTCTTGCCGATTCCCGCACCGCCGAAGTCCAATCAGATCCACTTCCGTCTTCCACCGTCCCGAGGATTTCTCGCTCGGCTGCAGCGGGCCTAACCTGATGCGTGCTAGATGCTCCCCTTTGCGGAATAGTCTCCTCGATAGCCAAGATGACTAAGTCCGTGGGAAGTGGAAGAAGGGAGCCTCAGTGCAAAAAAAAACCTTTTTCCGGCGAGGTCGCTTGCTCCGATGCCGAAGCTCCTCTTCTAAGCCCGTTCACATGCGAAGCTGCTCCTGAGGAAAAAACCCGCACGAACCCTCACGGCTGACTAGATTTTTTTTTTCTCTTAACCCCGGCCTCCATATAATTGCGAATTCCCGCCCCCGGATCGTTTCGTTTCTTGATCATTTGCAAGAGTCATACTGTACAACGAAGATCCTGATCCCTTTTTTTTTATTTTAATAGACGGCAGCGTTCTTTCATTTACTCCACTGGACCACACCTCGATCGGACATCGCTGAGACGAGTCACAGCGTCAGGCACGCACGCGGTTGATCACTGCCCTAGCCTAGATAACATTGACGACATTGATTGGTTTTATCTTTGCCATCCGCGACCCGCCACCTGCATCGGAGCTTTTTCTTGATATAAACCAACAAACACCCTTTTCCTCTCCTTTTCTCCCCCTTCGCTCATTTGCTTTCCCATATACACCGACACACGAAACAAAGCAATGAAGGTCTTTTCAAACCAAGTCACCTACGACTACTCGTGGGACGAAGTGTCAACGGCCAACTGGCGCAAGTACGGGCCATGGAACAACAAGTCTGAGCACGTCATCGCCGTCGACACGCTCTCGCGACGAGTCGACCCCGAGACCGGCGTCCTGCGCACCGAGCGCCTCATCACATGCAAGCAGGCCGCCCCCGACTGGATCAAGTCGCTGCTGGGCGGCAACATGGAGGAGAGCTTCGTCTACGAGGCCAGCTACGTCGACCCGCAGAGCAAGACGGTCACAATGGTCAGCCAGAACCTGACGTGGAGCAACCTGGTCCGCGTGCAAGAGGAGGTTGTCTACAAGCCCCTGAGCGACCACCAGACGCAGTTCATCCAGAGCGCCCGCATCACCGCCCTGTGCGGCGGCTGGCAGCGCATCAAGAACGGCATCGAGGACTCGCTGTGCACGCGCTTCAAGGAGAACGCCGTCAAGGGCCGCGAGGGCTTTGAGCGGGTTCTCGAGATGAGCCGCATCGTCTTTGCTGAAGAGAAGGAGAGGCTACAGCAGCAGCTCATGTAAATTGCATGAGCTTCATCCTGCTCCACAATGCCTCCAACATGGCAAACCCAAACAAACAACAAAACAACAACCCATCTCCACTATAACGACCAAACTTGTGTTTTTATCATTCTCTCTCCTTTGTTTGGGAAAGACACGGCGGCGGCATACATTTCTCTTTTTCTCTCGGTCTATTTTTCTGGCGCGGCGTCACGGTTACACAAAAATTGGGAAGAGGCACGAACAAAGAAACGAAAAGAGAGGGGGCCATCACGGCGAGACAAAAAAAGAAGACGAGGAAGAAAGGGATGGCCAGGGTTAATTCGGCATTTTATTCTGTGTTCTGTTTTTTCATATATCCTCTACACTATCCTTGCTTTTTGGAGTGGAGGAGATACCACGATTTTTTTTTCTGCTTTAGACAAAAATGGGGGAACGGCTACATCATTTGTTTTCTGAGAACTGAAACCAAAGACACAGAGGATGTCCGCGCAGCATTAACTGTTTTTACGCTCATGAAATCAGCGTGCGGGCGATGATAGATTTTTGTTTTTCTCCTTATTGTTTTTGTCTTTTTTATAGAGACTAGAACATGTATATTTAGAAGGGGCGGCTTAAGGGCTGCAAATCTCCTTTTTTTTTGTTAGACGGCAATTCAACACTAGATGCCATGGCAAAAGATATTACTTCTACTTCCTGGGAACGTGATTGTGATTACACGTAGTTTGGACATTGTGTTTAGATGGAGTGACGTCGTTGTTATGACGTATTGAGGTTTTGTAGACCCTTGTGAGTTGATATCTCGGGAGACAAGATGGGAGGAAACTCCTGGCCAGCAATGCGGTCAAGCTGTGCCATTTACTACTGCCCCTTCACAGCATTTTGAACCTCCCTCGAGACATTGTATATCTCTAGCCTGTTTGTAGGTGCAGGTGTAAATACACTCGTGATTTGCCATTGAGAAAGCATCTCATTGACTTCAGTCTGGTTTTTGCGATCATAGTAGCTATCCTCCAACGCAGCAAGTTTCGACTGTAAAATATGCACAGGGGCCACCATGAGGACTGCAAATAATGCTGTATTAATCCCGCCGCGTGCCGACCAGCACGCAACACGTGTAATTCGGTAAAAAATGGCGCGCCGAATCTCGAATTCAGTCACATAATCATCAACGGGCTGTGTGTTGAGTCTGTCCCATACTAGATCATGGATGCTGTAAGGTGCTTTCTTGGCTAGGTCGATGAGAAATCCGAGTGAGTAGCTGTCGTGCAGCTTCTGCAGCCCCTGCACTTGGTCATCGTTAAGACTCGTCAACTCACGAAGCTTCCAAAGCTTCTCCAACTGGGTCTCATCGAGATTCGACATCAGCTCAATTATTTTATCCTTAGGCGGCGGGGAATCCATGATGGCTCTTTAAACTCGGGATTTTCGTCGGCAGGATTGAGATCAAAAAATGCTGGAAGAAGACTGAGGCGTAGATTAGCCCGGGGGAGGAATAGTTTATATAGGCGCGATAGAAGAAAAAAAAAGCTTGCAAAATTGAACCTTTGCAAGTGGCGTCTCGTGATTGAAAGCTTGGGGTTTGGTCAAAGTCAACGGGAGATGTGGCTTGCCGTGAGCTGTTGTGACTAGAAGATGCAGGCTACCTTGGTGATAGCGCCAGATACCAGAGAGATATGGCTATAATAGCAGATACTGGAGGAACATGGAGATATCAAGAGATGCTAGAGAAATATAGAAATAGGGATAGATACTACCTACTAAGGTACAGGAATATAGAGACATTAACTTACTAGAAGAAAAAGGTAGTGGTAGTGTCAGAGAGTGGCTACCTGTAGCATTATAGAATGTCAATATTATAGCAAAGATGATAAGTGGCCTATAAACGAAAGCAAAACAAATGGGTTGTATTGTCAATAAACGGTGTTTTCGGGGTGTTTTCGGATACTATCCCGCCACCCCAGCGACCTCATAGAGTTCAATCATCAACAGGATATAGAGGCAATGTCTTTTATTACGTACCGCTGTTGAAGTACCTTTTAGTCCATATGAACAGATGTAAGTCTATGTGTAGCTTGTATAAATATGCACTTGGTAGAACGGCGCATGAACGGACTGATTCGTAAGGATTCGTTTTGCTCAGGGGCTTCAAGTTCTGCAGGTTCTACCTTTAGTGGTAGCGATGATGGAATCAACTATTATTGGCGTCCTCTCTGCACGGAGTATATGAGTCCTGTCATGGCGTTCTGAGGTAGTGTACCTCATGTTTCTTGTCCAATCAGTCAAAAAAGACGCGTATCCACAGGCGTGCTCGCCTTCACAGCATTTTTAACCTCACCCGAGGGCTTCATCTGACTCCCCGCCCTACTGCACGTCATCCCGAACTCGGCCAATAACTTATTTCACAGCATCTTTAGTCTCCCAGAACACGTTGCAAGTATTGTTATTATTACCACTCTGTTGCCAATTCACAGCATTCTAAGCCCTCTCGAGGCTCCATCTTTAGCCTAGTTGTATGGGGTTTTCTGTCGGCACCCAGTGGACAAGGCCTCGGGAGAAGTTAAAAATGCTGTGAAGGCGGAGTAGGTTACAAGGGGGGAAAAGCACGTGGGAAACACAACTGCAGGGGGACTTAGTTTTGATATGAAGATCTTACGGTCGAAGCGAATCAACTTCTCCTATTGGTCTGGAGTACTGGCATACCCCCTAGGTAGACACTCCGTATAAAATGGTATGGAAATACAAACAACTATCTCCAACTACATCTTCTCTCATCTAGCCGTCTCTTACACGCATGACAGTTTCAGTAATTTGTCAAACAATGGCGTGCCCAATCCCGTCACTGGATCCCATCCAGGTACGGCGCTCCAGCCTGCATTGGGAATCGCAGGCGATTCAGCACCTGACATGCTGATGCCGTCACAGCCCAATGACTTGGACTCGGTAATGCTATCACTCTCGGGTTAGCATACTCCAAAGTATTGTGAACAAGTTGAAAGGAGGTCCAGATCCGACGTACTCTGTAAATGCATCATTGCCAATACTGTAGATCCAAGGGTTCAAGAATCCCATAGAAGGCAGCCCTTCCCCGTGTCGATGATCATTGAGCAGGGCGATGAGAGCTGCAAATGCTGGTGCAGACACACTGTATGCCATGTCAGTCAACCCAAGCGCGTAGCGTATAAAAGAGAGAGAGAGAAACATACCTTGTTCCGGTGAATGCGCTCTCATTTCCATGACTCCAAGATTGGAAGTTTACCCCCTGGGCCGCCACATCTGGAAACCCTCTTCCAGTAGGGTTGTAGTAGTCCTTCCACTCCTCTCCATGCAACTCGAGGTATTTCCCAACAGTCTCATCCTGCCATTTCGGGCGATCGAAATAATCGGAAAAGCCACCCGACGAGAAATTAGCTGCTATTTCGGGGCTGATCTCGAAAGTGCCTCCTACACTCGTCACATAGGGGCACGTTGCAGGAAACGACGGCATAAACTTTGGCTTTTTCGTGCCATCGTTCGATTGGCATGACAGACCGGGGCCGATGTCGCCAGAAGATACGACAATGGAGACGCCACGAGTACCAAGCTGACCAAAAATGTCACACACTTGCTGGGCGTACGCCTTGGGGAACAGCTGCTCGTTGGCGCCGTAAGAGATGGAGACCACACTAGGTAGCTGGTCGTCATCGAGATCTAGGAGGTGGCGGGCGAATTCGAGATATGGCTCGAGCGATTCGCTCTTTGTATCATTCAGGCTGTGGTTGTATTTGTCAGTGCCTCCCTTTGAGGTGGAAGTGGGCAGTCATGAAAGGATGCAAAACTTACTCCAGGTCCGGAACAATGTCGTGGTTATCACCACCAGTTGCGTAAAAGCGTACTGGTATGTTGTATCCCAGCGAGATAGCGTACTCCATGTCCGCGTTTGCCTCCCCTTGCGAGGTATCGTTTCCCTGATGGTTTAACCCTCCGTTGACAGATTCGACGGAGAAGCTGGCGTTGGCTGCATAGGGTGCATAGTCGTTGAGAAATTTGGTGATTTGATCAAACTGAGCCGATTGCTAATATCGACATGTTAGTCTCTCTATTATAACATGGTAGAGTGTTCAAGATGATATGACTTACTCCTACGAAACCGACTATGCCAAAGAGGCTGCTTGTCTCAGGCTGCGCACGATAATCACCGACATGATACAATTCTCTCAAGCAGCCGGGGGTGATTGTCGAATTGCATTCCTTCAAATCAACAGGAATCTCCGTCTGGTTCTGCTTGGGGTCCGGGCTTGCCACAGGTAAATTGTCGATGGGATATGTCGCTGATACAGGTATCGGAGCATACTGGATGGTCGTGACATGGGTCCCAACCTCCTCTGGCAGAGAAGAAACCGGTATTGTCTGTGAACCCAGAGTCGAGTTGTAGCCGGAGCCCAGCAGAGATTGAGCCTGTTCAACCTTGATCTCGACATGGATGAATTGTCCATCGCTCTCAATATCAGCAGCAGCAATACCAGCTTTTAGCAGCCATCCCTTGACGGTATCCGTTGAGACTTGCCGAGGACGGAGCAGAGCTTTGGCTTCTTCTTGGCTGAGGTACTTCCCGTATTGCTTGCTTGAGGGGTCAGAGACTTGCTGGAGAGTTTTCTCGAGGAGTTCGCGGCCGTCTGGTTGCAAAGCAATGGCAACTTTGGCAAACACTGCTTTCTGGACCTCGTCTCGAGTCACGAGTGCTGGTTCTGCCGTTGGGTGTGAAGTGACCACGGTACCAATACCGAGGAAGAGCAAAAGTGCCCTCATCTTGAGTGCTGTCATTGAGATTCAGTTCAAGGAGGCTTAGACGTTTGAAGACGTCGTTCCCTGGGGAGAAGAGTGTTTTCTAATTGGAAGTGAGAATGATGTTGTAAATATAATATAACACTGGACAACTAGGCTAGAGGCCAAGTTATTATACTACCTGTACATCTATACTGTAACTTGAAGTCATAATGGAACACCCCTCTGTAAACACCGACACAATAGAAGGCGAAATAGGTGTCGCATGTTACCTTGCTTTACAGTAGTAGTATAATAGATGGATTAATTGCAGTACTACACTTGAAGTTTTACCATATTCAATTCCCCCATTTAGCACCTCTTGGCAGCCTGCCAGTCTATGGCACGGTGCCGGCAGGGGCCCGAGAGTTCGGAACGGGCCACCCCAAGGCACGGTACGAGACCTCAATAGGTTTCACTATGGTAGGTAAATAAGGATTATAATACCTATTCAGTTTGACAAACAACTCTACAATAAGGAAACAGTACTCAAAGACGCGCCTGGGCCATCGGTTTAATATGCCCCCACGACGCCTCGGTGATGACGATTAATACGCCTTACTGATCCGAGAGATTGCGTGCTGCAATAGAAAGTTGGAGAGCCATGGCTATAAGGGTAGGAGGACTTTAATTCACCCAGCTGGAAAAAAAGGATGGGAGGAAAGTGACAGCGTGGAAAGCATTCAGGAGGGCATTAGTGTTACAGTGAAAACCGAAATACATATGTAAGTGTCCCGGTTCATTACCTAGAATCTCTGTCCTCATGGACCTGGTTGTGGCTAGTACAGTGCGAGTGGAAATAACCTCCATACCATTTATACCATATATTTCGAAATGGCTTTTCAATTAAACCAATGGTCTTCCAGTTTTGAGCTCAGCCCATTACTCGACACCATACGCTACCTAATTGGATACTGTCTAGTTGTACATAGATATAACGGAAAAGATGTTTATTTAGAACTGCAGCTTTGGCGACCGGCTAACATATAAAAGCAGACGAAGAAATGAGAATGATCATATATAAGAACGTTGGCTAATTACATGTAGTGAGGTTAATACCGACTATCATGGGTACTTTTACTCCTCACTACAGGTAGTAGGCCTTGTACTAAGGCTTAACTGCTTGAAGCGCTCGCGGCCAGGGAAACACAACTTTGGTGCGTGGGTACCCGTCGAAGAAGCACATGCCGAGCAGGGCCCTGCGGACACGGAGGCGTGGGACACCGGTGCCGTCGAGGGCCTCCTCGCGGCTAACCTCAAGCGAGACGTGGCGGTCGATGTCGTTGGCTTCGTAAGTCTCTGAGCCCGGATCGCGGAACCATGCCGAGGTGAAGACGAACGCCGGCGGTGGATGCGTCTCGTCCTCGTCTTCATCAGGCCACACAAAGACTGCGCTGTAGGGCGACCGCCTCGTCGGGCACCATATGCTGCCTAACCTCAGTTTTCGGCACGCCTTAATCGCTGCTGCTAATTCAGCGGCCATGCAGTGGAGATAATACTCAGTAAAGGAGGTATAGACCGTCTTAACGTTAGATATGGCGTCGGTGGCAAGATATTCGTCCATCTGGCCAGCGAGAGGGTAGTGTTTAAGTTCTTTTAAGTGGTAAACCAGCTGGAGTAGGCGCCTCCGCTGGTTCGGTTTTAGTCGACCGCTCGGGTTGTTGATCCAGGGCAGCTTCTTCGGAAACACGGAGGTGTCAATAACACGGCTTAATTTCCACAAGTGCCCCTTTGTCAAGATACCACCCACTGTTAGCTTCACGTCGGTCAGTCGGCAGCCCTTGTTGAATGATAGCCGCCTGGGGTCGTCTTCTGGCGCGCTGAATGCTCCAAACAGCTTTCTTTTAAGAAACCCCGATGTCGTTAGCGGGGCCACCAGCTCTAGGCTGCTGTCGTCGTTATTGTCGAGAATCTCGCCATTGAGTAAACACATGGCCAGCATCGACAAACTTAGGCTATGACGCTGCTTGCTGAGAGCTTCACAATCCAACCGCACCGGGTACTGACAGCAATTTGCAAGAATAGCAAGCCGGTCCCACGGCTTTGACAACCCACGCGCCTCGATGTCAGTGACTACTGCCGGTGTCATTGTGCTCGACTCGTGCAGCACCGCTGTATACCTCGTAGCCGCTCGAAGCACGTTGTCGATCCGGCGGACGTCATCCGGCGACAGTTCTACCCCTGCACCGCGGAGCGCCAGGCACAGGCGCGTCGCCTCTGTGGAGAAGGCGACGGACCACACGCACAACTCGCCCGGTATCTCACCAAATATCTCATGGCGTAGCTTTTGTTGCTCTAGTGATTGATCATGGCGGATCAGCAGCTGCATTCGGTCTCCGCCGTGATAGTTCTCCTGGTAAGTCCAGGCACGGCTCCACCAAATGTCCCGGGTGATCTCGCCAAGTAGCCACAAGGCCTTCCTCGCTTTGCGGACGGTAGTCGGTCGCGGGAGCCGAAAGTTACAGTCGCCGTCGACGAGACGCCCCGTGAGGATGTCTGTCAGGAGGTCCAGCTCGAATTCCGTTTGCAGGGGCCGGGCTAATAGCGCAACGGGGTGCTTGCTGAGCCGGTAGACGAGGTCCATAGCTTGTAGAGCATCACGCTTCTGAGTGCAACGGCGGTGGCTGGTGCAAGCGGCAACATCGTCGCACGTGTCTTGGTAGATGCATTCGGCGTCGATCCAGAGGAACTGAACTTTGGCGTAGCGCATGTAGCTGAGGACGCGATCAAAAATGCAATTTCGAACTGCCGAAAGTTTGAGACGGTTGACATCCCAGCCCTCAACGCGGTACAGCCCATTGCAAGGATCTTCGTACTCTGAAGGCTCCCAGGTATATGATAGCGCGACATATTGTTGCTCGTAAAAGGCGTTGATAGACGTGCGGCGCAGCTCCCTGCCTTGCGGCCGGAGACACTGGAGGCGGCTGACGAAGGGACGGAACTTGGTGTGTCTTTGTTGATTTTGCTCGCTGCCTATATCGACGAGCTGCGAGATGATAGATGCTCCGTGGCCTAGGCTGAGTTCGTGAAGTGACTGGATCTTATCGTCGTCATCATTCATTGCGCTACCTTGATGAATAAGGGTGAACTATGAGATGGCGGAGTCTGGGAGTATGTGGGCGGAGGAAGCTCATGGATGGCTTATGGCTAGATTTTCGAGGCTCTGTGGGCGCATACCTTGACGCAATCCGGCGGGTTACATGCATCGTTAGCTGACGACTCATCCAGCCTTGTGGCTGCCTACATGTAGGTAATAGAAACAACTTGAAGGTCACAGTCACCACTATGTACCACGAAATCCATTTCTGAAGGATGTCAGGTCCAGTTGAAAAGTGTGCACTATAACAAATCCCGGACACTTGTTTTGATACTAGGTATCTACTAGGTACTGTAGGCCTATGTACTAGACGCAATGATACTGTACATACTCGTACAGCAGGGTTGGCATAGCCGGTTTTGGCTTTGTTGGTTGATGTCCAAAACCACCTACGAAACGAGCGCCTGTTTAAGTCAAAGGTTTAGTGTAGTGGTAGCCCTAAGCGACTATAAGAGTTAACCACGACTATCGCGACTACCATGGTTGCTGGAAGGATGTGGATGTTACCAGCTTCTGCAGAGAGGGCCGCCAGTCTGTTTACATACATTCACCTGGGCGTTCTTGTAGCCTCCTCAAGTGCTCCATCTCTCAGCCTGCAGTGCGCTCGTATTCAAACACTTCTCAATACATACTCTCTCTCTGAAGCACGCAAGATACTCTGTGGGATCTGTCTCGGCCAGTGCAAAGGCCCCTCGCACCAGACTTTCGCAGTACGCTTCTTCTTCATCTGCGCTGCTACTGTAAAATTCGCCGTGTGAATGCGGTTTACACTACAATAGTCTTTCTGCAGAGCGAGATGTTCCATTTGCAACTGAGGGAGCTGCTCTTCTGTCCGTCCCTTGGGAGGTTGTTCAACCACCACCATCGGGTTTTCGTGGCGTCGTCTGGGCATGTTCGAGAGTTTCGCCGTCGGGTTTGCTATTGTACTGCTAGGCAATTGGAACAGTAATGCGGCTCTAAAACTGTGTTCAGTTCAAATGACATATTGCAAGATTCACTGTTTGCATCCATAGAACTTGTTGAATTTGCTTAGTAACATCTTATATACTGCTCTGTACGAAGATGCCATCTCGCACATCCAAGATACAAAGAGCAACACACCCTGTCCCTGCCCCTCTGGTTCACCAAACCAATTCATCCCACTTGAGATCAGCATACACTTCATTTTCTGATTAATCAACATGGCGTACAAAGCAGTGGAACTCTCCACTCGGCTTCTCTTGGGCGCGCCTTTCGACGGCCCGCGCGATCATATAATCATGCTGATTCAGCCAACTTACATGATCACTACCTAATTGAGGTAATATCATGACCTATATACGGAATATATAAATGTGTAATAGAGGCCCTTTCCGGCATTATATATAAATCAAGCCTACTTGGGCTACAACACTCGAAATCTGAAGCCACATACAGTATACTCGGGGCCTGTAATCATGGATCACTCCAGCTTACACGAGTTCATCATCTCCTCTTTTCTCAAGAACCAGCGTGCTCCCACCGTCAGCGACATCGCCACCCGCTTCGAAAGCGATGTGGCTACGACGAGACAAGGCCTTCAAGCCCTAGCAGAATACCATGGAGTTGTCTTACACCCCAAATCCGACGAGGTGTGGGTTTGCCATCCCTTCTCGGCGGCACCCACAACCTGCATTGTGTCTTCAGGGGATCGCAAGTGGTGGGGGAACTGCGCCTGGTGCTCATTCGGCGTGATGCATCTCGCAGGCGGAACATCGACCTTTACGACACGGACTGGCGCCATCGGCGACGAAGTGACAATCACGGCTCGGGACGGACAGTTGGTGGACACGGATGATTTCGTGATTCACTTTCCAGTTCCCATGACCAAGGTCTGGGACAATGTTATCTACACCTGCTCGGTCCAGCTGCTGTTTCGCAACGAAGCCGAGGTGGACGAATGGTGTGCTACAAGAGGGATTGCAAAGGGAGACGTGCGTCCGATCAAGCAGGTTTGGGACTTTGCGAGGGAGTGGTACGGCCGCCATGCCGACGCAGACTGGAAGAAGTGGACTGTGCGGGACGCCATCGAGATTTTTGGCCGTCACAAACTGACTGGTCCAACGTGGGATATCGGAGACGAGGTAGGGCGATTTTGAGCTCCCTTGATTCATGGCAATATGAATGCAGCTCACCGTTTGCCATACAGTAGCGACTGAAATGAGTGTCCGCTTTTGTCTATGTAAAGTTTCTCTCCGCACAGGCCACTTTGCGAACCAGTGGCTGGTACAGTGCGTACTTTCTCTCATCATCAAGTACTGTTTTATGGCGGCCCTGAGAGTTCAGTCCGTTTTTCCAATGGGCGGGTTAGTTTCGTAAATCATACCCTTGAATTATGTTACGGTATATAATGCAGCAGATTACAGAGTTATCAATACCTTATAGTAATGAATTGTACTGGCATAAACAGGCTAATCTTGTCACAACTTAGATAGCGATAAACTAATTACATATGCTCATGCCTTAAAAGTACTTAAATTAAATAATTAATTCTTATGTTTGAAGTTTATAGGGTCTATGTACCTTTACAGTTAGGTAAAAGGGAGCCTTAGTGATTGAGTATATCTAGCAGCCTGTTTTAGGGTTGCTTTGACTTAAACAGTAACATTTATTTAAACAGCTTATAACAAGATATATCTGCATCTTTTATATCTCCTTTAGGTAGTATGAGTATAGATATGCGTTTATGGACTATTCCATGCTCTGAATTCTCTATATCCAGAATAAGTAGCTCGGTTGACGTCTAGAATCTTGCCCAAGTATTAGTCTTACATTAATGGATCACACCGAGTTGAGTTACTACAAGAATCTGTATTGGAAATTACGTGAATATCATCCACCAAGTCTAAAGTATATCATCATTATACCCGACAAACCCCCAACTTCTCATCTGCAAGAGTAGTCAACAGAACGGACGGGGCAACTCTTTCACACGCCTCTGAGTCCATAACGTACTTGTATACTGCCCTCTTGAGATTGACTTTGCCTGCCCGTGGTTGTGGATGAGTCATACCCTTCTGGTCATCAAAATCAACAGGGCGGGTGATTTCTAGGTCCTTGAGAGCATTTTCATAAACATCCGTTTTGATGACACGATATAACTGAAGCTCCTGAATCTCGAGGACAAAGGAACGCCGAATGAAACCCAAGAAGCGAACTTGGGCATACGAATCAACATTTACTACCCCAGAAAGTTCTTTTGCTGTAGATAAATAGCGGCTTGAGGCTCCACTCTGAGAAGTCGTCGAATCAATGTACTCGTCAACAAGAAATTTGAGGTTCACCTCAAGAAAGATAAACACTGAGTAATCATCATCGTCAACAAAGCTCGGCGGCAGTGGCGTGTTTGGGGAGACAAGACTGCTAATTCTCTCGTTTAAATTTGATCGAAGGTTGAAAAGAGCAAATGGGTTATTGTCTAATGTCGAGGTACCGATCACAAAAGATGTGCGATAGTTCAAGTCAGGCGCAGCCCTCAAAAAAGCCGCCAATGTCCCCGATGTCATCCTTAATCCATCCACATGGCTTCGCGTGCTGTTGTCGATGACATGCTTCAGGAATCGGCTAAATGCTGTGTCCATCGCGGCAAACGGAGAACTTGCAGTGAATTGCCATATTTCATAAAGGCACACATGAGCGCAATTCAAATCCGCACCAAGAGACACCAGCCATTGGACAACGTGGTGCGGGTCATGCGGTTGTGGTACGTGGCAGTGAGTCTCCATCCTCTCCCAAATGTCTCGAAGAATGCCGGTTGCATATGATGGACCTTTGTCTTTGCACCGCCGGGTAATAAACCATTCGAATGCAGGATCACGGATCAAGATGGTGCCAAAAGAGGGCAGGGGATACCGCGCTGGGCGTTGATCCCAAGGCAACAGTCTCGCCTCAAAGAGGCTTTCGAAAGTCTCGAGGAGATCCTCGGCCTGCTTTCGTGTCTGTTCACAATTGCTTCGACTTAATACGCGGCCCAGTAACCAACGGCAACGATGCATCCGACTGTTATATGTACAGTAACGCTGGTCATACTCTTGCGAGTCCGAGAGGCTTCTGAATCTCATTTCGCATAATATGCTGCTCGCAAAATTCATTGCCACGTCATGCTCGTTGGATAGTTCATGGGCGAGAATATTGTTGCCTTCTACCGTGTTGACTAGAAAATCAAGGGCTGTTCGATGAATAAACTGAACATGGCTGCATATGGCTCTCCATAGCCCGTCATCAGGGCTATACAGCTCTTTTGGGTTGCGTGTTTGTTGAGGATAGACTTCGAGAAGACCCGCACTCCGTGTGTGTATGTCATTGCAACTCTGGAGGAAATCTCCCATAAATTCCAATCCTGACAGCTGACTTTTCTTCTCTAGTAATGCTTCACGTACTCGGGTTTTCTTATTGAGCATGACCTGGAAAATACTCAAATTCCAGGAACGAACGCCGCCGTAACCGGGGGTACAAGCTTCATGGTCCACGTAATATGCATCCTGTAGTGTTTGGGAGGCTATAGCTAGTTTGAAGTACTTTGCGGCAGACTTTTGATACGTCTCCTTATCCTCGTTGAGTCTTGCCCACATATCAGCATACAGATTCTCAAGCTCGGAGGGCATTTGTTCGACGCGAGCAAGGAGTTCACTTTCTTCATCGCCATTCTGAAGGCCGCTTTTTAAGGTTCGGAGCACCAAATAGAGCCAAAGAAAGACTCCCCCAGCCTTTTGAACTAACACTGATGACATTTGTCCTAGGAATCGAGGACTATATGCCCTGGTCGTAGGAGGACACTTGCCGAGTATGTCTGATGCGTACTTAAGCATCTCTCCATGCGTCAGCTCATGGAGCTTAATACTAGGCGCATTTGAGAAAAACCGGCAGAAAATAGGTTCTTCACGGCTTGAAACACAGAGCTTGACATTGGGAAGGGTTCTCAACAGCTTCACTGTCAACAGAAGCTCCTCTACCTCATCTTTTCCGGCCACCTCGTCAAGTCCATCAATGAAGATGCAAATAGACGATTGATAACGAGTTAGGGTGCGTGATAAGATATCTTTCAGTTCCCTAACGTCCCAGTCCGTGGTGGAATGCTTTGCTGCAATGAAAGGAAGCTCTGATAGCAGCTCGCCAAGGAGAACGGAATTTTTGGAGAGTAGTTGGTGGTTCAAGGAACATAAGAGACCCTTGACATTATTCTGAAGCAAGGACCTTATCTTCCAGAAGAAATGCGAAATAATAAGAGTTTCCGGGCTCCAGCGGGTTAGTTCCAGCATTGTGTTGTCGTGTTCAACAAGGAATTTGACCAACGTGCTTTTGCCTGCGCCAGGCTTGCCCCGAATCCAGAAAATATCGCCCTCATTTCGGAGCCATGCAACGAATTTCTCTCTGAAAGCGGCTAGCTCTCTGCCCGAATCGTTTCCAACGGCTTCGGCGATGTCAAATAGTTGGCGATACGTTGCTTCATGCACCGGTTTCACATCGCATCGCCGCTCATTCATGCCAGAAAAGCTTAGGCTCTTTAGAAAGGTGCGACGCTGCTTATCTGTCTGCAGCGTAATGATGGCTCCTCGCATTTGGTTGGTCAAGTTTGATGTTATGGAATCTCTTGTCTGACGGGCCTCGAATTTGATGAGATTCTTCATGTTCGTATTCCCATCAGCGAGTTGAGACACAAAATATTGGTTGCTGTCCGAAAGACTTCTGAAATTTTCACTCTGTTGTAACTGTATGGCATCACCCTGCTTGCTGTACAAGTCATGCGTTAGCGAAATAGCGACAAGAATTGAGCATACAGCACCATTACTCACCAAACACGAGCCAGGAGATGTGTCTCCATGGTCATCCTATAGCCGCTCAACGCGTCGGTCAATTCCGCAAGCTTCTTTTTATGTCGCCTGAACTTGAAATATGCACCAACCGATTTTTTTATGTTACCAGGCTTGTGATATGCGGTTGCTTTCAGGGCTTCCGTGTGCAGCTCCTTGGCTGTAGCCATACATTTTTCAGCGATGTCGACTAGTGCTTTCTGATCGCCATCTCGTGGTGAAAATGATTGAAAGTATATGTGCAAGCCTTCAGACGCGGATCTCATTGACGCTGCAGTTGCTTCTCGGTGAGTGTCGACAGTAGGACGGCCATCGTAAATGTCCTTACAGAAAGTGCATAATTCATGGGCAAAACTGATGACTTGCATGACTGCGCAGGCCATACCCAGTATCTCAAAACCAGACATGGTAGCGCAGGCAACTCAACTCACAGGAAATTTGAGGGGACACCGACTACTCGATGCTTTTAGCAGTACCTAGCGGTTCAGGTTCAAAATAGTCAGTGAGAGTTCCGCAGGCTGCCGTTCTGCTCGGTTTCTTGGAAACGCCCAGCAAAGTCACCAAGACCTCCCATTTGGAACCCTCCGCGGGAAAATAAAATGAGGGGAAGTCTTGTTGGCAACAGTTGCTTTATCCTTGCTGTGCGACGCCATTTCCGACCACTCGGAGTGCAGGCGCTGGATCTGCCTTGTCACTGCATCCTTCATTGCACCGCCTCAGTTAATTGTATGGCGGCCTAGCTCCCGGTAATCTTCTACGCCAAGGGCCCAGCCGATGGTTCGTTCTAATACCTTCGTCAAATTTCTCTTAAGAAAATCTACCGTCTTGCATTGATACATGTCCAGGTGTTCGGTCATTTTATCATGGAGGGTCTTGAGCATAGGTGGCGTAATACAACTAAGGCGGCCAAGAGTCTTGAGTACTAAGACACCATCCACTGCCTGTATATAATCTTGGAGGTACACCAAAAGCTTTGTCAAAAATCCTTGATTCCGTACTCGTGCTCGTACTCACATGACAGTGCTGTGCTGTACTCGTGATAATAGAATCTTGGACGTATCAAGGTAGACGGCTCACGGTGATACTGGAGCTCTCAGCCCCAGGCAACAGCCCCCAACCGCTCCAACCCAGCCAATCCCCACCCACTTTGCCATTCTGCCGCCCCACCCCTCCACCGCCCAATTCACAGCTATAAAACTCCTCGCAGCTCGCCCGCCTTTTAGAATCTTTTTTTCCCTTTCTTCTTTAGCTCTCTTTGCCTTTTGGCTTAGATCAAGTGTAGTATCTGTTCTTTTCAGTTTAATCTCTGAAAGGTCTCTAAGGAGACCAATCGTGATTATTCTTATTTTTGGTTTTGGGGCGGTTTCCTCTGTGCTTGCACATGATTCCGCCCACAGTGTCCCTGGTATTACACTGCCTCCAGGCGACGCGACAAACCATCTGTTTTTTCTTTTCATTGCTTGCTGGGGCTTGCCCTGGTGGTGAAGAAGGGATTCTTTCCATAGACACAGTAGATAGTTTTCTGAGAAAGATTTGTGACGTGAAGAGGTTGAAGTTTGCTCGTAGATTCACTTGATTATGCGCCCAGATTGTAGCCTCGCGACGTCACCAAAATCTTGGATGCAACCTTGCGTTGATGCAGCCTCGCCATCTTCCCCAAACTCGTAAAAAATCTGCTCTCACCCCATCCATCTTCCGTAGCCCGTAGCATCAAACGCCGTATTTCCATCCTCAAAGCCCAGTCAGATCCCAAAACCTCCAGCCACTAAGGACAAGAGAAAGAGAGGGAAGAAAAAAAAAACTTTTGCCCAACCAAAGCCACCCTATCTCAGCCGTGCCCATCTCACCACAAACAAACAAAACAAACAACACAAGCTCTTCACAATGTCTGCCCCTCCGCCAGCTCTCCTCGACCCCTCCATCTTCGCCTCCCTCGAAGCCAAGCTCGAGGAAGAGACTCAGATCCGCGATACTCTCTCACAGCTCATTCAGCGACTGGATCGGGTCGTGGCCACAGCCCATGGCCTGCTCTCACGAGTCCACTCAACGCCTCGCTCACGCTGTAAATGCTCCCCTTCTATCACATCACATCCATCTCAAACACAGCATCAGAATCAAACAATCCCATACTAACTCTCTCATCCACAGACCCTCAGCTAGTCTCCCAAGTCGAGGCCGCTGTCAAAGAAGAAGCCGCCATCATCAGCGAGCTCAACACCGTCGCCTCCCAGCACCCTTACTACAAGTTTGTCTTCCCACTTTCTCTCTCTCTCTCTCGCTCTCTTCACAATGAACCACCAGATTAACTCCCCTTTACTCAGATACAACCAGAAATGGACGCGCTCAATGCAACATGCCATCGGCACAGCAATCTACTGCGCCTGGCTAGGCGGCTTCCCCCCATCCCAAACCTCTGATTCCGAATCCTCCTCACCCGCTGAAATCGGCCGCCTCCTCACCCTCGAAGAAGTCGGCACAATCTTCTCAGGTAAAACCTCTCCATAAAAAACAAAAGCCTCACAAACAAACAAACTAACAAACCAAAAAAAAAAAAAAAGTCCCAACCAACCTCAAAGACCGCGACGCCTTCCACATCACCATAGAAGAATACCTCCTCTCCCTCGTCGACCTCACCCAGGACCTCTCCCGCCTCGCCACAAACAGCGTCACCCTCGGCGACTTCCAGCTCCCCCTCACCATCAGCGCCTTCGTCAAGGACTTGTTCGCGGGATTCCAGCTGCTCAACCTCAAGAACGACATCATTCGCAAGCGCGCAGACGGCGTCAAATACGAGGTCAAGAGGGTCGAGGACATTGTGTATGACTTGAGCCTTAGGGGCTTGATTCAGAGGCCTGGGGCGGTGGGGGATACGGAGATGGAGGCTACTGAGTAGTTGGGGAGAAAAGGAGAGAGAGAGGGGCGAGGAGATGGAACGAAGATTTAGCAGCTGAGATGAAAATGGTTCACGTGAAATTACACTCATCTACTGCCTTTTGTTACGATGAAAGTCGCGTATCTACTAGTCGGTGATTTCACATCACGATTCATAAAAAAGAGTCAAAGTATGATGGAATATAGCAAACCTGTTTCATCATGGTTGGCATAAATAATTTTTCATAGCCCCTCGATTTGTTCACAGAATGTATCTTTGGATTCCAGCCCAATATGATTGATCATGATGCATTTTTATTACGCGTGGTTTAGGAATAAAAGCTATGTGCATAAAGTATACTGCCCCCTATGCACAGACTATATATATGTGTGTAACAAAGAACATCCGAAGATTGTAAACTAAGACGACTCATATCTAATATACAGGCATGCAGGTACGCCTAAACTGTTTGTTGAAACAATTGTTGCCCTATTCCACCCACCCTTCTAAACTTCAACGCCTTTCAGGTTTTCCAGTTATCCCGCTGTCCATGATAAACTTATTCGAGCGTTATGCCACGTTTGTTTTTGATGTGCCTAGACACAATCCCTTGATAGAATGATGAAAAGAAGAGAAAAAAATGAAAAAGAGAGAAACAAAAATGGTAGACTTCTCTTCACCCGTGTCTAAAGGTGCACTTATCACCTCGAGCACACTTGCCTTGCTGCCAGAAAGTGCATGGCTTGGTCCCTATGAGAGCCTTGTTGGCAGGCTTATGGGGTGGCAGCGTACCCTTCTTTTTCCTGCCTTCCTTTCCGTGGTCGCCTCCTCTGTCGCCTCTCGAATTATCGTTTCGATCCCAATCTCGTTCTCGTTCTCGCTCCCTCTCTCGCTCCGTCCCATGGCCAAATGATGGCGGCGGTGGCGGAGGTGGAGGTGGCTGCTGGCCCTGCGCCATTTGAGTAAGCATCATTAGCTGCTGGTACGAAGGGTCGTTCGGGTTCAGGTAGCTAGTAATGTTCGCAGCTTGCACCGCTGCAGCAGCTTGTTGAGGTTGGTTGATGGCTGCGAGAATCGACTGCAGTTGACCGTCGGGAATTTGGGATGGCGCTGGTGCTGCTGCTGTCGATGGGATTTGGGTAATAGCTTGATGCTGCCCGCCAGTCATCTGCTGTAGCAGTGCCATGTACGGGGCGTAATTCTGCTGCTGGGCAAACTGCGCCGTCGCCCAGTCTTGGGACTGACCATTATTCGAGGGGTTCGCAGCGGCAGCGGCAGTAGCAGCGGCAATCTTAAGCGCGTTTGCTTCAGCTTCAGCTCTGGCCCGTGCTTCTTCTTCCTTCTTCTGTCTGACCGCCACCTCCTTGTTATATCCAAACCACCATTCCCTGACCCTTTCTTGATCAAACAAAAGCCAGTCTGGTGGTGCGATTGCAGGAAACGGTTTGCTAATCAAGCTCCTCGCAGCATCCTCGACAGCATTTCCATTAAGTCGTACTGTCGGGTCGGTATAGTTGTAGGAACGCACAGTATCGCCGTATTGAACGGGGTTGGTGTCGCGCCAAGCCTTGGTCTTGTCTGATTGAAGCGCCGCAAGTACAAGTGCCTCTGCTGCGGGACCCAAGAGAAGCGGGAGCTGGTGATAAGTCTGTCGAGATTGCACAGAAGATGCGGGTTGTGAGGAGGGTGCAGATGCTGACGATACACCTCCTTGAAGCCGGCCGAGAATAGAGTCAAGCTTATTAGACGGGCTATTCTTGGCGTCGAGCCGCTTCATAGCAGAGCGTAGCGCCTCATCGAGTCCGTACTGTTGTTCATCTCGCCATCTAAGCTGGATTTCTTCGTACTTGGCATCATCTCGGGGGAGGTAGCCAGTCTTGGCTTCAGGATTCGTAGTTGCCGTCTCCGGAATAGGGGACTTGGGCGTTGGGGGAATATCGTCAATATCGGTGTAGATGGCCATAAGCTCTCTCTGTTCCCTCTCTGCGATTCGTTGCTGCTCGTCGGTTGTGAAAGTCAGAGTGCCGCCACGCGTAACGTAGTTCTTACTCCGTACATCGTCGGCCAGCACTGAAAAGTCCATCTCGACCGGTCCCAACCAAGGCTGGTAAGGAATGTCGTCGTCGTCTTCGTCCTCATCCACGTTTGCGCGCTGTTTCAGAACCATACCCTCGGAGCGGTCATCGGCTGCGTCTCGTATCATGTTGCTCTCTCTGCCCTCGTCTTCTTCATCGTCTTTGTGGAAGATTTTGACTTGCACAAGCTCTGATTCAGGCTTCCAGCTGACCCTAAGCTTTCGACGAGCCTCTTTACGAAGTCGTTTAGCTTTTTCTTCCGGCGCTTCTGGTGTATCAGACTCCCTTGTCTCTCTGACCACTGAGACAATAGCTTCTGTCGCCTTAGGAGCGTTGATGGAGTCGAGCAGAGAAGCAATGCCCGACAGGGCGCTGGCACTTTGTGTCGAAGATGCCTTTTGTGCGAGAGGCTTGGCTTCCAGTTTGTTAAGAGCCGGCTTGCCAGCTTCCGCCTTTGCTACTGCTTTCTTGACGTCTATCTTGCTCTTATCATCACTAGACGCAGATGGACTGTCTGCCTCTGACTTGACCACTGGTTTCGGTACAGGTCGTGCTTTACCAGGCAGTATCGACGAGATCGACGAAGGCGCTTTGGGTGGAATGATTTTCGATGCCGCCGGAGGGTGAATCTTTGGCTGGGCCAGCTTCTTGCTGAGAGAGCTGTTACCGGGCTCCACCGCAATCTTTTTCACAGTCCGAGAGTCTGTGTCGTCGTCTCGGCCTCGCTTGACTGAAGGAGCTTCTGTAGATGGCTTGACGCCAGCTTTAGCTCTGCTAGCTGCAGAAGTTCCGGTGTATCCCGTGGCCGTCTCTGACTCTGCAGTTTTGGTAACCTTTTTCATATTTGCAGCAATCTCGCGTGCCATCTCCTTGACCTCATCATCGCCCTTATCTTCGAACCTTTTTCTGACCGTTTCAAAATTCGTCGTCTCGGCAATCTTCTTTGTCATGCGGAAATGAGTAAAGATTTCGAGTAATGCTTTGGGGAGCTTCCCGGAGAAGTCGCCTGCTTTGATTGATGAAATCATGGCGTTGACGAGACTGAGAACCAATTTCTGGTGGCCTCCGAGGTTATCCAAGACGCTGTCGTCGGCATGCTCAATGGTGACGTCGAGGGCGCGGTAGAAGGCCTCCTTCTTCTGCTCTGCTAAGTGCTTTAGTTCTGCAAGTTCGGCGTCCGGCACCTTGTTCTTAACAGCAGCGTCCACATCCAACTTGGCCTTGTTCATTTCGCCACGGAGCTTAATGAAGAATTCTCCCGCTTGCTGAACTCTTCCCGCGATAAGAGCATTAGTACGAGCAACAGAGGCCTCAATATGGACAATTCCAATAGCATCCCAAGCAGCGGCTTCGGCAGGATCAGTTGGGCGGATGGGTGAACGGATCTAGGGATTGTTAGCGGTGCACAAAATTCATTCAGCTCAGCAATATGAAATAGCATACCGGCTTCGCTCGGTCATCCTCCTGTTCCTTCTTAGCCCTCTTTTCCGCCTTGTTCTTCGAAGCTTCGTCGGATTTGAGCTGCTCTTTGAAAGCATCTGCAGATTGAGTTAGTATCGTCTACCGTCACACAAAAAGCAAGGATTTCTTCAACATACGTGGATACTCGGTGTATTTTGGTCTGCGTTTACCGAGAGCATTCATAGAGCGATCATATTCATCCAGTAACTGGCTTGCTTCGTCCCGTCGTTCGTCCAAACCGCCCTTTTCTGCAGATGGCCGATATTGAATGGTAAATTTGCCCTGAATTTCGCAAGGCAGGTATCCAAGCTCGGGAATCGCGGGACGGTCGTGGCGTGGCGGCAGGGCAATGCAAGGAGTCAACTTGTCATAGCTTTTGGGTGCTGTGTGAAGAAGATGTTAGCTACACGTGGGGGACAGGGAAGAAGTGAGCTCATGGTGCCTGGCAACTTCGTACCTGGAATTTTAATAGTACCATCGTACACAAGGTGTGGAAGTCCATTAATCGAAGGATATTTAATCTGTGCAGCCTTGGTCCGTTTCGCAAACTGGGCCATGAGTTGCGCCTCTTCCTCTGACGGTACGGGAACGGACAGGATTTCGGATTCTTCGCCTCTTCTTCCAAGAGCATCGACCGGGAAATCTATGGGATATGCCGGCTGCTCCAGAACTATCGACTCGGCAGCACTCTTCGTCATGCGCTTCCTTTTCTTGGGCGCCTCCTCCATCAATGTTTGGCCAATAGAAGCAGAGGTGGCTACGATGCCGCTATTGTTCGGCTGCTGGGATACTCCATATTGTATACCTGGAGCAGCACCGGCATTCGTCGCCAGCGTCGGATGGTTGGAGGATGGCGCGGAAGGCTGCTGAAGCGGTTGCGACTGTTGCTGTACGGGCGTTCCTTGAGGGGGTGTAGCATATGCATTTGCCTTTTGGGGTGCATATCCTTGCTGTGAATTATACTGAGGATTTGGCTGCTGATAGACCATATTATTATTAAGCTGGTATTGATCACCCTGTCCACCAACAGCGGCTGGGAAGGGCTGTGCCTGGTGATATGGCTGCTGCTGTTGGTGTTGAACCGGCACTGATTGCGGTGCCTGCCTGAACTGATGGCCCTGGGGATATCCGCCCTGCAAGTTATCAAACTGCTGGACGGGAGTGTGGCTTCCTTGACGAGTTGGCTGAGACACTTGCTGAGGCTGGCGGTTAAACGGAACGGCAGGACCGTACAGCTGCTCGTTCTGGGGAGCGAATGCGAATTCATGTTGCGTGAACTGAGCTGACGTATGCGGGTGGCTCTGAACCTGTCCCATATGGCCAATACCATCTCCACCCAGGTTGACCTTTGGCTGGTGACCATATAAATCGGGGTGAATATTACTGAAGGCAGGATCCATCACATCTTGGCCCGGCTGCGAGTACTGTTGGTTCAAAGAAAGAGCACCATGGCCAGCATGGAACGGGGCTTGGCTGGAGGCAGCGGAGTGAAGGCCTCCAGCAAGAAAGGCATTTCCCTGGTGGGACGCTTCAAAGAAGTTGGACGTGGATGGGTCCTGCTGATTTAAATGAGGGTATGAGCCCTGCTCAGTTGCCGGCTGTGACCAGGCCTGGTTAGGATCAAACTGGTTGCCTTGGTTTTGATATGTGTAGCCGGATTGCCAGGAATTATGCCCATCATTTGCGCCATTCTGGCCAGAGCCAGACCAGGACTGCATTTTCGGACAATTATATCTGGTACAGGCGGCAACATACGCAAATCATAAAAACAGGTGGATCAGATTCTAGAACTATTAGGATTCCATCAGCAACCGAGGAGATGATTGGTTGTGTTTACTCCAGCTTTCAAGGGGAAACAAAGGGAAAGTCTGGTCTGTTAATGTGACGTCGATGCTGGAAACGCGAGCTGCGAATGTCGCGTGGGTGTGGCTGTGGCGTTCATGCAGAAGTGCTGCAGGGCGGGTGTGAGGCGGTGCAACCAAAGCTCCAAGTACTCACCCGAAGAATTTGATGTGTGACGGTACTTGACACAAGCCACTCGAGGCCTAGCGGGAGATTGTCGGCAGAGTTCGGCAGCAGAGCGCTAGTACGGAAAAGGGCAAAATTGCATGGACAAGGGGTGGTAGGGCGAGTTCTGTTGAAGGAAAAAGAGGGTGGGTTAGCATTTTGCAGAGAAAGATGAAGGTGAGATGGAGTGAAGACAACTGCGATGGCTTCATGCGAAAAAGAAGAATGAAAAATGAACAATGAACAATGAAGCTGTCGGCGATGTGAAGTATGACGCAGCTGAGCAGAACAAAGGCCAGGTGAGACGCCAGCGTGCAATTTGATGCGCAACATTGATGGAAAGGTAAAAGTTGCCAGTACGGAGGGTGGAGCGCCGTCGCTAGCCAAGGATCGGCAAGGCAAGCAAACATAGAGCATGTGTGCCGCCATCAAGGTGACAAGGCGCCAGGCGGATTAAGGACAAGAAAAAAGAAAAAGAGCTGCTTGGATCGAAAATAATTGGAAGATGGCTTTCGATATAGCTTCTTTTTCTCTTCTTGTTTTCTTCTCTTTTTTTTTTCCTTTCCCATTTTAAATGCCGGTCGGAGTGCTGACAGACGGAGAGCAGGCATGTCCCGATCCCGGTTGTGACAAAAGGCATTCATGGATCCCCAAAGCCTCCAAGTGACGCCGCCACGACAGCCCAAGGTGGGCGTCGCGTGATTGGCAACCTGCCGATGGGCTGCGACAAGGCGCAACGACACGGTACTTTAATCGCCTTGCCGACATCTCGCAGCCTTTCACATCTAGACCCGGGCGCGGCTAGGATGCAAGGCACGGCGGAACACTGCTCGTCAGGCCTCAATAACACACCCTCTTGGCGGCTGGGAGCTCCCTGATTTTTTACAGAGAGGCCCATGTCCAACACCATTCAAGGCCGAGGCCGCGCAAGTCGCTTTGCTCAACGTCTCGCATTTTAATGGTAAACAAAAGGATTATAGAGAGCGCGGCCCATGGATTTTGATCATGGCCGTCACGCGATACAAAAAGGGCCGCTTCAACATCATGGCCGCGCCAACGCCAGACCGACGCTTGCGCAGGCAAAGAAAGTAGAAGAAAGAAAACCGCTCTCGGGAAGAAGATGAAGGGGCTTGCATGTTGCGGGCTGCAGACAGGTATCGGGGGAAATGAGTGCTAGAGGGGATTGGAGGAGGTGGGCATACCCTGCGGCTGCTGCACTTGACGCGGCAGATTGATTTCTATCCTGTTCACAGCCTACTCTGTACTCGTACTCGGTAGAAACAGAAACTTCATGGCCCCCTTTGCCGCCAGGTGTTTACAGTATTATCCGGAGGCGAACACGTAGCTCGCCCTCTCCCAGCCGTGCAAGACGCACCAGGAAAGTAAGGGGGGGTGGGAAACAACAGAAAAGTGCCGTTGCGGGAGTTATTTGGTCGCGAATTCCCTCTTCTCGAAGCGCCAGCGGTCTAGACACGCGGTTCCTCGATGGCGCCGATGCTGGACTTGTCGCAACCCGATGGGGACGGGAGATTGATGTTGACGGAGCGTTGTCGATGCTTGTAAAAAGTCGTGTTTGGTAGACAAGCCGTGCTGGCTGGCCGCCCCAGAAGTCAGGCACCAACGCGCCCGGAATCGTGCTTTGCCGGGGGCATGTCATAGTGGAGCTCCACCTTTCCACCTTGGAAGGCTCAAATGGTCTCAAATGGTAACGGGCAGCTCGGCCATTCAGTCGGTCCGCGACACGCCACAGCAGCTACCGCCCAGCAGGTCAACGGTGTTGTTAGCGTGCAAGTCAGTGACCTGCTGGGGGGGCAGTTATAGCGGGAGAGCTCCGTTTCGCAGCTGGCTTTTGGGGGGGTAATTCGATATCGTGGCCTCAAGCTCAGACTCTGCTCAACAACCAGCGCAAACTCCATTTGGCTGTGGATTTCTCTTCTTTTGTGCTCGGCGATCGCATGCGCATGTGTACCGACGATTGATTTCGATCCTGCCATAGTTGTGGAGCAGCGAGCGAGTCCTTGGCCGTCTCCCATTGCGTTGCCTCGCAAGTTGAGATTACTCTCCATACCTCCGTATCTACTATATACGACAACTTAAGCTCTCTCCAACCATGGCATCCAAAGCAAACTCTCTGAGGGATCGCCAGATAGGTGAGAAATATATGACTAGCATTACGGGTAGCGTCCAATTCTGACAACCTCTTGTGCCGCAGCGTCTCTCAAAAAGATCCTCAACCTCAACGAAACCATCGAGTCGAGCGAGACGGAAGAAGCCCACGCCAACGGCTTGCTGGCCCCTGTTGCCCCGATCCTCGATGCTGAAGGCAACCCTATCTGGAAAGTTCTCGTCTTTGATGACCTTGGTAGAGATGTCATCAGCAGTGTCATGCGCGTCAGCGACTTGCGCTCTATGGGGGTGACAATGCACATGTTAGTTCCCTATCTTTAATGTCTACGACAATGCGAGACCGCGTCTAATTGTTCGCCACGCAGGCACATCGGCACTCCGCGATATCCCATACCCGATGTCCCAGTCATATATCTGCTCGAGCCGAATGCGCGGAACCTACAGCTCATGACTGAAGATTTACAAAAGGGACTGTACTCGCCGGCTTACGTCAACTTCCTGTCCTCTCTTCCTCGAGTCTTGCTAGAAGAATTCGCCACACAAACCGCTGAAGCAGGAACATCGGACAAGATCGCGCAGCTTTTTGACCAATATCTGAACTTTATTGTTGCCGAGCCGGATCTCTTCAGTTTGGGGATGCAAAACGAGCACACATATTGGGCTCTCAACAGTGCAAAGACAAGCGATGCCGAGCTGGATGCGGTAGTGGATAGGATTGTCAGTGGTCTTTTCAGCGTTGTGGTGACCATGGGTGAGTCGAGACAATTGAGTATATTGCGAGAGGATCCATATATTGACTTACATCGTTCTAGGCGTTATTCCAATCATTCGCTGCCCCAAGGGTGCTGCCGCAGAAATGGTTGCGCAACGGCTCGACCGCAAGCTCCGAGATCATATTCTAAACTCAAAAGATAACCTATTCTCCAACGCGCGACCTACAGCAGCCGGCACTCCAAGTTCTAGGCCAGTACTTATCCTCCTCGACCGCAACGTTGATTTGATACCCATGCTGTCTCATTCATGGACGTATCAATCTCTTGTACACGATGTTCTCTCTATCAAACTCAACCGTATCACAATCGAGTCACCAGTTGATGAGAGCAACCCCGCCAAGGGCACGTCAAAGAAGGGTTACGACTTGACTGCCAACGATTTCTTTTGGATCAAGAATGCCGGTGTCCCATTCCCACAGGTGGCAGAGGATATCGACGCAGAATTAACCAAGTATAAGGAGGAAACAGCTGCCATCACGAAGACGACGGGAGTGTCGAGCTTGGAAGACTTGCAAAACGACACGAGTGCAAGCGCACAGCACCTCAAGGCTGCGATAACATTGTTGCCAGAGATGCGGGAGCGTAAAAGCATTCTGGACATGCACATGAACATTCTGGCGGCGTTATTATCTGGTATTAAGGATCGACAGCTAGATAACTACTTCCAGACGGAGGAAAACGTTATGAAGCAAACAAAGGCTCAGATTTTGGAAATCATCAAGGACGAAAATAAGGGCAACAATCCTACAGACAAGCTACGGCTGTTTATCATTTGGTTCCTGAGCACGGAACAAGAAGTCGGGCGGGCCGATTTTGAGTCGTTTGAGAAGGCTCTCGAAGCAGCGGGCGCAGATGTTTCATCTCTGTCCTACGTTCGACAGTGAGTTGCAAATCTCTTCCAGCAACTATGGTTACGAGTTTGTTTGCTAACAATGAATCAGGGTACGGGCCACTACCAAGATGACACAACTGACCACCATCAACAACAACTCCAACCAGCAAGCCGCTTCGTCTGACCTATTTGGACGATTTTCCTCCATTTCCTCCCGCTTGACAGACCGCCTCAAGGAGACTGGTGTCCCATCTGGCCTAACATCCAACTTTGATTCTCTGATTAGCGGAGTTAAGAACTTTTTACCAGCGGATCGTGACCTCACGATTACCAAGATTGTCGAGTCTATTATGGAGCCCTCCACGGCCTCATCTTCGGCAATTGCCAAGACGGAGAACTATCTGTACTTTGATCCCCGTTCTGCCAATGCGCGAGGTACCATGCCACCACCGAGCGCCATCCGATCCGGTGGGGCAGGAAGCGCACCGGGCGGCCTCCCGGGATCACAAGCTGGTCAAACAGCAAGCTTTGGACAACGACGGCAGGGCTTTAGTGAAGCGGTCGTCTTTACAGTTGGTGGCGGCAGCATGGAGGAATATGGCAACCTGCACGAGTGGGTTAGCAGAACAAGCGGGGATCGTGCCCGCAAGCGAGTGGTATATGGCAGTACAGAGATGATTAACGCTTCACAATTCATCAGCGAAGAGTTGGAGAGGCTGGGCAAGGAGGTCTCGTCGTAATTGGTGAGAGGTGATTGGGATGATTATGGAGAGCAACTGGAAAAAACAATAACAGGCAGGGGAAACAGTTCCAATGGCGGGTTAGTTGATATCAAGTTGAAAATATGGTGTTGTTGAGCACTATGTAAAGCATATTATACAGTAATGGATGAATAATATTAGAAGAGCCGACGAAGAAAGAAGCAAGGCTCAAAACAATAATCATTGTTTGTGTTGAGGATGTAAATGTGAAATAGACATGTGTAATAATTTGTCATACTCAATACTGATGAAAGCATTCACGTTAATTCAGTCTCTTGGTCGTCTGTAATTCAATGTTTGCTTTGTTACCCTGTAATTGCAGCGTTGGAACATGGAAGCTTTTGAGACAAAATTGACCAACGGGACGCTACTGCATGCATCGAATTGCCGCTGAAACAGCGCCCTCTAGTGCCTGTGCAGGCCCTGGAGCACCTGCAGCACTCACCAGTAGCGCCAACCTTCAGCGTGTCCAAAGACGGGCAAAAATTGAATTTGATCGAGTCGAATGAATTGATGCTAGAGGCACGAACAGCATCGCGCCGAACGCCCCTTTGCGTTTCCATCAGCCTCCTTTGACGCTTCATCCTTTCGTTACCACCCACTTTTTTTCTTTTCTGTCCATAATGCGTTAACGACCTCTCTCTCTTCCTTTCTTTTTCCTCTTCCATCGTCAATGCCATCGGCCAACACGTCTCTTCTCGGGCCTGCTACGAACTCATAGTCGTTCATTTTGACAACGCATTTGTTGCTCCGGATACATCGCGCGACTGTTCTCGAACCAACGCCGGAATCGCGCATTCCGCACCGCATTCACGATAGCTTCATCAACCCTGCCAATCCACCCCCATCCAGCCGCCGCGATGGCTGATTCCCCAGCCAAAGCCGACGGCGGCTCCGAGCGGAGGCCAGCGGGCTACAAGTCGTGGAAAAAGAAGTATCGGAAGATGCGTATCGTCTTTGACCACAAGATGCACGAGTGCGAGGAGCTGCACAAGCAAGAGGCCAAGGCCGCCAACACGGTGAAGCGCTTGGCCATAGAGAATGAGTAAGTGCAATTCCTGCTATCATTCATCATCACGAATTCGAAATTACGTTCTAACCCGTCATTCCCTACCTGCAGCCGGCTACTGGACCTTCTCCTCGAAGTCAACAATTCTCCGCAGATTCCCACAGATCGACGGATAGACCTGTCTCTCAAGCCTCCCTCAGACGACAACGCCCTCTGCTTGCCCATGGACCGTGATCGCAGCAAGGATAAGGAGGCTGCCATGAAGAAGCTCGAGCAGTTGCTCAGCGACATCCCCCATTCGACTTATGACTCAGCTAAAGAGACCAAATCCTCGCTCCTTGCCGACTTGGGTGCTCCCGATGACGAGTCCCATCCTGCACACTTCCTCTCGGCCGACGATATTGACGACTACATCTACCTCGTCGATACTGGAATCGACCCTGACTCGACCCTGCCCACGATGGCGCCGCTCGCCCACCCCATCGCGCGTCCCCCTTCAAATCCTCAGACCAAGAACCCTACTAGTGTCACAAATTGGCTGCGGAAACATGCACCAAAGATCTTCCTCCAAGACGGAGAGACGCATGGCGATGGCGACGACGAGGCCGCGGGGGCTGGCACGGGCGCTGGCGGTGGAAGCAGTCACGCCAGCGCGCGAAAGCCACGCGGAAGTGCTAAAGGCGAGCGTGGCGGTAGTAAAGTCAGTGGTAAAGGCAAGAAGGCTGGCGCGGCTGCGCGGCTCAGTGCTGCGGCTGAGCGCGGAGACGGCGATGCCAGCATGGACGACGATGGCGATTTCGGAGCGACACCCGCGGCCCGCAGCAGCAAGCGCAAGAGGGACGACGATACCGGATACAAGCCAAGAGGGTCTTCAAGCCGGCCGACTAAAAAGAAGCGGAAGAGCGATGTCGAGGCAACGCCCACGGCGCGTAAATCTAAGAAGGACGCTGCGGCGGCGAGTAAGGACGAATAAGGAGTTCTCTGATGATCATTTCTTTTGGGGATTATGCACTTGAGAGATGCGGTTATTTGTGTAGCCATAATGGCACGAACCATCATCAAACTTTTACGATACCATCTGGTCTCGGCTCTATTGATAACGTCTGGAAGGAAGCGGAGTTGCTTTTTTTGCCTCCTGCGCAGATTTGGTACCGCCCCTTTGTTATCCTGCCAATTGGCATGGAAACAAAGCCACAACGTTGGGTTTTCAAACCCAAGAAGAACCAACCAAGCTTTGCATTTGTCAGAGCCATCAGAGGAGAGAGGAAACAACGGAGGCTAATGAAAACCTCGGGCTTTAGGGGGAGGGCGAATGTGTTTGGATGCCCTCTTTGGGGGAAAACTGTCGGATGTTTTTTACTTTACGTGTAATTCTTCATGCCGCTTTCTTTTTTCTTTTCTTCTTTTTTTATTCCCTAAAAAAACTCGAATGTGTTGGTAATAATAGATGTATTCTAGCAACAAAAAAACAGAAATTCAAATCATGAGGACTCAATCAACCCTGGCATGAAGTGAAGTGATGGCTGTAGTTTACACACACGAAAACTGAGACGATAATATTGGATACATCGTGCTTTTGCTTTTGCTTTTGCTTCTTCAACGCTGTGTTTCATTTCTAGACAACTCAACAAATAGTCTTTGAACAAAACAATTCTATGTACATGACATCTCTATAGAAATACTTGATACATAGTGGTATACAATTGCGCTCATTTCGTCCCCTCTTTTATACATCATCTCCCTTGTTGTTTGGTCCTCCTCTCAATATCTTAGCAGAGATTTGGCTATTGTGTCTTTTTTTCTTCTTTGTGTTAAATCACGCTCATCGTCTTAGTAAACTGAGATATCAAAAATCCCAATTTACAGCTTAGCGCCAAGCACAGACTTGAGCCTCCTCTCAACGGCATCCATGTACTCATTCGTAGTAACATAGTCCTCACGACCAGTCTTGCCGCACGCCAGAGCGAGATCCTTGGTCATGATGCCGTCAACATCAACGGTGTCGACGCAGGCCTTCTCGAGGCTCTCGGCGAAAGCGACGAGCTCGGGGGTGTTGTCGAGCTTGCCGCGCTGGATGAGGCCGCGGGTCCAGGCGAAGATGGAGGCGATCGGGTTGGTGGAGGTCTCGCGGCCCTTTTGGTGCTCGCGGTAGTGGCGGGTGACGGTGCCGTGGGCGGCCTCAGATTCGAAGGTCTTGCCGTCGGGGGTGATGAGGACGGAGGTCATGAGGCCGAGGGAGCCGAAGCCCTGGGCGACAATGTCGGACTGGACATCACCGTCGTAGTCTGCGAAGAAGAAATTCAGTCAGTTTGGCCCCTATTTTTGAATCAAGGGGAATAGAGAAAGAGAGAGAGAGAGAGAATGCTTACTCTTGAGAGCCATGATGTAGCCGCCAGAGCTCTTGATCATCTGGGCGACCATGTCGTCAATCAGACGGTGCTCGTACCAGATTCCCTTGGCCTCGAACTCAGACTTGTACTTGGTGTCGTAAATCTCCTGGAAGATGTCCTTGAAGCGGCCGTCGTACTTCTTGAGGATGGTGTTCTTGGTGCTCATGTACAGGGGCAGCTTCTTGTCCAAGGCCAGCTTGAACGAGGCGTGGGCGAAGCCGGTGATGGACTCGTCAGTGTTGTACTGGGTCTGGGAGACGCCGCCGCCCTCCTTGAACTGGAAGACCTCAATCTCCTCGGGCTTGCCGCCCTCGGGGGTGAAGACCATGCTCAGCTTGCCCGGGCCGGGGATGACTCGGTCCTTGGCGCGGTACTGGTCGCCAAAGGCGTGACGGCCGATGATGATGGGCTGCTTCCAGCCGGGGACGAGACGGGGGACGCGGGGGATGACGATGGGCTCGCGGAAGACGGTGCCGCCGAGAGCGTTTCGGATGGTGCCGTTGGGAGAGAGCCACACTAGAATATGAATTAGAGGAGTTTACAAGAGGAATTTTTACAAGAGTTGAGGAGAAAGCAACTTACTCTGCTTGAGGTTAAACTCCTTAACACGGGCCTCGTCAGGGGTGATGGTGGCGCACTTGACACCGACGGAGTACTTCTTGATGGCCTCGGCCGCATCCAGAGTGACCTGGTCATTTGTCTCGTCACGGTACTCGAGCCCCAGGTCGTAGTACTTGAGGTCAATGTCGAGATAGGGGTAGATGAAGCGGTCCTTGATGCTCTGCCAGATGATGCGGGTCATCTCGTCGCCGTCCAGCTCGACGACGGGGTTCTGGACCTTGATCTTGCTTGCGGTGGCCATGGTGCGAGCGGCCATGGACAGAGTCTGGACAGCGCCGAAGGAGGGTCGAAGAGGCCGGAGAGGCTGGAGAGGACGGAGGGCGGCGCGGCGAGAGAGGGAGGCGAGGAGGCGAGGAGCGGCACTCATGATGGGCGAAAGAAGGGGAGAGGAAGAAGTGGATGCGAATATAGGTTATTTCAAGAGTAGAGGCTGCTTAGCCTTGGACCAAGAGGCTCGGTATAGTTGGTGCGGGCGTTGTGTTTCCCGAGGTAACTGTCGCAAAGGATGAAGCCGATAGCGGGACGATCTAATATGGTATAGCCGGGAGATGCCAGAGGTAGCTAAAGCTGTATTCCTCCTCTTTTCCCTTCCTTTTTTATGATTGATTGTTTTGTATGATTCGCTTTGTATCAATTCTGTCTTGCGACAGCGCGTATATCAAAGGCGAAGCCGGAGGCGTTGTTGCGACCAAGCTGTTGGTTCAAGCTGTTTATTTTGGTGGCGAAGCCGAAGCACAACGATAGCCGATGCGATGCGATCAAAAGGTGGGGTGCAGCAACACGGATCGGAGAACGCGCGGGGAGCCGAACGGAGATCGACTTTTTCTCGATTACAACGCTGCTGAGGGGGGGAAAGATGTCGAGGTTAGCAAAGGAGGAACGGGATCGATGGGGGTTTATATGTCTAATTGTGTGACGCATACAAATGTACCCTTTTGGAGAGCAATGGCCAACGAGACCGGGAATAAGACAGACAGAGACAGAGAGAAAAAAAAAAAGAGAAGCAATCGTCGTTATCAATTAGTCGATATCGATATGACGGGCGCCGACAAACGGAGCTGGACCCATGAGAAGCCCATAATTTCAGACTACGGCGATGCAGATATTACTATGAACTATTACAAGATGTTTTTCATTTAATGCTTTGTCTGCTTCAGAGGACAGTAGAATGTCTACATATCCCAATGCTTCTGGACAGCAAACCTGAGGAATAAGCGAGGTGTTTCTCTCTCTCTCTCCTCTCTCTTCCCCCTCGCCTCGTATTGGACTTTTTAAGCCGGAATACTACTCCAAGTCCAGCTTCTCCGTCTTCCCACGCCTGTCCTTGTCCTTGTCAGTGTCTTTGTGTGTGTGTGTGTCTCCCCCACAGTTGGGGGATCCACTGCAAGGGACGAGTTATTACTAACTCGACGAGATTTTATTACTTGCTTCCGGCAGGGTGATTTGCATACAGCAGGGCGTGGGTTTTGAATGGCATGTCTGGGTCGACGCCGATGTAGGAGCCTCCACTGTCTTTTTGCTACACGTTAAATGACTAAGTAGCTGACGTCAATAGCAACTACAGTAAGTACGGTACAGCTTACAGGCGAAACTTAGTGCTGCTCGTGTTGTTGTCGTGAGGCTCAACTACTTCAACACCAAGATAAACGCCAACTTGTCCTCTTCTTCTCCAACTTCCTGATTCTCCCCCAAACTCGCGCAATGCACCACCACACACACGCACACACACATCCCTTTATCCGGGCTCAGCCGCGCGACCAAGCAAATAACCAGCTGCTGTAAACAAGCACACCAACCCGTGCGGCGCGTGCGGGGTTCCCTGCCAGATGTCGAATAAGGAAATGTTGGAGATGCAGCAATGCAGCTGTGCTTTAATTCCCCCTCTTCTCGCGTGAGTGATGCAAGGCGATGCAAGGGGGAGAAGCACCGAGTCTTCCGCCGTCGTCATGATCGCCTGTTGCACCCTATTTCGCATCTTGTTGCACCGAGACTTAGCTGGTTGTTTTGTCTCGGCCCAGTTCTGGTTCTCCTCCTCCAATATCATGAGATGATGTCTTCGAATGTTGTGCCACCATCTAACCTGTCGAATCCCCCACACGCTCCCCCCCCTCGGATATCCCGTATCTTGTCCACATGCCCATCACTCTGGATACACCATCTTCCTCGTCACTCCTCCATCCACCACCATCTCCACCCCCGTCACGCCCTCGCTCTCCGCCAGATACAGCACCGCCTTTGCAACGTCCTCCACCTTTCCCACCCTCCCCGTAAGCTGCCACCTCATGTCCGCCTCGGTCAGTCCATCCTCCCACTTGACGCCCTTTTCATCCGCCTCACGACTCTCGTTCAAGACGTGAATCCAGCCAGGAAGCACCGCACTCACGCGGATGCCGTCCGGCGCCAGGGAAACCGCCATGCTCTGCGCCAGGCCCAGCATCCCGGCCTTTGTCGTCGAGTAAGGCTCGTTGTTGGGCTCGCTCATGACGGCCCGGGTAGACGAGACGTGGATCACGCAACCTTTCGCCGCTCGCAGCATCCCCAGACACGCCTGCGTCATGAGCATTGGCGCCGTCAGGTTCGTCTCGATGCTCTTGTTCCACTCCTCCAGCGTCATGTCCGCCAGGCTCGTGCCGCCCACGCCGCCAGTGTACGCTGCGTTGTTCACCAGACAATCCAGCCGGCTTGCAAACAGCTTGTCTGCCTGCTGCACCGCCGCGCTAATCTCGCGCGGCTGTCGGAGATCACACAGCGCCGTCTCGAAATCCTGTCCGCGCCGGTGGGATCTTGCTAGCAGCCCGGCGGTGTGGTCCAGCTCCGTCTTGTTGCTGTCCAGGAGAAAGACCCGGTGGCCGGTCTGGAGCAGGATCCGGGACAGACCCCGGCCGATGCCCCGCCCGGCGCCGGTGATGAGGAACGTCTTTTGACCCGATGCCATTGCTTTGCAGATGAGAGAGGAATACGCGCAAAGTGGAGATGGATAACTGTAAGATGGAAGTTGAATAAAGCTTTTACTCCCCTCCCCGCTTACATACCTTTTTACACACGGCCAATGATGTCACTTGGCATATTCAACATGCACTTCAACTTCTAACACTTCACAGCGTTTTGGACTGCTAACATGAAGTTTTCGGCCACAGTGACTTTAAAGGACGGTTACCGCATCAATAAGACATTTTACTCATCAGAAACACCGCAGCGATGTCAAAATCCACCGTTCTGTAGGCAAAACTCACCGGATTCGGTGATGACTCAACGACTCCCTTTCTGGACCCGAGCAATAGAGTTTATGGCAGTCAACAAAGTTCGGCAAGGATTCCACAGGTGACTCATTGAGCAACATCGCGCTCATTTATCGAGGTATATAAAGGCTGCGAGCTACCCTCAGACCCCAAGGCAACTTTCATCTGCAATTCTCCGACACTTTTTAACGATCAGTCCTCCGCAACGACCAATATTAGGCGAAAGTTGTCGATAATGGGATGCCGATGATTCCAACATCACGACTCGCAATGGGGGCGTTATCAATGATGCAGGGTTCGTTAGCGACTCATCGAGCGGGATGGGCAGCAGCAGCAGCAGCAGCAGCAAATCGCTAAATAACCCTGCGCCATTGATAACGTCCTCGTTGCGAGTCTTGGGGTTGGCATCAGCGGTATTATGAATCGCGGCTTTTTGCCATCTTGGTCATCGCAGCTGGGCTGGTTGATTATTTATCTCCTTGGCGCTGTTGAACTGAGCAGCCTGAAATATACCTAAACGATGGCGAATTTATCCGAGAGTCTTTACTGTATGCTTGGTTAGCTGGAATTTGGATTTGTTGTGTCACTTTGATGGAGGGGCTATTTTAGCAAGCGGAGGACAGAAAAAGCGAGACCAGGAAGATTTCAAACACCCATGAGTTCAACTATACGCCTATGAATATTAACTTTTTAAGTATCTGTTATTATATTTATGTTTCTTTAATAAATATTAGCATATTCGTAGGTACTTGCTTACTACTCAATATTATTTCTATACTGCGCCCTTTCACTAAACTAAATAGGTGCTTATATTGCTTGCTTGGGTGTAGCATTTTACTGAACAAGGTTCTACAAGATTGGAAATGCACTTGTCTTTATTTATTTCTCAAACGAGAGCAGAAGCTAGGACTAAATGTCAAATATATCTCCAATTCCTTGCCCTCCACCTCTCCGCACATCCACAACGTCCAGCCTCCATCCCTCCCAATGCTTCAGCGACCGCTTAATCTCCTTGATTCTCTCTATCCGCCTCTTGGCCTCTTCCTCGTGCGCCTTTCTGAAAGCCTCTTCGTCGAATTCCACATCGTCATCAGCCAGCAGCTCGTCATCACCTCCTCCAGCCAGAGCATTCAGGCCGTGCGCGATAAAGTCGCCAATGCCACCTGTTGATCCCTTCTTGTGTGCAGGGGGGTAGTTGTTGCCGGAGAGGTCTACGTCGTCGAACCCGGGACTGGTGGCTTCCATCTCGCGCCGTCTCTCGATCCAAGCACCGCTGCGGAGCTCGTGAATCTCAGCTTCGAGGCTACGAATCTTCTTCTCAAGCTTGAGCCTGCCCTCGTCCTCGAGCTCATCAACACCTTCATCATCGAGACCGCCTCCGCCCTCTGTTGACTTGCGGCTTGTAAGCTTGGTATTTTCGCTCTCTAGCTTTTCAACCTTGGACCGCAGCTCCTGAGCCTCGCTTTCTGCCTTTTCCTTGTCTTTCCTTAGAGTTTGTGATCGTGCGTCCTGCTCTTTGTGCAGCGTAGTCAATGTTGTGACCTTCTTGTCAAGCGCCTCAACCTTCTTCTCCAGTTCCTCCTTTGCCTTGTTTGCCTCGTCTAGTTCGCGTTCCAATGTCTTCGCCTTTGTCTCAGCGCTAGTTCGCTCGCTGCCTTCGCGAACAGCCTTCTCGGTGGTCCGCTCGAGGTTCTTCTTCAAGTCTTGCAACTCACGCTGAGCCTTGCCAGCTGCGGCTTCAGCGCGGGCAAGCTTGTCTTCAAGTGCGGCGACCTGTTCCTTTTCTGACGATGCCCCGCTCTCCTGCCGCTCGACACGAGCCTTGAGCTTTGATAGTTCGATTTCCATGGACTCAATTGTGGCTGATTTGGCGTCCAGCTCAGCTTGGAGTGACGGAGGGGGAGAGTTTATTGACACTGATTGTCGATGTGCGTGGCCAGAGGTGCGAGACACTTGCTGTTGTAGTTGAGAGTTTTGGCGCTGTAGAGACGCAATCTCCTCCTTCTACGACGCCGTTAGTAAGTATGTAAATCTTTGCGCATAAAAGGGACGATTCTTTTTCTCTCTTCCACATACCAGCTTCTCCGTTTGACCATCTTTGCTTTCTTTGCCGTCAGACTCGCGCAAATCAGCCAATTCTTCCTCTGCCTTCTTCCACCTCTTCTCCGAGTCGGTTGCATCCTTTGCGAGTCGCTTGTTCTCCTTCTCGAGCTCTTCTATTCTCGCCACATGCTTTCTGTAGATATCAGGGGCCGTGTCACCCTCGGGGCTGAATGGTCCAGGCGACATTGGCCCCGGACCTACGATCGAGCCGGCGCGGAAAGAGGTGGACCTGAGCTTTGATTGTTGCGCAAGGGATGGTGTGTCGGAAGAGGGGGGCGACTCGACAGCCTTTTCTGAAGGCTCTTCCTCGGCCTTGGATTCTTCCTCAGTCTTTCCTTCTTCTTCGACCTTGGGTTCTTCGACAGCCTTGTCATCTTCGGTAGGTTTGTCGTCTGCGATGTTGTCATCTGCTTGGGGTGGCTCTGGGGTATCCCCAACAGTGTCGGTAGCGGATGCCTCTACTTCGCCCTTGGACTCTGCCTTTGTAGAGGACGCATCCTTCTTCTTCTTCTTCTTCATTTGCTCGACCTGGAGAAGCCTTGTCAGCCAATGTATATACCTTGATGGACCAACCCAGACAGGGTAGCTAAGCTAGGGCAGGATCCTCACGCGCTTCCTCGCGGCGGCAAGCTTCTCCTGCTTCTGGCGCTCCTTTTCTTCTGCGTCTGCCATTGCCAATTCGTTGAGGTAGAGGCAGCTATTGCAAGTTGTTTCGAAGCTCTCTCTTTTGCTGGTGACGATACGCGGTTCGGTCGCCCTTGTGTTAGCGGGACCTTCGTCATAGGTGGCCACTGGAGCTTATACAGTGTTAATTATTAACACTGTATCATTGCACTGTATTAATGGATGAAGCCTTGGATGGATAAGAAGAGCAAATTGTCTTGCAATAGATGAATGTCAGAATTATGTATGTACAAACAGCTATATCAACTTACAGTCGTGATCCAGATATCACGTTATCCTTGCAGATGGGCGTTGTAATTGAAGCAAATGCTACTGTTTAATTCAGTTTAGTCCTGCTTTCACCTTGTATCTACTATATAAACCAGCTATCGATCATCCTCATTCCACATCATCGAAAAATACAAAGCATCGCACCTCCAGGGATCGCCTCGGCGGCGCATCGTCCGGCGTCTTGTTGCCCCAAAACGCTCCATGCGGCAGCACCATCTTCGGGTTCGAGTGAAACGAGAAAAACACCAGCGCCTCGTCCGGAGCGACGTTGCTCGCGTAGTGGTAAACATATCGTTTGTCGTCGATCAAGATGCAGTTGTGGCTCTTGCCCCCTCGGTCAGCGATACGGGGATCGTTGACGCTGTAGACGCGTGCCATGTGCGTGTCGTAGTCCCAGTCTGGGATCTCATCGTGGTTCGCAAAGACGAGCGGCCACTTGACAACTGGGCGGCCGATGGGTCTCCAGAGATTGACCTGCGCCCACCGTTTATGTCGCTTCAAGAGTTCATCAGCCTTGTCCTTGCCCAGAGCGCATTGTAGTGATACAATGGCATTTGGCAGGTCTCGGTCGACGTGGGCAACAGGGCGCGGTCCTGGCTGGTCTATTGCGTCCCTCAAGTAGTCCTGCACCTTGGCCTGTTGATTTCGAGTCTCGAAGTTGTACGGGAACACATGGTCGGATTTCGTCATCTCTCGAACCACTTTGCCTACTTCCTCGTAGTTATTGGCTGCCGTGGGGGCACTTATCAGGGCGGATGTGCTGGGCCTTGCAATGAGACGTTCCATGTCATTTCACTTACACCTCCACGCCGGGGAATATAAATCGCCTTGCCAAGTTTGCAGGCTACACGTCGGCGATAATACAAGTACCTCTAAGGTGAGTGGGTAGACAACCCTGCAAAAAGGGGTTCCAGATCTACAGTATGCGTTGTATTGCTATATTCTAGTGCTTATATGAATCCGTTGGAACTGACACTCGCAACAGGGTGAAAGAAAAAAGCTGTCTGGTCTGCCACTAGCTTAAGAAAGAAGGAGTATAAATGCTGCAAACATCAATGCAGAGGGCGGTATCTCAGGTGGGAGAATGTAATACAGCCGATATGGCTCTGCCTGTCTCCTGGTTGGTATGTTAGTGGAGTCTGTGGTTGTGACTTAAACGAACAACGGGAAGCTCTCCCCCTTTTTCGTTGGCCCATGAATATGGCAATTGTTTCATTACACATTAGATACTAAGGTAGAGTCTATTTAATTTGGTGCCCCTCTATATTCACTCCGAGTTCCGCTTCCGCATCTCTACCGTCAGTGTCTTGCTCGGTACATAAATATTCGCAAATGTGACATCGCTTATCCGATTTCGAGGCTTGAAATCACATTTTCGAATTAGTTCAGCCAAGCAAAGTTTGAGTATGGCAGCACTTGCAAATCTCCCCGGACTAAATAACAGCATGTTAAAAGCAAAACTACGACGCTAAAGAGGAAAAAAAACTTGCTTACCAGATGTGACGGCCGGCACCCCAAGACAGAAATGTTTCACTACTTCCCACAAGTGGCACAGCTTCGTTATCTTCCGTAGCCTTGAACCGAAACCCATCGAAATGGGACCCGTCTCCAGTTCGAGGAGGGCAGTGGGTTTGATCATGATGTATGGCGTACATGGGAAGCGTCAAGTAGGAGCCATATGGCACGGTGGCAGAGTTATCTGGGAGAGTGTATCCTTTGGGATTGATGACTTTGCGGCCAGCGATGGTGAAAGCTGCTGGACGTAAGCGCATCGACTCTTTAATGAAGCTATATGTACATTATTAGCAGGCGGTGGAAGTCTTCGAGGCTGGGCAATGAATGCTCAGGCGTCATCACCAGGGTGGGAAAAGATGCGAGTGATTTCGCGGTTGGAGACAGGGTCTGCAGCGTCGGTGTTGGAACATTCCGAACTTTCTACAGGGACGATGCCCGCTTGTTCCAGAGGATACCGGACCATATGAGTTTTGTGGAAGCCGCTGCATTGCAGCTCGTCTACTGGACAGCATACTACTCCCTATTCGAGCTGGCTAGGTTGAAGAAGGGCGAGAGCGTGCTGATCCACGCTGCTGCGGGAGGCGTTGGCCAAGCAGCCATTGTGCTTTCTCAACTCATTGGGGCGGAAATCTTTGCCACTGTTGGCACGGCGGAAAGAAACATTTCTTGATGGAGACGTAGGATATCAGAGAAGACCGCATCTTTTCGAGTCGAGACCTTTTCTTTGCCAAGGGAGTCATGCGATGCCGCAATACTTTGATGAGAATGCATCCTACTTAATCTCGGGTAGCCTTGGAAGCCTTGCTCGAAGCATGGTGAGATGGATGGTTGATAAGAATCTGAAGAATGTGATATTCTATGCTCGCGATCAGGGTCAAACAGTGACAAGGGCAAAGCGATGGCAAAGGAGCTGCGACATAGAGGCGTGAATGCAGCCATTTATGCTTGTGATGTGAGCAACGCCAGTGAACTTGCTGCCGTGTTGGAGGATTGTGCACAGAAGATGCCACCGATCAAAGGGTGCATACAAGCAGCCATGGTATTACGAGTAAGTGTTGAGGAACATTTGAAATGACTGGTAGTATTTTATTTCTCACATTTGGTTCTGCAGGACTCGACTTTCGAAAACATGTCATACGCCGACTTCAAAGAGCCCCTGCGCAGCAAAGTTCCGGGAACCTGGAATCTCCATAGCATGCTGCCGGACTCGCTGGACTTCTTCGTCATACTATCTTCCTCATCTGGCATCAATGGTACTCGTGGCCAGGCGAACTATGCCGCAGGCAACACGTTCCAAGATGCAGTGGCACATCATCGAGTACTGTGCGTCAACCCCAGCACGCCTCGTCCGACTCCCACAACGTGTCAAGTAGTCACTGGCATCGAAAACCTTGCCTTGATGCGCGCCAAAGGTCTCGAGAAGCCGTACTACTTCAAGGATCCGTTCTTCAGCCACCTCCAGATTGCCAACAGGGATGAGAATTCGTCTGCGCTCGGCGGCGACGACCAAGAACGCGAACTGACTGCCCAGACCATTGCCGCTCTACGCTCAGTGAAGTCTCTCGATGAGGCTGCTGAACTGATCCGAGTGGCTTTTGTGGCTAAGCTGTGTAAGGTTCTGAGCATCAATCCGGATGATCTTGATGTGAACAAGCCGTTGTACACGTATGGAGTGGACTCGCTGGTGGCGGTGGTGATTAGATATTGGTTGTTTCGGGATCATCACGCAGATGTGCCTGTGTTTGACATTATGGGAGGGAGTACCATTACGGGGTTGAGCTTCAAAATTGCAGCCAAGACGAAGTTTGTGGACAAATCTTTGATAGAGATGGAAGAACAAGATAGATTAGAGCTGATTATTCATTGCCTATGCTAAGAAGGACATTTATTTACTTAACGTAAAGATATCTAATAAGTACCTAGAGTAATACATACATGTAATCTATCTATCCTGGGCAAACAGTGAAATAAAGCTCTGTGCTTGATAATTCTGAGCTTCCATCTCGCCATTTTTCAAACCGTTCGCCCGTCGTTGTTAGATACCAGGCCGTGATTGGCAACGCTGGGCATGTAATGATATTTGCACTGCATCCAGGTATCGGGAAATTACATGTGTGAATAGAGTGCGGCGCCCATGGTTTCTTCAAGTACTCGAAGCGCGCAGAGCTGAATGGCCATCCAGACAATCTACACCACCAGGAGCTTCACCATCGCATCTACATCACAGCTAGTAGCTTCACCGAAGTATCTTATTCGTCAATGTCTGAGGTCTGGGAAAGCTGGCTGCCCCGTGATGATTTCCTACGCGCCTTGTCATCACCAATCGGACTGACTGCTTCAAATCCACTGTTGACTGTCCAATCTATTTCCCAACAGGGCTGGGCTTCTAGGGCTGTTGGGAGATCTGGCTGACTTTTCGCCTTGATGAATCATGTCATTAGGCTTTCAGGCCGTAATCTATCAAGTTCCTGTCATCTTAACCGCCATTTGTTGGGAAACAGAGAATGGTTAGGTAGTTTTGCCGACAGCTGTACAAGGCCGCAGCATACATGTAGGCATCACTCCGCCAGCCAGCCACATGGCAAGCACCCCTGTGAATGTGCATAGAAACGACGGGTGCATGAGAACTTGTCATGTTTTGATTCGAAATAGCCTCAAGCCATCGGCCTAAGCTAAAAATAAGGTCGGTCTAGAGTAGAAGAAGCACATATTCTTATGCCATCTTTCCGTCTGTATTATTGCATTTTACAATAAATGAAGTTACCTAAAAACAGTAATCGATCTTGGCGGCGGTAAAAAAAAATCCTTCCAATCTTCTACTGAATCATCACCAACATGAATGAATTTCAAATGGCAGAGAAACCCCGAGAATGGCGTTGGAGGGCGCGGGCGAGTGCCATTAGCTTTTTTCGGGGGGAGGTAAGACGGGATGAGGAGAAGGGGATGGAAGAAGCAGAGCGTGCGATTCTACTACAGTTCATACAGTGCTAGCGCTCAACACTGTGACACTGCACTGTATTGATGGACGAGGTCTGTTGATAGGAGCAAATGATCTTGCAATAGATATCTCGCCATAAATTGTCAAGATAATTTACAAATGATCATATGAACCTATAGTCATGATGAAAATATGATGCCATCCTGGTAAATAGGCGCTGTAATCGATGGAAATGCAGCAGTTTAATCAAGTCCCGCCATCACTCCTTGTGTCTATTGATGTATTTACCGCCACCGCTCTAGAGACACTATGGCCATTCTCACAAAACATCGAAATAACGTATCGTATTGCCATTCATAGCAAGTAGGAAATTAATACTGTTGCTTAGGTGCTGTTTGTTTTGCATGAATAGACATCAAAATGCGTCCTAGATGCCCAGCAGGTTTTGCAGGCACATGAGTATATGTACTTATCTCTTGGGACACTTGCCCTTAGTACCTACTAGGAGGTAGGTAGGTAGAGCACAGGCACCTGAAACACCTGGAGTATCTACCAAGGTACTGGTTGTATCAGTGTTTGGAAATGCTGTGATAGTTAGGATTGCTCCTACCTCTGCATCAACACATGGCATGGAGCAGGTGCGTTCAACAAAATTGTTCCTCCTCTGCTTCAGCATCCTTCTCGTACCTTAACTTATCCTTTTATTGCACTCTTCAACCTGCAACTCTTCACCTTTCCTTCTCCATCCATGATCTCTCGATAACCTCGATATTCTCGCCACTCGTTTCTCGCAAACTCTTTCCTCTGTCACGGATCTCGGCATGAATTGGATGGGAGGAAATCTCTCTCGGCACCGTCGGGGAAAGGGCTGGAAGGAGGAAATGGCACGACAAAAAGAATACTTCGCCAAGGCCCGCTCTCGACAGCGTGAGGGTGCAAAATCGAGCCCTGTACCTCTCTCTGCAGCTCATTTCATCCCCAATTATGCACCTCCGCCACAAGCTACTGCGAGCCTGGGGGAAGTAACATTTCCATCATCCATGCCGATTATTGAACCCACAGGCGCTGCAGATGAGGCATCAAGAAGCTTGAATAATCCAAAAAGATCATTGCGAAGAGATGTTGCCGAACTGCCATTAATTGCTTCGTCTGGCGAGACAGGTGGATTCCCTGTGCTGGACCAGTCGTTGGAATATCACCCCATGGGTTCTTCTAATCAAAGAACTGTGCGTCGGAAAACTTTCCAACAAGGAGATTTTGCAAAAGCCAAACTGCCGAAACTCTCAGTCAAGGAGCCCACGCGGCAGATTTTTGAGCGCTCACCCATTTCGAGGCATATCTTGGATCCGCAGCACAGAACGTCTGCCGCCCGTCGCGAATGCCGGTCGAAACTTGACAAACAGAGAGGTGTAGGAGAAAGAAGAGTGACCAAGAACACACCATCGCCTAGTCCCAGGCAAGTGAGAATACGCATCGGCAGTCGAGATTATGGATGGAGCCAGACGAGAAATTCCATCCAAGATCCCATCCCAGATTGCATCGGAAATCTCACATTCGGTGATCACTCGGAAGCCCAAAGCATTGGACCCGAAGCCGAGCAAACAACGCACACCACGCGGCTTGAAGGTGCCAATATTGCGTCCTACATTACCGGTGAGTCTTTTACAGGCTGTTCTCCGCCGAGTACGAGCAGCGATCTGCTACTGTCGTCGCCATGCCGAGATAGAGCGGCTCGACGTCAAAATGTGTACAATTCACCAAAGAAAATCGTAGGCACGCCTCCGGCAGAATTCGAGGGCCCGCTACTAGATTCTGCCTGTGGAGCAGCAAAAAAGCCATTATCAACATCTGAAACAGAGTCTACGGGCAGCGTAGCCGTACAGGTCGGTGATTTCGAAAGCACGCCAGAAGGCGAGACGGAGGAAGAACGGGTTTGGAGACAGTGGCTGGGGTAACGGCCAGCCAGGGTTAACACTGTGCCAACAGAAAACTCAGGCCAAATTAAAGGCACTGTCAGATTTTGACAGAGTCCTATGGAACAAAGACTCGTGCTTGATGGCAGCCCAGGGATTGGCAACTGGGAGGCTGCCGATACCGCGCCGGCGACAAATTTTTTTCCACCCAGAGGCTAGGTGATATGCCGAAAGTCACTTTGGCGGAGGATTGACCATAACTCGCGTATCATATACCCTTTCGAAGCATATAGCCGAAGTGGTGGACGATTAACAGCATCGGCGCTCGGGGGGTGGGATACGGAAAACCACATGTTAAGGGACGACGAGACCCACACGAAGTTGAAAAACACAACTGCCGAAATTTTAGTGCGGTCAGAAGCTGCAAAGGCACCACGACGTGCTCAGACGAGCGCAGCTAACAGGTGGGGGTCAAGGATTTGAGGCCACCCGTCGGCAAGGATGAAAAGCAGGTGAGAGTCTGGCCATGGATCTGGATGGGAAATGATGGACAATGTGCAGAGTGATGAACGGGACCGTGACCGTGACACTGACGCTTCGCGGAGACGACAAGACCCAGGACCAGAGCGGCAAGCTCCCTTGTCTCTTCTCCACCGGCCGCCGTTCCGAGTGGCAAGGTGGAGTTCCATCTGGGCTCAATCTCAGGCAATCCAGGACCACGTGCCGAAGACCGCGGTTCCGGCGCCAGAGCCCCGACGGCTCGTTGTCATCCACCGCAGGCCGCGCCTGTCTGGCCGAACAAAGGGCCGGTGGTAGTTTGGGCGCTGAGCCTTGGGAGGCTGAATGGCCATAAGCTCCGTTGGACCATTGGAGGATCGCAGGGTCTTGTCCTTGTCAGGGAAGGCCTGGTTGACCAAGTGGTTTTCCCGAGCCCACCCTGTCTATCGATTCGCCGGAGGAACGCAGCGCCAAGCTCTACGTAGTGCGAGTACGTTGAAGCCATCACCAGCCACTTTTGGCTGCTGCTGAAAGGCCACGAGAAAACAGCTACCAGAGTGCGGAAAAGCGCACGCGATGGGAGGAAGCTCTAAATTCCAAATCATAGTGGCGTACTTCAGCTGCAGCCAGTTCCTGATGTGACGTAAGGCCTGCCTCATGCTTCTCATGGCTGCAAGCGAGAGTTATCATGTATCGAAGCAACACAGGCAAAACTAGGTCAGAGATCAACAAGTTTTGTTTCCACTTCCTCTTCTGGCTTTCCACGGCAACTCCCCGAGAGGAAACAAGAAGCAAAAAGCACTGTGGACAATATTCCTGCACACGTTGCTGTCAGACATGTGTAAGGGAGCGCTTGTTAGTGCACTTGGCGGCAGATTGAACGCTACAGCAGACGAGAGCTTCTCCAAAGCCACCACGTTGTCCAAAGAGTCCCTGGAGTCACGCACTTGCCTCACGGTCGGCAAAAGGAGCAACACTACTGCATCAGGACCCTTAAGAGACAGAAGGAACTTTTGCCGGCCTATCCTGTGTCGTATCATTTGACTTCAGCTCCCAGGTCCAGCCCCAAAAGGCCTGGATGCATGCCGCCTACGACGAGCCTAATGCCCTTGCCAACCCAACGTGCCAGCCATCTGGCCACGATGGAACGAACGAGTAATATTGGGCTAATGTACCTCCGTAGACGCGGGAAAACATACAGAGTTTAGAAGCGCGAAGCTGTCGAAGTCTAGATTGTGTGCTAGGCCATGCGATGGGCGCCGTCGCTTCTCGTGGGTTTGAGCCGATGCAGCGAGGCAAGCTGTGCGCCGGTGCAAAGTCAGTTTTGCTATGGCGGCGCCAAGCAACTGGGCCTCGAGGGATAGAGGATGGGGGCTACTGTAAGTTGACAGGTTAGCTAGGAAGAGATCAAAGTCGATTGGAGGAGGAATTTTGATTAGCTACGGGAGCTGATTGGGACAACCGGGGGGGGCAATCGGATTCCGGGTGGGATGGGGGCCTTCTCTTACAAGACAGGGAACAATGCAATACGGCATGGAAGAGACTGACCAAGAGAGACGACAGCCTGGCCTTGTCCGTTGATTCTGATAACCCAAAAGCCTATTCGAATCGAGACTAGCCAGCCGAAGCCGAGCTTCACTTTGAATACTAGTAGCATAGAGCAATCCAAGCGGTTGAAGAAGCTCCGGGGCCGCCCCTGTTTTTCTTCGTGCCAATATTAACCCGGCACCAACGCAGCCGCCAATGCTGAACCGAAACCGAGCCCCCGATACCCGTGAAAAAAGCTCATTATCACATCATTTGCATTCCTTTAGATGTGACGTCGCGAGCGGTTGTTGCGGTGGTGAGAGTGATGTGCATGTGCATTCGTTGTTGTTCTAGTCTATTTTGGATTTGGATGAATGGTGGGCATCATGGGCAAGAAAAACCCGCAAAAAGAAAAATAATAATAATAATAATAATAATAATAATAATAATAATAGGAAACCCCCCCCCAAAAAAAAAGATAAAGACCGAAAAAGACAATTGCCGACAAAGGGAAACCAAAAACTTTTTTTCCGTATGTAGATAGGATATGTCCAAGAAAGATGGGTTGCCGTTACCCCCAAAAGTAAGGATGTGTATATGTAAATCAATAGCTCTTTTGAGGCTTTTCTCTTTTTTTTTTTTTTTTTCTGTCGTCCTCCCTTTTCAGCCCTTTTTGCCCAAAAGCCACCACCAATAAAAGAAACCAAAAGAACAACAAAGAAAAAAAAAAAGATACCAAAACCAAAACCAAACGCCAATGCATGTCCAATGTATTCTATTCCGCATCGAGCATATCGTAAAACCGTCCAATAGGCTGTTCCGCCCCTCTCTCTCTCTCTCTCTGTCCCATCAGCCCCAAAAGACAAAAAACAAAAAAATGGAGTGTGCCTTTGATAACCTTGCTGGCCCAGCACCAAGACACCGGCCCCAGCTACAGTTAGTTATTAAGTGCCCACTAAAGTAAGTTGACTGTACACTAAAACCACAACCCCCCTCCCCCCTAGGCGCAAAGTACGAGTAGCCCTGTTGTCCAGTCATACTCCGAGAATGTACTCCGTAATGTCCCCTCCCGAGGCTGCCAACTCAAAAACCCGCTAGCGACGCAAGCTTCGTGCAATGAATCCCCAGTCCCACAAGTTTTTTTTTTTTTTTTTTCCTTCTCTCTCTGTCTCTCTTCATTGTGCTGCTGGTGCAAGCAACTATCCGTATCTTTTGCACCTCCCCGCTTTTTTTAGGGGGGGCCCAAAGTTGTACTATATGTACCATGTAACCATAGACACTTTGGCCTTTGTTGTGGTGAGTTGTTGCCAACTTTCGGCAGATGGAATATCTCAGAAAAAAAAAAAAAGGCCAGGAAGAGGGGTGAGTGAGTGAAGGAGGGGGGAAGAATCATGAAAGCTCCCAACGGATCCGAGCCGCACAGCTGAGGCTAGGGCGGAACTTGGGCTGGTAGTTTTTTTAGCTGAAGAGAGAAAGAGGGCATTGCCGCAATACTGTTAGCCTCGGAAGCAGTAGTGCACTCTTTCTCGTGTAAGTTAACGAGACGAGAAGACAGCAATGTACCCAAAGCAAAGCCAGTTTCTCCGCACTCATTGTTCAGAGTAAGAAGAAGAGACACAGAGAGAGAGAGAGAGACTTTGATAACTTGAACATTTTTGCTTGTGACTAGTAAGTAATACTAGGTAGGTATCTTTCCTGCATAGCAACTGTACCCAATGGGTCGGCCTGCATTAGATGCAAGAGAAAACATATATAATACAGGCTAACGTGTATGTGTAATAAAAAAAAGATAAAAAAGGACATGGTAAAGATAGGCCCATTCGTAAGATTCATTGGTAAGTAAACCGCTCTAATAGTATGTCGGCAGATGTAAGTCGAAACTCTGACGGATCCAAGCTCAGCTGCTGTTTGGTGGGATGGTGGATGCATGTAGTCAGAGGGGGGAGGTAGGGGGACAAGGGGGGGGGGGGGTATGGCTCTCGGTGCTTGATGACGGCCGGGCTTGGTGCTGGTGCTGGTGCTGATGCCGGCGCCGGTGCTGGCGGTTGAACCGCACACTGTTTCCGTTCCCCGAGTGCGTGTACGAATTTGGGCTTGCTTTCTGAGCTGCTCTAGCTAGCTGCTGCTGCTGCTGGCTCTCTCGAAATTCCGTTACTCTCGCCGGCGAATCTCCTTTCGTTTGGCTTGCAGGGATGTTTTGCAGGTAGGGCATTCGTAACCATGGCGGCTGATGTAGATTCGCTTCAGGCATTTGGTGCATCGCCACCAGGTGTGAGAGGCATTGCGGCCCTCGAACCAATCTTCCTTGGCTGCGACTCCACGCTTCTCAATGTCCTCCTTGTGAAAGTCTCTCAGGTGGTCGCGGAAGTGATCGCGGCGGTGGAACGGATCTCGGCGCCGCCCACAGCGGGCGTAATCGCAATGGTACGAGTCCTTCTGAGACGACGGAGCGTGCTTGTGCTTGTAGTGACGGTCCAGATCGGCACGACGCTTGAAGGGTTTCGCATCGCAGCCCGGGTGGAGGCAGCATACTGGATAGTCACGGCCACTCGAGGCAAATCTATGCTCAAATCGGTTAACCACCCAAGAATTCCCCTCTCCCAAAATGCACAAGGAACAAGGACACACAACTTACGTTGGCGATTCAACTGTTGGCGAGGTCACCTCCAGGCCGGGAGTGGCATCCGGGCTGCTGTAAGCAGACGTCGCAGGCGTACTGGCGCTTGCATAAGGCGGGAGGTAAGATAAGCTGGGGGTCGGCGACGTCTGCTGTGTGAAGAAGGAGTCTGTAGACATGGGCGATGCGGGGGAGCTCGCTCCTGATCCCATTTCTGAGCCCCCGTACTGGGACAGAGGCTGTGAATCGCAGAGCTCGGGGACATCTGCCATGAAATTGTAGTCGTTGACGTCAAAGGAAAACCAGTCGCCATATGGCAGGTTCTCTTCAAACAGCTGCGCTTCTTCAAACGTCTGGTTCTCGTCGTACAGCCGAGCCTCGATGCAGAGCTGGCTGTACGTACTGAGTTGCATATCCTCGGTCATGGTGTCCGGTTATAACGACACAACGTCAATGACTGAGCAAGCAATGGCTGAAAAACAGGCTGAGCTGCTGTCGTCCCTGCTGAATTGGAACAGTTGGGGCAAGCAATTCGCTTGTATGAGTCTGGTGAAGCCGTGCAGCGTGTAGTGTGTAAGTGGGTGAACCCAATTGCCAAGTGAAGTCAAAGTAGCGACGACTCTTGGAGGTAGCAAAAGAAAAGATGAGGATGTGAATTGGAATACTAGTTATAAGGCGGCACCGAGAGCCAAGAGACGAGGGCAGTCGGTGGCTTATGAGTCCAATGGCTCGTGGGAACGATGTAGCGGGTAGTCTATGTATATGCAAGGCCTGCCAATCTGGGCATGACCAGGGGGAAGCCTGTGTTTATTTCGACACAACCCAGATAACGAACCTTGAACCTCGTACTTTCGGGGTAACATCTGTGCCAAGCTTCTAGAAGCTATCTAGATTTACTGACTATGGAACCCGGCAGGGCGGAAATGGGTCTCAAACGTGGCGCCTCTTCAGAAGTACCTCCTCCAAAGCGTGACGTAGAGAAGCAGTACACACTAGGACGTTAGTCGATACACAGCTTTGTAGAGGGGCGTCCAACAAGTCGAGGTATCGGGCTTGGCAACTTGGTATCAAACCGGACTCCGCCAAGTACCGCCCAGTAGGTTTAGCAGGGACTGGACGCTGTGCGACATGCAGAATGGTCAGAGCCATGTGGAGATGGATGGTCAGACCCTGGAAACCCGTTTGGGACAGCCGAGAGAGGATCAATGAGCAGCCAGGAGGAGGCATACTCTATTCTCACGCAGCAACAACTCGGCAATTACATGCCCTCCCCTCCCAAAGCCAAAGCCAACGAGACCTTTGGGCCAATGCCATATGGCTAATGCCCTTTGACGTCTATTTCTGACTTCACGGTTCCCGCATCCGGCGTCGCTGGAGTTGCCAATTAATCCCAATTCATGAGTTTGACAGCCCGTGCGGCTGAACCATGGCTGGCGATGGCTTTCAAGCCAAGCCAATCCAATTCAACCCGACACTTCCATCCGTGGTGCCAGCTGTTGTCCTCAACGTGGTGAATTTGGACCGTTATCCCGCTAGTATAATAGTTACAGTACGAGGATGTCGTCTAAGGACGTCGTGTATCGTATATTTGCCGGAGGGTCATTCTGATTCTTCAGGACTGGTATGGCAGCACAGACTCCGCCAGAAAATAGTTGCAGAGTCCCACTCCCAGGATCCCCCCCCCCCCCCCCCCCTGCCAACCCCTTCTTATCCGATACTATCAGAAATGATGGCAATGCGTAATGTTGCATATACCATAGACATTCGAATTCGGCATCTTGAACTACCCTCCCAGGACAGCATTTGGTGGAGCGCGACTGCAGAGTTGCCGGCACTAAAACTAGCGAAGATCGAAGTCACAGTGTTCATCGTGAAAACTTCAGACTCGGCCCATTCGGCAACGCTATACATCTGTGTGTTGCTCCATGCTCATTGGCCAGCGAGGTCAACGACGATACAATAAACCGTTGCAAGGAGGGAAAAGGCACCGAGGTCTAGGTTTGCGATCACAACATCGTGCATATACAAAACGCGGGTAGTTTTGACGGATGTATCCACAGGAGTCATCCCAAATACAACATCGTGCTTTCAGACCGAGAAGTGCAGCCACCGACACGGCCAAAGATCACCAGGCGGCTAGTCATCCTGTTCAAACAATGTGTTGCTCTGTACCCAGCTCGGCAGATGTTCTGAGCACGCAAGAACGTCCAACTTTAATGGAACGATCCTATTTGGGTAAAAAGATTTGTCTACGTAGGGGTTAGTACAAAGACCTGGGGTTCAAAGAAAAGTACCTCTTGGGGCCCCTCTCAACCCCCACCTTATGTGCGAAGTATGTATGCAGCTCACGAATCCGGAATCCCCAAGGCCAGCACGGGGGGCAGCCCTGGTCGTGAGCCTCAAGATGCAGCTACCAGTATTAGTGGCTGTACAGTCATGTCGGCAACAGATGTTGTTCCACTAGCTCCTGGGAGGGGGTGCAGTTGGCGCCATCCAGGTACGAGTTACCTGGTATGGTGATGTTTCGAGGAAGACGTTTTCGTATCAAATATTGGTTGTACTGTAGTTCACCAGTGGGACTACTACAAGACGACGAGTAGGCGTCATATGGATTGCCGTAACAAACGAATGGCTGTCTCTTGAAACCACGGCTCGAAAGTGGTCTACAATACCGGCCGATGCCGAGCTTGGGCCACCTTGAGTATTCGATGTTGTAACAGAGCGGGCTTCCAGGAAGGGATGATACTACACAACAATGAAGCAATGCAGTGCAATGCAAAGTACCCCATCTCGGGCATGGTGCAGAATGACCCGACATCTCATTGAAGGGGTGTGGTTGAAGTTGATCTCTTGAGCCTTGTACCATGGCGGTTGACACTGTGAGCCAGAACTTCACTTACACACATCACCATCATTCTTTTCCTCTTCTAGACTGCTTCTTCGTCGAGAGGATCACTCTTGATTGAACCTTCTTTGTCGGCGTGCTCCGAGATGGCTGATATGTGTAAGCGTTATACATCGGGCGTACGTGTTCGAAGCTGGATGGATTTTTCCATTTCCCTCTCGTTTCGGGCCCTAAACAAGGAGCCGTCCCTGATAATGTGTCTGTTGAATGCCTATTCGTGCTCCCGGGCAAGCATGGAGTAAGCGGTGACAGGCTATGTCCCCCACCCTTTTTACAACGTGGCGTGCAAAGCACCAGAAAATCTCTGCATCCTGAAGCCATCACAACGGCAAGCCTCGGTGGTGTTTTGGGGGGGTGTTTTGGGCCGTAGATCAGGGGGGTTTCCGAAGCCAGGCCTGGGTGATCGTCATGCAGTCTTGCGTACGCGCGTGCCCATTGGTTGGCCCTCGTGGCCCTCTGAAGCATCCTAGCACAGGCGGGCATAAAATTTTGCCGTCATGGGTGGTGATATGGGCCTGGGCGGGCGGCGGACGAGTAGCAGAGCAACACAGGGGGAGAATCCCATCACCTGCGCCTAGCCCCTTTATCAGCCGTCTTGCAGAAAAGCCAAAAGCCAGGACAGTAATTGCCAGGGGCGATCTGACAGCCTAGACTTACAGCGGCAACACCACACATGATCTGCCCGTTGCCTCGTGCGCAGGAAGCTTATCAGATGGGCGACGAAGCCCGGTGGATTGTTCCGGCAGCCTCCCGCAAGTTGAAGCCGTCGACGCACCAGTGCCTTCCCGGGCTGAATGCCGGAGAAATGGAGGTTTTGAAGGCATCAGACTTTTGCCTTGATTTGTTGGCTGGCTATGCCGTGCTGAGCCATCGCGCATCAGCACCCATCGGCATCAGCGTTAGGTTAGCATTAGGTTAGCAGTCCAGCGGGTGCTTGTGCGCCAATAAACCTGGGCACGTCACGATATCGAGGAAACAGCTTGCGAAGCCGTGCCAGCTAACCGGAGGCGGTCAGAGCAACAGAAGAGGATGGAACAAATTGGTAGCAAACAAAACAAGGTGCGTCTGCCGTGGCCTCAAACCGCGGCAAGCCCCCCAAAACGCCCGGGTTATCATAAGGTTGGCAGCTAGAAGCAAAAAAGGGAAAAAGGGAAAAGAAAATATTTCAAAGACAGCAAGGAGCAGCATTTGGGCTCGACCTCTGATAAGTGGAAAGTACATGACGGGATGCAAGATGTTGCGCCTTCCCAAAGCACTAGGACAGTTTGGATGACGGCAAGTGAAGGAGCATTCGGCAAACGCTGGCGGAAAGTGGAAAGTGGGAAGTGGAAAATGGAAAATGGAAGCAGCAAATGAAAAAAAACAAGGTTTTGATTGATTGGTTTAACTAGGAGAAACCGGAAAATACCACAAACACTAACTCCTGTGCATAATACAACTACTAGGTAGCAGCCATGCAGGTTGCAGATGTACTAGACAGTACTGTAATAGTATTAGACAACATTAGACAACAACATTACATGTAGACAACACAGACAGACAGGGAGTACGGCCGACGCTATGACGTGGGCTGGGCGGTTCTAGAAGACGCCTCAGTCTGTCTTTTTTGCTTTCAGGCTAATATTGTCATTGGGTCCTTGTTGATGCTACCTGCGTGCTACTGTATGAGACTGCATACGACTCGCATGCTACGGTGGCATCCGGCAGATGGCCCGAACAAGTACGAATCAAAAGCCTTGGTTCTTGTCTCCCTTGTCTCGTTTGGCTCTCCAAATTTTGCCTCATAGCCTCCGCAGCAAACACCGCCCTCGATCCGAGATGAAAGGAGCCTTGCCGAGTTTAGATGCCCTCGTCTGCATTGAGTGCGTGGATGCACTTGAAGACGTTGCCATCCTGGGCAGCCTTTCCATCCTGGGCATCTTTGATATCTTTGATTTCCTTGGCACCGTTGATATCCTCGCCGTCCCTGCCATTGATGATACTGATATCCTCAACAATTTCTCCGTCTTCCTCACCACCATCGCCAGCATCACCGTCACTATCATCCTCTCCAGTGGGCCCAACTAGCGCCGCGTCTCGACCAGCCTTCCAGTTCATCCGCTCCTTGGAAACAGGTACGTCACCAAAGATCTGGGCCATGCTGATCCAATGCATGCAGTGCTGCAGAAGCTCCTCGTTCTGGTTGACCTTGGTCTCGTATGCTTTGATAAGCAGCTTCTGCTGGTCAACCTCCTTCTTCAAATCCTCAATCTTCAACTCCAGCTCCTCCATGAGCTCGTACTGCGCATCCTGCTCGGCGCGGAGACAGCCCAGTTCGCCGGTGGTGGTCCATCCAACGGGGGTCTCGGGGCGGCGGTCGTAGCGGTTGGTCTCCTTGTTGAAGAGCATCGTGAAGGTGTTGGCAACCTTGGTGAAGACGTTGGCTTTGAGGTTGACGGTGCTGGCATCAGTGACTTCGGTGGTCTCATTAGAGTTTTGCTCGATTTCGGGGGAGGATGGAGTCATTCTTCCTTGTTGATTGGTGGAAGAGCCTTTCTTCTTCTCGTTCTTGTACGAGTTGTCCTGCCACGACACAGCTTTCGAGTCGCTACCCATGATTGTAATGATCCTAATCCATTGATTTAGCCATTGTGAAAAATGTCTTGGTAACATGGCAATGTACTCACAGTAAAGTAGGTTCAGGTTCAAATCGTGATCTCCCTTGAGAATAGTGAAAGAGGTTGTAGGAGGAAGTCCTTCACTCCAAGGACTCGAGAGGAAGATGTGATTTATATCCCTCGAGACGGAACAAACGAAAACAAACACAAACGCAACAGCCACAAAAAATTGAATTCACTCGTCTTTCATCCAATCCTCAACATCAAACGGAAGTGATATTCTGTAGTGAATCATACAGCAGTTACCACAGAAACTCCACACGCCCCCCTTTCTGCAAACAGAACCCGCAACTCTACAGTTTCGTCTCCAATAGCAAGATTTATCAACGTAGAGCAAGACTCCCATTGTACACAAGTACATCGCATTCGTTTGCTTGATCCAGCTTCATCGTGCGATCTTCCATCATACCCACAATTCCACCCCCTCCTTTCTCGCCTCGATGCTACCATGCCAAGACGTCCAACCAACTCCAACCTAGACAGACATCAACACACACATATTCAGCAATGCAAACACCCTAACAGAGGGCTAGGACAAAATACCACTCACCAATTCTCCTAGCATCTCATCCCACATAAACCATCGCGGATAATGAGTCCCCTCTAGAACAGTGAACCTCAAGATACTAAATGCCCAACACGCAAAACATATAAAACAACACATATAAAACAACAGTTCCTTTAAACAACCTAGCTCCCGACATGCCAATCTCGATCCCACGTGGATCCCAACCGGCCCCCCCTTCTGTCACATACACGTTTCCGTACCTTGCAGTGGCCACCGCGCGGAAACTATCTAACTCAGATGTGAGATCTAGAGCGCGCTGACAGCATGAAACATGGAAATTTGCGGATCAGATCATCGGCATCTGGATGTATACACACACATACCATACGCACACAGATGCGAATGCGAGCGCACATCTCCACTTGCTCAAAAGAGTGGTGAGATTAATACTTTGGCGAGTCATGCCTCGACATGATGCAGTAGCATTCTGGCCCCTTTTTTTTTTCGTCCGTTTTCCCCGCTCTCCTCTGAAATCCCGAAGTCGCGAGGGGATTTCGAGATAGGCATCTACAAGCATCTTGACTCGGTAGAGAGGAGGGGAACACTGGGCGGCGGGGGCGGGATAGGCCTTTCGTACTTTCGTATCTCGATCGTTGCCAAATCGCCACCTTCAGCCGCCAACGCCAACCCCACGACTATGCCTTTGAGCTAATAAGGACCCCCCCCCCCCCCCCCCCGTCAACTGCTGCCATGAGAACAGCTGCGATAGGTGCCAACAGCCACGTTATGGGGAGGCCTTGGCACATCCTAGCGACTGTCCTGGGGCTTTAGGGGCTGTCATTCGGCTTTCGAGCTCAGTCGTCGTCTCTATCCGCTCCGAGTCCCCCTTGAGTAGTGTGCATGGGAGGGTATGCTTGACACCCTCTCTCTTGTTCTGAGAGCCAGCATGGTACTCAATGACTCCATAGTCCCTGCAGGGCGCTAAGGTATGATGCGCCAAAGGTCCCAGTCGTGGAATGTGAGGGCATACTCACCCTAAAGTTTAGCATCTGAAGCCGAATATCGCAAGTCGTCGAGCTATGCCCTATTGTATCAACCCAATTAGCATTCTAACAACTTCTATCCACAAGTATCGCATCATTTACACTCTAGCAAGCAAAGAGTGAAGGAAGAGAAAGCCAAAAGGGCAAACAGATTGCCTGTGCGGATGAAAAAGGGCCGCCTCATATGGATTATTCTGGCACTAGTTATTCCCGTTTGAGAAACCCAACTTTGGTAGCGCATACTCGCGGCTACTATGATGCTCTCTTAGAACTCCCATAAAGAAAAGAAGAAGAAAAGAAAAACCCCTCATGGAAAAGTCACGGAAACAAGAGCGAAAACAACGTGTAAGTCCCAGCCTAGCCCGTGCGTCCCATAATAAAAGCCAACAACTGTCCTAAATGTCATCCTCGAGAAATTTGTAGGCAAACTTGAAGTCTGCCTTTCTTCGGTTCATCCTATTGTAGAGGGTAAATTAGCTCGGGTTCAGCTCGGGTACAGTCACGAGAGGTAGTCTTACCAAGTGCTCTCGTAATCAAAGAACCGGTAAGTGCCCTGCTCGAACTCTTCGGTGATATTCTTGGGCTCCTCGTGCCGCTGGAACCATGTCTGGTACTGCTTGTGGAACCGCCAGCTCTGGTCTTTCAGCGCCTTTGCAGCCAAGTATTGCTGTGCTGTTCCTTGCTTGTAATAGAATACGTAGAACAGCGTATCGGGATCTATCCTCGAGTACAGCCGGGGGTCATCGAATATGGGCAATGGCTGCGTGGGGAACCCGGACCCAGTTTGCGGCACGGGTAGGTCAGGGCGATACGTCCTCGGGATATCGGCCTCGAAAGCACTGGGATAGCTGAGCTGACTCGACTTCATGAGACTCAGAGTGGACTGCGAAAGGGGCTGGTACGGCCGTTTTCGTGCCGTCTCATACGAATCAACGAGGTCTTGTAGAGATGCAGGTAGGTGGTAGATGGACTCCTCTTCACGCTCTTCTGTAATAGACTTGACGCCGTTTGTGGATCCGTTGGTATGAGGGACTGCGTTTGGACTGTCAGCAGAGACGCCCTAAGTGATGACGATGGAGATGGGAGATGGGACGGATGAAGGGATGAAGATGAAACAAATCTTCTCTTCTCAATAGCTTACCGGTAGTAGACTCTGACTGCGATGCCTCCGAGGTAGCCGGCTGCTTTCCTGATGCCTTTGATTTCTTCGTCAGTTTCGTACTTGGAGGCTCGGCATTCTCGTTGGCCACGGGTGCGGGTACCGGGACCGGCGCAGCCACAGGCGCGGGCTGCTTGGGTTCGGAGGATTGTGGCGTCGGAGCCTGAACGGGCTGCACGAAGGAGACGGCGGGGGAGTTTGTTGCGCTCGTCCTCGACTGCGCGGGGGGCAGCGGCGAGATGCCCATGTTGAAGCCAGGTGGTGGTGGCAGAGGAGCAATGCCGACGTTGTTCTTATCGCTGGCCGCTGCTGCAGCCGCGGCAGATGCATACTTGAGCCCCTCCCCTGCCGGCCTTGTGGGGATGGAAGCAGGCTTCATGGCAGGGCTACCGCTCCCCCCATTCCCTATCGTTGATAAGGGTGTATGCAGTGTCGCCAGTGCCGGTAAGGGGGACTTGGATGCCGATTTCCCCCGCGTTGACGACGCCACGGAGTCGGTATCCTTGACGGCCTTCTTCGCTTTAGGCGGCGGTTCGAGATCGTGGACGTCGTCTTGTATGGACTGGGTGTCTTGGGATGAGTTCTTCTCCGTGTCCTGGCCCATGCCAAAGACGCCTTCCTCTTCTTCCAGGTCCAGCTCGTCGTAGATTTCCTCGTCGTCAATGTAGTCTTCGTTCATACCGTCAGACACATAGTAGCTGATTTGCTCTTTCAAGCCTTCCACCTGGTCGGTGTCGATGCCTCCGTTTTCCAGCGTTCTTCGGATCAGCTCCAGCTTGCCTTGATGCCACTTGTGTCGCTCGATGATCTGGTCGATCTCGGCCATGCGGTTCTCTTGGGCGGTCTTGTTCTTGCCCTTTTTCAGGGTGGCTTGTATGGATTCGTTCTCGGCCTCTAACGTCTCGATCTGTAGCTCCAGCTCATCAACCATGTTGCTCAAAAACTCGCATGCCTCGACTTTGGCCTGTTCTTTGGGATCCAATTTCGCGGCGGCCTCGAGGCCCACTTTGGAGTATGCCTTCGTCTTCATGGCCTTCTCCACGGCCTTGAACTTTTCCATTTGCTAAAAGGGCGAGAGAGAAAAAAAAGTACATCAGTATGCGCCGGAACATGCATCAATGCCCAACATTACTGGGGGTCCACCAACAGTCTCAATCAGTTTGCGGTGCTCCAATAAGGGAGCCTTGTCCTTGATGTCGTTGCTGGCGGCCCATGTTTTGATCTGGTCGCGCAGTCTTTGCAGCTTCTTGATTTCGCGCTTGAGGTTGTCTTCCAGCTTCTCCTTCTGGGCCGGGTTATTTGACTGCTCAATCTTTTCGTAAATGGCCTCGAACTCGGCGACACCTTCCGCCACCTTTTTGAAGCACTTGTCGACTTCTTGTTGTAGTTTCCTCGCCGCCATTTTGTCGGGAGGAGGAGGGAGAAAAGCCCGAGCGGCGTCCTTTCCGGTTTGTGCTTTGTGCCTGTTGAGAATCCGCAGCGGTCCTGCAAAGGGGGGTTGCAGTGAGAGTTTCGTCAGAGGGGAGGTCGAGACTTGGTCCGTTTTCGTGGGGCAACCTTTATGGCCAAAGGTATGCAGGCGAGATCCGGCATGCGCCACGTGACAGTTGCGAGGCACAAGTGCGCAGCAGAGAAGCGACAGAGGCGGCCGTCTCGAGAGGTGATTCCGGAGCGCTGTCCAGACGTCGTGGTGGTGATATTGAGCTGGAAAAGCCCTTTGAAAGTGTTGGACGTGCGAGATTGAAGTTGATGAGGCCAAGTCGCGAGGCTGCACGGGCTAGCAGGCGGCATGTATCGATTGCTGTGCGGCAATTAGCCGATTGAACAAGGATTGCGGCGGAAAATTATTGAGCATGTGGTATAACCCCGTTTGAACTACATTGGCGATTATGAAATTATTTAGATGACACAATTGGTTGTTTGAAATACAGATATTCCAAGAATTTAAAGGGCTTTTTCCTCGTCAAACTCAATTATCTCTATCAAAAGGTACTTGCGCCATGTGGGATGTCTGATAAGTGGCTACGTCGTTACTCACATGACACAAGACTTTGATACGCGATTCAAGGCATTTATAAAGTGATTGGGGCTTCTTTTCCTGCCAAGGCGTTGAGAGCTCGCCGGTCTCGCTACGGAGTTTCTTCTTTTGTATCTGTACTCTTTAACCACATTTCCGGTTCAGCGGATAGATCCTGGAACCTTATCTCTCTTTTGGTCTGCGCTGAGTGAGGGGGAGCAAGGCTGTCAAATTCAAGTTTCTACCCTATTCTTCCTCTGGAACATTCCAACCTTTTGCGCTTTTGGCGGCACAAGGCGCTTGGTTCCGACACCGGCTGTCACAATGAAGGGTAGGTAAAACTCTCCTACTCTTTTATCTAAACAAGATTCCATGTATACAAAACTACAGTAGCATGACAATGTCATCTAATACTTGCAATGTGAAGCAATAATCCAACGTGTGCTCTCTGCGTCTGTGACGGTAGAAAAGGAGCTTGTGTCGTCCATTGGCCGAGGCGTGCTCGTGTTTGCCGCGGTTGCGCCAGGCGACACAGAAAAGGAGGCTGATTCACTGGCCAACAAAGTTGTCAAGATGAAACTTTGGGACGACGAGGAAGGAGGACGAGTAAGTAAAGGCTCCCTGTTGGCCTGTGAGACAATAACTGATGGCGGTGATTGGCGAATAGTGGAAAAGGAGTGTAACAGACATTGAGGGCGAGGTTCTATGCGGTGAGTACTAGCTTGGCCATCTTCTCGGCATGTTTCAAAGCTCATGGACGAAATATTTAGTATCTCAGTTTACCCTGTTGGCAAAGACGAAAAAGGGCACCAAGCCAGATTTCCACGGCGCGGCAAATCCCGAGGAAGCGAGTCGGTTGTATCACTACTTTGTCCAGAAAGTCAAGGACATGTACCAGATGGATCGAGTCAAGGACGGTAAATTCCAGGCCATGATGGAGGTTGCCCTTGTCAACGATGGACCGGTAAGTTGCTGTTGGATTAGAGCTAGTCTCTCATCGTTGATGCTGATGTCGTTTGATCTCGACAGGTTACCTTGGAGCTCCAAGCCGGCGCACCGGTGTCTGAACGGTAGTGTGAAACTCGATGATGGCGACATGATGCATACGATGAATGGGATAGAATTCAATATAGGTCATAGATTATATGGATTGCCTTGTTTGAAATGGATACGAGATGGTACTATAGAGCGATTGGGGTTACTACTTGATGCCTAAACGAGTGCCGGGCTACAGCTGATGATGATGATTCAATAAATAGCGGCATGTTAGTTCTACTTAGGCAGGCCACCAGAAGTGACTGATCACTTGCATTGACTTCAAACTCGAGCGCTGTTCATTACAGCAGTACGATGGATAGAGAAGAAAATCCCGGTACCATTTAATGCTCGGACAAAGGGCAGTTTGGCAGTTCATCATGAGCCTGGTCACCCATCCTATGTGGTAATTGCACCGTACTTGTTGGTGAAAAGGTTACCCCCCATGCAAACATACATGTACCAATGCATGTAGATTACATTAGTACATATGATACATGTTTACAAGCATGATGCTGTAGATTATGCACATGCTGCTCCCTTGTACTATACAGACGTTCTCATTGACTGTACTCGAATATAGTCCGGCCTGGTATGGTGGTAGGGCTGCAATGATGTGTCTGTACCGCATGTACATCATATCGCATCCTTGCAAATGCGCTGCGGCCCAGAAGCACCAGCCAGTCACCTCTGCTAGAAACTTCCACGGCGGCGGGGGTTGGACACTAACGCTGCCACTAACACCATTGGCGAATCCCCACTGCAAGCACTGAAATGATGCCTGACCTTGCCGATGGAGGGGCAACCCGGAAGCATCAATGGAGGGGCATCGGCAGTGAAGAGTACGAGTATTGGAGTTGAAAGAATTGATTGAACCGATTGATGTCAGCAGCAGTTGGGCTTACCAGTACTAAGGTAGACGAGCTCCAAACTAGCACGAGCCCAAGAGTAATGTGAGAATTGAGGCAAAATTCAGTCAATACAACCCAAGGTAATCAGGTACTTTTGGTACATACTAATAGTACAAAGGCAGCAGGTATCGATTCACTGTGATTGTTTGGTACCTTGGATGAATTGATTCGCTCTCGTCGGTTGCCTCTGCTCTGATCAGGTCATCGAGTACCTACTAGGTAGCTCTGTATCATGTAGCTTTGTAGCTCCCCTCTCTTCTCTTCTCCTTCTCCTCTCCATTAACCTAATTTTTTTTCTCCCTCTTCCTCTCCCTCTTCCCTTTCCACCCTCTCTTTCTTCCTGTCGCAATTCTTCCCATTCACAGCCCGCCTCTGTCTGCCTCGCTTGGCCAAAGCACCCATCGCTAGCTCGACCCCGCATCGTCATATCCAAAGAATCTCAAGGAATCTTTTGCAGGCAGACGTGCTTCCTTGGTCCGTTCCACGACTCGCCCAGCTTTTAAACCTCTTTTTTTTCCTCCTTCACTCCCCAAAATCCTCCTCCAATTCGATTATCTCCCTCCTAATACATTCCATTTCTCTCCACAACTCCTCTCGATATGGCTTCCGAAACCGAGACCAAGGCCGCGCGCCCCCGCGTCTTCTTCGACATCACTCTTGGCGGCAAGCCTCTTGGTCGAATCAACATGGAGCTGTACTCTGATCTCGTGCCCAAGACGGCCGAGAACTTCCGTGCTCTCTGCACTGGCGAGAAGGGAGTGGGCAAGTCGGGCAAGCCTCTGCATTACAAGGGCTCCGCCTTCCACCGAGTAATCAAGCAGTTTATGATTCAGGTATGACCGAGCCTGCATTGCTCTCTTGTTCTGGTCGCACGACCTCTCTGTGCAGAACTTTTTCTAACGCGAGCTTTTGTAGGGTGGTGATTTCACAGCCGGAGACGGCACTGGCGGCGAATCCATCTATGGCGCCAAGTTCGAGGACGAGGCTTTCCCCAAGAAGCATGAGAAGCCCTTCTTGCTATCCATGGCCAACGCCGGCCCTAGTAAGTTACACCTCTCTCCATTTGCTCCCTAACTCGTTCTAATCACTGCGTTTTCTTGCAGACACCAACGGCTCTCAATTCTTCATCACTACTGTTCCTACGCCCCATCTGGATGGCAAGCACGTGGTCTTTGGCGAAGTCCTCAATGGCAAGTCCATCGTCCGCCAAATCGAAAACGTCCGTACCGAGGCTGGCGACCGACCCTCCCGTGACGCCGTCATCGCCGACTGTGGCGAGCTCTCCGGTGACGAAGCCCTGAGCGCCGACGTCAAGCAGCCCGATGCTCTAGGCGATCCCCACGAAGACTTCCCCGAGGACTGCGCTACACCCCCCGATGCCAAGACTACCTACAAGATTGCCTCAGACTGCAAAGACTTTGGTAACAAGGCGTTCAAGGCCGGCAACATCACTCTCGGTCTTGAGAAGTACGAAAAGGGCCTGCGGTACCTCAACGAGGAGCCTGACTTGGATGACTGGCCCGAAGGTAAGGCCCAGCTCGACGCCCTCCGCTTCTCCCTCAACAACAACTCTGCTCTCTTGCACATCAAACTAGAGGCCTGGTCAGAGGCCGTCCGCAGTGCCACGTCCGCCCTCGCCATTGCCGGCATCGCCCCCGCGGACCGAGCAAAGGCCTTTTACCGCCGTGGATTTGCCAACGTCCGCCAAAAGGACGAGGAGGAAGCCCTCAAGGATCTCGAGGAGGCTCACAAGCTGGCACCCAACGACTCCGCCGTCAACGTCGAGCTCAACGCCGTGCGAACCAAGGCCGCTGCAAAGGCGGCAAAGGAGAAGGCCGCGTACAAGAAGTTCTTTCAGTAAATGAATATTTCTAGTATCTAAAAACGATTAAAACCAGCAAACATACAAGCAAGAACAGCAAAACGGGGGTTATGGCGGACAAGTGGTTGAAAAAAAAAACATCTTTATCAAGCATGGGAGGCGTAAAGGTTAGAGCAAGAAAACCAGCAGACTCTCTGCGATAAGTTTACCGTGGAAGAAGGAAGGAAGATACCACCAGCACACTTATTTACACACGCATAAATAAAAAAAAGTTCAAATTGTGTTGCCTTAATTAGCTTTATATGGTATTACGTATGAAGTGAAAGCAAAAACAAAAAAGAGTTGTCCAGTGAACACAATGTCGTAGATACAAAAGAGACAGAGAGAGAGCGAGCATATATTACAAAAGCCAAGTGAAAGAAGCAACCGCAAGAGCACCACAAAAAGGAGATAGAAAGTCACGTAGAAAAGAAATAAAAAAGAAGGTAAGAAAGAAACAAAGGTATCTAGAAAGTAAGAAGAAGAAGAAGAAGAACAGGGGTAATTTGGATATCTCGTTTGCTTGCTCCAAACCCTTCCTCCTCTCCCCCTGAGGGCATACTGCCAAATAAGAAAAAAAAAAAACACAACTTGGCCACAAAAAGACCCATCAAAAACACAACTGGCCACAAAAAGGCCCATTCATCTAACAATGCTTTGCCGATTTTTTTTTTCCCGCATAAACATACATATATGCTCCTCCCAAGACCCGATTACCATCTCAAGGGAATCCCCATCCAACATTTGCGAACTGGGGACCAGACGGAAAAATTAGAAGAGAAAAAAGACACATGAGAAAAGAGGGGAGGAATGAGAACCCCCCCTTCTCCATTCACAAAAGGCACCACCGCTTTTGATATCAAAGTGGGAAAAGGACAAAGCGGGAAAACAGTAAAAAAAGGACTCAGGAAAAACAAAAGTAACGAGAGCTGGGTGGTATCTTTTTTCCCCTTATTGTTTTCTCTTTCCCTTCATGTATATCTAATTTGCCATTGATGCCACATCACAAGGACCATGCACACGAGCCAAGCCCTTTTAGACAGCAAGGGGAAAGAAATAGACAAAAGGGATATCAAAATGCGATAATGTATATATGAAAACGAGAGGACCTCCAGTGATGATGATGATGATAACTCCCCATAATCTATTCAGCCCATCCATCCGGTAAAGGAAAAGACAGCTTTGAAAGAGATATAGAGAGAGAAAAATATATAAAATGAAAAGAGCGTAATGAAAGATGGGAGTGAAGCTTTTGACAACTTTCTCCATGCAAGAGCCATTATGTCCCAACACCATTTTGTGTATCCAACCGGAAGACGTCTAAAGAAAAACCAGACAAGAGCTAGATGTAGATAGCCTGAGTTAAAGTGGAAAGTAAGAAATAAAAATGAGAAAAGGAAAAAAAAAACAAAGATAATCAAAAGCTGGTGCAAAGGGATTCCCCTTGTGTGGATTCTTCGTAGGTTGATACTCTCCACAATCCAAGTCATGTATATGTTTGTGCGCGTGTATATATATCCAAAGAAGAGGAAGTGCGGGCTCATCTTGACCCTTTGGTTTCTGGACTCTCGGCTCTTGAGCCACCAATCTTCATGATGCCGCTTAAAAGACTCCTGCCAACTTTTCCATTCTTCTGCTTCACACTCCCGGTGGCCGAGCCGCTTGTGTTTCGGGGACTGTTCCCCTTCTTCGAGTCCGCTTCGTCTCTTCCGCGCTTCCATTCTTTACTGCGTCTTTTTTCTTTCGAATCCCCGCCCCCATCGCTGCTAGAGCTACCAGGGGGCCGCTCGTAGCTGCTGGGCATAGAGGATGCGTTTCCTACGTAATATGGGTGATAGGGTCCGGTAAAATTGACCTGCTCCAGGACTTCGGCAAGTTGGTCGGCAGACATGAACGAAGGGACCTCTCTGTTCCGGAAATCCACAACTTTGGCTAGGCAAGCGTCGGCGCGCTTTTGTAAACCAAAGCAAAGCTCGTTAAATATCAACAATTCTCCATCTACTTGGGCCTGCTTGATGTCAATGGGGCGCGAATCCACCCATAACTTGACAAGGCTCGCGAAGCCCCGGGCCTGGTCGATAAGGTACGGTAGACTGGGGAATCCTTCGCGTGCTGTAGGCCCCAAGCGGTTCAGGATTGTGACAGGTGTGATGTAGCTCGGTGGTAGGGTGCGGCCGCCTCGATCGGCTGGGATGCCGCAAACGTGGTCGATGAAGCCTCGGAAGGTCTGCCGTTGTTGAGTCAGGAAGCGATTCATCGGTTCCATATATTCTTCTCGCTTCCCAAACGTAGAAAGGTTGGAAAGTTTCTGTAATGCCTTGGCAATGAGTGTCAAGGTACGTTGTGCTTGTGGTCTAGGATGATCTCGGAGCAACCCAAACAGCTTGGGTGAGAGGATAGCAGGGCATATAAACCGCAAGAAAAGGAAACCCGAGATGGAGGTGTAGCTGACGGTACGGAGGAAGTCGCCATAGCGGTCGTCGGCCACGGCACGGATGTATTTGAGAACATGCCTCAACTCTGCCGGTATCCTTTCAGCCGAATCTGCGATGCACAACCAGATTTCCGTCGTGAGGTGGATAAGACGGCCCCAGTGTTGATCCAGATCTCCTCCAGTATGTGCCAGCTTGCTCGGATCAACCTCGCAATCCGGGTTCAATTCGTTAATCTCGTATATCTTGTCCCGCAATATCTCTTCTAGGTATTCTTTGCCCAAGCGCCGCATGTGGAACTCGAGAGACTGTGTTAGCAACGAGTTACCTCTGAAGAGTAGGTTGGCCTCTCCGGCCAGTGTTCTGTGGATATCGCGGACCATCAGCTCTCGCTCATTGGAGGATTCCATCGATTCACTCGACTTGAGTCTATTGCTGAATCGGTACTTCTTGATTGAGGTCTGGCTTCCTATTCCATCAATCTCATCCTCAACCAGAGCCATTAGCCACTCGCTTGCAGAACCAGAGGCCTGGAAGATGTTGAGAAACAGCTCTGATAGTGTCCGAAGCTGGCCGGGAAGAGATGCAGAGATGAGTGTGGTTAGGCCCGTAGGGAATCGGTGCAGGATCTCGGACAGAGGCTCGTATTCTTTCGATAGAAGGGCAACATGCTCGTCGTGAAACACCTTGATTAGCATTGACCCAATATTCTGTTGTTTTTCATCCAAGATGGGCTGCCACTGTTCCTGTCCCTGGCCTCTCTCCACGTCGTTCAAGGGGATTCTTACGCTCCCGCAAATAATCTCTGGAGGGCTTGCCGACTTTGAGTACCCGTCAGGCCCGCACTCCACTCGCTTTAGCACAATGGAGAGGTCTTGAATTATCGGCGGTAAGTCGTTAAACTCGCAATCCTCTCTCCAAAAGGGATTCTTTGTGTCCATCTTGGTAGTCGTTCTGGCTCTGACTTCGCCATCTAAGATGACTTCTGCCAGATAGCTTCCGACTAAAGGATCCGGGCCAACTCTGCCGCACTTCTCAGGCGAAAACCATTCAACGCTTGGAGTGGCCTTGATCTTGGCCTCTATCACTCTTACTCTGATGATTTTCTCCATTCGGAAAACCTCTCCCGGTTGATCCTTCTCGATGTCGGCGACATCCTGAATTTCATCCGTCTGGGGGTCGTCTAGGCAGAAGATGTCGGGAACGGCAAATGTCCGAAGCAGGGCAAACCAGACCTCGAAATCGATGCGGCTGTCGACGGCAAGATAGACGGGTCGGAAAATGGAAACGTGGGTGGCCGTGGAGGCATAGATGGGGAAAATAGCAATGCAATATTCTTCCTCCAGGACGCTGCGGTCGAGGCCCTGGATGGCACACCGGGAAAGCTGCGACAGTTCGATGCTAGACAAGACTGAGACGTCGTTCTCCATCAGGAGCCTAAACTCTCCATTATCCTGTAAAACGCATGAAATCCTTCTCCAAAACATGGAAGGGTGCATGAGATCCCTCGTTGACGATCGCTGGACGACGGCACGTGCTGACCTTGGAGGGCCCTTGTCCCAGAGCATGAACTTGCCGACCTTGATGATGTTCGTGGCTCTCGCCGCATCGCTCGACTTGGCCCGCCGTCTCATCTCTGGGCGAATGGGCCCAGAAGGGCTGTTGGGTTTTCCGTTGGGTACTTTGAGGTTGAGAGGTGCGAGCTGCTGCCAGCACAAGAGCGCCGCGAGCCACAGCTCCAGCTCCTCCGATATAATGGGCCTGAGCAGAAGCTCCAGGCCCAGTTGGTTAGGGACAATCTCTAGGCATTCCCTCTCGGCATCGGGGTAGCCTGTGACGTGAACTTTGCAGCCTCGCAGGTCGGAAACCAGAGGGATGTGGAAGGAAGCGCTCTGGCCGGTATGGCCCAGCCCGAACATGAGAGTGCCCTTCTCCTCGTCGATGTACGCCATTCCGGTGTGCCATGTTCCCTGATACTCACCCTGGTATTCTAGTTCGCCACGCATCCGCCCGCCCAGAGCCTTCATTAGCGATATTAAGCGGTTCGCATCGTCGGTTGGGATGGGGTACGGGAAGGAATCGACAGAGGGCTGGGGTGCGACCAATGGCGAAGTCGGTCGAGAAGGTTGACGCTTCAGAAGCCGCCGATTGTGGTGAGATGATTTGGTCTTGTCCTTGGAGGCGGAGGTTGGGGTTGAGATTTCCGGGACTCTGACGGTCGGTATCGTCGAGTAGCTCGGGTCGGAACTTGGCGTCAACGATTTTGGGTCGTCGATGGAGGGCTGCGACCCGGACGAGACGCTGCTCACTCGATGTCGAAACTCGGCTGCTGAAGACGGCCCTCGTGGCCCTAGCATAGAGGCGTCCATTGTGCGCGTCCTGGGCCGTATCGGGGGACCGGTTGAACTTCTCTGCTGGTGAGTCGCGGGGCTGGAGTCTGTGCCATCCGAAGAATCGCAAACAGCATCGCTGGTGAAGACGACACCTTGGCGACGGCCAATGCTGCCCGGGATAGACCTAGGCGAGCCCTGCTGAGAACCAATGCCGCGGGATGGGTGGGCCATGGTTGAATCAGAAAGCGCAGCGCTCGCAGCACCACCTTGACCTGGAGGGAGGTCAGGTGTGATGGAACGACCAGGTCTCGGGCTGGCATTGACCCTAAATGAAGACCTGAGATTCGAAGCGCTGAGACGCTCCAAGTTGATCCGGTGGAATTCGAGAGGGGTTTGGGGCCGCTGTCGCTGCTTCTGCATATGGCCCTGGTGGTAATGCCGACTCTGGATTAGGCTCTGATCCTGGGCCTGGTCCTCGCTATCGCTACCGCCCTCGTGCAGGCGGGTTGCATATCCATCCATGACTGGCGGTGACATGCTCATGCCATTGTTCAACACCATGCGGACTCCAGTGCCACATCGAACGTCGCCGCCGCTACTATTACTACTGTATTGCCACTACTCGTCGTACGTGTAGCACTTGTCTGGCTGCTGTTGTTCTTGTTCTTGTTGGCACTGACGTCGTCTTGGACGCTGCTGTTACGGTCGTTGCTTAGTCTTCGGAACGCTGGGCCTGGCGATGGGCGACGACTGCTTGTTGAGACGTCCGCTGCGCCGGTATCAGTATTACCATTTGTTACCCTCAGGTACATGTATCGTGCCGTTCACGCTCCAATACCGACGATGCTGCCGCTGCCGTGGTCGTAGCGGGGTTCTCGACTGTTCGCGGCGCTACGTTGCGGACTAGGGGACCGTGGATGGGGGTTGCAACAGGGCCGGAGTGGAGGCACAATGGGGATGCGGCAGGGTAGCAATGGGGTGCTAGTAGTGTAGGTATTGTGCTGTGGACGGAACACCGAGGATGCCAGTTAACTACTGTAGACCTGATTCGGCGGAGCGGGAAGAAGACGCTGAGTGAATTTACCTGATGCCAGAGGGGAGGGATCTGGATCTTGCGTCTGTACAGTACGGTACGATACGTGTAGGTACTCGCAGTTCCCTTGCCCACGATGACTTGGGGAGAGAGGAGAGAAGAGGAAGAAGGAGGGAGAGTGCGTTCTGTGGTGTTCTGGAGTGTGTGTGTGTGTGAAAGTGTGTGTGCCAGCTATCTGCGGGATTGCCCACGGTTGGTTATCCCCTTGCCAAACACGCAGACACCACCCAGAGAGAGTTTGCGTGCTGCAAGCTCGCGTGGTAAGCCGTCGACTTGTCCCTGGCAGCACAGCACCGGCAGTAGTCTCTCCTTGGCTGCGCAGCGCCTCAGTCGACTTTGCTGTCTCTTTGGCGTGCTTACAAGCACGAGTCACTGTATGTATGGCTGCTGGGCGCACCCTGCGAATAGAGTTCCGGCCAAAAGTCGCCGGAGGCTTCTGAGAAGGGCCTTGATGTCGTGTGAGGATGCTAGTGGCCCGTCCGTCTCAGCGACTGTGCTCGCATACCCACAGCGGACACAGGCGCAAACCAAAGTCCTTAAGCGGGGACCCCTTGGGGCATCCAAGCATTCGTGGTGCTGCGGTGTCGATCCAACGGAGTCTAACGGAGCCCCTGCCAGAGAGGTTACGGGGATGCGGGACCAGAGCGGTGGGATGGCCAGTTGGGCGGTGGACAAGCACAAGCAATTGAAGCCTAGCTCTAGGAAGATTTTGTTCGTTCGGCCGGACAAATGGACTGGCGAGATGGGCCCGAATTGGCCGCCGTGCTGCTGTATCCGCTTGCTGTGGCCTTGGCGAGCACGATGCTGGATCGCAAAATGTACTTTTTGTGCGGTGCTAGGCTTGATGCAGTCGGTGTCGCATGTACGAAGTAAGAAAAGAACGAGGATCTTTTGGTGTTTGTGCAGCAGCAACGCCGCAATTTGATGCCCTCGTAGCAGACGTGCCCAGGACTTGATCTCGTGTCGACCGGCAGCCTGGCTCGGCCAATGTCAGCTGTCGGGGATTTCTCTCTGCCTTTTTGCAGCAATTCTGGCTTTTCCCAAAAATTGGAGGGCTGGCTGCCTTGGAGACCTTGTTCGTTTTCTCCCCTCAAAAGCCGCTACCGGGCCTCTTGACACTTCCGGCAGGTGAAGCCAGAAGCTAACGACAGGTGAGAGGAACCGCCTAGAAAGGATCTGGTGCCCAAAGAAATAAATCCAATTGCAACACGAGAGAGAGAGGGGGGCGAGGTGTGTGTGAAGTGTGAACTTGGAAGTGTGAAGCTGAAGAAGTCTTCTAGTTGCGTGCAGAGAAAGAAAGAAAAATGGAACAAGTGCGATGATGAGAATCTTCTGATGGGAGACGCGGAAGCGGAAGGGGCTGTCAGCAGTACTTGAGCATGAACGATGCTCAGTTGCAGCCTTCCCGTCCCCTGGAAGACGGCTCATGCTCAGCCCGAGGCTGTCAGTCGATACACGCGAAGTTCCTTGGATCTTACATATTACACATCACCTCGTACGAATATTACTACTAGCCGTACTCCGAGGGGCTGCTCCTATTACTACTACAATACGAAACTCCGTGCTATATCCAACAACTACTAGGCCGCAAGCTACTGGCAGGCAGGCAACAGACAACAGACAACAGACAACAGGCAGCATACCACCAAGTCAGGGTATCACCGGGGACAGAGGCTCTTTGCTGTGCGCAATGGGCTTTGATACTTTGTACAAGCAGGCCGTCTGTCATCAACGAGATGAGGTCTCACTAGCAAAGCTATCCATCTCCAGCCGTACCGACCCGTGTTCGTTCCGCCTAAATTAGAGAGCGATGCCACGAAATCAAATCAATCTTGGGCTGCTAGCTGGGGGCCGGACGCCACTGCTCTCTCGTCTGCCTGTCCATGTCATATTCCTCGCCACGGCCGGAGAGCCTAGCAGCTGATGATGATACAGGACGTGTGAGCTTGTGACAGTGAGTGTGTCCGTCTTGTATTAACGGAGCTTCGTGCGACCAGAGTCTTACCTGCGGCTAGTGATGCGTTATACAGATGACGCCCTGCTGGACCCGTCCTGCACCGAAGCATTGGACACCCGGACGAGGCCGAAGAGTGGCAATGGCAGCATTACACGGAACACGGTCAATCAATCGACTTGACAAGCGGCCAGCATCGAGGCCATAGCATAGCATCAAACTGCCGTAAGCCCATCAGCACCATGTCTGGCTCGCTGGCTAGTGGCGTCACGGTGGAGCTAAGAGCGCGACATGGATCAGAACAGCATCAACGTCGACAGATGCTCTAGTACCTGTCAGCGTTCAAGGCAACGTCATGCTAATTATAAATCAGATGGGCTGGTCACCGTCTCTTGGGAAAGACGATGGAAGAATTGGTGGCTACAGTGCAGAGCTGGCAGAGATGGAGGTGGTACCAATGGTGATGCAGTGGTGCCTACCGAATCTAGAGGCTGAAATACAAGCACCTCACATGTATCAGACCAATGCGGAGTACTCGTACAGTACTGTATGCTTCTCTGGTGGATGACGCTACAAGATCAGAGGACGGGAAATCCTCAACATGGTCAAAAGCGGTGTGCCGGGCTCTGTTCTCGAACCTTGCTCGAGTCTTGCGTACGAACTCCATATGTTGGGGATCGTCGGTGAGCCCCCGTGAGCGAACCGTCGACTTGGATCTCAGGATGGGGAGTGTCCCAGGGATCATCATTCCCATGCTAATCCCCGTCATGGATTCTCCGAGCCTCGTCCTTGGGTACGATACAGGCATTGTTAGGACGGTAATAGTGCTCCGGACTAGTGTTGCTACTAGGTATTCCCAAGCAGCATTTCTGACCACCTGTGCGAGGATGGGACAGACGGGACCAGGTACAGCCGGCACTCACTCGCAGTTGGACCAGAAGCCACCCCCACAGATACCAGCCCAGCCAGGGTTAAACCGTTTTTTCTTCTTTCTTTTTCTTTTCTTAAGAGGGGCGTGCTCCGTGGCCCAGGCTGTTTACGGCGTGGCTCCGCTAGAGGCTGGAGGGCCTGTCCCTGGTAGCGTCTTTGGATCGGTCAGATGGTCAGTCTGGATGGGTTGATTATTTTTCTCTCAATTGATATTTATGCCACGGTTGACGCGATAGACGACTAGGAAAAGGGAGTGAGCGACAATGGGAGAGACGAAACAGGATTTGGTTGCGAAGGGCCTATCACACGGGGCCTAGCTGGTCCAACTACGAGGACAGTCCGAGGACACTTGTGATGAAGTAACTTGAGCGCAAAAATCCGGGCTCGTGGTGCCCAGTAGCACCGCGTTGAGCCCCTCGTAGGACAATACGAGTAAGTGCTAGTAATTCCCGCTGCGAGACATGCATGCGAGCTACTGTGGCACCCGTCTCGCCTGCTTGGAAACGCAGTAACCGGCCATGAGATGAGGACAAGGACAAGAAGATGTCAATGCCGCGAGAATTTCATCTTGTCGTTTTTCGTCTTCCAGGCTGGTTGACAAGCAAATTCCACACTCGGCACACCTCCTTTGTCGTACTTTGGACGGAGCGTGTCCGAAGGGGGCCAATCACACGGGCGTTCCTGGCAGTAGAATGGAAGCGTAGCATTGGATGCAGGGTCGTTTGATTAGCTTCTCACTCAGCAATGGAAAGCAGAGTTTTCTTCTTCTTCTTCTTTGTCTCTCCCTCTCATGGCATTTCGTCTTTTTCAAGGGGGAAATTGAGACATTCATGCTACGTTTTGTCTTTAATCTGGTCTCACACGTTACACGATGCGCGTTTTCCAGCCCAAGACACGATGAATTCACAGTACTACTTACTATCAGGAGGTAGTAAACACTTCATTCCAAACAAAACGAATGATGCCTGATGCTACGATAAGTAAGTAGTCACTGTAGCAGACGGTAATGAATGATACCAGGTAAATGGTAATGAATTAATTAGAGTGGTCTGGCGTCTCCCGTAAGGATTGCCGTCCGTCCGATTCCATCGTAGCACACTTGTCTCACTTTGTTTCCCGCCCATCTGAAACCCTTCCGACAACATCCAACATAAGCTGACCCCGGAAAAAAAAAAGACGAGATGGGAGGGAAAAAAAAAATCTCACACATTTGGCTCAAGGAATCTCCACAATGTGAAACATGATGGCCTCTAATAGCACGCGACACGAAAAAAATTCTATAATCATTCAATTTTTTCAACTTTTACTTCGCCATTGTGGCGAAGAAAAATTCAAGGATGCTTTACGCCTTAACCCCCTATGATATACAGACACATGACATGACATGCCTTGCATACCTAGGTAGTAAACAAAATCGCACCCAGTAGTAACCAAGTATTAAAAAAAAAAGAAAAAAAATACTCACCTACCTACGCAAAGAGCAATGAGATAACACCTTAGTCAAGCAACAAGTAAATAAAACAACACACACTCTACCAGCAGAGGAGCAGCAAAATGGCCTGACACACACCCGAAGATGCATCCAACTGACTCTGCAGCAGCCTGACAAAAAAAAATATGAATTCGCATACTTTTTTTTCCTTCCCTTCACCTTCAAACAAATGACTGCCCGGTCTTGGGTGGCTTGGGTCCCCCATTGTCCCAAGAGACCCAAGTCCCAAATGGATCTCCGTCCTGTGGAACGGCCGGGCATCTCGGCGATTTTCGTCCTAGGGGGAGAGGGGGGCCCCCAAACTCCAAATGACTCGACGTGCATGCATATGATAGAACGTCTATTCGCATGGGTGGCACTGACAATGTATGCTAGCGGTCCGGAATTCTTTCTGTAGTGGTATAGAGAATTCTCCGCGGTGGACTCCGTACTCCGTACTGACATGCAGATTGGTTGAAACAAGGTAGACAACGCAGACATTGTCCACTGCTCACTGTGCTGTAAGAGTCATGATTTGCAGAGAGACGCCAGTATACTGACAAATATTCTTCTTCTTTTCCCTCTTTTCTTCGAATGCACAAGCACAAGCTCACTAGAGGAATCAGCAAAGAGTAAATCAGATATCCTTGGTTTCACTTCTCTTCATTCTTAGTATAATCATTCAAGTAATCGACATATAAAACAAGCTGCATCCCACTCCTTCGCACCGAGCTTGCCTGCAAAAAGATATAATAAAAAAAAGATGTTCAAAATTCATCCCATAGCGCAGTCAATAATCATCCCGTCTTTTCACGTTGTGTAGATAAAAGGAGCAACTTCCTGTTCTCCAATAAGCAAAAAAAGAAAGAAATAGAAGAAAAAAGCCAAACCAAAGAAGAGAAAAAAAAAGAAAAAAAAAAGCCACAAGGGCCACCCCGCAGCTCAGCGCCGGATTTAAACACGTCTCTTCCAACTCCTAGCAACCCTCGATTGTCCAAATTTGGCATTGCTTGCTTGTAGCTAGCAATGGGGAATAAAATAACATGGCTGAAGAAAAAAAAAAAGAAGCCCGCTCGTACAAATTGACGAGGAGAATTAAAGATGGTAGGAATTGAACTCGTAAATAAAGGTTTGTGTTGGCCAGTTATGACTGGCAATGTCCGTAGCATGTCACTAAAGGTTTCCCCTCTCCTCCTCCCTTTACTGTGAAGTTGGTGCCTCAATGGGGCTCTGGGGATGGCTGCGCACGCTGTTGTTGAAATCTCGGCTTCCTGAGCGTTTCAGTGCTTGGCTCATTGTCTCAATGTTGAGCTCTCCTGGGGTCGCCAGAGTGTAGTGCCCGCTGGATGGGCTGCCTATCGGTTTCCTTGACGGGCTCATATCTAAACCCTTTATGCTGCCGGGGTTGCTTGTTGGCGGGCTAGTTCCGGGGCCTTGGCTAGAGACTGGCGAGCGGATAGGTGATGGCGACCGGTTCATGGCCGATGCGGAAAGTGATGTGAGACCGACAATGTGCATGTTATCTCGAGATGACATGGAAGGCAGGTGGTGGCCGCTGTGCTCTGCCTGGACGACATCTGCAAACGAGATGAACGAGAGGCGACGCACATCAGCAGAGTCAAGAGAGCCGTAGTTGGAAGCACTGTCCGCTGGGAAACCAATGCGGTCTGCAAATGAGGCGAGCTCGGTGGCCCAGTCAGTCGAGACTTGATCGTACGGGGTGTGACTGGCGCTTGTGCCGGGGACGACCGCCGAAGCAGGCTGGTGTGAAGAGTGTGTAACAATCTCAACGCTATCGGGATCTAGGCTGTTGTTGGTGATTGCCTCTGACGCATCATCTAGGACAGGAGGGATGTGGTTCTCCGTCTGGATGTGGCTTGGGATGGCTGGAGATGACGACTTCAGGATGGAGTAGTCTTGCACATCACGTTCGAAAATTTGGGAAGTCGCAGGTGACGATAGTCTCGGAGAGCCGGAGAATGCACGAGTAGGAGAAACGGGGGCAAATGGATGCTCGCCATGGGTAAGCTGGATTGGCGACGTGGTTGATCGAGCGGTAGAGCGAGCGGTGGGTGTTTTTGACGGCTCCTTGGCGACGCTCGAGCTCTCGTTTCCAAGGCCAGCCTTGGGAGACGCCTCCATCTTCTTCTTGCCAAAGCCGAAAAGGCTTCGCTTCTTGCTCTTGCTCTCCTTCTTGATCTGGTCCACCAGACGGTCGGATGACGTGCCATCAATCGCCCGTGGCGTTGAATCGCCACCAACGCTCCTCTCGTCGCCCATTGTGCTCCGTCGGTCGCCGGCAACAGCGGCGGGATTGATTTGAGCTGGTTCAGCGAGGCTCATTGTGGGAGATGGTGGCAGTCGACGGGATGCCGGTGAGCAAAGACGCACGCGTCTGCTGATGCTACGGAATGGTCGTTGTAACAACGGAGACGGGCTCGCTCGGGTTTAGTACAAAGTATGTACAAAAAAGAGGGCTGTCGTCAAGGAATGAAAGACGCAGACTAGATGGACCGTGTTGCGCGATCGACAGGAGGGACGATGATCGGTGGAACAAGGAAAGGACAGGCGGGCGATGAAGGAGACGTTGGTTGAGGACGATGATGAAGATGAGGGCGATGATGGATATGAGAGAGAGCGAAAAGAGAGGATTGACGAGTGTTTTATCGGCACGCACGACGGTTGGGCGATTCAAGGGCCGCCATTCGCCGCTGCCCTGCGAAGGGGAAGAAGAACAGACGGGGGTGGCGACCAATATTGGTGAAGCAAATGCTGCTTCGCACGTCGTACCTGCTGGGGGGGCCGCGGTCGTTCCTCAGATGACACGAACGGACCCGCTGAGTGCGCAACAGGACAGCTTTTGGTGTGACAGGCGCCAAACCACCAGCCAGGCCTTTGTTTTGGCGGTGCCTGTTTCTGTTCTGCTGCCTCTCTTGGTCGTGTTTGGGGGCCGGACTCGCACAGGCAGCGTGACGCAAAAAGCAGAGGCTTGGCCTGGGCTTAGGACTGCAGCGATCCCGCTAGATTGGGATTGGGAACAAGAAGTCGGCGGACGGGTTGGTGGATCACCGCGAAGCTGAGAGAAAAGAAAGAGAGAGAGAGAGAGAGAGAGAGAGAGCTGGGGTCTGGTCTCTCTGTCTGGTGGATAAGGTAGGTAACAGCTGCTGCTACAATACGTGTACAGTATAGAGTATAGAGTTTATCTGGAGGAAGCAAAAGGGCGATTCACTTTTTCGATAGAAGAAACTCTCTCAAATGCGAGCTCTTCCCCTGCGAGCAAATAGCATCAAATAAAGTAAAATAGCTCCCCCCAAGGGCACAGATGAGATGACGGCGAAACCCCAAGAGTCGCAGCTCGATGGCCGAAGGATTGTGACGACTTGTGATGAGGGGAGAATTCCAGACACCCAGGGAAGCGGAAGCGACCTTTCAAGACATGCCGGCCTAAGCCGTCGCCAGCTGTGACGTACGTACCTCCCCCCGGTACCGAGTACCTCAGCGATCGACCCATCCCCCGGCGCCGCGCCCACCAAGCTGCCAAGGTTGCGGTGAGTACCCGGTACCGCACCCTCTGCGGCACAGGAGCCCTTTTTGGTGCGTCCAACTTGCTCAAGTTGCTGCTCCAAGTTCGCCCAGCTTGCTGTCCCGCTTGTACCTCTCGTGTACCTGCGCTGGGGCCGGTACCTGAAAAGCCCCAAAGTGCCACGGAGTACCACCACAAGAAACATTGGTTCAGTATGATGCTGCCGGCAATGCACAATGACACCAGCCGTGTCGGTTTGATGCGAGGAGCTCCCGCACCCGCCGATTTTCTTGCAATCACAGGCCATTGGCTTTTTTTTTTTCTCTTTTTCGCGCATTGATCCACGCCCTCACCTATCCAGGTTTATATTAAGTCGGGCTCAGACGTGGCAGCAGGGAAATGGACCGGTTGCTGAATGCAGACCACCTTTTGCACATCTTGTGCCATTTTCGGCCTCACTTTGGCTCGCTAGGCTCCCACGAGTGTTACCATGTGATTCACTCTTGATTTCTTTGGACTTGTCTTTCATTTCATCATCTCGTTTTTCTTCAACCCCCATTTCTTGGGGGTCCTCATATCGCCCGTTCTGGTGCTACCTCAATCTCCAGGGAACTGGCGTCTTGACGAGATGCACGGGTGGTATTATTGAGACTTTTTGTCTACTACGACTTACACCAAGCTCATGGTTCAGCCTCATCGGCCCCCTCCTTTGCGTCCCGTGTGAATGAGGGATACACTTTTTAAGTATTCTTCTGCCTGGTATTGAATACCTCGTCTAATTGATTGCACCTCTCTTGGGGGCTAGCCAATGTTTAAGGTGCTTCTCGAAACGAGAATATCGATCCTTGCGACTCACATGGTCTCTCTGCAACGAAGACAATCCAAGCATGTCATCAGCGACATCCATCATCACAGCACCATCCCACTCGAAAAGAACAAATTCAGAAAAGCAAAAAATAGACCTCGGACTCCATCAGCTCCAGCCGGCCGGATACGCATTGCAACCCATTATGTGCATTACATCCTGAGCTTGTTTTTCTTTTCCCTCTTTTTTTTTTTCGGTCCTCGTGATGTCTGCCCCTCAACTGAACCAACGTGCCAGCTCGAAGCCACCAAGCTTAGCACCAAGGCAAAGTTCCCGCGTAATTGGTTGCACACTAAAAGAAACTACGCCATAACAGTGATCGGGTCGATAGCTAGCATCATATCAAGGGACTTTGTAAGTGAGCAAGACGAGACAAGGGCGCTGCTACGTACGAAACCCTGGCCAGCACTTGCGCATCATGCGTCGCCTGCTTGGGTCGTACGTGTACGAGTACCAGCGACTACGGGTTTTCCAAGGTCGCCGATGGTGATCACGTATCAGAGACAAATTTAGCTCCCATCGTGATTCAATTGCTTCCCTGCCATTCGCGCGCTGCTCATCCTCTGTCGAACGACGCTAGAGTGGTCAAAGATTGATTTGACTCTGAGTGATTTCTTTTCGCTTCCGCTGGACGTCGGAAGACGGGGATCCATACGAGGTACTGCCTCTGAGCAGTCGTCTCAACAAGCTCCAGCGCCCCTCCAGTCGATGGCCTCCAAAAGGCAGAACAGACGCAGAGAAGGGGAAAAGAAAAAAAAGTACCTTGCTGAGATGATGCCCACTAGCAATCCGCTGAGGCTGCCGACGTCACATGGCACTATGCAAGGTCCCCGACAGCTAGTTTTGGCTGGTCCGGTCCGTGGTGAGTAAGAATGAGCATCGTGGAGCGTGCTGACTAGGCCACCATAAGACTATCGATATCGCGGCCGTTTCCAAACAAGGGAGCTCTTTTGCTGGGTTGTTGCACATGTGCCAGACATCCTCATCCGTCGAAACGCTTCGAAACGAAAGCACATGCCTGTAGCCCAGATTCGTCGAGATTGCTCAGATGATTTGATGTTTAGAGTCTATTAAAGCCCGTCGGTGATCTTCAAGGAGGCCTTAGTAAGCCAACTGCAGATCAATGAAGCTCACGTTTCTAAATTTGTCGAGTATCATCTTAACGAACATGTCCAGACAGTATAACAGCCAGCTTCGAATGAAAATGCCTACATTTTATTAGTAATTATCTAAATACTGTCAAGCATGCTGTAGATCTAATCTAAACTCCCAATTAAATCTTTTCATAACTGCTCCTCAAATGAGTATCAACACTCCACGTGACACGCAACTCAATTGGAGTGCATTAGCTCAGCACCGCTTACGTAACCATACATCGTCTGTTTGCAAAAACCTTCACTTAGATACCCAAAACCGCAGAGCGCACGACCAAGCGATCAGTCGAGATTTGATACCACGGGGCAGCCACGCAGCCATCAAATCCCTGCCGCCGTCCGGTCCATCTATGCCACCAGAGATTGCCTTCAATCTCAAATTCCCATAAATCTCGTGCTTCCCCGGCCAATTCGAAGCACCATTGGTGGCCCCCCCCGCACACAAAGTCTCGACATCTCCCATCATCCCACCTTTTTAAAAAAAAAAACCACATCATCATGGATGTCCGATCTCTTCTCCTCCGCCCAGCTTCCCAGCTGCTCGCTCCCCTCCGCTGCTCCTCCTCCTCCGCCCCCAGAGCAGTAACAGCGGCTGTCTCCCCCCCGCTGATCTCCTCCCGCGGCCACAAAACCACCGCCCGCACCAAGCGAGCCCTCAAGATCTCTCCCCACGACTCCTTCCTACCCTCCCGCACCACCGACTTCCCCGCCGCCGACTCCATCATCTACAACCCTCCCGCGTCAGAGGCCTCGCCGCAGCACACGCCCTTCATCTTCCTCCCGCGCAACGACCCGCGCCGCCTCGCCATCACGCGCCTGCGCACCAGTGCAAACGTCGATCCCACAGCCTACAACTCACAGACAAACGGCGAGTTACCCCCGGAGATGCGCTACAAGCGCCGCCAGCCCAAATACAACCTGACAAAGGAGCACATCGAAGAGATGCGCCGCCTGCGCAACGAGGACCCCCTGACGTGGAGCGTGCAGAAGCTCGCCCGCAAGTTCGAGTGCTCGACCGTCTTCGTGCAAATGGCTGCGCCGGCGCCGCCGGAGCACTTGCAGTGGTTGAAGGGCAAGCTGGAGAGGAAGATGGAAAGGTGGGGGCCGAAGAAGACGGCGGCGAGAGAGGATAGGAAGAGGAGAGCTGAGATGCTGTACCGGGGCGAGCTATAAATGGGTTGGACGACTGTATATAAAAAAAATTGACCAATGGAGATACTACACAAACTTCGGGATGCTGAAAACATGTCATGTTGAGACAAGCATGGGTATAAAGACGAATTTGGGCATTGGACTCGGCGTGGTGTACGATATACAAAAACTTGAGAGAAAGACTTCATGACCAAGATACACATTCATGATGCGGGCAAGTTCAGTTGAGTGAGTGAGAGAGATCCTTTCTCTATTGTGACGCCGCCATTAGTGTTGGGCAGAGTGCTCAACCGAAAAGCAACTGCTATATAAAACATCCCAGATAAAACGCCTTTATACGATCGATTGTAAGGCAGAAAAATAAAGATAAATAAAGACCATCATCATCAGCCATAAAAAAAGAATGAACCTTATCCAACCGTCTAGTACCTTTGATACCTTTGATCCTTTGTTGTACTTTATTGTACCCTCGTGCCTTTTAGCTTTTTGCACATTGCCGCTTGTCTTTATCTCCAGGAATGGCTCTCCAACACCAGCCGCACCAGCTTCGTGCAGTGCCATTCACTTCGCGGGCCAGAATCTTATTGCTGCTGTTCTTTTCGTCTTCCCATTCGGGCACGCAAGCCCCCACCCGCACCATGCGGACGAGCTTGCGCTTGACGATACCGCCAATGCCCTCGATTTCGTGTCTCTCGTAACCAGGTCCCAGCTGCGGCGAGGGCGTCCGCTGATGGCGCATCTCCTCAATGATGGATTCGACGGTGCCGTTGGCGGGAAACGGGAACCCGGAACCGCCGCCAGGGGGGGTGCCGGTGTGCTGTGGGCCCGGGCTCGGGGTGCCGGAGGAGGACCCGGTCGACCACGGAGCTAGGGTGCTACCCCGGGCATCCTCGGCATCGCAGTCGATTTCCTGCTCCTTCTCGCGAGCGGCGAGACAGGCTTCTTCGCGGCCGCAGATTACGCCGCGATCGCCGTCTCCAATGCCTGTGAAGCCCCCGTACTTTGTGCGCCAACGCCAGATACTATTATGACAAGTCGTGTTAGATTCAAATTGCAGCCACTTTGGACAAGCCCAAAAAAGATGTAGTCGAGATAAAAACATACCCTTTGTAGTCGTGGTCTGCATTGCGGATGCTATGGCCGCAAGGCTGACACAGCCAGACGCCCTCAGTGTCGCACTGACAGACTGCGCGCTGCACAGCCTCAGAGGTGAGAGGCAAAGATATATCCAGTGCTGGCGATGCGAGCGCCGCAATGGGAGCTTTTGCGCAAGTGACACACAGACGACGGTGTCGCTCGCGCAGAGCCGTCGAGAGAGGGGGCTTAATAGCACAATTCTGGCAATCAATGTTAGCAGCTGCTTAGACGGAAGACTATCTTTGTCGTATGCGTCATCGACGACACGACAAAAGATTGACAAGGGACGGCAACTCACCCTGCAAATGATGTCGGCGCATCTTCTGCACTCAGTCACCAAGTCGCGAGCGCAGCTACCCGCTTTCCCATTGTAGTTGCGACTGTCCTCCATGCCATAATTCCAGTCACTCGCTCTCGCGCGGTATCGCAGCGTCTGCTCTGGGTCGACCGGCACCGCCTCCTTGGAGCAGCGCAGCGTCGCGCCCATGAGGCTCGCTCGGTATTGGATCAAGCCATCGTGAATAACACGGCACGAGCGGGCCAATGCGTCGAGAGTGTTGAGGTCAATGTGCGACACAATGCCAAAGACGATGCTACAAAGTCCAACGTTAGTCTTTTTCCTTTTGCAGAGCGTGTAAGAAAGGGATGAATTGCATACGGATAGCACTGGAATGCCTCTCCCATGGCACTGTGAGCCATCAACTCCTTTCCTTCTCCAGACGCAGAAGCGTTTTCTTGCTGCAGCCTCTCCGTCATGGTGTTCTTCCTGCTGGGAAAGCGGCGTGCGGGAGGAATCCCATCGCCAACCACCATGACGGCGGCCCCGTTGTCGCCCAACGCGAGAGGCCTGCCGGCGTCGTGCCAGGCGGCCATTGGCTGCGCCTGGCTGTCCTCGTCGTCCAGATCGACAAAGCGAGCCATGCTGTAGGAGCAACGGCACAAATCGCGACAATCCGGCGGTCTCCGAGCTCGGGAAGCCGAGAGAAACCCTCTTTGAATGACTCTCCAACAGGAAAAACTAAAGGGAAACTGGGCGGGATTGGCGAAGACAGGGGGGGTGTGTATTCAAAGAAGAGCAACAAGAGTACGAGTACGCACGGATGCAACGAAGAAAGAAGAAGAAAAGCAAAAAGCAGAGGCGCAATTATGAGGAGATTAACATAAGACGACAGCAATTGTCGACGAAGCCATCGTAAGGGAGCCCATCGAAAAGAAAGAAGAGGCGATTGCTGGGATTGCGAGTCCGACAGAGTGTCAGGTGGGCATGTAAGAGAAATAAAGGCACAGAAGGCGCCCGAGTACCTCTTGTACCTGGGAACTGGAACGGTAAAGGGCGGTCGGCCGGTTCTTGTGGTCCCGCCATCCGGGAGGTGTGCAAAGGTGAGGTCGGGTGAGGTTTAGGGGATGTTAGGGATGGGGGGGCACAAGCTCAGCCGCTAAAAGGCCCTGTTAGCCCGCCCTGGCTCTCTCCCTAGCTGCCCTACTAATGCCGCCTCAGAGGGGCGTTGGGGCACTGCGCTGCTCGGAACCCGCTCCCCGCATTCTCCATCGCCAGCCCGGCTGCTTGTTGTTGTGTTTTAGCAGCGATTCATCATCACCGTTGCATCATAACGTGATCAGGGCCGAGTTTTTATTTTTCATTGTCACTACTAAGATGACGAGGATTGCATTGGTACTTCATTATGTACGTAGTATAGAGCATGTATCTGTACTTGCATCTCGTATCGAATACCCAGCAGAACTTATGCCTGATGTAATACACGGATATTATTAGGCATTAGCACGAGCAAGTATCATCACCAGTACAGTAAGACGGTCCATGCTACTGTATGTAGACCCCAAGCAAAGCTCACATCAACTTATGCCCCCAATAAGCATGGATTGGATCACATCACGCCCCCCCTTTCGCTCTTCTTCCAGACGCCTAGAATCCTTCTCCATCCAGTACCTCGTAATCCCTCCTGCAGAGCCTGAGACAGACACATGGACATGCTTCATGCAGCCCCTCGCTGGCATGCAGATGCAATCGCCTCCCCAATTGGGCGCGATCGATCACCAGGCACACGCTCATCAACTTCTCCAACCCCCTGCCTCACCGACAATATGGCGAAATGCCACTTCCTCTCGTTTAATTGCCCTTGCTTCACTTGTCCACGTCGCTTCCCTGGTGTCTTGACAGCGTCTAGTTGCTTCACGTGGTCTCAATCTCTGCAGCGACCAGGCTGCGGTTGTTTTGTTACCCCTCAATGGCATGATGCCGGTAACTATGCAATGCAGGATGACAATGCCTCGTTTCAATGTTCTCTCATTAATACTTGCAAGGGCTATCATCATCAGCTAATAGGTACTGGGGTACAGACGCATTCCTACTCTACAGTAGTGTATGTTTGTTCGTGCCAGATCAAATGTGGATAATCAGCTGGTACAAAGTGCCCACTACCTTCAAACTGCGCGCTACTGCAGACCAGTGGCACCCTGCCTGAAAAAACAAGGGGTAAAAAACACACAACTGAACGGATAGGGACGGGTATGGGAGAGAAAAAAATGGGAAAAGGGAAGAGAAAAAAAAAATCTGCTGTGCCCATGACCTCACCTCGCTAGCCCTCATTGCAACGCCAACACAGCAAATACACCGCCCACAACCGGCCGGGCGGTAAACTGGTTTCCGGGATATCCTCCCGTGTTCGTGTCATACAGATCGGTAAAAGCCCGCCACGTCGGCGTCTCGTTGATCCACTTGGCAATCAAGGAGATGAACATGGCCTTTGTCTTGGGCCCTGCCACTGCTGCTGCAAACATCTCCCAGTCAGTCTTGGTTAGCGTGCCGCGTGTGTCGAGAATGACGCCGTATTTGTTGGCCTTTGTCTGGTAAAAGTCGCTCTGCATTTCGTAGACGGACTGGGGAATGAACTTGAGCCCAAGAGCCTTGTCGGGGTACAGGTTGTACAGCAGGCCTTGTATATTGCAATGGTTCGTCAGCAGTGGTTCGCAGCCAGGTCAAGGGTTCAATTGAGGGACTGTGAAAAACTCACCGTACGTTGAAGCCGAATCATACTGGAGCACGCTGTGATTAGGAACAGATGCACGGTTGACGCCATGGCGAGACCAGAAGCCTAAATAATCCTTGGCAATGCTCGAGTAGTTTGAGGACAAGAAATCATGGCCGGTCAGGCTAGCAATGCGAGACATGGCTTCCAAGGCAATTATGCCTTTGATGGCAAGGTTGGTTTGGTTCCTGTTGAGTTTGATGTCAGCACGCAGCCAATCGGCCATGACAATGGAGGAAACACTCACGCAAGATGCCCGGCGAAATCATCGGTTGACAGCTGATTTGCTGGGATCTTGGCATCTTCAATGAGATACTCTGCCCATTGCGCCATTAGAACCCAGTGTTGTCTGAGATAGTTGATATCTCCAGTTTTCTGGGCGTAGGACAGCATCATGATAATCATGTTGCCACATTCTTCCAAAGGCATTGCTTCGTCATTTCCCTGAGGATATCCCAAAGCTTGTGGAAACCTGCCCAGGTCGTGGATCGCATATTTGTTTGGGTAGTGGCCACTTTCTTGATTCTCGAGGAGGGGCGCGAGAGTATATTTGATGAGATTGGGATCGAGGTACAACATGATGGGCCAGGTAGGGAAAATGACGTCCACCGTCTGGATATCACTGTTGGAGCTGATTTCCTTTAGAAAGACTCTGACATTGTCTGGAGTGCCCGTATATTGGAGGGCGCCAAAGGCTTGCCGGACCGCGAGGCTTGTAATCGTAAGGTAATCTGGGCCGCCAGCCGCAATAGAATCCCGTGCAATGCGGTTGTCCAAGTTGGTAGCATACTGACTGGCGTAGGTATAGTCCTTGTAAAAGAACGGCGCAAGGTCTTCTTCATCAAAGTAATTCGTCCAGAGTGAAGGAACCTGTTCAGGAGAGCTGCCTTGCCCTTGGAACAAGATGGCATCATCTTGGGCAATGCCAATGGTGAAAAGAGTTGATGCAGAGCCACTTTTTCCAACTGCACCTAGATCGCGTGCAAAGGCAAAGACGGGCCTATAACATTGATATGAGTAATCTAACGGCCATCTTGTCAGAGCAATTTTATCTTACCATCGGTCATTGACTGCGCGATAATCCGTGTCGATATGGCCGGTAAGCGTGCCGTTGGACAAGAACTGGCCGCGGACGACTGTATCTTGACCAATCTGATAAGTCACACCTCTCTGAAAATCGAAGTCAGCGTTTTATTCATGAGACATGTCACATTGGGCTTACAATGTCGCCGGTGGACCAATACCAGTTGCCCCACGATGCTTGGTCATTGGCCTCTTTGAACGCCTCTTGGTTTTGGCGATAAAATTTATGAGAACGTATCCCACCGCCCGCCTGGTGCTCCCACTGGATGGTTTGTGAGCTATCACCGGATGCCCACTCTGTCGACCCATTAGCCATGTCCTTGTGTTTCAAGTTGCAGTGACTTACCCCCTGATACATCAGCGTAGATTTGGACAGAATGAGAACGCCCGTCCAGGGACGCGGTCGAGATTCTCAGGTATGAAAACGGAATGGATTGTCTCCTCAGGTCGTCTGGGTATACTGGAGAGAAGAATTCGGCAATCATTTGAACTTGCCCTCCCACATTCATGGTAAATGTCGTCCTAGTCGACGTGTATTTGAGCGACTGTTGGTCGACATTGTCTGCTCCAGGAGCCCCGCCCATCCAGTTGTAGGCCTTTCCGTCCACTCTGATGAATCCTTGCCATGCCTGAATTCCTTGTCTATTGTAGCGGCTTAGTATCCCATAAAGTTCTTTCGATTTGACAAAGGTCAGTTTGAAACGGGTATACATACGTCCAATATCTAGGCCATTGACCGGCGAGGTAACCACTGGACTGTCCATTTGTTTGACCATTGAGCCAGACATTGAGGTAAGGCGCTCGGACAGCTAAAGGAGCTGCAGGAGGCCTTGCCGGCTCAAAGGTTGAAACTGCTTCTGCGTGCCCAATAAGAGCCACCAAGGCCGCCGTAGCGACTCGTAAGAGCTTCATGGTCCAATGCAAGCCGCGAGTATAACGCCGACCAGAGTTCAAAAGAGGGGAAGAGACCATAGACAGGAGGTATATAAAATAGTAGAAAACAGTAAAATGGGAATTCTATCCGCGTTTTATAATGAAACCGGGAGAGGCGCTTGCGCTGTAAGAAGGGATGAGAGACAGATCGGGTGGGCCTTTGTTGATCCTATGACGGTATGGACGGTTGAGCTCAGCCAAAACGCGACTCCGAGTGAATGACCGCGGCACTGAGGTCTAGAGGTGTTCTGGGAACGTCTTTCCAAGTATAAGGTTGCAGTTAACTCTAAAATATGTGACATACCACCACACGATTTCTTGAAATGACCGCTGTCTATACCTCGTGAGAGTGGTGGGAAGCGGCCGACTGTAACCTCGCAGATGCGAGGCTTGCTGCGCTGTGTAGCCTTGGCAAAAACACCAATCAAATACGGAGATGCGCCTGGACTCCGCTTCTAATCGCGATATGTGGTCAATTATCACAACAAATACAAGCGATCGACTAGCTGGGCCTGTGTAATTAACCCTGCCGTGAGTAAGGCAGGGAGAAACCAGGTCTTGGCTCGACTTGGGAAATGAGGTGTAGCAACTGGAGAATGCGCGTGATGGATGCTCTGGCTTGGCTCAACTTACATGCGCGTATAGATCCTTCGCTCCGGATTACACACCGCGCTGACCTGAGTGAAATAAGTGAAGATGTTCATGCAAGCAGCACAACAGGAAGGGCGGGGATAGAGTTGATGCCATGTCATACAACGGCATCAGCGTCTAGACGGCAGTTTTCGGTTCGGAACCTGGGGTCATGAGACGTGGATCCCATCCGCATCCAAAGCTCTCGCAGAACTGCCAAGATGAAGGCGGGCTGCTAGTGAAGAAAGCTCGCTACCCAACGTTCCGTCGTCTTCCAAGTGGATAAATCCGGTGACTAGCCCCTCAGCTAGCTGTGCCCTGGCCAGCGGAGGTGGCATGTCAGTTCAGTGTCGGTAAATTCCACAGTCATATGCAATAAACAGTGATGGCAGCACCAGAGCAGCAGCTCGGCAGGTTGCAGAGCAGGTAGGGAGGCTATACTTGCTTCATGCATCCAGCTTTTGATGCGGTTAGGAAAGATATCTCACAATAAGTCGCCTTGAGTCACCTAGACACGCTCATAGAGAGAGACCACACACCACCAGCAGCGGTACCAAAGCGCCCCTCAATTAGATCTGTCTCACGCTGGGGCCTTAGCGGAGCCAACCCCAGTTTCCCGCACCTTTGCTCCGTAGCTACCGATCACATCGCATCGCATCGAGGTAACGAGAGCCAGGGCGTGTGTCTTAGGCGCTACTGCGGGTAAAAGCACTGGTAGGGGTCAGATCAGGCGGCTTCCCCAAGAGACACAGCAGGCCTTTGCGATGGCAACTTACAGATTCGCACACGACTCTTTTTTCTCTCTTGGAGACCTGGCGTCAGGTTTGACGATTTCGTGTGTGGTGCATCTATGAATTCGTGTTTATTGATATGTAAGTACGTAGGAGTAAAGATACTGTGTCAAGTGTATGTTCCTGTAGAGGCTCAGCAGTCGTGAGATGAAGTCAAGTCACCCAAGACACACCGAGGCAGGTACGGGCAACGGAAGAATCACTCCTCCGCAGCCAAGACAGATGTCAACTTTGTGTCACTGTCTCTAATTACTAAAAAAAAAATTCTTCTACGAGTACAAAGAAGTCCCTGCATCGGCCGCTCTGCCCTTTTCCCAGACATTTTTCTTATCTCCGCCCTTCGAGTAAGGCGAGCTTCAGGTGTCTTAAGACGTCTCTCTAACAAAGGGCTTTAGCGCTCCCCGCTCTGCTCCGCATCATGGGATCTCAGGCCCCAGAGCTCAGGCTTCCCCACTACGATTTCTGTACTGTAGATTGTTTGTCCACCGCAGATTCGGAGTATGCAGCCTATTTAGATTAACCAGCTGTTGTTCAAGAGACGTCTCGTGCTATCTAATGCAACATCACCACGGATAGGAACAGTTGAATCACGGGGTCGTTCGGGTTGTATTCAGCAGACATACGCCCTAGAGCTCCAAACATCTTACCCGTGAGTCAGATTTTCTATGAAGTAACATAAAATAGCTGAACTTATTGCCTCAGATTTTGAGATCCAAAGGCGTGCCCTACTAGGTGGTTTTCATGGAACTACTCCAAGCACACGCTTCGTGAAGGTTTGCTTGCCCTAAACCACGAGCTATCATAGAAAATATTGAACAACATGGCTCTAAAGAGTCAGCTACTCGTATCTTCTGGCAGCCCGCAGGATGTTTGCCCGACCATACTTACAGCTACCTCGTACTCGCTAGCTTTTGACCAACTATTTAGTACATGCGAGTAGCACGACGATGCCCATGAACACTACAGCATAAATACGAAACCAGAAGCCAATACCTCGCACAAAAGAAGCTCAACTGACTTCTTTGGCATGCGTGTGACCTGGTTACCACCGCGATGGCTGCGCTGCCCTACCTCATACAAGCTGCAGTCGTACGAGCTGGAGAATCGGAACCGCATGGCTCTCAGGTAACACTCGGGTGGTCCAGTGCATCAACTACTACCTAGTAAGATATCGAAAATGTGGTGGCCCTTGCATCTAGCCATATCTGAGAGGTTCGGCAGGCCCAGTGCAGCTTAGAAGGGAATGCAGTTACCTACGTAAATTACATTCATCCAGTGTTCGGTATTACTTGCGATGCGGGATGCTGAATCGGCATTTCCCTGACTAACAGACTCTCGCTGGACAGTACAATAAATGATCAAGCTACAAAGGCATATATTTTTAGACGGCCAAAGTCTTACATTCAGAGACATGTAGCCGTTGTTCCCCTACATAGGTTTCAGCTGTAAGGGCTTTTGTTATGAAGCCGGCATCCCGAGTTCTCCTCCTTACATCTCGTGCTTTTTCATATAGTGGCATAGTAATCAGGTACTTGCACACCATCTTAATTAACGGTAGTGATTTCGTGCTTGCCGCCTCCCTTCTCTTTCCACCCTGGGAAATATGTCGGTGAACCGATGCCCTAGAACATGAAGGGATATTTGTTCAACTGAGACAAAGAGATGATGTTTTCACCATGATGTTCTAGAATCACAAATTTAGAACAGCCGATAAGTAGACAAGATTCACACAATTACTGCCTATAATAGCTGTTATTAAAGCTACCGTCTATGATATTTCATTATTCAATGAAACAGTGCATCTAGAGCCTTTATATATAAAAACACACACATAAAAAAAACGCCCACGAGACCCTCCAACGATAGCGCACCAGCATTGTCGCCGGATTTTGAGTCTCGGTCCAAACACGCCGTCCCAGCGATGGCGTAATAGCACTTTCGCTGTCGAGAATTATCGTTACTCACATGTTCCACTCGTTAGACAGCGGGTATAAACGCTGATGGGGTATCATAAAAATATAACCAGAAAAACAAAACAAAAAGTCGTCCAAAACCCATGAGGTAGAGAGTTACCGCATGAACAGGTTAAAGGCCGGAGTGTATTGCGAGGGCGCTTGGAAATCAGCCTGGAGTGATAGCGCGACAGCATTGTCACGGCCAGGCTTTTTCCAAGTCCACTACACAATTACTTTCAGAAATGATGGTACGGCACTGCCACATTGAGGGAGCCAATCTTGGGGTGTTACCGGAGGCAACGGACCATGAGTGGCGATCGCAGGTGTGGAGTGATTTGACCACAAGAAAGAACCGCTATGGCGGCCTCAGAAGGATAAAAGTAATGAGAGGATTATCCAAGATGGCGTCAGAGTATACGCCGCCCTTGAAATAAGCATAATAAGAATGACAGGTTGAATTGCCCATTTGTGAATGAAAGGGGGAGCTGTGAAAACGTCATTGCCAAGCTGTTGTTGAAGGCCAAGTCGTGGCTGGTGATGCTGCCTTAATTGAGACGCCTCACAGGCGAGAATTTAAATCTCTTGTTGTTGGGAGCGTCGAGAGAATTTCCCGAATCCACGTTGCGTGGCCTCCCGTCTTGCTGCGCCATCCTCAAAGTCGCTAGCCGAGTCGTTGTCGTGGAGCTTGGAGCTCGGAGGATTGCCGACGACCTTGAGCAATACCAGCATGACCACGGAGCTAAGAATGCTGAGACAGAGAATTCCGATCATTGTAAGGTTGCTCTTACGGAACTGGTGAGGTCCAGGCTTGGAATCCTCTGGCCAGCCAGAATACAAGGCGTACGTGGTGGTGACGCTGCCCAAGTTTCCAAGACCAGATACCAGAGCTGTGGCAGCTGCCACACCAACTTCGCCATGTCGGCGCTGAAAGATTTCCGAGGTCCACGTCATGCAAATGGGGACAGTCGGCCCCAGACCGAAGCCCACCATCAAGAGACCACCGTACCGGGCCCAGCCATTTTCAAGAGCAAAGGTCGTCGTCAGTAGGCCCGCAATCTGGATACAGACGGCTGCGGAAAAGAAGAATGGTCTAAAGCGATGAAAGCGATCAGAAACAGGTGTCACCAGGAGAATGGCAATGAGGTCCATCTGTAGCATGCCCAGTTAGAATCTTCAACTTTATGAGAGCAAATGAGGGGAAGACTCACAATCCAGATAGGAGCAAAAAGCAAGCTGACCACTATATCACTCGCCTCTGGCTGGATTGCAGCAATGATGACTGAACCGTAGAGTTGAGTGCCTATTCCGACTCCGACAACTCCAAAGTACATTAGACACAAAGGCCACAGCCTCCAGTCCAGAAGTACAAGACCAAGATCTCTCAGGCCCCATGGACGAGCATGGTAGACACGCTTCAACTCAGAGTAGTGGACTTTAGCATCTTCGCCAGTGAGAACTTCGGGGGTGGCTGGAAGCCATTTGAAAAGGCCAGTGCGCTTTCTCTCTTGTCCCGGTGCCAGGGGTCGGTCAGGAAGCCACCACAGTAGCACAAAGCTCAGAACAACAGCAACAAGTCCATATACGAGGAACATCCATCTAAAGCCTACCAAGCCTCTGTCACCATCCATCAACTGGAATCCAGCTGATACAAGGCCAACCACAGCAGCGGACACTTGAGAGGCAGTAAAGTACATGCCAATTCGCTTGGCTGTTCGAGACGGCGGATAGAACAGTGTGAGGTAAAAAGCCATACCCGGCCACATGCCAGCAATGACCAAGCCCAGAAGGAAGCGTAGAAATTTGAGGCTCCAAGGGGATTGGACAGCTGCAAAGCAAGAGCCAACAACTCCGGTGGCAAAGACGATTCTAGCCATCCATACTCGAGGGCTGAGCTTGCTCATGATGAGGTTTGATGGGAAGTCAAAGATGACGTAGGACACATAGAAGAGGGCGAGGGCAGTAGATACGTCTTTGGGAGTGAGCCCAAGGACAGTCTCTAGATCATGGCCCTTGTCACGATTCATCGTCTGAGCAATACCAATGTTGGAGCGAATTGCCGAGCAAAGAAAGTACAAGATCCAGAAAGCTAAGGCTTGGTTAGTCTGAACCCTTTCCAGGAGACACTGTTGCTAAGGAAGAAGCATTAGAAGAGTGACGTCTTGTACTGACGTGGAATAATTCTAAGATCAATTTTCCTAGTAGAGATGAGTTAGCTTACTCATGTCTACATCTTTATGCGAGTACATACTTGTAGACCCTCTCCACCGTTTCTGTGTCGTAGTCGGCCGGTCGGATACCGCCCTCTTCCTCGCCTTCAGGACTGCGAGATGATACAGAAGGAGAGCGAGCAGTGCTTTCGCTCATGGTTGCTTGCTTGAAATCGCCAGGAGGCGATTCTGATTGCGACGCCATCTTCGGAGAGCGCACTTCAAGCGTACGATGAGGGCAATTCCGACCGGCACGACAGTAAAGGACGTAGGGATAAAAGGATTCAACTATGAGATTGTGTGACGTTCAAAGCACAAGCCCAACTTATGATCGGTAATATCAAGTTTCTCGATGAGGGAGAAAATGGAGGAAAAGCAGCGAGAAAGTGGGGGAGGATCTTTTTTTTTTAAGGTTGATTGTGTGATTGAGTCTGCCGCGATTAACCACCAACTTTTTAACGCCTCGGTAGCCGAGGGCTAAGCTCAACAGATGCAAGGGCCGAGACCGGATTGCGATAAGACAGAAACTATCATCTAATATGAAAAGACTTGGAGTTGGCGTTTCTAATCAATTGTCTGGTGCCAAAGATTCTTGTTATTCACCCAAATTTTGAAATGAATATCCTGTATCACATAGATCTACAATGCTATCAAAGCTGCGATTGCTAAGACACTGCGCATGAGCTACTGCTATGCTACCTTACCTCGACGTACTTTTGCGGTAGCTCCAACGGAAGCTTCCTGAGCTTCGGCAGTCGGATCTCGCTGTCGATTTGACCTTGTCAAGGCGGGTCCTCGCACTAACTAACAGCTCTCTCCATTTAGTGTATGAGGATGTGAGAAGCGTTGGAATTCTGTAATTTTCGGTGAGCAGAGGGAGCAAGATGGATTTTGAAGGACCGATTAACATCACGCTCTTCATGCCCTGTTTCATGCATTACATTAGTAAGGTACATGGAGGTCTTCAGGTGCCTTGGTTCTTTCGGTCTACTCGGTATGTTGGACCTGGTGCCTAAATATGTTCGGTGAGGTACCCGTAGCTCCGTTCATGCATCGCTGATCTGCATGTACCGAGCCGTGCTTGCTTGACATGGTAGCCACAACAACAGCCGTCTTGGACTTTGCTTCAACAATTCGGTTGGAAATACTTGGGCCATGGCTCAGTTTCTCAATCTTTGCAGGATCCCAGTGTTCATCCCGGCACTCGATGCTTGTCGACAATCTTGCACGTAAACCGTGTTGCATCACTGTCGCACCTCTCACTGCCGAATGCACCTGCATATGTCTGCCTGAGGATGCCAGGCGTTGACGCCAATCTCCAACATCTGCCCTGCCAGCCTCGTGTTTTGGTTCGCCTGCGTCAATGCCTGATGTTCAAGTCCCCGCTCCAACAGCCTCATTATTCCCTCCCACTCATGAGGCTCTGCGGCTCTGCTCTTCTTCCACATAAAATGCTCTAAATCGTCCCGCCTCAGGCCAAGGTTCAGGCCAAATGTCTCTCCAGCTCATCGCACAACCATGTTTGCCTGGGTCCCCTGCTGGACTTTCGACGTCGCCATCTGGATTAATTGGCCTAGGATGCTCCTCCTCATCCATGAGGCGACCTCCATGATACAAATCCTCCCTCAAGCCCCCTAGGTCATGCGCAAGACGTCTTCTGGTGCGAATCTCTCAACCTGTTGGCCGCCAACGCGGAAATCCGCCATCCTTACGCGGACACAGAGCTATTTACGGGTCGCCGACAACCTCCATCTCGTGCATCAAGTGACCATGAGATGAGAGGCGGGGGTGTCGTCTCGTTCAAAGGACTGAGCACATCACCGCATTGCTCTCTCAGCAGCCCTCATTGGATTTCTCATCATGTACACTTCCTCTCAAGGCTGCTTGGTACGACATGGTTTGAGTCAAGCACAACCTTTCTCAAAAGTGCAGAAATAGGTATCGCCCGCCGCTTAGTAGGATGCCACCCCTTCCGTCACGGGTATACATGGCCATGCCAGGGGCACATGGGACGTCAGACGCACCCGCAAAGTCCTGCATAAGCCTTGGGGATCCTCGGCTCCAACAGCTCTTTGACAGCCACCCACCAGCTTCGTCTTATGGCTTAGGGCAACAGCCACCGTGAAGCTGAATATTCGTTGGCGAACAGCTTCTCCCATCTCTCAGCCTAGCGCGTCGACAGGCTAGCCAAGGAAAGACACCGGCTACGTTTCACCCTTGAGGTCCTATGAGATGCGCAAGGCGATGCGAGATGAATGGTTACCTGGTTACCTGGTTACCTTAAGCTACTCTAGGCAAGCATTCAGCCCTCCCATCGGATTGGTCTCTCACCGGTCGGGGAGCTGTGCTTAGCTCCCAGCAAGCTACAAGGTTCACAGACATGCTATGCTCGAGTGAGAAGCGCCTTGGCTGCCGCCTGGCAAACCGCACATCACACCTCTTACGCCGTTATGTCTTCGTCTTATACCACGGCCGCCGAGGCGCAGCTTTGCGTTGTAGTTTGCCCCACGTGCCAAGGTGGAGTGTGTCATGAACCTTTACGAGATAATACACCTACGGTAATGAGTCACGGAGATCGATTCGATAGGCATGCGTCTAGCGGTGGTGGGTTGGCAGTCTTTGTTCCGGAATCGAGTCACGCCTCAGAGGGGTGGTTCTGCCTAGAACTTCTCGGACATATTAAGGGCCCGGAAGAGCGCGTTTGAATTTCACAAGACATTGAAGGAATAGCAGCTTTTCCCACAAGGACAAGGACTCGGAGCATTATTACACAGCACATGCGAACTCATACGAGAACAAGTTCCCTCCCGGAGTCCGCGCACAAGCTGCTACACGCACAACCGCGGCACAGCCACCAAACCAGCCACGCCAGCACCTCGCCACATCACGTGATCTTCACCTGACTAATCCACTAATGATCTGGTCAGGAAGCGGAGCTGACGAGAACCTTGTCGAAAACATTCATACCAGAATTTTCAGGCCATCATCCCGCTCTGCGCGACCTCGAACTAATCCAAGCATCGATAGCCGGCCCAGCAATTCGTCACAGGCCGTGGGAATCACAAGCCAACGGCCAGCCGCCGCTCTTTGCTCCAGAGGCCGCACTCCGAGGGCAGTGACTGCTTCCGTCTCGACTGCAGCGCCACCCTCGACCTCATCATCGCTCCGGCGCATCGCACAGCTTAAAGGCTTGTGCCGCCAGCACCCAAAACTGCGCCTGGGGTACATCTCAGACTTACAGGCCACCATGAGCGTCGCATACGAGCCTCGGTCCTTTATCCATGAGGGCGCATATCCCCCCATAGGCGACGAGCACGATCACGTTGCCGAGCAGCGTTATACCGACTCCGATGTTGCCGAGCACCTCAGTCATTATACCGCAGAAGCCTCTCTGCTGCCGGACGATAGAGGCGTCATTGGAGACGAAAGAGATATTCTAGCAGACGACGATGCCGTCGTTCCAGAAGCGTCTCAGCTCGACCTGGGTGCACCAGAATTCTCATCACCTCTTCAAGTTGCGCTGCATGCGCCGCCACTACCAGATCCCATACCGGAAAACAAGGAGCCTCCACGAAGTGACATATCTTCTCCGTCATCGCGGCTAAAACAAATTCCCAAGCCCGAGCGTGAGGTTCACAAGAAGTCAGACGGCAAGTTTCACTGCCCACTAGATGACTGTAAGGAGGATATTCGAGCATTCTCTCGCAAGTGCGAATGGAAGTAAGTCATCTCCCCAAGTTCCTCGATTTTGTGCATTAAACCAACACTCTCACAGCAAACATATGGACAAGCACGAACGTCCCTACCGCTGCCCGGCCGAAGGTTGTGAGAATTTGCCCGGATTCACATATTCTGGCGGCCTTCTACGACATGAGCGAGAAGTTCATGGGAAGCACGGTGGTCCCAAGAACACTGTCAACTGCCCCCACCCCAACTGCAAGCGACATACTGGCAAGGGCTTTTCTCGGCAGGAGAATCTTAACGAGCATCTTCGACGAGTACATACCAACATGGACACCTCTGCCTCTCCAATCGAAATTGTTGCTTCTCCAGAAGACGATGAGAGCGAGAAATCTGGGTCGAAGCGCAAACGCCGTCTGAGCAGCCAGGGCATAGACGAACTGTCCGACCTTCGAGACGAAATCAAGCGGGTGCGAGAGGAGAACGAAAAGCTCAAGTCCGAGATGGATCAACAATCACAGCACTCCCTAGCTATGATGGCACAGATTGCAGAGCTGCAAGACGCCTTACGTCACAGCCTCAATCCTCATGGACTTGGAGCCCCAACAGCACAGATGATCTAGGAACCACTGCCTGCTGAGCTTAGCTTCCCCGACATGGATGAGACACCAGATTGCGGTATGCCGTCTTAAGCGACTATGAAAATTGCTACTTTGCACACACACTCCCCGCTCTTCTACTTACCTCCAAAATACCCTCCTCTTGTTTTTATATACACATACCATCTCCCTCACAAAGACAAAATGATATAATCCATAGACTTGTTTCCCCTCTGTTTTCCCCCTTTATGAGCGCTTCCTTCACCCCCCTCCTTATTCTGCGCCTTGGGGTGATCAAAAGATCAACTATCACCAATATGGTGAACGCATATTAGGAGCTTCTGGTTCTCGGTTCATCTCCCCTTTGTGTTTATTTTTACTTTCAGCCCTTGTCATTTTTTTCATCTATATTTGGGAGAGGTGGCTTTTGAGGGATACACAATTATTGTTTCTTTCTTTTTCCCATGGCGTTTCGCGGGGTAATCAGGGGCAGGTGGTACGGGAGCGAATACGGCATGCATGATATCCTAGGTTTTTAACGCTCAACTGCATATGAAAGACTGGTTAAAGGGGATGGGGTTGGCTGGCTGTTTGCAGCTTTTTCTTTTTTTTTTCGGACGGAGGGTAGGCTATGGAAATGACTTATATATATATACAAGGTTGTTTTCGGGATGGATCTGGAGATTGCATGAGATTCATCCTGTGTATGATTTTTCTTTTCTTTTTTCCTTATCGCAAGCGCTGCTTTTGTTTTTCTTTTTACCCTCTCTTCACTCCTATTTCACTTATCCTTTTCCTTTTTTGTACTCTAGACGAACTCGCCTCTACCTCTACGTGATATGGGAAATGGGGACCACTTGTACTAAAATAAAGATATAACGGCTGTTATAACGGTCTAAAAAGAATCAAGACACAATCTCACTCTCATCATATGTAGTGTGAATACTGAATATTTGGATGATAAACCACTTTCGATGCGAAATCCCGCTACTTAAAAGATATCAAAGAAACGGAAAATGAAAAAAGTGATCCAGCAAGCAGCATGACGGGGCTCGCAACGCTTCGTGTAAAATAATATACGGATGTGTACACAATTTCTTTTCCTCTCTCCTTGCCCATACTCCTCCCAATGCAATGCAAAGTGGAAGTACAAAAAAAAAAAACATAAAAAATCGTCCGACAAAAAAGGGGAAAAAAAGAAAAAGAGAAAACATTTGAATCATCCAGAGCCCTTGCCATCGTAATCATCTATATATACACACACGCTCTCCCCTCTTGTTAGCTTGGGCTCGCCTCTTCGTCCTTCCTATAACTTTTTGTTGGTTGCTTCCCCCTAAATGTTTCCATCTCCTCGAACGACAAAACTAGAGTTCCAGTCTTCTTTTCAGTCTCATATCAGAAACGTCCCCTCTCTTACTCTTACTCTTCCCCTTTCCTCATCTTCTTTATATTCCAAGAGAAACCAGAGCGCCACCTACCACCTCACCAAGCGCTGTCTCCCCTACACAGCCTGGATATAGTTGGCAGGCACACTGGCCGTCACACCAGCCTTCTCGACCTCCGCCCAGCCATCCCCCGAATCCTCCTTGACCAGTACGAAGCGCTCGCCCTCCGTCATGGAATGCTCGGCATCGCTCTGCGCGGTGTAGTCGTACAGAGCCTCCACATACTGCAGCTTCTTGGCGCCTCTCTTGGGCGCTACCGCGGGGCCCTTCTTTCGTGAAGCGGCGCTGAGCGCCAGCGATGATGTTGTCGACGTGGAGTAGGTGGAGGATGGGCGAGCGGATGCCGAGGACGTCGACGGCGTGAAGTTGAGGTCTAGATATGTCGCTGGTACGAGTCCCTCCTTGTAGCCATCACGAACCTTGACCCAGCCAGAGCCGTCTATGCAAGATTATATGAGAATCTAAGGGTATTTAAGAAAGGGGGGGTTGTTCCAACTCACCATCGGGTTCTAATATCACCACTTCCTTGCCTTCCGCTACTGATAGCTCTCCATCACCACCGGCATCAAACTGGTACAGCACTTTGCCCTTCTTTTCTTCTCTTTCCGCATTGCCATTGGTGCTTCCCGCTGGCGGAGCCGAGATATACGCCGTGGGAGGGGGTGCGATTACTCTGTTTCTCTTTGCAGGAGCTGCAGCGGTCGTTTTTACAGCCGCTACAGGTGCGGTGGCCTTGGGAGCAATCTCAGAGGGTGCGTCCTCTGACGGGGTTTGTGGTCCGGATAGGGTTTGTGGCCCGGAGATGACAGACTGTCGCGCTGACTGTGAGCTTACCGAGTTCATGGTATTGGATCGAGCCAGGCTCTCGTTTGACATGGACGCCGGGTCGGGCGTGAGGAGCTTGTTGGTGGCGGCCTGGCGCTCAGCCTTGAGCTTCTTTCGCTCCTCCTTGTTCTGCTCGCCAGGACAATCCGCAGGCACCTTCATTTCGCATTTGCTGTGACACGTGTAGCCGCAGTCTCGACAGTCGAATCCCTTGGCGCTCAAGCCCCAGATGCGATCACCGCACAAGTCGCAGTTGGTCGGTATCTTGAAAGTCTGGCTCTTAAAGTTGTGGTTCTTGGCCCCCAGCGTAACATCACCAACCGCGGTTGTGATGGTAGTGGTTTCGACCTCGGCTGTGAGCCTCTTCTGGTCCACGGCAATCAGATCCTCTTGCATGGCGAACAGTGTGCGGATAACTTCGACCTCGTCCTTCTTTTCCTTTCCTTCCCGAACTCGTTCCTTGACCCGCTTCATAGATTCCACCTCTTTGCGCTTCTTGTCAACCTCTCTCCGGAGTTCCCCCAGCTGGCCCTTGGATTTGGTTAGTACATTACGTAGGTAGATCTTGGCCGTCTCGTCCACAATCATGAGGTCGTCGTCGTGCCAGACGGGGCTGGGTTCGAAGGCCTTGTCTGGTGGTTCTTGGAAGGCGCCCATGTTGTGGCGCATGTACATCATAGAGTCCAAGTGAGGCAGATTCCTCTGGATCTCCTTGCCTTGGTGCTCGATCATTCCGTTGCTCTGCTGAAGCATGGTGCTTTCCAGACGAGTCGCCACATCCCACAGAAAGTTGAGCTTGAGCGTCTTGAACTCGCTCAAGTCCTGCAAGCTATCCATGACTTCGGGGACATATTCGTGGTAGTATTTTTCCTTTTGCTTGTTGGCAACATTGATGGCGATGAGGTAGGTGTTCTTGGCGTTGTTCATGTCGAAAAGCTGCTGTTGGTAGGCGTTCTGGGCCTTGGCCTTGTCGTAGTGCGACTCGGTCTTCTTGCGCTTGCTCTCGAGCTCTTGGCATGTGCCGTCGTACTTTGTCTTTATTTTGCGCAAATCGGCGTAGACGGCGTCGCGGCTGGCTTCGAGCTTGTCGGCATAGTCGGCATGGCGCTTGCGCAAGTCGTCGAAACGGTTGTTATAGAATTTAAGGGGCTCGGCCACCTGGGACAGGAGGTTGTTCGCATATCGATCGTGTTCGGAGGCGCGAGATTCGAGCGTCGTAAGCTGCGTGGACCAGGTCGTCAAGGAAGCGCTATAGAGAGGAGAAGCACTGTCAGCATCACACGAAGTCTTGAATAGCAGGCTCTCTCCTGATGCGATGCACCAGCCCCGCGCGTATCTACAGCTTCCCATTTCTTTGTCGGAATGTCGGGCCTTACCTCTCCAGCGAGCCGGGGGTCAGGGTCGGGGTGTCGCCAACGCTCAGCTGAGAGATCTTCCTATTCTTCTTCTCAAAGTACTTCTTGGCCAGCGCATCGAGCTTTGCGCTGTATTCCTTTTCGATGGCGGCGCGATCGCGGTAGAACTGCTGGATCTCGTCGAGCCAGGTAATGCCATTGTTGACCCAGGCGTTGGCCGCCTTGAAGCCATCCTGCGAGTTTGTCAGCGCCGCGCACGCAAGGGATCAACGGAAGCCCTTTTTGGCTTCTGTTCTCTGCTTGTCGTTTTCTCCTCTCTCCGTCCTCTTTCTTCTTCTTCTTCTTCTTTTCCTTGTTCTTTTCCCTTCTCTTCTCCTTCATCGCCAACGTCATCCCTCACAGACAAGCCATCGCCACGCAACTCAGACGCACCTTTAGCTCTGCGCCAAAGGTGGGCACGTCCACCTCGGCCATGACGGGAGAAGCCACTGACGGTGTTGAACAAGGGCGCAGCTCATATAAAAGCCGAGGATGCCTGCTGCTTGCTACTTGTTGCTACTGCTCAAGGCCAATGCTTCAAAAAAGGACGTAAAAGTCCTGCGTTATCGTGTGCAGTTTCTCGTAACCCGGACGTGGGGAGGTCAGACTTGTGACATTGGGGGGTTAAAGAGAGAGAGAATGCGCGGCTTTGTCCCTATTGGGCTTTCGGTAGGGCGAGCGAGGCGCAGCTTGTTGGAGTTGGTCAGGCAACTAGCCCCGTGCTTTTAGGGGCTTGCGACGCTAAAACACGGCGGCTATATGCCTGTAGGCTGTAGCTCTCCCCCCAAAGTTCCCAGAGGTCCCCTGTGCGGAGACCCTGCAAGGTGCTACCCCGCCAAATCTCCAGCGCTCCCGCCCAGAAACGCAACGGCAAAACGTGGCACGGAGAAATAGCCGGGCGAACGCGATTCCATCAACCTGGGCTGCAGCATGAAGGATGAAGCTATTGGATGTTCTTTGTATTGAATTGCTTGCGCTTATGCATTGTCTTTAAACTAACCAGCATTGAATGTATGTTGCTGTGTGTAGAAATTCCCGCCTATTTGCCGCCATCTCGCTTACTCTGTACATTCTGCGCATAACACGTACTGTACGGACAACAAAGGCAGCTTACATGTAATTCTCCTCACCTCTCACTTCGCCACCTCACACGAACTGCTAGCTTGTAGTACCGTCATCATCATCACCAACACCGAGCGGATAGAGAGGTGGGTAAGAGGTAGGTAGGTACTGGTATTCGTATTGAATGTTTTCTTATTTTTGCTATTGAGGTATCATATAGCATCGCATTGCATCGCATCGCATTGCATCGTTATCAAATAGGTATATCGGCGTGTCTTGTCGTTCTCATTGTTCACGCCATTGGTCTGCGTATCTCGAGATTCCCGCTCACAACTCGGCTCGGCTCAACTACATGGCTCTCGACCCAGCACGACAAACCGTCGGGCGTGTCCCACCGCGCGGGCTCAATGGGCGAGAAGTGGTGTTTGTCGGGGCCTGTCGTGGGGGAGGGCTGCAGCAGCTCGATTCCCCCTTGCGATGCCTGGAACAGACAGTCTCGGTTGGCGTCTTGTAACTCTTCGTAGACGCCCAGGATGGTGGCTATCATGCCGTCTTGGTGGATGACGATATACACCCGCCGGTCTCGGTCGTGAGGCATTCGATATGCCATTGATGCGGTTTTGTCGGCCTTTTCCGCCGTTTCTTTGTGTATGCGAGTATCTTGGGTGGTTTCTCTGTCTGGAGAGTGACTGCAGCAGTGCTGTGGTTGTGGTTGTCATGAAGATGGTGATGCTTCACAGTTGGCCATGCCATGCGAAATCCAGGTGATGATGAATTATCAACGTTTCCCAAACCCTTATGACGTAGGGGTAGGTAGGGCATGATCGAGATTAAGTACAGGTCATCTCCCAACCGTGCTGCCAGATCCATCTCCATCGACAGGACAGGACAGGCGAATAGTTGGCTCTGGCTACCCAGCAAGTAACCCAGTTCTAACAGGCCTCGCGCTCGATTCATGGCGTTTCTTTGAGGTCATCTCGCCTGCAAATCTTCCCAATCTGCATCTAGTGGCTTCAAACCGCCGGGTCTTGGCAATCAAGATCCAGTGACGACATGCAGCGCAATTTAAGGCCTTTGAGTTTCTGGCCCGCCGAACATGATTGCATGAAATGAGCTTCAACCCTCCACGGGGCACGTGCTTTCGTCTGATGGTTCCGCCACAGTACTGATTACGGGCATGAGGCTAGGCTGTCGGTTATGCAACAATTTGTCTTTGTTCATGCTTATAACCACCCCAATTGACCCCAACTTGAAGCTTTGAAGCTCTCTTTTAGCCTACCCTAAACTGCGGTGCTGCTTTTCAAGGGCGCGCCTTGGATGGCTTGTTCTGGGGAGAACCACTTTCGCCTGGGCCAATCAGGAGGGGCTTGAGTCTACATACAGCCTCACCAGATGCATGTATATATAAAACGCTGCGGATGATGGCGGCCTAAATGTCACTGGGCAGCAGTTCCAACATTGAGATAAGCACATAGAAGATTGATTCCTCTCATATCTTTGCTGTAGCTGGCTGTTGCATCGACGCCTAAAGAGGGAACTGCTCGGGTTGACATTTAGCGCGCCCTTGTCCCTCATTTGCAACTCCAAGTTTATCCTAAGCCGACATTAACCTGCATCAGCAACGATCACCTCACCTCATACATTGATACCTTATCTTGTTAAGCTGCGGTTATAAAGCGTCCGTTCAACGCCGTCATGGCTACTCGCCTCAATGCTCGTCGTTTTCTATCACCACTCTCCCAAATCCAGCGTCCTTTCATCCGCACAATGGCCACTGCACCACCCAGCGAATATGAGTTTGTGCTTGTCATCCCGGATAAGCCTGGCCCCGAGGTTAAGGCCAAGCGTCTCCAAGTGAGGCCGTACGTACTCGCTAAATGCCTATTCTTGCACATTGAGATTTATGTTTGCTCGGTTGTCAAGGATGGGACAGTTTGCTGATTGCAATGCCGTTTGTTGTGTAGCCAGCATTTCAGTGACATGACCCCCACTCTCAAAGACGGATGGCTGAAGATGGGCGGTATGTATTATACACAAATCTGGAGTCAACGGTTCATGCAACGTGAGCTAAATGAAAGTAAACATCTAGGCGGCATTCTCAACGAGGTTCCCGAAGATGACAACGATCCAAACACATTCGACTTTGCTGGCAGTATCATGGTTTTGGTTGCCAAGTCCAAGGAGGACGCCATCAACAAGGTCAAGGACGACATTTACGTGAGAGCAGGTGTTTGGGATCTTGAAAAGGTAAAACAAATCCAAAATTCGCATTTCAACATGATCTGGTCGAGTAATGGTGACTGACACTGCCTACTAATCAGGCCCAAGTCTATCCCTTCAAAAAAGGCTTCAGATTCGAATAGAAGCTCAGTACACATAGCAAGGGCCCATGCCTGATACATGCTTACATACATAGAAGGGCGACATAGGGAAAAAAAAAAAATCCAAAAAAATTAACAAAAGATAGAAAAATTGCAAATGCCACCCAGCCAAAGTTAACAATATGATGTATCCGATATTACCCCGTTAGCCATCATCCCATCAGCGTAGCTGATCAGACACCATCGCTGGACGGCCCCAATGTCTTCCCGACCACTCCAGAGGCAAATTCCCAATGCAACGTACGCAGGATTAACGCAAGATCCAAAAGCATCCAATTAGACCAAAGCAAAATAAGCAAAGAGGTAAGTAACCGACCCCGTGAGGACGGTCGACGTTTCTTGATTGAGACACAAATCACTTCCCATCGGTATCAGTTGTGGCGCTCTCCTCTGCTGCGACTCTCAAATCATAGCTGAGATCGAAGCATTCAGCAAGGAGCTCACTAACGCTACCTTGACCTTCAGGGATGTCGCCATTGACAACGAATTTGCCATCTACCCTCAGGTTATCAAGCGAGTTTAGCTATAGAGAACCTGGTTAGTACAAAGATTGGAGCTTTCCTTCAAGTGACATGGTTTTGATGAAACATACCTTCATGCTGTAAGGATACAGCTCTCTGACAGATGATACGCCACCACTGTTTCGTACCTCAACGAGGCACCTCTTGAGAGTTTGCAGTTGGTTGTAGATTGGCAGAAGAGCCTCAGAAACTGGCTCCGAGGCTAGTATGAAGGAGTAGATGTAGGCGTAGCTTCGCCGAATCAAGTACAACATCGTCCGTTGCGTATACAGGTCTGCAGGCCTGCCCTTGTCGTCGTAAAAGTTTCCATTCTGCCGGCTTTCATCAATCCTGTCGAGCTGGCGTTGGAAGTCATACAGGTCTGTCTCGCGAAGAGCCCATGCCTGTGTCAGGGACAGCTTCTCCAACTCGTTGCGGATGCCAACAAGCGTGTGATATGTCGGGCGGAACTGCTCTGGCATAATTCCCTTCCTATTACACAGTATTAATTGCATGGTCGTTTCAGTAGCGGCTGTTCATTTACTCACCTCTCCAGTACAATCTCCGACCACTTGAAGACTCGCTGGTAGAGCTCACCAATCTCAACAGAGCCTTGGGGTACAGACCCATCCTCATTGACAAATTGGTCACCTTTGCGCTTCTCTCCGATATCTAGAAGCTGCTTCTGAAGTTTTTGGACCTCGGTACTTGAGAACTACGCCATATTAGAGTTAGCGACTCAAATCCAATTTCTCTAGGTGATAATACGCACCTTTGCTTTTGTATTTGCCAAAGAAATGGACCGTAGAATGGAAATCAACTTCTCATGTGTAGCAAGCAGAGGCTCGCCAATGCGACCTAACCGCTTCTGGAGATTCTCCAACATCGCCAGGCATTTCCCCACCCGATTCGACAGCAGCTTGAGGAGGTATGGAGAGTTCTCAGGCTTGCTGTCATGAGTTTTGGCTTGTGTTATACTGTTGGAAAGGTTCGACAAGGTGGATTTGATGCTCTCGAGGTCCTTGGCGGAGTAGAGGTCAGCCTCGGTCAAGTGGTCGAGCAGCCGCTTGATTGTCGATGTCAGCGCGTAGCTTGCGGGGATATCATTGTTGCGTCCGATGGTGAGGTAGAAGAGAGAGAGAAGCTGGAAGCAGCTTTCCAAGACTTTATCGACTGTTGGATGCGCAGTTTAGCAATCGAGTCTCTGCATGGTTTTGAGCGGGTTCAACTTACGTCGGTTCTCTTCCTTGTTCCCTGTCTCGGTCCGGATTTCGTCCAGCTCCTTGACCCTTGAGATGGTCTCATCGTAGAGGGGGATAATGTCTTGGCTCCGGATGTACGTTGTCCGGTCCTGCTTCAAGAGCAAGAGCTTGTCGCGGATGACGATGAGACTGTCTAGGACGGCCTGTTCCCGGGCATCTTGCGGTAAAGGCACTGCGGGTGTATCCATATCTGCTGCTGTGACCCTAAGAAGTGTAGAGTATAGAGGAAGAGGGAGAGCCGAAATGGTTCACAAGCAAACTAGCGCTGTCGTAAATCGGCTGGAATGCTTGGGGGGAGCGGAAAAGATGTTCGTCGACGCCCTGGCTTCCAGTTCTTCCGGGAATGACGATGCAGGATCCGATGGCTAGTTCCGGGATTCGTCGGCCAATTGAGAGCCTCAAGATGTACGATTCGGGGTCGTTTTTAGGGGGGAAAGTTGGCGCGGATTCAGTGAGAGTCGGTGCTGTAACTGCTGGTAGATGAAGATGGATGAACAAACAAGCGGTCCTGGATGCGCAAATGCAAGGAGTCGCGATGCTGCTTGTCTTGCTTCAATGCAGATGCTGGTGGGGAAGCTCAGCTCAAAGGTGGGGTGGGCTCTGGATGCGTTTGGATGATTTTGGAGAGTGACGACGTTGCGCATCCGGGCGGCCTCGTTGCAGCTGACGCCCGGCCGCTGATTGGCTGCGGCGAGCCCGGCCAATCAGCGCGCAGCCCCGCTTGCGGCACACGAACCGGCACGCGGAAAAACCATTGGCCCATTCGCTTTAGGTCTTCAAGCCCTTCCAGCCCGCGAATTTTGGACCAGGGTAATTTTTTGTGGTCCCCTAGCCTGGCCTTTTGTGGTGATAATTGAATTGTCCAAACCACTACTCTTTTCCCAGTGCAGACTTGACATCTTCCCATATCCGCACAGACAAATCTCACACAATGTCTACCGCCGAGCTCGCATCTTCCTACGCGGCCCTGATCCTTGCCGACGATGGCATTGAGATCACCGTGAGTTGCTTTCCAAAATCCTCGCTCTGAGTCTCCCTTTGTCGCCGGGGCGCAGAGTTCGAAAATTCTGTGCCCCGCGAAAAGGACGACATGGAGGAAAAAAAACCGTGGGAGAGTGTTTTGTGTGCTAAGCGACAATTTTCACAACCATATAGGCCGACAAGCTCCAGACCCTGATCGCCGCCGCCAAGGTCGAGGTTGAGCCCATCTGGACATCAATCTTCGCCAAGGTACGAATTTCGGAAAGACACCCGCCCATGACGGAATAGGCTCTACGAAGTCGAATTTCCAATAGCCGAGAGAAATGAGAATTGGTCGCTGACGAGTTATGGTTTTTTCCCGACACACAGGCTCTTGAGGGCAAGGACATCAAGGACCTCCTGGTCAACGTCGGCTCCGGTGGTGGTGCCGCCGCTGCCCCTGGCGCTGCCGCCGCTGCTGGCGGTGCCGTCGCTGACGCTCCTGCTGAGGAGGCAAAGGAGGAGGGTACGTTCTGGCTGCTGCTCTGCGAACCCAAGGGATTGATTGTGCTAACGCGTTTCTACAGAGAAGGAGGAGTCCGACGAGGACATGGGTTTCGGTCTCTTCGACTAAACGGCCAGCTCCACCTGTTGCGGCGACTGTTTTTTCTCTTGCTTCTTTGTACTTCAACTGCATGGCACTTCGGGGTCTTTATACACATCGATGGATGCATACAGGATGGAGTGGGCGCCTATATCCTGCGTCCTGGGCAGAGTAGCTTCGTTCATAAGGATAATATGATGAATGCTCTCACACGACGGAGTTCACGCGGGGAGGGGACAAATAGTCAATTAAATGACTTGGGAAGAACAAAAAGAAATTTTTTGACAAATGTTGAACTTTTGCACTGGCATGCATTGCCTATTTGCTGTGAAACTGCGTGAATGGGGCCTGGGCTGCTCGAGATTGGGATTCCCCTAATCCGTAATGACGGACGCTATGTTCATCTACTGACACAGGCGCTCGAAAACGTTACCCTTGGCTCAAGATTCATCCCAAGGCTGCTCGTTTCATCGCCGCAGCCTCGTATCCCTTCTCATGCCTTGCCTTGATACAGTAATACAAAAGACCAGGCCAATCTATTTTACAATGAGCACAGACGAAGGCACAAGTCCTGCTTCCTTGAGCGTCTTGGACATGTCCACATCCCCTTGGAATGTCTTCCTGGGAAATGTTGTCGTAAATGTCGTCACTGGCTTGCCAGTCTCGCTCTGCAGCTGCTGCGCAAGTTCAAACAACGTCGTCTCTGCGGGTAGCGTCTTCATGATGTTCCCCGAGTCCGTCTGTAGCTTCAATTTCGCCTCCGTGTGATCTGCCTTGGGTCGTGGGGGTGCAACAGCTGCAGCGGGAGCAGCGGAAGATGAAGCTGCAGCCTCAGGTGCTCTGCCTTCACGGGCGGCCTTTGCTTCCTCGGCTTTGCGGCGGCGCTCGGCTCTGTCCTCTTCGATCTTGGCCTTGATGCGCTTCTTGGCTTCGGCCTCCTCAAGCTTCTCCTTGCGCTTCTGCATAGCTTCCTTGATCTGCTCCTTGCGTGCCAGCTCCTCCTTTGCTTCCTGAGTTTCCTTTGTAGACTTTTGCCGTATTTTCTATCAATGAGTTAGAAGAGAGACCAAAAAAAAAAAGGTAATGCTAGGCGGAGGGAGGAGTAAATAATCACCTCGTTACGCTTTGCATCCTCCTTGTCTTGGTCTGCCTGAGAAGCCTTCTTCGCCTTGAGTCGTTCTCTCAGCTCTGCAAGCTTTGCTTTTTTCTCATCCTCGGTCAAAGGCGCAATCTCCTCCGTTGACTCGGAGAAGTCTGTATGCTCACTATGATGGTGTTAGGCTTCAATCCATGTTTAAAAGCAAAGAAGACGACCATACGTCTTGCTGGCATGATAGCTGGCCAAATCAGGGTTCCTGAACCGCTTCCCGCACTCGTTGCAGATGAGAGACTTGGCGGACTGGCCCGTTTCCAGCTCGGCAATCTTTGCCTTGGTCTCATCCTCGTCCTCGTCGTCATCGGCCTGAGCGGCTTGGATTTCCTCGAGTGACTTGTCCTGGTTGTCTTCTAGCCACTGCAGAGCTCCCTGCACTGCGGTTTGTAAAGACACGTGTGAGATGAGGCGCCGCTGATGCTGGGGGATGGTGGTCTTGAACACTCACGTCCTCCGGACTTTTTGACGGCAAGCTCAGCCCGAGCCCGCTCAAAGCCCATGTCAATTAGGGTATCTAGATCGGAAGCCATGTTTGCTGAGGTTTGCTCTTCTCAGTATGGAGAGCTGTGAGATGGAGAGGATAGGGTGTGAAGTGATGAAATAGGTGTGACGGTAATGGGGGAGTGTGGGGTAGAAGGTCAGTGGAAGAACGAAGCTCGCAGTGGAGATGTTGCAGCTGCAGCAGTTTACAGTGATGCTTAAAAAACAAGGCAATTATGAGTTGATGAAAATGATCAAATAAATCACCGAGATAAGTAAGCAAATAACGTGACCCGTGGGATTTATTGAAGCACCATTATTCACTTGACTGAGCTTTGGAGGTGGTCTTGACTGCACGGCGTCTGAATCGTTAGGTACCAACACCTACGTAAGATGGCGTCAGTGCTACATACACGCATTCATGTGCTTATCTCCTACAGAACATTCTGCAATATTCTGCAGGGAGACAAGCTATCCTGAGACATTGAGCATACAGTAGAGCTCTTGTATGCATCACATCACCAGTAGATTTAATGTGTAAAGCTGTCACTTTACCTACTGAGCTTATATGCCATATCTCTCTAAGCTAATTCAGACATGATATCACAAGACGCAGCAGCTCTGCACTGGTGCAAACTGTAGCTCCAGAGCATCTGACCCTTACCATCATATGATGGAGATCCAGCACTCCCCTAGCTATCCTCAATTTCCACACGTGCACCATCACAAGATGCTCTTCTCAAGCTCCCAAATCTCTTTTCGCGTAAATTAAATCGCCGTAGCGTGCAACCTTCGCTGTTGTCTCAGTGTGCTTTTCTCTTCCCCCCTGCACGGGACCAAAAGACCCTGAAGCCTGAAGACGGCTTAGTCATGCCGCATCTCATTTGGCCAGCTCAGCCTCGCCAGCCAATCTCGATACAGGGGCCGAAGCGACATGCCATCCATCAATCACGTCTCCGGATCTCTTCTTTGTAATCAAACAACAGCTGTCCGTCCTCTCAACCACCGCTTGCTCTCCCGCTCTTGTTTCGATTATACTTTTGGCACAGCCTCTGATCTCTTCTGCTTGATACTCGTTATTCTTGCCTCCCTTTTTTTTTTCCAATCCCGTCTGTCGATTTTCGAGTCCGCCGCGTTTCCCCGCCGCTGCAGCGCCATCGATTCAAACACGACGACATCTTTTTGCTTTCCGGCTCGTGCCCAGCTTCCGACCTTGCCCCTAGCTCAACGCCAGCATCTTCTCCGCAGCTTCATTCGCCATGTCGGTCGAGATTGAGCCTGTTGAGCTGTCCTTTCGGCGTATGTTGTCCTTTCCGCCCTACGTGGCCGTGACGCCATTCTGAGCGAGAGCCTCCATTGACGGACTGGCAATGCATAGGGCCCTTCACCGTCGAGGTCGCGCAGATCCTCAAGATCAAGAACCCAAGCTCATCGCCTTTGGCATTCAAGGTATGTCCATGTCGTGATCCGCATGTGCCAACTATAGCTTCTGCAGTTTCCCACGACTGCATTTGTTTGTGGATACCTCCTGTTTCAACAAGATCCCTGCTAACTCTATTTTCCCAGGTGAAAACGACGGCTCCCAAGCAGTATGATTGACCCTCTCGTTGCGATTCTACATCCGATTTGTCAAGGTGGAATTTTAACATTTTTTCCCCCTTCTCAACAGGTACTGCGTTCGACCAAATGCGGGCCGTATTGAGCCTGGCCAGGATTTCGATGTTACAGGTGCGTTGGGTCGCTACAAGGTAGCAACGGTTTTTGCAACGCCGCTGACACCAGCATAGTCCTTCTGCAGGCGATGAAGGCCGATCCCCCGCTGGATGCAAAGTGCAGAGACAAGTTTCTCGTCCAGTCGGCCCCCATTACTCCAGACAAGGAATTCGCCAGCATTGCTTCAGTGGTGAGTGCCTTCACGCCTACCAACATCCCTAGACACATGAACTGACCACACGTTACACGTACAGCTCGAGACGACGGAAAAGTCTGCCATCTACGAACGAAAGATCCGAGTCAACTGGCTACCCGCAGGTGACAGCCCTGACCATGGTCCCACCGCCGTTGCGACGCCTAGCAAGCCTGCCGCGGTGAATGGAGTGCGTATCAATCTTTATACTGGTTTGACGATGCATGTAACTAACGGCGACCCATTAGGCATACGATACTCCCGATGCGCCTCGATCCTACTCCTCTCCATCTGCTGACGACGCCTCAAATGCCGCACCTCCTCCTTATGCCAATGACGATAGGGATGATGATGATTCCAGACCGCAGACCGCCAAGTCGGCCGCCTCCAAGACTGCCGCCGTCAGCTCAGTCCTAGCGGGATCAGAAGACTACAAGGCCAAGATTGCCCAGCTGGAAGCTGAATTAGCCAACTACAAGAATGGCGGCCTCCGACAACGTAATGTCAAGGGCAGTTCGGAGACGGAGAAGAGCTCGGGCGGAGCTCTTGCTCAGCAAACCAAGCAGGGTGTCGAGGGTGTGCCTGTAAAGATTGTGGCCATCTTATGTCTCGTCAGCTTCCTGCTTGCCTACGTCTTCTTCTAAGCCTCTCCTCTTGATGAGGAGTAACAAGTTACTTTCCGAGCTAATGAGGATTGAGGAGGGGAAGTTACTGCCAAGGTTAACGGCCAACCTTGTATTAGAGGAGGATCTCGCCCACATCTCCGCGGCAATGAAAACCGCCAATCATGAGAGGCAGACCCGGCCAATTATTATATATGATGGATGGGGGACGGCGTATTGATTTTGAGTGTGTACGAAGAAAGTGGTAGAAAAGATGCGTGAGCTATTCTCTTGAGCGATGAAAAAGGGTGCTGGCAATTTTTTTTGATACACCCCCCTTGCGGAGAGAGAGAGAATTGTGATGGAAGCAGGGCTGTCACATGCTTTTTTTTTGGCTCACCGAATCTCGTTGAATCTCGTCGAGTGAGTCTGGGCATGGGCGCAGTTCTCTGTACTTTACTTTGTTTTTTTTTTTTGTTTTTTGCAGTAGTTTTCTTAGTATCTCATAGGCGTGTCTTTGCTCCTTTTTTTCTTCTTTGCTGTCACTCCTTTTTCATTTCCCTATTTCTCAATATTTCACTCTACATGTTTTGTATTTTCCCTGTTGTTTCGATTTTGGGGTGCTTCAACTGTTTGTTCCTTTTGTAAGTAATTCGGTGGATCCAAGTAGAATGCGTGCCTTGCTCGTTCGGTGGGCAATATCAGGTACTCAGTCAGTCAGGTAGGTACGGTTTGGAAAAAAAAAAATCAATTGATGAAAGTTTTTTTATACAAATGTGTTGCCATACGTGAATCCTATCTATCATATTCTCGAACATCTTCATCATGCCACGTAGCATTTCGTTTCATTTCTCATAGCTATTCTATAGCCCCCGACCTGAGGGCTTGAATCCGTCTGTCTTGGTTTCATCTATAACCGTTTATTCTTTTCTTTTCTCGTTACAACGCCAAAGGACAGAGTGAGGTGCTTTTTTTTATCGCAAAGAAACGCTTATTACAAGATTCTAGCCCTCCTAACCTGAACAATGGCTGTGTGTTGCGTACCCTACCCACAAAACGACATGAAACCCACCCCCCTTTGATGGTGTGTTCTTTTTTTTAAGCCTCGATTTCCGACTGCTTCCATTTGACGGCGCCGCCAACGATACGGCCGCCCTCCTTTCTCTTGACACGGCAGCTAATACCCACGTTTTCGTCAAAGATGAAACGCCAAATGGCATACACCCAGCTCTCGTGGCGGGGAAGAGGCTCGTAAAACTCCTTGGCAATGTCATACACGGCGTGGAGTCTGGTCCAAGGAATGGCCGGGAAGTCGTGGTGTTCGTTGTGCAGCCCGACATTGTATGTCAGGATGTTGAGAGGGCCGTAGTAGGAAAAGGTCTCTGGGACGGGGACCTTGTTGTCCGGGTTCCGCTGCGTAGGGGTGACGGTCTCGTAGACGTAGTGCTCGGCGATGAAGTGGCCAGCCAGGGGGTGCAGGCTGCCGGCGAGGAAGGAGGAGAGCAGCAGGTAGAGGAGGGCGTTGATAGAAGCGAAGCGGAAGAGGAAGACGTCAAAGGCGATTTGGGTGACGACGTTGAGGAGGTGGATCCAGGTCATGGGGATGCGGTAGACGGCCATGGGGCGGATGGCGTAGAAGAAGATTTGGAACGTGCAGAAGAAGGCCTTGCCGAAGATGGAGTCGAGGACAAAGGCTTCTAGGGCAGTGGGGAGATCGGTGTCGAGGCCATCCACGCCGAGGGACTTGTGGTGAGTGAGGTGATACGGCTATATAAAGAGTCAGTATATCGTTTGCGGTTTGGCAAGAGACCCGTGTTTTGAAGCACGGCGGTGTCGATATTGGGGCTTTGACGTACCCTGAATGAAGCACTATAAGGGATGCCAATGGGCAGGTTGGCAATGATGGCGATGAGCCGGTTGGCCAGCGGGCTCCTGAAGGCGAGGTTATGCGAGATTTCGTGGATGGCCAGGAACAGGTTCTGGTTGGCAGTGGCGCCAAAGACGTAGGCGACGGCCCAGAACTTCCAGGACCAGAAGGGCGTTGACCGCAGGAGGTAGGCCAGGACGATCTGGAGCCCGACGACGCCGGCAACGACATATTTGGTCAGAGGCTCAGGGCCGCATAGCTTGAGGACCTGCAATGGGAATATCTTGCGTTAGCGGTTGTATTTCGAGTGGCGTGGGGATAGATGAGGGATGAGGGAGCAGTTTCTTGCCTCGGGATGGGCCTTGATGATGGCCAGGCGGCGTGTGCGGTGCGGCTCTTCGGTGTAAGTCCAGAAGAAGTCGTGCAGCTTATTATCGCCGTCGGTTGGAGCTGGAGCTGGAGGAGCAGCAGCAGCAGTAGCCTGAGGCTTGGCCTCTTTGGTGGCCGTTGTGGCGGCTGACCGAGCCATTTGGAGAGATTGACTGATGTTGTGATGTTTGAGCAATCAATCAGAATCAGAGGAGAAGAACAGCAACAATTGCCCGTCTGTCTTGTCTTGTGAATGATGGCAATTCAAGGCAGCCGTGATGCTGGTTGAACAGATGTTGAGGTTAGAAACGGCCGCGCAGCTTCGCCATCTGTATTCCGAGCTCTCACCGGACCAAAGTGGGCTGGCTCTTCTGTTTCGTAACACCGAACACAAAAGCGGTGTCTCTAGCCTCTTGCAGTAAACCGAAACTGCACCAAACAAATTCGCAGAGAGGTTACAGTGCATCAGGTACCCAGAACCGCCTATTTGTGGAGGGGCAAAGAGGCGCTGGAGAGGCTTTAGCTTAGGGGAGTGGCCAATCAGGGTGGTGGGGTGGTCTGATTTGGACGAGTTGTGTTACGACAAGAGGGACGATTTTTGAGGAATTGGGTATCAAGAGAGGGGGAATTCGATGGGGACGTTTTGAGGGGAAATACATAGATTTGGATTGTTGAGATTTTGTGCGGTTATGAGGTTTGATGTGTGTTATTTTGCTGGAAATGTATCGCTATATGGAGTACCCCATAGGTATCCAAATCTCTACAGGAATACCCGGGAGTAAATCGTGTTTGTTGCATTGAATGGGATATAATTCTCAATTGAGAAATACGAATCAAAAGGTTTAATTCGTTGATGCCATCTTTCCCGTGGCAAAAAAAGGAATTTTTCAAGCCATGCTTTTCGCGGCCATGATCAGCAAGAAAGGGGTAATGGAAATGCTACCCATGACAATTGAATAAATGGAGTTGGAGCACATGTGAAGTTTTATCTTCGTTTACAGCAACTCAACCACGACAAGTTCACTCAAGATCCCAAGCGCACCTTCAAATACCGTTGAAACTAGACTACATTGATTACATCATCATCCTCATCATCATTATTTCACACACCATTTCATCACATCATTCTACAACTACAACTACGAGGCATCTACGAAATCTTACGCTACATCTACAAGGCAGTCAGTCAGCTCCGCCGAAATCAGAAAATCGTACGGGAAAAATCCAGGAAAATGCCGTGCATTTCTGCAGGTCTTTGCAAGTGCTCTCCGAGAAAAAGTATTCATCGTGAGAGATGTAGTAAGCATTTCGTCTTTCTCCGGCCTTTGTACCAACTCTCCGTACACGGCTCATCTATTTGCACACCTTGGCCGCTCTCCATCATGTATCCAGTATGTGTATAATATCGGGTATGTATCTCGATGCCGTCGTTATCCAGAATCGGCTTCCTTCTTCCCTGTTTTTTTCTTTTTCTTTTCTTTTCAACTCATTACTTCTTGGGGGTATATATATATATCTTCATGACTTCATATTCCGTTGCTCTTGCAAGAAAACACGCCGTGGACTGTGCCGGCGTCGAATTGATCGATGATGCCCTGTACACTGGCATATGTGCCCACTGTCAGGAAGAACACGCCCATGATGATGATGGCAATGTTCACAGCCGTTGAAAACGCTGCAGTAATGCCGTTGCGTTTCCGCCCAACTTGCTTGTCCGCGTTTCGCATGCGCAGGTACGCGACGCCCCAAAAGATGAAGCCGAACCAACTGTCGAACAAGGATGACATGACGGACAAGACTGAACGAAAAAATACTCGTTAGTATGGATAGACAGCGGCTTCAGAGCGGTTAGAACTTACGCGAAGAGAAGAAGGGAATGACCTGAGAAATGATAAAGGCGAAAATCCAGGTGACGAGCAGGATGCCGAACCAGCTTCCCCATCCCACGACGGTGTGGCTATTCATGTGCACCGAGTTGCGAAACGCGCGGAAGAAGACGAAGCGCGCAGTCACCGAGGCATACAGGCATCCGAGGAAGATGAGAGTTGGGATCATGAAGGAAAAGGAGACCTTCTTGTAAAGATCATCCAACGATCCAAACGCCGGAGCCGTGACATACTGGTTGCCAGTGTAGGCGTAGATGACGCCGCCGACAATGGAGAAGACGATGATTTCGGCAATCGTGCAGGCCCACAGCGACTTGGGGAATTCCCTGAATAACAAACTTATCAGTATAGCCGCAACAAAGAAACAATGGATTGGAGAATCGAGAGAGCTTACCGAGGATCGCGCATCTCAGCAATGAAACTGGGGAGGGTAATCTGGCCAATAAAGGTGTAGCTGATATTGAGGAAAGCCGACATGCCGTTGACAAAAGTCGTGCCCTTGACTGGAATAGCCGTGACAATGGGCGAGCCCAGAGCCGCAGTGTATCCTGCGGGCTTGTTCTGGACACCAGCAAAGATCGTTGCCAGCAACACAGAGATAAAGGTGAAGATTGCCGAGGCAGTACCAAGCTTGGACATCATGCTGAATGTGCGAGGTAGGGACGCAATCAAGCAGATGACTGTGACCACAACGCCAAACTCAACGGTACGGCAGCCGCCAATCTTGTCGCTTTCAGTCATGGTGTTGAGGTACTCTGCGCCGACCAGAACGTGAAGAGCCTGGATAAATGTATTGTTCAGGACAAACATGATGGCAGTCAGCCACCACGCCCATTCCTTGCCCCAGAAGAGCATCTGGCCAATGTCGCACACGTCGCGCACCTCTGGATGTCGCAGACAAAACTCCCACAGGACAAGACTTGTATAGAGCACAAGGGCTGCTACAACAACAGTCAAGATCAAGCCGGGGACAAGACCCAGCACGCTGTAAGACCAAGGAAAACTCATAATGGCCAAGCAGATGTACTCGCTGAAGAGTAGCGCCGCAGTCTTTTGCCATGAGCAAGTTCGATATTGGATCGAGGTGCCATCTTCCGACGCGAGCTGTCGGTTGAGGATTGCTTCGCTGGACTCTTCGCTTTCAGAGAGATCGCTCTTGAGGTAGGCGGGCAGCGGTGCTATACGGGGACCAACCCAGACGCTGGAGCCGCCAAATAATGAAGCAAACCGGGAGAAGCCACTCGAGTGAGACGTTGTCGCCTCGAGATCTTCAGGCGGTGTCTTGAATTTCTCAGACATTGTTGCGACAGGGAGGGGTGATCCCAAGGGAACAATGAAGTGGCCGAAATGGGGGAAAGAAAGGGAAGATGAAGAAAATCAAAACAAGAAGATCAATACGCTTCAACCTTAAACCGAGACTCCAAGGAATGAACCAGGCACATCAACTTCAACGCTATGGGAGCTATGTGTGATTTTTGATAGAAGAGGAAAAAAAGATGGTGATGATGGAAGGATGATGGAGCGTCGGTGCAGCGAGGGCCCGAGATAAAAACAGCGATCCTTCCCATGCAGTGATGCTGCTTGGATGTATGTAGACCGTTTCCTGCCCAATAAACGGCCTCGTAGGAGAAAAAAACAGGCAAGATTTGCACCACCAAGAGCCCCTTAGCGCAGAGACGGCAGGGATCTCGCGAGCACGTCAACCGCTGCGACCATATCTACACCCATTAGAATGGCTGAATGGCCCCATATTCCCATGTTCCTACGGGCCTTGTTAGGCAGGCCAGCCTCCGGAGAGTCTTCGCCAAATGATGACGTTATTCCGCCTCCACGATCTAGCGGGCATGGGTTGAGGGCCTCTAGCCCGCCTCTGCAGCCCGTCACGACGAATCCTGTGGAGTCGCATCATTTTTAGCCCTGGCCGAGCCTTGTGCCTTGCTCCAATTGCTGCAAAATGCTCCGCACGACTCACATAATTTGCCGATTGATCCGCCTTTGCTCCGTCGAAGAGTGGATGGGGGATCTTCGCGGGTGGTCGCAAACGGCCCTTCGCCGACTCGTCGGTCGCATTCCAACCAGGGAGATTGGATAGCCTGCTTGCGTGCTCGGTGAAGTTGGATACGCAAGGGAAGAGAAGAACTGGGGACGCCGAGCGGATGATTGTTGGGATTGGGCAAGGCGACGGGGCTAGTTTTCGGTGGCTGTTTCGACCAAGCCTCTTGCGTGAGCGGCCAACAGATATTCGCCCTTGGGGAGACTTTCTCGTGGCTTGTTCCTGGAATCGAGGCTTTTCATCTCAGATTTTTACTCGCCACGGTGCTTCGCACAATACTCGTAGAACCGTCGGTGGGTGGCCATTGTAGCCATTGGTCAGCCTTGGATCTTGGAATCTAAGAGAGAAGTAAGCAAAACACTTGCGGGTTAGTCTCTTTGTCCCTCCACGGAAACGTTGCGCAGGAGAATTTAGCCACCAGATCTGGCCTACCGCGTAGAACAAGATTCAATGGCGTTTCTGACCGCATTTGGCGGCGCAAACAGCGGCTGGATTCTTCTAGCTCCGACTAGGCAGACGCATTTTCTTGTCGGCTCAAGCAAAGAACAACGATTAGCATCCTCGTGTCGCAAATAGACTGTCCAGTTGCAGCATTCGCAATTGTTGGAGCGTATCGCGCAATCTGCAGGGCCAGAGTCTAGGCGAGTTCCAAATTGACCAGGTTCCAGCGATTTTAAGCTTATTTCAGAACGTAGCTTTGCTAGCCACCGTTTGCACGTGCCGGAAATCCCAACGTCCAAAACGTTGCAGGCGATCAATCTGGCAGATCTTTTTGCAAAGTCGACGAGTCTATTTCCTTTGCAGATGGTGTTTTCTTTTCCTTTTGTGGCATTTGCCAGAGTAGTGGAAGATACCAGATATTCCCTGGACTTGAGTTTTTGTGCAGATTGTGCGTAGCAGGTATAGCGAACCAGCGCTGCCAAAGAAATTCCCAATGAGCTCTACAAAACTACAACTCTACGCACTCAACACCAAGCTTTCACCTACTGTAGATATCACCAAGTGCTACTACGCAACGCAATTCTTTGCGCCAGTTCCCCAACCCACAGAAATGCAGTATCTGTAGATCTCGCATGCAAAAAAAATAAAGTAGCCAAGATCACTAGGAGATCGCGGATATCCTCCTCCACTGAAGAAAATCTCAATCGAATCAACATTCCGGGAACAAAAAAATTGACACAAATGACAAAAGAGTTCGGCGCCAGGTTACACCCTATTTGGGATAAACCAGGCGCCTACATCTCTGTCTATCTACGGTTTAAGTGGAGAGAGAGGCGTCCCTACTCTACTCCGTTAAGTCCAGGAAGTTGTCGATTTTTTCGTGTGTCGTCGGGGATTCGAACTCGGGGTGTCGTCGATGTCGTCGATTCGGTTGTTGGCCTTCGATCCTCAGGGGGGTAGTTTGACCTGACCGCTGCACCACGGCGCCTTCTACCCCCCGATAGCAATTGATCTTATTGGGGGGTATAAAGTGTTCAACCCTATTGTGCGGTCCGTTGACAGCTCCCCGTCCTCCAGGAGGAAGAGGGGAGCATAGAAGAGGCATTCAATGATGATATCGAATGCCATGAAGCCATAGAGCCTCTGCAAGGCTTGCAGCGATATTCGAAGCAGGCTGGATCAGGGTGTTGTGGTCCTGGAGCGCACCAACATGGGTGCAGTATGGCGCTCGCTGGTGGCCCCGCCGCACAAATTGCAGTATGGAGCGACGTGTCCATAAAATCCCGCGCACCCAAGGCGAGGGATGTAATCGGAACAAACATGGCTGATACGACGACCGGATATCCGATATCATACAAAGCTTCGTATGAATGAAAATTCCTCTGACCGGATCTCTCAGAGTGTCTTGATCCGCAGTTCGTAGCACGAGGTACGCAGCGAATCTGTGAAAAGTCTTCTGTATAAGCGACTGTCTTCTCCGGCGTCTGATATCTGTACTACCGCCGGTGACTTTGAGTCATATATAGCACAACAGAGACTTTTCATAGTGAAAATAGTGCAGACAAACACTGCAGCATGGCTGGGAGATGTTTCCGTTCACGCCATAGCTATCGAGAGAGCTGCGAGGCTCGTATCTGATCGTATAATGATCGCTCGGGTCTGTCGGAGAATCAGACAGAAGAGGGCCGGTTCAAGATGGCGGCTGGCGTGTAAAAGGCCGCACGCCAAGCGGAACGGACATGATTTCGGTGCTTGAACACACGTCAAATGGCCATCCGGCAGTGTATTGACAAAGAATCAGGATGCATGCATGGAAGGATAGGAAGAAAAAAATAAATGCAGGTTTACAATTAGGCAGTCGTGGTGGAAATTGGTGTGGCGCAATGGAGACACGGAATGCACTTATTGGGGCAGGCTATCACCAAAGCGGCAACCGCGGGTGTTGCTTGCCCTTTGTGGATGGCCGCACCGATAAGTGCATCTGTCGCTGCCTCGATTCTCAGGCTTCATGGTATGCTTGTACTGCTAGGTACGGAGTACAACATTGATCTTCGACTTTCATGATAAAACGCCATGATTCTATAATTCTTGAGCCATGTATTGCGACTAAGTTTATTCATATACGCCTCAATACTCTATTCATGTCACAGAGTTACATGTCGTGAGCGACCCTTGCAAGGCATGAGCAATGCCCTCCTCTTGACAGTCCCGCTTTCAATCATGCGCTCGTTGCCCATGATTCAGCCAATGTCCAGAGTCTGCGAGCGACTGCTTCATCATGAGCATATTTCGGTGTATCCTTGATTTGGCAATCATCAATGTATGCTCCTGGATGGTCTACATCACCATTAGCTTCATACTTCAGATCATTAGAAAGAGTTGCATACCGTCGAGACTCGGATCCAGAGCAGCGACGAGAAAGCTTGCGGCTCCCTGGCTTGCAGTCTTGTATACCATTTTCTGGTTCCTAAATTCGCCTGGAAGATGTCGTTGAAGCTCCGTCAAGACGACTGGTCAACGTCAGCTTTACATGTCCTCTCGTAGACTCTACTATATCCTATTCAGACATGATTGACTCACCTCCAGGCGCGGCACTAACGGCCTTGATCTTTTCTCCAGAGAAACCCTCAGTCAGTCCCTTAGAGAGGAGCATCAATGCCGTACTGGTCTGGGAGTACGCCAAAAATGGAACGTATCCTGTGCCCATGCCCGTAACCCACCCCATGCCGAGCTTTTCTGCATTTTCAACGTCGACATGCTCGTCCTCTGGGAGGTCTTTTCCGCCGTCAAAGTTGCAATCACTGAAACGGAAGGGCTGGACATAGAATCCGCCACTGACAATGTTGACAACCCGCGTCTTGGATCCCGCGGCTTTCAACTGCGGAGAAAGAAGCGTCGTGAGGACGAAATGGCCGAGGAAATTCGTGACTAGGTGTGCTTCGAGCCCATACTTTGTCATCTCTCTCTCGGGCATGGCCATAACCGCTGCATTGTTGATGATGATGTCAATTTGTGGTGTCAACTTTTGGATGTTGGCGGTGGCCTGGCGAGTACTGTCCAAGTCTGACAAATCGACACGGACGAGATGGATCTGCGTCTTCAGATTTGGGTTCTCGGCCCGGATCGTGTCAGCTACGGCAGAGGCTTTGGAGAGTGTCCGAGCAGTGAAGATTAGATTCGCCGGGTCATACTTGGCGAGAGCTTGGGCAGTAGCAGCACCGAGTCCATTGGGACTGACGCCAGTGATGAGAACTAGATGGGTTAAACGTCAACTACTACTGTTCGAGACATCAAAGCAACAGAATATTGCCATATAGGTACTTACTCGTCTTTCCAGCAATCTGGTCGCGAAAAGAAGCCGCCACTTCTTCGGCAGTTGTCTCTGCTCCAAAGTTGTTATTCGAAGTCATTTTGATCTCAACTTATGAGCCGTTGTTACGATGAGGTTTCCAAATCTTCCGACTGTCTCATCAAGCTCCCTTCATATTTTATACAAGTACCCATTCCCGGCGATATTATGGCCATATTATCGCCGAAGAAACCCATTATGATCCGAACGGTCAACGACTTGCACCCCGGATTTTACAAGAAAATCTCCGTCCAGGAAGCCAATCTTGCATGGCCCTTTTGGGAAAAGCCAGATCGAAACAGTGGCTGTCAGCCAGCGGAGTTAATGCACGATCTGTTCCTTGCACTAGCTTGTCTCCACATGGCTGAAGTTCTCTCACATCATCGCCGCTATGTGATTTGCTTCGCGGCCTCTATATGGCGAATAGTATGCTGGAAAACGTAATACCAGGACGCCGATTATTGTCTTCACCCGCTTTTGACATCTAATGATTCTACCTGGAAGCTCCTAATAATTACATAACGCTTATGAACCCTCATAATGACCATGCGATTGGCCGTTGAGCCGGGCGTAAGAAGACATCATGATGAATAATCCCGTCACACTGCGTCGATCAACTCCTTATAGCCCATCAATCCCGTGCTGTCCAGGCAACCAATGTACTCTGCTTCAAAGTCGCTTCTTTTCAATATCCCTACCTCGACAGAGAGCTGAGTTCGTCCTTTGCCCATACCGAGAGCTCCAGAGTCTTTGTGATGTTTCTCAAACGCCATTCGAGCCTTGAAGTGGTCTCGGGTGGATTTGCCAGAGTATTCAAAGGCAGCAAGGTCCAGATATAAAACAAATTGGCTCGTGATTCGGGACTCCGGCAATGTTGAAGTAAGGCCGTCTATCTGTGTCAAGGCAGTATTGCGAAAGGACAAGATGCCATGCTTGCTGCGCTCCTTGTCCAGTAAATCCATCCAGCCACTCACAAAGGAATTGATGTGTTTGTCCCAAATCTCCTTTTCTTGTCCCGTCATTTGCGAGTAGTCCTGGAATTCCCACACGTATAGCATGTTGTCAATGCCATGTGGCAGTACTACCCTCCCAAGACGGATCTGACCAATTGATGTGTCTAGTGATGATGGAGGATCTCGAAGCACTACCGTCTTCTTATTAGGTATCGTCTTTACTTCTCTCTCTTCCATTTCTTTTCTCTGTGCTAGCGAGATAAACGTAGACTCAAAGTCGTCCGATTCATGATCGGGAATACGCTCGCGATAAATACCCCAGTATTTCTGCTGTGGTGTAATATCGGCATACTCAACCTCTGCTAATTCTGGCACCAGAGCTAGTCCTTGCTTTTTCGTCGACCCGGTGGCATGCATAAATTGTCGGGGGCTTATACGCATGATCTCACGCCAAACGCCGGCATCTTCGGCGAGCGAGTTCCAGAAGCTTGATACAGCAGTGCTCTGCCACCAGGTTTCGTAGTCTGTGCTGGAGAACCAAAATGCCTGGAAGATGGTTGTGTTGCAATTTGACGAGGGGTTTCTCGGTTGTCGGGATGCGAGTACTATTTGGACATGACCGGGGCCATTTTCGAGAATAAACATGTCGTTTAGAGCTGTAATCAAGTTCCGTTTAATAGATGTGAGGGACTCTGGATGCTGTACGCCGAATAACGCTAGAACTGACGGAGTGTCGTCTGAACGAGCTTCCTTGGTGGCAAGAAGAGGTAAATTGAAGGTCATTGTACAATGTAGTCAAATATGCAATTGATATTATAGACAAGAAGTGCTTGAACTATTGAAGTCGTTGAACTGGTAAGCACCCAGGAAGTTACTCAATCGTATATGCGGGCCAAGCAACACTGCAAAGAATGGCTGTAATTAATATTCCGAGATGAAGTAAAACTGACCATATGAAGCAGCTTATCGCATGAATAGAGATTCGATATTGAGATGATTAGCTCTTTCCCGGCCAATGCCGAAGTAATGGGGCTTCCATTGATGCTTGTGGGCGCTAAGCCATATAAACGAGCTAGACGATGATCACATAACTTGCAATAGCTGGTGAAGCTGCCGATCAAGTCTTTCGTAATTGAAGCTTAACTGTTGCAAATGTAATTCATCTTACATGATATCGTCATACAGGCCCAGCTATCGACATTGGGGGCTTCTGTCTGGGTGGGTCTTTGTTGTAGCATCTCCGTTCAACGGCTGGCTTCCATAGCCGTGGTATTCCGGCATCCTTTGGCCCGGTTTTGATTCCAAATTTGCATGCGTGTTAATCTATTTTATTAAATAATCGTGCCCAGTTTACCGTTATAGTAGATTCTTATGAATCTTAGTCGATCGCCCTCTGACGACTACCGAGGAGATAATGACTCTTCAAAACAGTGACGCCCTTTCAGAAGACACACCGCCATCAGACATCTCATCCGTCTAGAGACTATATATATACACCATTATAGATTGTAAAATACCAAATAGTACCGCCAAGATTTGTATCAAATTTTTATATCAGGATGGTGGTCAAGAAACTCGTCACGGTTGTCGGCGCCACTGGCGCGCAGGGAGGTTCAGTTGTTGATTACTTGCTTAAGAACAAATCCCAAGAATATGCGATCCGCGCAGTAACTCGGTCTACAGAGAGTGCAGCTGCAAAAGCTCTTGCGGCTCGTGGCGTTGAAGTGATTCGGGCGGATTTGAGTGACACCGCGGCACTCAAAGCAGCATTTGCTGGATCATACGCCATTTTCACAGTCACAAACTTCTGGGGCTTATTTTCAGACGCCCAGAAGCAATTTCCTAAAGAAAAGGATGTTGGATTACTGGCTGGCCAGGCTGCAGGCATTGAGACTCAGATGGGCATCAACATGGTAGACGCAGCACTGGCCACTGAGACGCTGCAGCATTACATTTGGTCAACCCTCACAGACGCATATAAAGTCAGTGGTGGCAGAATCAAGCCTCCACATTACGAGTCCAAGGCTCAAGTCACTCGATATATCCAATCCAAGCCAGAATTGTTGACAAAGACCACTTTCGTGTGGTGCGCCTACTATGCGACAAACTTTGCAGGCTTAACTCGACCTATTTACGTCCCAGCTACTGGTCACTATATCCAAATACAAGCCACACCATCCGATCAACCGATTGCCTGTATCGGAAATACCCGCTCTAATTTCGGAATCTTTGTGGAAGCAGCGCTCGCTCAACCGGACAGGACTCGCGGTGGACAGACTGTGTTTGAGTTTGTAGAGAGCACAACTCTAGGAGGCTTGTTGCAGACTTGGGCAGAGGTACACAATGTCAAGGCCACGTATATCCAAGTATCTCGTGAAACTCTTTTCTCTGCATGGCCTATGGAAGTGCAAGAGTTTACAGTTGGGATGGAGTTTTGGGATATGATTCGGGATAAGGAGTGGACTGGCAAGGACCGCCTTCTGAAGTATTCTGATTTGGGGATAGATGTTACGACGTTGAAAAGTGTGAAGGATTCTTTTGCCGAGTTGGAGCTCTAGACATGGAGTTAGTGAAAGGATGGGATAGTGGAGATGGACGGAGGCTAGACTGTATCTAATGAAGGATATGAACGATGAGTAATCATTAAGACGGAAGATGTGCGTGAGCTGGGAGAATACGAACTCCAGCTGGGTAAGAGTTGAAATTCAATGTAGGACAGGAGGGGATGTAGGCCATCTGAAACTGTGCCTATGATCCATGTCAGCAAGAATGGGTCTGCGTAGCGATGATAGCGATGGTAACATATTTTAATACGTAGCAGTCTAGCACATATACGAGGTTATTCATATTGGTTACTGTACTAACCACTTTGCTGCAAGATGTGATTCTAGTGTTGGTTGCATGCCTTATATAGTATATACTACGTATTACGTTACAATTCGTAACAGTTTCCAAGGTATGCCCTACGATTAGAGACAAGTCTGTTAAAATGTAGTTTCCGTCCAACCACACTATTAAACATCCGAGTGGCTCTTATGAAAAGGTAAGAAACTGAGGTATATATGTAGACATGGATGCTATGCTCAAAATCGTACTAGCCAAAATATTTGCGCTTCGCGGAAAAAAGGTCTTTTAGCTAATCCAAATACTGCATAAACTATACGAGATTAACGTTTGGAAACATAATCCAGCATCATTGCCCGATACGTCTCGCTGGTTCGGGATCTGAAGGACTCTGTTCTTCAAGATGCTCGCCGAATATCAGAGCCCGAAGGATTCTGTTCTTCAAGATGATCGCCGACCATCTACCCCACCAATGAATGCAAGACTGAGATGTAAGCTGCGGCATCAAGGCCGCCGATGTTTAAAATGTCCTTGGTAACAGCTTCTTTCGTGGGTGCCCGATGTGGGCACTCAGGGGGGTGGGCTGAATAGGCGAGCTTTGAGCCTTCAACTGGGTCTTCAGCCGAGTTAACCTTGCCAACTCTGCCAACTACTGGACTACAACCAACTTAGCGAATATTGCAGACGACCACGAGTGGCAATCCTATTTTGGCAAGCCGTATTTGTCCGAGGGAGGGGGGGATTCCCCGACGCCCGAGAGACGACAACCGGAATTCAAAGCTTCTTAACAACCGGATCTGCAGCTAGGAGAAGCACCTATGGAAGGGTTGCATCCCACCGCCGGCTGGGCATCGTTTAATCGACTTTGAAGTCTTTTCGCCCCATTGATGTTGCCCGGGACATTTCAAGAGACCGATAAAGCCGATGATGTTTGCGTTAGCGCCGCCGACAATCTCTTCAATGGCCACTGAGACGTTGAGGGGAGTGTAGGTAATGATCAAGGGGTACCATTGGCCCATTGGCAAGTTAATAGAATGTTACACATTCAATGGAACCTCCTCGATGCATGTCTTACTTGGCCACGGAGACTACCACCAGTAGTATGCTCCTGTGAGTGGGACAGCGGTCCAGACTCGAGTCATCCATGGGCAGGTGTATCTACAAGTAACCCAAAAGCTGGGATGGGCTGGGCTAGCTAGCCGCCAGACTGGGGTCTCTTGATCGTCGAATACGCGGCGAAAGGAGCTAAATCTGGTAGAGGATTCAGAACTTTGGACGCCCCTGACGAGACTGGTTCTCCGCGGAATCAAACACGGAGCCGGGTAACCATTGGAACTGAAAATCACGGCAGGATGGAAGTGATACATGCTGATATGGCGTAAGTATCAACGATTATCTCATTTGTCAGGGGAGGCCAAAAGATGCAGGAAAGGTGTGGAGATTCCTATTTCCAGCCTGGAGGGTCGGATCCTGTCATGATATTTGAGGGCAAATTTAGCTTGTGATGATACAATTGGGTAGAAATGCAATGTCAGAACTAATGTTGAGGCTTTATGTAGAGCTAGATATATACGGCAAAGGTTGACGTGTATAGCAAGTGTGCTTGACTCGGTATACTTGATGTTTAACTATCTGGTACCTAGGAGGCGTATGAAAGGAACGTCCTCGTGAACACAGGCAGACTCTAAAGGGCACGAATCTACATGGATGCCTACGTTACGTATTTTTGCCTGCCTGTGATAGAGACATAGATACGTGTATTCCTACTTTCCTATCATGTTTAGATACACGGAGTGTGAGACAAAATTTTCCCATCGCTCCGGTTTGAGGCCGGTTCAGCGGAACGGTGAATCTGGAATGCATCTGATTAGTTTTTAACCTCAACGTTATAAATAAGATTTTAGCATTGCTGCAGACACTTTTGAGAGTCTTTCAAACCCAGCGAGACTCCCCGGTGTCCTCATGAATCATGAAGGCACGATTTGCTGAATCGTGATTACTAAACCACGGAGCAACCGCTGCCCAATGACACCCTGGGCTTGATAGCAATGGGCTACTCTGGGTGACATTTCGGTTGACTGCATCTCAAATCATGCGTGGTACTAGGTAGTTGACTCATTGAATAATGTACTTTTCTCAGTAACTTGCAGGATTCTTACTCTGTTTCGTAGAGTTTGTTGTCGATGCCGCAGCATTGCCGCTTGGGTTACCTGACTGAGTATCCGAGACACCTCGGATAAAGTCTATAGTTGGAGGCGAAACTGTCCTGAAATTCCATCATGGAGATGATACGAGAGTCATCTTCTAGCTCAAAAAGGCAATTACCTATATTAGCATACAGCCTCGGCCTGGTTGCCTCTACGATAGGTGTAAAATATGCCGCCGTAGGAAGAGATTGGCGGTAGATGCTTATACGAGGCCCGGAAGGGGATAGTCTCCGCCAGCTGGCCCGTATTTGTCAGAAACAAGCATCACCTTTAATTCTGGCAGAATCCTTTCGGCGAATCCCAGTGTATTTTGTAAGCAAAAGCATGGCCTTGATAGCGACTCGAGCCCGTCGGAATCGTCTGATGGGATGTGCATAAGGCATAAAAGCGTTGAGCGGATGCATCAGGAACTGAACTACTTAAGGCCATGGTTTAGGAGAGTTGGCCAAGACGACGGCTGCAACTGGATGATTAAACTGGAAACCATCAACCTCCTGATTCTCGTCACCAGATAAACTAGAACCTCACGATGTCTTCAGAGAAACCACCACGACGCAGCGCACGGCGGGCGGAGCCAAAACCACAAAACAACTCACCGGAGAATGACGAAAGCCTGGAGGTTTGTTTCATGCATGTTTACACTCACATTCCGGTTCAACGCAGACTGACTCGCCAACCCAACAACAGAAACGGCGGCAGCGGAATCGCAAAGCCCAGCGCTTATTTCGGCTACGGCGTCAAGCCGCTCACGCAAACTATGAGAAGAACCTGATCCATATGGAGGGCGCCCTTGAGCAGATGGCTTCCACCTTTCTCGACTTCACCAACGGGATCCTTCAGTCACCGCTCATTAGCCGGGATCCTGCTCTCATTTCAAAGCTGCGGACGGCAACCGACAGCATTCTGTTTCTGTGCCAGGGCAGCAACAATGATTTGGACGACAACTCTGACAACAGTCCGCCCACCATCAAGGTTGTTGGCCCCAGTCCCGTTTCCAGCCCTGATAACGCTGCTATCCAGCAAGACTTCCACGGAAACGGGCAACTTCCTCAGCCAACCGCCGTAGACAACATGTTTCTTGACCTCAATGCCATTCATCAGCCCCGGCCTGTACCTCAACCAGGCGTTCAGCACAACAACCCGCTGTCCGGATGGCATTCGCCACAGATCAGAAACATATTCGGCAACGGCTTCATGAGCCTACCGCCCATCGACTTTGCCGATTGTGCCGACACCGATACTATGCTACAGATGTATCCGGCCGAGGACTCTTTGAGTATGATTGTGACCAGAGCCTCGTTGCAAAATGCCTATGATGCCATACTGAGCGATACGCAGGCTACTACCCCGATGGTAGATAGGATATTCGGATTCCCTTTGAAATTCCGTTCCCGCGAGGAAATCCTCATGGTACTGCGCTGGTACTTGAGGCCCTCATCTCCAGAAGTTGTTCGATTAGCCACGGCCGAGTTTGACGACTACTTGGTGGCTCAGTATTATCACGGAATCGTCACGTCGCAGTATAGAGCCGTCGAGGGAGTGTTTCGGGGAGATATTGTAGCGCCACCGGAGAAAGATTCTCCTCCGCCGGCGCAGAGTCGGATTCTGAATGGCTACCAGATTGAGCAGTGGCTGTTAGCCTGCGGCTTGAGATATATCGACTTTGATACCATTGCGCTCACGGACCTCAAGCCAACAGGCTTGCTCCTGAACACCAGACCCCCCGACGATCCAGATGTCTTCCTGGCAACCCTCAGGGCCCTACAACAAGAGGATCCCATTTTGGACGGCCAGACGGCAACTGGATATCACACGGCCTCTGAAGCAATTTCAAAAAATATTCGCCTGTCTAGATCACGGTTGATACATGTTCTGACGGGAATATCCTTTTGCATAGACAAAGGGCCGGCGTATTGCGAACAGGCCCTGTTGGAGGCAGTGGTTACAGCCATGATTCCCGACAGCTAGGTACGGAGTAATCAAGCAACCACTGAAGGCATCAGCTGTACGATTGGGAACGAGAAAAAAAAAGTCTAATAATAAAGCGTCTTTTTATAGAAATACATCATGTTGCGGCTCTGCACATATATAGCTAACTTCGGCCCCTTTGAAAAATTTCGTCGCAAGCACATTCGACCACCCTTCTCGCTGTGCGCAACGTGAAGCAATCCGACCCCCCCTGCTCTCTAAACTGCAGCTTACGTGTTGGCACATACCCATACTACAGCGGATAGGCATATCATTGTCGAGCATTTTGCTGTCCTACCCACAGGCAGCGTCTGTTTTGGGGCTTCGGTGGGCTGGAATTTAGGGGCGCGCGGCTCTTATTATGAAAGAACTCGGAGCTGCTTTGTTAGCATGAAGCACAAACTTGCCAGCTATGCCTTACCATCTGATTATTCTACAGCTCTTACACTCGGAGAGCATTACCGACCAATAATTTGTATCGAGTCCCGACACTGAATCGCTGATTGGGCGCTGATGGTTTGAAGTCGGAGCACTTAGCTAAGACCTCCGACTCAGCATCTCACCACCACAAGCTTTTGCTCGTAGCACTCGGAGGAATGTCTCGTCAGCTCCCTGGTCAAATGCCACCAAATTGGCTGTGTTTTACAAATGCATTGCTTTCAAAGCATAAACTCTGCTAATGGAATCATGTCTTATAAAGGTGTTAGCTCACCTGGCCCGTGGCTCACCGATTGTAGTCGGCATTTATTACGTGAATGCAGCGAAGGAAACAAAAGAGAAGGGAAAGGAAAAAAGAGGAAGCAACAAAAGATTGATCTACAGGATCTTATTTCCAAATGGCGGCCGATGAAGAGCTGAAAGTGGACCGACCGAACGAGCAGTCAACTCCAGAATCGGGCGAAAGTACAACAACCATCGATGCCGAGCCGACGAACCAGATAGAAGCGGCCGGGGAGGATGTCGTCAAGGGGGATAAGGGAATTCGGAAGCACTTGATTGCCTTGAGCATCGTGCTGTGCCAGCTTGTTGTGGTATGTGGGCATTGGAGCAATTTTTACATGCATGAAAGATCTCTTGTCTTAACCGAAAGTGTTCCAGGCTCTTCCTTTCGGCTCTGGCCTTTTGGTTGCCTTTACGGTTCCAGCGCAGTTGGGGGCCGACCCTAATCTGGGCATCTGGATTGCTGCATCATACCCGTAAGAGCTGTCCCTTTGCTCGTATCTGCCGTCGGGCCAAATACGCGTGTAACTGACAAGGAGGGTTGTGTCCTACCCACAACAGGTTAACTCAGGCGACTTTTGTTCTTATGGGTGGGCGGGTTGGTGCCGTACACGGACACAAAAAGATTCTAGTCATTGGCAGCATCATTTATATCCTGTTCAACCTGATTTGTGGGTTCATGCGGACGGTCGAGACCATCATCGTGATGCGGGCTCTTAGCGGCGTGGGAGCTGGCATAATCGTCCCGAACGCCATTGCTCTGCTCACCACATCGTTTCCTCCCGGCATGGGTCGCCTGATATGGGTCGGACTGTTTGGAGCCATGGCCCCTGTTGGCGCTGGCGGAGGATCCGTGTTCCCTGGCTTCTTTGGCCAACTGCTACCTTGGTGGTGGCTCTTCTTCTTCTTGTATGTGAGAGATGGCGATGTGGAGAGGGATCCTGGTTTGACATACAGTACGAGAAAGGCTAACGATGGGCGATCATGTAGTGCCATTGCCGGAGCCGTGATTTTCGGAGCCGCGGCCATTATTGTACCGGCCGAAGAGGTTACAATGGATCCAACCGGCAAGGTCGATTATCTAGGCTCTTACTTGGGCGTCGGTGGCCTGATCTTGTTCAACTATTCATGGACGTTAGTATCTGCCAAAACTGCAAACTCAATCTTGACAACATCTGCTAACGTCGATACAGCGAGGCCGCCATCAAAGGCTGGAGTGTCAGCTATGTCTACGTCCTCCTCATCCTTTCCGTGCTGCATATAGCCCTCTTCTTAATATGGGAGGCCAAGTTTGCAAAGGAGCCGATCCTACCATTTACGGTTTGGGCGGCACCGTCTTTCAAGCCAATGCTGCTGTCGGCCTTCTTCACCTTTATGAGTACCGGTATTCTCCTATACTACATCACGCGATGGCAGATTGAGATTCGCCATTTCTCCAACTTTCTTAACTCTGCTGGATTTGTGACTTTTACCGTCATGGCAACGATAGCATGCGGCGCGAGTGCGTTTAGTATCCGATATCTGCCTGCGCAGTTCGTGATGGCGATTGGGACAGTTGCGGCTCTTGTTGCGGGTATACTGCTGGCAACGATGCCGGTACATCAGACTTACTGGCCGCAGGAATTCCCAGCATTGTTTATCTTGGGGTTTAGCCCAGATTTTATCTTTACTGCTGCCCAGATTATCACTAGTAACAGCGTCAAGCGAAGGCTCCAGGGCGTGGCTGGATCGCTGGTTGGAACGATCCAGCTATACGGCTTGAGCACGGGTCTGGGATTCGCTGGTACTATTGAGCGATACACGAACAAGAACGGAGGTGACCCGATTGGCGGCATAAGGCACGCTTTGTGGTTCTCTGTTGCACTGGCTGGTGTAGCAACGCTGGTGTGTGTGATTATTCGGATTCCCAAAGATGAGCGCGAGGGCTGGGACGAAGATGAGGAGCAGCCTCATGCATAATTCGGTCCGAAAGAAGTATCATCGGTTTGACAATGGATGGCCGATGATGGTTGATTCGACGACAAAAGCGAGATTTCGATCAATTTTGTCACCTTTCAGATATTGTTGGTGTCGGTACATTTATGCCCACCGGAACCTACCTACTTGCCCATAGAAAAGATGGATATACTCCGTATGGATAGACATGATCTAGATAAGACTTCAGTTTGAACACGTATTAGCGATCAGATAGCTCTTTTTAATTTAATTTTGATAGAAGGAAACTCAAAATCGTCCATGTTACCTCTTATCTCTATCAGTAGCCAGGCAACCAGGTATTAATTAGACGTGTATGGGTTTAGGTTGCGATCTTCCATACTAATACTAGGTAGAGTTTATAGTCGGGTGTGTTCCAGCCCGCTAATCAAGACTGTGGCTGTTTAAACTCTCACGACAGCGACTTATTCGGGCCATTCGTGACCGAATAAATCTAGATCGCAAAACTGAATCGTCGATACCACATCAAACAGCCAAGATCTAGTCTAATTATATCTTCAAATCACTGATGCAAATGCGCATCTCCAATCCAACTTTTCCTTGCCCTGTGGCTAGTGTCTGGTCACTCAAACGCGCCACAGTCGTCATCCGCAGAGCTGATCCCCAAGCATGTGACGTGACCTATTAATGCTATCGCAGCCAAGCAGCCTTGGGCCGTAGTTACTTCCAAGCCTCCAACACATACTTTTCTAACGTCGTCGATATAAATCTAACGGGACAACTGCTTCACCCTCGTTTTACCGCGGCTCTTGAATTTCAACTATTATCATCTTGGGAGTGCAAGGGACACATGTGGCTGCGACATTGCGACGTCGCTCACGTGCAGATAAGGATAAGAAACCGCTCCGAAGTCTGGACACTTCACAAGCTTTTGGTTTGTCATACGAGCTAAAAAATCATATCGGGGTAGTGGGCAAGGGAAATCGGAGCTGCTCTGGCTCGCGCTTTTTGCAGACGAACAAACGACTCGGGGAGAAGAGAAGAAGAAGAAGAACCAAAAAAGGGGGACGCCTTGCGCTCTTTTTTGCATCTCCCACCTCCTGGACAAAAAGGACGACAGTGCAAAACGGCAAGCCGGGCAAGACAGACACAGATGAGTAGCCGCTGGTGAGGGAGCGATTCCGGGCGACTGCATCTCGGGGATTGTCATCTTCGCATCGCGGCGGCCACCGAAAACCGGGGAAGTGAAGCGGTGCGTTTCGTTTGCTGGCTATTCTTTTGGAATTGCGCAACGACAGATAGAAACGATACAACAACAGCATCGCGCCTTCGTTCCTCCCCGCGGCGAGACTGTCGCCCCCCGCCGCACTCATGTGGTGGCCATTCAGCATCTTCTTCAGCAGCATCTTCCTCTTCGCCATCGTCCTGTCCATCCCCGTCGCCTTCGATGTGGGCGGGCGAGACAGCGGGCTGGCCTACAGCCTGAGCCTGTCCATCTTCTACATCTTCTACTCGGCCATCCGACTGGCCACGCCCGAGACTTCGCGCATCCGCTGGACCATTGTGTCGCTGCTGAGGCTGGCGCAATGGTTCGTCATCCCGTCGCTGCTCATCTGGGCGCTGGGCAAGTTCGCCGTGGACGCCGACAACGCGAGCTGGGTGGAGAGGACCTTTGACGGCGTCTTCCACTCCAAGAGCACAAGCTGGACCGAGTGGATGTTTGGCAAGGAGGGCGTGCTGGAGACGGTTATGCTGGGCTCGTGGGACAACGTGCTGCGCTATTCGGGCCCCGTCTTCCAGCTGCTCGAGGGCTTCTGCACGCTGCTTGTGATCCAGGCGGCGGGACAAATTACTCGATGGCTGGTCAACAGAGGGAGGAGCGATACTTGGGTGGTGAGTGCGACCCCGTGAAAAAGAAACTGATAACGGTATCCTGTCGGTAACTAACTGTCGCATCTTGCAGATCTTCTTACTTGCGTTTTCCGGCTCCATCATTGCCAGCGCTGTCTATTTCCTGTGGCGTGTTGCTCAGTTCCCCCAAATCAGCAACATTGATGCCACGCTCATTGGTGCTACCATGACCACGGCCGTGTTTCTCTGCGCCTACGGCATTGGCAGCGGGCGCGGCAGCCCTGTCGAGTCATCGCTTCTCTTTGCTTACGTCGTGCTCTGTGTCTACCAGATCTTTACCGACTACCTCCCTTCCGACGGCACCTATTCGGCCGAGGACCAGGCATCGTCTCAGCCAGAAATCCCCCCGCTGCCGCCCATTATCATGGCCTCGTACTCAACCTTGCTTCACATAGTTAGCACCCTCCCTGGCGCTCTTCACTCTTCGCTCGCCCTATTGTACGCCGCTTTCCAGACGATTACGCCGTCCGTCATCATCTCCCTCGCATACCGTCTCTTCGTCTTCTACTGCGCCACTCGCATCATTCCTTCGGTACGAGACCTGGGTGCCCGAGCCATGCTGCACGAGCCTGACTGGGATGAGTCAGAAGCGGCGTCAATGTTCCTCAGCATTCTCAGCTACTTTTCACCGACAATTTTGATAGCTGTCTACACCAGCCTGCTGTTACAACACTTTTCGACCAGCGAGGGGCCAGATGGATGGACGCTCAGGGGCGGAGACGTGGGTGGCAGCACTTGGCGATGGATCAACGTGGGACTGACAATGGTCCTGTACGGTATAGAACTTACTCTCAGCACAGACGACCAGGATCATTGGAAGGTGGATTGAAGTGGCACAGGATAAAAGTAAAAGGAGAAATCAAAACAGGAGAAGGAACGCGGCTTGAACTATAGTTGGCCGTTTGACCGATGGGAAAAAGAAGGGGACTACCACCAATCGCCATGGAACGAGGACATTACCTACAAAGAGCGAATCAGGGGCGGATTACTGCATGTACGGAAGTGGAAACATGCGAAATGTCTGCTTCACCACGAGAAACGAGATGTTGCACCTTGACTTCTGCAGTTCGTCAGTTCAGCTACTACCTTTATTGCAAGGGGGGAGCATATAGAGCGAGCAAATCCTTTTACGATGCTCTTGTTATCTTGTTAGACAGCACTATATGAATACCTTATTTGAAGCTGCTATTTTGTTACAGCATCTGTATGTTAGACGTCTTACCTAGTGACTGTTTGTCGTCCTGATTTGGTCTGCCGAGGTTCACCGGGATTGCGAGGGATTGCGATTAATGTATTTTATCTAGGCTAAGCTAGACGGTATGGAGATGCAGTTGCTGAGTTGGGCACTATTTCGTGATGGAGAATGCTATTGACTAGCCCAAAAGCAGGCTAAAGCCATCGGTTAACTCGATTGATCAACAATCATCCATCGATCTGTTCCTCTTCTAAGCAAGACGCAACTTACACCCCATTTCTCACTCTTCATCTCCCTCATTCCTTTTCCCTCTCTTTCATTCATCTTACCTTTTGAAGCTGCTTCTTACTTACACCCAAAATGGCTTCCAAAGAACGCCAATACGCAACAAAGGGCCTCCCGCCCCCTCCCAATGTCTCTGTCATCACCAAGCCCATGGCCGGCCTCCTGGTCGACATCTACGGCTTACAAGAGCTGCCCCCGGCTCCCGCGCCAGTAACTTGCCTGTGGCTTCTCCATCCCCGGACGCGGTCCAAGGACGTCATGAACGACGTTGCGCGGCGAGCCGTGCATTCTTGGAACCAGAGCCCGAAGCAGAAGCAGCGGGGGCTCGTGGCGCTGGTGTTTGACATGCCTAATCACGGGACGAGGATGGTGAGCGAGTTGGCGAACAAGGCGTGGGATGAGGGCAATGAGCAGCATGCGATTGATATGCTGGGCTTGGTTAAGGCGGGTGCGGGGGATGCGAGTGGGTTGATGGACCTGGTGGCGGGGTATCTTGGGAGAGAGACGGATGCTCATGTGTGTTTGGGATGGAGTTTGGGAGGGCATGCGGCGTGGCAGGCGTGGTTTGGGGAGGAGAGGATGGATGCTGCTGTGGTGATTGTTGGATGTCCTGATCTTGCGGGTGAGTGAAGTACTTTGTGTGGAACGGAATGGAGGAGATGTACAAGCTTCGAGATGCTAACACGATGGAAATAGGCTTGCTTGGTAGTCGTGCTGCGGCATCTAAGCTAGAACATGGCGAGGGGGGCTTCTTGGGTAGCAAGTATTTCCCACCAGACACCATTGCTACCATTCGGAAGAGCGATCCCAAGGGCATCCTCTTCGGGACGAATCCCATCCCCTCACTTCCCCTATCATCAGCTGAGCAGGACCGCCTGCGCAAGATCTTTGACAGCCGTGTTCGGGGGAAGAAGTTGCTTTTGTGCTCGGGAGGTGCTGATGACTTGGTACCGTATGCGCAGGGGGAGCCGTTTATTCGGGTGTTGAAGGATGCGGTGGACGGGTGGTATGCTGATGGGAGCGTGGAGGTGGATAATCGGGTGTATGAGGGCGTGGGACACAGGTTTGCGGCGGATATGGTGAATGATGCGGTTTCGTTTTTGATGAGGGCTATTGCGGAGGGGCCGAGGCAGAAGAGTGAGAGTAGAGCAAAGATGTAGATGCGGAATGTGAGTTGTCACTTGATGCTTGAAGTCATGATTATGTCGGATAGACGTGAGTTGAGTGACTTGGAGAATGTCTTGGCATTGTTGTTTCTGGAAAGATTCAAGGTGCCAGAGATGGATTTACTTCTATACTACTAGGTAGATCTATCCATCTCTAGTAGATCTATATTGAATGGACGGAAGAGGAGGAGATCCCAAGGCCATTGGAATGGTTGAGAAACGGCGCGCTTGAAGACATACTGAATGACTGGCAAGAGCCGGCAGATACGCGCGAGAGGATTGATGGACCGGCGAGGGACAAGGTCAGACAGACGATCCAGGCGGTGCGATACAATTACCGAGAACAAGAGCAGAACGCCACTCGTCAGGCTGAGGCAAAGGCCTTGAAGACGGTTACGAAAATGTCGACCGCTATGACTGAAGGGTTTCAAGGCATCAAGGAATACGCCGATCGAGCATTGGAGAGTTAGGCGCAATCATTCGTAAAGCTCCTTGAGGAAAAGGGGGTTGTGAACCAGAACGGACAATCCATCTCTAGTAGATCTAACCATCTCTATTGGATCTATTCATCTCTAGTAGGTCTATCTATCTTTAGAGAATCTATCCCTTTCAAGTAGACATAGCCTATCTACATGTACCATACTTAAGACGAACACAAGCCCGACTGACTGATGTGTTCGCTACTGATAGAATAGATACATCATCTATGGAGAGAATATAGCCCACCGTAAATGAGTTCTGCAAGATTTGCATCACTAAAAAACCACATCAAATTCCCTAGAGATTGGATTGGGTGTCATTGGAATCCTTTTCTTCGCCCTGGTTGCCGTTCTCCACCTCCCCCATCCATTGATGTATTATGGCGTTCTGGTTTTCCTGCCAGTTATCGAGATGAGCATCGCCATCGACGCCATCATTGTCGTCGCAGTTCTCGTTATCATCATGTCCTTCATCATCACCAGAATACTCTTCCTCATCATCGTGCAACTCATCCTCGGGCTCTCGATATGCGCCACAAATCGCAGCAACACGACGAAGATCCCACGACAGCTGGAGAAGATCGAAGTTTGGGAGATAGCTTTCGTCTACCCAATCCCAAAAAGTGAAAGTATGTCCTGTTTTTAGCGGAACACCCGAAGACCAATAAACATTGGTCAGCCAACTGGGGAAACTACCAACTCGCCTCGTTAAATCGTCGAAACAGACACCACGTATGCTCGTATCTGGCGTCGACAGGCCTGGCTCGATCCAGTGAAGCTGCACACAGACTGTTCCACCTTGCATCACCCATAATGGTTTGAGCGCCATGCGGCCATTGTTGAACCACCAGTGAAGTTGACGATTGAGCGAGAGCAGATTCTGAGGGGATTCGCTGATGTTTTGATCCCCGGCCATCAATGCTGCGAGTCGAGCAGCCGAATCAGTGCCCCAAAAGATGTCGATCATGGCTGTGATGCTGGATAGATTCGAGCCAACCAAGGGGAAAATATGAGCCATGGCAGGGTTTGGCTGGATGCTAAGGCAACAAACTTCGCGATCCCGGTGCCTGCACTGTTGGACATTAGAAGGACGTTGTTGAATGATGGGCTGGGAAAGCCTGTTGAAGGAAGTACTTACAAGTCTTGCAGCCCATGCTGCTCTCTCATCAGCCAGGCCTTGTGCTTGTGGGTTCGGAGATGGCGGGTCGAGGGGTTTTGAGGTGAGCGATGAGACAGGGGCACCTCTTGGGTCAGATGAAAATCTTTCCTGAGAGAGGCGACGCGTTTTTGTCGGAACTTCTTGAACGGATGAGGCTTGATGATGGTAGCTCGTGCCAGCACTCCCTGATCGTCGCACTTCTTTATTCGCAACTAAAGAGGATTATTGTTAGTAGGCGACGTTTCTTCCTATAACCATCCACAAGACCCTCAGAGACGGAGTCATTCGCTAGAAGGAGGACTCGGGAAGGCATACATGCTTGAATACCGGCCAGACTTATTTCCCGCCACTGGGTGAGCATGGTTTTGACAGCAGTTTGGTTGTTATCGCGATGGCTCATCTCCAGCATCTCGACTTTGGACTGTAAATTGTCGACTGGGGCAACCATCAAGACCGCAAATAGCGCCATGTGAATGTCGTAGCTTGGATCGACCTCGTGCGCAATCTGTGTAATTTTTTCCAGCAGCTGTTGCCGAATCTTTCTTTCGCTAATGTAGGGTGAAACGGGCTCTTTAGGGGCAGTTCGGGTGGGAACAGGATCGAGAAGTTCAGGACAATTCTTGACTGCATAGAGGAACTTGTCGAGCTGCCAATTTTCTTGTAGTTCCAATAGTCGCTGTACTTGATCCTCGTTCAGAGACCCTGCTAATTCGCGTAAATTGCTCTCAGATGTAGATGAATACATGATGCCTGTCTCTTTTTGGGGGGCTTTAGTCGGTCTGCAGTAATGGTTGAGAAAGGCTGGAGAGGACAGAAGCCGAATTTATATAGTAGTAGAGAATTAAGATTTGCCCCAACATTGAAACCTTGAAGGCCCCGGGGCTAAAGGTACCCAACCTGCCTCTGCCTTGTAGTGCAAACTTAAGGTACACAACAGCCAAAAGTTAGGTACCTTCTTTTACCTTCTTCTACTACATAGCAAGTATCTACCTTCTTCTGACTTTTTCTGGAATTGATTCCTATAACTGCTATTTGTTAGGTTACCAGCCAGCTAACGTCTAATTAACACCTGGATGATATAATGCGAGTATAATAGATATAAAACTTGATAGACCGATTACGAATTGTCTGTCTCCCACCGACATCGACTTTTCGACCAGGACGAATCTCAACAACGAGTATTTCAATAGCTGGATCAACTCGTGGCATCTGTTTCACTGTTAAATACCTCCAACGTTTCTATGGGGGAAAAAAAATCATCGAGTCCATTTTGTTTTCCATGGTCCCAACTCCGTCGTCTAAAATCTCTTGTTGGTGTCCGACTTCATCACGAAAACGACCGACTACAGATGCGTTTGTACATTATCGAGTTTAATCTGAATTGTTTCCCGGATTGCGACTCTTACTTCATATTTGATAGTAGCGCTTGTCTACGTTATATGACAACAAGTTTCTACATGTCTCGAATAGGTTCTTGAATGCATTCACTCCCACGGCCGTGGCGCATCCTCAACCAACGTCTCCTTCTCGCCTTCACCCTCTGTCACTAATTTCTCCAAAGTAAGGCCATCTTTTTCAACCTTCTCATCAAAAGCCCCCTGCCATACTCCCCACGGATTCCTCTTTGCCCTCTTCCCCGCCAATTTCTCTCCTCTACCATATGGATCGGCTATCCAGTCATCCACCGCCTGTCCCACGCCCTTTATGGCATCTTTATTCTCTCCGCTCGCCATCCCAGGCGGGTCAATACCAACAAATGCAGTCTTTTCAAGAGGAAATCCAATGGCAGCGCAATGACCGTCGATGAGCCGGAACTTCTTGAAAGCATGTGATACAATGGTTAAAGAAGCAGGCCAAGTATGGAAGCGGGCGTAAAACAGAGTAAGGCTAAAGAATACATTGTGGTAAGAGTCCAAGGCGCGATCCTCTATTAGAATTTTGGACGAATTGACCAAGTCTTGCGGGGAGTTGATGAGGTTGAAGTAGCTGTGGGCAGAGGCGATGTTGGCATAGCTTTGGGCCTCACTTAGAGTTGTTTCTTTTCGTGTTGGGCCGCTGCAGATGCATCAGACTAAATTTTCGGTCCTGATATCATTTTATATTACGCTGCTCACCCCGAAAATGCGAGCACGGCATTGTCGTAGTCCTGAGCAAGGCATCGGACGCCTGCTTTAATGTGCTCAATAAACGTGTCCGTTTCACCGCGCTGAAAATCGGCGATTAGCCATTCGCCTTCGTTGGCGCCATTTGATGGGCCGCCGGTCCAGATGCCGTGGCAGCAGACAATGATTAAATGGTTTGGTGAGGCCATTGAGAATGGCTAATTGATTGGATTTGAATTGGCGGGTTTGTGGGAGAAAGTAGCGTTGATTTCATGATTGTAGAAGCTAAATCCATTCCCCGATTATGCACGAGAAGCTGCGCTTGTTCCACCTCACTCTGCATAGAGCGTCCGACATGCTGGATATGATCTACATCAAAATTCTACAAACCGAATCACAAGAAGCTGTTTTTAAAACACGCCTTTCAACTACCATTTTTATTATGGACTTCATTTTAATACGGCGGTAGCGATAATATCGCATACTAGACGTATAGCGATAGTAGAGCAAAGCAAAGATAATAGCGATACATAGCTGCAGTTCTAGAAGAATCAACGTCTACTATTTATCCACGATGTCTATTCATTTGGCCTATTGTTGCACCCATGAATGCGTTGCTCCATAACATCTCCTGGCTGTCCTTGACCAACTCATTTATTACAAAAGTAGGTGTAGCAAACAAGCTTCTCCTCATAGTCATACCCCATTCTGCAATTCTTAATAACTCCCTTCGAAGCCTCGTTATGAAAGCACTGGCCCTGTGCCGTGCCGTCTCCATTGTGAATGTAAAACCACGTACGTTCCATCAGACTGCTTGTAAAAGTCGAGATCCTTGGCCCCGCACAGATTGCCGCCACGCATCGACATGAAGGACGAGCCGATGGCGCCCTTGATATTGTTGTCATTGTGATTGGAATAGTTGACTCCACCGCAGTTGTATTTATTAGAGGGAACTGCTAACTTGTCCGTGGTGCCCGATAATTCTATGATGTGGAAATCTGCGAAGGCAAAACCCGCGGCCCACAGCGACAGGACGAGAGCGGAAGGCGAGAGAAACCTCATTTTAGGCGTGTGTGACGAGAAGTATAAAACCGGTTGAAAGATTCTGATGGTAGTGGCTTGTTTGTCTAATGTTAAAACGGAAGAAGAAGAAGAACAGCCGTCGAGAGGGTATAAAAGCAATGGCCGTAGCTGGTGACTGTTACGTATTTGCATCTGCTTCAATTCCTCCCCATTGAGATGACGCTGAGAATGACTTACGCATGACCCGAGTTAGGTGGCTAAACCGTAAGCTTGAAATGAGTACGACCACTCTTCTAGTTTCTTCAACCCATGGGTCATTTAGTCAGAAGACTTGAATAACTGCCCCTGCATGGTCAGACTAGACGTTTTCATCGTAGGCATCTGCTCCAATTCAGCTCTTCCCCGCCCATCTTGATGATTAGATCAAGTATAAATTTAGGCATATCATTGTATATAGGGTTTGTGGAGGGATTATCGGATGTCTTTAGTGTCATTTCGAAGAAAGAAGATAAGTGTTCAGGCGTCACCGCTTCCTCACGCCAATGGGTTACTCGAAGATATATATATTAGCGGCTACTACCACTTAATCTTTCCGTGATGTTTGAACTTCAGTCGAGAAATTCTAGTGAGCTTTACTATTGTTTAAAAACCCCCACATCCCTTAGTGTTGCACGTAGTAGGGATAATAAGGATAGCTATAGTCATAATTATAAGACAGTCTTACAAGCAAAGTACACAACTCATCAGCGAAGGCGAATGTCTAAGTGCGGTTGCTAGTGACAGCGGACAATGGAACCAGCGATGGCCTCCGTGTAGTGTAGAGAGCATTGATCTATCTACTAGGGGGTCATATATGCTACAATATCTTCATTTGGCTAGAATAGGAGGCAACCTACTAGTCTGTAGGGTCGGTTTGCGGATGTAAGAAGTAATAGTCAGTGTTAACAGTAGGCACTAGCTAAACGGGATCAAATTGACTGTTTTGATAGTGCTACTTGGTATCTATTTGATCTGAGGCTAGAATGGTTGGATGGTCAGCAACCCAAGGAATAGCAGTGATTATAATCACCTCTATAGCTGCATCCTTACTTTATACCTACTAGATAGTACCATATAGCGGAAGGAGATAGAAGATAATAGAGATAGTAGAAAGTGGTAGATGTAGTAAGAGATAGTAGCGGAGACTACTCACTTCCAGTCCTCTGCGTGAATAAAAAGCTTCTATCCTTGGTGCCAAAAAGCCTTCAAGATACTTTCCACTTTTGACATTAAAGTTTACGGAGTGAATATATAGACAATTCACGGCGGGACATATAAACTGCAGTGAATTTCTACCGCAAAACCCAGGGCTACTTCAACCACCTCTCCTTTCTCTCTTGGAACCCATCGCAATCTCGCTTCACATCATGGAAGATCAGCTTGCAAAGGCCTTGGCATCAAGATTGAATAAGCAACAGATGCAGAAAATGTTACATTTGAACGAATACTTCCAACTTGGCCCGCTACTCAACTTAGCCAGGGAAAGGCCGCTGCTCATCTCGGGACTCGTTGAAACTTATAGGCGTACAGCCGCAGAACCCGTTTTGGATTACGTTTCGGATCTTTGGATGAGGATTGGTCTCTTCCGTCGGCTAAAAGATAACCTGAAACGGCATGAGTTATCGTTTGTACCAAGTATGACGGTTTTCGCATTGTTCATGGTTGCCCCAATCGACGTGCTGCAATCCCAACTGGAGGACCTGGAGAGAAACGCTCAAGAGAAGAACATGACTGAGGTCCAAGAGTTTATTGAGCAGTGCCGCGCCGCTGTTGCTGTAATACAGGAGTGTATGTTGCCAAGCCGCAATACTTATACAAACATGTTACATGAGAACTTTTATGCTGATACCTTTCCGCTCTAGTTGTAAAGCGCAGCAGCGCGACAAGTCGGAGGTCTTGATGAAGACAGCTCGCACCTTTTGCAATCAATGGATCTTGTAAGTGCCTACATTGAATGCCATCCAATAAAGATCTCTCTAACTTCTATCAGTGCAAGAAACGAGACGAGAGGCAATGTAGCATCTCCCGCAATGAGAATCCCGAAGCCGTTCCCATCTTCCCCAATACGATTCATTCCCCCAATCTTTTATCTATGATGGACACCTTTTGGGGTACTGAGACAGCTACTCGACTCTCTACACTAATTCGAGATTCAGTTTTTGTGAAATCTCCCCAAAATATGCTATCTCTTAATCGACAACTGAGTTGGTGGTATCAGAGCGGGAGGATTGCGTTCAAGCCGTTGCGTAAGACGGATACCAACTCCATTATAATCCAGTTTCACTGGCTGAAGAAGAGCAAACTGGAACCAGCACAACCCTTTACAGATGACATGGACATTTGGGAGGTGATGGAGGCAGCCGATATTCCAGAGCCCGATGGCAGGGGCAAGGGCATTAATGGATGGGGAGAGCATCGTTTTGACAGCTACTGTGGTTTGGGCATGGAAACCGGTCAGGTCCATAGGCTTCGCGAACATTTTGGGATTGAGCCCCCGAGCTTTGAGATCCTGCAGCTCTCGTGGGACTTGCTTCGCGTTGCGGCGATCTGTGGAGCAACCAAACCAATCTATTCGACGGATGAAGTTGATGAGGATAATAATGATTATTATGATGATGACGTCGATTATGGGGATGATCATTTTGATGATGACTATGATGAAGATGAAATGGAATCACAGCCAGACATGTACATGGACAAGAACTATGCTCAGCTGCGTCATTGGGGACAAGAAGTCGAGGGACAAGAAGTCGAGGGCCAAGAAGCCGAAGGACGGGGGGTCGAGGGACGGGAGGAACTCAAGGGATGTCCTCTCCAGTATCCTCTCCAGTAGAATAGGTAGATCTAGTAGATTTCGCCAGCAGGAATAGCTAGATGTAGTAGATGTATAAAAAACGATCTATAAGCTCGCGGAACAGTTGCACCAACAGCTCAAGAATCGCAACGGTTAAACATGTTTGGTAGTCATATTAACAAGATGGAATCCAATTCTATGTATTTCCCACAAATATCCCTTTTTGAGCCGATTTGCTTTTCCTTCTCCTCATCTATATATAATACATGCCGACCTTCTTTCTCAGGTCAGTCTCCCCCATTCAGGGCTTGTTGCTCGATCCTTCACTGCTGACACGCTCTCTTGTCAGCTTGTCGACGAGGTCATGCGCCTCTGTCACAGTCTTGTCCTTCCCCTTACCATCACGACGGGTGCTTTTTCCAAATCGTGAACTCTGTAATTCTGCCCTCTTCTCCTCATCAGGGATTTTGCTAGATGGAGAACTGGCGCCAGCCTCAGGTGAAGCAGCTACGTCTTCATGTGGTTTCGCAGAAGTTACGCTCCCATCATCCTCGGGAAAGGGAAAGTTTTTGACCTTGGGTTTCGGCGGCCGTCCAAACACTTCCTCGTAGCTCATAAACTTCTTCTCAGGCGAAGCAACATGTCCACGGAGCTTGAACATAGCGCTGTTGTAGGCGCCGAGATGTTCCTGGTGTCGCTGCTTGAGGGTTTCCAGGCTAATTTGGAACTCAGAAGACTCGATGGCAGCGGTATCGGCTGATTCCGTTGCCAAGTCCTTTTCCATGCTGTCAATGGCGCTACGGTATCCTTCAGCCTGTTTTCTATGGAACTCCGACTGTTGCTGCAGGGCACGTATCCTCTCGGGAACGCGGGCGGACCTGGGTAGGCCGCCGTATTTCACCCCTCTAAACGTAGAATTCCGTACAGGAGACAGATGCCAATGTCTCCGCGCTCGCTTGAACTCTCTGGCCTCCTCGGGGGTCAGCGCTCTTTCCTGTGATAGTTGTATGTAATGCCATAGCTGTGCGGCACCAGGCCTCCTCGTTTTGGTCTTTCTCTTGGGTTCGACGCCTTCCATATTGTAAAAGTTTCTAATCATATAGAGACTGCCCGTTACTATAACTGGACCTTCTCCCGCCTTTTCGCAAGCCCATTGCACACCGGCGCTGATTCGGGGATCGCCATCGTATAGCTGAGACTCGCTGCTAACAATAGATCTTCCAATCTCACGGCCGAGCTCAGCAGAAGCTGGGGGTGGCTCATTGGGAGCGGGGAGATATTCAACAAAGGCGAAATTGTCTTGGGGCTGTACCAGGGCAGATATGACTTTTGCAAAGGGTTTGGACTTGCTAGCTGATAATCCCATGACCCATGAAACTGGCTGATCACCTTGGCGAACTTGGTGCTGCACATAAGAAGCCAGCGCTTCGGCACCAAGCAGGTTGTGAGCGCCGTCTACAAGGACAGGATTTTGACGAGTTCCGCCGGTGAGACCAAGCACCTTGACTTGCTCTTTTCGTCCAGATGGGAAAGGTTCCATGGCCAGTAGCTTATTAACGTCGATTTCAAGATTTGGGAACAGGTGACGGAAGGCCAGAGTTGCGCAGAGAAGATTCTGCTTCTCATAGTCCTCCAGCTTGAACCGCTCAGTATCAAGATTGGCCAGCAGAGATTCTCCTTTCCACGACGGGCTGATTTGAGTGCCAATGCTGCTCGCATGGCGCCGAAGTACTTTCATGACGGAACTGGGATTAGAATGATCGACAATGCAGGGCACGCCGGGTCTCATGATGCCGGCCTTGACCTTGGCAATCTCCTCGATAGTGTTGCCGAGATACTCCTGGTGGTCGAGATCGATCTTGGTGATGACGGTGACTGACTTTTGCTTCATGATGTTTGTTGCATCAGTAGCACCGCCCATTCCCACCTCGACAACGCCATAGTTGACATGCATCTTATCAAAGACACGAAAAGCAGCAGCAGTTTCAAGCTCGAAAGGCGTCAGATTTCCCGGGTCCTCTCCGGCGGCAAATCGCCAGCCAGAGGCAATGCGCTTGAACTTTTCCTCGATATGCTTGACCTCCATCTCATACATGCGGCGGTTGACATAGAGGCCGTTGATGGTGACGCCGTTGTGCCTCTCGGGCATTGCCGGCGACGTGTACATGCCATGGCTGATGCCGGACAGCCTGAAGAGCCCCGATAACAAGTTGCAGACGGATCCCTTGCCATTGGTGCCGCCAACATGGACGCCTAGCCAGCCCTGCTCCTGCGGCACGACATGGCTGATGCGCTCCAGGCCGAGGCGGATGTTGCGATTTGCGGATGCCACCTTTTTCTCGGCGGGCATGGCGGCTCTGATGCGAGCCAGCGCTCGATTAACCTCCTTGGCAGACGGCATGGCAGCATCAGGAGATAGAAGCCATAGAGGAGATGAGCCTCGCCGAGGAGACGCGAGTGATGCTGGTCAGCAGAGCGAAATCGGGTTCGAGATGGCACAAGTGCTGGGCCTTCATTATCAGTTTATCAGTCACTTATCACGGCAAAATCTCACACCATCCATCTCCACAAAGCCTAGCCCAGCCCGCATTACGCACCAGCCACAGACTCCAGTCATCATGCTTTGAACTTGAATTGTGGCTCAGTTGACTTTAGCCTTTAGCCTCTAATAGCGATCCGCTAGCAGCAGCATTAAGTGCCTGGACAGCCAGTAAACCGCCATGACGCCGTCAGTTCAATTCGCCCTCGCGCCACACATCTACCGAGTCCAGGTCCAGGTCCAGGTCCAGTCCAGCCCAGTCGCATCTCCCGCTTCCGCAGCCTCTTCCATCTTTCAGCCTCTCCTCGCATTCCTTTCTTCTTCGCCTTCGCTTCTGCCTTCTTCCCGATCCATCAACCCACCGCCACTCGCTCTCATTCCGTCTCTTGATTCCGTCCCATCTGCAGGCTGAAGTCGATCAGCTCTCTTTCTCTCCAGCAAAAAAATTCCCACTACCACAAATCAGCTTCCGCGGCGACAGATCGCCAGGGTGCTGCTGTTAGTTGCCAAGCGCCGTCTGTCCGACTTTTGCCCATTCAATCTTATCGTCCGCATCTCGGATATCGCTCCTTTGCAAATCATCTGCAAATCATCCATATGCGCTATGGGTCGACCGTGAGTTTCAATTTCTGCCGCTGCTTAGACCATTGGTGGCCCCATGCCCTCGCCGCTTCTGCTTTTTTATCTGCTTCTGCCTCGAGTCTCTCCACCGCAATCAATGTCTGCTCGCGCGTCATGTGCATCGTCACTTGGCATCGCGGCGCGCCTGTTGCCTCTGGCTCAACTTCAAGACCAGACCATCCCGCCGCACAACCGAGGCATCGCATTCACTGCTGCTGATATTTCATCCCTATTTTCTACTTCTCTTGTCATTCTTTTGTTGCTTTCGATTAATGCCCCTCGCGCTCTCTCTTCGCGTCGCAGCCGCCCCAGCTAATCATTCGTCGCTACGTCAGACTCTTTGTTGCACCTGTTGAGACCGACCTCCCCCACAAGGATGCGCCAAAGCGCGATGTCCTCTCTCCGTCTCGCTCTGCCATCAGGCGCTCAACCCAGACAGAAACGCGCGAGCGACGGAATCCCAACAGACGCTCCGGCGTCCGCATCGTAGCCCTTCAACAACCACACACTCGTTCCACGCGACGGTATCCTCCATGGGGTGTCGGCGATAGCGCTAGGAATATCATCCCGCCCCTGTACGACGAATCACCTCCTGGGTCCGCAGGTGACGTGCCCCGAGATGTCAGCTCTAGGCCACCTCGGAGTGACCGCCATCTAGAAGACCGGATGAGCTCCCTATTTGGCGGTACTTGGCATAACATCGGGACTCCTTCTTCACCACGGAATGATGAACCTCCACCGGATGGAGACTTTTGGGGGAATACCGAACCTCGGCCGCGGCGTGCGCGCATCGTAAGTTGTTCCCTTGCGGAACTTGAATGTTGATAGGTCGCTAATCATCACCCGCAAAGGTTGCACCAGACAATCCCAGGCGCAATCGCAGCCCCCTAGGACGTCGCTCATACCATATCGGCACACCCCCCTACCGGCCGACGCGGGCTGGGTCTGAGAGGTTGCAGAGCGAGTCGGCGACGACATCAAATGATGATGCCGTACAACACTACGCTCTGCCAACGTTTAGATCTCTGCGCCGAAACACGGCACGAGCATTTCGAACTGTAATGGCTGGGGATGCAGCCGGGCGCAATCGTCAGCGAAGCCATGCTGCCGATGGTTTGGGAGACCGCGACAGAAGCCTCAGCCCAGAGGTTTGGGACACTTTACTCTCGACACTGACTCCTGACCCGCAACCACCTAGCGCAAGCTCTTCATTTGCATCCGCAGCAGTGCCTCAAAGCGCAGGCCCATCCAACGCGCCTCCATCTGCTCCAGGCCTGCCCGAAGAACTTGTGGACGGGGCTTGCGAATCGGGACACGAAATATCTGACGATGAAGAAGACGAGTGGTACTCTCAGCTCCCTGCTGCAATGCGTAGCATCACCCACTTTCGCCGCCGCTTTCGACGACGCCCAGCAGTGCCAGAGTATAATCTGGATGGACCATCAGATGGACCCTTGGACGACCAGTCTCAATCCGAGCGGCCTGGCCACAGTCTGCACGATTCGCGGACAAACGGCTACGCCCTGCTGTTAACCCCCAACTGGATCCCAGCGGCAGGGCCAGAAGATGAAAGGAGAGCTGACCGGCTTCGACCGAACCGAGAAAGATTGACAGGAAGCGGGCCTGGCGCCCAGACAGGAGATGAAGATTGGCTAGGCATGCGACGGATCGTTCAGAGCCTTGCGGCGAGAGAAGATATCCCAGATGAGTGGTGGGCTGAGGCTGGTCTCAATCGAACCCTTCCTCATGACGAGTCTACCTGAGAAGAGAGTTTCCTGTCTGCTTAAGGCGGGAGAGAGGCTCTCGTGTGAAGGCCGAGAATTTGGCATATTTGCTAAACTGATTTACTTGTTCACTTATTTACTCGGAAGGAGAGCCCTCGGAAAGAGAGGCCAGCGCCACCAGATTGGACGTCAAGGATGAGAAAAACGCACTGTATGATTATGGTTACTGGTAATGGAACTTGAAGACAGCGGGATGGGCAGCGACTTAAAGGTGTCGCATTGGCAAGATGTTTTTTGTGGATTGCAGGATTTAAAAAGGCCCCCAGCATGGACTATATATCCAACATATTGATAAAAGTTTGCCAAATGAATTCATTCACATGAGTCGTAACTCGTAGTATCCGGCACCAAAATCAATCTTGTGATTCATGTTGGTAGCAGCACTTGTGCAGTCCTTTTTTAGTTTATAAGCAGAACCTTGAAACCTAACAAGCTCGGCTATGTTCTGCGCATTGACAATCCGCAGCAAACTGATACATACACGAGAGTCGAGATAAGGCTAGTAGAGGGGGAATGGCGATGGGCAACTAGCAGATGGCAACGAGGGAATTGGACACATGGGATGTATAGAATATGATAATGTAATATATCAGATTCTCAGGGGTGCTAAACAGGTACAAGTGCAAACTCTATCGTGGGCATGTGCTGAAAAGAGGATGGAGGTTGCGGATGAAGCTTTTTGTTAGCGGTGGTTTGCTCTCGTAAGTGCCTGTAAGTACTCGTAAATGGATGGAATAAATGGACACAAGGGTTCCATTGATGGGGGAACTGGAGAGGCGGGGTGGAGTTTGAAGCCCGTCCGTCCACTTCAGCTGTGGGAGCTTATTAGCAGGCGTCATCAACTAGGTAATAAGCACACAGCAAAAAGTAAGAGGCCCGGAGTGCCCTGTTCAGGGTATATCCATCAACGCTGGTGATAAGTTGGCGGTGTTGTAGCTGTTATTGTTTGGCAAGGGGTAGGTTATAATATTGAGGCAATGTAACATAACATAATGGATTAGTTACCAGTAGTAGGCAATAGAATGTCAAATAAAACATGCAGTTCAAACAGTCTCAACTCTTTCTCCCTCCCTCCAACTGTCTGTCAATCAATCCCTTCCCTTCCAATCCTCCACCCAAAATCCAACTCCACCCTTCGCAACCACAGCGCCGGAATTGGCACCCAGACTGCACTACTAATTACTACATCGGCACGCGCCTTGGGACAAAACCAATCCGCGTTCGCCTTGCCTGTTCGATCTTGACCTTTTTTCCTTCTTCTTCTCTTTTCTCTCTTTTTTCTTCTTGATTCCCTCCACTCTCTTCGGCACTATCTTCTCCCCCTCCCCCAGTGCCGTCTCTCCTCCGCCCATCTTCGACCTCCATGCGTGACCCTCGTCCTTGTTGCAGCGATCTTCCCCCGCCGCCTTTTCGATGAACACCGCTCGCCGCCGCTGAAAAAAAAAAACAAAAACATATCGGGCGAATGCGAGCGACGCACGAAGCCACAGACCCATCGGCGGGCATGCCATCGATTCCTCGACGAACCATCTCCCTTCCGCCTCGCCAGTCCCTGCTATCCTGCCTGCCGCCGAGGTAGAGAGTCTGCCGGCTGCGCAGACCCAAGAAGAGGAGGGGAAACACAGAAGCCCTTCAAGCTCCAGCTCCGGCTGAAGCTCCAGTTGAAGCTGCTGGTCAGGCTCCAACCCAACACGACGACGACGACGACAATCACGACGACGCAGAGATGCCGGCCGAGAACATTTATCCCGCTAGCAATGGGCGATTCGCCGCTCCCCCTCCGCGAGAAAGGTCAAATGCCCCGTCCACGCCCTCTCGCAAGGACCGCCAAAGGGAGAGCGCGGCCATGCAGGACCCCGGGCTCAAGGATTATGTATGTTCTTGACACTTGACGCAATTTCGAATCGGCAATGCTGCTGGGACGAGACTGGGAGAATGTGCCCCCCTTGTGAGATTGAGATGGCGTGCTGATTGGATTCTAGCGCTTGGGCGAATGCCTCGGAAAGGGAGCCTTTGGATCGGTGTACAAGGCCTTCAACTGGGGTACCGGAGAGGCCGTCGCCATTAAGCAAATCAAGCTGACAGATCTGCCAAAGAGTGAGCAGCGGATGATAGAGGTAAGCTTGCAGCGGCGTTGCAGAACATTTCCCTTCTACCGTTCTTTACTTTGTAGGCTTGGATGACGCTGACCAAGATTGATTATGATTACTAGAGCGAAATTGACCTGCTCAAGAACCTTTTTGTAAGACCAACCAAAAAAATCCTCGGATGGTACAGTGCGTCAAGGCTAATAACAAGCAGCATGAGAACATTGTCAAGTATATCGGTTTCGTCAGGTCAACTGAATGCCTCAACATCATCCTGGAGTAGGCAATTCCATACTACCTCCGGTCAAGTATGAAGTTTGTAAGCTAACATGAAGGTTTCCATAGATACTGTGAAAATGGCTCGCTCCATTCAATATGTAGAGAGTATGGCAAGTTTCCGGAAAACCTCGTCGGCGTCTACACCACCCAAGTTCTCCAAGGCCTTCAGTACCTTCACGACCAAGGTGTCATCCATCGCGACATCAAGGGCGCCAACATTCTCACTACCAAGGACGGGACGGTCAAGCTTGCCGACTTTGGTGTCTCGACCAGCACGCTTGCTGGTGGACAGGACAAGGAGGCGCAGGTCGTTGGTACTCCTTACTGGATGGCCCCTGAGATCATCCAGCTGTCCGGTGCCAGCTCCGCCTCCGATATCTGGAGTGTCGGATGTACTGTTATCGAGCTTCTCCAGGGCAAGCCGCCATATCACAATCTGGCCGCTATGCCGGCGTTATTCGCCATTGTCAACGATGACCATCCTCCACTACCGGAGGGCATCTCAGCTGTACGTCTCTTGCCATTGCCAATTGTGATCTGAACAAAGATGGGCACCAAACTGATACAGATACTAACATGCACAAATAGGCTGCCCGAGATTTCCTCATGCAGTGCTTTCAAAAAGACCCCAATCTCAGAGTTTCGGCTCGAAAACTACTCAGGCATGCCTGGATTGTGGGGTGCCGCCGCACAGACGCGCCTGTCTCAAGGACGCCGGCCAACTTCGACGATGCGGTTGAGGAGGTCAAACAATGGAACAAGGCCCTCAACTCCTCGGGGACTTCTCTCCGCACATCTTTAGGCTCCGACGCCGTCTCTCGAATCTCCAGCGGAACACCATCTAAGGGCCGGTTAGGCCTTGCTAAACCAAGGCTCAGCGCTGGTGCAGGTGCGGGAATAGGTGCCTTCAAACTGGCTGAGCTAGGTATGCCTGCAATCTACTCACTCACTCTGCTTGCAATACTTGGAGCCTAATGTTTGTAACTCAGATGATGATAATTGGGACGACGACTTTGCCACAGCAATTTCTCCCAGTGCTTTGCAACTTCCGCATCTAAGACCGCAAGATAACTTTGGAGGGCTTCTCTCCGCTGACAAACTAAAGGCTTTTGCCTCAGTGAATGATCTCAGGGGCGATGTAAACAACTACGATAACGATTTTGAAGGTGACATGATGACCATTAAGGGGCCTAACAATGAGCTGTACCAGGAATCTCAGGAGCAGACAATACGACCCGTCTCCAGGAGAATGACGGCATCAAAACCCGCTTCACCGCCAAAAGTAGTGCACCAAGCATCCAGGCCGACCCTCAGTCAAGCAGTTACTTCGCCTAACCTGTCTCGGACGAAATCGCCTCCAAAGCCGCATTTTGGGAACAAGTTTGAGTTGCCTCCTCGTCCTGGCGCTATCTACCGAGAGCAGAGCTCTGAGGACTACTCCGATCTCTTTTCTGATGACGATAGTGTGTTTGACCAAAAGGTTCACCAAGCCGTCCGAAAGGTAAGTTCTCGTTTCTCTCTTTATGCATGCCACCCATTAGAAAAAGTGCCCTATCAGCTAACTTGGATATCTTCATCAAGGGCGGCCTGCGTCAACCTGAAGCGCCTCAGCTCTTCCACCCATCCGACCTAACTAGCTTGCCTCGATCAATGCAGGCCCCCGACGGCAGCGTAGTCAGGAAAAAGGCACTGTCAAGGCCATCAGTCCTTCCCGATCGTCCCATGAGACGTACTCGCTCTTCTATCGAGATTCAGAAGTTCGCCGAAGATGATGATGAGGATTTCTCCGACGTTTTCGGGCCCGAAGAATCCATAGCCGAAAGAGAAGAAAGTGAGCGAGGCTCAGAAGAAGCCGGTCTCATGCTCCTATCAAGAATGTCAGGAACCTCTTGGTTAGGCGACGATGATGACGAAGATGACCCATTCGCGTCCATGGATCCAGGGTGGGATGAGATGGACATGGACGCGAAGATTGCGCGAGACAGGCATGCACGGCTTGCTGAAAAAATAGAAGAACTCGTTGGATCTCTGAAGATGACTGAAGGCGAAGACATATTGGCGGATCTCTCTGAACATTTAGTAAGTTGTGCTGAAAGAAATCGTCAGAGAAGGGCTTTTGAACTAACTTGTGACTCAGCTGGGATTGCTATGGGAAAACCCGGAAGCAAAGAATCTCATTATCAGTGCTCATGGGCTGCTGCCTCTATTGGAAATTCTGGAGCCCTGTACGGTAAAGAGTAGACATCATATGATTCTTCAGCTGCTTAAAGTCGTCAATGCGGTACGTATTACCAAGATGCAAACAAACCCTTATATGGATCTGTATTTACTAATGTGGATTTTTCTTCCTAGATTATTCTCGATGACGTTGAAATTCAGGAGAACTTGTGCTTCGTTGGAGGAATACCCATCATCACCAAGTTTGCCGCACGACAATATTCTAATGAGATTCGCTTGGAGGCCGCCGCGTTCGTCCGCCAAATGTACCAGACATCGACTCTAACGCTACAAATGTTTGTCTCGGCAGGTGGTCTGAACGTTCTTGTCGAATTCCTGGACGAAGACTACGATAGTTCTCGAGACCTTGTGCTTATCGGGGTAAACGGCATCTGGAACGTGTTTGAATTGCAGGGCCCGACTCCCAAAAACGACTTTTGTCGAATTTTCTCACGGAGTAAAATACTTTATCCGCTTGCGCTCGTGTTACACCGTGTGCTTGATGAAGAAGGCGAAGATGAGCTAGGTGAGCTCATCGAGGGGCGCATCGTCAATATCTTTTATCTCTTCAGCCAAGCCGAGAACTATGTCAAGGAAGTGGTGGCAGATCGGCAGGTGCTGAAGAGTGTCCTCAAGGATCTCCGGCGAATGACGCCGGCACATCAGATCACCATGCTCAGATTCATCAAAAACCTGTCCATGCTCTCAACAACCATCGAATCATTGCACTCGGCTGATGCCATAGACTTCCTCATTGACTTGTTAAGTTACAGCATGAAGAAAAATCACCAACACCTCCGTGAGATCTCTAATCAGGTTCTCAATACGATGTTCAACCTCTGCCGGCTAAGCAAGGAGAGGCAGGAAGATGCTGCCGTTGGAGGCATCATCCCGTTGTTGCTGCGAATCATGAAGACGGACCGGCCGCCGAAGGAATTTGCCTTGCCGATCCTCTGTGACATGGCTCACTCTGGATCCAAGGGGCGAAGATACCTTTGGCAGAACAAGGGTCTCGATTTCTACGTGTCATTACTGTCAGACCAGTACTGGCAAGTTACCGCGCTGGATGCCATTTTGGTCTGGCTCCAGGAGGAAACGGCCAATGTGGAAAACCATCTCATGGACAACAACTTTTCGCGAGCCATTGTCTCTTGCTTCGGCACCAACAGACTCAACGCGTTTGACTTTAACCTTTTGGAGCCGCTGCTCAAGCTTCTTCGGTTGAGTCCAGGCTTGACAGCATCGCTAGCAAAGCCCGAGATGTTTGCCGGTATTACCCAGAGGTTAGGGCACAAGAAGGCAGTAGTACGGCTTAACTTGTTGAGGCTTGTGCGAGCCATTATGGACGTTTGCGACCCTGGAGTCCTTGGGAGCGGAGACGGTGCCCGGACACTCAACAGCGCCCAGATGCGATCCCTCATGGACTCGATTCAGCTTTTGGCGGAGAAGGATTCCGCTGTGCTCGTTCGTAATCTTGCTTCAGAATTGATCAAGGCGCATTCTTCTCAGCCAGCATCACCGGTTATGATGAGGCACGAAGGAATGATTTCCTCCACTCAGGTCAACCTATCAGCCTCGTCAAGGCGCGGGTCAAGGCACAACACAAACTACACTCCGCAAAGCCTGCAATCATCCATGTCTATGCCGCAGACCCCAACGCACAGGAGTAGAGGCAGTAGCAATGCCTTCATCGAGGTTGCTGCCAGTCCTCGGCGGTCAGGAGCGGCGCTAGACCGAGAGAATGCCATGTACCGGCCACAAAGCCGAGAAGGCCCCCCGCGGCGGGTGAGCAACGACTCCAACTCGATGGCTAGCAGCAGCAGTGGCGGAGCCGGTGGTTACGGACTGAAGAGCCGACTAACGCCGCGAACGCCCATCACGTCTAGCATACAGCAGCGCAGCAGCGCGGGCATGTTGAGGGGAGAGTTCATGGCTCCTATGGTTGTTCGTAGCGAGAGCAATCTTAGTAGCAATGGGTCTCGGCCGAGTAGTAGCGCCAGCTCGGGTATTGTGTCTACGCCGAAAGCGAGACACAAGACGTCGTCGTCGTCAATTGACGTTATGCGGCAGTCAAGCCGATGATATAATATATATAACCCCCCCTTGTCTTAAACCGACACACCGCACACACATATTCATGAGACCAAAAGAAGGAGTCATTTTTGTCATTTGGACATGTACCGCTAAAAGAAACATTTATTACACAAACAAACGTGCTCTTAAAGAAAGAGGAGCGAAAAGAAGACCAAGCGCGACGAGACACATGAGCTAGACACGAGGCCCCCCCCCCCCCCCTTCCCCCTTCATGGCATGAAATACACTTGAACCATAACATACATATATATACCTACCTATCCTACCTTATCTACTTATATACATACACACATCACACACATGCACACATACACACTCACCAAAAGGCGAAATGAATAGAAGTTGAAAACCCGAAAGAAAGAATGAATGAATGAAAGAATGAAAGAATGAAAGACAATGAGACAACATTAGCGCCACAAGGGAAACAAGGAAAAAAAGAGAGAGAGAGAGAGAGAATAAAAACAAGGGGGGGGGGGGGGGGGAGGAAATAATGGATTGAATTGCGACAAACTGGCTGGCTTCGTTTGTTTGGTCTTGTCTTGGGAAACTTGAACTGGACGTGTTTTGGTTGATGGTTAATATGCAGAAAGCATGCTCTGAAACCTTACTATATAATGTGTTGCTCTTGTAAATTCTGTTCACGTTTGGTCCTGTATTGAGCGCATGAATAAAGATGCATCTATTTAACGTGTGATAGAAGTGCGCAACAGTTGTCATGGAATTAACCTTCACATTGAGAAAAACAAGAAAAAATGTCCGTGGCCATCAATTTGTATTGCGTGCCACTATCTGTAAACTATCACTACCTACTTATATCCCCATCCTCCCTCGTCGTCATTCAACCCCCGTAGAAGTCAAAAAAACCATATACGCTTGAGTAAGACGGAGCAACAAGATGCATCAAAAGAATGTCAAGAGGGTCGATTTGGTTCATGTCTGCCTCGCCAGGCCCCTCTCGATAAGTCCCGCAACCTATGGCTCCATCAAGAGCACGGTTGTATTCCACTCTCGAGAAAAGGCAGCAGAATGTAACCCTCGTCTTTTTTTCGTTGATCACGTCGTCTCTCACTAGTGGTATAAGTTCCCCAGCGTCCTCTACCATGAAGCAAAAACAGTCCCTGGGCAAACCGCCCCCATGTTCCAGTCCAGAGAGAAAAGAAATTCGTTTTGAATGACAGTCGAGAAGTGAATTATGAATAATCATTGATAAAGGTATGGTCACTGCCTCGCCTCGCGCACCACAAGTACGCATGCCTTGGGCGAGAGTGATCTGTAATAAATAAAAAAGTTGGACAAGCGAAAAGCTGTCGAGATCGTGTCGATAAAAATGCAGTTCGCAGGTCCAAAAAGGTCGTATCAAAAAAGTTTCCGGGAGCGTCAAGTCATAAGAATTAGAATAATAAGGGCAGAAGAAGAGTAAAAACGTATAAAAACACACGACTTGAGCGCTTATGCAACAGAAGCCATCTTACGCTTCTCAACGCTGGTCAGAACCAGCCTGGGCGCCTTGCGCTGACCATCTGCAGCCTCCTGTGCCTTGGATGCTCGCAGAGCACCGTTCTTGAAAACGTCAGCGAAGGAGTTGCTGTCGCTCTCGCAGCCAGAGTTGCTGTCAACGCTGCCGCGGATCTTTTGTCGCGAGCCGGGTCGGTCTGAGCCGATAGCGCCCCAACCGCCAGCAGTGGAGACTCGCGCAGCGCCGCACTCGATCTCACCAGCCAAACTGCCCGAGCCGCTGCGACCCGAGTCAGAATCGTTGTCCGTAATAGGGGTGGTGGACTCTTCGGCGGTCTCGGACACAGGGCTCATGCTGCCACTAGAGCTGCCAGACCCCTTGCGACGCTCCAGACCAGCGCGGACAAGGTTGTGGACGGCCGATCGTCGGGTGCGGGTGGCAAAGTTCTTGCTGCCCTCGTGTCGGGCCGTGGGCTTCGCCTTGAGTTCATCCATGGAGGGCGGCCCGCGAGGCTGACGAACTGGGTGCTCACCGGCACGAGCCTGACCAGGGCCGTATCCGCCAAGTCCGGGAGTGGCCGGGAAGACGGCAGTCTTGGGCGCGGGGGTCTTGCCGGAATCGCCTACAGCCGCGGCAGCAGCCAGCACGCTGTTAACGGCCAGGGAAGACGACTTCTTATGTCCGCGTCGGAAGGCGTTAGCAGATGGCGGAGGGAGAGGAGTGACCTCTGTAGGAGAATCAAAGCGTCGCGGGGGCGAGGGGCCACGGAATGAGCCCTGCTGGCTCTCAGGGGGGGGCGAAACTTGAACGCGAGGGGCCTGCTGTTGCTGCAGCTGTTGTTGTTGCTGGAGCAGTTGCTGGCGCTGCTGTTGTTGCTGCAGCTGCTGCTGGAAATTGTTGAAGCCGGGAGACATGGGCTGCTCGATATTGACCGAGGAAACCACCTTAGCAGACGAGGTGTCGACGTAGTACTGACCAGTGGCAGCATCGTAGTAGACTTGCTGGCCTTGGGCGGCCGCAGCCTGAGCGGCGAGGTGTTGCTGCTGCTCGTAAAAGGCGGCCTGCTGTTGAGCAAGCTGGTTGTTGCTAATGTTGAGCTGCTGGAATTGGTGGGCAGCAGCTTGGACGCTCCTGAGCTGTTGCTGGAGCCTCTGCTGCTGCTGTGCCAGGTAGAGATTGGTAGCCACGAGCTGGGCATACAGGTTGGGGTCCATCTGCTCCTGGAGCTGCTCATCCATGGAGAGCTGAGGGGGGGCGAGCACCTGGTCAACAGTGTACTGCTGTCCCATCATGCTCTGGTAGGCCTGCTGCTGCTGCTGCTGCTGCTGGCCGTACTGAGGGAAAGCCGTCTTGGGAGCATTGTAGGCGTTGCCCTGGGCGTAGCCATACGCATTGGCGGCCATGCTGTTTCGAGCAAACTGCTGCACAGGACCTTCGGCTGTGGGCGACATGGGACCAAAGGAAGCCACGGTAGCAGACTTGGGGGCCGTTCTCAGGCCCGCAAGCAGATGAGATCGGCTGGTGCGGGGAGTGGGAACGCCGCCGTCGGTGTTCTTGTTGCCCTGTTTAATGGCATCAAAGGACAGCGGCTTGATGTTCTGGCTGCCGCGGCGAGAGGCCAGGCCGCCGGGAGAAACAAAGTTGTTGGAAGTCATTTGAGCGAGACTGCCAGCGTCCATAACTCGAAATGAGAAGAATGAAGGAAAGATGGTTGCGAGTCAAATGACGCGGGAGAAAACAGGTGCTGCGGGGCGAGCCGAAGGAACAGGTTCAACCGTGTCTTGAGAGCGCTTGAAAAAAGAATTAGAAATCTAATATGAAGTTGAATCAAGTTTTGATAAAAAAAATTGGCGCAAGCGATGCTGTAAATCGAGAGCAGACGAAGGTGATGATCGTCAGGCGAAGATGACTCGAAACGGCCTCGGTCGGTGAATATTGTCGAAGTCGCGAGGACAGCCAAGTAGAGAGAAAGCCAAAAATCCAAGAAATCGTAGTATTTTCACAAGAAGAAGAAACCTCCGAGCATTAAAAAACGGCAAGGAGAATGGAAATTAAACCAAGGGATTTTGATGAAAAGATGGGCGAAAAAAATATGTCAAGGATGGTTTGGAAAGAAGCAGATTGACCGCAGACGAAGGGAAGCAACGACGTTGTTGACGAATAAGCGACGCGCCAAAAGGCAATACGGAGGGAACTGGCGATGGAATTCTGCTGCCTAGAGCAATTCGTGATTGAAGTCGAACTTTCCGTCAAAGGTAAGCCCGAACGATTGCGCCGTGGCGGACAAGCCGAAAAGCAACAGGCGCGTTTCTTTCCAGAGTTTGGTGAGACGCGATTTGGGAAACGCCACACGAAAAAGCCTCTCGTATTATAGTCGTAGCGCGCCGGCGAGGGAGTCGATGCTCTGTAATCTAGATTCGGGATGGAAATACACGGTTGGATGGGTGCAAAAATGCTGCGGGTTGTGAATGCTCGGACGAATTAGAATGCTGGCGTGATGGGGTTTTTGCGTTGCGTTGCGTTGGAAGCAAGGAGCGGTCGAAGAATAAATTACAGTCGATTAACGGCGAGAGTCACTAGTGAATGCGCTTTCCATAAAACCCGGTGGGAGTCTCCTTGTTCCTGTCCTCGTTTTTGTCCCTGAAGTGAAGCGTGTTTGATTTTTTTTTCAACGTTCTTTTTCTTTTTTTCACAATTTTTTCCAGGGTCCGAAAGTCCCGATGTGCGAGATGGGTGGCGATAAGACGCGAAAGGGCGAATCCGCAAGACGAGACTCGAAAAGCGAAGAAAGAGAAAAATAAAGGCGAGGCAAGAAGGGCCACAGAAGGGAGAAGAGAGGGAAGAATAGATGCGAAGGGCGGTGTAAATGGCGATGGGACAAAGACGGACGGAGGTGGAGGAGGGTGGAGAGGAAGATGGAAAAAAAAAGAAGGGAAAAAAAAACGAGCCGGTGGCGTCGAGGATTTGGGAAATTTCAGGTGGACTGGCTTGGAGGGAGAGGCAGAGGCGGCGCTAGACTAGCAGTGACTAGCACTGGAGGAGACAGGAGGCGCCCTAGAGCCGGAAGTGGAGAGGCCTCGGACCCCTGGAGGTGCGCTGTCCAGAGGAACAGGGCGCTGTGACAGGCCCCGACAGCCCCGGGACAGCCCCCCGACAGGCCACTTGACAGCTGGAGCCAGCGCGCTGTGGCCACTGAAGGGCGACGTCCAGGACCCGAGGTGCGGCATGGCGGCCAATGGCAGCGCCTGGAAGCCGGTGGCCACCTTCTGGAGCGCGCTCTGGGGAACCAAAGAGGCGCTGTGGCGTGCGGCCAATCAGGGCGGCGGAGGTGCTTGTTGTGAGGAGCTGCACGGACGGGCGAGGTAGAGGATACGGTCAATCGCAATTCAGGGCATGTACCTCTTACGCAGCACGAATGAGGCAGTTGCTGTACTGTATACATCAAGTCGCCTTTGCATGTATGGAAAGTATTCACATATGGGTACTAGGTAGGTATCTTGATACACAGCTGGGGCTTGATAGGTACTGTTTACTGCAGACAATGCAATGCAATGCAGAGCAGAGCAGAGCAGAGCAGAGCAGAGCAGAGCAGAGACAAAACACTTCGCATCCATGCCCAATCTTCTCCTTCTCTCCCCCCTACGACTACGACTACATCCAAAACTGAACTGACTCCGCCGGTGAGCGAGTGAGTGAGTGAGTCGCCAAAAATGTGCCGCGTGACAAGCGCCCAAGAATGGAGACACAACGAGACGGCTCCAGCAAAGTCGTCGGTACGGGCGCATGTACCTCCCCCAAAGATCAAAAGCAGGTACCGGATACTCGCACCAGCACGGCTGTGGCATTTCGCGTCGTGGCCTCTGACTGGTCCGCCCAGCCCAACAGCTGCCCAACCCCTGCCCCATCGAGGGCGGCAAAAAAAGAAAAACCAGCACGAAAGAAAAAGGCCTCCCCTGTTCTTGGAATAGCTGGCATGTACTTGTACATACATCCCGTTCAGGCTCAGGGGCGTCATGGAGGTGTGTTGTGCCTTTTTAGATGCAGGGGAGGCCAGGCTATTCTTGCCCGGGCGCGGCCAATCAGCGCGCGTGCTCGGGTACAGGTACTCGTACAGGTACTCGTACAGGTACTCGTACATATAGTAGTACACACAGCCATGGGCTAAGCCGGCGTGACGACACCCTCAACGCTGCTGCTGCTCCTCTTTGGCTGTTTTTTCCCCCGCCATTGGCCGCGAGACAAGCAAAGAGTCAGGCATTTGCAGGAGGAAGACGAAGAAGCGAAGAAGCCGGAAAATATGGAGAAGAAGAAGAAGCAACATCAGGAACGTGCGTCATTGTCATTGTCGTCAGTCTTTCTCTTGTCAGCAGAGAGACACGTGAGAGTGGGATGAAGACACAGAGAAGAAGAGGCAGAGAGACAGACAGAGAGACAGACAGAGAGACAGAGCGAGACCCTCGGAAGAGAAACCCTACACTACACGTACATCATCCAGGAACGGACAAGACAAGCCCACCACACTCTTCACCCAACGATGCTCGTGACTCGACAAGAACAGCCAACACCAACACCAACACGCACATGGCGGGGTCCATCCATCCAACATCCAAGGTAAATCGTGTTTGGCTCCCGCCGTCGACTCTTTACCCGTCCGTGTCGAGTCTCTCTCTGTCTTGGGGGTCTCGAGCCCTTTTGCCGGCTGTGCGCCTAACCTGCAGAATCGCTGCCCAGCTCCTTTTTTCTCTGCCCGCCATTGGGTCTCTGGATCGTCATTGACTGCTGACCGTCAGTCTGCGAGTACTCACGACTCCCCCAAGTCTCCTAGCCGAGCCCAAAGACACGATACGAGGCCGACGACCAGCAAAAGCGTCTTCTGTACTCCGTACTGTACTCGTACGACCGCTTCTCTTGGACGAGTACTTGTACATACGAGTCTTCATACAGCAGCACAGTCTTCAACCCCCCATGTCAGACTCCATCCAGATCGTCGACTCCACACCGCAGCCTCCCGTGTTTCAAGTCGCCCTGCTAGCACATGATTGCGCGAAAAAGGACAGCACAGCCCAAGAGGCTCATTCGAGTTGCTGGTCTCAGCCTGGCCTGCTCGTGTATGTACGAGCATACCACTTGCAGATATGTGGGAACAGTTATTATTGCCACTACGCTACCGAGCACAGAGTTTACAGCTAGCAATCCATATCTTACTTCAGGAACCGTACCTGGGCGATAGGTACTGTAGGCACATACAGGCAGGCTACCTCCTAGAGGCATGAAACGATCCCCAGAGGTAGCCCGCTGTTGATGTGCTACTGCGCTGCACATGCACCAGATGGCGGCAATGCAGCGAGGGGCACGGCAAGGTTCTCCTCCAGGGGCCCCTCGAGGCTATGACGAGACTATTGAATCTTGTCAACCTCATGCCTGTCGCCAAACCCGGCATACTAGTATTGGCCATGATGAGCATCTCTCACCGAGCATGCGAGCTCACAGCACGGAGTATGGAGTACTTGCACGGGGCAAACAGGCAAGCAGGGAGGCATTGATATCAGGGACGACTCAGAAGGCTGACGCGGAGACTCTCAAACACGAAACACTCCGACTCATCAAAGACGAGACGAGGCGAGATCCACTAACGCGCACAGGGCTCTTGGACCATGTCTTCACAGTACTCGTCAGTACAGTGCTACAGTACTGCGAAGACTAACTGCAAGGTGTCTAATATCTAGATACCACTACCGCTCTTCGTCTTTCCATCCCTCAATGCCCTGCTAACTTGGCCTGGACGTGTGTGCCCGCCAAAATGGTGGAATGCATGTCGCATGCCTTTCATTTTGGCGCATCGCTAAATAACATTGAACCGTAGCAAGTGGCTGCTGATGTGCATTAGCAGATATGCAGAATGCACACCATGGCCAATTGCGCGTCTGACTTCATTTCCTTCAAGCTTTGGCTTTCCGGGGATACGGACCCTGGCGAACGGGGTGGTCCGAGGCTTTGTTTCATAACCTAGGTCTAGCACTCCGAAACCATGGCTAATAACATGAAGTTGATGAACCCAGCCCAGCCTCGTGGTTCCCCCTGGCCAAACTCTCTCAAAAGAAGGCCGAGAGAGAGAATGACGACCGAGTTGTCGCGGCATGTGACGTGTCATTCCATCAACCGACGTCGACGCCCGACTCGCAGCGATGCCATCTTCTCCACGAACGACACACGATACGAGCCCAGGTGAGGAGTCAGTCTGTGCCGCCATCAACACATGCCGGATCGCTGACCGACAATGGACCGGGATCGAGACTCTTTCTCCTCATTAGCCGCGGTGCAGCGTGCATGTTACCGTTATGCATGGCCTACTGCGTGACTTGACTTCTGGCGCTTAACGGCATAGCCGAGCCCTGCCGGCGCCAATCAGCCCGCATGCTGCACCACCATTACATTACCGCCTCTCGTTGCGACGGCGTCAAAAGCATCAATTGGCATGCTTCCTTTTGTTGGTGGCGAGGGGGTTCATCTTGATTCTCGTGCGGAGTTCACATACCGACGGGAAGTTCTCATAGCGTGTACACTAGCAGTGTAGTAGTAGCAGTAATAGTAATAGTCGTGCAATCGTGATACTCGGATGACAGACCAGAGATGTAGATCCATCGATGACTTTCCAGAACGGGTAGGCGTTTTGCTTCCGTGCCCATGTCGATGGCTGTTATACTTTTACTTGCCTATTCCGTCCATGAAAACCCATGTCAGCGATTAGAGCGTATTCCAAATTGTCGACGAAAAATCCACGCCGGGTTGTGTCTATTGATGGCGTGGAAAGCCGCGTCCCGTACAGATCTGATTCAAGCTTCATATGGTAGTCTTATCCGGCGCAAGCTTTCTAACTTGCTATCGAATTGAGCACTCCGTAAATAAAAGTATATTGATAAGGTGAGAGCCTCAATAATCAGTCACCTATGTATAGAAGCTAGATATGTTGGGGATAAGAATAATCTTGACCTGGGTAGCGAACTGGATACATGTATGGTGGCAATTGCATAGTATAAAACTCACGGTGACTGCATACCTAAATTGAATCTATGCTTTCAGGCCCCCATCCAATATCTTTCTGACTCACCGAATCGACGCAAACGCCCTGTTGTACGCAATCGCTGGTTGACTCATTGAACCTTGTTGCCTGGGCTTATAGCCCGCTGGGTCATCATTGAACTTCATCATTGGGCCTGTACGGCAATTTAATCCATCATTGATATTACAATGTAGCATTTCTGATTTGTCAAAAAGTGTTGATGCTACAATCACATCGTTGCCATGACTTTTCACATGTGTTCAAAGTTGGATTGGACTGGATTGAACAGTCGGTACGACCAGAAGTGATTTGATCCAAAGGTACCTAGGATTGTCAAACCAGGCTCTGTGGACTCGTATTAAAACTCTCGTACTATCTGAAATGAAATCTTTGTGGTTGAAAAGCAGTGCATTCATGCGAAATCCTGCCTTTATTTTTTGGTCGCACAGTGATAACCTACAACAGTTCTGTACGCTTCCCTCGGCCAGCATCCCAAGCATTTGAACATCCTGCATGTACAGTATTACAATATTCGTTTTATTGATTGAAGTAAATTCAATTTTGAAATGAAAGCTATTTTGCGGTTTGTCGATCCGCTCGAATAGAATATTTGTCTGACCAATCATTTGATATTTTGGACTAAACTGAACCCACCACGGCCAGGGCATATTTCTGAAGATGCAACGAGTCATTAGTATAAATGTCGGGAATAGATTCTCTCGAAATTCCTTACGCCCATCATTTCAAGGAAACACTGCTGTGAATGTTGTAAACATCTACCGTTCAATTTCTCTGTGCTTATTTTATGGCTTGCTTCTCAAAAGTGTTTTTTCTTCATATTTTCCTCCGTCCTTTTCTTCTTCTTTTATTCCCCGTTTCTTTAAATTTTCTTACTTCTTTCAATTTTTTGGCCTCTTGTTTTCATGCTTTCTGTCTTTCTTTTCTGAAAGCCTCTCCTCGTGATACCTGAATTATTCACTGGGAATCCCCTTGATATAGGAGAGCATTGTGCCGAATCAATGTCTAGCCCAGTGTATCAAAAAGAAGGATTGAATGACTTAGTAACATCCCGAATTTGACGAAAAGTAAACCAGATACGACTTTGGGTCTCTCTTATGCTACTATTACCAAGGAAATGTCCCCTTGTTCGCAATGGAAACAATTGTCCATATCATCACCGATTTATTTCGACGTAAGCTTGCTATTTATCTGTTTGTACGGAGTAGTCTGGACTGTGACGGGATATTACACAACGTAATGACTTCAACAAGGCCCACATCGACTGTTACCCTCGCCCATAGTTCCGGCCTAGTATGATGATTGACGGCACTTACCGGTCTTCCATTGCTGTTACTCCGCCTATTCCTCCAGTAGCTGATTGCTGATATTTCTCCATCTTACGGGAGCTTATGGTCCGATATTAGTGACTCTAGACTGTCCGATCCTAGCAAGATATTGCATTTTTGCAGTGATCAGCCAGTAGACTTGCGGTCATTACCCATAATTGAACACCTGCTATCCTTGTAATATCACGGTTCGTAATTCGGCAGTTGAATCACGAGCATGTACCATCCGAGAGGAATACTTTTTTTACTGAGATATTCTACGTAACGTTGACTTGAACAAGGTTAGGGGCTATAATACGCCCATGCTTGAGCGTAAGCGAGGAGAGGGTAACAACTGCGGCCCAGCTTTGTCAACAGTAAGTCTTATGTCCGAAATACACATCTACGCGTATATTCTTCGTACAAAGCAAGTAAGAAAGATTCGTATGACTTGCTCTCTGCCTCTCTGCCTCTCTCTTTGCAATGTATATAGCTGTCTGTCCTAGCATTGAATACCATGCCATACTGCGAATATTTATGCTCACGGAGAAATTTACAAAAGACACGAGCTTCCGTAGTAGTGACTAAAGCCACTGACTCGATTGATTTCCATCGGCGCTTACGGGCGAGTCGGGCAAACGGCATCAGGGGCTCTATATCTAGGCGCTGACCGACAACGATGGCCCCTGTTTCTGCAACAACGGACGCATTCCGCGGATGGAGAAAGGCCACTTTTGCTTATATGTTGTTGGTCGAAGGAATATCTTTACCAACAAGAATCACCGAATCCACGGTTTGCATGAAGTTGATTTAACTCCCTGGACGCTGTCATCTTATATTGGAATGAATGTTCATTACCCCGGTGGCTCTTACGTATGCTTTTTCGGAGCAAAAGACCGAAGCCTCAATCAGGCCACCTGGGTCGGTATATTGATTATCGTATCCTTGATTTGGCTAGCCACTTCTACGACCTGCCAGTATGAATCGTAGCTAATACATACAAATATACGTACAAATGCTATGACGACCTACCTTGGTCTGACAACAGTCCCTGCTTACAGTATATGAAATACATTTAGTCTTCTATAAACTCGGAATGTGGGATAAACCACGCCGGCGGATCTCCTCCCCTTGTACAATTCACCACTCCGCTAATCCTTCTCCTCCCCGCTTAGAAGTGCCAGGACTGGGTCTGACTCCAACGAAATCATGCTCCGGAGCACTTACGAGTACGGAACTCGGAACAACGGACACCTATGCAGAAATTCAATTCAAACCCGCCGGGGAACTCCACGGTGGTCGCCGACCGACCCCGAGCCCTTGACCTCCCGCCAATACGGATCACCCCGGTCGAACACACAGACCTAGCTCAATCATCATCTCATCTTAGTTGGTGCCGCTTACTTACAGACATGGATCCGAGATTGACAGGTTTGCAATGCTTGTCTAGCATGGGAGCTGATTTCTTGTTACGAGAATGTTTTAGCGATTAGTAGTAGTGTTTGGATTGGCAGCTCGTCACGAGACAATGGTCTCTTGTCCTTTCACCGAGATACAAGCTCGACAGATCAAAGCTGACTGTCACTTTTATTTCAAAATACGTGTAGTTAAAGCACACCACTACCCATAATAGGAAATCCAGGGCAGATACACTCATCTCAGCTGGGCAAAATACAAAACAAATAAGCAAATCAATAAACACAGCATCTTTTTTTTTTTGCCCAGAATACAAATACACACTACCGCCCATCGCATAAAATTGCTCAGCCATGTTTCCCCTTGAACAAAGCTGACCCCCAGCTCAGCCAAGTGGATCTTCCCTTTTTGTCCCTCCCACAGCCCTGGATAGATTACCAAACATCGCCAAATCTCGTCAGCAAGCATCTCTCTTACTGTACGGGCCCCAGAATCCATCGACCCTGCAAGAAAAACAACTTTGTCTATTCCGTATTCCTCGCAAAACTCTCCCAGACAGGAACATACACTACTGGATAAACGATATATGCATAATATCAGTCATTTTTTCCCCTCACGCTCCTCCTCCTCACGAAATCCCCCCCCCCCCATGTCTGTCCGCGCTTCTCCGCTCCCCTCTCGTTTGAAAAAAAAAGAGAGCCCACTCCGTAACCCAGTTTATATGGCCGCTGACCAGGTTTTGACACAGGCTCACGTCAGAACCATAAAACGCCTCCCCAGGTCAGTAGCGAATATTTCTCTTGCGCCGTTTTATCTCAAAAAAAAAAAAGCGTACCGCATCGAGATTTATTAACGCCATCATTGCTTTGGAATAAATTCCTCGCGGTTGCTGAGTATAGCAAAGACCCCATTTCTTTCTCTCGAGATCTTCTCTCTCTATCTTAAGTGTATCTTTAAATAGCTAACATGTGCGCTTTTTTTTTTTTTTAAAAAAAAAAAAATAACTAGGTAGCAAGGGGGAAAAGAAAAAAGAGGGACAAAGACAGGATCGCGGGAGAGAGACACAGCATGTGCTCATCCTTCACATGGGAAAAAAGAAACAACCGAGACGAACGAGACGAACGAGCCCAGGCGCAGGCCAAGGCATCCCATTTCTCCGAACAGGACTTGTGGCGCCCCGGTTCAGCCTTGTACGACCACATTCTCCGCGTTCGTTCCTCCAGGGATTCGGGGGAGGCGTTCGATAGGTGATTTCGTGAGCGGTTTTGCTTGGGGGGGTGCTAGCGGTTCTTTTTTTCCCGCAACCCTGCTTTTTCTTTTTGCTGCATGGCTTCGTTCATCAATATGGGGTGACTCAGACAAGAGGTAAGGGAAAGGAAACCGGCGTGACAGATACATATGCTCAGGTCATCAAGTCATGCCGTTGGTCATTGAGGAAGAGCCATTACTCATGTCTGTCTGTCTTGTCTTTCTAGCCCCTGGCCACGTCTATATACTGGAGCTCTTCTTACTGCAACTGACCAACACCTTGTCAAGAATTTCCTCGGCAGCAAGGCAAACCAGTAAGCCAGGCCAAAAAGGACAATAACCAGGCCCCTAGGGCTTTAGGACCATCAACGCCCGAGCCGACCATCTCTGACAGACTGAGTCACTGGGCCAATCATTGAAGGAAAGAAAACTCCAATACCCGAATCCGGCTTCCGTCCGTGCCCTTGTTCCTCCCGTCTCTCTCTCTCTCTCTCAAGAGTGACAAATCCAAGGCCCTTGTTTCTTTCCTTCTTCGTCCCTTTCCGTGTCCATTTGTGTGTCATGTCATCTCCGTGAGCACCTCGTCTCGTCGCCGATGAGTGACATCTCTCTCCCCCTCCCCCCCCCCCCCGGGGGGAATCTACTAAGCTTGGCAAAACAAACGACCAAGAAGGCCCTGTCTGTCCACACGACCCCCCTCCCCCCGATCAGTCACTTTCGTTCTTTGATCGGGGACCGCGAACGGGAAAGAACATGGACCAGGCCGGCATGACCCAAGCCTAAGAGGTGCCCGCTTACTTGCCCTGATGAGATCTAGGTTCTTCATAGCTCTTATGTTTCACACCCCTATTTGTCATGGGAGCTGGGCCTTTTTATTCACTCTCCAGGGATCGCCGCAGACGGAAAGAAGCAAGCCAGCAGAGAGGCGTCAAGGATGCGGCACTCTTTGCTCGGGAGAAGGGTCACTAATAAGGTTACGGGCTAGGAACGATACACGACCCGAGGCCATCATGGCCAGGCAGCGTTTGCTACTTGTAGACCTTCGGCCGAGAAGGGGGGAGGGGAGGGGGATCCCGGTTCATTCATCCTCTATGCCCATTGTGATAGCGAGAGAGAAAAAAAAAAGAGGCGTTGAACCTAGTAAAGACGGCTGGCGGGTCGTCAAGCATCTCCGCTACGATCAATCACATGGCGCGTATTATGATGAGGTTTCATTATTAATCTGACCAAAATCTTTTGCTCATTTATTCAAAAATAAAGAGATGAGAAGAAAAAAGTGTTGTAGAAGAAACAGAGTCATCATATCGTCATAATATTCATAACCTAATAAGCTGTAGACCGGGAGGAAGAGGAGGAGGAGAAACAGGAGGAAAGGGGAAAACGAAAAAGGGCCCAATCACAACCCTCTTTTTTTAACATTCCAATAAAACAGAACTGACTCCATATTACAGTGCAGCTTAAAAAGTGCTTTTGAATGAGAATAAATAAATACCAGGGGTGGGGGGATCAGAAGCATGCAATCAGGCGCAATGACAATGAGCGGCCATCTACCGGAAAACAAGTCAAAAGTAAGCTGGTGGGGGAAAAGCTGAAAGAAGCAAAAGAGGAAAAAAAGGGGAGCTTGGGAAACAAGGTTGAAACAAGGACATGTAACGAGGCGCCACCCCATGTGAAGAAGTACAAAAAAAAATTGAAATAAGAATAAAGAAGAGAAACAGCAAAGGGATAAAACAAGCATCCTGCGCCTCCCGACTTAGTTTCATGCATAAGACAAAAGCAGCAATCCGCTCCTCCCCCCTTGCAAGCGCCATGTCCTCAGAAAATAGAGGATGGCGGAAGGGGGGAGAAAACGGAAGGGCAATAGAGAGAAACAGAGTAATGATTAGCGAGAGCCGAGTTGGTCTGGCTGAGGCACCAGAGTTGTTGCGCGCGCACACGCGCACACACGCACCCGCGCCCCTCCCCCTTTTGAGATGGCTGGGCTTTCTTTCTTCCTCCCTTCTCACTTTGCTACCCATCACCGCATCTCCTCTGGAGTCACAGTAGCACCGTAGAAACCACCGCCGCTGGCAGCGCACGCTAGACAGGCTCCGCCACCGTAGACACGTGTATGGCGAGTCCAGCCAGCTCCGTCGCGATCGAGAACCGAGAGAATCTCGCCTTGGACGTCGACGTTTCGATGGCCGTGATCATCTGGCTCTGAGCCAAGACCCGAGGGAGGCGCAGGCGGCAACAAGCCGGCCGATGGCGGGTAGGAGCTGGGCGAAAAGGTTGGATCCACGGATTCAGCCTCGGGAGACTGCGCTTGAGGAGAGTGAGACCCAGACCCAGGGACGCTAATGGGGAGCGTCCTAGTGTAGGATCGCCGCCGCGGGATAGACGCAGAGTCCGGGCTGCCTGTCTGGAAAGCCGTGGTGGACGTCGAAGACATGTAGTCGGGGTTGGGCTGGTGAATGAAGCTCTGGCTGCTGGGTGACGGTTCGTTGTCCAAGGTGAAGACGGCTGTGCTCAGCTCCGGCGGAGTCAAAGGTGGCGCGGGAGGCAGCCGGGAGATAAAAGGTCCAGGCAAGGTGCCACCGGCGCTTCTCCAGTGCGGGTGCCGATCCATTGCGGCTGTAGTCGTGTTCGTCGTTGTCGTCGTTGTCGTCGTAGTCGGCGCCCTCAAATCCTCGTGTTGGTCGTTGACCCCTTCAATGTGCTTTTCATCGTCCATTGGCCCAAGGTATGGCTTGTAATCGTACTGTCTCTGCAGCGGCAGGTTGTTAGTGGGGAGAAGAGTAGCAGTGTTGCGCCTCGCGGTTGGTCTAAGCCATCGGTAGATCGTCTGCACACAGTAGCGTGCAATGATGACCAAGGCAAAAATAGACAGTCCGGTTCGAACAGACTCCCAGGAGGGCGGTTGGGCTTTCAAGTAATTGTAGTCGGCGCCGGGTAGGCCTCCACGATTGGTTACGGGCATGGTGGACTGGGAGGTGACTGCTTATGGAAATTCGGCCTGGCGCCGTCAGCCGGGGTCCCTGCCAAGTCGCACTATTCCTGCGGTCAGACGGCACTCTTCTGCCCTACGGCGTTTGGTAGGGCGTTTGCTGGCGACCAAGATACGATTGAGGCGTTTGACGGTGATGTGCTGCCGTGGGGCGGTCTTGCGCAAAGCAGCAGACTCTAATTGGTAACCTCCGGCTTGTCTCGAGGTCGGCACCCTCGGATATTGGTTTGTCAATGATGCCCTTTAAATGACCAAGGGCGGAAGGCTGAATACGGCGCAAGCCGAAGTGACACGGGGGTCCTGAGTAAGGTGGCGATTTGCGCAGACTTTTTTCTTGCTTGTTTAGCTACCAGGTGCTGTTCCAGCGAGTCTCTTGGGTTGTCTCGTGTCGAAGTATGGACTAATAAGCCGGTACGACATGGACATCGATAGGACGTTGCCTGTGACAAGGGGAGTGCTGCTGCGGCTCAGTTGATCAGAGGCTCCCTTTTTCCTTTTTCCTTTGTTGGCGCAAAAGAGAACGGCTGACAGAAAGAGTGAGTGAATGAGGCACAACCACAGGGGGGAAAGAAAACAAGAGCATTTTGTCGGGGTGCGATGAACCTTAATATAATTCAAAATGGGATGGGATAGGATACGGTGTGTCTCTCGTGCGTGTGGCCTTTTCCTCATTCTTTCTGCGAACAGAGGGGCAAAGCGACGAGAGAAACTTGCCAACGGCGCTAGATCCCACTGGGGAAGCGCAAACGCAAGTACAAGTACAGTACTGTACTGTACAGGACAGGACAGGACAGGACAGGACTGAAAGAAGAAAACAAGGCCTGAGATGCCCAGCGGGAGTAGCCTCTCAGCCATCCCAAGCTAGCATTAGAGAGAAACATCCGAGCGAGAGAAGGGGGGTGGCAGTAAGAGAGACTCTACTCGTACTCGTAGCACCGCTAGAAGACGCTTGGGCAGCAGACAACCATGCACGAGTACGGGTATGGGCCCAGGAGGCGTACGAGTAGGTAGGCAGTAAATACAGTCAAGCAAGATGGGACTTGGTTGCTGATGGCAGCTGGAGTCGTCGAGCTGGGGGTGTGGGATCATAGTGACAAGGTCAGTGCTTGCTGGGTTTGGGTGCTTGTGATTTGCCTCGCATGGCCTCGCATGGCCTCGCATGGCATGACATGACATGGCATAGTATGGATGCTGCTAGTACTAGGAGCAGCAGCAGCATGGCAGTCCTGTCGTAGCATGTCCGGCCGGCTCCATTTCCATGTCCATTTCCATGGTCCATTTCCACTCTGGCCCCTCCCTCTTCCAGCTGGCGGGAAGCACCCTACCGCGGCCATGGGGTATCGGCGCCGGCAAAGACAAGAATGCGGAATTGTGGTCGCGCCAAGCGGATGATCCTCTTTTGTGGACGACGGGCTGTGTTCTGCAGTAGCGGCAGGGTGCGGCCGACTGGGAACAGAACGGAACCAGAGAATAGAAAGAAAAAAAAAAAACTATAAAAAAAATGAAAAGTTACCGCGGCATGTCGTCCAAACAAGGGCACAGCTGCGTATGAGTAGCCGCACTGCTGGTTAGTATGCAAGCACAAGCAGGCATTGGTAATAACGACGCCGCACCAGACAGAGTACAGGATAGTACGCAGTGCTTGTACAGTAGGCGCCAAAACCAGCAAGGCCCGGAGCAGAGGGGAGTGTTTCGAGGCCCTGGCGGCACGACAGAGATCCCTGTTTTCAGCAGACAACAAGGCAGCCCGTTGTACTGACGGCGTCCCTGACTCGAGGGCTAAGCACGTAGGCTTGGAACTTATCTGGGGCATGTTTCAGTGCTTCGGTACCGTCCCCGCCAGCTTGTGGTTTCGGTAGCGAGATCCAAGGAGCCCAGAGGCGATTTGCTTTGCTCTTAGCGGTGCCCGCAATCGGCGGGAGCTGGCACCCGGCCAGCATTTCAGCTGAGGTGAGCCCTATCGAGACACCCTCGGTGCGAGTTGAGTTCCATGTCTCTTGTTCTCGTTCGCTGTCTGGTCTTTTTCTGGATACACAGGCGCTGCTGACGGGAGACGATTGGTCAGAGGCTGGCCATGTGGCCGATCCGGGGCAGGGAGAGACTTGATTCTGTGCTTCCCGAGAGCGAAGAAAAGACAGAAGGGCGATACTCGCATGTACTCGCACTCCGTTGCTGCAGGGCGCTCTGGCGACTAATGCTGTGCCTATTCAGGCAGGCCAGGGATATGAAGCGACACCATCCTTTTTGTCCGGGTTTCGTCTCAAGTCAGCACATGGCATGGTACAGTATGGTGATGGATTTGCGTTGGAAACCAGAGCTGGGCCAGTTTCGGGCACAAGATCAGAAGAAGCAAAAATGAGGGGGCGGGCATGCAAGAGACATTGGATGGAGAGTGCGCCCACCCCCTCAGTGTACTCGTAAGGTACTATGGAAGGTAAGGTACATCATGTGCATGGACTCGTAGGACTTTGAATGCGCTGCAGTGCAGTGCTTCAGATTACTGTAGGTACATGTAGTACTAGGAGGTAGGTACCTTGCAGTGGGTGAGCCAGCGAGTGCAGGTACAATCGCGTTTTCCATGGTTTCCCAGCCTGCCCGGTTTCCATTATGCAAGAGATATAGTACAGATTGGATACAGGCAGCAGGGCCCAGAGCGACTCGTGGCTTGGCAGCAGCTTCCGCGGCAGTGCAGGTATCGCCAGCCGCGGCTCCTTGTACTATCTTGGTCGGTATACTTACTCCGTCAATAGGTACCTAGCACTATCATCACCCGCACGGCAGCTCGTATAAGGACAAGTTTGAGCTTTGATTTTTTTGCCTTTTGTCTGCTTACGGCGACGGACTGACGGACTGGCTTGTCCTCGCATCAAATCTGCTTCCTGTGGCTGACCCGGTCAAGCTAGACCCTGCTGAAAGCGTACGCGCACTGGCCACGGCGCATCTGGTGGCGTGCTGGGCTCCCGTCATCGGGGCCTGAAGAGGCTCGATAGTTGCAGTTGTTGAGAAATTGCACCGGGTGGCACCGTAGCGTAGGTAGGTAGGTATGTAAGGTAGCTGGGCCATTCAATGACTTTTGCCAGCCCAGGCCTGTTCATGTCTGCTGGGTTGTAAGTTGGTGGTAGCTTGAAGTATTCCAACTTGAAGTTAGCGCTGTGCTGAGGCTTGCATGCAGCGCTTGTAGCGGCAAGTACTTGGCGGGCGCTGCCTCGCCCGGGACGGCAGTGTACAAGGAGTACATGTACATGCGTCTACTTGCCAGGCACGAGACCTGCCCAGCTGAAAGGCGCAGCCCTAACTTGGCGATCCCAGGGGGCCCAGACGTTTGATGATGTTGCTGTGCAGGGACTCTTGCCACTGGCGATATGCGGCAGCCAGCTTGCAGGAGGAGGCGAACAAACAGCTGGACAGTAAACAGGAAAAGTCAATGAGAAAACAACAAAATATTCTGGAGCCCCCCCATCACCATCGTCATCCCCATCAACCGGCCGGATCCCAGCGGGCGGGTGCCAAAGTGCGCCAGGAACCGGTGCGGTTTGCGCATTGAATTGGTTGGCAAATAGAGTTAAAAGTGCGTCACTTGCATGGCACAAGGCAGCTGAAAAAACCTGGTGGGTGCGGGATATCGCGCGGGACATGGTGCGCAAGTGGTGTGGCCGTTTAATTGCGTAGCCAATGCTCTGCCGGCAAGAAAAGCAGCATCGAGTCACAGGGACCGCGAGATGCAGCAGCATGCAGCAGCCCCGATATTACTGCGAGATGCAAGCAGGGGAGGGCATCATGACCATGAGGAAGGATGGAGCAGGAGGAGCCACGGAGAGGTGACAACAAGACGAGGGTTACAGTAGCGCAGGAAGAAGCATCGCATCGCCCTTGGTACGCTTCTCTCTTCTCGGCAAGATGCGGTATCTCGTACATTTATCCAGGTTCATGTTCCTTGTTGCTTGCCCCCCCCCCCCCCCCCCCCGTTTCCAGTATCCCGAGCCCTTCTCTCTCTCTCCTCTCTCCTCTCTCCGGCAGGCAAGCAAGCAAGCAAGCATCATCGCACTAACACGCACCTCGCAACATGCTTCGTGCATGCAGTTAGCAGCATACAAACAAACCCTGAGGGCCGGAACATGGCCGTCCTGCCCTGCCAATGTGATAGATAGCATACTCGTAGCAGACTGCGCGCATGCGACCACTCCCGCGTCTGTCAGATTAATTAATTCTCTCAGGTCGGTGGATTCTCGCTCGTGATGCATGCGGTCCAAGGTAGGTGTACCCTGCCGAACCGTACCATGCCCAAAGTATTCCGAGAATCCGAGCAGACATAAAACAAGAGGCATCCGCCGAGGATGAATTAGGCAAGCCAACTAATATCGTCACGACCATTAGTTGAGCCGTCCAAGCCATCAATCCAAAAAGGCGTGGCTGGCTCTCCAAATCCAGAAAGTCGGTAGCGAATCCCGTTCAATGCTTGCCACAGACGGCCTTTCCTTCGAGGCGGTACCTGCGCGGTAGCTGTAGCCGTAGCTGTAGCCGTGGCGCTGGCGGTAGCGGTACAAGCAGCTCTTGATACCTGCCCAGCTGACCGGCCTGCAAGACGCGGGCTTCTAGAACGCTGAGCCGTCGAGCTTCTGCCGATCTCCACTGCTGACGGCGAGTACATACATCCCGTCCCGGGTATTGCAAATGGCCGCCTCGAGATGGGCTCCTCATTTTCTACCTAGACAGGACAGGGTCCCAAAACCGACCCCAGGCATTTTGAGCGTACTGTATAATGTAGTCGGGTGTGTATTGTGCTCGTATACCTGTATTGGGCAGTACTACAGAGTACTCGTAATCACCTGTGCTTCGTAATGCTTTACGGGGCTTTGCTGTATCTGGCCCGGGAATGATGACTCCCTCCTCATGCGTCGCTACGATACCTACATGTAACGAGATGAGACGGGATGAGAAGACAGCTGCTTGAGGAATGTGTAGAGTACTAACGGAATACAGGTATAGGTACAATACGAGTACAGTTACAGAACACTCTCGTCTTAGCACTTGCTTCCAGAAACGTACAGTACCTACTAGGTACCTGCCTACCTGTAGTGGTACTACCTAGTACCTAGTACTACTAGGTAACTTTCCACTTTCGAGCCCATACCATGGCAGCTGATGCCTGCTCCTTCTCTCCTCGCCTCTCGCCTTCCCTTCGTTGACTTGAAGAATTTTCTTCTCCTTCTTCTTCTTCATCTTCTTCATCTTCTTCATCTCCTTTTCTCCCTTGCTAGCAACAAAATAGCTGATCAAGCTTTTCCACAGTGGCCAAAATTCTCTTCAGCCTCACGCGCTCGGCGAAGCAACTTGCACAAGCGCATCGTCGGCGTTCCGATCGATCTCAATTGAAATCCCGACTATTGAGGCATCGACGCTACGCTACGCACTCTGCTAGCCCGAATGTCCGCTGTCCAGCGCTGCGGTTGGCCCAAGCAATCGTCACTCGTGGGGCGATAGATTTCTCCGGCCCAAGCCAGACGCACCACCAGGCCCCCAGACAGCCAGACAGCCAGACACCGCTTCCACTCGTCATTTCGTTTTCAGCTGGCCGTGGCACGAACCCTGGCATCCTGACCGCTGCGGCTCTGCAGCCAGACCTCCATTTTGACGCACACTAGCATCACACTCCAAGTATGCATGTGTACTCACTTGTCTTGAATGGGTTCAGACTATGCACGCCAGCATGCTAGCACCACCACGCCAGTGTTGCTCTCAGACACCTGCAGTATATGTACTCGTACCTGTACAGATTGCGCCCACGACGCAGCGACGGGCTGCTTTCCCTCGACACTGCGGATACTTACTCGTACAGTAGTCTAGCAATGCACCGCATGGATCGGGCATCAGCAAGCTATCTTCATTTGGGCAGTGTGTGACACAACTCTCGACGGATCAGCTTCAATCCGACTCTCACTTAGTGCATTCTTGCCCTAGCTCTCCTCTTGCTCCTCCCCACCACGGCTGACCGTGATCGTGACCGTGCATCCGTGGGAAAAGCTCCGTTGTCTGAGCTAGGGACTCTTTTGCCCTGCTTCTTCTCCCTGATGCATCATGCCAGTATGCTGTGTCAGCAAGTCAGCTTGGGCCGCCGTGCCATCAGCAGCGAAAGCGGGTGTGCCCAGTTCTGCCATGTTCCCATCAAGACGTCGACTTGTCTTGCCTGTACTGTACAAAACGCCGACTCCTCCGTTTGGGGTGTTTCCGTCAGCCTTACAGCGATTGGGGTACCCCTCCCCCGCTCGTCAGCATGTTATTAACCTCTTCCTTTTCATGGTTTAAATTGGCACGCTCCAGGGCTTTACCGCCTAGCTGCTCAATCTGGGCGTCTCTGGATGACATTTGTCGATTTTGCAGGCGCTATCTCGTGGTGCCACATTCGTTGCCAGCGCTAGCATGGGCGACGCAGCAAATCACGGCTTGCAGACGGGAAAACCTCCTCACCGTCCGCGTCTCAACGCACAGTTAAACTTGGTACGAGCTACCTGCATAGTTTGGCGGATCCCACCTTGACTTGTTGCTCCTACTCCTACCCTTACGCTCCGCTGATACATGGCTCTATTGGAGAAGAGTAATTGATATTACCCCGTACTCGGCGCCAGTCAAGCATGTATGCCACGCTCAATTCGCCCCCAAGCCCTCAAAACTCTACCACATGATGACCTCCACCGCGTTTGTGCAACCGCAGGTGAACCACTAGTAATATCGAGTCTCCATTGCTGGATGCCACGTCGGCTTGCCTCGTTGTTTACGTGGGGCAGAGGGCCATTGCTTGATATCCAAAGCTATTTTCAGGTCGACAAGCATCCGCCTCTAAGCGATCAACATATCGTGCCTTTGCTCTTTGCCACTTTGACGGTGAGAGTTCGTCTGGATGGCTGCAGAAGTCATGCTACGCACTTGTGTGGGGGGTCTCAGTTTCATTGCTGCTGATATTGGTCCGGCTGAGCGTTTCTGTCCGAAATGTTGGTGGAGCCATCTGCAGGCTATCGGGCATCTATCGATGGTTCAGCTGCAATAGTTTTGTCTCTCTGCCTGACTACTACGTGGTCAAGATGTCTCTTATTCTGTCGACTCCCTGGCATTGTTTCACGGATACGCTACCCTTTCTCCCCTCACAAGTGCCGGCATAGCAAGTCCTAGACACGGCCTCGTGACTTGTGTTTCACCGCATTAGACTGCATGTTGGCCCGGTCATTGGACTTTCACAAGCCAATGCGCTCTGCACAACAGGGTTCAAGAATCTTTATCAGATATACAAAAACGGCAGCCATCCTACCTGAGCCAGTCGTGAGGTGGGCGCCGCCGCAGGAGCTGAGAATGTAATTACACCGATTCGCCATGACAAAGCGATTGGATGCGGGATGATCATGTTCCGCAGCAACAAGGCACGGCAGAGTTACATAAGGTATGGCTAAGCTCAGACGTTTATCTGTTGTACCTGACATGACTCGCTACCTAGTAGTTGTTCCTATGACGCCAGTGAGTCGAGATAGCATCCAGAGGAGCAGCAATTGGCCTCGTTCCTAAGCGACTTATACGGAGAGCCATCATGGCGTCTAATGCTCGACCAGTCATCTCCGCCAGCTTACGGTGTATTTATACAGGCGCCCTGACTCAGCTGCTCACCTGACGCCCATACTATGCAAGCCGCCTGAGCCGGTCGCCGGCTAGCTCCTCCCTGAAGCGGTAATACCCAGTCCCACCAACTCCGGGCAGACCCATGACCGGGCCTGTGTCGTCGGCCTTTGATGCTTGACTCGGAGCTTGCTATTTCCATCATTCATTGGTCTCCTTCGTCTTGAAGAGGTTGGGACGATGGTGGTGAAAGAGTCCTAGGTGTTTAGAAATTTCACCCATGTTGCGGAGCCTATCGTTCTCGTTGCGGAACGGAATGTCATTGCTCTTGTCGCCTCATAATCTCACGCGAGGAGAAATGCTTGGCATCTGGACGCCTGGCCATTTGGTTGGATACGGTCCGAGCTGCCCGGCCACCGTCTCCGGAGAAGGCTGGGCCAAGTCGGGCCCGAGGTGGCCACCCGTTTCCCAAGTCAAGCCTAGGCCGCGCGCACATCTGGAAAGACGTCATTTTTCTTTTTTCGTGTCAGGTCCTATTTCATCGCGCCGCGCATACGACATACGATAGACGAAAGGCGAAGCGCTTGTCATGATCATGTTATACCCTTGGAGGGCCATCAGGGTTGCATGAGATGCCGTGACTCTGTTCCCCGGCGCACTCGGGCTCCACAGAACTCCCACCTCCGAATATGCCGGACCGAGGGCCGCGGCGTCTTTTACGTGTTGCTTTTTTTTTTTTCACTGATCATCACAGCACCATCATGGATCAGTTGCAAAAGACTGGTCACAAAATTCTATTGGCGTGCTTGTTAAAGCCAGTCGATTCAGTAAGATATACTAGCGCCCCGGCAAGATATCTGAAAATAGGGAAAAAAAACCAAAGAGTTATGTAAAAAACTGTTAACCACCGGCGCCGGATCCGCCCCCACAAGTCGTTCCTTTAGTGCTATATGCGCTCCGCTCGACAACTGACTACTATATACTTGCTCTTACAAGAAGGTGACCTAGGTAGGTAACCACCACGTAAACCGCTAAAAAACACACACAGCGACGACGTCCTCCATAGATGCTCTCACTACCACTAGTAGTTGGGCAGTAAGCTGCCCACCACCCTGATGTGGTAAAAGCACATTATCTGATGTCCCTCGGCTACTCAAGACAGAAAGAGAGATGGAGAGTAAGCCGGGGTAGCTTGATGACCTCTAAAAAAAGGGACAGGTTTGCTAGGGATGTCCTTGGGAGAGGCAAAGAGGAAGAGAGAGGGTGGAACTTTTGCGATTCAAGCGCGCGGCATCTTCTTCTTTCTCTTTACTCTCCCTCGCGCATCTCTTTTTTTTTTTGGCATTTCGTCATCGTCCTGCCATCCATCTTGATCTTTTGGCTCTCAGACACACACTCACTCTCCTTGGAGGTGTGAAGAAAAAATGGAAAAAAGAAACATGGGGGGAGAAAAAAAATATAAAAATAAAATCATCACATAACTGCAAAATCCATCGGCTCACCCCCCGCTGTTGTCGACCCGTCCATGTCATGTACTTCGCGCTCCTCCTCCATCATGTCAATCAGGCTGTCGAGATTCGCGTCCAGGACCTCGCCGTCTTTGGAATCGAGGCAGCGCTTCAGCAGGCGGCGGTACTTTTCGATCTTGTCGCCGACACCCACCATGCTTAGGGCGTCGACGTACTCCGTCTCTGCCTGCCGCTGCTCCATAAGCATCTGGCTGAGCTGTCGCGCGAGAGTAAGCCGTTCCTCATAAGAGTCGTCCTGCATGCCTGCGTTGTTGGGATTGCTGCTGCTGCTGCCATCGCCGTTCAGCTTGCTCATTTCGTTTTCCACCGTCTGGTGGATATGCAACCTGTTTTGGTGGGTAATTAGGGACAGCACGTTGTGCCTGACGAGGTTAGCCTCGCTCATGACCTTGGCAGCCACGTCGTCTGGTTCGAGCTGAGCTTCGAGCTCCGTGATTTGCTGCCGTACGGCGTTCAGCTCGGCCTGGGTGTTTGTCAAGATGCGCCGGGCTTCGGCCTCGGCCACGTCCTTTTCGTGCCACTCCTCGTCATAGCTTTTCGCGAGCAGCTGAAACTTTTCCATAATGAGCGGGGAGATGCGCGACTGAACCGTCGTGGCCGCCGCTGATTGGAAGGACAAAGGGGGCTTCCGCGCCTTGTCGCCCGCACCCGAGAAGGCGTCCCTAAAGGTGGCGCGCCGCTGGGAATCCGGCGCAAAGGGAGAGGATGACCGCTGTGGCCCACGGTCCTTCTTTTGAGCATTGAGCTCCATGATGAGGTCTTCTGCGCGGACCCCGTCGTTGTTGGGAATGTCCGTCGAGGCATTGCGGCCCAGCAGCGCACGAATGCATTTCCTAGCGTTGCGCAGGGCAGCGAGGTGCAGCGCTGTGTTTCCGTCAGTGTCCTGCACGTCAATGAGCCGCTGGAAGGCACTCGGCTCCAGCGCCTCCTGCAGCTTATTCAGTATGTTGTCCAGGTAGTATCTTGAGCACGACGGGCTGTAGACGCGGCCGTTCTTCATGATGGCTGCATGGTGGATGACGGTGCATCCCTGGCTGTCCCTAACATCCACTGTCTCAAAGAGCTCCTTCATGACGGAGGGGAACGTCTGCTTGTCGTAGCAGTTTGTGAAGTTGACTGATCGCATAAATGGTGTCTCGCCGCGTATGTTGCGGACGGCAACGTCGGCATTGAATCTCTTGAGCTGCTTGATCACGTCCACGTCGCCCATAGCGGAAGCCCAGTGCAGGGCCGTGTGGTTCTCGGCATCAATAAGCCAGTTGGGCTGGAAGTTTGGTGGCGGATCGGGCTTGACTGCTGGCTGCTCATTTCTAGAAAGGAGGAAATAGTCCAGAAGCTCATCGCCATACACGGCATGCTGCTGCTCTGTGAGGTCCTGTAACTGCTCTTCTCTCTTTCGCTTTCTGTGACCAGTAGACATGTGGCCCATGTCGTAGCGATCATCATCGGCAACGTACGAAGCAGAAGCCACGGTGAGGTTGTCCGGCGTATCGTCTTCCACGCCCGCCATGACGCTCTCACTGTTCTCGTACTCTTCGACAACTGGCATGGCGGCTGCCGCTGCGTTAGTGACGCTAGGAGCCATGCCTGCGGCCTTTGACCTACCCGAATTCCATTTGGGAAGAGGAGGACGGGACTTTGGTGCTTTAGGCTTGCTGGCATGCCTAGGAGCAGGAGGGGGGCTCTCGTTTCCTGGAACGAACTCGAAGATGGGCCGTATTCGGTCATAGACGCTGTGCCGCTGAGCGAGGGCCTCGCCGGCTTCCAGGGGAATCCATGTTCCCTGATATTTGCCGTAGCCACCCTGAATCTTTTCGTGAACGTCCTTCTGCACGTCTCTTTCGAGAATTCTCGTTCGGGCGGGTTTATCGAACCCTGCGGCTTTCAAGATGTGTGTTGCGTTGATCCAGTCATCGTGCCTCCTTCGCATGACATGTTCTTTTAGGTCGCCGCCGAATTGGAATTCATAAACCGGAATCTGGATGGAAGAGAAGCAATTAGTTTGTGTTGAGCAATGTAGATGGTCTTTTTTCATTTTCAAATTGGGCTTTGCGGTGTTGAAAAAAATGAACTGCAAGAGAAAAGCAGGGAGGGAGAAGCTCCCAAGACGACCATCATAGTTTCCCCCTCCCCCCTTTTGCGATTGATGATGGGGAGCTTGATATATGATGGCTGGATATCTGTGATTTCCCAGGCCTCCATGCTCCCCAATTGAAGGCCCATATCCAACAACCAAGCTTCCCGTACATGTTCGCCACATCCAAGATTCACTGGGGATCGCTTACTCCACTGTACGTGGCACTGAAAATGCCGGTACCTGCACTGGCCTTGACCATCTCGGCGATGGCGAATCCGACACAAATATCAACAAACGAGGGTCGCACGCAGGGTCAATTCCGGCAGGGCGAAGATGCGATCGCTGGTTCAGCTGCTATGGCACGAAGGAGTCGCTTGTCGGGGTCATGCACAGCGCTTGTTGCCTCGCCATACGGCAGATTGAGGAAGCTGGAAGCAAATTGTCAATTGTCACGTCTGCGACGCGGTCGGTGGTTGAGGAGACGCGGCAGACGCGAAACCACTTTAACAGGCCCTTTCCTGCCTGAGGCGCCACAGCCACAAGCAAAAAGCAAAAAGCGGCGGGCAGCCCCACGTGATGCGGATGTGGCTTGCGCTTTGGGCGGGCAAAAGGCGGGCAAAAGGCGGGCAAAAGGCGGGCAACTGGCGGCGGGTGTGGCTGGTAGCTGAGCTCCATACCTACTACAGTACTAGTATCCAGTCCAGTGATGTGCATTACTGGGGACGAGACATGGCCAATCACCCTCGACCACAACTTTGGAGCTGGTGAACCTGCAAGGCCTCCAACCCGACGGCAATCGTGATATCCGACAAGGCTACCCAAGGCTGCTACCCAAGGCTACCACAGGCTTCCAATGCTGCGGGCGCTGTGATCCAAGGGCCGGGCAAAGCAAAGCAACGGAACTCTGTCTAGCACAGCAACACCAAGTGGCGGCCACCAAGGACGAAATTAAAGGGGGAGCCAACGCCGAGGAGGACGGCAACGACGTAGCCGCGAAGTGCTTCTTTGGGCTTGGGCTCAGAACGCGAAGATGACGGAAATACTGCACAATGCCCCAATTGTGCTGGACAACGGCTCGGGCACCATCCGCGCTGGTTTCGCGGGGGAGGATCTGCCCAAATGCTTCTTCCCCTCGTGGGTCGGCCGGCCGAAGCACCTGCGAGTCCTGGCCGGCGCGCTGGAGGGGGATTTGTTTATAGGGAACAAGGCGTCCAACGAGCTGAGGGGCTTACTCAAGATCCATTATCCGCTGGAGCACGGCGTCGTGACTGATTGGGATGATATGGAGCGAATTTGGGAGTATGTGTATGGCGAGGGGCTCAAGACGCTGAGCGAGGAGGTTTGTGCACCAAACAAAACAACCACAACAATGATGGAAGAGAAGAGAGGCCGCTGACACCCACCGCAGCATCCAGTTTTGCTGACAGAGCCTCCTCTGAACCCCCGGAGCAACCGCGACACCGCCGCCCAGATCCTGTTCGAGACGTTCAACGTCCCCGCGCTGCACACGTCCATCCAGGCCGTGCTGTCGCTATATGCCAGTGGCCGGACGACAGGTATCGTCCTCGACTCTGGCGACGGCGTGTCGCATGCGGTGCCTGTCTACGAGGGCTTTGCCATGCCCAGCAGCATACAGCGCATTGACGTTGCGGGCCGAGATGTGACCGAGTATCTACAGACGCTCCTGCGCAAGAGCGGCTACATCTTTCACACGAGTGCCGAGAAGGAAGTTGTTCGACTGATCAAGGAGAGCGTGTCATATGTGGCGCACGACCCCAAGAAGGAGGAGAGGGACTGGATCGGGGTGAAGCCCAACGAGAGCAAGTTTGCCGAATACGTCTTGCCAGACGGCCACAAGCTAAAGGTGACTTTGATCGCTCCTTTTATTTACTACTCTTCCGCCTACTGACCCTTTTCAACAGATTGGCGCTGAGCGATTTAGAGCTCCTGAGATTCTGTTTGATCCTGAAATCATTGGCCAGGAGTATCCTGGTGTGCACCAGATTGTGGTTGATGCCATTAGCCGCACTGATCTGGATTTACGAAAATCGCTCTACAGCAACATTGTCCTGTCCGGAGGCAGTACGCTGACCAAGGGTTTTGGTGATCGACTCCTGACAGAGCTACAGAAGCTTGCGGTCAAGGACATGAGGATAAAGATCTTTGCGCCCCCCGAGCGTAAATACTCTACATGGATCGGAGGAAGCATTCTCGCTGGCTTGAGCACCTTCCGCAAGGTAAGCAGCCCGTGGATCTGGCTGAGCAAGTTGATGTGCGTTACTAACAACTGAGATAGATGCTGGTGAGCATTGATGATTGGCACGAAAACCCGGATATTATCCACACAAAATTCACATGATTCACGAAATGGAAGCGGGCGTATCGGCATAAAGGAGAGCGAAAGTCGTCTTTACATGTCTGGCTGCTTTGGTTCAAGAGAGCGCGCAGTAATATTGAACATTTCTCAAAGATGGGCCGTAGCTGACACGGCAGGTCTGGCAAAATCTGCTCGGGTACCAAAGGAGACCAAAGGATAAAAAAAGAAGAGAAGAAAAAAAAAACTTGATGAGATTTCCCAGAGGTTAGAAGTCAGCTGGTGGGTGTACAACTAATTTTCTTTTTTTCCTCTTCTTCTCACGAAAACAAAGAACTTGGTTTATGATACAGAGACGGGAGGGATTCTTTTACAGGGAGTGAGCGGGCATTAGACCGAGGGAATTGTAGGACTTTGTCTGATTACCTAGATGAAGGGAGCCTAATGATACCCCGATTTGCAGTTGATGGTTGGATTGGGGCGTGGTTGAGTGTGATGGTTTTATGTAGTAGCTGGGGGGCACTTTTTTGCACTCTGTAACGTGTGTTGATAATTCATGAGGTTATGCTGAGTTGAATGACGGTTCTTTTTGTTTGTTCTGTTTATTCTGTTTCTTCTTTTCGTCTTTTTGTGTTTTGAGGGCAAAGGTTTGTATGTGACTTGTGCGTGGGCGGAATAGCATCAAGTCTTACGATAGAATGGTTTCGTGGTCTAGTTGGTCATGACATTTCGTTAACAGTTTAGTTGACACCACCGAAAAGGTCCCCGGTTCGAGCCCGGGCGAGATCACTATCTTTTTTGGAGTTTTATTTTTCATCTTCTTTTTTTGTCTAATGTATTCTCAGCTTCTCAACGATGCAGATAAATCATGAGTCTGTTTGTTGTTGGATATACCCGGGTGTTGGCGGTTCATGAGATTTTGGATGCACCTTTGCTCAACTCGAAACTCTGTTGATCAGAGCAGCTGCTACTCAGTTCAATAGCTGCTGCATCATCTACTCTCTACACGCATTTAAACCTTCCATTGTTAAAGTTATGGCAACGTGTTTGGCTATCTATTTCTGTCTTCTTCGTCTCCTCTCTTGTACATACATTCTTTGCCCGGCCTTCGTCGTTATCTTTATTCTCGGGATTATAGTTGAACTATACAAAAGATTTAGAACCTCCCATCGCAGGTGAGAGACAAACAAATGATGATTTAGAAACAGTCTAACAGTGACTGATATCTTCAGACATGCCCCCTCACGCTACCGACGAATCGCCTCCCGAGACAAACGGGAACACGTCGACGCCGCCTAATGGTCCAGAAGAAGATATCCCAGATTCACGCGCTCAGAGAGAACGCAATTTACGCATTCAGAGAGAACGCGCTCGGAGATACGCTAGCGTACTGTCTGCTTTGGATACAGGGGGTATATCTGATGCAATAAGAGAAGAACAAATAAGACGAGGTTTAGAAGAAATAGACCAACTCAGACGAGTAGAAAGACGACTAGAAGAAGAAGAAGAATACAGACTAGGAGGAGTACAACGAGCAGAAAGACGACGAGCAGAAAGACGACTAGAAGAAGAAGAATACAGACTAGGAGGAGTACAACGAGCAGAAAGACGACGAGCAGAAAGAGAAGAGGACTTCAGACGACGAATAGAAGAAATTCAAGAAGACCAAAGACGACGAGCAGACGAAATTCAAGAAGAAGAAATCAGACGAGGAGGAGGAGGAGTACAACTAGCAGCAAGACGGCGAGCAGAAAGAGAAGAAGACTTCAGACGACGAGCAGAAGAAATTCAAGATGAAGAATTCAGACGACAAATAGAAGAAATTCAAGAAGACCAAAGACAACAGATAGAAGAACGACTAAGGCGACAAACAGAAGAAGCCAGACGAAGAATAAGGGCCCCTACACCACAATCTCGTTTCCAAGCTGGGAGGCTGGGGGCCTCGGAGCAACGTCACCGTGAGCCACCTCATAGTGCAGAAGAATATCGCCCATACCCACGTCGCCTTGAACCACCTCATAGTGCAGAAGAATATCGCCCATACCCACGTCACCTTGAGCCACCTCATATTGCAGAAGAATATCGCCCATACTCACGTCGCCCTCTCCCGCATTTAGGTTGGGAACCCGATAACAGTCTGTCTTCCACAGACACAGGGGCTTTAGTTCGTTCAATGAGACAAGAACAAGATCGTCGAGCCCCGTTACGAGCCCGTTACCAATCTCAGGCGGAGGGAACATCGAGGCAACGTCATCATGACCCCGATCCCATAGGATTCCATGAACCAACTGCGATAGAGCAACGCTTAGAGCGACGCTTAGCGCGCGAGTTCCCTGCTCCCCCCCGGCTACTTCAGGGCCCGAGACAAACCGGTATAAATGGCGTAAATGGAAATCATTCCCCGAGACAAAACGATATAAATGGTATAAATGGCAATCTTCGTCCGAGGCAAAACGATGTGAATGGTATAAATGGAAATCATCGTCCGAGACAAAACGAGATAAATGGTATAAATGGAAATCAACGTCCGACACACAATGGTGTAAATGGTATAAATGGCATCAATGGCATCAATGGCATAAACGGGCATTCTCACGAGGGTGAGGAAGCTGGCCAAGATGAGCACTCGGACGAGGATGATGAAGATGCGTCAGACCAACCCATGGAGCAACCGCGCATAAATGGCGTTCATGAGGATCTCGACGAGAACGACGGCCATGAGCAACGAGACACGGGCGAGGCGGATCATCATAGAGTACTATCGCGAAGGTCTCCGGAACTTTGAAAACTTGGTGGACAGGTTCTCAGATGTTACAGAGCGCCTCAAACTGTACATGTGATCTTGGAAAAGGTCACCACGTGACGGATAATGGGTTTAGAAGAACAAGAGGCGAGACTCTCGTCGTCATTGGGAGAATGCTCGTGGAGGCATTTGATTCGGTATCAATGGGTATCTTGTCTTCTCAGCGAGACGCCGTGGTAGCTCTTTGTCGAAGGAAACCTGTTTAATGGTTTGCAGTCAGCGAATAGGGTCAAGGGAAAGGGTTCCTTTGTTGGATTCTTTCAAGCGGTTATTGGTTTTGGTTCGTCTTGTCCGACATTGGCTATGATGACACTGGATTGATTGGTTCTTGGGCAGAGAGTTTTGTTTGTCCTATTATTGCAGCCTGTTGAATGCATTTCCTTTTTGAGCATATGTATAGTCTTTCAGCGGTAGGCAGAATCAGAGATTGCTTACGTCTTCTTATCTTTCTCTGTTCCTGCTTTATTCCTTTGTTTCTTTTTTTGCCTCTTCTCCTTCTTTCTCTGTTTCTACCTCTCTTTATCCTTTTATTCTTTGCCTATATAAACTGTTCAATCATCCTCTTTCCGAGATGAATCTACAGATAATCATCAGAGGTTTCGACATCACAGGTAGTGCTCCAAAGGCACCACTGAAAGAACGTGTGCTAACGGATATATGCCAGATGCGACTCTTCGCCTACAGGTTAGATTGCTTTTCTGATACCCACCAAGACATAAATTGGCGCTTTTCAGCGAGCCGGGAGAATTTCATGAAAATGGCAGACGCAATAACACGGGTTTCCGCTACCGACGAGAGAGCGCCTGAAGTCATGATCGAGATAGTCATGAAGGCGGCCAAGAAGTTTATGGCCAACAAGAGGGATCCTACGGAAATGGAGGGGGCTCTCATGACCGTGCAGAAGATCATCACGGACGGCGATGAGGCTCTAATCGCTGTAAAGGAGTTATGTATGGTCAGGGAGGAGGCCGTCGAGGCCAGAGAGAAGTCCATCGAGTCTAAGAAGAGGGTCATTAAGGCCATGAAGAAGGTCTTAGGGGATAAGAAGAAGGCCATTGAGGAAAAGGACAAGGCCAGCGATGCCAAGGAGCATGCTACCGCGGTCAGAGAGAAGGCCATCGAGGCGAGGGAGAAAGCTGTCGAGGCCAGGGAGAAGAATGTAGGGATCATGGCACCCACGGCTGCAATAGGCAAGAAACGAGATTTCATGGCCATGAGCGAAGCTTCAGAAGAGGCCGGGCGTAAGGAAGCTCGCGTGGATACGAGTGACGGGGAAATTCAGGCCAAGGAGGCGCCAGCCACGAGAGAGCCAAACAACGACCAAGGCGTCACGCACCAAATCTCGTACCCGGCTGTCCTCGAAAGGTTCGACATATTTTGGTATCAGGAAGCTGATAAGCTCCGGGGGGTCAAAGTGGGAATTCTCGCCAGGGCAAAGAAGCTAGTTTTGGACGAGTTCACCCTCTTGAGGAGTGATACACCTCTACCGAGCGATCGTTCTACCGTTGCCAAAGGAATAATGAAGCTACGCCAACATAAAGAATTTCGGGGTTACAATGCCTGTGAGTTAATGAGGTATTTGCATACCCTGGTGTAGAGCACGGTAAAGTCTGTCGATTCATGGAAGCACAATGACTGCTTACACAAATGTAATCCCACTCTGGGTCTATTTAGTCTAGTTAGTCTAGTCATTGCAACGAAATTCTCAATTCTACGATTGGCAAGTCAATGAACTGTCAACTGTCTTTGTATTTCACAGTAGCCTACCTCAGGGGATGCTGGTGGATAAGCTTTGCTTGTTTCTCCTTCAACCAGCGTTCTGTATTCACTCACTCTTTTTTCCCCTCTTCCTTTTGTGCGCTCAATGCAACAATGCTGCGGTGGTTGCCCGACCGTGCTGCCCACAGCAAGGAGGTCCAGTTATCGTGATCTGACACATTGATGTCTGTATGCTTCAAAGTTGTTCATGAATAGCACGCACTTGGTCTTTCAGACGTAGAGAAACTCAGGGATTGGTTACTTCCTGTCATTCTTTGTACCTCCTTATTTTTCTATTTACTCGTCTTTCTTTATTTTCTTCTGTGTTCTTCCCCGCCTTTCTTTGTTTTTCCTTCTCTTTGTCTACTAATTTATCCTCCTTTTTGAGTACTTAAACAGCCGGTTCCTCCTCCCTCTCGAAATGAATCTACACATAGGTAACTGCCACAGGCTTCAATATCGCACATAAGATTCCAAAGGTAATACAGGAAAGAATTTGCTATTCAGAGATAGATTTGCTTGCTACAACCTTTGGCCTAATTTTGTAAATTATAGTTTGGATTGCTTTTCTAACATCTATTAGGACATTCACCAACGCGTCTTAACAAGCAAGACAAGGATTTCGCCAAGATGGCAGACGCGCACGAGCAGCAACACAAGGGTTCCAGTGCAAAAAATGAGGTTTCCATGACCAATGAGAAAACATTAAGAGACAGATTTAAAGAAGTCAAAGGCAAGGCCAAGAGGTTAGTGGCCTACGATGAGATTTTAGAGTCTGAGAGGAAGACTTTTGAGTCTGAGAAAGAGGATTTTGAGTCCGAGAGAAAGGGGTTCGAGTCCCAAAAAACGGATTTCAAGTCCCAGAAGACGGATCTCGAGTCCCAGAAGACGGAGTTCGAGCTCCAGAAGGAGGAGTTTAAGCTTCAGAAGGCGGATTTCGAGCTTAAAAAGATGATCTTTGCTTCCGAGGAGATGGCTTTCATGAGGCAGAAAGCGAATTTCGAATCCGAAAAGGACACTCTCCGAGAGATAGAGGAGACGAGGGAAAGGATTTTTAAGCTTAGAGAGAGGTGCTTCATGGACATGGAGGAAGAGTTGATGTCAAATGCTCGAGATATGATGCGCGGTCCGAGTATGCAGGAAAGGGAAATCGAGTCCAGGATGTGGTGCGCTAAAGAAAAACTGGCGTCCTTCAGAATGGATTATGACTACAGCAAGCAACTTTATTCGGTAGTGGCCGAATTGACACCTTCGCCCTTTTCGCTGACGGAGGTACCATTGCGGCCCTCGGTCGAAGAGGAGTTCGCATAAAGAGGAGAAGGATATGCTCCAAAAGGGCGCAATATGGCTGAGATTCCTGAGGTGGAGGGTACACAGAACGGTTGCAGATTTGATCCCCTTGATGAGACTCATAGAAGCACAACAACTAGACCAATTAGTCCTACTATTGATCTGTCGAGTCGATTAATGCAAGAAAACTCTCGATTCTACAGTTTACAGGTCGGTGATGTGTAGATCATTCCTCTGGTCCACGAGGAGTCTGCTAGAAGACGGATTGGTGACTACTTGTGCTTGTCCGTTTCTGCATCCACCCATTTTCCGTATTCACTCGCCCTTCCTTTCTCTTATTATCCTTGCGCTCTCGTCTCCAGCCAGCAACTGCTACTACCTACATTTGGAACCTGGATTGTCGAGGGAGCGAAGCTCTAGGTAGGGGCTGAGGATCAATGCCAGGGAGTCATCCAGCCTTGACGCAAAGTAGAAGCCAGATGTCGATGTTGACGTTGATGTCGACCTCGAGTCTAGTTCAACAAATTATTCAGCCATCTCTCTTGCAATTGAGTCATTCAAGCTGTAATTTTGGTGTTGATAGTCGTTACTAAGCACTCTGGAGCAAAAAACGTAGAGAGTTTCACTGAGTCACGATTATCCGGTGTAGGGTAAGTACATGTAATGTTTGACTCACTTCCAAGAGGGGAGGTAGCTTGTGATGCTACAAACAAGAGTACCCATGGTAGCAACTAGGATAAGAGAGTGATGGTAGCAGATCGCCTCAATCATGTCACAAGAGATGGAAGTACAGTATAGATTGTTCAGCGAGTAGAATGTGTTTGCATTGATTTAGCATTATCAACTAGTGTATCTCTCAGGTAACTTTTCCGCCTATATTCTCTCAAAGCAGCATCCATTCCGTGCCGCTTGATTCTGCTCCCAAAAACTCCAATGCAATTCAATTCCCAGATAGCCTATAAACCAGGCGGGTATATTCGTAATCGTAAATCCATCACACAGGTTTATGTGTGTATTTTTTTTGTGTTGTTGTGTATCAAAATCGCTCTCCCCAAATGTCATCCAGTACCGTGTTGTATCCTCAACGCCAGTTTTTGTCGATTATATTTTGTTTCTTTCTTTCATTTTCAAATCCAGTTATATCCTCAACCAGTAGTAGGTATATAGATGGAGATGGATATAGGTAGACATCTCATCTACTTTCGTGAGAATGAGCCGCTCACGCGAGACGCCCACATCTTGGCCTTCTCGCCAACCGAGCTAGCAGTGCTGCCCGCGCTCGACACACTGCTGGCATCGCTAGGCTTGCGGTTGTAGACGTTGCCCGCACCGCCGCGGCCGACGTGGCCTCGCGATGGGTTCTGGTTGGCGGGGGTCTCGAGGGAGCGCAGCAGAGCGGGCTGGAGCTTGTCGGCCTGGTGGACGTTGCCGGCGCCGCCGATGCCAGAGAAGAAGCGCTGGTTGGGGAGCTGGCGGGAGGCTGAGGAGGAGGAGGAGGATGATGATGTGGGAGGGAGGGCTGAGGAGCGGACAATGTTGCCAGCGCCGCCGCGGCCGGATCTGATGTAGTTGTTTTGGGAGGGGGCGGACTCTGTGAAGACGTAGTTGACGGGCATTGTGACGGTTGTTGTTGTTGTTGATTTGTGTGGTTATTGTAGTGGTGATTTGTGTGTGTGTGTGTGTGTTTGTATGTAAGTGTGGTAGCTTGGTGGTGCAGCAGCTCAATGGGTTGTAATTGATATCGTAAGGTTCAATTCAAAGAACAATGAGTTCAGTAACAGAGTAAGCAAGACAGTAAATCTCTTCGTAGCTCAAGCAGTAGCACCTCATCAACAGACAAGAGGCCCTCACAACCTCTTATACCAACTTGCCCCCCCCTTCGTCTCCCCCAAATTACCAAATCGATTCCACCATCAAGGTCACACAACCATGGAGGTCCCCTCAAAACGCCAGCAAGTCACCAGACCAAAAACGCATCCGGCACTAATGACCAACCGCAAAATTAATTTTTCAGCGAGCCTCACTCAATCCTTTCTCCGGCCTTCTCTGGCTTCTCCCCCCCCCTTGCCTGTGTCTGTGCTGTGCTTGTTGCCCCTGGCTCCGCACCGCTGGTTCCGCCTGCTGATCCATTTTCTGGAACATGCCACCCAATCCCGTGCTGCTGCTAGTTTTTTTTCTTCACTTTTTTTCTTTTCTTTTTTTTTTCCCCCGCAAAACGCTATGCTTAAGCCGGGCTGGTTTGATGGAGACCAAGCCTTGAAGACCCATCGAGGAGGAACAAGAACAAAGCCCTTTTTTTTTTCATGGCCTTGCCACTACCCAAAGTAACTCGCCTACTGTAATTTCCAAGCTTTTTCTCGGCCACTCACGTCCGCTGGTGCTCCTCAGGTGGGCAATTTTGGGACTTGAAGCGGGACTGCGCCCCTCCCGCCAATATGCGCACCTAACCAGGTGATCTCTACGCGGGATATACCCGTCTTCACCACACATTTACTATGGGAGCATCAAGTACACTCGCTGTAGCTGCGACTTGGATGAGGTGGCCAGATCCGACCGGAGCTCAGCGACTTGCGCTGGTTTTTTTTTTTTTTTTTTTTCGCTTCCCAGCCCACAGCGCCTTACAGCGGTCATTGAAACGTTCCAGGCCACTAAAAATCCCCCCCCTGTGCTGTAGCGCTGCGGCCGGAGCCTCCTGGTGACCCGATGGCGTGCGTCACGCGGGCCCTTCAGCGAGTTTTCTGTAGGTAATGAGAATGCCCGAAGCGGTTTCGTTTCTTTTTTTCTGCAGCGAATTGTTTTTTTTCCCCTTGGGAGCTGAGCTTGGACTTGTACCGTTGCAGCCAACACACCTGATCCCCCAATTGCCGCGAGTAAGCTGTGCCTGTTTGCTGTACGTGTACATACCTGTACTCACTCGTATTACGAGAATACGCAGTAAATTGCGTGCACGTTTTGCTGTTCCATTGTTACATTCTTACCTAAACCGCTCGTAATAACCAATTGTCAAATGAATCCAATGACTCCAAACTCCCCATCCCACTCACTCCAATTCCCCCTCTCATCCAACCGCCAAACCACGAGGCCTGCAATTGACGACATTCATTAGGCCATTCGCCAAGTCAATGATCCAATTCTCCTTGCCGCAAAATGTTTCGTTCCTTGTTAGGTAATGTAAGCGTAGGTAGAAGCCAGTGGCTCGACCACAGACATTTGAGTGGCATCATCACGAGGTGCAATTGGGTTTTTTTTTTTTCTCCATTTCCGCTCTCGGCGCCTTTTGCGTCATTCCCGTGGCCACATGAGCACAATTGGCAAGCACCTTCTCAGGGGCGACTTTCCCAGCTTTTCTTCTTTCTATTCTTACATTTCGCTTCTTGTCGGCCCGCCGGCTCGCTCATGCGCATCGCAAATTGTTAATCCCGATTTTCCACATGCAATTTCCATCTGCTGCTTCGGCCGGCTTCTGCGAGCTTACCTGTACCTTTTCCCTTCCCTTCCCTTTCCCACTCGCACTCACACTCATACACCCGTCTGGCCTGACCCTGGCATGACATGACACCTCGCCTGAGCAAACCCGATCGGAGTCGCCATGCCGGTATTCTTACTTGATTCTTCTTTTTTTACTAATCCGCGTATGACTCTTTTTAATTACCTAGCTTGCATTGTTACTGTAACAGCTGGGACATGCAAATCGACAATTCCGAGTTCCATCCAATTCCCACCGACTGCAACGCGTTAATGACGTATTGTTGACTGCACGCACCTAATGGAGCTGCCGACGATCGCCGCCCCTCTTCCGAACTGATGACTTGACTGACTTTGACGGACCAGGGGGATCTTGATGGATCGTCATCATCATCATCTTGCCGGCCGATGCGGATGTCAATCCCAATTCCAATTGCTATTCTCGGATGCATCGTTACCCTGGCCATGGCATGGTTCAATGTTACGGTACCACGAGTCTATAATTCGCGCGCAGGACTCAAAAACTCCAAAGAAGGAAACTTTGCCATTCCATCGTGAGGTTACTATATTCGTCACTATCCTAGACGGTCATATTCATATCCTCGAACCCTATTCTTTGACTCATCCAACATCATCCGAGGACTCATCATCCGTCATCCGTCATCCAGACCATTCATCAGCTCTAAAAGAGTCGGTATTTATCCTGCCATCTAGCAGATAGCAATAACAGCGTTGCCCCTCTCCCATCACGAAGAGGAGCAGAAGAAGAGTAAAAAAGAAAAAAACGCATAAAAAAGGAGAAATGCTAGATGATCCCAGTAAACGCACATTCCCAACGCCGAATAGCAAAAGTCATAAAAGTGCTACCAGTCCGCCCCCCTGAATAGCCAACCCAAACACCATACAAGGAGTCTAGCCAGGCATCGGCCGTGACAGACCCGTCATAAGTTTTTTTTTCAAATTGTTTTGTTGAAGAGAAACGAAAATGTCCATGCAGACAACGTGCAAGCCACTTCAAGGGCCGAGACTCATCCAGGCGAGTCCTGTACATAGAGACCCGATGATGATGACTGTGGCGATGCCCGCTCCGGCCTTGTCGCCCGCTGTCACGGGCGCCACCGGCCTCAGGAAACTGTTCGGGTTGCTGCCGGCGTTGGGATTTCCCTTGGACGTACCACCCGTGGCGTTGGTGACGGGGACGTGCGCCGTACCGATGAGGAGCGATGACACGGCGCCCACAACGTTCATTTCTTGACCTGCTCCGGTTCGACCATCGTATTGACCCGTGTTCCATTTAAGTCCGCACTGGCGCCCCAGGGCACCGCCGGTACATTGCTTGATGGCCGCCTGCGCCGATGTCTTGAGCACAGGCAGAATCTTGGGAGCCAAGAAGGGGGCCAGCTGTGTCGTCGTGGCATACCATCGGTGGATGTAGCCCTTGAAGGATACCATGTCGGTACTGCAAGTGTTGACGCTCTCGCACGACGGCTCGTAGGCGATGCCATTGGGGAAAAAGGTCTCGAGGCCGTGGTCGACCAGCTTCTCCAGTCTCGTCTTCCATACGTCGCTTCCGGTCTACTGGGGAGTTAGCCATTGAACTTGGAGAGCAACATTGCGATTTTCAGCATAGAAAGACTCACGTGGTTGTACATGTATGCTGTGCCAAGAACCCACACCGCGCTGTTGTACGAGAATTCGGCCTTGTTGATTTCAGTGCAGTTGTTTGACACGTCTGCGCCGTCGTAGATTGCATAGGTATCGTTGTCCAAGAAGCCTATCTTGGCCATCCAGTCCCATGTGTTGTCAGCCCAGTCGGAATACGTCTTGTTGCCGGTGTAGCGAGCCAGGCGCGCCCCCAAATTGAAGAAACAACCATTGGCAATACCTGAGGTACATGTTAGCTACCATCACGGTATATATCCCGGCAGACTCGACATGATGTTGCGCTTACTGTTCTTGTAGCTGTAGCCGGGGTTGGTCGGCGGGATCTGCCAACGGATACCGCCGCCACAGGTGCCATCGTGGCGATCGGGACTGGCCTGGGTGTTGAAGACCCCCTGGGCCAGGGCCAGCCAACCGGGCCTATCAGCGGGAGGGTCTGGGAACTTTTCCTCGGCCGCCAGCATGGCCGTCATGCCCCAGAAACCTTGGTCGTCGTTACCCAGCGAGAGAGTAACGTTGGGGGGCTGGAAGTCGTCGTTGGGGCCCGTCTGCCACTGAATGGCCTGCATGATGAGGTCGTTGTAAGTGGTGTCGTTGGTCAAATACCAGTAATCGATCAGTGTCCCCCACATGGCACCGCCTTCCCACCAGTAGTAATCACCAGCAGGAGGTGGTCCGGGGAGAATTCCTGGGGTCTGGCCAGATTCGTTTCCGTGGTAGTACTGCAGCATATCCCACGCGACAGTGCTTGCTGTTTTCTTGATGTCGCCTGGCGAGGAGAAGAGAAGAAAGAAATATTAGTTACTAGCATCGTCAAGACAGAGGGAGAGCGCATGCTCACTGGTTGAGGAAATAGAGAACGGGCTCTGCTGTGCGACGGCCATATCTGCCACAGAGAGAAGGGCGGCCATGGCGCCCGGCCGAAAGAAGGATTTCATGATACCGACGCCAGCGTTTTACGAGTTTACAAAACAGCAGTTGGTCGGGGCGTCAACCCAAGCATAAGAATCCAACGAAGGATGGCGCAGTAGCGAGCGCAAAGTCGAGTCAAATGGGCTGTCGTGCGATGCAATGCAATGCAATGCGATGCGATTCGGTTCGGTTCGGTTCCGTTTTTGCGTGAGGGTGAGATGCGGATTTGCTTACGAGTGCATCTAGTCGGGTAACGAGGGAAAAAAAAATAGCGAGCGAGGGAGGAAGCGAAAGTGGATGGATGGAGGGCGGTTCCTCGGCTGCAGATTCGCGAGCGAGAGCAGCAGGAGTCGAAGAAACAGACGATGGTGAAGAATGAAGATGATGATGAAAGAAGAAAAGAGTGAGAGTGAGAGCGAAAGTGAACCGGCACACCGGGAAACAGGCTCAAGATGTCAATCAAGTCAAGACAAGACAAGACAAGGGGGGCCGCGGTGCAAGCGCAAGAGTGTGTGTGTTTGGTTGTCACTTGGACTTTGGGACGATTGAAGATGTGAGGTGTGAGAACTGGGGAATAAACTGGAGCGGTGGCGCAAAAATTGGTGATGGGCTGGCGCTACTTGCTGGAGGGCAGAGGGATTGGCATGTTTGATGTTACGCCGGCCGGTACCACTGCCGCTCATGACGCGTGCAAAGATACCTGCGAGCGCATGCCGGTTGGCCGGGTAAAATGAGCGAGAATCCTGTATTCTACATGTACGAGTGCCATCTGGGCTGTGCTGTCTTTGCCGTTGCTGTCTAATACGCACTCGAATACCTACAAAAATAGACTTCTGCCCGGGTGAGATTGTTATTTTGCCTGCCCTCGTATCTGTCTGTCTGTCTGTCTGTCTGTCTGTCTGTCTGCCTGCGTGTCTTTTACGGAATACGGGCGGGCTTTGATGCGAAGAAAGCATGGAGCATGGCAGGGCATCAAATGGCATGGGCAATATGCGCAAGATGCATGGGACCCAACAAGCGCCGAGTTGGGCCATTCTCTGCGTCTCTGGATTGCCGTATCTGGCAGCTGCGGCGGCGATTTGGAGGGAGAAGAAATACTAAATACAGTCCGGAATGGGTGGGATAATAATGGAGTTGCTCTGCTCTGGCCCATACAAAAAATGAGAGCGACGGCAGAAGTCGACACGCAATGCTACTGTACTGGACAAGGTTGGCTTGAAGCTTCATTCGGCGGCGCACGTATTGGCTGAAGCTGGTCCTTTCTGCTATTTTTGGAGACGGCCCGTTTGGAGGAGTGTCGGTAAGTACTTTGTACATACATAGTGTACAGGTTGGATGTAAGCAGCAGTTAGCAGGCTTTACATGGATCTCGTCACTCTCACCACAACAAAAGAGAGAGTGTCAGCAGGTGTCACTTCTCTCTGCAGTACAAGCCTTGATCAGCCCAGCAACGTCTGTCAGTCACGATATGCCCAAACCACATCGTCGAGTGATCTCTTGGCCCTTTCTTGGCCCGCCTCAAGCCCGCTGCCACGAGATCTCGCCAGCGTTAGCGCTTCGTGATTTGCTGCCCTGATTCCACCCTGGCCCGCCATCCTCCAAGGGTTCCTGCGCCGCTGGGCTTTTTAGGCTGGAGCTAGAGCATCCACTGCCATTTGAACTGAACGTCTGTGCTCAATTACTGTGTTACCAGACAGCCAGTATGTACCTATTGTGTGAGCGCTACAGTACTCGTACGCGGAACAAGCAAAAGGTGTGTACTCGTACTTGTTGCAGAGTGCAGAGCCAAGCGCAGCTTCATGTACCGTTCTTAGCTTCGCCTGGTACTGGGTACTCTACTCTGCGATGGAGAACAACAGAATAGGAACAGACGATCAAGTGCCTTACTGTATGGAGTACGTACGGAGCTCTGATCATGAGTCAAACCAACGCGACAATGGCCACAATACACCATAAATGATTCAATCGCTCAAAATCACTCTGTAGATCCAAATGGGACACATCTGCACCCCATATTTGGCAGCATTTCTGCAATCCACAGCGCCCATTGCTGAGCTGAAAATCAGCCACCGCCCAGCATGCCGGTGGGCGTTTTGGCGTTCCAGACCATCGGGCCGCCGATATTCCGGTCGCAGCTCCCCCGGCCAATCACCATCAGCCTTGGCAGCAGGGAAGCGAATTGGAGACGTGTCCAGCTGTGGTTTCTAAGAGAAAGACGCTGATGCTGATGCCATCAAACCGGTGCTTTCACATGCGCCGCTGCTCGCCACGCCTTGCACAGGACTTGGTTGAGGCCGAATCGTGATTTCGACAGTGCGCACACCTCCATTGGATCGAATTGAGCTGTTGGAAGTGCGCGGGTCGACAAGCTGCGGCCTACGTGGAATGAGGTAGCCTTCAACAAAGACGTAGCTCGCCGTCCGCCTGTGGGCTTCTCTCTTTTCTGTTGCTCGCTTTCTTGCGTTAACACGCCTACTTGAATGCCAATTTCGACCCTTTACACAATAGACGTCTCTTACAAAATCACAAATCTCCACAATGGACGGCTACGAGAAGTCGAGCTTGAATGAGGATGACTTTGGCGCAAAGGGTGGCATTGTCAGTGCCTTTGATGCATTCCGTACGACTTGACCCTCCGAGCTATACAGTAGCTCTGCATAGCCTGTCATCGAGTCACCTGTGCTAATTCCTTCTGCTGCAGCCAAATCAAAACCTCAGTATGTGACAAAGACGTCAGGCGGCGGCAAATGGACCGTTGCCATGCTCTTCATCTCCTGCATCTTCCTGTGGACCGAGATAGGCCAATGGTGGCGCGGAGCCGAGCATCACACGTTTGCCGTCGAAAAGGGTATCGGGCACGACATGCAGGTCAACCTCGACATTGTTGTCAAGATGGACTGCAACGACCTCCACGTCAACGTCCAGGACGCATCGGGCGATCGCATTCTTGCTGGAGACAAGCTGAAGCGCGATGCCACGACCTGGCATCAGTGGGTTGACGCACAGGGCATGCACAGACTCGGCAAGAGTGAGAATGGCAAGCTGGACACTGGCGAAGGCTGGCACGGCGCCCACGATGAGGGCTTTGGCGAGGAGCATGTGCATGATATTGTGGCTCTCAGTCGAAAGAAGGCCAAGTGGGCAAAGACGCCGTCGCCAAAGGGCAGGCCTGATAGCTGCCGCATGTATGGCAGCCTCGACTTGAACAGGGTGCAGGGTGACTTTCACATTACGGCCAGAGGCCACGGTTATGGTGGCCAGCACTTGGACCATGACAGTATGTTCTTTTTATCCTACCTTGTTACTTGTCGTTGTTGAGAATGTGTCTTCTGACTAACGGCGTTCAGAGTTCAACTTCTCTCACATCATCTCGGAAATGTCCTACGGCCCCTTTTACCCATCGCTGGTCAACCCCCTCGACCGCACCGTCAACCCCGCCATTGTTCACTTCCACAAGTTCCAGTACTTCCTCTCCGTCGTCCCCACCGTCTACCTCACCAGCAACAGGATCGTCAACACCAACCAGTACGCCGTCACGGAGCAGAGCAAGGTCATCTCGGACCACCAAGTCCCCGGCATCTTCTTCAAGTACGACATCGAGCCCATCATGCTGAGCGTCGCGGAGACCCGCCATGGCTTCTTTAGCTTTTTGGTCAAGATTGTCAACATCTTCAGCGGCGTCATGGTGGCTGGCCACTGGGGGTTTACGCTGAGCGACTGGGTGCGCGAAGTCATTGGCAAGAGGCGGCGCAGCAACGGCGGTATCGGCGTTTTGGGCAACAAGCACGGATACGATGAGTAAGTAGATGGATGCCGTTGGCTGTGGTGTATATGGATGGAATGGATACAATAACCTCAGATTGGGTCAAAACGAGGCGTAGCTGGTGCATGGTCTTTCTTTTTTGGGGCATCTTGATTGGTTTACTCATTTTACATGTGATACTTTGGGCAGTTTTGAGAGAGGCTGTGAACCGAGTAGCAAAGTCGTAACATAGCAGCATACATGTACCTTACATACAGACATAGAAATCGGATATCCGGGATTCTTCACCTTGTAACCAATGAACGGCTGCAGAATGGCATCTCGGAGCCAGCGCCGGCTTCTAGGAGGCTTTTTCGGCTTTCATCTGTAAGGGACGGCAGTCTCTGGCATACTAGTAAGCGCCATTGGGCTCATCCGTCGGCGTTCCGGTAGGCTGAATGACACCTTTCAGGGCAATAGTTATAAGGCGGCTACGAATAGAACCTAAGATGGAATACGGGCAGTAATACTGGTAGGGCGCAAGCTCCGGTAGCGCACAGTCAAGTTGGCAGGCTGATTCGGAGGCATACCGGCAATGGCCGAAAGAGACTCTACGAGTCAATGCGGCACTTGGCGGTGATTTTTTCCTTTTTTTTCTTCCTTTCGGGGATGCCTTGATGATGATGGCGCCAGACATGCAGCTATTCTGTGCATAAACTGACATACTGGGTTGGATTTAGTGGGCTGCTTGGAAGCGACAGGCCTACTCCGTAGAATGGAGCCATGACGACATTCCCGCCCAACCCAGCAGCTTTTCCCCCTCCTCGCCAAACAGCTTCTTCCCTGGCAATGGCATTTTCACTCTTCCCCCCCTCTCTAACTGCATCTGCTTGTTCCAAGTCCAGTCCAGTCCAGGAACCAGGACGGACTCCTCCGTTCCAGTAGAAAATAGAAGAAGGCAACGGAGGGGGCGTTTTAGCGCGGAACGGCGCGATGCGAGGACACAAGACGGCCGGGCTCAAACTCTCTCAACAGCCAGCAACAAGGGCGACCGATCGGGTAAATGAAACCTGGGCGTCACACTGCACTGGACTGGGCCCTCACAGCCTGTCCTGTCGGTTCCTGATCCATGACGTTGGGTGCAAAGCTGCAGCACAGCATGCCAGCCAAGGGAAACAGACAGAAGAGAGAAAAGAGGGGGGGGGGGAAATATCTAGAAGAAGAAGAAAGTGAGGCTGGGACGGTGCCACAGCATCTGCAGGATCGGGTGGTGCTGAGCGCTCGCCGTCTGAGACAAGTTGGCGCCCTCGTGGATGCAACAGACCGACTACTGAGGCCCCGCGCCACGCTTCTGCCTGGTCACAAGGCGGTGCTCGTTTCTTCCAGATTCATGCAGGTGACCAACCACAGCTGGGTTGCTTGGTTTGTTGAGAGGGGAGGGGGGGTGAGGGCACGAATGCAGAGAGAGAGGAGGGGAGGGGGGGGGGCCAAGACAAGAGACAGGAAAACGATCAGTAACAGTTGTACCGTGTTGCGGTGCACTGTGGGATGGACGAGATGAGGGAGGGGGAGGGGGGAAGACGAGACGCTGCGATGTTGTGATGTTGGCGATGCTGGTGGTGATGATGCTGATGACGATGATGAGGCTATATGCTGTCGAGGGATGACACGAGGGAGACCATACAGAGACAAGACGAGACGAGAGAACTCGAGACAAGACAGCAGAAACGACACCGAGCAGCTGCGAAATGCCCGAGCTGACAAGCCGAAATAACATGACCCGGGTACAAAAGACTGCAGAAATCACAGCTTCGCCTTAGCCTTGCCAGGGCCCTGTCTAGCCTCCCCGTTAGCTGGCTCACAAGGCCTCAAAGTCAGCAGCCCACCCTTCGAGCAGCTTCTGCTCTCCCCAATGAAACATCGTCATCAGCTGCCCACTGCGAAGAGGCCCGCTATTGGTACTGTCCTGACGTTATCCTGCTTCCTCCATTGGTGCCGCCTCGACACCCAAAAGCCCTATTACAGCAGGGGTTCCTCGGCCTCTGCGACTCTTCTGCGTCATATCCTTTGCATTCCCACACACAATCGTTACCCCTCCTTGTGCTCTTCAGCCTCTTGGGATCCTCTACTGTTTTTACTGTGTCCCTCTGGTTGCCTGGCTGCCTTTTCTCTTCCCGCCTCATCTTCCGACAGCTTTAGCTCTTCTGAGTGACGTCTCCAGCAGCAGAAGCAGCAGACAAACAAAATATAGACACTGTGAGAGAAACTGCGAGAGAAAGAGAGAGTTCGGCAGAGAGATAGGTAGTGCCGGGTCTGGAGCAATGGCCGACTATAGAACCACCCGGGTCTATCGAGAACGCCGCGAAAGTGATTCTGACGACGAGCGCTTTAAAGCCACCACCGTTACCCGATACAAGGTCAACCAGCCGCGAATAGAACGATACGACCGCACTGAGAAGTTTATTGAGATGGACGACGAACGACGCTCGCGCTACTCCGGGGAGCGTAACAACGACTATGTAGAGTATGAGCGGAGAGAGCGCTATGTCCCTGACAGGCCGCGCTCCGCCGTCGATGTTGAGGGCGATCGCACTCGCACCGTCTTTTACGAGCGAGATGTTGAGCGCCGCGAGTCGGACCGCGACTGGGAGAGACGCCCCCGCCATCATGATGAGGATGTGCGCATCGAAAAGAGGGTGGAGGAGCGCTTTGAGGACAGCCACGGCCACGAGGTTGAGCGTTATCGCAAGGAAACCGATTATTATCGAGAGCCGGAGCACTCTTCACCTGTTGTTGTGCGCCAGCGCGCCCCGGACCAGAAAATCATTGTCCAGGAAGCGCCCCCGCAGCAGATAGTCATCCCCAGACAGGACCCGAACATCATTGTGCTCAGGGAGAGAGAGGGTGATCGAGAGGTCGCCCGTGTTCCCTACGACGAAGAGTATTATTACCGCCGTGAGCGGAGAGAGGTCGGCGACCGCCGTCAACACCGCCGCGATGACTACCACAGCGACGAGGATGACTATTATTACTCTCGCCGCACCGTTCGCCGCAACCGCAGCCAGAGCTCGGATCACCATAAGCGCCACCTCGCTGAGGGTGCCCTTGCCGGCGCCGGCATCACCGCCTTGCTCTCAAGTCGCCCTAATGAGTACGGAGAGATTGCCGAGGGTCGTGGCAAGAAGGTTCTTGCTGGTGCTGCTCTGGGAGCTCTTGGAACTGAGGCCATTAGGCGAGCCCACAGCGCATATGAGGATCGCTGGGGAGACGGCGACGAATCCCCCGATCGCCATTCCGCTCTCAAAAAGGGTCTCGGCCTTGCGGCAGTTGCTCTCGCTGCAGCCGGTGCCGTCAAGTACCACCAGGCCAGCAAAGCCGACAAGGAAGAGAGACGTCGGGGCCGCAGCCGAGGCCGTGGCTACTATTCCGGCGATGACTACTCGTCTTCTCGGTCTCGCTCACGCTCACGCCGACCCAGCCGCAAGCGCAGCCTTTCAACCTTGGCCAAGGCCGCCGTTGGAACCGCCGCAGCCGCTGGTCTGGTCAAGCATTTCCGCGACAAGTCAAAGTCGCGATCCAAGTCACGACATGGAAGCAGATCTCGTAGCAAGTCGACGCTGCGACGTGGCGCTGAGCTTGCCGGCGCCGCCGCTGCTGCTGGCATAGCCGGCAAGGTATGGAAAGACCATCACGACAAGAAGAAGGAGAGAGAGAGAGAGGCTTCGACCTCTCGTGGATTCAGCGATGACGATCATCACGATCGCGATTATGATAGGCGCGACTCTCCCAGCCGAAGCAGGAGCAGGAGCAGGAGCAGGTCGAGGGCCAGATCCCTTTATTCCGAAACCGCGGCTGATCCTGGGCTAGGCTTGATTGAGTACGGGCACGATCCCCTACCACCCGATCCGCGCTCTCCCACGGGCCAAGGATATGAATCCGAGGCTGAGGAGAGGCGACGAAACCGACGGAGAAGACAAAGAGACCATTCCTCTTCTGGATCCGATGAAGAGAGGAAGCGGAGCAGGAGCAGGAGTGAGCTACGAGACGCGGCGGCCGCGGGCGCAGCGGCTGCTGGGATTAAAGCGTACAAGGACCGCAAGGACAGAGAGAAGAAGGCAAAGGAAGAGGAGAGGCGGGAAGAGAGGAGAGTGGAGCGGAAGGAGGAGAGAAGAGATGAGAAGAGAGAGAGGCGTTCGAAGGAGAGGCGCTCAAGGGAGCGCGATGAGCAAGGACAACGTGAGCATCCCCCCAACCCCTCATAGCCAAGCAAGCTGGCTGTCTGTAAACGATAACTTACTTTTGAGCTTTGTGCAGGCTATCCCGATGTCCCTCCCCACGCTGGCTTCTTTGATGAAGGCAGGCCGCACTCCCCCCCAACTGCCTCTGGCGGTGCCTACTATCCCCCCTACCCCATGACTCCGGGAACGAGCACTCCTGGGACCGCCCCCCCTCCTACCAGTATTCCGCCCCCAGCTCCGCCTCCACCTCCAGCGGTCCCGCCGCCAGTTGGTGTTCCGCCGCGAGAGCACAGCTACACGCCATATACTGATCCTAACGTGCCTCCACCTCGGGAGTACCATCCCTACGTGCCACAAGACTATCACGGGTATGCTCCTCCACCCCCGCCGGCCGGTCCCCCGCCACCCTCCGGGCCGCCGCCTCGTGTCAACTCCTCGGGAATACCCGGTTACGTACCTCCTCCGCCGGCTGGTCCGCCTACTTCGGGTCCGGCACCTCCGCCCGGACCTCCCCCTGCAGGACCACCGGCGGGCGGTATCTTCCCGAATGATCAAGTGAGTGACCTCTCCAGAAGCAACAGTCTGCCTAATCAGAAAGGTGGACAACATGAGGGTGCGTTTGAATCGTACTTTTGTGCGGGACTGCCTTGAATTCCTTTTGATTCAGGTTTTGTTAAGGGGGGAAGTCGTTCATTGAAGCTAACGTGTTGCACTAGAGGCTGTAAAACCGCTCAAGGCACTGCCACCGCCTCGCATTGAGATTCCCGAGATTGTGTTTCCTATTCGTACCAGGAGGAAGTCTGTGTCGTTTGGACCGCTTTCTCCGACGAGTTCCAAGACAATGCTGAGACATAAAAAGGAGCATGACGCCAAGTCTGAATCAGACAGTTCCGAGTCTGAGGGGGACAGGCGTCGTGAGAATCAATTTAAGCGGTCGAGCCGCCACCGTCGATTAACATCTGACACGACTCACGATCGCTCTCCTAATCGCGATGGTGAGGGTAGACGTCGAAGACACCGTCACTCTGATTCAGACGACGATGTTGAAAATCTACCTGATCGTTTCGACTCGCATGGCAAACCACTGGATGGCGGACGTCACGGCAAGAACCGCATCGTTACTCGAAGCGGCGAGTTTCACCGTCCAGCACAACGGCCTGGCGGCATGGAAGTTCACGGCGGATGGGCGCTTGGCGGAACGGACCCTGAGCAAATCGAAAAACTGGTGAGAAACGTGACAGGGGCTCTGGAGGGGCGGAAAAGCTGGGTGAGTGTGATTGGGGAGGTGCTTGGTGGTGATATGCTGGGACAGTTGGCGGGACCGTTGGCGGGAGTATTGCAACCTCCTGGTGGTGGTGGTGAGGGAGAGGGGAGACGAAGACAGATTGAGGATGATGACGATGATAGGGAGAGGAGACATAAGAGGAGGAGATGATGGGATGATTTGATGACGATGATGACTTCTGATGACGATATATTTCTTGTTTTTGTTTTGTGTCTATGTCATTATGTCTCTCTTCTCTTTTTTTACGTTGCGTTATGATTGATGATTTTGTTCTTTTTTTCTTTTAATTTATATATCGGGTACAAGAAGAAATGATGGGCAAAGTTAATTTTTGGTTCCTTTGTTTTCTGTTTTTGGTCAGATTTATAGAAAAGAAGCGAGTGCTTATGATTATTGATGACTTTTTTCTTGATGATGATGATGATGATGATGCTGTGTGGGTTTGAGTGATTGAGGGTGTTAATGAGCTGGATATTGGATGAGAATGAGGTGTTTTTTTTTCTCAATGAATTTTGTTCAACCTTTCTTGCATCTTGATGAATTACGTGTATATTTTGAGAGTATTTGATGAAAAATTCCGTTGTTTGATGAAAGCGAATGTGTATAGTGGTGAGATGCAGGGTATGTCTGTTTGGTGAGTGCTTCAAATACGTGTTCCGTTTCAATCGGTGGTGATCTTGGCTGGCGTTTGTCACGATAATGGAGAAAAAAACAGGGTATTAGGTATACAACTTGCGCATTGGCTAATTTTCTTAACAAGACACGTATATAAATAATATCCATGTGAATCATAACAGTCCTGGCGATAGGAAAAGGGTGAATCATCAATACATGTGCTAAGTGTACATGAGAATAGCACAGCCCCAAATCTGTGTCCCCAAACTTCGGCTTACTGCCCAATATTCCAATATTCAGCCCAACCCAAATAAATCAGCATTGAATGATTTGTCTTCAGAAAATAAGTAAACCACAATAATGAATACATACGTGTAAAGTACATGTGTCAATCGGAATCCTTCACCCGGTTGCCCAGCCGGCAGCTCCGCCTCAACGGTCTCACCTCCACTGTTTAGGCATCCCATCCTACGATCGGGAATTTTCACGCCGCAAGGCAACAGGATGACTGGCAAAGCCCCCCTATTTTCTTCAAACACAAGAGGACAGAAATCCTATTGAATCATCCTTCTTTTTTGCTATTATCTGATTGTGCCACTTGTCCGTAAGATTCTGGATCTTTGTCTCGTCTGATCTTGATAAAAGTGACGTATATAAAAGGATGACCTGCGCCTATGGCTTCAGGGATCGGGATTGATCAATAATAGGCACCTGTTTTAAGAGCCGCAGCTTTAGCAGCTTTAGGCAAACACAGTCCGCGGCCAGAGTTACGGTGAAGCCCCAACTTATTTTCAGCCTCCAATCGTTATTGTTCCATTTATTATATAAATATACGCTACGCATACTCCACATACATCATGCTTTCCAGGCTCTTCAAATCCATTACTTCCCCAGCATCTGAACAACAGCCTGAACAACAGCCCAACATGTCTTCCAGTCGATCTGCAAACGGCTTCATCACCGTGGATTACTCGTCCAACCCCGTCGACATTCCCGAATCATTTCTCACCGGCCCAGCCACAGATCCCGTCACATTCCGTCCCGTACCATGGAAGGAAACCAATGTACCGGAGTATGCCAAGTGCAAGGCCTGGATCCTCGACAACGTCCTCTCCCTTGAAGAGTGTAACGAACTGATTGCCCTTGCCGAGGCTTCGGCGCCGCGCGAGAAGCCGGAAGATTCGCCCTGGAGACCCGCCCTGGTCAGCGTCGCGCCCGGGGTGGAAACTCGGGCTCCGGGATACCGCAACAGCGACCGCATCATCTGGGACAAGCAGCTTCTCGTGGACCGCCTGTGGGATCGTTGCGCTCAAGCTGAGGGGTTGCAAGAGCTGGTTGCCACGGCCCCGTGCTCAAGGCCGGACCGTAACCGCGGCAGGAAGGGCACATGGCAGTTTCATGGGCTGAACGAGCGGATGCGCTTCCTCAAGTACACGCCTGGCATGTTCTTCAGACGTAAGTAGAGTTGAATCGCCGAGAATCATGCGAGACGGAATATTCAGCAGCTAACATGCCATCTCAGCACACTGTGACGCGGCGTATCGAGCCGACAACCCCGATGGCCCCATCATAGAGACGTATTATACTCTGCATCTCTACCTTAACCATGAAGGCCTCGTCGGCGGCGCAACCGCCTTTTTGTCGCCTGATCGGAAGCGGCGCCTGGATGTCAACCCCAAGGCGGGCAGCGTCCTCATTTTCCAACACCCTCTGTTGTTACATGAGGGAGCGGATGTAATCGAAGGAACCAAGTATACCATGAGGACGGAGATCATGTACCGTTGGGAGGATGAGGCTCAAATCTAAGCGTCCTTTTGTTCTGCGATTGTTAAAATATGTATGTATGTAGCATTAGACCAACTTGAGAATGAAATAGAAAGGCGGGTATCGAAATATCAATCTCATCGCCCTTGCTTTGGCATCTTCTTTTCCTCCAAAGCCTCAATGTCCTTTTTCTTGTGAAAGTGAGGCGCCAGCTCTGCCAGCCATCCAGCCTCAATCGGCATTACGCTGCGCATATACTCCTTGGTTGTCTGCACCAGCTCAAAGTAAATCACCATCTTTTCGGGCGGATCTATTGACATCAGCACGCTGCTCGGGTGAATCCACACCGTAGTGCTGTTCTTGACCGTTCGGTAGCTGTCGCCGCTCTTCTGCAGGCGTGCAGCGTTGGGGAAGAATCCAGCCGTGATGGCGCGCTTGATGGGTCGTAGGTTGGTGGCGCCGCATGTCGAGGGAGCGACCTCGACACGCTCACAGAGCTTGGCTAGCTGATCTCGCACATCTCGGGCGCGAGTTAGAGACCGCTGTTGTAAAAAGTTCTCCTTGGCCCAGATGGGTGAAAATCCGCTGTCGACCCACTGATTCCAGATGTTGAGCAGTGTAACGTGGTCGCCGCCATCCTTGATGGTGAAGCGGTTTCGGGCACTATCGGCGTGAATCTTCTTGTCCTTTGGTCTGAAGAAGAGCGCAGATGCCTCACCCAGCATGGAGACGATGGAGAGGACCTCCTCCACACAGCCCTCTTTGTCGGCTGCCAGCACGGCCTTTGCCAGCATGGGATCCGTTGGAAACTCAGCCATTTGCCGACCAATCTTGGTCAGCTCGCCCTTGTGGTTGAGAGCCTGGAGGGCAAATAGTTGGTTCAAGGCACCGATGAGAGTCTCTGTCGGAGGTGGATCCATAAACTCAAAGTCCAAAAGCTCGTTGATGCCCAGGGACTTGAGCTGCAGCACGACCCCGTTGAGGTTTGTCCGCTGGATTTCTGGCAGCGGCGACTCCTCCATCTCGTTCATATAAGCAAACTTGGTATATAATCGAAAGCACTTGCCCGGCCCTACACGTCCGGCACGGCCACTCCTCTGATTGGCTGATGCTCGAGAGCAAGGGACGACGACCAGGTTCGACATGCCGGTGGCTGGGTTGTAAACATTCTCCTTGACGTAGCCGGGGTCGATGACATATACAATGCCGTCAATAGTCAAACTTGTCTCGGCAATGTTTGTTGCCAGTACGACTTTGCGTGCGCCATCGGGAGTAGGCTCGAAAATCTTTGCTTGGAGTTCTGATGGCAGGTTGGCGTAGATGGGACAGATGACCAATTCTTTTATGCGATTTCCCAGCTTCTTTGCCGTCTCGGCGATTTCCATTTCGGCGGCTTCAATCTCGTCTTGCCCGGTAAGGAAAATGAGAATATCTCCTTTGCCCTGGGTCGTATGGATCTGGAACACTGTTGTGATAGCAGCAGCTAAATAATTGGCCTCGGGGGCAGGGGTATAGTAAATGTCAACAGGATAACGTCGACCGGGGATGTTGAAGATGGGAGCGTCGTCGAAATATGCCGCAAATTTCTCGGCGTTCATGGTAGCAGAAGAGATGAGGAGCTTTAGGTCTTTCCGTTCTCTCGCCAGATCCTTCACCAGGGCCAATAAAATGTCGGTATGCACCGTCCGCTCGTGGGCCTCGTCGATCATGATGGCAGAGTACCCTGCCAAGTCTGGCTCAGTCATAAACTCTCTCAGTAACATACCATCCGTCATGTACTTGAGAATCGTCTTTTCGCTGGAGCAGTCTTCGAATCGGATAGAGTAGCCGACTTCGTGGCCGAGCTTGACACCAACTTCGTCGGCAACACGAGCAGCTACACTCATGGCAGCCACTCGTCGCGGTTGTGTGCACCCAACTTTCATGCCGTTCTTTGTATACCCTGCCTCATGAAGATACTGAGGGAGCTGAGTAGTCTTGCCACTGCCAGTTTCACCTACAATGACAAGGATCTGGTACTGCTCCAAAGCTTCCAGGAACTGATCCCGGTACTGGTAGATGGGCAGACTCTTCCTCGTCTCCTGGATGGACAGGGCCTTCTTCTCTGCTGCTTCGATCTGGGCTTCCAGAAACTGCTGCTCCTTGGTCAGAGTCTTGCCCTCGCCTGGCATCCGTGAATCCATACTCCACTGGATATACTGAGCATCGTCCAAGACATAGCTGTAGTCTTCGTTTTCCCGTTCCCGGCCCTGGATCTGTGCTTTGGCCTTTGTGGTCTGCTCCCTCTCCCACTCGTCGTGCTCAGTGACAAACTTCTCCTGGCCGTACTCATCCCGCTCGACATGGCGTTTATACAGCGCCTCTTCCTTCTTTTTCCGGTCCAGCTTGCCCTTTTCGGTAATGTAATCCTCTGGCATCACGTATCCATCCTGGTGGTCGTCGATCCTCAGCCGCTCCTCAGCCAGGCGCAGCAACTCTCTGTTCTTTGCAAACTCTGCCTTTTCCCTTTCCGAGAGCCTGACGCCGCTCCTGAGCTCTGCCGTCTCCTCGGCGACTTGCCTCCTCAGCAGGGCCAGACGCTCAGCCTCTCTCTTCTTGAGATACTCCTGTCGCGACCTCATGCGGCTCTCCTGGTGGCGATCCGAGGAGGAACCGCCGTCGTCCATCGGGACAAAGGCATATTTCTTGGAACTCATCTTGCTGGTCTGATCTGAGCTGATACAGTAACAAAAGACTCACTTCACTTGGACCAGGCAGAGAGAGATGATGCTCTTTGTTTCTTTTTCCTTGGCTTGACCGCGGCCAGCCTGTTCAAGGTGAGACGCGATGCTTGCCATGTCGAATTTTAGTGGAGATGGAGATGCTGGGTCTCTCGTTAGTCCGCTGTTAATCCGCCAGCCAATCGGCTCGCTGCGATAGCGCTGTCAACCGGCTTATCGGGTATGATGCATGCTGCAGGCTAATTTGGCCCATTGAATGCCGCTGGAAATGTTAACACGCTGTAAACTTACAAACCGTCGTTCGGCCTTGTGTCGAGCTTGTCTTTCCTTTTGCACAGCCCTGCCACCGAAGCAGCTCAGAAGGGGAGATTTGGCTTTATGATCCCTTTAGATCTCTGATTTACTTATTATTCCTTTTCTTTTCCCTTCTGCTGCATTTGAGTGTCATTGGTATAGTTCATAAAGTACCTGCTGCATCATGATACTTCGCGGGGCGATCTTCGTCTTGCTGGCGCTGGTATCGCTTGCGTTCTGCGCTGAAGACTTTTACAAAGTACGACAAGCTTCTTTCTTCTACTCGAGTATCAATTATGCTAACGAGCTTGCATTAGCTTCTGGGAGTCGACAAATCTGCCACAGACAAGCAACTCAAGTCTGCGTATCGACAGCTTTCCAAGAAGTACCATCCAGACAAGAACCCGTACGCAATCCTCTGAATATACACAGCCTCTCTTCTTTCCAACATTAACTAATTACTCTGTTGTTTTTAGAGGCGATGAAACTGCGCACGAGAAATTCGTTCAAGTGTCCGAGGCCTACGAAGTCCTAAGCGATTCCGAGCTTCGCAAGGTCTACGATCGCTATGGTCACGAGGGCGTCAAGTCCCATCGCCAGGGTGGTGGTGGCGGCGGCGGCGATCCCTATGACCTGTTTAGCAGATTCTTTGGTGGCCACGGTCACTTTGGCAGATCCAACCGTGAGCCCCGAGGCAGCAACATCGAAGTTCAAGTAGAGATTTCCCTTCGCGACTTTTACAACGGCGCAACTACCGAATTCCAATGGGAGAAGCAGCACATCTGTGAAAGGTGCGAGGGATCAGGCAGCGCAGACGGAAAGGTTGAAACCTGCAATGTCTGCGGTGGACACGGTATCCGGATCGTCAAGCAGCAGCTTGTTCCTGGCATGTTCCAGCAGATGCAGGTTCGCTGCGATCACTGTGGTGGCTCAGGAAAGACCATTAAGAACAAGTGTCCCATCTGCCATGGCAGCCGTGTCGAGCGCAAGTTGGCGACCATCAGCCTGACTGTGGAGAGAGGTGTTGCACGAGACTCCAAAGTGGTGTTTGAGAACGAAGCCGACCAGAGTCCCGATTGGGTCCCCGGCGATCTCATCGTCAACCTTGGCGAGAAGGCTCCGTCCTACGAAGACAACCCCGATCGCGTTGATGGCACTTTCTTCCGGCGCAAAGGTCATGACCTGTACTGGACCGAAGTCCTCTCCCTGCGTGAGGCCTGGATGGGCGGCTGGACTCGAAACCTCACCCACCTCGACAAGCATGTTGTGCGTCTTGGTCGCGAACGGGGTCAAGTCATTCAGAGCGGACACGTGGAGACCGTTCCTGGAGAAGGTATGCCCAAGTGGCACGAAGAGGGCGAGAGCGTCTACCATACTCACGAATTTGGAAACCTATACGTTACATATGAAGTGATCCTGCCAGACCAGATGGACAAGAAGATGGAGGGCGAATTCTGGGACCTTTGGGAGAAGTGGAGGCTCAAGAAGGGCGTGGACTTGCATAAAGATAGCGGGCGACCCGACAAGCCGCATGAACGTGACGAGTTATGAGATGTGATAAAAGAGGGATACAATTGCAGCAAAAGGGGAGCAAGAGGAGTTATGTAGGGCACCATGTCATGTAATCATTTCATCTACCATAGACTTGTGGATCGTATATATACAGAGCGTGAAACGAAAGTACCGTCTGCTATCGGATGCTCGAGTGATATCGCTATGGTCAGCATGTCTTGTGGAAGAACAATACAAGGCCAATTGCTCGACGAAAGGCTATCACAGCCATCTTGAAACATGGACTTTCCATAATCACTTCCATGGGACACCTTTTGCAGTCTTCTGACTACTTGGACGCTCTCTATCTCTTCCTTTTCAATACCTCCAGATCCTGGCGGACTGGCACATGTAGGTAGCTTGGTCAGCTTCTTCTTTTGAGGGACATGATGGAAAGAGTCGAGGTACTTTTTAATACAGAATTCTACAGTGTTTTGGGGTGCTGTCTACATGTACACGTATGTGAATTTTATGTATAAGTTAATCGGTTCCATTAAGATATACTTCTGATAGGTAAGATATACTTTAACACTTAATAATCCTGGTCAAGTAAACAAAAAAGGTAAACAAACAAGAAGCCACTGTATTCCCATGATCTTCCCAAACCCCTTCTTGTTCCCTTTCCCCGAGTTACTCCCTGGGGGGAGGGATAGGCCCCTTTCCAACTGCCATCCATTTCATCATGGCCTTTTCCTGCTTCTTGAACTTGGGCATGACGATGAATTCGCTCCTCTCCTTTATTTGGAACATGCGGAGGTCTTCCGCAAGGGCCTTCATGGCAGCTTCGCTTCTGATGCGTTCTGCCTCTGGGAGGACCGGTCGGGGACCTGGTCGGACGTAATTTTTGCTGGTGTTGTTGTTCATGGGTTGCCAGACTGGTCTAGAGGAAGGCATGATGAGCGTTGTTGTGGTATGGAGTGGTGAATGAGGTTGAGAGGTGTTGTTGTTTGGAGTGGTGAGTGATGTTGAGAGGCGTTGTTGTTTGTAGCGGTGGATGTTTGTAGAGAGGTACAAGAAGATTGTACTGTTGAGAGTGAGAGTTGGATTATGTGAGCGTGTGAAGAAAGCTGGAGCTGGATGTGCGTTTGTGGATGGGTTAAGATGGGGAGAGGGGAGCTGAGGGGGTGAGGGCCCCTTATATAGGCGCCACCAGAGAGAGAAATTTGAGTTCAGATGATCTTCTGGATGTTTCTCGTTTCATCTTGACTTATCTATAGTTTCTGTATATGAGAGACATGAGGCACAGGAAGAGAACTCAATCTAGGCTTGGGTTGCGCCATGGGTCACGTAGGCTTCGGGGGTGTGAGGGAGTAGATTGCGGCTTCGATTAGACATCGATTCTAGGACAAGACGGAGAAGCAATTGAGAAATATATAACATCACAAGATGGATCTTTTCGACTATATCAGGTAGCTGAATGTCTTGGGCGCTTCCCCGGTTGGACAACAGTGATACTGTGTTGTTGACGAGAACCAATTTCTTGTATATTTTCATCTCGGCATTTGCAAAGTGCTAGCAACTGTTTGATCAACAACGCAATTTTTTGCTTTTACACTTCTCATGGACAAAGGATGTCTCATCGACCTGTGACTCTTCGTCAAACTATCGCCATATCAGAGTTCCCGTTATGCAGGCCAGTGGTGGTTTATCGTACACCACAGAAATAACTTCAGTAGCCCATTCATTGTTGATTAAACAAACTCTGTGAACATCACACGTTGCGATAGTAACCAGGTATACTTCTGGTGGGATGAACCGAATTCGGTTTATCAAGATGAACTTGTTTTGTTTGTGGCGCTCAGTGTGATATGACTCATGAGCGAATGATGGCGTTGCTGGATTGCCAAGAGTACTTGCAGGATGTATTTATTTGGACGTAGCATGTCCAGTTGGGTTATCCATTGTGGTGGATTCCCTCCGTTGTGTGAAGGAGGAGGCCTAGAAGAGGAGGAGTTGTGGATTGCCAAAATGCGTAACTACCTGGGACGCATATTCAATCTCTCAGTGATAAGTCGACGTTGATTCAGCTGTGTATTGTGCTGTGTATTGTTGAGCATACAATTTTCAAGCAAATTCCAAGCCTGTATTGTCAAGCAAACACCCGTGATCAAGTAGAGCGGGCTTCCTCAATCTGCAGCCATAATTTATACCCGGCGGTCTCATGGATTGGCTTCACCCACAAGATATCGCTCAGCTCTGCCTGCAATGTCTTCCAGCCATCCTCGCCAGCCATGTTGTTCTCTGATGTGGCAGTTGCCAGATGTTGGAGGAACCACTGCTGTTCAACAGTTCTATCTGTAGCAGCCATGCCGCCAATGAACAGCTTCCACCTTGTCAGCGGTGCTGAAGAGTGTAGACAACCTTGAATGGAAACTTGGAGCTTGCGAACCAAGTTCATCGATGTCACGTTTAGGCGATCTGTTGATACGATGGATTTGATGTATGTGATGAGGCAGATTCGCAGGCTGTCGTCGCAACTGGGCATTGTGTCGGACTGGCAGTTGAGCAGGCGGTTGTAGAGCCCAAAGACGGTCTCATAGAGATAAGTCGTGTCTAGCTTGATGTTTCGAGTCATTGCATCTTCAATAGTGGTGCTAACTTGTAAGACATCCTGAAATATGCTGAAAAGACTCGACGGAATCCGACATTCAGATGAGGAGGCTTCAGATACTTCCGAGTCTGGAGTATCTTCAGAGATAGTACTTGGAGAGTCACAGAGACCCTCTATAAGCGGGGGTCTGTCCAGGTCTACCGCGATATCAAAAACGCCTCTGACAGTATATTGTTAGCTGGAGCTATGCAGGGGTGGGTTTGCGTTTCTTACCGGTATAACTTGGATCTCATTCCCTCATGGATCTTGGAGAAGCCTCCTCGTAACTTGACGAGTTCTGCGAGGCCTTTGGCGTGAATCCACGCTTTGTCATAATTGCCTTGTTCATTCTGGACCTCGTTAGCATGCGATCGACGAGGGGAATACAATCTGATAAGTAGGTAGAGAGGGTTGCCAATAACTTACACTCCACATGGACAGGCACGAAATTGCCCCCAAGGTTTGATCAGAGGGGAGAGCACCTGATGCGACTCGGGCCTTGAGCTGTCGCAGAGCTTCATCGAGAAGACTGTGTGAATCTACATAGTTGGAAGAAGCTCCCGTCACTGCAGCAAGCGAGCTGGCGGATAGAGCTAAGATGATGCAGCGCCAGACTTCGTCCTGCATCATTCTGGGGAACCAGTCCCTTTTGGCAGGGTTGAACATCAGGCATGGAAGGGTGTAAGCGCCAGCGGCGATGGAGTGAAAGTCTTTTGTTCTCGCAGTCAGTTATTTTGAGATGCAATGATTGGATGGTATAGTAGGGGTGTGTAAAGCAGCATACAAAAGTTTATATAAAGCAGCGCATGCCCAACCAGGGTCACGGGTAGCTCTGGAAGATTGGCACTTGGATTCGGAGACAACGACAACTTCGGCTGTTGTTTTACAGGGACGACAGCTCGCTCTTTGGGTGAAACGGGTGAGACTTCACTGCGCCGCTTGCGCTTGTCTTTTGGTCGCCTTGCTAGTTGCTGGTCCTTGCGAGGCGTGTAGGAAACAAACTCCCACGAAGCTCCATCGGCAGCCTCGCTCTTTGCCTTGACGCTTTTACTTGCGCTTGTTGATACAGTTGCCAGGTGAGTTGGGACGGGAGCTGCGCGCATAGTCTTGGAGCGAGTCTCCCATTGAATCTCGCGCCCGGGTTTAGAGCTGCCGACCTTGTGGACCAGGAAGACGGCATTGCTGGGGAGGATGACGCTCTCGCCTTTGTTGGACATGGCGGCTGAAGAGGGCTAAGATGGGCTCATAGACTGGGGTTGAATATCTGTATTGTGAAGTTGTAGATGAATAGGGAGGCAAATTGGTCGTGAGAATGTCGTGTGATGATGAATTACCGACACTTGACGACACTTGGAATATGGCCAATGACAAAGCAAGTCACCCATTTCCGTCGGTCCGTCAGTCAGCTTCAGGATTTTAGTGCTGGACCTTGTTATCTCTTAGACTCGCGCCGCCACAATTGTGCATCAATCGACACTGTTGCTTCAATGCATAATCTTCCCTTTATATTGCCCTTCTGGTTTGTTAAGTTAGATTCATTATGCCCCTTTTGGGTGGATTAGAAGGTATTCGCTATCCGAATGAATGTCACAACTCAGAACGCAAAATTATGGCAGCGCGCTTATACGGGGATTTGGTGACTCTCCGCACAACTCATGATATTGCTTCAACTCTATCCTCTGACGTCAACCCACAACCACAGCCCATTCGACCAAAAGATAAAACGACCTTCTATTCAATAATCATGTTAAATAAGCTGTTCTACTGTGCAAGATTGCGCTCTATTTGCGCGCGTCCATTACTATTACCAATTACTTCTCTATTTGTCTATGTCTACGAGACCTCTTAGTCTTCGTATTTATTTGAAATAGTATATTATGACTGTGCAACTATGTCCGGTGATTAGTATGCATATACTCCAAGTGTCCTCACTATATCGCCAGAGTGCAGGAATTGGTAAGCAGCAGCGATATCCCGTCAGCGTCGCACCACTCTGTCAACTAATCAATAATTTAACTTGATGTCTCTCTCGACAAGGCGATTTGCTGGGCTTCTAGCGCCTGACGAAAAACTCCTAAGCGACATGCGTTAGCCCCATGGAGGATCTCGCTTTCGAATAATTTGACTCGAATAAGCAGCTTACCTGCGAGCTGCCACCTCTTGTCCAGCCACATTAGCGCCGTCTTGAGCTTCTCTACGCGTGTTTCGCCCCAGTCTCCTCCGTTTTTAGGACGTTCTCTCTTTAAGAGTTGGACCGATGTTAGGTATAGAATCTGTATTAAGAAGGGGGAAATTTCGTCTCGTCCGCGGCGCGCTGCAGTCACCATGTGTTCGTAATTGGAACTGTCCAAGACGTCCGCGAGAGGCTCTATAAAATTATCCGGCATCTCAATGGGTATCTTTGACGAGGTGTACATTGTGATCAAAGAGCTTCGTGTTCTTGGTGATCAGTTCTAGTTGTTCTATAGCGACACAGGGATATAATTACTCACATGTGAGAGATTGAGTGAAGCTCACAGCTTGGAACTCCATTTCGCCATTTGCACTCCATCTGTCCAAAGTAAAGCAGTGCCTTGACTGTGCGTTCCAACTGCTGTGCCTCGTCTTTTAGAAGATTTGATTGCTCATCTCGTGAAGACACGAGCCGGAGCACTTTGGACAACAACACGAAGGCTTGTATTAGCAATGCAAACCTCCCAAACTCCATGCTGACGGGGTTTTTCAGTAAGGGTGAAAAGGGCACTTTTGTAGCCTGCAAGATACACATTAGCCTTGATGTAAGGTCAACGTATTCATGAAAAAAGATACTTACGCCTTCGTCCCAAAGCGCATCGTCTGTGGGTAGAGGATCCTCTTGTCTGGGCTCGTCAATCGCAGCTGGACAACCTGGACAAGTCATGCTAGAGAGTCTAAATTTACAGTTAGAAATGCACAGTTATGTCTTGCCTCATGCGGTCCCTCAACTCACCGATCCAGTAGAAACGCAGACCACCACACCCTTTTCCGTTCTTCTTCTTCCACCCACGATAACGGTAGCTTCAACCTCTGCATTCCTCCAGGTTGAATCCCTAAACCATGCGCGTACCGTACACTCGCCGCTACAGACATGAATGCAGCAGGATAGATTGCGTGCCCAATCTCGTAGAGTGCCACAAGAATCATCCCCTGAAGAACACGAAGAGAAATCACCCCAGCCGTTTCAAGTTCAAAACCGAATTGTTTTGCTGCACGGTAAGTTGCCGTTCTGGCTGTTGGATCCATAACAGGAATGTCCCCTTCTGATGAAGGAGGGCGCCATGTCATCAGCTTCATGGCTAACAACAAGAACCCCAAGTCAGCAGCCGTGGTGACAGCTTCAGCGGACACATGCAAATCGTCATAAAAGCGTTTTCGGGAAACCATAGGGAACCAGGAATGAATCGTATGAAAGAAAAGGCGGCCGATTTGCTCCTGTTGCTGGTTGCTCCCGAGTTCTCCGGCAACATAGCTCGGTATGCTGGCTCTGGGTAACTCGACATGATGATTGTGAAAGACGGATGGATCGACGAAATACAAGGCTGGAAAGGTGGAAGGCGGAAGAGTGTATGGATTTGGTGGGCAGATTATTGATTGAACCGAGAGATAGTTTTCCTCATATGAATCTGATTGCTCAGAGTTGATGGGTGAGATCTTGTTAGCATAGTCATAGTTGCAGCGTCGCTTTTTCCTGCTCTTGCATCAGCGCTGTTCTTTTCTGTGACCAATCAATCCGACTCGTAATCTATCATGAGATTTACCTACTTTGTGCATTCAAGACATTGTGGAAGCTTCTTATCGCAACGTCGTTTCTTCGTCTTGCACGAATAGCACGCATTTGACGCGAGGGCGGGCTTTCCCCTCACGGGTGCCATTACTAGCCGGAAGAGGCGTATTGAAAAGAACCTCGCAAACTGGAACGAAAGGTACATCAAATATATGAATGGATAAAAAATGTTAAAGGCCATCCCTGTAAAAGTGCTGTTGATAAGAAGCGTGTTGTTGAAAGAGTCGGGATTGTCCTCGTAAAGCGCATCACGTAAGCACCACACGTATCCATTCGTCGACGGCCGTAACATGATGATGGTTATGATTATCGTACATTGCATTACCCATTATAAGTCAAGTACGAGTTGGTATCGCCCTTTCAAGGTAGGATTTTGCGCGTATACAGGGAATATATATAAAAAGGGAAAATACTTTACTCCTTCTTGATGGCATCATGATGTCATCACCTTAATCGGGCTCTTTTGGCTTGTGTCTAGGCGTCATGGTTGATGCTAATTCGAGCTGAATTCGTCAGCCTTGGCCTTTGGGGAAATGTGGCCACAAGTTTATTTCACTGTTAGATGGGTGTATGGAATGAATGGTTTTAAGCAGCTATCCGTAGTTGTTATCTAAGCGCATGGTAGACTCGGGAGAAGCAGCCTTTAACGCTGGTGTAGATGTGCGCATATGCATAGACCACAGACTACATTATGTCTACTTCTTTAAATCATAATACTTAAATGATTCAAATTGATATTGTTTTATCTACTGAGAAACCTCTTTGACTAGCTACATCTTGGGATTAAGATGACAGAGACTGAGCCAATCGTGGGGTCAACTTTCTCAAACTCCTCCACAAGTTCCTTCCAGAGCTCCTTTTGCAGCGTTTGGCCATCAGAGCTCAAAGAATAAGGAGAGCGACTAGAATTTATAATATTAGTAACGCAGATTATGCCACTTAATTAGGCAACTTGACGATTACTTACGGAGCAATTATGTTATCGTCGAGGTACTGGCCATGAACCTCGTCATCAGCGACAATGGCAACAATATAAGTCAACGCAGATTCATTGACTGGCAATCCGATTTCATCCATCATCTTTCTGGCAGCCTGCCTAGCTGGCCCATCAGGATAGCTTGCGCCGAAGTTTGTCAAAGTCCACGGAGGAGTAGGCTCGACTACAATAACCCTTTTCTTGTCAAGACGCTGGCCCAATTCGTTGGTAATTAGGCCGTTGAGAAGTTGAGTATCGGGATATCTGCGAGGATCAAAATTGGCCTCGTCATCAAGGTGCTTGATCACATCGTGAGTGAGTTTCTTCTCAGCGATGGAGGTGCCGAACTGCGTCCAGCTGCCAACCATGACGAGACGGCTTGGTGCGGCCTTGACCTCAGCCGTCTTCTCAAGAAGAGGCATCAATTTGAGGGCCAAATACGTGGTAGACAGTACGTCCACCTGTAGCATCTTCTCGTGGCCAGTCGGCTTCGCAGTGCTGTACTGCACGCCACCAACAGCAGCATTCATGACGGCGACATCGAGTGTAGGTGTCGTCTCATGGACTGTAGTAGCAAATGCTGCAACACTCTTGTAATCTTCCATTTCAAGCTCAAAGACATCAATCTTGGCCTTGGGATTTGTAGCTGCTACAGCAGAGTCGCCAAGCAGTTTGACCTTCAGCGCCTCGCCTCGAGGCACATTTCGGACACCCATGATCAGCCTATCGACTTTGCGGACAAGAATATGCTTGCTGACAGCCTCTCCGAGGCCATTGGTAGTTCCGGTCACCAAGATTGTTTTGCCACCAAAGTCAACAGCGTCCAAGAGATCGAGAGTTTCCTTGGGCAATCGAGTGCCATTGCCCTTGCCTTGGGTACCGTCGCCTTTGGGAACTTGCATTTTGACCAGGAATGATGTATTGAGCTGAGTATATAATAATGTATCTTTTGATGAATTGTGATGAATGATGAGGTTAATTTGTGAGACTTCATCTACCCTTATATACCATAGATTGCTGCTCGAGCAGGCCCTGAATGGCATCAAGGAAGAGGATTGGTAATTCGCCATGTCATTGATCTAAGAATATTACTAAATCAAATTGCAGTGATAGATCGTAATTATTTGCAAATTTATGGGGAAGTATAGGGATTCAAGTTGTCTCAGGAGATGGAAGACTGCAGTTACAGAAGAGGCGCCCGCATTGCGGCCGCAGTCTGCGGCCGCAACTCACCCGCAGCCAGCCGCACTTTCAATGGCATAGGTAAGGAGCCACAGAACAATGAAACAAATGTAGTATATTAATTTATAAGCTTAAACTTTTATCCATCGTGTCCTTCGTCACATAAGTGTTCTTCATATCTTCCATTGGGTTTGTAAATAAATCTCTGCTCTCCAAGAGCAGCCGATTCTCTGACGCCTGATAGCCCGCAAGAGAGTTCGAAGTGAATAGCATCTATCCGCCATGAATCATTCAAGTATATATTTCGAAACTAACTTTGAAATAGCCAATACCTTGTCCGCAGCCTTGTAAATGCCGCCAAGGGGATATAGTTTCCAGTCTGTATATGCCTAGTAGATTCAACAAAATCGCACGCTGGGTGGGCTCGGCAGGACACGCAAGGGTAGACACAGCAGCTAGAATGGGTATTTCATTACATAAAGTATTAAAAATATCTTATTGGGAACCATTTTTGCAAAGTTGTAAACCGGAATTCTTGTGGCTTTGTGAGAATGGAGTAGCCTTGGCCAAACGAAGAACAGATAACCGCTGTTGTTCAATCCATCCGGCCTTCAAAGGCAATATAATACACAAGAACTGTATTCACTCTTCAGCATGTACAAGATACTCCTTTTCATCGGCACCTGATCTCGAATTGCCAACTCGTCCCTTGTGTGTGCTTAATGGCCCACGTTGAGCATTGGCAATGGGCGTATACTCTTTTCCATTGATGATCACGGGCTTCAGTATTTTCCCTGCCGGCGTTGTTAGCTCAATGTAATTCATCAGAACATGTCGTTGCATACCAATGCCCGTGAGGTGATAATTGATGAAGATGTTCTCCCAGTTCTTCTTTGGCGCAGAGTACACTTCGTGCATGATACTCAAATGCTTATGCGTCTTGCTCAGCTCGACAAACCAATCCCAGACTTCACGATGAAGTGGAGCGTGAGCGAATCGATTGATATCCTCAACGCTACGGAAATAGAGCACCGACATGAAACCGTTGGCCTACGAAGTATGTGAGTGATGGTTCTCTCCACTAAACGTGAACAACTTACCGTCGGTCGCTCATTGGCAGCTTTATACCCACACATGCCAAGAACTGTAATTTTTGTCAGCTTATGGGCATTGCCATGGAGGATTGAATGGGGTTGAACAAGGTTTGGAACTTACAGCCGGAGTCCGGATCATTCTCGAGATCCTTCAACATTGCTTGAAACTTGAGGCCGGTCTCCAGCGCGCCTGCTCCAAACATACCGAGGGCGCTGTTGCGATGCTGTGTTAGCAGGAATCATTGCGACGAATGGAATATATAGACGAGAGTAACGCACGAATTGTTTCTCATGCCTAGCATGATGACGGCCATGCCTGTCCCCGACGGCTCACTTGGCGGTTTACCATCTTTATCGGGAATTTGTACTGTATACTTTCCCATGATCACATCTTCCATCTGCGTGTTGCGAATAAAGCCGTAGTGCATGAGCATCGTGTGGGAGAATCGGTAAAGCAAGATGAGCGTTGCCGGTGCAATCGCGAATGTAGGTCGAGCGAAAAAAACTAAGAGACCCTGGAGGGTGGCTCCAATGGCCATCCACGTCGAGATGGAGAAGTTGTCGCGGACAGTCTACAGAAGCCTTGGGGTCAGCGCCTGAGTTTTTCCACCTCGTCTTATTTGTGATGCCTGGAATCAGCATTTCATGAGATGCAGCGGGGACGACAAACATTCCAAAGAGCAGTAGAAGCGATTTGCCTCGGTGTAACTTTGGGGATCTTGTCGATTTGCGGCGCAAAGTGTTGGAAATCCATCTTGGTGCCCATCTTTGAGATACTGTAGTTTGAGATGTGGTATTCAAGAGACCAGCAGAACGGCTGGGGCCTGCTTTTGCTTATATATGTAGTAAAGATTCAAGATAAGCCTGAAACTTCTGACCGTCATCCAGCAATGCTATGCAAGGGAAACTTTAACGGATGCAAGGGCGCACTACATGTGACAACGCAGACGCCCGTTAGTGCAACCCGTTTGCAAGTCGTTTTGCCAACCGAGTGCGAGATTTAGCAGCTCGGCAGTCGAGACAACCAATCATCTGAAAGGCATATTAAATGGCGGTCCATCGGTGTAACCAAGTTGCCGTCAATTCCTTTGTCCAACACCCCTCCCGAATGCGTGGCCTGATGACGACCATCTTTTAGCTGAAGACATTTGGCTTGTCAAAGGGAGTCGCCGGCTTAAGGGAGTCAGCCCTACACGTAGACGGGCCTTAGATCTTACGGGGCCGGGTATCTTCTACGGAATGCTACATGTAAAGAATGGGGCGCTCCGGAGTATCTGTACATTGGGAGATTGGCTTTCGGCAACAAACAGGGATTAAATCGAGTGCGAAGCTGGGGCCGAGTCCGAACTGTGGCGCATGAATCAATGACGAGGAGATTTCGGTTAATAATACATTTACCAATATCTCGGAGATGAATTCTTTCAAAGGAGGAGGCTGATAACGTATTAGTTGTAAGTATTAGTCTAAACACTTGAATATGAGAAGACGACGGCAGATAGAATTTGGCCCAGATTTTGAAGGGGTAAACTGATTGCGTTTACTAACCAACCAGGTGTTTGCACTTAGAGTCGCAGGAGATGACACCCATCAAATTTCTAGAAATAATTTTGAGAAAATAGTTATTAGAAAAAAGAGGAGAACGTGTAATAAGTTGAGATTATAATAGAGGATATGGCCCTGAATTAGGCATCCCAATTATCACCACTCTTCCAGAATATGTGCCCAGAACCATAGTTACGTCTGTTGCTGATCCTCCTGCCAATGTAAACAGTGGTGCACTAGGCCATATTGCCGTCTTGAAAGGCTGGTATTCGAGCGGAAGCCACAATATATTATGTTCATACCATGTGATCCAGCATTTATCGGTGCTTAGGCCGTAGCCAAATTGGTTTCCCTCTTGAATATTATTAGCAATCAGTTGGCATTGATCCTGATCTAAAATAACATCCGAAACTGGAACCAGAGATTGGTCTATCATTTGATGAGCTTCTGTTCGATGTTGTACACCTGGTTTTATAAGACCGATATTGGTATACAGATACGAGGCGGTGTCATCAAAGGATATAGTCTGTATTGTAGCGTTGACCTTAATTGTCTGTCGGTCTTTGCCCGTTGTCATATCCCAAATCATAATTTCATCGGTTGACCCTGAAGCAAGGTAGTGTCCATCTGATGAGAAAGCAAACGATACAATGTCTCCTTCCTGGCCTCTGAGGATTTGTTGAATTCTTTTTTTCTTTAAATCCCATATTTTAATAGTACCATCTGGAGACCCTGAAAGCAAGGTAATGCCCATCTGCTGAGAAAGTAACCGATGTAATTGTAGCCGTAGTATGATAATCATCATCCATAAGTGGTTGTTGCTTGTTGCCTCTTGCTAAATCCCAGATCTTTATAGTCATTTCCCGCAATCCTGAAGCAAGGTACTGGCCATCTGCAGAGAATGCAACTGATCGAACCGCACTAGTATGCCCGCTGAGGGTATGCCGTTCTTTACCTGTGGGATCCCAGGTCTTTATATTAGTATCATCTAATCCTGATGCAATATAGCGACCATCTGCTGACATAGCAAACGATTACAAAAAGGAGCTAATGGTTCATAATGATAATGATATGAACCTCTTGTTCCAACGGCTGCATAAGCGCTCCAAGGACGTCGCTCGTCGAAGACAGAAAGGCATAAGCATTGTAAAAAAGGCTGCATGCGCATTATATGATAGGAAGAGCCTCGAGAGCATCGTTGATCGGGTTGCGTCCTGGGTTGACGAGCTGGAGAGGTTGTTCCCTATTGAGTTGACTTAGCAGAAGTTTATCGAGAATGAGATTAAAGAGGTTAATGACGAGCTGAGCCTCAAGACTCTTAAGGATGCCGCCCGTGATATCGATCCGGCCTTAGAACGCGCGGTGGAACATAAGGTGGATTCCATCGAGGGGAAGAACTCTGCCAGGGACATTACGATGGAGGACAAGGCGAGATTCCACATCGGCAACGTATTCTCAGAGGGAGTCCTTCAGCACGAGATCCTCGTCAAGGATCAGGCGAGCAACTCCATAGAGACGATCTCAGCGAAAAACGAGACTCGAATCCGAATAGGGAATGTTTATGGTGGCAAGGGGATCTGGGATGATTAGAAGTTTAGCAAATAGTATCACATTGGTCGTCAATTGGCTATTGAAAGAGGCTTCAGGGAATTCAGAATGCCTAAGCAACTATCCAGGGCGAGGCAAAGCAAGTCGGAGACAAAGCAACCACGCTACCTTGACTGTCGCCATGTCACCGTATATTTTAACTTAACCATGAACCAATGGGGGTTATAAAACAAATATGCTAACTTTAGAACAGGCAAAGACTATACATGTAGGTAGGAAGAAAGGTTTATACAGAAAGGAGGACTCTTAAGTATATCCAATACTATTATTTATGTAGCTCCCAAGCTCTTCTATTATTTTCGAATTACAGCATCCTAATCAAATCCCCCATGAGGCTTACCATTCCTGGTGGTGACCGCCACTAGTGGTCTTGTGGCTCTTGTACAAAGTCGCAGAGTCGAGGACGGTATTGTTGTTGCTAGCAATAAAGTCGTGCGTCAAGTGTGTAGCGTTGTGGAATGTCAACTTGCTCCATCCGTAGGTAGCATTGGTAGTATCAAGGCCAAATCGGCTGTACTCCTGGCGAGGGGTCTGGATAGTATCTAATCCGTCGTAATGACCAGCAGCTCCGTTGGTGATGTACCAAGGAGAGGTCGGGTTGTTCAATTCCTTGGGATCAATCTTTTGGTCGGCAATGGGAGCTAGGCGCTCGTAGACGTGAGCGTGACCAGAGAGAACAAGATCAACGCCATACTTGATGAAGAGAGGCTCGAAAACATCCTTGCAGCTCCAGCAGATGGTACCAGTGACGTTCGCGTGGCTGAGATACCAAGGGCGGTGGCCTCCGACGATGACCCAGGGAGTGACGCTGCGGTCAATTGACTTGAGATCAGCCTCAAGCCAGTTGACTTGAGCGTTCATCTTCGCATTGACTGGGCTGGCGCCCTCACCCTCGGTTCCTCCAATCTCGTCGGGGCCAATAAAGCCGTGGCCAAGATCGGTCTCAGTGTCGAGCTGGATGAAGTGAGCCATGCCACTGTTCCAGCTGTACCAAAAGTTTCCAGTGCCGCCAGAAACATCGCTAGGCATGCGGAAGTGGTTCTTGAAACCGGTGAAGTTGGTCTGTCCGGGCATACAGATGCTAAGATCGTATGTGATTTTGTGTGCCTTATCAGTGGTGCCACCGTTGTCGCAATTGGCCTCGTGGTTACCAGGTCCGACCATGTAGGCCTTGGAAGCAGTGACGGGCATCATCTCGTTGTAGAAGTCGTTCAGGATAGCCTCATAAACCTTGTATCCCTCCTCGACGGTGGTATTGGGCAGGAATCCCTGAATCTCCTCCTTCAGCCAGTAGTCGGCATATGCAATGTCTCCAACGTGCCATAGGAACTCGTAGTCGCCCATGGTGCTGATGAGAGAGTCGACCGTGTTCTTCTCGCCAGGCTTCAGGACGTTGGTAGGCGCAACACCAGTTCCGGCTGAAGTATACAGACCCTTGGAGCCCATGGTGCCCAAATCCGCGACAACGGCAACGGAAAAGGGCGTCTTATCACCGACCCTGCGGCTGGTGGTGAAGTTGAATGGCTCATAGCAAACATCCCCGTTCAATTGCGCAGGCAGATAGTAGTAGGTGGTGTCCGGCCTCAGTCCCTTGATCAAGACGTGGTTGTTGTAAGTCGTCGAGGTAGGGTAAGTGACAGACACGGCCGAAGATGCGACATTGGTGAGGTGCTCCTTTGACCTGCCCCAGAAGACGCTTGGACGAGCAACATGGTCAAACGTGTTCCAGCTGACCATCATACCATCGTCTCCGTGGTAGGCGATTCGGATCTGCGAGTTGGCAGCATCGCTGTCCGCGGCCACCATAGGCAGCAGGCTTGCCAGGACAGTGCTCTTCTTCATCTTGTCGGCGGTGCAGATATTGGGGACCTGTCGTACTGGTTGCCAATGCGGTTGTCAAGATTGGCGCTGGTATATATACATATCCATTCTGAGTCGGCTGGAATGTGCGCTCATCGCCGTCATAACTAGCTGTACCTCATTGCCACTACTGCTTACAGTATCAACACCATGTAAACAACTAACACAGCTCAACATGATGCGATACCTTGTTAATTGCTCTGCTAGTATTGGCTCGGCGATACCATCCATGAACAATGTGCGGGGAGATGCACTGCATGCCTCTAGCATTCTTTCGGCACCGAAGCCAGGGGGTCAGTCGTTGCATGTGCTCACGCTGAGGCGTCAGATTGGCTACGCCGCGGGATCTGCAGCCGATTCAGGAACCGAATTGCCGAATCTCTCGATTTCGGTCTGCCCTGTCGTATATACGAGTAAAAACTGCTACGTGAATTCATTACCTCTGAGATTTTGTCATGAACAGAGTAATGAAATTTTTTCAGCTGGCTGAACAGGCTAAATTACAGCAAAACAGGAGCCAAGAGGTGAACTATTTCCACCACCGCCAAACTCCATCTTACCGCTGCAGCTCAATGACACCAATTCACCTACAAACTCATATAATGCATGCTATCTTCACTCTTACTCCTTCATGAGATGCCAATTGAATGTTTATAGAACTATGGTTATCCCAATTGTTGAGAAAATGAGGTAGTCTTGCAGGCGCGGCAGTGGAGAGAAGCTTGAATTGAGTTTATTCCCTCAGTGGCGGTGTCACAAAACGGGTTTATTGTACACTAGACAGCGACTTGGTCTGTCATTCAAATTCCTACTCTATCATTCGGAAATCGAATTAGAGCTATTTACTAATAGTTTACTCCGAGTAGCTCATTAAGTTGATTCTCAGCTCACTAGCAGCATCAGTGTTCCAATTACAAGTCGTATCGTTCTCACGTTCTCTCTAGATCTGGTCATGTAATAACATGACATGAAATCAGAGTATGTCACTACAGGCGTAGAGCTCAGCCATTCTATTCTATAATGATTCCGTTAAACCTCAAATTTGTTTATCTGTTGTGTTTATCTTTTAATCACGGATATCTATCTATGTTACTTCTTAATTGAGTTCTTAGCTAATCTGTTACCTGGAACATTGTCAGTCATTCAATATCAAGATGTATATATTCTTCGCCTTGAATGTCCAGTAGCAGGCGGTTTCAATTGGCTGGTATGGAGGGTGAAGCGCGACCAATTGCCTCAAAGGGACTGGCAAGTAGAGGACAGAAAACCCCGCGACCGAGAAGATTTCGAGCACCAGCGAGATAAATCATACGCCTACAAAAGGAATCACTACTATCTAGATTTCCTTATGAAATACTACTAAATCTATATATCCTTATGAACTACTGATAAATCCATATTTTCTAATAACTGCTCCTAAATATAAATTTATTCAATAACTATCAAGTTATATCGTAAAGTCTGGGTGCTGGTAGATTAGGCGTTCCCCTGCAAAAGCACTACTCGATGAGTTATTTAGGTGCACATATTGCTGAATGTATGTGCCTATTCATTTTGCGGTCTCGCTTTTTCTGACCTCCGCTTGACTGGGAGCTGGATGCATAATCCCGTAGAGTAGCCACTAAGGCGGAGTTAATATAAATATCACGATTGGGCAGCAAGCGAGCCTGACGCCGCAGAAATGGGAAAGCGAACGACGATATGTGCAATAATACATGGGCTTGGGCATATCAATCAGTTCGCGAGCAAGTAATTGGCCAGTAGGCATAAAGCGGGATCTTGTTGCTCTATGCATATGCATAGATACTGGATCGTCACAGAGACAACTGAGGCGCAATGAAAAGGAAAACACAGCCGCATCGACGCAATATTCGCCACAGCCAATTTCGCGACAACACTGTGATCAATCAGGGTGATACTCATATTCATCTACCAGTTCACTTGACTCGGGCCTTGACCCACGTCATTCCATATCCACGAAATGAAGATTTTGTCCATCGATCAGATGTTGTTGGCAAACTTGATCAGCTTCTGCCACGGTCTTCAGAGTTCTATAGTGCCGCACTTTGTGGTTTGGGCGGTTCAGGGTATGGTTTTGGCTATTTGATTCGATTCAACCAATATTTACTGAATATCTTACGTGTAGAAAAACGCAGATCGCGCTCGATTATACATACCGCCGATGTGGTACTCACTCTGTCTTTTGGGTGCACGCGGACACTGAAGCCACAATCATAAATGACTATAAAATGATTGCGAGGAAGTTTGGTGATATAGATGAAAAGCTCGATGACGAAGGGTTACTCATAGCCGTTTGCAACCGGATTGAAGCAGAACCAGAGTGGCTCTTGGTGCTCGATAATGCTGATGATCTATCATTATTTGGAATCGGCATTCCATCTTCTTCGTCGAAGAATTTGTCAAATTATATCCCTCGAGGACCCAATGGACTTGTTTTATGGACGACTCGTGATAAGCGTATCAAAGGGACATTGGTCAGCCCTATTCGAGCAGTTGAAGTTGGTGATTTGTCACTTGACGAAGCAACGATACTTCTTTCAATAGCAACGGCAACAACACAGGACAAAGCGACCTTCGAAGAAATCAATAATACCAACGAACTACTTGAAGCCCTTCAGTATCATGCATTAGCGATCTCACAGGCTGGTGCCTATATGCGAAGAACGTCGACATCAGTACGTCAGTACATAACGATGCTTATGCAGAAGAAGACAAGACAAACACTCCTCGAGAAAAGCGAATTCGATCGACATCGACAATTCGGAGCTCCCAACAGTATTCTATACACATGGAGCATCTCAATAAAACGCATTCAGCAAGAAAGCGAGCTTGCATTTGATCTGTTCCACACTATCGCATACTTTGACAACCAGAAGTTTTTAGGAGACTTGATCGAAGTTGCTGGGATAGAGTGCGGCTTTGACTGGGAAGAGGGCACAGGTGCATTGGAAGAAGCTGTAACTCGGCTGAAAGAATTTTCACTCATCTATCAACGGCAGGATGAATTTGGCCATCGGGTGTATGAAATGCATAAACTGGTACAAGAGGCCGCGCGATATAGCTTGCGTATGAAGAAACCTTTGGCGAAAGACTCGGCCACCATGAGAACTGACATCTTTCTACAAGACAACGAAGGAGATTCGGAGGTAAAGGATGAGTCATTCTTTGCAATGCGTGCCTTGAATGTCATATCATACATGTCTGAAGATCTCCATGAATCTGGAGAAGCGCAGGTGTTAGGGGACGATTATATGACACATGCGCTTCAAGTAGTTGAATGGATGGATCTTTGTGGAGAGGGGGCTGCCATATCAGACAAGCTTTCTGCAGTATCTGATCTTTTGGGGGATCTCAACGAATGGAAGGGGAGAGAGCTGCTGGATAAAAAGATACTAGCAATGCGACAGAAGATTCTTGGAGTAGAACACCCCGATACGTTGAACAGTATGGCTCATCTTACCATATCGTGCTTTGGACAGGCTTTCGCAGATCGAGATGATGGGACACTTAGGTTTGATATATCTTACCAGTGGAAGGATTCCCGATATTATATAAACAAAGCATATGAAATAGGAATGGAGGTGTTGGGGCTTCGACACAAGGTTCTTGGACCAACTCATCCAGACACCATTGCAAGCTGGAAGACCATTGCAGAAATACAATGTGGACAAGGCCAGTATGATGCCGCCACGAAAATTGCACAGAATATACTCGATACTCAGCAGACGCTCTACGGAGAAAAGCATTCCAATACATTGGCAGCAATGGAAGATCTTGCTTATGTTTTTTACATACAAGGCCGATATACCGAGGCTCTGTACATCAGAGAGGAAGTATTGAAGCTTCAGAAAGAGACGGCTAGTGAAAAGAATCTAGCCAACATGCTAGCTATGTATAATCTCGCCATTTCTTGGAACCAATTTGGAAGGCGTCGTGACGCTCTTACCCTGATGAAGGAGTGCTACAAGCTTCAAGAAAATGTCTTTGGATTGTTTCACCGTATTGGCCTCGGATGTAACTGGCACATAGAGGAATGGGAGCATGAGGTTGCTGATGATGATGCGTGTACACAGGATTCTGCGTCTCTACTAATGGAACTGCACATTGATTCTTCCATGAATAATAATTAGTCAAGATATGGTGAATCCGGATGATTATACTAGACATGGATAGGCACCATGGATTCAAAAGTTTCTTCCCAATTAAATTCAAGATAGCTTCATTAGTTTGTTGTATCCTATGAGACTTCCGTATGTAGCCAGTCAAACGTATCTAAAAGGTCAAAATTAAAATCTAGAGGTTGTGGAAAGTCGTATGCCAGAGCTGCCCGGGGACTGTTGCCATCTACACTGCCATCCAACGTATGATCCAGCACCCGCTGTATAATGACTTTGCAGTCCATGCACAAATCTCCATTCGGTGCGGATGGACGCACCCAGTCGAGAAAGCCTACCAAGAGGCTGAGATTCTGTATAATACTTGATCGTGAAATTCGTGCATCCTTGGGATGTTTGCCTGTAAATGTTGGGTTGAGAAGTTCTAGGCAAAGAATGCCGCCGGCGGGTGCGGCGTGGGCCATGAGCTTATTCAACAATTAGCAAGGGGCTGTAAATGAATAGTAAAATGGATTGTACTACTTACAAGCCATTCAAAATTGCGTCGCATTGCTGCGAAACGGTCTTTGTGCGTCCACATGGTGAGAGTCAGTGTGAGCATCTCAAAGCTAAATAGCAGCAGATTGCCTTCTTCCAAGCTACCATTTAGTAGCAGCAGCCTTTCCAAGAAGAACATCGTCTGTAAGTGAGATAGACGAATGAGTATCCGAGCATAGACGGACTTGGTATCTATATCAGGATCTAACACGTCTTGCGGATCATATCTGAGATACGGGGGAAATGCCGCAACCAATTCCAGTTGTCGGCCCTGCATGTTTCTAGCCGATGCTGTGAGTATCCATTTACTTCTGAAGAGAAGAAAAGGTTACGTGTGGGAACATACCGTAGCTCATCAAGAGTTACACAAACCTGGCAACCTAGGGCAATCTCCATTACTTCCTCGAGAGCGGCCGCCAACATACGCCGAGCTCGAATAAGCGTAACTGGATAGATCTCGCCTTTTGTGTTCCAGCCGCGATCATCCAGCTCTTGCACAGCCTTGTGTAGCGTTGACTGATCTGCAACCAGATCTTCATCTCTGAGATCGAGGGGTAGAGGTGTTGTGCAGTATCGACGGCTGAGCAGTGGAGGTCGCCCCGAGAACGCGACGCAAAACTTATCGTTGTTGAAGATCTGGGCAACGAGCCTTCTGTTATACTCGGAGGATAAGGTAGGTGTGTATGGAACCTCCTTCTCCATGGCATGTAGGCCCATGAAGGTCAACATGGACACAGCCGCGCCGTGGGCGTACCAACACGATCCAGCTGTTCAATCATTATTATGAAAGCGAAAATGAACTCGGAGACATTCATATGCTTACCGGCATCGCCGTCCAGACAAGACACCAAAATGGTTCGACGTCGGTGAAGATCCAATAACACAGGACTGCCATCACAAAACTGCTTAGACAAATCAATGCAATAATTTATATACGTTCTGGAAAGTTCCTTGGATCCCTTTCCAGGAATCCACTCAACGTGACAAGGCCGAAAAGAGTTCATGGTATCCGCAAGACGCTCCAAGCCTCCCCATATTAGCCCGATTGACTCCCATCTGAGATTGCTGCCACAAAACTGATCCATCCACTCATGCGGATCGTCGATCTCTTTAAAAGGCTGCGCAGTGTTATGGCATATCATCTCGGCAATGCTTTCCAAGTTGGGGCCAACCCCGTCCGCATTCTTTTTGAGCAGGTCTTGAAGATATCTGGTAATACGGGCCAGTGCGGCTTGAGTCGAGCCCCAATCCGGGATGTCTTCATCGTTGAAGACAATCTGCTCATTACATTGCCCTGGTAGAGCCTCCAAAACATAGATGCTCATGTGGCGCACTATAGGGGAGAGCTGGTTGAAAGAGCGCCTCGGAGTCATCCGATCATCGGCACAAGGTAGCGAGAGCCGAGGGTCCGCTTCCGGGCCTTGAAGAAGGCTCAGACTTCGCTTTGTCGCCTCGAATACGTTGGTATGGCTGGTGAAGCCCATGTAACCGGAATTGGGCGATCCGTGTCCATTTGTATGTCCGTTTGTATGCCCGTTTGTGTGTCCGTTTGAATGGCTCTGCGTTGGCGATGTGTTCAAGGACATGGAAATCGATGGCCTCACAACTGGTCTCGGGCGCCGTACGCGCCGCCGTGGCTGAATCACTTCTCCGACGGTGTAGGTGCATTCGCCGGCCTGGTTTCTCTTAAGACATCGGTTGCACACGGGACGAGCGTGATCACAGGCGACTTTGCGTGCGCGACACTGATCGCATGCCTGGAGTCGCCCGTTTAGACGCCGCAGTGGTTCGTTGTCGCTCATCTTGATATTGACGATGAAGATGGAGAAGTGAGCCTTACAGCAAAGCAAAGGTCGAGTCAGTTGACCGAAAGGCGTAAGAGAGGAATTTCTGAGTGCTTAGTAAGGCGAAACGTAGTGGCAACGCGACGCAAAGTTGGCAAGGACCCAAGTCAAATAGTTAGTTGGCTTGTTAACAACGAATTGTGAACAATAATTTCATCTAAAGACAAACGTATTACAATGAGCCAACTTTGGATTTAACCATTGATGGTGAGGGAAAGCAACAAGTTGCCATTCAAAGTGGCGCTAATCATGTAGCTGGCAGATGAGTAAGTATGTGTGAGCTAAGTCCGCAGTCTTGAGTCCCTGAATGATTCACGTTAAGCTTATTTAACTTGGACTCAAGATACGTAATTTTTCTGGGTGTTGAGTTACTTATTCTATGGCTAAATGTCTGCTTCGTCTTCTTGAATGCACTCGTGATACTGTTCTAACACTCTATGGTTATTGGGCTAACAGAAATAGCGGGTTGTGGAGAGAAATGCTACAGACAACACCAACGCTATTTGTGGTCTCCGCTGCCAAGAGATTCAATCCGTGAGATCTGGAACCGAAAGCCGGCTTATGCTCTGACCCATACATCAACTCTTGCTGCCATGGTTGTCAGATCTCTACGCTGATTGCTTGGCAACCTTGTTGGTAAGAGCAAACGCAACCCTCTGAGGAGCATTAGCAGTCTTCGATTATGAGTGGATTTAAGATTGCCTTGGATCTACGTTATGCATTAGAGATCTCTTATATGAGGCATCGTCGTTCATCTTGAGCGTAACATCAGCACGTGGTCTAGTAAATGTCGACTTATATGATGGACATTCACGTCTGATACGATATATTTTGTCTGCTGCACGCCTCCAAAATAACAGTTGTCATAAAGACTCGTTATTGGCATTATAGCATTATTAAAGTATTACTAGCCTAATAATAGCCACCTCTTTATACCCTCACATCATCATCATCATCCTCCTCAAACTTGTACGAAGCAAACTTCCTCGCGGGAACGCCTCTTTCGAACATGATATCCAACTCTTCGTAAGTTCGGCCCTTTGTCTCCGGCTGCATTAAAGAACTGTTAGCAATCTGTACTTGAAAAGGGCATATCAGAAGTTGTACTCACCATTCTAAAAATGGTCCAGATGAGAGAAAAGACAGAAATGCCACCATACAAAAACTCAATCTTAGCTCCAGCACCTGCAGCACCGGGGTTGAGCAAGTAGGGTCCAATGACGGAAGTAACCAATCCAGTAAGAGCGTCGATCATGGTGGCGATGGCAATGGTCTTTGATCGGAGCTTCGTTGATGGAGTCTCGCAGACGACGACATAAGTCAGGGGGCCGAGGGTTGCCTGCCAGACGAACTGGAGAATGATGAGCAAAGTAGCCTGAGCCCATCGGTACGAGAAGTTGGTTGTGTAATCGTGGGCGAAAGTCAGGAGAGCGACGATGAAGAGGATGGTAACCATGAAGCTAAGGCCGAAGATATACGCAGGACGACGACCGAGGTAGATTAGAGGAATGGCAGAAAGACAGGTGCCGACAAAACCGACTCCGTTGAGACCGACTCCCATATCAAATGCCTGGACGTTGTTGAGACCGATCTGTTCGAAGAAGTAGGTTGCGAAGCCGACGGGGTTACCGCTAAAGTTCTGGATAACAAAGAGCAGGATGCAAATCTCCATACGGCGACGGTTGTGTCCCTTCCAGCAGTCAGCGTAGGTGGTACCGACTTCCAGCTCTCGCTCAAGTAGATCAGTCTTGACCATCATGGCAAGGGTTTCTTTGATGTTGATGCCCGAGTCCTTCTGAACAAGCTTCGAGAGAGACTTCTCAGCCTTATCCATGTTGTTCTGGCGAACCAGCCACCAAGGAGACTCGGGTGCAAAGGGAAGGCCGGCAAGCAGGACGACGGGCCAGATCCACTGGATGGCAAAGGGGATCTTGTATGCCCACTGGTCGGGTCGGTTGATGAAGCCACGGGTAACACCGGTCTGGATGAACTGGCCCATGACATAGCAGAGGTTGATGTAACCAGTGAGGAAACCACGAAGACTAAGAGGAAGAACCTCAGAGGCGTATGTCGTCGCAATAACACAGTAGCCTCCCCAAACAATACCGCTGAGATACTGACTGGCCGTCAAGACACCAATGGTGTTGGCGAAGAATTGCATAAAGGTCAGGATGGCCGTCAGGACAAGGCAGACGGCAAATGTCTTCTTACGACCAAACCTCTCCATAGGGAACGAAACAAGGTACGCTCCCACAATCTGACCGACCAAGCTGCCCATACCCATGGCGACCTGCCATCTGGCGGGAATCTGGAACCCTCCGTGATCCGGGCCGTAGTCCACGCCAAAGTGCGTCTGGAAAGCGGGCAGCGCGAAGAAGTTTCCGCTGATCTCAATGTCGTAGGCGCGCATGATGATGCTCAGCGAGATGAACATGGACCAGAAGGCGCCTTTGCGGTAGAGCTTGAAGGCCTCCCAGGATCCGAGTCGATGCTCCTGGGCTGTGCCGTTGTTGGCCATGGCCTCGCTGATGCTGGCCATCTTGCCAGTCTCCCCCGCGTTGGTGAGCTCATGCTCGATGTTGCTGGCAACATTTTCGAGCGCCGTGGAATGGGCCTCCTTCTCCATGATGGGCAACGTGCTGAGTTGATGGATCTTGACACTTGAGAGTTGACAAGAGAAGACGAGAGACAGAGAGGGAAATTGTTAGGAAAAAGGCCCTTGAACCTGGTTAAAAGGCACCTTTGAAGGACAAACCGAGAAGACCCTGCTCTTCACCACCAGATCAGCGTTGCATGCATCGTATTTATATGTCTTGTATAGTCCGAGTTCACAAATAGTCATTCCCGGACTAATAAGGTCAAGTTGCGGGGCTCCGCAAGATCAACTTAGTGCAATCCTGGTTCTGGGGAAGCGACACGAGCCGCATGGAGATGGACGAGCGGCGATATTTTTGCCGAGGCCGGCTTTGTTATTGGCAGTTGGAAAAACAAGTGAAGTAGCCATCGAGATGAGATGAGGTGAGATCCGTCGGGCATTTACGACATGGTTCAATTCAATGTCAGAATGACTAGTATATGTTGCCTGTAATATGATGTGGGCTGTTTTCAAGTCTCAACCAACTTACCTACTTACAGCGTATTAGTTAGTTGCAAGGGCTTCAACTCCCGTCGGCTTAGCAGTAGATCAGCCTTCGGGTAAATTTATTATATAGCATCACGGGGTTTTCAGTCTTTTTTAACCAAACTATTGGAATTTTCACCATATAACAGCTGGTAAACTTTGGCAAACATCGAAAGACTCCATGTCGATGTTTCGGACGAAAACCCGGGATGCGGCATCTAGTGGCGCTCGATCTAGGCCACACCTCTCCCGGAACAATATCCGGCTCAATATCCGGGAGGAATTCGAGCTAGATCGACCAATCAACCAGGGCCCTAGTAGTGGTGAGGCCAAGGAAGGCCAAGAGTCCACCCGAACAATGCTCCCGCACCTAAACCCCACAACGAACAGCTGACTCTTTTCTTTGCTCCGGCTGCCGGCTATCGTGGTCGGGGGATTGCGAGCTTGGGGGGCTCTCAGCTGTCTTTATTGGTGATGAATTGGGTTTCCGGCTTGGCAGCTAGTAACAGTTCTTGGACTCACGAGCCGTGGGGGGTTATGAAGAGTAGAGTTCTGTTGCTGAAACATCTCCGCAGCTGCGAACTGAACCTGGAAGTTGCATACATGTCATGTTCGTTTGTTTTCACGCATAGCATAGACGAAGCTTGATTCGCAGCATCAGCTTTACAAGATGTCTTCAGAACACAGAATCCATTATACCACTCCCTCAACAACGTTCCCTACCTCACTCCCCCTTGGCAATGGCCGTTTCGCTGCCTCGGTGCTCTCTTCTCCCGCAAAGGAATCATTCATATTGAATGAAGTCTCCTTCTGGTCTGGGAAAGAGGAAAAGGCAGGTGATGGACTTGCAGAGCGACCCACAGATCCCAAAGCCGAGCTTAGAGAAACACAAAACTGCTATCTCAATGGCGATTATGCTCAAGGAAAGAAGCGAGCGGAAAAGTATCTTGAGAGCAAGAAGAACAATTTCGGAACCAATCTCGGTGTTGGAACACTTGACATTACCGTCAATGGCCAAGGAAGCATTGACCAGGTGCATGACTTTGAGAGAGAGCTACGATTAGACGAGGCTGTAGCGGAGACAAGATACACTATTAATGGCCACAAGTTCAAGAGGAGGTCATTTCTCAGCCATCCGAATCAAGTGCTCGTGGTGCAATTCAATGGTGATGATCTAAGCGGATTGGAAGTTGTGGTTGGCGTGCAGGGCGAGAACGAAGCATTTACATCCAAGATCAATGACGATGGAAAGCTCGAGTTCGATGCACAAGCCCTCGAATCAGTGCATAGCGATGGAACCTGTGGTGTCAAGGGCTATGGTATTGTTGCGGCAACTGTCGATGAAGGAAAAGTCGAGCACCGAGATGCCAAGCTTGTCATTTCAGGAAAGAAGAGTATCACAATACTGGTAACCTTCAATACCGACTACAGCGAGCCGAATGATGAATGGAGAAAGAAAACTCTTCTACAGATGGAAGCGGCTCTGAAGTTCTCTGCAACTGATCTTCTCAGAGCGCATCTGGAAGACTATCAGCCTCTGTACCGTCGGATGAGCATTTCTTTGGGATCTAAATCCAGTACGACCGCCAACATTCCTACAGATCAACGTCGACAGAACTTTGAGTCTTCTGGATATGCCGATCCCAGCATGTTTGCGCTCTACTTCCACTATGCCCGCTACCTCACTATTGCTGGTACTCGTCATGATTCACCCTTGCCGCTACATCTTCAAGGCTTGTGGAATGATGGCGAGGCCTGCAAAATGGGCTGGAGCTGTGACTACCATCTCGACATCAACACGCAGATGAATTACTTTGCGATGCTCAACGGCGGCTTCTCCGATCTTATGCAACCTCTGGTCAACTATCTGATAAGAATGGCTGCGAGCGGCCAACACGCTGCACGAGTTTGTTATGGCTGCGACGGCTGGGTCGCTCACGTCTTCAGCAACGTATGGGGGTTTGCAGATCCCGGCTGGGAGGTTTCATACGGCCTCAACGTGACGGGAGGCCTTTGGATGGCAAATCATCTAATCGAGATGTTTGAGTATTCTCTTGATGAAGATTTCATGGCCAACGACGCATGGCCGGTGTTGGCGGGTGCAAGCAAGTTTTTCCTTGACTACATGATTGAAGATCCGAAGACGGGCAAGCTGCTCACAGGCCCATCCGTAAGCCCAGAGAACAGCTTCTTCTTCGTCAACGAAAAGGGTGAAAAGGAAGAGCATTGTGCGGGCTTAGCCCCGACTCTTGATGTCGTCTTAGTCCGCGACCTTTTGGCATTCTGCGAGTATGCTGCGACAAAGTTCAACACTGACAAGTTCAATTGGGAGGATGATATCCGGAAATATCGAGAGGCACAGGCGAAGCTACCCCCATTTCAGATTGGCAAGAATGGTCAACTTCAGGAGTGGCTGCACGACTTTGAGGAAGCTCAGCCCTACCACCGACATCTCTCCCACACCATGGCCCTTTGCCGGTCAGCGCTAATCTCCGCTCGGCACCAGCCTGATCTTGCAGAGGCAGCGCGTGTGACGCTAGAACGAAGGCAAGGTAGAGACGATCTTGAGGACATTGAGTTTACGGCGGCTCTCTTTGCCCTCAACTACGCCCGTCTGGGAGATGCAGAGAAGGCTGTTGCCCAGATTGGTCACCTGGTGGGCGAGCTGAGTTTTGATAACCTGCTCAGCTACAGCAAACCAGGCGTAGCAGGGGCTGAGAAGAACATTTTCGTCATTGATGGCAATTTTGGAGGCGCGGCGGCTATTTCTGAGATGTTGATTCGATCCATCATTGCTCGTCTGGGGGGCCCAGTTGAGGTAGATCTGCTTCCGGCTTTACCCGTGACTTGGTCTGAAGGAACGGTGGACGGCATGCGAATCAGAGGTGGTTTGGAAGCTCATTTCGAATGGCATGATGGTAAGCTGGACGGCGTGACTTTCAAGGCATCTGCGGCATCTGCGGCATCGTCGTTGATTGTGTATTATGGTGAGCTTCGATTCGAGGCAACGTATCAACCTGGAGACATTATTAAGCTGGGGGCGTCGCTGCAACTGCAGAACTAAATAAAAGTAGAAGCACTAGACTATGGTCCAAAGCTGGCAATAAATAGAGAAAATGCATGATGAAATAAGCCTCACAGCTATTATTATCATATATCATTTGATGTAACAAATCGACAATGATTGGAGATGAAAGTTGAAAGTCCGTGTCTTGTTCGGCTCAACTCAAACCCCCGGCTCTCTTGTTCCGTTTCGAGCCCAGCCCGAGCCCGGATTTGTTTACCCAATTGATCATACGAAGAGAAATACGACGTGCTATAGGGTATAGTCCAATATAGATTGAGCGCTAATGGCGCTATACTGCGAAGCCTATGCCGGTCAGGGCTCAGAGTAGGAATAAAGGATTCAGATGCGTTGTGATAGCGTGCTGGAATTAGGATGTGAGCGTAAGATACAGTTGTCTGGATGGCGATAAGGTTATATGCGCCATCCGTCAGAATAGTTTCTTGTCCAGTAGACGAGCGGGAAATTGATATGTCTTGTGTCTATATACTGTGTAATATAGTTAGTTATAGGGGCAACTCTCCGTGTTGAGAACTAAGCATTAATAAGGCTCCTCTATTTGCCGCTGACTTTTTCTACTATAAACGGCCCGGCAGTTTTCGGAATTCGCAAGCTCGACTCGTGTCTGTGCGAAGTCCGCAATAATTGTCTTCTAAAGTCCGAGACTCTTGTCTCAAGTACGGAAAGAGTTGTACCAACGGGCTTTCACAATCATCACATTATTGAACTTTTCACAACCATGGCCATGGAGCCACATAGTCAGGCGGCGGCGCTAAATTCCATGGAGCTGAATCAGGCATTGCAGATTCAAACTCTAAAATCACCCATGCATTGACACTTGATTGCTTCTGTCATTTGGTTGATCCTCTCTTCCCGCCATCGTGAGAAATAATTCCGCCCTCAACCTTTCTTCTCTGCTGCTTCTCTGCTGCTTCTCTCTCTGTTCCACACGCATTCTTCCATTCTTCTTTCGCTCTTGATTAATAATCATCACGATCATCAAAATTACCTAATGCCTCCATCTCTGCCGTGCCTTTGTTAGTTGGTTCAAAGAGGCAATCAATCAATGCTCTTATCGGCCAAAGTCATGAAAACTGCACGATACGCCACCTCTCGACAAAAGGCCTGCCAACAATGTTCAGTCGCCAAGGCACGATGTGACCGCAAGGAGAGATGCTGCTCGAGGTGTGCTCAGCGCGGCCTGGCCTGTCTTTATCCGCATTCCACTTCCACCTCTGCTCCCTCGTCAACCACATCCATCACATCCACATCCTCAGCATCAAAACCACAGTCACAGTCACAACTACAGAGTCAGACTCAGACTCATCATATTCACACTCACACAACTACTCCGTCCCACATCCCCGTCTTCGTCGACAGCAGCGATCCCAGCCCTATTCCCAGCTTCTCCCGCGCTTCTGGCGGTTCTCTTCCCAGCCCTGAGCGCGACGAACTGTCACCACCGGGCGTAACCCAAGACCCAGCGACGCCGTCGGTTCACCCTGGCTTCGCGGATCACAGCCCCATCAGCTTCTCAGCGCCGGCTGCCACGAGAGCGGAGTGGCCGGTCGCGCAGTCGCTCGACGGCCCAGCCTCGGTCCCGGAGTTTTTCGACTTCTCCAACCTCGATCTCATCTGCCCCATCACCCCGGAGGATATCAGCAACCGATGGCTCAACGCGTACATCCCGATCCCTGGCCAGACTGTCAAAAACTACCCGCCCACTGTGGCGGCCTTTATCTACCGGCTGCTAAAGTCGTACACTGGCATGGCCGTGCATGGCCGCGGGTTTCCACCGTTCGTGCACACTGCCCAGCTCACTGCCCAGGGGCCAAACCCGCAGCTGTCGTCTTGTCTGAGCATTATCCGGATATGTGACAAGCCACTGCCGGGCAGCGAGAATGTCACTGCCGAGATTATGCAGAGGGAGATGAACAATCTGTTTGAGCAGCGTGATACGTATGACCATCTGGCACTGCTTAGTGCATTCCAGGCCTATCTCATGTACACCATGGTCCTCTACTTCAGGCTTAGTCAGGGCCTCAGCCCTTTTCTACGCCAAGCAATGATGAATCTGCAAGAGTTGGCGTGCGTCACAGCTCGTCAGGGGCTCATGTGCGTGGCAGAGCAGCAGCGCACGCGCCCCAAGTGGGAAAGCTGGATCATTGCCGAGGCTTCACGGCGAACGCTCTTCACAATGTACCTCTTTGACAGTGTTCTCTCGTCTGAAGACGGATTACCAACGTTTCTCGGAATAGAACTGGAAGGGTTGCCGGCAGTGTCGAGCAAGACGCTGTGGTTCGCTCAGTCACGGCGCGACTGGGAAACGGCGTACAACATATATCTCGCAGTATGGGACGAGGGCATGTTCCGCATCAATGAACTGTGGCCGATCCCTGAAAGCCTAGAGGAATCGGTGGTTGCAAGGAGGCGCCAGAGAGTTGATAGTTGGCTGGAGGATCTGGACGAATTTGGCACCATGCTCTACGCAGTCACAAGCTGCACGCATGGAGAGTGAATTGACACACTACAGCACAATTTGCCCATGCCTCTAATTAAATGCTAATCTATCTATACACCGCCTGCACCCTTTATTCACTGCCATTAAGCCCAACTTTATCATTGCACTATGGAATATATTCTAAGAATGCTCAAGGGCCTCCAATGCTTCTTCGAGTGTAATAGCCTTCAGGTTCATTTTCGGCATGAGATGATCCAGATACACAGCGGCAAATTGCTTATGTTGGGATACTGGCATTTCCAACACGTTATCCTTAATCACAACGATGTTGTAATCCAAATCAAATAAACGATAGACGGTGCTCATTACGACTCCGGAGAGACTAAGACCAGACTGGTACAGAAACAAAGTTAGCTATATCAATATTATATCAGAGAGACAATTACACTGCGTGGATGTGGCTTACAATAATAACGGTGTCGATATCGTTCTTCTTGAGAATGTCTTCCAGTTCATTCCCTGCACCACCATACCATCGTATCTTCTGAAGGACAACATCCTTTTCATCCACATTCATGTACTCAGGTACCTTGACGCCAGGATTATACTCATCAAAAGTAGTAAACCCATTAACAAGCTTGGTAAAGGGGGCTTCTGCCGGAAGCTCGGCCTGAGAAGGGCTGGTGAAATACAGAGTCGTAAAGATATTTGGGGGTCTCGGATCCCGCCTATGCACCGCATCGACCCAACGCGTGCAGTTGGCCACAAACTTTGTTCCCTCGGGCGTGCCCTTGGCAATGTCGAAGAGGATGTTCATGAAATCAAGGTTCAGCACGGCATATCGCTTGCCGAAGCTCAGGGGGGAGGAGCCGTTGGTGTTCGCGGACGACATTTTTGCTGGATGGGCAAATGGAAATGTGCTTTGAAGCAGGCGGAATTGGGAATATGAGCAATCATCCTGTTTTATTTTGGGTCTCTCCCGTTGTTGTTGCTGAAAATGGGTTGTGTCAGTTGATTCTGGAGAGAATGCATATCAGCTCCGGAAATATCCGGACATTGTATTGTTGAATGTCATCAAGTCCTGTTCCAATATGGATGGCAAGTGGGATGTGATTGGATGCTTCGAGACAGTATTTCGTCTCAACTCCGAAGTGCTCCACGCTCAACTCCGACATTCCAATCCTCAGCTCCGAGACCCGTGTTGCATTTGCCCCTGCAAAGGGTATATAGAACGATCGAATTCTTTGGTCAATCCGAATATGGCATTGTCTTTTGATAAACCACATTAAGATACAAATAAGAATTGAATAAAAATGTCATCGAAACCTGATAATGAACAAGATGTTGAAAATGCTTCGCCCACGATAACGCCTCCATCGACTCCAGAGGCAACCGAGCCTTACAGCATATTCGACAGTCGACAAAGGGCCTTCATCGTGATTATAGTCTCCACAGCAGCAACTTGTAAGTGAACTGCTCAGATCTTACTAGAGCTCATATCGTTAGATCTGCATGTTTACTAATAGCTTCTCTCCTGCAGTCTCTGGATTCGCGTCCAACATCTACTTCCCGGCCCTCCCAACCATCGCAAAAGACCTCAATGTCTCTGTAGAGCTTGTCAATCTCACAGTTACTTCATACCTCATCTTCCAAGGAATTGCCCCCAGCTTGTGGGGCCCCGTGTCTGATGTCAAAGGACGTCGAGTCGCATACTGCTGTACCTTTCTCGTCTTCTTCGGTGCATGTATCGGCCTTGCTGAGACCAAGAACTATGCCACTTTGATTGTTCTTCGATGTCTCCAGAGCACGGGTAGTGCGAGCACAATCGCCATTGGCTCTGGTGTCATTGGAGATATCACCACTCGAGCCAACCGCGGAAGTCTCATGGGCATTTTCCAAGCCGGTCTACTTGTTCCCGTTGCCATTGGCCCTGTGATTGGAGGTGCTATTGCCGGATCATTAGGATGGAAGGCCATATTTTGGTTCTTGACAGCATATGGCGGCGGTTTCCTGCTGTTTCTTATCGTCTTTCTGCCGGAAACTCTTCGATCTATTGTTGCAAACGGCAGCCGAACTCCATCATCGCTCATCGGAAGATATCCTCTTACCGTATACCAAAGACTCTCAAAGATCGAATGGAATCGGGAGGCATCGACTGCAGCGCCAGACGCTAAGAAACGAATTGATATCTTCGGTCCTTTCCGAATTCTCATTAGCAAGCAAGCGACTCCCATTACTGTCTTCCTAGCTATATACTATGCTGTCTGGCAAATGAGCATTACTGCCATGTCGACTCTCTTTGAGCAAAAGTACGACTTGAAGGAGACGCAAATCGGTCTGACATTCATTGCCAATGGAGTAGGCTCCATGGTAGGAACCCTCATCACGGGCAAAATCCTCGACATGGACTACAAAAAGGTCAAGGCCGCCTATGACGCTCAAGTAGCTCAGACGGATGTCGAAAATGGTACCGAGCTTACTCGCTCGGCTACTCAATCGGAAGAAGATTTCCCCATTGAAAAGGCTCGCCTTCGTCTGATCCCCATCTTCTCCATCATCCAATGCCTGTCGATCCTTTTGTTCGGCTGGACAATCAATTATCCCCATCGCGTCCCCATCGCTATTCCCATTATATCTACATTTATCACTGGCTGGACTGCTGTTTCGACGCAATCCACCATCATGACATACCTCGTCGACATCTTCTCAGACCGGAGCGCTGCGGCCAGCGCCAGCTTGAACCTCGCGAGATGTCTCTTCGCTGCCGGTGGTACCAGTCTCGTGATGCCAATGGTGAATGGCATTGGCGTCGGGTTGGCATTTACCATTTGCGCCATTGTGCAGTTTGTTGCGCTTCTAGGTCCAGCTATCCAGTGGAAATTTGCCGCTGGTTGGCGGAAGCAGGCCCAGATGCAGAAAAAGTAAGTATCGTCTTATGCGAAGAGTTGGGGTATTTGCCACTGCAGCTTTTCGCATAACATCAATAGCATCGTGTGGATTGTAAAAGTGTATTATAGACAATTGGGCGCTTCGACTTCGAGGAATGTCTGATAACACTAGCATATATAGAATGCGCATTAGATTGAGAGCCATAATAATAATACTAATAGAGTACGGAATTTGTAGACTATATCAATCGCCTTCACCAATCGAAAATGTGTCAAATTTTACACTGAGAGTAGGATTACCAGGGAAAGTGTCCAATATTATTGCTTTATACATGTCTAAAAAATTCTCATTATTCGTAATCTAGTTGTTATGGCCCGTAGCCACTCCCCAAAAGTACGTTGCCCAAGCTCCCAACAGCAGGACTATTGTTCCAGCAAAGCAAGACATGCTCAACTTCTTCTGGAACTCTCGGCTTGATCCTTTCTCGAAATCCTCTTTGAGGGCATTGATCTTTTCGCCCCTGATGATTCTCTGCTTTCGTGTCCACTGTAGCCTGCCCATTATAGGGTTGAAAAAGCCAAGGCCAACCATTATCGCGCCTACGACAACAGAGCCCGCTGCAAGGGCGACGTAGAGGATAATAACCCGGTTGTAGCTGTCGTTGTCATGGTCTTGGATGACGCCTGCCACGATGCCGATGATGATTGTCATGCTGTTGTTAATGGCAATCTTGATAGCATAGCCAGAGCCGAACACTTCCTGATACCACATGCTGGTTCGGATGCTGTCAATGATGACCGTGGGGCCGAGTGAAGCCGCAAACGCATAGATACCGAAACTGGCTGCAGTACCTCCAATGGTAGGGCCAAAGGCGGCAAGGCACATGGAAAGTAGCATACCGAGACCGCAGACCAGCATAATGGTGTTTCGCTGACCTAGTATATCGATGAAAACGCCCAGGAGAGGCACCAAGAAGAATCCGAGGTACTGAGACATTGCTGAATACCAGCCTGCAGTGACAGCCGAAATGTTGAAACGTTTCTGGGCAAATTCGGTCGCATTGGAGGAAAAGACGCTGGCAACGGATGTCTGGAAGAGAGAAAACAAGGCGACAAGCCAGAACGGCCAGGGCAGTCGCAGCATCTTGGTGATTTCGAATTTCTTGTTCTTCTCCGTTAACCTTTCACCGGTTGCCGGGTCGTTTGTGCCGGCGTATCGTCTCTCACAGTAATTTGTGAAGATGTAGAAGCCAACGGTCACCACGTTCGTAAAGAGGTTAATGAAGACGGCACACCAGTACACCCAACTGAAATTGCCAGTGTTCTTGGCAATGACGTTGGCAGAGGCCTTGCCGACGAAGCTGCCGATTTTACCAAGGCCCAGCTCGAAGCCGAGGGTTGAGGCAAATCCGTTTGAGGGAGCGAACCACGATGAGAAGACCTTGTACTGCGCGCACTGAGTAGCGACATCGCCAAGTGCCTGGACGACGCTGCCAAAGATCATGAACTTGAAATTGCGGACTTGGGTAGCCGCCGCAATGAGAATGGCTCCGATACTATAGACGGCGTTACCCCAAAGCATAGCCCCTGGTGGTTGATGACTATTAGTTTGCAATGGTTACAGAAGCACGACGGGTGTTATACGTACTTGCACCACCAATTCGGTCTGTGACAACGCCACTGACAAGGATCAGAGCTGTCTTGATGAAGTTTTCACTCGCGTCCAGGGTTGCATATTGGGCGTTGTTGATGTGCAGCTCCTATGACTGTGTTAATGGTGATCGCCAGCTAGGTGTAAGCAAGAGACTGGAGCCAACCTTTTTCAGAGTGCTTTTCATGGCTCCCGTCACTCCGCTGCTCCAGTGAGATCCAAATCCAACCAAACTGACGAGTATGACAGACAGAATCTTCATGCTCCATGGAATGTTGGTAGTCCGCTGTCGGTCAGACGCAGAGTCCGACTCATCACCAACCGCCACACCGACAACGTCGGCGGGATGCTTTTCCTCGTCACTCATGATGGGCAAACCTCTTCTCCTTGCAGAGGTAATAAAGAGTATGATCTGGTTGAAGTACTAGAATCGGCACTGGAGCAGCATCGTGGATGGGAGACACTTGGGGCTTTAAGAAGGGAATGCATGCTGGCAGGGATCTTATCTGATTGATTGATATGGAGACTGATTGATAAAATGTGTGATGGCCACGGTGGATCAAGGGACCACATGGCCATCAATTTGTGCCCGTTTAGTTGACCGTGTTCGGACCTTTAGCCGGTTCTAATCACCTCGTGCGTAATCTATATGGACCTTAAACTTGCTCTCCGAGCAATTCCCACCTGAAAGAAAACCGAGATGGTGCTGTGTCCACGATGCCAAGACAATTCAACCAGGGAGATGCATGACAAGCGCTGACTAGCCAGTAGAAAATTTTCAACAAGTGCGGAGAGCCGATTGTGGTTCATGATTTTCTTGACAGCCAGCATTTAACTAGAGTCGCATTGTAATAAGACATGCATACATAGAGATGATCGAGTTATGGTTATCAGGGAAGAGCTCTTGACTCTTGGCGTCCATCACGTTGAAGATGGCATAAGCGGACATTAGGATGCCTTGTCGATTGCCTTCACGTTGCCTTTCACGGAAATTCTCATGGTGAAGCTGCCCCTGCGATTGGCCAACCCAAGGCTTTGGGCTCTGCTGGGAACTGGGTATATGAGCACTAGTAGATCGGCCATTCTCCTTGCAAAATGACTCGAGAAATGGGGCTGAGGGGTCCTTGTTGAAGCAGTGCCGATTATCCAGTGTCATTCGATAATGCCTCATGTTCTGGTTTAGTGGTCCAGAGGGGGCTCTCCGTTACGTATTCGCACAGGTTCTTCGTACAAAAGAAAAACGTGCCTGTTTTCGAGGTGGATTCTGTCTCGTTATCCGCCAGGCAAACTGAGTGATCCGAGTGACTCCAGACCCGCTTGTCAAACCAAGAAGCATGGCTGCATTAGCACGGAAATAACCGTAGAACATGCATGATATGGTTAAACTCTTGGTTCAAGGGCGTCGGGAAGCTGTCTGAAGCTGTATATCAAGCCTATGGCGCTCAAAGCTTTGCGAACATCGATTACCCGAGAATTTGTCCCAAATATGAATGGAAATCGGGTGGTTGAGGGCAGCGTTGCATTGTGTTACCAAACTGAACCTCTGGCATGATAAATCATTGATAGACTAATCATTCTATCCCAGTTTCATAGACGATAAATTTTTAAAGATCGATTGAATATTGTCGAGTTGTGTCTAGGTTGTCAAATTTAGTACGCACTCTGCCCATGACTTGGGTCAGGCGTTGTGGTGCAGAGGAAGCGTTGGCTGTGAGACGACGCAAAATCCTCAACGCACCGCAATGAAGTGAATTAAGTCAGAAATAAAATTAAGATGAATAAAAGAAAAAGAAGAAGAAGAAAATGCAATATTGAAGCAGATCTTTAAGAGCAATGGCAAAGAGTCGCAGTTCAGTGAATTGGAAGGTGCTCTGAAAGTTCAGGTGCAGGGATCGCCCCACCATGAGTGCGATAATCGATAAGATAAGCCACTGCAGCAGCTCTTTTAGAAAAAAAAATTTCCCTAGCAAACAAGCTTCATTCGTCCCATTGAGATCATCGGCCGGAAGATTTGCGACAAAATGTCCGCCTCAATTGCATCGCCCGAGCCGGCGATTTCAAAATCTGAAAAGAAGCACAAGAAGGACAAGAAGGACAAGTCGTCCAAGTCAGAAAAGAAGAGAGACAGGGAAGAGGATGCCCTAACTGACAGAACCCGCAAGCACAAGAAATCCAAGAGCGCATCCGTCGAGGAGAACCAGGACGAAGAGATCGAGGCTTCACAACTGCTAGACAATGACGATGCCGAAGTAACGCACAAGAAGAAGAAGAAGGAGCACAAGAAGAAGCACAAGGAAGAGGAGCATGATGTCGAGGACGCTGGCGAAGAGAAGCCCAAGAAGAAGAAGAAGTCCAAGAAGCACGCGGACGAGGAAGCCGAGAACGATGACGCTCCTGAGGCTGCCGATGCCGATGCGAGTGTCATGGACGTCGAACAGCCCGCCCAGCAGACATCTTCTGAAATCTACCAACCTCCCGATATCCCTGCGAACCCTCAGTATCCATTCTACAGCCAGACCGTTTCTCTTTACGAGCCCATATACCCCATCGGCTGGTCGCAACCAGTAACGAACAGCGAGTACCAACATCTACAGCACCTCAAGAACAAATACGTTCCGCCCCTGAGGGGTGTGTTGATGAACTACAAGAACGTCGCTCTGGGCGAGAACCCCGGCCGCAAAGGCGCCGCCGCTTCAGATGACGACCCGACCACCCTAAAGTCAGTCAACGAGTTCGCCGTTGGCTTTGGCTGGATCACGGCTGAGGTCGACTTGTTTGTCCCCAGCCGTGGTGCGTGGATGGAAGGCAGCATCAACCTTCAGACTGAAGGCCACATTGGTGTTGTCTGCTTTGGTCAGTTCAACGCCTCTATTGAGGCTCGACGTCTGCCATCTGCCTGGAAGTGGGTCTCTAACGAGGATCCCGAGGCCTATGGTATGGAGGAGACTGCATCGGTGATTACTGCAGACGACCACGGAGTTGTGCGCCAGATTCACAGCACGGGATTCTGGGTTGACGGAGATGGAAAGAAGGTTAAGGGCAAGATTCGTTTCCGCATTCGCAACTTCGATGTCGGCGTCAGCGGCGACACGAGCTACCTCAGTCTGGAGGGGACCATGTTGGACAGGGAGGCGGAAAAGGCACTTGTCAAGGAAGAGGCCGCTACGGCAGCTTTGAGAAAAGGAACCAAGGGTGCTCGCAAGGTCCAGCGAAGAAGAGCACCAGAGTTTGCCATGACACGTTTCATGGATGAGGCGGAGCAACCGACCGAAGCTCCAGCTGCTGAGGTGGAGGCAGCTACAGCATAAAAAAGGGAATTTTGTCATCACTGGCAGGACATGAAGTGGTGGCAGAGGGAAGCCATACAACCGGGGGAAACATGCTTTCGGAGTTTACTATAATACCCTCTTTGGATGGGGGCTTGTCACAATATTTATGAGCGTTGTACATTTGAGAATTGAGTCAAAAATTTATTGCATTGTCAAGTATGGGCTGTCTCTGTCATTGAACTGTGACAACCCTTTCAGCTATCCTATCATTCCAAAATGCAGAGTACTCTGTACAACTGCCAAACCAGATGCATGTGCTGCGTGAATCCTGTCCCGGCTGCACTCTGGTTTTCTATGCCGATGCCTTTACCATCGGTTCCCATGGTCGTGCCAAATTCCAGAGATATATCTCCCCAATTGGCTCGCTTGTTGTGTTCTTTACCACAACATGCTGAAAAGGTGTCATAGCTGACGACAGCAACAATGTGTCAACCCAGGGAGAAGCATCTTCCCAGCTAGGCTGCTCACAGAATCTGTCAACTTGTTCTCTAAAGGTGTTCCAATCCGAATGGTCATATACAACGACCTGAAATCGCACTCCTTGGATATCAATCGTGATGCGCTGCACCATGCTGGGGAACTCATCAGAGCACCCGCTGCTAAGAATCCACGAGTAATCGGTTCTGTCGCCGTTGCTTTCCCAGTCGTACCACACCTGCGTCCCCCTTTCTGAAAAGTCGCTCAGCACCAGTCGTGACTGTGCGTCGAAGCTGATTGCGCAGTGTTGTTTCGATACACCCTCGACGCTGGGCAAAATGATATCGCAGGTCCTCGGATCCGTGCCGAGGACGAAGCTGCCTGGTCGTTTAGGCGGCTGTGAGAATGTGAGTTGAATGGCTCGCCCGGGAGCATGGTTTGTGAGGTTGGAGAGTCGAGATGAGAGATATGGGTTTGAGTTTGTAGATGAGATAATGCGGGAGGCGTTTTCGGGGAGTTGAGTGGATTTATCGGCCCAAGAGCGATGTGTGGTTGGGACGAGCCAGGCGATGATGTCGTCGGGATGAGATTCCATGGTGAGATGTGTTGAGTTATTAAGAGTGTATAATTATTGTATATGTCAAAAGTGAATGCAGTTGAAATGAAAGTAAGCGCTGTGGTGGTACAAAACGTTGAAGCAGGTCGTTGGGAGTAAAGAGTGAATCACAAATAAGTGTGTCGCTGCGTGTATGTATTAAATCCGTGTTGTAGACGGATGTCGATGTAAAAATGAGAGAAAGCAAGTTGATAAAAAAGAATTGGAGCAAGATCCAAAGACCAAAAGAGAGATAGTTGTAAAGAAACAAGATTGAAGACAAGGAAAAGCAATCATCTAAGGGATTCCAGCCTCTCTACTTATATAGAACCTACTCGTACATATAACATGCAGCATGCAAAATCTTCATCTCAGCCCAACAGCCCGACGAATCCACGACAACGCGCTCGTCGCATGAACAACGAGCATCTACTGGCCACGATCTCGTGCTGCCGCGTCGCGAAAACAGCTGACTTGCATGAACTATAAGCAGATGACGCATACTTTTATGTTTTCTGCAGCCCTTCAGTGGTGGCTGGTCGCCGCATCGTGAAGAAAGTGAGGCTTTGGGCAGTAATCAGATTCACGGTGCCGTGGCAGCCAATCATTTGCTGCTGGACGGCCTAGTTTGGTGCGCGACAACGCACGCGAGATGCGCGTTTGAGAATGTCGCGGGTCGCGAGTTGGGATTGGAGATGAAGGTTTAATTTTTTCATGTCTAACGCTGGTTTCAGATTTGGGCTGGTGAATCATGATCAAGGTGCTTGTTGTTTGTGTACTGTAGGGTGATGCAGGGCAAGTTCATCGCTGCACCAAGGAAACAACAGCAGCTTGACGTGGACTCATACAAAGAATCGGGCGGCTGTTGCCTGGACTCGGTGACATGAAATGGCATTTTGGGAGTCATCGATTGACATGTAGTGAAGACATCAACACTCAATGGCTGTTGTTAATTTTATCGAGAGGCAGCAATTTCATGATGGTTGAGCCATCATCACCAGCAGCTTTTTGCAGTGGGCGTAAGAGAGGTACTTGTGCTGGGGTACCATTACAAATTGGTGCCTCACATTTAGGGCCGCAAAACCAGCTCCTCCAGCGGCCGACCTTCACCCGGACAGGACCTTTGCGGCATCCGAATGCCTCATCCCACGACATCATCGAAGGCCAATTGAATCGCAAAAATGGCTTCCGACGCAGCTACAGATGCGCGGCGTAAGTGCACCTGCTCTCACTCACTGCGATGAGCCCCCAAATCTTGATCCGCAGCCGCTGACTCAACCGCAGAGGCGACCCGCGAGGAGATGCGCGATGCCAAGCTCCCTCTCGCCTACAGAGACAGCTGCGCCCACCTCCTGATTCCCCTGAACAAGTGCCGAAGAGAGACCTGGTACGCTCCGTGGAGTTGCACGGTATGTTTTTATCCATCCCGGAGCCGAACGAGGGCGCGATTTGCGGAGAGGAAGGCTGCTGGGAGCAAAGGGACAGCCATGCTAATTTGTATCGGATGGGGATGCTAGGACGAGCGACACGGTTACGAGAAATGCCAGTACGTCGAGTTCAAGAAGCGGGTGGCCAAGATGAACGAGCTGCGGGAGTCAAAAGAGGGCGCACGAAGCAACTAGGGTGCTGCGAGGACGATGGGACGCCGTGTACATATCATCCATGCATGAGGAACGGGAATAGAAAAATTTCTAAAGATACGGATCTTGAATGGTGCACGTGTTTGCTTTTGGTACTCTACACTGCAGAGCTTCAGTCTTTGAGGAAATGATGTCGGCAATCTCATACTCTGAGGGAATGGCGAATGCGGTCAAATGATATCGAGCACCAAGGATCGACATGAGCTTTTTATTTCTTTTCAAGTCAGACTTCATCCACCAGGTCGCTCTTATTATCTAGCCCAGCCCATTTCGGTTTTCCGTCAGGTATATCCACAACCCGCTGGGGATAGAAGAGGTGGCACATGCATGCAATGTTAGACATCGTGTCCAAAACCGAAAGTCTAGGAAATTACGTACTGGACAGCGAAATTCTTCTTCTGAGCTTCGTTTTGGAATGACAGGAGCGTTGGAAATAGCAGAACCATGTTTCGTCCTTCATCCATAATGAGGGTGCCACAATGAGAGCAGCTCACTTTGCAGGGTAGCTCATGTTCTGGTGACTGTGACCCGGAGTTGTAGAAACGCAGGCTTTCGGTACCTTTCTGAAATGCCACATCTGACTTTTGGAATATTGCTGCCCATTGGAAAGGGGCACCTGTAACTTGATATGAGTCTATTTGAGAGCATGATATAATGCAGAGAAGCACATGGGTCAATAGGTAGAAGAGATGCTTTACCGTGGATGACTTTACAATCGCCGCAGTGACAGTATTTGGAGGCCAGGGGTTTATCTTTGCTGAGCCAGTACTTTACTCTGCCGCAGTGACAAGCTCCTTCGAGCACCTTGTTAAAATTCTGGTCGGGTTCTTGGTAAGGCGGTTGGGTTCTCCAGTGTTTGTCCGTCATTTTGGGATGTAGCACAATTGTTGATAGAGAAGACTGAATGTCGAATTAACACATATGAAGATCTTCTTGAGACGTTAATCGTAAAATGTGATAATACTGGGCACGAATACTATTCACAGCTCCTCACTGACAAGTTATATTACTATGAGAGTACATGACGTAACAGATGTGACGATATCATGATGGTTGATCCCTACGGTCTCGGGTAGATGTAGTGAATGACAATGGCTGTGGATGGCAATAGTCATGATGCTTTCGTAGAGTCAGATAAAGAATCACCAACAAACAAAATCTAAATACATAACAAGCATAGACATGAGGGAAGTAAAGGCTCAATCCAAACCTCCAGATAACACGCTCGGATGCTTCTGCTCACACTGGACCGTCTAAGCCAAAAGTGGCTCAATTCCGACTTCCGTGTTTTGACAAGAGGCCATCCGTATTTAAGAAGAAACCACTTGCACGGAGTTAACACGGAGTTAAGATTACATGGACTTTATGGAAGAATCTCAAATAGCTAAGTGATTCGTATCGTGATAGAAGAGCTCCAATACATATCTACTGCATGGGTCTAATCGAGGATGTGCTGCTTTTGCTCTCTTCAGTCGCTCATTCTGGATCTAAGACGGGCCGTCGGTCGCTAAAAGCGGGGTGAAATGGAAAAGAATTCCGCGCAATGACCCCGCCTTAAGAAAAAAAGACTGATAGGCGGCGATTTGCATTGGCACTGTTTAATAGACTGAGAATGGATGTCCGTTACGCAAAAGGCTGTTGGTTGAGTACATACATGTAGACAGCACAGCTACATCTTGTTCTCGGTGCTAAGCTTTGGAGATACCATCAAAATTGTCCTCGGAATACAATAATTCCTCATAAACTAAAATACACGACTCGTCGTCTGTGATGAGCCCCTCTTGGGGGTTTGCCGCCCTGTCGGGGATTTGCCACATTCACACCCGCCGGCCGTATCGGCACCGACGCCGGCAATAACATGAACCAGTGCTCGATATGGAGCCCTTCCACCCTTCCAACTGCCAATCCCAAGACTCGCTTTCTCGTTGGCGGGTTTGAAGATCTCCTTTTGTGACCAGGAAGCTACTGTGCCGTTGACTGATTGTCAAATTTGTCCGCGCATGACCCACCTTGAGGAAAAAGAGGTGCAAGTTGGGTATATAAAGACGGAGAAGATGAAGCCCACTAAGCTTGCCAATAACTCGTCGAGCTTCAAAATCTTGATACATTCACCTCCTCTTCTTCCTCTTCACTTCCGACTCCTCACACATCAAATTAGACACCATGGCTAGCGAGGCGTGCTGCAAGTTGGCTCCGGTCACCGTTGACTACACTCCCAAGGGCAAATACGAGAAGATTGCCGGCATCAACACCTGTAAGATCTGAGCCATCTCTGATGAGCCTCGGCCTCAACCTCAACGGCACAAGGGCAGCATTCCTGATACATGACACCTAGACATCGTGGGGCCTGAGAATGCCACCAAGGGAATTATCGACATTTACGACATCTTCGGCATCTGGCATCAGACCATCCAGGGCGCTGACCGTCTCTCCGCTCACACTGGATTCGTCGTCTTGGTTCCCGACTTCTTCGATGGCCCGGGTCTGGACATCGACGCCATTCCCATGGACACCGAGGAGAAGCAGAAAAAGGTGCAGGCCTTCTTCGGCTCCACTGGCAATCCCCAGACCAACCTTGAGAAGCTGCTGGTCCTCCGCAAGGCACTGACGGAGAAGTTCCCGGCAGTGGAGGGCAACTGGGGCCTGTTTGGCCTCTGCTGGGGCGGCAAGCTGGCTGTTTTGGCTTGCGGAGAGGGCAACGAGGGTGTTGGTCGACGATTCAGCGCCAGTGGAACGGCTCATCCTGGGTAAGTTTTTTTTTGTTAAAGAGTGTTCATGAGGGAGGATGTGACATTGTTCGCTAACCAAGCATGTTATCGGGTAGTCTCATGGACGAGAATGACGCCAAGGCCCAGACGGCTCCTCATCTTTTGCTGGCTTCCAAGGACGAGCCTGCCGACAAGGTTGCTCTGTACAAGGAGATCATGGGCGACAAGATCGAGTCTACTACTTATGAGACTATGCACCACGGATGGATGGGCGCCAGAGCTGATCTGAAGAACGAGGCTAATGTCAAGGAGTATGAGCGCGGTTATAAGCAGGCCGCCGACTTCTTCGCCAAGCACCTTTGAGCCGATGGGGTTGGTTGTTGGAGCGGTTTCAAGTATGTAGAAGAAAGAATCTGATACCCAAAGGATCTTTTACTGGATAAAAAACAAAGAAATCTCAAACTTGTTGCGCCAAGGATAGATGTGTTCCGCCATTCCCTCTAGCATACTGCTTGGCCGCTTGGCAAACGATCAGATTACGTATGTTTGTACGCCCTAGTGGGGGTTCAGCTGAAGGATATGGGTTTTAAATACTCTTACTGGACGGAAGAGCACTAGGTACTTGTTTATTCCGTTTAATTCAGGATGAAAACAGGCATAGACAAAAGTTCTAGTCAAACTAGTAGTTCTTGGATGGGGGAAGCCCCTTATTACATCCGATTGTGTTTCTGTTTGCGGAATAAGCTGCAATGGCACGTAGCAACCAAGTACCTGATCTGGATTTGGTGAAGTCGCCCGTTAGAACACTAGTACGCAGCATCATGGATGCCACGCATAGTTTTGCCCAAATAGTATATTGATTCGAGTAACTAGAACATTATGTTTTCACAAACTGTGAATCTCTTGTATTCTATATTGGCGCGAACAACACTACTGCCAGGTGGAGCTCGATTGACAAATGATTGACAAATGATTGACAAATGATTGACCTCAGGCCCTTGCACCATGGTCAGCATTTAGTAACACCCCATGGGGGGATCCCCTTCCAGAATAACACAATGGTTTCCTATTTGGTTTCGTACTTTCCCGTATAGATACGCGTTTATTAATCCGAATGAGCCTCATAGGTTATGAAGCTTATCACGGATGCTTACACGGACATGCGTTTGTTCAGCTTTTGAGATATCTGCTCCACAATCTTGAAGAAACGCCTAATATAAGCATAATAATCGGTCAACAGAAAAAGAAGCCGCAGGGAAGCATTTTGATTTCAGGATCAACAACAATATGGTAGAGATTTTCAGGGCGAACAGCTAGCTCATAGCCTCAACTATGTAGTATGAACAGCAGCAGGGAAGCTATTAGTAACTAGTCCCTCCAACAACAGGGATTTAGAGAAATTTGCCCAACTTATTTCTGCTCAAGTAATTGTTCATACTTGTTTTCCCATAAAATTTATTCACTTAGTTTAAAAGCAAGTTACTCCAGAGTTCTCTTTCTTCGCCTCTATGGAGCACTATCGGTTACAAGTCTGGGTCATCTCTGACATAAAAGGAATATACAAGGTTTACTGTAAGTTACTCCAGAGTTCTCTTTCTTCGCCTTTATGGAGCACTATCGGTTATAAATCTAGGCTATCTTTGACAGAAAAGGAATATACAAGGTTTGCTGCAAGTTACTCCACAGTTCTTTTTCTTCGCCTCTATGGAGCACTATCGGTTATAAATATAGGTCATCTCTGACAGAAAGGGAATATACAAGGTTTGCTGCATACGCTTGCTCTGGCGTAGTGACAGCAGATTTTCGCCAGTCTTTGCTCCAACCGGCGGAAAAAGCTGGGATTGGGCCGTGGTAAGTTGTAGATATTCGCTGAGCCGAGGGTCCGTCTGACCGCTCTTTCTAGGAGATGGTATTTTCACAAATTACAGGTAGAATGAACCAGCTTAAGCGAGCGATTCATTCAGTCTCGGCTCCAATTGTATGTTCGTTTTGACGACATGGCAGAGAGTGGGTAGATGAAAGGTTCAGATCTTATTGGAAATCATTGAACCGAGGATGTCTCAGGGCGAATTGATGAGAAAGATATAAAAAGGCGTTGGTATTCCTGCCGAATACTCGTTCAGAAAGACACAGATTAACCAGCCAAGGTAGTCTTTGGATCTTAAATTCATCCATACAAGTCCACTTTTCACCTACTATTTCAATATGAAGTTCTCAACGACTCAGCTTCTCGCTGCTCTTGGCTTTGCGAGCTATGCCGCAGCCGATTTCCACGTCTTGACAGGACCATGCTCTATCGCCCCCGGCTTCGGTGGCAGTCTTGAAGACTACGCCGTTGCTTGTCCTTCCGACTACTACAACTGCAAATGCATGTTGGATGGAGATCGTAGCGGCAGTGTCATTTCGGGAAAAACGCCAAAATACGGCATTCACACTACTGGATCCAACTATTTCGAACTTAGCGGCATGTGCGGAGTGGGAAATATGAACTTTTATCTGCAGGGCGATGGTTCATGGTTGTTCTACATTGCTGGAGGAGACGGCTCCGTGCAAGGCCAGTGCTGGCCTGGCGATAACAGCGTCAAGAACTGCAACGAATTCAGCGCTGCCTGCAGTTTGAGCAACATCTTGGTGTGCTATTCATGGATTTGCCAGCCATGAAAGGGATGAAGGACATACACTTGGCATAAGGTCAATGTGGTTCTCGTGAGCTGTTTTGGATATTTGCAAGTGCTCACGATGGAAAATGAGTGCGGGAGTGGACCAGCTGGAAATAATTTGATTGATCTGATGTGTCATTACTTGTTAATTGTATACCTAAACTATTGCTTATTAAATCTATGCAGTACATATGATTATAAGAATCCATTGACATGATACAATGCAATAATAAAAACAGTCTAGCAATTTGATATAAAAGCTTGCTGTTCCCGAGACGTACAAGAGGAAGACTAATGAAATCGGCTTGACAATTATGAGATTCTGTATATATCGCCAATAAACGACAAATAATGGTCATGTAGTCATAATAAACTAGAATTCGTCACTTTGGTTCGTATATGCATACACAAAGCTAACTGATCCTCTGCATCGCAGTATGCGAAACATTTCGTGGGGATGTTGTTTTAACGCTCCATGTGAGTTGATGAACTACCGGGGCTAAATTTACACAGATTTATGATTACTCAATAAATTACATGACTAGAATTAGGTCCGATCGGTAGTTAGCGGCCGATCGAACCGAACTTTAGAGACATGAGCCGTGATTGACAGCGGAACCCGCAGAGTCCGACAAATCAAATGCGAATCCTTCGAAACCCTCCAAAATCCTAGCGAATTCAGGCATTATCCCATCTTGGTCTCAGTAGATGAGTCATTATGACCGGTATTGATGCTTTCAGCACACAATGATCGCACTATACTAGCTTTGGCTAGTTTGTGTAAATATTGACATACTACGAAATACTGACATTGTACGAGATTTACTTACCAAGGCGCCTGCATGGTAACCATATTACTTCTCTATGCCTAGGGATTATGTAAAGATTGTATGAAATATTCATGCACTTGGAGGTTGTGCTTGGAGCTGTTGCTGTCTATTCATCGAGCTCCCCAGCAAGCTCTATTATTGACTAGCCTTGGGCACTACGGATGCCCCGTGAAAATGTTCATCAGTTTTGAACGTGTGAATAATGTGAGCAGTCACTTATTATTGTATAAATCGATCGTCTAGCTGGGGACTAGCCTCTTTTTCCTAGGATATCTATTCTTTCTGCAGCTGGCGTAGCATCATCCAGCAGCTCGACAGCGAACCTCGGCTGTGGCAATATCTTACCCTTCAAGATTCGGACTAATTGACCAGATCTTGCGCAAAAGCGGACCCGCCAGTTCCTGACTAACGGACACTCTATTCGACCGAATTCTATTTTCTCAAAAGTTGACCACATATGCGGAAGGTGGAGGTTTCCTAATTAGTTAGTTGTGTCCGCGGCCATGACTCGGCTTCGCCATCTATGATGCCATTGACGGACATTGTTCCGTACACTGTTTCATTCACCCTCGGCTTGGAGTTCGACTATATGTCTACCATTTCTCCTCTTTGCCAAAAAAAGAAAAAAAAGAAAAACGAAACAAAACAAAAACAAAAGGAGACTTCGCCTATAACATTCTTCTCTTCGCAATTCATCCTAACCATACTTTTTTTACAGTCTGTAAACGATCTCCATTCATCATGTCCAAAACCATGCAGGCGTGGCAAGTTGCCGCTCCTGGACCAATCGAGGAAACCTTGAAACTTCTCGACAATGTAGCGCAACCAACGGCCCCCCTTCAAAATGGACAAGTTCTTGTCGAAGTTGCCAGTGCAGGCCTCAATCCCGCAGACTACAAAATGCTCAGATTGGGCCTCGCATCCAAAGCCCTCACAACCTTTCCTAAAACACTAGGCATGGATCTTAGCGGCCGAGTTGTTTCGGTAGCAGATGATGTTACAGACACCAAGGCTGGAGATGTCGTGCTCGTTCGTTTGGACCCTACTAAGGGCCCTGGGGCGCTCTCCCAATATGTAATCGCCAATCGCGCAGATTATGCAGTTTTACCGTCAAATTTCGATCTGGATCTCGCCGCTGGCGCACCCACAACCGCTTTGACAGCATATCAGTCCATCAAGCCATACATCCAAACTGGCTCCAAAGTCTTTATTAACGGTGGATCTGGAGGAGTTGGTACCATTGGAATTCAGATTGCCAAAGCTCTTGGATGCCATGTCACAGTTTCTTGTTCGACGGCGAAAAAGGAGCTTTGTGAGCGAGTCGGGGCGGATGAGATTATCGACTATAAGACCGGAGACGTCGTGGCGCAATTAAAACAGAACGGCAAAATCTTTGACCACATTGTCGATAACGTCGGCTCTTCCTTTTCAGACCTTTACCACCAGGCGAGCCATTACCTTAAGCCAGAGGGAGCTTTTATACTGGTTGGTGGTCCGGCATCTTTAAGTGGTGTCAAAAACGTCTTATCGGCAAAATTCCTTCCTTCGTTCTTGGGCGGAGGTAAACACCAATTCGTGCTGTATATGACGAAGAATGACCGTGACGACCTTGCGCAAGTTGCAAAGTGGTTGGCAGATGGAGTGATCAAAACTGTCATTGACTCGACATTTGAGTTTAAAGAGGCTTTGGAGGCCTTTGAGCATCTTAAGAAGGGCTCAAGTGGTGGAAAGGTGATTGTCCATGTCTCCAGCAAGGCATAAATAATGGCGCTGGAATCTGCAACGATGCATAATTCGCTACATTCAACAAACAACGATAATCAAGATATTCAAGCCGTAATTTATGGTGGCTAACTATCATCATTAATGCTGTCTTTGTCGCTCAGACAACAACAACGATGGACCAGAACCACTTCATCTACGGTATTGCTCAGCAGCTTTCTACATCAAAATTAGCGGATACATAGGATACCTTTATGAAGGGATAGGAAATCCACAAGACATCATTTAATCAGTCCGGTCATTATTTATTGTTGAATAAATATTTTATAGGCGTTAAAAGTGGCATACTTTTCGTTTGACGGGAATTTCATCCAGCTCTTCCTCTTCTTTGATCTAGTGCGGCCTAAATGTGGAACACAGAGCTTTTACCCTCGTCATCGGCCGCTTCTCCAAAGGTTCCTTCATATCCATTCTCCTCAAGATACGCACGGAATCGGGCGTCTTCACTTTCAAGGTCCTTCTCCTTGTCAGGGATCAAAAACCATGTAACAAAGCCACCAACCATGGCAAATGCGGCGCCGATAAGAAAGACCCCCTGAACTCCCTTTTGCGAATCAGAAAACGAGTTTTGAATGGGTGTAAAAACTTGGGTCCCAATCGCAGCACCTGCTTTTCCCACGGCAGCGGCAAGGCCAAGGAAGTGGCCTCGTACTGGCGTCGGGAAGGATTCAGCTCCGCAGAGAAAAGTGCCAACCTGGAAAGTTTTAGTCTCACTGAAAGCATGTTCAGATTGCGAATATGTGATATACATACACCTGGGCCCATCTCTCCAAGGGTGTTAAAGATTCCGTACAAGACGACGAAGAGTGGGAACACACTCGTAATAGGGTTGAGAGCGCCTCCAATGATAAAGGCAAGGATCGACCAGAGGAAGAAACCCAATGCCATGGTCTGCTTGCGACCAATCTTGTCCATGAGAAGACCGCCAATGAGAGTTCCAGGAAGATAAAAGCAGTTGAGAACTGTGCCATAGCCGATGTTTTGGACGAGGGTGTTGTTGGGGTTCAGGGTTCCAATGATGGTGGAACCAAAGATTCCGAATGGATAAGTCTGTTGAAAAGAGGTTACTACATCATCATTCTATACTTTCAAAAGATATCAAGTTTCACTTACAACAAAATCATAGAAAAACCAGGCCAGAGATGTTCCAAGCATGGGTCTCCAATAGCGCTTAATCACTAGCCAGTATGGAATATGTGTCTTCATCGCATGCTTCTTATACTGCGATGAGTTGATCAACCGAAGACGGAAGAACAAAAGTCCAACAGGGAGAATGAAGCCGAGGCCGAAGGAGACACGCCATACACCATCATTGATATGCTGATGGTAGGCTGCGAGGATAATGAGTACGATGACACCGGCCATCACGAAACCCAGATCGATGGCGAAATCAGTGGCGGCAGCGACGAGCATGCCGCGGCGCCGTCTCACAAAGGCAGTTTCATCCGAAGCTTCGGCACTGCCAGTACCGCATGTGGGATATTCGCCTATTATCGCAGATCTCATCAGTGGCTGATCTTTCGGTTCATGCTGAATTCGAGACATGAGACTCACCTCCAGCTCCGAACCCGGCAACACCACGGCCAACAATCATCATCCAAAACATGCCAGTGGGTGTTTTGCCATGCGCCGCAGTAGCCAGTATTATACCCAAGATTAGAAACAGAGTTGCGAAGAAGATACCAGTGCGGCGACCAAGTTTGTCGATTCCCCAGCCAAAGAACAGCATGCCAAACACCTCACCAATGAGGAAAGCGTTGGACAATCTGGTCTTAATAGTCGAAGTGAATGCATCTGGATACAGCTCTGCAAAGAGAGGATTCATGTATCCGATGACTTGGGCATTGTAGCCATCTGAGAACAGGGCCAAGCCGCCAACAAGGACCATCAAGATTGACGAGATGCGACCGCTGCGTGATAGAGTGCTTGGCTGAGCGACAACACTTTTGTTGGAGTCGTTGGTTGGCTCAAGGGTTGGCGAAATAGCCACTTCATCGACCTGAGCAGTCTTGGCATCCATCCTTACTGTTTGCTGTAAATGATTTCTACCAAGATTTAAATCAGCAAGAACGGAAAAGGATGTGAGTGAAAGGTTTTGTCCCCCCTTAGTGTCTCAGTGTCTTGTCTCAAGGAAAGTTTGCACGAAACTGGGGGCTTATACTTTTATGCAATGTAACTTTATATGCGGCAGATGATAAGAAAATTTGGTTCGCCGATGAACTCGCCTGTTATCTCTAGATCATGCACGTGAATAGATGCAGCTGCGAATCATTGGTGAACTTTTGCTCGACCCGTATCAAGAGGGCATATAAGTAGTAAATCTTAATAGACCCAAAGTAAAGCGGCGAACCGCTGTTAGAAGCTGATATCATTACGACCGCAAAAGTCCAAATCTCATCCAATGGGGGGTTCGCGACGGCGATGCCTTGAATCACTCGTGAGCTTCCCGATTTCTCCCACGTGCGTGAGTTGGTGAGAAGTCATTTCCAGCTGCAAATTTGTCAATCATGCCCTTTCCGTCCATCAGGATTCTGGCCATCTGTCTCGCGATTGGTGTTGTATCAACTCAAGAAGTTGTATCTCGTGCCGATCGGCCGGGCAGAGGCACCCACGTGGGCCGAGAATATCGCTTGATTCATCGGGAGGTGCACCAGCAGCCCTCCAGTTTGTCCAGTTTCGGCATGTTAGCCACTTGGTGGGGTGGTCCCGTAATCCACAAGCTTCTCGACGTGGATCCTGGAAGAATGATCTCCATCGGCTAGGGAGAGCATTCCCGTAAGCGATATGCCTAGCTTGGCGGGAAACTTCCGAGTATACGATGCGATGCAAGCCGTTCGTGTAAGAGGAAGGGCGAGCAAAACAAAGAGGAGGAGTTGGGGGTTACAAAAGAGCTGGTAAGCTCTATGCAGGTTCTGCTACCCTTGTCATTAATCGTTTATCGAAAGTGCACCACATTACCATGTTGTCAGCTGAGCAGGTTGCCTTCTTCAAGGCAAACGGTTATCTCATCGTTCGAGAAATCCTTAACGATGTTGAGACTGCTGAAGTCCAGAAGTGGGCGCAGGAGGTCCACGACTGGACGCCAACTGCCGACTCTCAATTTATGCCCTATGAGGTGAGACACTTTACCACGACGGCCCATATTGTTTGCATATGGTGATTTAGAGGTGTATTTACAAGAATGAACAGGAGATAAATTCTCGTGGAGAGACGGTTCTTTGCCGTACAGAAAACTACGCCGATAGTCACGAGGGGTTCAACGGACTACTCCGCGGCGAAAGGCTCTTGGGGATTCTGGAGGAGCTTTCAGGAGAGCCTATGTATCTTTTCAAGGAAAAGATTAATTACAAGCTCGCAGGAAGTGGTAGGTGTTTGTGGTTTTTGCGAGACTCTAGATGGGATGGCTAATCGAAGTAGGTGGATTTGCGCCGCATATTGATGCAGTGGCTTACAATCACATTAAAGATGTGAAGCATCTCACCATCTTGCTTGCTGTTGACAAATCGACTCTGAACAACGGAGGCCTAGAGGTTGTTGATGCTAGCCACAACATGGATATTCCCCTCAACGTTGAAGATCACTGCATCGCCGATGAGTGGGTTGACTCTCATGAGTGGAAGCCTGTTGAGCTCGAGCCCGGTAAGTGCAATTGTTTGGCCATGAACGATCACTTCCTCTTCCATGCCAGGCATTTTTGACATTATCACCAGGCCAGTTGCTCATTTTCACTTCATACCTGGCTCACCGCAGTGGGCCTAACCACAGCAATGAGAACCGCAAAGCGCTCTATGCCACCTACAACTGTGCCAGCGAAGGTGATTTGCATCAAGATTACTACGAAAGGAGGATGAAAGAGTGGCCTGCCACTCACATGCGTAAGGAGGGAGAAACATATGAAAATGGAGCTTTGAGATACGCGTTCGGTTCGCCGATGTTGAGCGTTGATGCCGGCCGCCAACTGGCTTTCTAGATACAAACTTGGAAATAATCTGGTTAGCTCTTGGAAAATTATTTACGTAAAGATTTAGTTTGCGTTACTTGAAGATAGTAATGCTCCGTATTGCCCGATAAAGTGAACGCTATGCGCATTTGAACTTCAATCAAAGGATGGCTCTTCAAGTTCTCTCAAAGAAGCTCATATAAGTCGGCTCCCTGCGGCACACTCTTCTAGGCCGATCTCTGGGCTAGATCTTTTACATCAGGATTCGACCAATCCACGTGCAGACAGCATTGTGCCGAGTGGACGATCTATCCACGTGTTAATGCATGAAGATTGGGGGGTGGAGATATGGAGAGAATACTCCAGTATCTCGTTATAGCCGAATATAGTGCTTACCCACAGATTATATGTGCATGAATACTGTATATCTAATGCGTCTCAGTCGTCTACATACTGGCCACCAAAATCCAGACCAGCCTTACTGCCTGTCGTTACTTTCATCATCACAATGGCCATCCCTGCAACCCTTGAGCCAGAGGCTGTCACCTCTTACATAATTTCTATTCTTCAAGCCTCAGACTACACTCCCTACATCGGCGAACCAATCTCTCAGCTGCAGCATTCCCTGCAGTGTGCTGCATTGGCCGCCGAGGCATCTCCAGCCATGGATGAAGCCACACAGGTTGCTGCGCTACTTCATGATATTGGGCAGTTTGCTCCAGCAGACGACTTGATTGCCTCAGCAAGTCTTCCGATTCAAAACTTGGGAGATGCTCCGACTACACAGAGCGTTGGACGTGTCGGCCATGAGACTCTGGGAGCCCGCCTCCTGCTCTCACTAGGCTTCTCTGACAAAGTCGCTCGCCTGGTGGAATCGCACGTAGCAGCCAAACGCTATTTGTGTGCCGTGGATGAGTCTTATAATGGCTTACTCTCAGAAGCAAGCAAAAAGAGCCTATTTTACCAAGGCGGGCCAATGTCTTCGGAAGAAGTAAAGGAATTCAGCTTGGGTCCGTGGTGCCAGGAAATGTGCCAGCTTAGGAAGTGGGACGACGAGGCAAAGGTTAAGGGACTCGTAGTGAGAGACTTGGAGAGCTGGAGAGAGGCGATCCAGAGGCAGATTGAGCGAAGATGAGGGATTATACGAGACGAGATTTTTGCAAATAATATCACACGGCATTCATCCGATGAATATTACTACAATGGTCACGAATGAGATTTGCCACGAGAGATGACATACAGTTACAGTTTTACCAATTTTATTATTTACATACAGCTCGATGCTTTTATTTTAAATACATTCTGGTCGTACAAATATTCAGACTGTGACATCAAACATTGAGCGGCATCAAATAATTTCTTTTGCGCCAAGCTTCGGATTTACAACCGGGGTTTGGAGTCAGACTCCTTAAGGTCAAAGCGATCCAGGTTGGAGACCTTTGTCCAAGCAGTGACAAAGTCGTTGACAAACTTCTGGCTGGCGTCAGAGCTGCCGTAGACTTCGGAGACGGCACGCAGCTCAGGGTGAGAACCAAAGACAAGATCAACGCGGGTACCAGTCCACTTCTTGGCACCGCTCTTGCGGTCGCTGCCCTCGAAGAGGTCGCCATCGGATGGGTTGGCCTTCCAGACAGTTCCCATGTCCAGGAGGTTGACGAAGAAGTCGTTAGTCAGAGTTCCAGGACGGTTGGTGAAGACACCGTGAGTTGATCCGTCAAAGTTGGTGCCCAGGACACGGAGACCACCAACGAGAACAGTCAGCTCGGGAACAGAGAGGGTGAGAAGGTGTGCCCTGTCAACAAGGAAGTGCTCCAGCTTGACTCTGGGAGTCGACTTGCCGTAGTTGCGGAAGCCATCAGCAATGGGCTCGAGGTAGCCAACTGACTCAACATCAGTCTGCTCCTGAGTAGCGTCGTTGCGGCCAGGAGTAAAGGGGACGGTGATGTTGTGTCCGGCATCCTTGGCAGCCTTCTCAATAGCAGCAGCTCCAGCCAGGACAATCAGGTCAGCAAGAGAAACCTTCTTGCCACTCTGAGAGCCGTTGAAGTTCTGCTGAATCTTTTCCAAAGCCTGCAAAACCTCGGCCAGCTGAGGAGGGTTGTTCACCTTCCAGTCCTTCTGCGGTGACAGGCGGATACGAGCACCATTGGCACCACCACGCTTGTCGCTACCTCGGAAGGTCGAAGCAGATGCCCATGCGGTGGAAACAAGCTTGGATGGTGACACCCCGGATGCCAAGATCTGGCTCTTGAGCGAGGCAATGTCGCTGTCGTTGATAAGAGTGTAGTTGACAGCGGGGATGGGATCCTGCCAGGAAAATTCCTCCTTGGGGACTTCAGGGCCGACGTATCGACTGAGAGGTCCCATGTCACGGTGCGTCAGTTTGAACCAGGCCTTGGCAAAAGCTTCAGCGAACTGATCTTGGTTCTCCAAGAAACGACGAGAGATCTTCTCGTACTCAGGGTCAAAACGCAGTGCCAGATCCGTGGTCAACATGGTAGGCAGCAGCTTCTTGGAAGAATCGAAAGCGTGGGGAATGATGGGCTCAGCGTTCTTAGCAACCCACTGCTTGGCACCGGCAGGGCTTGTGGTGAGCTCCCATTCAAACTTGAAGAGGTACTCGAAGAACTGATTGCTCCACTGGGTCGGGGTCTTGGTCCAGGTCACCTCAAGACCACTGGTAATGGCGTCCGGACCCTTTCCAGAGTTGAAGGAGCTGACCCAGCCGAGACCTTGGTTCTCGAGCGGAGCACCGGCGGGCTCAGGGCCAACATGGCTTGCAGGACCGGCACCGTGAGTCTTACCGAAGGTGTGGCCACCAGCAATAAGAGCGACGGTCTCCTCATCATTCATGGCCATGCGGGCAAAAGTGACACGGATGTCCCGAGCGGCAGCCAAGATATCGGCACTACCATCAGGGCCCTCTGGGTTGACGTAAATCAGACCCATGTGTACCTATACGCATTGTATCGTCAGCTAAATGTTTTCTGCGGCTAAACCTAGAAAGAAAAGAAGAGAAATAAAAACATACAGCGCCGAGGGGCGACTCCAGGTCGCGAGAGTGGATGTCTTTGTGCTTCTTTTCGTCGGAGATGAGGACGCCGTGGCCTGCGCCGGCAGGGCCGTCAGGGCCTGCAAAACCGTGGGAATATCGAACATCGTTGCCCAGCCATGTGGTTTCGCCACCCCAGTAGACAGACTCATCGGCTTCCCAGGTGTCTGAACGGCCGCCGGCAAAACCAAGTGTCTTGAATCCCATGGACTCGAGAGCAACGTTACCCGACAGTATGAAGAGATCAGCCCATGAGAGCTTGTTGCCATACTTTTGCTTGATGGGCCACAGCAGACGACGGCCCTTGTCCAAGCTCACGTTGTCGGGCCAGCTGTTGAGCGGTGCGAATCGTTGTTGGCCCTGTTACATGGGAATCACCAGTTAGTTCAAGATGTTGGTTGAAATAATAACACTGAAGGCTGCTTACCTGGCCACCACCACCGCGACCATCAAAGACACGGTATGTACCAGCGCTGTGCCACGCCAGACGAACAAACAGACCTCCGTAGTGACCGAAATCAGCGGGCCACCAGTCTTGGGAATCAGTCATCAGGGCTGTAAGGTCCTTCTTGACAGCAGCATAGTCAAGAGACTTGAAAGCAGTAGGATAGTCAAAATCGGCTCCAAGAGGGTTCGTCACATATGTGTGCTGGCGAAGAATGTTGAGCTTGAGAGACTCGGGCCACCAATCCTTGTTTCTGGTTCCGCCGCCCGCGGCGTTGACGTGGTTGACAGGACACTTGCCGGCGTCACCCATTTTTGCAGTCTGTAATTGCTATCAAACGAAGAGGGATTGACAACAGTAGAGGGTACAGTATAGATCAAGCTTGTCACTTCCAGAAGCAAAACTTGACGAGACCACTGAAGAAGGTTGTGAAGAAGGAGGAAACAAAAAGTCTAAGAGGAGAGAAAGGCAAAAAAGAGGAGACCAGAACATATAAAACGCCAAGGGAAGAGGAGAGAATTGGAGAGGGGTTGCGGACAACCCCGCGTTCTCTCACGGCCAAGTCGCATGTCATCGGGCTTCCGACATGTCGCGATTGCGCTGCTCTCAATCCTCATCTGGATCTGCGGTGAAACACTATTGGCGGCGGTTGTGTCATCGCTTGCTTGTCTGACGAACCGCCGCCTCGCAATTTCAAAGGTCCACGTCCTTTCTAGCTCTGGGCCGGCATCCAAATGGACAAGCGGGGTTCGTTGTGGAGGGGAAGTTTAAAGATGGGGGCAACTTTGTTCGCGGATTGGCCACTCTGTCTGGCTTCGGATGCTACTATCCGAGCTTTCGTGCGTTAGATAGCAGCTTGGCTGTTGGTGAGCTCTCGGTACTTTGTGTTCTAATGTAGGTAGCTAGCCCGAGTTGGTATTACCGAGCGATGGTTGTGTCCAGTGCTTATAGCTGCTCGGCATTGTTAGCCCAAAGGGTACATTTGCTGCAGAGACATGATGAGCCATAGACTATACTAGCTCGGATAGTTGAGCAGCCGAGTGTGTCCTCTTCCAGTAGTTGTCAGCGACTCAGTATCTACGGAGGAGCACCCTCCGCGAGCAGTTGGATATTCGGGCTTTCATTCTCCGCTTAGATATGAATTCGACATAATTGGTCGAAGCTCATTCGTTTATTAACGAGACGGCTTTGACGGATTCTGTGCGTAGATGGTATTCTTGGGTTGCTACAAAAGGGGGAATAATATTATATGTGATACGTTTTTACTGGCCTTGAGGACAACTTAAGCGCTACATATGACCTTGTATCAAGCGATATCGCAACTTACTTCAAAAGCCTGCAAGCGGCACGATATTCATTCATAAGGGCACTGCGCCATCTGCTCAGAGCTATTTTTATACATTCTCGCTACTCACGGATTCTCGTATCCTGCGATGCCCGCCATGTGACGAACCATACACACTTCGGTCTAAGAGCCATGATGCTAAAACTTGCATGTAAGCATGCATGCAAACAATTAGCACCACGATGACAATGCATCCAGTGTTTCCGCATGTAAGGGTCCACTGATTGCCGCTCTAAATATAATAGCGAAATATATACTCGTATACATGCAGTTACAAAATCTTCTGGCGATTTTTACAATTGCCATCAGCACTCTCTCTCTGGTTCTCGTCCAATTCCCAAGTTGTCTCATATGGCTTTGCATCTTGTTTAGGTGGTAAAACTGGCCCACACAACTGTCCCACTTGTGTTCTATTGCCCTGTTCGGGACAAATACAGTGCCTAGGCGTCAAGGGCGGTGCGCGCGCATCCCAGCCGCCAGCGGCTGTAATAAGTACACAGTAGTTGATCAAGTGGGCTTTAAATTACACGTAGTATCTTCATGTGGTGTTGCACCTTGTTGATATAATTGAACAAATGTTGCTTGAAATACGCCTCTAGAGCGATAAAATATGGGAATCTGCAAGTCGCCATGTAGGGAATAAGGATAACAATTACACTTTACCTTCATCAACAAGGACTATGACTCTGTTCCGAACAACTAAAGCATAGAGTCGACACAACTGTAACGGCGCTACCGAGAAGTGCTCACGTTTGCAAATGAGCGACGATTGCACGGCTGCTTAACTTATAGTCGCATAAAAATGCAATACAATATCTCAAACATCTGAGTAGCTAGTACGACTTTCTTGGAGCAACTTGTTGAGCATTTCGAACTGCCAACCCACCCCGCTCCAAATGAGTCTATAAGCCATTCTATCGAGGAATGATATATGAGCACCTTCAAAGAGCCCAATCAACTCCAGGTATGGATTCTACGGAACACCTATATACTTAACGAGATAATGACTGAAAAGCCTCTATTGACCAGGGTATATTTCGTGGCTAATTTCTCCCTAATTTCTCCTTGTCTCGTAATGTTTTCCCCCTAGGTAGTAGAGAAATAATGAACACAGTCGTGTTACCTATATAAGCTTATCTCTTCAAAATTTGGCCGATTTTGTATGTCTAACATTATCTTATTTTGCCCTTTTAAAGTCAAAATGGGAGGAACAGAAAACAATTGAATCACATACAGAGGTAAAAGACTTTAAATGATATCTACTTGGAGTTTTTGGAGTCTACATGAAGCTGATGATCCTTCTTCACGTGATTAAACCGCTTGGCTTTGGACCATTCCGCGAGCCTGCAAGAATGGACTCCTCCTCACATCATTCTCTAGTTACATTTTACTGTGCACTAATATAATCGCTTTAAGAAGCGAAAGATGCTTCCGCGCAACCTGCATCCTCTTCTGGTGGACATCGGTACTGCAATTCTGGTTGTTGGAATATTTGTGGCAGGATATTTCTCGCTCGATAAATTACAATTCGGTCAAAGATCTTTCCCTGGGTCCATATTCAGCTTGACGCGCCGTTATCTGACGGACCCTTGTCGGCCTCATACGGATGGTGGCATTCCTCATGGCGGCTGCATCCGCCTCGTGCGGATCAACTCAGCTGCAGATGCAGATATTGTTTTGTCCTGGAGTGTGTTTCCCTGGTCGCAGCCCCTGCATACCACGCATTGAGCTACACTTGGGGGTTTGCTCGCGGAGTACCTAAGCATGAAGATCCAGTGTTCCGCTATAAAGGCCAGCATGGTGTGCCAACGTCCATGCCTAAAAATCTTCTTCTGGCCTTGAATCGCATTATCAAGCTAGATGAAGAGGTGTATTATTGGATTGACTCCCTATGTATCAACCAGGAGAATACGAGAGAGCGTAGTGAGCAGGTATCCATGATGAAGGAGATTTACGAACATGCTGCGGTCGTTGATGTCTGGCTTGGACCAACTACGGACTATGAAGCCAAAGCCCTTGATCTCGTGTTAGGCGATCTATCTACCATGGCACAAACGTATGGAACCGCATGGACTCCTGGGGCAAATGCATCAAGAAGCCTCTTCGTGCAGTATCTACAACATTTGCTATCAAAAGATGAATGGGATACGCTGATCAGTTTTATGTCGCGACGATGGTTTCACCGACTCTGGACACTGCAAGAGTTCGCCTTGGCAAAAAAGATCAGGATCCTTTGTGGAGATCATTTCATAAACTCAGATGACCTTCATAATGCAGCATTGTTTCTGCAAACCCTTGGACTTACCATGGAATCGCAGTATGGAAACAACGGAACCGCTGGTACAGCAGTAATGCAGCAGAGCATATTAAGGGCATGCCTAGGAGATATGAATCAACTCATCAAGTTTGTTTCTCAGATACCAGTAGTGGCTAGCGGTGAACACAGCGTGCCGGACTATGAATCTGTTTTGGCCTGGGTTTTCTGGCGCAGTGCAAATACCTATGCGACAGACCCGAGAGACTTTGTTTATGGAATTCTTGGCTTGGCAGAAGTAATCATGGAGCGCTTGTCTAACATGACCAATGATGTTGATTCATCCATATCCTCATACAACCCAATTGTTCCAGACTACAGTCTTTCAACTGCCGACGTTTTCCGAGCTTTCATTCTTCGTCTCATCCACAGTAAATTAGGTATCAGAGCAGTTGCGCTCATAACTCTTAGAGTGCAAACGGGCGACAGGCCCAGGTATAAGCTTCAACGCCGAAGTGTTCCATCTTGGGTGGATGTCAAGCATGAATTACCTTCATGGGTTCCAAATTTGGCCAACCGGGAACAATTTTCCTTATCCAATGGTGGTGCTCTTTTCCCGAATAGTTCCAAGAGCGATTTCAACATTCATGGCTCAGCTTTGGCCGTACAGACACAGCGCTTCCACGTCGAGGGCAATAACCTCCATGTTTTTGGCCGAAGGCTGGGTATTTCAAGAGGGTCTTCAAGATTCCCTTCAGCCCTAGAATGGGCGCCATGTGCAACTTTTTTAATGAACGTTTTTGGCCCCCTAAGTCTATTAGCATCAAAATATCCTATCCGTTGCGAGGATAAAGACCTGTCTTCAAAACAGTTGTCGCCTGTTGAGGTATTCCTGTCCTGTATCTCTTTGGGATCGTGGCACCCTGGGAATAAATTCACATCCATCAACGGCCCATCCTTGCCGGTATGGAAAGTTGAAAGGTTCATTGTAGACGGCATATCCCAATACTTGTGTGTGGAACTGGCGTCCGCTGCTGGAAATGAAACTATTGACCACGTCCTTACTCAAGATACCCATGATATCATCTCGCGCGCACAGTCAATAAAGGGAATCGACGAAAAGTACCTTTATGAGGCTTATAAGCGTTTTAAGATGCCCTCACGAATATTTGACAAACACGACTTCCTCAGTTGTGTCCGTGACATGGATGATGCAACCGACTTTTCACAAACTTGTTCACATCTTATTCGTCCATTTCACTGGGCAAGAGGAAGGGCTGTATTTACAATGAAGTTGGACGATGAGTACGTCAGACGATTCTTCACTTGTTCTGGAGCCCGTGACCGGCAAGAAGTAACGAAGATGCTTCTTGGGCTTGGCCCTGAGGGAATAGAAAAGAAGACGAGGTATGGGCAATTCAAGGGCCAGAATGGCCATTTTTGCTCCGTCCTCTCTACATCGACAAGGGCAGAAAGCTGCATATGATGGATATACCATTTGAAGAAAAGAAAGGAGGTTGGTGGAGTCAAACAGATAAGAGCCTTCATCCGATTAAGGTATACGAATTGATAGGAGAAGTGTATATTCACGGTATCATGCATGGTGAGCTCTTTGATCATGAACATGGTATATCCGATTTTGAGGAGATTGTTATACGTTAGATAGAGAGCGTTCTCTTGTCATTAACAATAATACCAAATAGCATTAAGGGATAGGCCCAATAGTGTAAACTTATCAAACATCAATTGCTTTCACAAGGTACCGATGTCGCTTATATTGTATATTTATAACTAATGATCAGGATCGAACTTGACGCATTTCACGCAAACTGTGCAATCAACATCAACTGTGCCTTTGAATCTCTCCGATTGGAAAATTGGTAGTGTTCAGTCCACTAACCCGTGACTTCAAGCATCCAGACGGTACAGAAGAGTACCGAATCCGAGCTGATCATAACCACCGCTGTTCGGGCCATAGTCTCCGCCACCACCCTCAGCTCCGTTTCCGTTGTTCATAACTAGGTCACGATACTGCTTCGACCAGGTAGCATTCAAGCCTTTGAGGGATCCGTAATGGCCATAGATCAGTTCCCAGATTGGGCGGATATCATTGTGGCTGTTGTTACTGATGATGCTTTGAGTCACATCACTGTTGACATACGTGGTGTAAGGAACGTCGAAGCCAAGGTTGTACTTGGCTGCGTATTCCGCTCTAACCATTGTTAGCCTTGCTTCATTCTATCATTCAACGTAAAGATCGAGGCAAAAGTTCTTACCCTGCTAAGATTCTGTTGGATAGGTAGCCAAACATATCATTTCCCTGGTTGTAAGCTTGCTGAGCAAGCACTCCCAGGAGCGCAAAATCTAGCATGGCGTGTCCTTGATCCCTGCCAGCTTCTTGGTTTTGCCCTAGGATTTTGCTGCTCCCCGACTCAGGGTATGTAACCCAAATGGTCTATTCAATAGCCCCGTTACGCGCACCACTCTTAAAGTAATTGATGGCTTCGTTTGCCATAGTGGTATTGTCGAACAAAACGCCAATAGCATACATGGTGCAGAGATTTGCCAGATCCCAGTTGGCCCAGTAGTGATCAATCTTGGCACCATTGTGGTTGACTAGGAAGTCATGGTTCATAGGATAGAACACATTTTTAAGCATAGTATTCATGGCAGCAAGACCTATCCAGCCAGAGTAGCCACGAAGGATCTCAGCCGCATTGGCTAGCTGGTACCCATAGATGCCACTGGCGAGGAACTTTCAGAGGTACCGTCGATGAAGGTGAGAGTGCTACTCCAAGCATCCAGTGTCTTCGCTGCGCCCGTGACGTACGCCGTGTCTCCCGTGAATTTCCAGTAGATGGCGTTGGCGTAAGCAGAAGCTGCATCCCGATACAAGCTGGCATAATTCTCAGGCGAACCCGTGCCTCGATAGACGGTGGGCTTCGGGTTCGGAACATAGCCGGAGTTGGCATGAGCCACCAACTTGTTCCAACCCGCATACCACGGATTTGTCTTCGCGTTAACCTTTGATTTCATACGGGTAAAGTCTGCTTCGGTGTGGAGGAGACCCGGGTGAACAAAACTAGCGCGGGAATCAAGGGGTTGGGAATCGATAGTAGACGAAGGCGCCGCTCGAGACAGATCGAATAGCGCGAAGCTACAGAGCAATGCCGCAACAAGTGAAGGTGCCATATTCGAGGTTGTGAGAAGCGGAGAAACTTTTGCTAAATTGCAGAACGCACTGGCTCACGGGCGTCCAGAAACCCACTCCATTCAAAGACCCTTGTTTCATTTATACCTCTGCTTCATGACAACCATTCTTCGTCGACTGTGGGGTGTAATTACGGCTCGTACCTGGACTGAGCGGATGCAACCCAAGAGTTGGTTTGAAACCACGCGCGGAAACCCATCACAAGTGTCGACGAGCTCCAAGGAAACCCTGTAGTCAGTATCGGAGTGAGTTTCGGGCCGCAGAAACTTGCAAATAAGAACCCCGGATTACCCCGGACTACCCCGCGAAAAACCCAAAGAAACAGGAGAGCATTATGGGGTAAACGACAAGGGTTTCTCGTGGGATATGCAGTTTTGCTGCTGGATCAAACCTCCTATTGCACCGGCAATACGTCCCTTGCTGCTATTGCTCAATTGCCGGGCCGAAATTGAGCTCCTGGTCATTCAATGGCTGACGCCGGGAATTGCTCCGGGACTTGACCCGGAGGCCGGCGCGTTATACTTGCGCTTATGTGTGTTGAGAGAGGAGACAATGTGGAGAAAAGAGGTTAAACAACACGAAAAATCCGTATTCAGCGTTTCGGGGTACAGGGATCTTAGCTTAGTGAAGGTCGAGAGATTGATTGAACATGACAATGTTGTCATTAATATTACCCCTGCCTTCGGTCGTTTGGGGTTTGCTTTCCTCTTGCATATGAGCGCTCTCTTCGACATCTCGCACGTGGTGATACATCCTCAGTCTCACCATAAGCATCAAAATGGTTCTGCTTGGGCCGAGCTTTGCTTCAGTGGTAACAGCATTTGGGCTGTTGGTTAACATTGTCGTTGCCACTGGGCTTCCGATACTCAATGGACCTGTATCAGTCGTCCCCCAGGTTTTTGGATCCAAAAAGCATGTCGGCGATTTCGTACATCCCGGACTCTGGCATACTCATGACGATCTCGAGCGCATCCGATTGGGAGTAGCGAAGGGTCAAAAGCCATAGAAATCAGCATACGAGAAATTCAGTGCAGATTCCTTCTCCCAGGCCTCTGTAAGTCGGACATACTCTCAGTTTTGACCTCCATGAGGCTGACTTTTAATCTCAGTACACTATGCAAGGCCCAAAAAGTGTCATCTGCTGGGGTGGATGTAGCAATAACTACACAACCTTTAGCAACAATGTGCGCGCGGCTTACCAAAATGCCTTAATGTGGTATATCACGAAGAATCAGAGCCACTGGGATCAACCACGATCCTGGACGCTTGGGGCACAAATTTGACCTCAATCATTGGCACTGACACCTCACTTCTTGTCGGACTTGAAGGAGACATGTTTGCCAATGCGGCAGAGATCATGCGATGGGAAGGAGGCTGGGTCGAGGTCGGGGCGAAAGCTTCAGGTGGAAGCGGATTCTCGAACTAACTGTGCTGGCTATTCGCACGACAATTCGTCATTATTGGCCAGGCAAACTATGGCATGGTGAGCATCAAGGCCCTGCTGTCCTCTGCCGTTTACTTAGACGACGTGACGCTGGTGAGCTGCAACTTCCCGGCAACCAGGCGAGACGCGACGTCCGTGACTAACCAATAGCAATAGTACAATTACGCTGTTTACGCCTTTCAGAACGATTTATGTGCTGAAATATATGGCGATTTCCGGCCAGAAACGGGACAAGGTGCAGAAACTGGCCGCGATCAGGGCCATGCGCAAGGCGCCCTAGGCTAGACTGCAGAGGCGGCTAGAATCATGCAGTCTCAAGGGACGGATGTGTATTCACTTGGAGACAATCTTCTACTCAAGGCTGCGGGATATATAGCCAAATTCAACTTGGGATACGATGTGCCCTACGACCCAAAGTTCTACCGATGCGAGGCAATTCTAATTAATGGGCCATGGGCTGCGCCACCCAACATTAGTCAGGGAGTCGCCAAGCCACCGCCCAAAGTTTGGGATGTAAGTTGTACTTTCGATGAGATTCTTCCCTGAGAGATGTATTGATCTTGATATAGATTTTATACTACCAATATGTTGTCAAACGAGGACTTCGCGCTCCTTATACGACTAAAATGAAGGTCACGATCAATGGCCTCGGAGGTGAAGGCAACCGTAAGTATAGTCGACACCGGCCGTCAAACAAACTTCGACTAACTTCACAAACAGCCGGCACAACCAGCCCCGGTGACCATCCGAGCTGGGGCGATTTGATTTGGTCCTATAACAAGAAGGGTCAGTACCTTAATGACAATGACAGGACTATTTGGGGAGGTGGCGAGATTGGGCCAAAGGGAAATGGCATGATCAACTCAGCTTGAACACAATAGTTGGCTGCGTAATAGAATAGTGATGTATCTAATAAACTACTAATATTGACCTTCTGTCTCGTTCTATGTTCTTCCTAGAGTAGCAATTGCGTCAACACCGGTTCACTTCGGAATAGATACAATCGATTAGTTCAGATGGGACAATGCTATATGACTCTCAATATACTTCTTGCATAATATTATGGTCTATCTTGAAGTAGTTCCAAGTTTGGTGCATCCAAACCGTTGTGCTTGGTTGTCTTTGCACCGCCGAATTTGTTATGGGACAAGTAATAGACAACGCCTGGCTACTAGTAATCCGAAGACAATGGGAATTCGGCGAGCTGTGGAAGTTTGAACTCTTTGCTATATCACATTTCTATCTGATTCATGGATTATTTCTTTGGGAAAACCAATACTTTAGTCTGGTTCAATGCCACATCTTTCAGCACGAGCTTGTTGCCTCCGTGGTATCCTTGCTTTCCAGCCCAAACATCTCGTACGGAATATTCGGATAGGCTAGATCCCTTCAATCTAGGCAATCCTCTGAGAGGAATTGGAACGTCGGTGATGTTGGGACCATAGTTGAGAGCCAATACCACATAGCGTGACTTGCCAGAAGAAAGAGGTCCGCCCCAAACTTGGATCTTGTGCTCGGTCGATCAGCTCAGGCAGGTAGTTGACCGCTATGCCTGCGTCATCCTGAGAGATTGCGATGATCTCTTTATTCAGCAAGATGTTCAAAGATGACTTGCTCATCGTGTTGATGTTGGCGCCAATGATCAGCGGTGACTTGAGCGCAGCCCAGAAAGAGAGATGGGTCTGCTCTTGGTATAAGTTCATGGTGCCAGTACCAATCTCGAGCATGTCCATATCACCTAGGTCAAGTCAAAAGGCAATTCTCGTGTAGCCAATGGAATAATATTACTTACCCCATGAACCAGGTCTCTGGAATCGCGACAACCCCCCATCTTGCGGATCATTGTCAGCACACTAACTCCTGCATAACCGGTATTCAGGCAGTAAGCAGATTGACAGACACCACTACTATCTTCGCCAAATGCACTTTTAATGTCGCCAGAGATTCTGTAGCTATCCGAGAAAGATGCCCAATGCCACGGAAACTGATTTCCCCATTGACATAGCGAGTAGAGGATGTCGCGGCCAGATCGGTTTAATGCGTCGCCCATGCGCAGGAAACGTTCTTGAGGAGAAACTGTGCCCGCATGGAAGCCGCCACAGTTATCATACTTGAGATAATCTATCTTCCATGACGCATAAGTAGCAGCATCTCGCTCCTCGTAACCATAGCTTCCAGGGTAAAAGGCACAGTCATATATGCCCGCGTCGCTTAAGGGACTTGGTGTTAGTGGAGTGCTTCTCAGATGGATGTGCATCACCCGCTCACCTGTAAATTCCAATGTTAAGTCCTAGACCGTGCACAAAATCTGCCAATGCTGTAATGCCACTGGGGAATCTGGTAGAGTTTGGTTGCTGGCGACCCAAGGAATCTCGTGTAAAAGCTTGCCACCCGTCGTCTAGATTGACGTATTTGTAGCCAGTCCGAGCAAGGCCAGTGTCTACCAGGCTCTTTGCGCTTGACTTGATCAGTGTCTCATTTATATTGCTCTTGAATGTGTTCCAGGTGTTCCATCCTTGGGACATTTAGTCGTTTTAATCCATGACGAAATCCATAACGAGTCGATGCTTTTACTTACCCATCTGAGGCTTTGCTGGATTTACACTACCCAAGCAAGGCACCGCCAGAAGTCCAACGAGTAATGTTGTGGCCAACATTGTGGGCACAAAGACCGGCGCAAAAAAGGAAACAAAGAAAGGAAACTGTGATCCTTGAGTGTTATATTTCTGATGGATGTTGGAATTGTCTCCTCAAAGCTACCATATACCCTTACTTCTTCATAGCCCTTCGTCATCTCTCGGCTCAGCTCATGATTAGACCACTATCAACCCCGGATTTCTTCTCCTCACCGGGCCTGGGATTGCCCCGAGACATTTAGACTAATATGCTAAAGTCTGGTGCCTGGGTTAGCTCCAGACGCTTGAACCCTGTCCCGGAGCATGATCGCCGGGCGCAAAGCTCACCGATGTTGACAGTTCTACGCCGCCCCTGGTAGCCCCAGTCCATCTCCATAAGCAGCACATTTGGGGTCAGCTTCCGCCTAAAGACCTGTCCTCATCTGGAACTAACAGCCAGGAAAATCTTTGTTATCATCAATCTTTCTCATTCTGGGCAATTGGGAGCATACATTTTTCAGCAAGAATGTTAAAGCTTCGAACACTTTTTCAACTAACTCAATAGCCAAGTCGCTGCTGCTTCCCCCATTTCTTCGATTCCAATCCTTCAACCCTTTGTCTCCTTCATCTTCCAACATCTCTTGTTCGTCCACCAAAATTGACATGGCCGCTGTTCTAGTGCGGCAATTCGAGCTGAAAGCTCAGTTGCCGCGGCCGCTGATGGGCATCAGCAAACAGCTCTACTCTAACCTTCACCACCAGCCCGCACGAATCAAGCATCGCCCCAGCGCCATCCTTGCAGCCCATCAACTAACTCGAAGCAACAACTTGTTCAAACGGCCATTCATGGCTTCGGCCAGATCCCATGAGAAGGAAAAAATGGGCATGGACTGGTACGATCTCTCCGACGAGCGCAAAATCCAGTGGATGTTGTCTGGCTCGAGCGAAGAGAAATGGGGCTGGGTCATCTACCGATGCAGCTACAAGCCGGAGCTCCAAAGTACCTGGGAAAGTTACAAAGATTATGTCGAAAAAAGGACACGCAAGCAAATCGCCGAGTCAGATGCTCCCGACATCGCCGATAAGCTAGACTGGGCCTTTGTCGAGGACCCTGAGCTGGAAGGCGCCTCGTTGGATGAACTGAAGCGCAGATTTAGGGCGTGGGCACGCTCTGAAGTCAAAGGGAGGTTTGATGTAGATAATCCTCCTTATGTCCGCGGCTCGAGGTACGAGTATTTTATCCAAGTAGATGAGGCTGCTCTGCGGAGCTTGGTTGGCAACCCTTCAAACGGGCATGTGAATATTGTCCGGGCATGGGTCGATCCGCTGCCACCTGACGAGGCAACGGATGAGTTTGGTGATGCCATCGACATCGAGGATTGGATGAAGATGAAATCTGATATGATTGTGCCCTATTGGTATCTCGTGCTAGATAACCCAGAAGACTGGTATGTGGAATATTGTCCACCGCCAGATGGCTTGTGTGTATATTAGCTGTGGAAGATTGCGTTATGTTTGGCTCTCACTGGTGCCTCTGCTGCTGTCTCATCCTCCACTCTTTTCTTTGCCCTAGTGGCTGTAGTTGTATGAAAAACGTTATTGAATACAGATAAATTCACGAGTGTTGGTAATTTTATGTTTTCTCGGGCTCGAAAGAGAAGGCTAGTAGAGCTAAGATAACTCTAAATGACATTTGTTATATTTGATGGCTAATTGGTCTTGGTTCCGATTAGAAGGTAGGTAAAACAATGCACATACATTGCCCGGATGCGATAATGAAATAGCATAAGGCTAGTCATATTTAGAATTCAAGACTGTTGACAAAAATAGGGAAAAGGATATGAAAGAGTATAAAAGGCAACGACAGTCTTTTGCATTAAGGGTAAGGTACTTCTACATAAAGTACCAACGTAATACGCCTACTTAGGTAGCTTGGGTATTTCAGCTAGAACTCTCTTCTTCACATATTATGCCTACTATAAGTTCGTTGTAGTGCCATTAATAGTGCAGTTGCTCCGTTTCTTTCACTGTTTCCTAAGTTCGGTGTGACTGATTTTTGTAAGGCTAGGAACCTAGACACAGTTCTTTACTAGTCCTGTCAAGCTGGAAATTGTTTAATTATATGATCAATCGGCTTACTTCTTTACTGGATTGTCAGGGCAGAGAGCCCTTATTCACCTATACTATTTACTACCAATCCCTTATATTCATCTTGTATAGATATCTTCATGGTCATTGCCTCTTTTCAGCATAAATTACCAACTAAAATAAAATTATGCCAAGCGATGATTTTCTTATGTCTTCTCAAAGTAATATGAATACCTGTGAGCCATTTGTACACTGGACTCTCTCACTTAAATCACCACTGCCACGGAATTCGATGCTTTCCCGTAGGTCGTCGTTGATCTCGCGACATCCGACCAAGTGAGATGTGCCCAACCGTTTCCAGTGCAAATTGCCCTTTTAGGAAATTACCTGTTTCGATTCATTTTGTGGAGATCGCCGATGCGGCGAGATCAAACGCCCCGATTCTGCCCTGTAGACTGCTTCAGTATCTACAACTTTTCCGCGGAGTATGCACAGATTAATTGTTGCAATCAGGGAGTTTCAGAATATCCCTGCCAATATAGAATTAACTAATCTTATTTATCGTTGAATTTCCAAGTTAGGCTCTGCCGTTCTGGTCCATTTCAACCATGGCGATTCTTTGTATCTAGCAATGAAGTGACCTAGCCGTGAACAAAGTAGAAATCGCATCATGCAACTTTGGTAAGAGGTAAAAAGGTCATAAACAGAGAAATAAAAACTCCATTATGTTATGGTATATAAACAGGTCCATCCGCAAATGCAATATGCTCAGTTTGATATTCGTCCTCATACAGCTCCTCATACACATTGCGCCCAGGCTACCACAAACAAGAATAATCCACCATGTCAACCCACCAAACAGCTCCAACGCAGTACATCATCGCTGCTGGTGGTGTCAAATATGCGTACCGTCGCATTGGCTCTTCAGAGGGCCTACCTCTCGTAATGCATGGATTTTTTCCGATCCAACATGGATTTCTACGACCCTATCCTCATCAACAATCTTGCAGAAAAGCGACCTGTGATTCTATTTGATCAGGCAGGCGTGGGCCGTAGCAGCGGTACAATCCCTATCACATACCAGGGATGGGCAGCCTGCCAAATCAATCTCACGAATGCCCTTGGTATCAACCGCTATGATGTTGCCGGTTTCTCAATGGGTGGGCTTTCCGCTCAATGAGTGGCATTGACAGTACCGCATAAGGTCCGCAAGCTCGTCCTCTTGGAGACTACTTCTGCAGCTCCTCTTGAAAAGGAATCGGATACTGGCGGTATTGTTTGGCCTCGTGAAAAAGCCCAGCCTGAGCCTATGGCTGTTCTTATAACATCTGAAAGCACTCTAGAAGAAGTGTAGTATGGTATTGTGTACTCGTTCTTTTACAAGATTGATGCTGGCCGTAAAGCAGCATAGGGATGGTGGAATCGCGTCAACGAACGAAAAGTTGATGGTGAGGCCCCTCTCCTGGAGTTCGTTAACTCTGAGGGCACAGCTCGGCAAGTTGAAGCCGTGGTCCACTGGAACGCGCCAGAAAAGAATGGTGCACATTACCGCCTGAGCGATCCAGAGATGCCAGTTCTAGTGATGAATGGTGATGATGACCTTCTTATACCGCCGAGCCGTAGCTGGGAGTTGGCCAAGAAAATTCCCAACTCTCAGCTCATCATCTATGCCAAGGCTGGACATGGCTTTCTGTACCAGTACGCCGAGGTCACTGCTACGCATATCAATATGTTCTTGGATGGATTTGGGGGCTTGCACGGAGACGAGTAGAGAGATGTCTAAATCGAATGAGATTGATATAAGGCATAGACAGTATAGACCTCTTCCTTGAACTATCTAGTTATCAAAGACCAAATCGCATTTGTATGCTTCCCATGTACAAACTCAATCCACATTACACTGTTCAGTTCATTTTGAAATGCATATTGACCATCCTCTCCTCTCATGTCTTGTGACAAACATTCAACAAGAGATGACACGAACCATTGCTTTTCGAGCGTTCCGTCTGCAGTAGCCAGGCAGCCCATGAATAGCATCCATCTCGTCAAGCGCGTTGGCGTCAATAAGCAACCTTTCATATAAGACTGCAATTTCCTAGCCAGAGTCGTTGAAGTCACAACGAATCGTGCAATCGTGCATGTTAGTGACTTAATGGATAAAATAAGACAGATTCGAAATGCGTTGTGACATGCGCTCATATGCTGAGAGGTACACAGAAGAAGTCGCTGAAGAAGGCCAAAAACGGCCGAATCCATGTATTGGGGATTGAGTTTTGTTTGCCTCATCATGGCATCTTGAAGTGCGCCGCTCAGTGATGAGATGTCGCAGAATATACTGGCTAAATCCATGCTTATTTCACATGAGCACGGAAGCTTCGCCGGGACAATCGCATTGACTTGACCAGTGGAACCTCCATTAATCTCCACGAGACCAGACAGAAGTTGGGTGTTTGGAATGTTATCAGAGTCTACCGCGATTTCAAGAATACCACTGATAATTGTCAATACTCTACTACATCATATGGGGCTTGCGCTCCTTACCGGTACATCTTGGACCTAAGTGTCTCATTGATGCTAGATAGTCCTCCTCGAATGCTGACTAGCTCTGCTAGTCCTCGAGCGTGGGCCCACGATTTCTCGTGGTCGCCTAATGAATTCTAAAGAAGAGCTTCAGATAATTGTCACAGCAGTTAAAATACTGTTATGGGAGCGAGCTTACACTCCAATTAGCTAGACAGGCAATAGCGCCTAAAGTCTCATCGGTTTGCATATATCCTGTGGATATTCTGTGATTCAGTCTCCGTAAGGCTTCGTTTAATAAGCTGCGAGCGTCTTGAAGATTGACGCTATTCTCGGTGACCTTTGCAAGAGTCCTCGCAGAGTATGACAGAATGATGTAGCGCCACACATCGTCCCCTAACATACGGGGAAACCAATGTTGCTTTGCAGGATTGAACAATAAGAGTGATGATAGCGGATATGCGTCAGTGGCGATAACGTGGAAGTCTGTAAGAAGCGTTAGCAATTTTGTAGTGGACAATGGCAATATTCACGAACAGTAATTAATATAGAGAATGACATGATGGGACAATGATGGAGGCATTCTATCCAACAAAGGTAGCATTGCAAGACTCAGAACTTCATGGTTAGAAGTTGCATGTAAACTTGGTGCATGATCTTTTATGATCAGGTGTTGATCACGATGCACTCGACTAGCTTTTGTTGACTGCTTCAGTACCTGACTCGAGGGTTGGTGAATCAGAGGCTTCTTTTGGATGCGAAAAGTGGCTGTATTTCTTTTTTCTTGTCGTTTCTTTTTCTCTTGAGGCCGACTTTCCTGCCTGTTGCAGTCGATAAACCGAATTTTCCTTTTGTTTGCATCCTCTCTCTTCCCAGTTGACCCGGGTGAGATAGCAGCGCCGCTGGGCTTAGGGATGGTCTGTAATTTCCTGGGCCGAGTCTGCCACTGAGAAATCCTGCCAAGACTCGTTCCCTGATGAATCTTATGAACAAGATAGAGAGACTTATCTGGGAAAAGTATTTTCTCTCCGTAACTAGACATTGTGGTTTTTAATTAGTGATCAACCGTCTACTTTGTAGGGAGTCAATTTTGCTGCATGCACCACTGCAGCGACCGAGCAAGAGAGTGGAATTAATAGAAGCCGGACTACGGACAACTGAACGGACGAAGCACATCCACACTAATTGACCCTTGTTCAGGATGGGTGGGCTGGACAGCGGAGTCTCGCCGTCTGCTTGGTTGTGTCCGTAGCTTTGAGAGCTCGGTCTACCGGGGTTATCTAATCGGCGTGTCTGGAACTCGGTGACATCGATTTGGGTTATGATTTGATATTTCGGGTGATGTTATCTGTTATTGCTTGAACTGTAGGAATTGTAGCTCGGGCTTTGTTTGAATTTGTTATGATGATTTCTCATATCAGGCTTGTAATGGCTCCGTATCTCATCACAAGCAGCGAAACCGTGTAATATTATTATTAAGTCCAACTAAATAAAGCTGTGTCAGATATTGCAAAATTATTGATTGATAGACTCTCATCTTCCTGCAGCATTGCCTCTCCTGGTGGGTTTATTGGCATTACTTCCGGGCGCTTACCGCCATGGTATAATCCTTGTGCTAATCCCACGGCTGGCTGAGTCCCAGTTTCGTCAAGAGAGCTTCCCACTTGAACTTCCGCTAAAAGGTATTCTGCCTCGGAGACGGAGACCACATTGGTGTTCCGCTCTATGGAAATCCGAACCTTGAGTGCCAGCTCCTCGCAGGCGTGATAAACTTGTTGGAACTGTCTGTTTCTTAATTTCGCAGCTATTGGCGCTAGTGATTGTATTGCGGCTTCGACAAGTTTCTGGTCTCCTACGAGCATCTCATGCTGAGGCTCCGTCATATTGTTCACTAGGAGCAGAAGGAGCCCCGTGATTCGACCACATAGCGTGGACCTGTATATTGTGACTACCGTTAGTGACTTTCCAATTCTCCCTTCCTGAATTATCATGATATTTTACCAGATCAACGATTCGTTGTTTATCGGCATGCTATACCAAAGCTTCATGCACGCCCGTGAAGAGCTAACCAACTTAGACCAGGGCCCTGGTAGAGATGGCTGTGGGCTAGTGATGGCACACCTGATCGGTTCATCGATGATGATGGCGCTGCGTTGAAGAATAATCTGTATCCACTTCTGGTTATGTGAATGAGCCCGATGTATCATGGCCAAAGAATGGAGATAGGTCCAGTGCAGAGAAGCCAGGTGTTGTACGGTCCCTGGAGGAGCGGATTCAAGGATCGAATCCGGCATGAACTCTCTTGGTAAGCTTTCCTCCCATTGATGGAGCGTACACTCGATTGACTGTACGAATTGTTCCTTCGCGGCAGACAACAGTTTATCCGCAGTCACTGAATACAGCCATTCATATACCTTTCCCTGAATGATCCCAAGCTGTACTCGGAGGCGGAAGAAGTTTATCTTACTCGTTCCTTGGAGGCTGTAGATGACGCCGGCACCATCAATGGGGTCAACTTCAGGCAGATCAATATCTGTCCACGCATCGGAGAGCAGAGGTGGCTGCTGCGCCCGCAGGCTGATACTCTTATCCAGGATGTAGGCGATCCAGAACAAGCGGTCGCGCTGTCTGATATCTGCCTGGCTAAGATTCTCTTGTCCCGACCGACTATAGAGTCTCAGTCTGTGCACCAATGTGACAGCTGTTGCGACCAAGACACTTGCAGGCTGAGGATCGGGCGATTCCTGAAAAAGGATACAGAGACCAAGAACGATTTGGGCGCTGAGTATGTCTTCCTCGCGAGTTACTATCTCATCAAGGACGGATTGCGCATTCTTGACGAGCGTTGCTACTGTAAACCCTCCACCAGCATCAATATGTGGATGTAGGAGTAAACCAAGTGCAAGAACAACATTGATAGCTGCCCAGGTGGCCGAATCACGCTCATCTGAGGCCGAGTACCAACCACGCAGCATCTGCATGAACTTTGTCTGCTCAAATAGAGGTAAGAGCCGATTAGTGGATGAGAAGTACTCGTCCACGATAGGAAGAATGTCAGGGAGCGGCGGGAGATTCTGTTCATCCTCTCGTTCGTCGTTTGACGGGAGGACATCTTGAACATCTTCCATAGCTAATTCAATCTCCCCTCTCTGAGACAGGATAGCAATCTGCGTCTTCATACCCTCGAGCATTGACTCCATGCGGCCCATGCGAGCATCGAGAGACTCAACTCTAGGGGCACTATAGTATATCAGCTTTAACTTCCTCACCATCTTAGCCCATAATATAGCAGTTTACGCTCTTACCTATTGACCCGTGGAACTGTCTTACGCTGCACGCCATTATACACGCATTCCGACTCGTAGATCTGGCAATGAGAGCACCGCGGCTTTGCACCGTTGCAACGAATCTTCTTTTGGCAGCATAGGTCGCATGCCTAAGGTCGTTTAGCTTAGTGGATGGTCGAGAAAGACCGGCTCTATGCTGCCTTTTCCAAGCAGTGGGGTGGGATAATACCTTTCTTCTTCCTCCTCTCCTAGATGAGACAGCTATGCCCGCAGGGTCTTTCATTCTTCAGGCGACTTTCTTTTACTTAGCAAATCACAAAGCAAGAAGATCTGCAAACTCCCCCCGGGCATAGTCTATACATATACTTTCGCTGCTCCTGACTTAATCACATGTGGTCTGATTACGCTAGCTAGAATGGAATACATCTTGCAAACTCCCCGCGGAGCTCGAGCGATGACAAAGCCGCCAGTCCGCCGCTATCCCGGTCAACTAATTACAAAGTCCGCAACGACGAAATAATCTTTACAACTTAGATGAACGTACGCGGTGTGCGATTAGCCCGCTGTACCAATAATATCCAACCAGCTGAAGTCTCTATCGACCAGATGCAGTCAGAATTACAACCCATGGTCCAAGATCACAACTCCCCGTGGAACTGAACATCCGACGGGATGCATCATCATGAAAATAGTGGATTTCGGGGTCGGTCTCGGCAGATGACCCTTCAAATTCCTGTATCTTATAAGAAGATGGCGAGACAGCAGGTTGTAGATTATCGATCAAAGCAATCAGACCAGAGCTCTAAACATCACTCTCATCTTACACTTTAGAATCATAACTACAATCAACAATCCTCTCGTCCGCAATGGCTTCCGTACTTGATTCACAGGTGGATATTGTGGTTCCAGAAATGCCTTCCTTCACTAAAGGTTATCATCACCGTCCTTATCCTGCTATCTCGCCGTCGAGGCCCGAGATCGCAGCTGCGGCAGCAGGGAAGAATATTGTCGTCACAGGCGGCGGTACAGGCATTGGCAAAGCTATCGCCATCGCCTTTGCGCAGGCCGGCGCCCGTTCTGTGGCTATCTTGGGCCGGCGCGCCGACCGGCTACAACAGACTGCGGCCGAGATGAAATCAGAGGCCGCCAAGCATGGCCACTCGCCCATCATTGTCACAGAGGTGGCAGACCTGATGCAACGCGAGACCGTGGACGCTGCACTGCAATCCATCCAGACCAAAATCAGCACCGAGGCAAATCCGACTTATCTCGACGTGCTCGTGTCTAATGCCGGCATGGCACCAAAGATGGGGACGGTGCTAGGCTATAATGCTCAAGTCATGATAAAAACCTTTGAGCTCAACGTGCTGAGTGCCTTTAATGCAGTCAACTCATGGGTGCCGCTGGCACCACCAGGCGACAAGGCCGTGCTCATCAACGTGTCATCAATGATGGCACACGCAAGTCCAGTGGTCACCAACTTCGCCTACTCAATGAGCAAGGCGGCCAACCTCAAGATGATAGACTATTTCGCTGCCGAAAATCCAACTGTTCATGTGGTTAGCCTGCAACCTGGTATTATCAATACGGAGCTTGGTGGCGATGATATGCCCGTCTTTGTTGCGCCGGACACAAGTGAGTCTTTCTCTCACGAGCCATCCTCACTCGTTTAATTACCTTGCCTCGACTTTTTCTCTCCTACTCCAGACTATGATTGCTGACAATGCTGCTTCCAAATAGCCGACTTACCAGGCCAATTCTGCGTCTGGCTGCTAACGGACGAGGCGCGATTCCTCAGGAACAGGTTTGTATGGGCTAACTGGGATGTAGAGGACCTCGTGGCTCGTAAAGATGAGGTTCTGACGACCAGAGCACTTACATGGGGGGTTGAAGGAGTTCCTGTGTAACACCATAGCTATTCAATGATGGTTCACTGCTTTGAATCATAGATGAAGACAGATTCTATATGTGATATCTCGAATAAGAGTCCTTCTTTAGATCTAATTTACGTATGATCAAAAGGCGAATTATATTAGTCAATAGGAAGTGCGCCATCCATTTGTGGCCTGATTCACATTGAACAGTATGAATATGCGCCCCTGTGTCTAGAAGTAGTAAATATCGGCCTTAGCTAGGGATATCTCCGGCATCGTATCTCCGGAATGCAACGGTCTGCATCTAAATTAATAGCAGCCAGTAAAAGCTCCTTTTACCACATAGTTTCCCTCAATTTGGCATTCCCTCAATAATAATCTCTATCGAAATGGATCTGACATTTATTAATAACAATAGTGTTATCGACAACAAAACAAGGTCCGTGATCCGTCGTCAAGCCGCTAAGGGACAAAACCTTGGCCGTACGATCACTCGGCCATCACGTGTGAAAGCATTCGAACGCCAAGCCTTGGTACAGCCTCTCTTCGCTGTCAAGTCCAAACATGAGTCTTCAGAGATACATCAAGATAATCGCGAGGGGGGCCATAGCCCTCGTAGAGACATTAAGGATGTACTCTCACGAATTGAGCCTGTCATAGGCGACAGTATATCAGTTCTGAATCTACCTATAGATGTAGCGCAAGAAGACAGAGTGCTCATGTACGAAGGTTAGTTGGCAAGAAATCTGAGCAAGAAATCTAGACTTACATTACCAATAGCCGTGACTTTCATGAATGCGGCTCGCTGCTTACCTGGCCTCGCTAAAGCTTTTGGCGATGGTAGAGTCGGCCACTCCCTCTTTCTACAACTCATCTTCACGGACCAAGCATGTATGTTGCGCTCCTCTGTTATAGGCCCTGAAAAATAAGCTTAAATCATGTGAATCGGCTAGACTATCATTGTGCGCTGGCCACAGTTCTCGAGTGCAACCACAGCTCGCCACAGGCCGGTGTCTCTTCAATCCGCCACCTTACACAGGCCTTTCGTCTGATTAACGAGCGCATTTCCCGAGGAGAACATGTATCCAACTCCACACTTGCCGTGGTAATGAGCTTATCGGTCTATGAATCTACACGTGGTCGCTACGACCGCGGCATGATTCACCTCTCAGGTCTTTTTCGCATGGTCGAGACGCGAGGTGGCCTGGACCGTATCGGGTCCGAAGAGCCAGAGATAATGCAGAAAATCTATAGGTAAGCTGAATCTGTTGCAACTTTATTGAATATAGTAGTAACGCATAAATACAGAGCCGACCTTGACTATGCCCTCAGGTTTGGTGCTACTCCCAGACTGAATATAAAGCTCTTTGAGAATTCCAAAGCTATGGAAAGGCTAAATATGCCTTCTGTGGGAGATCATAGTACTCTTTCGCTCAGCTTCAACCCAGAGTTTCGAGAGCAGCTTGGCCCGGAGCTATGCGAGCTTTGGAAAAGTGCAGCTGAGATGTCTATACTAGTCAACGAGGCGAGCGCAAACAAATGTTCCAAATTATCTAGCTCGAAGTTTTTGAGGAGCTACATCTGGCTTGGCCACCGTCTTCTCAACTATGCTCCATTGAACAAGCCAACCTCACTTAATCACCTCCAGAGTATGGCACATTTAGGCCTCCTAATGCTGGTCAGCTCCCTCCTATGCGGTCTCAACCGCCGCGTGGTGGAAAATGCAATCTTATCACAGTTTCTACGCGATGAAGCAAGCTTAGAGACCAATTTTGAGACGCAGGAAGTTCTTCTATGGTTGTTATTCTTGGGAGCAGCTGGTATCCTCCAGAATCCTAGTCACGATATTTGGCTGGTCCCAAAAACATGGGAGACGATGCAAGCACTTGGACTAGACACCTGGGATAGTATAAGAAGCGTTCTGCTGAAGTTTCCATGGATGAATGACGTCTACGAGAGCGGGGCTTCAGCGCTGTTTGTCAAGGTGATTCAATACCAAAGTATTCAATTGTCTCTTTAGGAGCATCATAGAATTTTAGACAGAATACTAGATCAGCCTTCATCAATTCCCCTAAAATATTACTCTAGAGCTTTTGAGACACAACCTGGTTGGATTTTCTCGAGCTCTTTAGCAATGCTATCCCAACCCTGCTTGTTTGCAATGGCGTCCATCCAATCCGGTATCATGTTGCTGCCATATGTTAGTAAACATTCGACCAGTATAAGAGTAACCAAAGCATTTATGAATAGATGTACTTACTCAGCGGGAATACAGTCCTCCATAAAGGAGCCGTGACTATCCTCACCTGCAACTGCTGCAGCAAGAAGGGTGCGGCTACCACACTCAGCGGTTCGACCACACTGCTCCCACATCTTGTTCAGTTTGGTCTTAAACTCTTCTGGTGCGTTCCGTGAGAGTGATGTCTCGCATAAGCCGGGGTCGATGGCGTTGACAATGACACCGCCGCGAGCCACTGGAAGTAACCTTGCGATCTCGCGAACAGCAAAGATTTCCATCATCTTGGATGCCGGGTAGCTAGAGAAGTTTTTGTTAGTATTTTAAATCAAATATTGTATGTATCAATGGATGTGGATCATCAATTACCTCTTCATGCCCAATTCGTCGTCTGCATCCATGTTCACAATCGGATCATTTGCAATTTTGGACCAGTATTCACCTTGGTCAAGGCCTGTGCCACTAGAGACAATGCTTAGGCGAGGGGTGTATCCATATTTGGCTGAGTCGGAGCGCAATTTTGGAAGCAGAAGAATGGCCAAAAGGAAAGTGCTTATAACATTGACTGTCAGGGTCAAATGATGGCCCTCCGCTGTCCCACCCGATCCTGCAACGGCTGCATTCTCAATGACAGCATCAATGCGCTCAAGCATGTCAACCGCCTTGGATGCGAATGCGCGGACAGATGCATAACTAGAAAGGTCTAGATGCCAGACCTCAGCAACGCCCTTGATTCCCGTCGAGGCCTCAATGTCCTTCTTAGCAGCCTCACCGGCCTCGAGATTGCGTACGGCGAGAATGACCTTTGCTGCTCCTACGCCAACCAAATGGCGCGCAGCCTCAAGGCCAAGACCAACATTGGCACCAGTGACAATGTAGGTTCGGCCCTCGCAGAGTTCTTTGGAGATATTCAGCGGGAGCTCGCGTTTCTGTACGAGGGCCCGGTCAGTGGCAGACGTAGACATATTTAGAACGTGATTTATGGTAGTGAATTTGAAAAAATGAGGCGCTCAAGCAATAACGAAGTAGCACGAGGACAGACTTCAACGTGTTGAGAATTTGATGTTGATGTTGTTGTTGTTATAGGAGAAAGATCAAGAAACGTTGGCTTCTTCCTCCGTTTTTATAGCAGTTCTACATGGCAGGATCGTATAGATATTTCAATACGCACCGGAATTTGCATAATCTCCACCTCATCAAAGCTCTGTAAAGTCCGCTGAAATACATTTCCATATCGTTCATTTAGTCTATACGGCATCACGCAGCATGAAGGCGAACAGGGTGCACGTTTAACAGCCAATAGGAGACTGGCGTCCGCATTGGGTCTGGTCTGCGTCGTACTCATGGGACACTAGCCAATGGGAGAGCGGCAGCCAAAAACGGTAAGGGCCCGTCGAAGATTGAATGTGTAGTCTGGCAATCTAGATACGACGATTGCGTTGTGAATGGTTCACTGAGTAGTTGTCAATAATAAAAGAAATATTCACACAACTTGTAGGTGAAAAGGGTTAAAAGACAATAGGATTAAACGGTATGGTATAGAGCTAGCATAAGAGGCACTTGTTAGAATGAAAGCACCTAGACCCAGCTGCTCCTGTTTCAGCGATCTCCAAGATATGATATCAGCTATCTTCTAACCCTTTGTTACGAAGATCATCTGCCACAGCTTAACCACTCGAGAATTCCCTGAGAACTTAGAATAATCTATCCCTGATTGTATTAGGGCTGACTCTCAAGTACACAAAAACGCAGATACCAAAGTCACGATCGGCATATAACACGGGCTTGTTTAAAAGAGGTGTTCCCAACGGCATCTTTAAAGTCATTCTCCAAGGTCGTCAATTTATTTTCATAGCCGTCATGTGGTCTATAATTCTCTTCAAATTTTGATAGGGTATACACATGTATTATTAGGATAGTAAAGCTAGTATATAGAGGCGTTTAAGAAGCATCTTTTTTAATATCTAAGACTAGGTATCATAGCTACTCGAATTTGTAACATAGCCTCCCATACTCCCCCCTCCACATATTCTAATTTCTGCTGCCGTACTTCTTCCGTAATGTCGGGTTCTCTTCTTACTCGCTCCATCCCCTCTCTGAGTAGTACTAGGTTAACATCTTCCTTTCTCACTCGGATAGCCCACTCTCTCGCTTTGATAAGATACGCATCATTTATGTCCGCGTAAGCTCCTATACTTAGTAAAAACTCAACCACCCTCGGTTCAACTTTCTTAATAGCCCATATGAGTGGTGTTTCGCCAGTAACATCGATCTGGTTCACATTAACTCCCCTCCTTAGTAGTAACTCAACAATCAACACGCTACCCTATTCAATAGCATGTCGTAACAATATTTATCCGCGGCGGTGTGTTATATCCACAGAAATTCCTTTGTTCTAATAGAAGTTTAGCAATTTCCTCGTGTCTCTCTTTAATGGCCCACAACAGTGCTTCCTCGCTATTTCGGTTTCCATTTTTGGTATAAGCAGCCCACTCGAGTAGAATGTTGACAATCGATGTGTGCTTTCTTGCCACAGCCCATGACAGCAGTGTCCAACCACCATTATTTTTCGTCACGAAACTAGCTCCGTTCCGAAGCAGGAGTTTGAGGATAGTACCATGGCCTTTGTTAACAGCCAATAGCACTGATGTCTGACCATATATGTTGTCTTCTGCTTCAATATCTGCTCCACTTTCGAGAAGTAGTTTTACAATGGCAACGTGTCCATTCTCTGTGGCCCACATCAGTGGTGTCTGGCCAAAAAGGGTATCCCTTGCTTCAGTGTCGGCTTTCTTCTCGAGCAGTAATTTAACAACTGGTTCATGCCCGTGTCTGACTGCTCATAATAGGGGTGTCTGGCCGTACGAGTTATCCTTGACTTTGGTGTCGGCTTTCACTTCAAGAAGTAATTAACAGCAGTCTCATGCCCATGCTTTGCAGCCAGTAGTAATGCAGTCCGGCCGTGCTCATTTGCAGTAATATCAGCTCTTCCCTCAATAGCGGCCCATAAAAGCGGCGTGCGACTGTATATAGTATGTCTCATTGAAGCACGCAAATGCTGGTCCTGCTGTATTTCAGATTGCCAGTGAACTAAAGCTGCTAAAAAAGGTACCGACAATGTCTCTATTATGGAATAATTATAAATCATACCTGCGGGTTACATCTATGTTGATGAGGCCCCGATGCTACTCGCGGTAGCTAGAACCGCGAGAATTCCTGTAAGTGGTATGGAGAGTTGCCAAGAAATGTAACATAGATATGCCAAAGCCAGGGGTAGAAGCTTATATTTTTGGCTGAAAATTATATCAGGTTGACCGAGCTCCCGCTGCCTAGGGAATGGTAATAGCCCGTCGCAATGCTCTCTGAACTGTGCGTTCAGTATGTGATGCTTGATCTCAAAGAACGTAGAGGATGTTTTTTTTTTTTAAAAAAAAAAAATGGATAAAAAAAATGGATAGACAGTGAGTAGGGCTCTCAATGTATGTCCGGTACAATTGCCACCGTTAAACATTGTAGAATAACAACTTACGACAGCTCGCTTCGCCGAGATCTCAAATAGGAATGTATTTTCGAGTTCCCCGCATGGAAAACAAGTCTCCGTAGAATATCGGCACATACATGCAGTAACGTCTACTTGCTGTAGCATTTTGGAAGAATTAATTTAGGGGACAAGAAATGCCTAGAGCGGGAGCGGGCGCGGACAGGGCCATTTCTCGTGTGATTCCGGGAATGGGTTATTTGGCAATATGCCAAATTCCCGCACACCATAGCAACGTCGACTTGGTGGTTGTCTTGATTCATCGTGGCTAGTAATGAGTGCTCAATATACAATGTGTCAAGACCAGCCGCAACTGTCAGATTACTTCACCAATAGTTATCGGCACTTGCAGCTTTTAACTCGGAAGAATCCCGCTCAACCCGCCCCCTTGACAACCGGATATTAACCAGTTACGGCAGGTCATGCAATAATATCCACAAGAGTATACACGGCAAATTGGGCGGTTTTCCCGTGATATTAAACCAACTGCGTGTTTCGCTAGCTCAACAACCAAGTCGCTCGGCGTAAGTGCCAGGTGTCTCGGTGCTTATATGCAGCATTGCATATCCATCCTAGTAATCGTATTCTTTCATCACCATCCTCATGGAGTTAGGCTTAGGCTACGGAGTAGTTTGTCACAATTAAGCATCCTTGCTAGGGCTGTCAAAATGCCGTTTCACTGAATCCAGTAGCTTTGAGAAATGTATATAAGCAAGCCAATAGACCGCACTTCACTAATCAATCAGATCAGTTAAGACATCTAGCACTCATTCATAAAAGAAAACATTCAATATGAAGGTTCAATTCCCTTCCCAGTTGTTTCTCCTTTATTCTTGGACTTAAATTAATTGATCTGACAGGCCGTTATTGTCTCTGCCCTTATTGGGTTGGCTTCCGCTGCCCCCTCGGCACTTGCTGGTGTTAACTACAACCAATGGTGGGACACGGGTTGCAACGGCCGAGCCCTCCTAACAGGCTCACTGACCCAGGGATTCTGTACCAGAGTTGAGAGTTTCCCTGGCGCAAGCATCAAGCTTACGCCGACAAACCCATGCCCTGCAGGCACTTCGCCACAGGTTACTATTTCCACCACAAACGACTGCGACAATGATCAGCCCGACTGGACGTTTATCGCGACGGACGAATGTGTTAACGTCACCATTCAACCATCGGCAATCCATCTCAACTGTGTGTAGATGGAAATAGGGGAGGCCTAGAGTGATGATAAGACAGATGGCGTTGAAAAATGAAAGTTGAAGGTTTGTGATTTATTCTTGTTATATAGGCTGAGAAAGAATAAATTGCAATCCAACAACCCCATCAGTGTACTTTGATGTATCGCGCAAGTCCCTTCAGCAGCCTGACTTGTTGAACTGCCATCATAGAGATATAATAAGTAGAGGTTACAGTATACTGTCGCTTACTTGCCTACATACGGTCATATATTTTCTGGTTTCATGATACAGAGTGCTCTCATGAAGTCTTTAGGCTATCAAACGTTATGGGAGAGAATAAATTTACCGAACCGCTACGTATAAGGCGCTCAAACAAATTCGGCCCTTTGTCCTTGTTCGGCGCTACGTCATTACCTTGATTGAGAGCGGACTAAATCAAAGTATCTCCCAACAATTATTGAGGGAATGGCTGTAAGGCGGAGTCTAAAAAGCGCCTTAGGAGCCACAAAGTTAGATCAGAATGATACCATTGTCAATGAATAGCGTGCACCGAATCCGTTGATGGTCTTTTGGTTATCGTTCTGTGTAGAAATTGATATCAAGTCTAAAGTACGTTCTATAATTTGAGAACCTAGCTAATTAGTGCAAAAAGTAGGTTGGCATAAGCCAAACCACCAACGATCCCAAGCTGTTACCATCCCCAAACTCCCTTGCAAGCCATTACAGATCCCCATGATTATTTCTTCCCCTCCAAATTCCACTGAAACATCTTTTGGAATATCTCCTTTCCATTACCCTCAAGGACATCTCCATGGCAAGGAATGATCGTTGAGAAGTCCCACTTGTTGATGACTCTTAGGCTGTCGTTCATGCTATTGCGATCCTTGGCGCCGTGCCAGATAATTCGCTTGGGCCACGTAGCATCTCCGTAGGTGTGCTGCACTCCCTGAAACAGCTTGTTGAGGAAGCCGCTTGGTTTCTGAGACGCAGGGACCTTGCTGTACTGCTCGGTGGCAGGTAGATTGAACAGGAGATCAGCCTCGATAAGGGTCTTGTCTGGCCTGTAGTTGAAGACAAGTTCCTTGTTGGCATGGCCATCGACATACTCGTAGTCGAAATCGGCGTCAAACTCGTCGCTGATTTTGATATCACGCTTGCCATTCTTGGTAAAGACAACGGAGAATTTGTTGTCATCGATCTTAGGGTCCTTGGTTTGCGTTGCGCGCTTCTCGGGAAGACCCTCAGGACCGATGATTTTGGCGTCAGGGTATTGCTTAGCCCATTCAGAGATGAAGATGTGATGCTCAAAGTCGAGGGCGACGATGTATCCTACGCGGCCTCCTTGCTCTGCGACTCTGGTCTTGGTTGCTTCTGTGAGAGCAACGGGAGAGAAGACAGCGAGTGCGCCAGATGTGAGTCTCACTATTTGATGAATGAGTATCAATGCTGTAAACAGTGAGTTTTATATGGGAGATTTGAGACATACCAAGTGTTCCACGGCCGCCAATGCTGAGCTTGCCAAATCGTGAAAAGGGCACAGAGAAAGTGGTGACGTTGGGAGTGACATTGCGGATGACCATGAGGTCTTCCGGATTAGTTGGGATCAAGCTAGCCGACATGATGTTTCTCGTTTGAAAAGGTCGAAGTAAAAGCGAAAATATGCGTTTGTAGCTCTGTTGTGTGTAACTGTGTGTATAACAATGAGTTGAAGTGTTCAAAGTTGGTAGTGGTAGTGGAGGTGGTGTTATTTAAATGGTTTGTTGCGTGAAGTCATAATGAAAACATTCGATCTCAATGATGCAACGCGACCTATTTAAACACTTACGCCATCATGCTAAAACGGACCTGATACACGTATCGTCGATAACTCAAATCATGGATGGATACGCTCGGTTCATCCGTAGGGCAGATTTAGTAAGCACGTTAAACGTCGGGGCCTTAATACGAAAATTGCCAGGCGCGTCGTTAGTGGCGAAGGATGCGTTCGTGCATTTGGAATTCCAAATTCTCTGCAGGGCGCCCAAGCCAGGGTGTAATGGAGAGTTGAGCTTAGCTAACCACGACCCGAATGTGGCTGTTCGTCAAGCCGAGGCTCACCAACTAGAACCCCAGAAGAAGAGAATCTACCTCGGGAAAGGTCTAATCGAGCCTGTTGTTAATGTCAGATTTCAGGGAGCTAGAGCGAGGGCAGGGCAATGACATCAAGGCCGTTGAACTCGGACACGGAGCAAGATTGCCCGGCCGTCGTGCCACCCCCGGCTTTTCGGCCTGATTGAGCAACCCGTCGATATAAAATACAGCGGCTTGTCCGAACTCGTCCGGATAGGATATTCGATAGGATATTTTATTTCATTTACTTTGTCTTGCTGTGCTTTGCGCAAGGATAGTATTTGAGTCATTGCTGATTTGTTGCATATGTTTGTTGTTTGAACCGACGCAGAAACAGGATGCCCCCTGGGTGAATTAGCGCAAAGCCCCCAAGATCACTAATACACACGTACGATGCCTAAATCTCAAATTGCAAAACTAAAATCCAACTTCGCCAAAACAGTCAACACTTCAACCAGATATCTACTACTGCAACTCAATATCGACAAAGTATAAGTATCGCGTATATTGAGTCAGCTGTTATTTATACGGTTTAAATACTTTACACCCCCTCTGTCGAATATCTCTAGCTTATTATCCTCTCCATGGAGCTTCCGGCCCAGGCTTTTATAGAAGTCAGAATTTTTTGCATTCCAGTCTTCATGAGTCGCACCTACTCTATGCCAACGATGTCGTGTACGTATTTACCAGCAGTACAGAGGTAGGACGTCAACTCGCCAGCAAAAATAGGGATGAACTCACTCTGAAGCTGCGTCATGTCAATATATATTGATCTCTTTGCATATCTTCTTGTCGACCGATATCTAATGATAGATCGTTGATCTGGCCAACTTTCTGCTATCTTTCAATCCGCCACCGTTGGAATCACAATGATATTGAGGCCCTCTTCTATAAATGTACGTATGACCCAAGTACCAGAGCACGTCAGACCTGCCCTTGGCTTCACGAAAGCTTTGGGTCACGCCTTACACCAAAGAAGTCTCGAATCCTCGAATATATCGACTTTAATGTGTTCTGTTTTTCCTCTCAGATTCTGAGTCATATAGATGTATTTATACTGACATCTTATTGACTTCCGCTTTTCTGCCTGACTTCTTGTATAGGGTGTACCAAGCAATCGACCCATCTAACAATAACTCGTATAGAAAAGAGGTGCTACTTCTTCATCCAAGCAATATTTTATTGTTTACTAGAGTCCTTGCCTCGCTCATTAAAATAAACGGTGGAGCGTTGTAGCGTAAATAAATGAAAGCAGAGGGGTTGCCACGACGTCGACAACTCAACTCAAGTCACTCCGATCCGGCCATAGGTCTCTCAAAATTCTTCTCCGTTTCCTTTTGTTTGAGAATTTGGCATTCAATACTGCAACTATCTCGTCATTTCTTTCACCTAGAGCTCTCGTCAACTCCACGGCCGGCATCCACGACAATGTGGAGGCCGCTGACAATTAAATGCGTGGATTGGCTTGTTACCATATGCACACCAGGCTAGATGGTGTGCTCCATGCCTCCGAAGCCGTTTGTATTATTCATCCAAAGCAATCAGCTCTCAATCCGAAATATAAATCTTGTCCAGAGACTCCTGTAGACACATTCCCAGCCTTGGTAAGGTAGGCAATAGTTGGCTTGCAGAAGTCGGCGAGAATGAAATTGTGCCATTGAACGATTATTGTCCCCTTGAAGAAACAAGCGGTATCTCATACCTGCTATCAATTGCACAATGGCTTTCTCCAACAGGAAGCGGTACATTCCGCATATTTGACGGCCAATACGCAGTGACCTGCAACACCTTTATTAATAAGGGGCCATCAAAGAATCCGTTTGTAGTAGACAAAATTGTCCCAACTTGATGTATTATGCGCACTGGTATATCCAAACACTATGTCAAACCTGACATCTTGAACCCTCAGCAATTCCATTGCCACCTCCTCATCTTCCGACGTTCCCATTTTGATCCGATTTCTAAATGCGAGACAAGAGGACGTTAAAATACCTCCAATAAAATAACAAAGAAAAATAAAACGACTCCAACGCCCAGCGCGTGTTCAACACGTTTACCTCGGCGAGGTGGATTGCTGAAACTCCGTCTGTACTCGAATTCCGTGCAATGGTATATCGTCCCTTGTATCGTCAGCCGGAGGTTCGTTTATCCAGGAGGTTTTAACAGTGTGTCTATACCCTTTCGTGTCAGGTCTAAATTGAGAGTTCATCACGACCGGATGAGACCCATTGTTGAGGCTGCCGTCGGACTCCGTTTCGTCATCGAGGCGGTAGAAAGCGCTGCCACTCGCCCTGCGCTTCGACTCTCCGGCGAGACCATTGACGCTCTTGTTCTGGCTGGGGCCGCTGAGGTTCGACTTGTTGAGGTTGGAAGACTTGCCGCCGCTGGTTCCTCGGTTCGGGGACAGAAAGTTGCGCTTGATGCCGATGCTTTTGGCAAAGAGTCGGAGAACAGGTAGTAGGGTGGGGAGACAGGCCGAAACGATACCGGCAGAAAGTTCGATGGCCGTCCAGCCAACAGTTGGCGCCAGGGTATAAGTGGGATCGCTGTTTGTGTACGTGAAAAGCACCGAGGTACGGTAAGCCGAGGCAAAAACGACGCTATAGATCGTTGTCAGTAAAGGTTGCACATGAAAGGAGAAGGATGCCGTAGCAGGAATGTCGGCAGGGCTCTACAAAACACAACAGCACGTACAAGAAACCCAAACCAAAGGCAAAGGTCAGACCCATCTTCTCCGTTGTCCTCAGCTGAAGCTTCCAGATCTGGGGGATGGGCAGAAACAGGATGGCGAGATCGGTAAAGATGGTTGACGAGGCGTTGGCGATCCAAGTGCCGACCTGGTTGATGCAGTGACCAGGGAGATCAGGGTACCACAGCTTCTGAACGGGCACGCAGATGAAGATGAAAAGGAACGTGATGCAAACGACCCAAGCCATGACGAATCCACCAACCGCCCAGGCCATCTTCTTGAAGTACGGCACATGGAAAATACGGTAGTACATGAGTAACAGACTGATCTTGGTCCAGCCAAGGTTCCAGGCGTAGAGGATTTCGGCCACCAGCAGCCATTTTGCCATCATGACAATCCTCGCAGGCTCAACCTTGTCAGCATGGAGGCCCATGCCATTGTCGTACATGGCAAAGATGAAGCCAACGACAACGAGATACCATCCCTATCAAAGTTTTGCAACTTTAGCTATTTTGGCCGTGTGTGGAGGCAAAGCCTGTCTGGTCAAACAAGCTTCCTCGTTTGAGTAAACCTACCAGTGAGAATATAATCATGCGGTCATCCCATCCCAGCGATTGCTGTCTGATCCGACGACTGATGATGCGCAGGATAACACAAACCACCGCCAGAACAGTCATGGACGCTGTTACTTGCACGGTCCATGGCTGAAGGTTGTCGGCGTTGAAGCCCGGCAGACCCGGCAGAACTGATGGAGTTTCCTCTGCCATGATGTTTCCTTCAATCGGAGCCATGGAGCATTTCGGAGTTTGAGGGTCGATGAATACACTACATTCCGGGGCTGGACAGGATGAGGCGGTCTTTCATACTTGTTTCCTTTTTCTCCCCTCTACTTTGCCTTACCATTGCCTTACTGCTGCCTCGCTTATCCCCTTCGTTATTAGTGTCTCTCTGTCAATCAGATGGCCCCCATGGCAATCAGGTCCACGCTACCGGGCTCATGTCAGGGGGGATGATGTATGAATGTGGACACCTTGGCGGTGGGCTTGGACCATGAATAAGTGGGAGGCGAACATCATCCCCTTGGCCTGCCTTGGCCCTTCAGGAACTACTACTAGATGAGGTCTTTTTCCGCGGTGACACGACTCGCTTGACGTCGATGTGTAACCAGTCAAGACAACGATCAGCTCTGGTGCCGTAACGGTCCGTCTTGGTGCCTTATGCAAGCAACGGCGGCCCCATAGGAGCTTTAAACGTACGGTACTTGCTCCACGTTCCAACATCTTGTTGACTGTGGCCATAGAGGTACTGGATGCTAGCAAAAGATAGGCGTATTCAGGCAGGTCCATACGAAGTACTATACATAGGCACTGCCGGCACGATTTAGGTAGATCGTTCGTCGGTATAATACAAGGTATACGCATGCACTATTCAGTCCTCTTGAACACCGAATCGGCGATACCAAGTAATAATCTGACAGGATCAGCGTTCACGTGGGTTAGCGAACTGCTCTGCAAGCATTCTCCCATCGTGCTCATACGTGTACAGCTTCTGGCCAGGATACCTCGTACTTCGTATGTACATGAGTCTAATTCCATTCTGCCAAGAAACCACCTGAAGAGCCGGGGAATGCTAAAAGAAAAAACAAGATACAAAACGGTCCGGCATATCCAACCCTCTTTGTCCCCCTTGCAAGAATAGCACCAAACACAGAATTACGGGCCTCGGAGCGCGCCGTACCCTTGTCTCAACTCCAATTCTGAGCCAGGTTGCGCGACTCCAAGGGTTTGGCCGTATGTGCAGTACCATGTGTGAAGTAGGCAGCTCAACTCCCGCCCGGGACCGGGAACGAGTCATTGGCTCTTCGGCAAGGCTTCAGCATTGTCTCGGCTTGCCCTCCCAGTTTCTTCTCACGATTCAAGAGATGCTCCGTCAAGTCCTTAACCAGACCAATGGGAATTCTCTTTTACCGTCCCGATTCGCCGACTGGCATTTGCGGCTACCTGATTAGCGCAGACGAACCAAGTGGAGGAACAGGGGCGGACCGCTTCCCAAGTGCCTTCAAGCATGTCTCGTAGCAGAGATTGGAGTTACTCCCAATGAAAGTTGCTAGAATGAATGTAGAAAAAATTGTCCGAGTATGTCCTGGAGCCCAGGCTTGCCAGGCTCTAATGCTACTATCCTGTTCTTTCTTTAGCATTAGTGTTAGGGATCTTCAGGCTATCTTACCTCAACTCCGCACACTCCGCTCTCCCGTCTCCATTTCGCACATTACCGTCCTCAGGTTGGCTTATGCACGCATACTCGTACTGTAGTATACCAGAAGTATGCTTGAATCCAATACCACCTATGGATACAGGACTGATTGTGTTAAAACTGTCAAGCGGCATGAGTCATTCTCTCTGTTCTAACACTAGAGCTATGGTGGCACGGTCCGGCCGAAGTACCCGCATCCTGCAGCTTTCACTTATATACGAATTCCGGACTTGGGGTCTATTGTCGAAACGAAGCATTGCCTAGGAGCATCCCCAAGCAGAAACTATACTCTATGTATGTAAGGTACCTACGCGTCATGGCCTGTCACCAATCCGAGTGTAACCAACATACATACTCGTACATACGCTAGCCACCACTTAACACCATGCCTGCACACACACACCTCAGACTACTCCATACGAGTACTCCGTAGTACATGCTCCCTGAACCCATGAGACAGACGGCCTTGTCCCCCCATGCATGTACATACATCCACCGGAGGGTAGACCGGAGGAAAAGGATGAATTACTACACCGCTAAGGAGGAGGCGGGTCGTCCAATTGATGCAGTTTCAACCCCCGCCGAGGCTGGTTCCAAAGCTTGGAGGCATCCGAGGCTCAACTCAAAGACGCGCTGGAGGGGCAATAGAGGCGGCTCCCTTTTTGATCCGTTGCCGTCCCGGCTATCTAAATAAAGTACAGGTAAATATTTAGTCCCCCACGCTTCGCCAGCTCTCTCTCAACTTTGACAAAGAAAGGAGCAAGGAAAAACAAGAAACTCAATCCGCTCATCAGCCCTAGTTCCCACCTCAGCGAGGCACTTACACGAGATACCCTAAGCGAATCTGTCCATCCACACCCATCATGACTGCCGGAACCACCATCAGAGTGCCGCATCTCGGCGGAATCGATGCCGGCTACCGTCTCTCCAACGGTGCCGTCGACCCCGCAAAGCCTACCGTCGTACTCGTCAACTCCATGTGCATGACTTCAGCTCTGTACGACATTCAGTTCGGCAACAAGGCCCTCACTGACGTTGCCAACCTGCTTGCCATTGAGCCTCTCGGCCATGGAGCCACTGAGACCTCGGCGGAGAACTACACCTACTGGGACACTGCCATCATGGCCGTCCAGGTCCTGGATGCTCTCAACATCAAGAAGGCTTTTGCCCTTGGAACCAGCCAAGGAGGCTGGATTGTCACCAGAATGGCCCTGGTAGCCCCCGAGAAGGTATGTAAGAGCATTCTTTGTCAAGGCAACTGCCGTCCATATATGTACGAGGATGCAAGACACTTATGGAAAGAATCCATCCTTGTCCCGTATCCCCGTTTTTATTCTTACCTACTGCACGGTTTCCAACCCGCATGTCTCATTTACATTCGCCTAACTCGCATGTACCTATCATACCCTACTGCTGCTAACAGTAGTGTACTCTCATTGTGAACACAGAGCTGAGATCACCCTGGGAATACGACGCTAACTAGCTTGCAACTACAGATCCAGGGTCTCTTGCTCCTGGGCACTTCGCTCGACTACGAGTCCGCTGCCTCCCGTGAAAAGGGATGCTGGGATCCCGAAACTATGCTGGGTCCCGTTGTCGACAGCCTGTACAGCACTGAGCCGACCCCAGATTTCCTCATTGACGCAGGTCTGCGGGAGAGCGTCGTTACCCTTGGATTCTCGGGAACCGTCACAGAGGAGACAGCACAGTTCTGGAGAGACACTCTCAACAGCATCTACACTGGTGATAAAGGACGAAAGAAGCTGCGTGGTGCCTTTACCAACCTCCTGGAGAGAGATGGCCTGCTGAGACGGGTGAGGGACATCAAGTGCCCTGTCTACTGGATTCAGGTGGGTCGTTAATCTGCACTCCTTTACCTTTATTGTCTCAGTCGTTTATATTGACCAAAACTACAGGGCAACCAGGATCTCGTGTACGGCGTTGACGTACCAAAGGATCATATCAAGGCCTTCTCAGGATCGGTAGAGACGGATTTATCCTTTACTGATGGTGGTCACTACCTGAATGCCACTTCCCCCAAGGACGTGGACGCAAAGCTGCTGCAGCTGATTAACAAATATTCTGCGTTGTAATTTTAGACAGTCTTTTCAACAAGTTAAACCACCACAAAGTTCTTAGCATAGCAATATCCAAAGTCGTTATTGATCGTCATGTACTCCGAACTCGTCACTTCACGATAAAGTGGCGAATAGACTCAAATGTGATATGCAGAAAATATGACAGATGAGAGCTCCACCTGAGCGCCTTCTCTAATGTATTGAATAGGAGACTGGGCTTTGAAACCATCAACGGTTAAGATACTGTCAGCAGCTTAATTCAACGGTCGACGATCTTGCACCAAGTAGGCATCTGTGATCTTCCATTTTACCTTCATGTGCGCTTCATCCATCAGACTAACTCTCCTCATATGTCGCCGTCGCTTAAGTCATTGCCATGTGAACCAGCTCTTTGATTTGCTTCCACCGATTACGTGTCGACCAGATGGAGACTCTTTCAACAGGGGAACCCAAAGACGAACCCACAGGCGAATCCACAGCGCGAATTTGGCGGGCATTGTCGACCCAAGCGGTCAAATCGCCCCCAACATATTTTACGAGATCTATAGTGAACGACAGGGTCTGAGACATTTTGGTTCGGCGCCGTCCAGACTGCCGAGCTTCTAACCCATGCAAGCCGCTCGACCGGCGCTGGTGCTAAAAATGTTGCCCATCAATCTGATACTTCAGGGGGGAAGGTTAAATGGCGATCAGTTGGCTCTGTGACATTCCAATCGGGCTGCAACTCGTATAGCCGACCGTCCGAACTTGGACAGTTTTGCAATTCAATGCGTTGTTGGTTCTTCACCTTGCATTTTATGGCAATATTAAAATCTCACCAAATCCGAATAGCTGGGAAGATTGACCCCGGCAGAGGCGAGCGAACTCTGGCCAGTAAGCATCGGCTGCAATGCACAGACAGATCCTTCGCGCAGCCATTCAAGGTTCTTATTTTTATTTTATTTTATCCTTGCCAATAGGAAGCGTTCCGCACGTACTCGTAGCTGGTGGTGTGTTGCTAACAAGAGGCCAATATTCTGTGTGTGGACAACTGAATCAAGAAAAATTGGTTCGACTCCAATCCTGTAGTCATACCACATCGCCACTTTAAGCGTGTGACTGCTTCTCCTTTCTGCAAGAAATCCGGGCCGTGAAATGTTTTCCTTCTTCATTTTCTATTCTTCTTCCTTCTAAATTTACTCAGAGGAGGAGACGCCGTTACCTGAAATTATGGGGATTGAAGAAGTTTTCATCCAATAAGCAGCCCATGACCATTGGATGCCATGACTACGTTCTTCCGATCCTTGAACCGGGGAATCGGCGGGAATGCGAATTCACCAGGGGAAACTGAAGCCCTGATCTCCTGGCCCAAAGGCGCGGGATGTTCCGTGTTTACCCAAAGCTAATAATTTCCTCAAACGCAGAAGATTAGCTCCTCCTTGTTGCGTTGGATGACATTCTCATGGTCCTGCCCTTGACCAGCTCCCCAGGTAGAAGTGTCGAGCTACTTCGCCAGCTGGATAGCCTGGGGGGCGGAGTTAATTACGTCTTCGGCCGCCAGGTCTTGAGCGGGCTAATTATAACCGAGGATAATGGTTCTGAAGCATTCGTAAAAGAAGTCTCGGACGAAAGGAGAGTTGTTTGCGACAATTCACGCACCGAATGGAGATTAAATGCTGGTGCTACAGAGTGGTGGTCTGTAAGACAAGGCTTGGAAGATGCGGGTATCGTAACATGGTCTCGTAACGAGGCTGCTCCATGCGTTTCGACCAGACAATACGACGGCATCATGGCCGTTGTAGAAGCTGTCGTAGATGCTCGAAGCACACTCTTGAAAGCGTAAGCAAAAGCTTACACACTAATGGGTGCTCAGTAATGGCAGAATAGGGATAACCTCCAGTCGCTCACCCCTGAGCCTCACGACCACGGGATGAGTACATAATTTATCCGTGTGTGTTGACCGATGTTGGCAATTACCGAAAGATGTGCTTATTGTAATTCACTTACGAGATATACACATGTGTGATTGTTAACAAGAATTCTCTTGTTCCAGAAGAGACTATGCTGGGAAGTATTGACATTGGAGCAAGTCTCGATCGGCTACGAAGAGCGGTCTTCAATTTCTTCAGTAAACAATCCATATACACATTCTTTGCAATGCTATTGCTAACATGTCTCTGTCTTATTTACAGATCAACTTATTGATCGTTCATGCCCAGATCAAGACTCTACTCTGATGCCTTGTAAACCTGCTTCCCTTCAAACCACGTCTCCTTGACGACGCCCCTTATCAAACTCTCAGGCTTTAGCTCAACATCGCAAACAACGAAATCTGCCTTGAGACCCTTCTTCAAGCTTCCAGTCCATTCATCCGCAAATGTCGAATACGCCGACCCATGCGTCGCCGCCACGACAGCCTGACAAACTGTGAGTGCAAACTCCGGATTCACAACAGTCTCCAAGTCAGGCTCGCGGTACGATCTCCTCGTCGTCGCCACATACATGTTTGGAATGGGGAAATGAGGAGCCGTAGGCGCGTCAGAACCAAGAGCTAGGGGTGCACCTCCATCTGCAAACTCACGGTAGGCAAATGCCCTCTTGCATCGGTCATCTCCGATGAGTCTCGGCCAGGCTCGCAGGATGGCAGGATCTGAGTGGACTGGCTGAATAGACGCCGTGATGCCCAGCTTGCCCAGACGAACAGCATCTTCTGCATTGGACAGCTCGATGTGCTCAATGCGAGGACGCCTCGAGCGGTCTGTGTTCCTCTCCAAAACATCAATCGCCATGCGAATCGTCCTGTCGCCAATTGCATGCAGCGCAACCTGAAGCCCTGCAGCATGAGCCTTGGACACAATGGTGTTCAGGTACTCTTCTGGCCAGATAGGATCGGGAGTTATTCCCGTCGAATACGGCTCTGTCAGCGAAGCCGTGCAGGCATCAATGATTCCGTCACAAATGACTTTGACGCCGACGATGCGACAGTCTGGTGTGTTGCGAGAATTGTATTGTCCAGCCAGTTCAATGGCGCGTTCAATCTGAGGAATCACGCCCTCGAGAGAATCGCTGGGTTTCATGAGCCAATACGCAGCAATTCTCATGCCGCTGAGGCCTTCTTCATTTCGCAGCGCAATCAGAGGCTCCCAGATGGTCTCGTCCATGGCCATGTCAACCATTCCTGTATAACCAACCGAGTTGAAAGCTTTGATGGCCGCCTTGATGGACTCTTTCCGCTGCTCGATAGACGCTACCTTAGCTGTAAAGGGCCAGATGTACTCGAACACGGCGCTCTCGTTGAAGACGCCGTTGAGTTTACCGTCTTTTCCTCGCTGGAAAGTTCCGCCCACAGGATCTGGAGCATCGTCTGGAATATTCATAACACGGAGAACCTCCTCTAGTCCTCGCGTGTTGCACCATGTTGAATGCAGGTCTTTGGTATCAACAAAGATTGGCCTAGGATCCAAGTCGTCCAGCAGAGTAGAATCGACGCCGTCAGGAGTCATGGTGTGCATCCAGCCGCGGCAAAAGATACGAGGCACATCTGGATGGGTTTCGGCATATTGCTTGATCTCAGTCCGAATGTCCTCCAAGCTCGTGCAGGCCTCCAAGCCAACTTTGACGAGAGACTGTCCAAGCAGCAGAAGATGCAGGTGACCATCGATGAATCCTGGAAGCACAGTCTGTTTGCCGAGATCTTTGATCGTCGCGCCAGCAGCTTTAGCAGCTGCTACCTCTGCGTCTGCTGCAGAGCCAACATACTGAATGATGCCATCTCGTATGATCATACACTCCGCAAAGGAAGGGCCAGCGTCCGCCGCACCAGTCTCCGGCAGCTGGTACACCTTGCCATTGAGCAACACCACGAAATCTCGAGAAGCATGTATTTCACCCATTTTCCAGACTTAAGCTCAATGCAAAGAAGCATGCAAAGACGTTGTAGTGAACCTTCTGCGTCTGCATCAGCCGATCCAGGAATGTCACTCATACCAAAACTCCCCCGTATGGAGAACGTGGGGAAGCTATTAGAGCCGAAGCCGGATCTGATAACTGCGACCCGAGTCTCCGTTTAAAGCCGAATGGCTCAGGCGTAAAAAATTGGTTTAAGTGCACTTGGCATGGAACACTGGGGCCATGGACGGCGAAAGTGTTTAACTGTGGCGGTTTGATGGGTTTTGACTGGCTATTCGCGTGAGCTAGACACATTTGATTCGACAAGCACATATAACATAACATTGCCTTGAGCACGAGTCAGATACATGTACTATACCAATTTAACATTGTGAATACAGTCTATTAATATATTATTGCCCCTCCTTTAGTTGTTTCATTAACGTTGTTGAATCAAGAATTTAAGGGTTCTCGAAGGATCATGATCCTATGCACAACCCCCACAATCTGCCGCTCCATCTGATCTAAATTAACGTTAGTTGAATCGCGATGATAGCTTCCGCAGTTGCGGGCGCACAGAGTTCTCAAGTCATACATATTCGCAGATCAATGGCAATAGATAGATTGAGTACTTTGCCAGATCCGGTCCTATTATTCGAAATCAGTAGCCCTGAATCGTTGTGCGGGTCCTCCAGATGAATTCTCTCACCACATTACCCGGGAGGCTGGTGAATCATGGAAGCGGCTATACATCACCACCCGTGTCTCAAATATAAAGCTACCTGGGAATAATAGCATCAGGTATTAGAGAGAGATATCTATAGTCATGGAAAATGGAGATGGTTAGTACAAGAGCATATACCTACCTACCTCGTACTCAGAATTGAGTCCGTGTTAAGGTATTGGGTACCATCCCTCCACATTTCTGCTACGACAGTTCAACTTTATGTATATATAATCTCTAGGACGTTAAATAGCTAATCTGGGACCTTCATTTCCTCTCTCTTTAATTATAAGATATTACGCTCTCATTGACAGCTCATCATCGATAAGTAGCAAACCTTTACATATATTGTATCATTTGAATCATATCCTATCTCGCTGAAACGGTAGAGTTCACGTATATGGACACTTCTACCCTGGAAACGCCAGCCTCTAAATCCCATAATATCCCCATAAATGAAATCCAACACCGCCTAGTGTGGAACATTGGATGGGATTTCAGGCCAAGGAGTTCGAATGGCAGAGATGATATAATCTCCAAGAATACGAGTTCTAAACCCAGCCTCGCAGTATTGGAAGTAGTACTAGAACAATCGGAGTCAGCAACTGAGTAATTCAGGAAGGAAACGGACAACATTCAAGTTCACATACCACCCATGTTCGCCGATAGGCCTCAATCATCAAATCGGTGGCATCAGGATTCTTGGACACATAATCTTGTCTGATGGTGTCCCAGTTTTCGTCAAAGTTCTCTTTCCAACACTGCAGCGTGCGAATGTAATGAGGTCCAATGCTCTGAACATTCTCTACTTCCAGGGTACCGCTGGAACCATTGTGTATTGATGTCATGAGCTGGTTTATGGTTGGAAGGTATCCTCCAGGGAAGATGTACCGCTCCAGAAAACAGTCAACCGTATCGCCAGTGGTAGAGAACTATCGGAATCAGTATTGCTGCTTGACGAATAATGTGGTGTAAACTAACCGAGTTAATTCTGGTAATGCCTTGGACTACCATCCTTCCACCCTTTGGTTTCAAAAGAGTAGAGATCTGTTGAAAGTACTTGTTCATATACTTATCTCCCACGTGCTCCAACATTTCAATGGAGATGATGCGGTCATATCCGCCCTCTGGTACGGGAGCCTTGCGGTAGTCACACAGCAAAATAGTAATCTTGTCCTCAAAGCCTGCAACTTTGATCCTCTCTTCCGCAAGCGCCTTTTGCTCTTTGGATAGTGTGAGCCCAGTTACTCGGCATCCAGTCTGCCGCACTGCTGTGATGGCCAAGTTACCCCAACCACATCCGATATCGAGAATGTGGTCAGTGGAGGATATTTCAGCTTTATCGAGAATGGTCTGTATTTTCCGACGTTGAGCGGACTCTAGCGATTCGCCCTTGTCTCCTGACCAGATGGCAGAACTGTAGTTCATGTCGGGAGAGAGAAAGTTGGCAAAGTGATCATTGGAAGTATCGTAGTGAAACGACGCATTTTTGAGAGCGGTTGTGTTGTCATTAGTCGGGATGAGATAGTGAGCTGCGCGTGGTATCAGTGTATATAAGAGGTTGCCAGCTCCAACGCCTAGAGTGTCTTGATTTCTAACATAGAGCTGCAGAGAACAATGTCTAAGTTTTCAAGGGTTTCTTTTCCAGAATTGGGATGTGGAATAGGAAGATGAACTCACTGAAAATAGTTCGACAAGGTTATCACACTCTACATCTTGGACCAGGTATGACTCTGACAGCCCCTGTAAAGATGTCAGTATTTGCTTCAATGGATGTGGGATATCGTCTCTGTATTCTTACCAAGTCGAATGCTTGACACAGTCGAACAAAAACTTGAGGGTTCTTGATAATAACAACAATCTCTGGGTCTGATTCGGAGTTGCTGCCGAATGAAACGCTTTCGTTGTTGTCGCTAGCGTATTTCGTGTTGATTGTCAAACGTCCTCGATGGATACGCTTCAAAGCCTGGTAGACTAGGCTCCGAGCTGTTGATTGAACCCACGTTTCTGCCATTTTCAGATACTATACAGCAAACTTTTGCCTTTATGGAACAAAAGCTTTCTTGCAGAGACAAGGAACCCATTAAATACTCTATCCCCAAGAGTCCGAATACTCGCGCCATATTCTGGCCCCCATAGTTTCAAGTCCTTCAGGGTCCACCGGCCATGGCCTCAAAGTTAGGCATCTAGGCAAGGGGTTACACCAGCCTTGCTGCTTGGAGACTAATTTGGGTCATTTGCATGCATTCAGTGATGCACTCGGTAACCCCTGTCCTCGTGAAAGCTGGCCGTGGTTGGCCTCTGAGATGAATTCTCGCGAGCACGGTAGCGTGGGAAGCACGGAGTTTGGACTATTCAGCTGCATTCAATTGCCAAATGAGGAATTTGAAATGGGATCTGGTCACAGGTTTTCGTCCTTATCATGCGTCTTGTTCTGCAACTAGCCAAAGCTCAGCTCACCACAGTTTGGCTGTCGACGCCCAGCAAAAGAGTCTCTTTGGCCAGATCTGCAGAGTTATAATGGATCGAGCATTCCAGGTGGTATTAGCTAAATGGGTCCATATGCAAGGTGAGGAATTGGTACAGGATCTGGCTCAGCTGCCATCACGACGGCTGTGCTAGCCCGAATAAGACGTCGATGCTGCCTCTTGTCCTTCATTGGTGGTTACATTGTACGTAAAAGCTGTGCGAGCTGCATCCTTCCTTATCTTGGTCACTAAATATGAAGCTAGAGGAGTTGAATTGCAAGTGGATGACTTTGCAGAGCAGGTGAGTGGCTGCTAAACCTCTTGATGGGCATATTCACCGATTCGCGACTATGAGTAGCGGTCATCGTGCAGCAGCTAGAGGTTAGACTAGACCGTGAACGTGTTGCTGAAGAATTGACATTTAACGTTTTGAAGTTTGCGGAGCATTTGTCCATGTCAGCAACCCAGAGTCCCGGAAGTGAGTATGGAAACACCAAATCGGACATCGTCAACTCAGACCCTGAACCAATCGATTTGTTTGTAATTGGGTGTGCAACACGGGGCCAAACCCCCTCTCTCATACGGTTCTAGACTCACCCAAACGCTGCATCGCCACCGTCAGGCATCCCATTCTCCGAAAATGCAGCCACAGCTTGGCAATATCAACATCAATTGATGGCTTTCACGATGCAATAAAGATCTCACTATAAGCCGCCATTCCGCTCATTTCTATTCGATCACAGACACCGAAATGCGCCGCCACACGGAAAGTCTTCAGCCACGAGTGCCAGATCTGGGGTCAAAGCAGCAACGGCTTACACTTACATGGGGTAGAAAGAGCCCCCATATAATGCACACACTATGCAGAAATTGCCCCATTCCCCAGCCATCTCCAATACCCGTAATGCAGACACAAACCCTGCAAGTTTCCCTCGAAAAAGCAAATAATGCACACATAACGCCACATGAAGGGGCAAAGCTCCCCCTCGTGCACGTCCAATAACCGCTGAGGCGCCTCATTGAACCGAGGCTCCCTTATCCGCATATCCCCCAACCGTGCCGGCCCATCTGATTCGATACTGGGCGGAGCGAGCGGCATCAACAACTGGGAACCTCATCGCCAATTTCCTGTTCCTTTTGCCTTGGAGGAGCATCGCCAGGCGAATCGTCGGCATGCACCAGAACAACAACCAACGCGTCAGCACGGCACCAGGCGCAGCGGGCGACGCAATTGTCATCGTCGGGTGAGCTCCACCGTCCCCTTGAGGCCGTCACAGCCTGTCTACTGTATCTTGCTTGTATGAGTACTGGCTCACTGTGTTTTCAATGTTTCTAGCGCGGGCATCATCGGCCTGGACGTTGCTCTCGTGCTGGCTGAGCGGGGGCTGGGACCGTTCATCACCATCATTGCAGAGCATCTGCCCGGAGATACGTCTGCAAACTATACGTCGCCTTGGTGAGTGACTGCTCTTGTTTGTTGTGAGGTGTTGTCCTACGTGATGCTATATGTGTTTAGCATGTAACCAGACACAGACTGACTTACTGGATATACGCAGGGCTGGATGCAACTTTTCCGGCATCTCAGGCACTGATGCAAATGCCCTCAAGTGGGATCGCCTAGGCTACGCCCATCTCATCAAGCTCGCCTCTGAGCACGGGGATGAGGCGTATATCCGTCGAACAGACTCGATAGAGTACTGGGATGAGCACGTGCCCCACGACAAGATCAAGGCCATTTCCGAGTATCTTGAAGATGTAAGTCGTCATCCATCTATTTACATCTCTCTCAACGACACCGCTCATCCAGTCGCAGTTTAAAGAGATTCCAAGTCAGGAGCTTCCCGCCGGCGTCAGATTCGGCATCTCCTTCACCACCCTGACGCTCAACGCCCCCAAGCACATTGAGTACCTCTTCCACAGGCTAAGGGACCAATATGGCGTACACTTTGTTAGGCAGAGGTTTCCAACCATTCAAGCTGCATACTCCAGTCCAACCACAAGGGTCGTCATCAACTGCACCGGCCTCTCAGCAAAGACACTGCCTGGGGTGGAAGACGCCAAGTGTTACCCGACACGGGGTCAGGTTGTCCTTGTAAAGGCACCGCGCGTAAAGCGAAACATTATGCGTCATGGGAGGGACTATGAGACGTATGTGATTCCGCGACCTGGCACAGATGGCCATGTCATTCTGGGGGGCTACATGCAAAAGGGCGTGAGGTAAGTTCATCACATTCCATTGTGCTAGACCTGACAGTCAGATCGATGATCTAACACGACTACAGCGACGGATCAACGTATTCTTATGAGACAGAGTCCATCGTCAACCGCTGCGTAAAGCTATGCCCCGAGCTGCAGCCCTTCGAGATGATTGCCTCATTTGCTGGCCTACGACCATCCCGCGAAGGCGGCGCACGCATTGAGAGAGAAGAGATTGTCGTTGACGGCAAGAAAAAGGTTCTTGTGCACAACTACGGCGCTGGAGGCACTGGGTATCAAGCGGGATATGGCATGGCATTGGAAGCGGTTGGCACTGTGGACGATGTATTGCGAGATTTAGAGCGGGCGAGTCGACGATCGCGGCTGTGAGGGTTGCATGAGACGGCTGGTTGTCGTATACATTTATTTGTTTGTTTCTTTGTTTGCTTACTTGTAGATTTGGGTTGCATATGGTTTCAGTATATCTCAGTTTTTAGGTGTAAATCGAAAACGGGTACATGGATCGGGGTCAAAGTCGATGTCCGTGACACCAATTCGTGTGGCTTGATCTTGTACTTACGAGTCAGGCATGATTCAACGGTTGTCCGCACAGTGTAGAATCAAACATGAAGTGCCTCCCTATGCTATATATAATATTATATCTCTAAGATACTGTGTGTATCGCCATTATATAACGTCCAGATTCCCCATTCGCTCCAACTTTCACCCGAACCAGAGTAAAGCTCGCAGACTCTTGCAAAACGGCGCCCTCTCGGAAATAACTCCTTGCCCTTTTCAGACTCTCCGTCAGACCCATATCATCTTAGCGGCGGAGCGAATCGACTCGTTCAGGTCCTGTTTTATCTTTCCCCGCGCTCTGGTTGAACAATGAACCCCTCTATGATGCTATTTGCGGGCGATTTGGTTTGCTGAGCGGTGCCTGTTAGTCGTTTTGATAGGATGGCGAGACCGCAGCGAATTGAGCCGAGCCGGGATAGACGAGGCTGATGCAAGGAATCCTTGTTCTTGCAGGGGCTTTATTCAATCTCTACAGGTAACTTCTCAGTGAGTCTTGCTATCTTGCTACTATTCGCAAAGCTGGCTTCAACATACGCGTACACTCGCATCTCTCCTCCAACGACGATTATACACAAGCCGCGCAGAGACAAGCAGCAGCATATTTAGAGCCCTCCAAGCAGAATCACCGCCGCAATGCCTCTCGAAAGCTCTTCCGTGTTCGAGGATCCCACCTATGACATGTTCAGATTCCCCTCGCGCCGAAGCGTCGTTCACAGCACTGAGGGAATTGTCGCATGTTCACAACCTCTCGCAGCGAAATGCGGCCTCGAAATACTGCGCGCAGGAGGCAATGCCGCTGTGAGTTGGATGCAATTCATTTTTATCATTTTTATCAAACATTTACTAACAACCATGATAGGATGCTGCGGTGGCTGTTGGTGCGTAAATCCTCATTACATGTGATTTGCGATTTCTCATTTACACATGCACTCAACTAACTTTGCTTCTCAATTTGTTTAGCTGCTGGCCTCAACATGACCGAGCCCTGCTCAACAGGCATTGGAGGCGACATGTTCATTCTCTACTGGGATGCCTCCAAGCAGCAAGTCTTTGCCATGAATGGCTCCGGCCGCTCAGGCGCAAACTGCACGCTCGAACAGATCCGGAGCGACCTCCAGATCGAGGACGGCATCACGGGGCAGATTCCCATGGCGAGCGTCCATGCGGTGACGGTCCCCGGAGCTGCAGCTGGATGGGCCGACACAGTCGAGCGGTTTGGCAGTGGCAATCTGACTCTGAGCCAGATCTTGCACCCGGCGATCCAGCTGGGTGAAAAGGGATTCCCCGTGTCAGAAGTTACTGGATACTACGTACGTTTCTAAAAGCCATTGAAGTCAAGTGTTGCATCATATTCTGACTGAAGAGTTATAACAAAAAGTGGACAAGTGCAGAGCATCTTATTCGAAAGGCCTCTCCAAACTACGCAGAGATGCTCAAGGTCGATCCCAGCCAAGCAGACGGCGTCAGAGCCCCTCGACCAGGCGAAATCATGAAGAACCCCAGCCTGGCAAGGACATTCCGCACACTGGCCGAAGAAGGAAAGGAAGGCTTCTACACGGGAAGAATAGCCCAAGAACTCGTCAAGGTCGTCCAGGATCTCGGCGGCCACCTGACTCTAGATGATCTAAAACACCACCTCGAGCAGGGAAGCGAGCCAGTTGATCCCATTTCCCTCAAGTTCCGCGGCCAGGGCCTCACCAGCCAGGCGTCCGACGAGGGCATCGAGCTGTGGGAACATCCTCCGAACGGCCAGGGAATCATTGCCCTGATGGCCCTGGGCATCATCCAGGAGCTCGAGAAGCAGGGCGAGATCCCCACATTCAAGCCCGAGGACTTCAACACCACGCCGTACCTCCACGCCGTCATCGAGGCCCTCCGCCTGTCCTTTTCCGACGGCAACTGGTACATTGCCGACCCCAACGTCACTCCCGTGCCCATCGAGGGTCTCCTCTCTGAAAAGTACCTCTTCCAGCGAGCCTCTCTATTCAACTCCTCCCGCGCCCTGGATCTTGTCCAGCACGGCGAGCCAAACTACCCTTCGCCCGCCCTCCAGAGCAGTGATACCGTCTATTTCACCGTCTCTGATTCGCAAGGAAACGCCGCCTCCTTCATCAACTCCAACTACGGCGGCTTCGGCACCTGCATCATCCCCAAGGGCTGCGGCTTCACTCTCCAGAACCGAGGCGCGGGCTTCTCTCTCGACGCCGAGCACCCCAACAAGCTGGAGCCTCGCAAGCGACCTTACCACACCATCATCCCTGCCATGGCCACCAACATCAAGGACGGCTCGCTTCACTCCTCGTTTGGCGTCATGGGTGGCTTCATGCAGCCTCAAGGCCACGTACAAGTCCTCCTCGGCCAGATCGTTGGAAAGCTGAACCCCCAGCAGGCACTCGATGCGCCTCGGATATGCATCGGCGCAGGATTCCCAGAGCATGGCAAGCCCGTCGACTGGACGGTGAACGTGGAGGAGTCGATGGACCCCGAAGTGATTGAGGGCTTGAGGAAGCTGGGCCATAACGTGGTTGTTGTTGGTGGTGGGCCAAAGAGAGGCCTGTTTGGACGAGGACAGATCATTCGGTATACGCTTGATCCTGTGGACAAGACGCCCATCTGGTCGGCAGGCAGTGACATGAGAGCAGATGGAGCAGCATACCCATTGTAAGAGATGATATAGGCAAAAATACAGGAAGGGTAACAATGCCAGAGTGCCACAGCTGCCGTTGAAGTTGGCAAATACAAAGCGTCGTGTGTCATGCATCGTGTGTATTTTGCTAACCCTTCTTCATACAACGCCATCCATCGTATATCGTACACTTGTTTCGTATATCGACCGTCTTTTTCCTTCTTCTCCTTCTTTACTCCTTCTTCTCCCCCTCCTCCCCCTCAACCAAAACCTTCTGCTCCTCAAACAGCTTTTGCAAATCGCCGTTCTGGTGCATGGAAACCAGAATGTCGCACCCGCCCACAAACTGCTTGTCGACGTACAGCTGCGGGATCGTCGGCCAGTCCGAGTACTCCTTGATGCCCGCCCGCAGCTCCGGGTCCTCGAGCACGTTGAAGGCGGCGAACTTTTCGGGGCTGACGCCCTGGATGCCGAGGATCTGGATGACGGCGCGCGAGAAGCCACACTGGGGCGTCTCGGGCGTGCCCTTCATGAAGAGCACGACGGGCGCCGACGCGATGGCCTTGTCGATGGCGGTCCGCGTCGTGTCGGACAGGAGACGGATCTGAAAGGGCGTCAGAGGGGCGACGGGGGCGCGGAAGGCCGATAGGGGAGCTCGCGATGCTGCTGCTGCTGGGCGGGCAGCTTGCCGCAGGAAGCTCTGTTGCAGCGCATCAAATGTCAGCAGATTGTTATTTGCATTGGATGGACATCATGGATAGCATAGCTTTAAGGGAGAACCTACAGAGGCGAGTGATCGTGAGAACATGGCTGTGAATGTGACTTGCTTGCAAATGCAAAAAGTAAACCAAAAAGTCTGGGCCGAGAAAAAAAAAGTGAGCCGGTGATGACTAGAATTGAGCCGAATTCTGGAGGGGTGATGCAATTGCTGGGGCTGACCAATCACGGATAAGGTAATCCGCAGATCGGCTCGGTGACAAATCTCACCACTTTAACTCACATGCCGGTATTAATGCAGGCTCTGAGCCGTTTTGTTGCCACAAGGAGAGAGATTGTTGCGGCTCAATAATCGGGTTACTTTTCACGTAGTATTCGCACAAGATATTCTGTCCTCTGCTGCAAGCTAAACAGCTAGAACTAGTGCTGCAGAAGCATCTCACCTCTCTGTCAGTTCCTCTTAAAGCTATCACCATGTCCATCAACCCGGCGCAAGACGTCACACAAGCTCGCAGCGATGGCAAAGTGCATCTCCTGCTGGCCGCATCCGGATCTGTAGCCACCATCAAGATCCCCAACATCATCAGGGGCCTGTCACGGCATCCCAACTTATCCATCCGACTCGTGCTCACCAGCTCTGCTGCTGAATTCCTTCAAGGCCAGGCCGAGGAGCAGCCAAGTCTCGCAGATATTCGCAACTATCCCAACGTCGACGCAATATACACGGATGAGTCTGAATGGGTGCAGCCGTGGACTCGAGGGGCCCCAATTCTACATATTGAGCTCAGGAAATGCAAGTCAATCAACACCGTCTCGCTTTGTATAAAGTCGCTAACCATTTGATATTTCGTCCACACAGGGGCTGATCTACTAGGCATGTTGCTTCCTGACTCTTCACTTCATGTAAAGGTGCATCAAGACACATACTAACAATAGTACAACTCCAGTCATCGCTCCACTCAGCGCAAACACTCTCGCCAAAATGGTCCACGGCATCAGCGATTCTCTTCTATCCTCCACCATCCTAGCTTGGGACACAGACGGCTTCGTAGACGGAAAGAAGAAGAAGATTCTCGTCGCCACGGCCATGAACACGGCAATGTTTCGAAACCCCATTACGCAGCGCAACCTGAAGCTGCTCAACGAGCTCATGGGTGGTGCCGATGGATGGGTCGAAGAGCTGCAGACCATCTCAAAGGGACTTGCCTGTGGCGATGTTGGCCAAGGAGCAATGGCGACGGTCGAGACGATTGTGGCAGCGATCGAGGACAAGCTTGGTTGGGCAGCAAAGGAGAGTCGGGACGAAGATTAAGAGGTGGCTGCCGAATCATTCGAAAAGCTCAAGGAACTCTTGACTCTCAATCAGCCATTTTCGCTTCGCCATGGATATCTCGCAGCAAATAATTCTTCCGAGCAAAAAAGCAATTGCAGTTTGTATTGCCGTGTCTGGGACCGACTCAAACCAGAAATACCTGCCATCGGTACATGCACTTTGTACCAGCGAGTCTGCCTGAGGGTTGACCGTGGGAGTTCCTTCCTTCCCAGCATGCTTGACCCTCGCTTCTTTGCAATTCAATTTACTTTTTTTCCACCCTCGCACAATTCCTTTTCTTTTTTCCATCTCATGATACCTCTCCTTTGCCGATCCTTACGACTCCTGCATAATTTTCCCAGCCATGGCGCACCCTACCAAATCGTCTCTCCTGAGTCGTCTCTTCCCCCAACAGGAATCTCTGACCAACCAATTCTTCTCCGGCGAAGATCTCTCGTCGTCTACACTCTTTGCCCACATAAGCAGCCCTGACCTATTTTCTGCATCCAAAGCTCCATTCTCCTCGTCCTCGTCTCGGGAAGAGCAGCTTCGTCCTAACGATCTGTTTCGCGCGTGTTTCGCGAATTTCGGCAATGATGCGCCAAAAAGCAAGTCGCATGAGGAAAAGGCTGCTAAAGGAGATGCATTGGAGCAGTTGAGAGGTATGGCATCAGCCCATTGACTCCACGGTCGATAACCCCGTGTTTTTCTGTTCTCGTTAACTAAGCAATCCCATTTACAGAGGCTTTTGCCCAAGAGGGCGTGGAGTTGTACACTTCGGTCGCCAGCAAACTCGCCGAAGCCCAACAGGAGATAGCCTCTCAAATATCCGACTTTGCCACCATGTCATCCTCCATGGCAGCGGACATGGATGAGTTGTACGCCAACTTGTCTTATCCACTTTCGACAACCCTCTGCCACTCAAAGAATTTCCCTCGAGCCACCATCGAGGTCCATCTGGCAAACGTCAAAGAGGACCTTAGAACGGCCGAAAGTGAGCTGCAAGGATTAGAGCGTGAATGGCAAGACAACATTCAATTAGAACAGAAGCTACGCCAGGAACTGCTCGACATGGAAGGGAATCCGGCACAGACTAGAGAACATGGTCACCATGGCGAGGATGATCTTAAGAAAGCTGGTTTCCGACAAGAGATTGAACAAATCGTTGCGGAGGCTGCTCAAGCCCTGGAAGAAATAGACGAGGTCAGTATCTTCGAGTCCAGCACCATTCAAGAAGCCACAACTGCTAACTCATATCACAGGGGTACAAAGAGGGCATACAAGCTCTGACGATGAAGATGATGCAAGCCATGCGCGCAGATTGAGCCTTATCTGCGGATTATAGGCAAATGAGCAAATTTTGTCTATTTCTCTCGTATTGAGCTACACATGTATGTCATCTATTTTCCCCAGTCGGCGCTTCAATCAAATCACCCCGCCGCTTTGCTGCCCCTTTTGTTGGAGACTACAGCAATGTCGCTACATGCTCCCATTCGCCATTGAACGCCGGTTTCCCTGTACATCATGAAAAAGAAACACGGCCCTAGATTTTCCGTGCCAAAAAGATAATAGTAGTGAAAATTGTCGAATCAAAAATTCATACTCGTCAACGTCATCGCTTCTTCTCGATCGTCGGAAATGTTTACTGCTCCTTCTCAGGGATGACAACACCCCACTTGTGGTTGACGTTTCCGTACATAATGTCACCGATCCAAGTCTTGATCTTGGAGGTGTAGACGTTGGGCTGGTTCTCGGGGCCCATGGGGATGTTGATGTCCTTGCCGCGGTGGTGGATGGCCGAGATGGGGCACACAAAGTACTAAAATAACAAGTCAGCTTCAGGTTGTCTACAAACTTTTGGAATATATAAAATCAGCACTTACGGCAGTTCCAGCAGCAAAGGACTCGATCAGACGTCCCTCGGCGTCAGCCTCAATGACCTCATCAATGGTGTACTTGCGCTCGGTAATCTCCAGCTCGTCGCTCAGGCGCTCACGAGCCAGCTCCAGGATGCTTCGGCGAGTCACTCCGTCCAGGATCAGCTTGTCATCCAGAGGAGCAGTGATGAGCTCCTTCTTGCCGTCCTTGCGCTTCCAGACAACGAAGAAGTTGCTGGCGCCGGCCTCGGTACACTCGCCGTCCTTGCCATAGAGCCACAGGATCTGGTGGTAGCCGCGGCTACGGGCCTCAGAGGTGGCAGCCAGACTAGGGCCGTAGTTGGCACCGACCTTGGCATAGCCAAAGCCACCGACCCAGGCGCGGACCATATCCTCGGGGGAGGTGTGCAGGCGCATGCCGCCAGGGGGGCTGTCGAGCTTGGGCATGTAGGTGACGATGATGTACAGCATGGCCTCCTTGGGAGCCTGGACACCGAGCTGGGACTGGGTTCCGATCAAGGTGGGACGGATGTACAGGTAGCGGCCGGGCTGGTCGCGGGGCAGCCAGCGGGGACCATCGACGGACAGCAGGGCAATGATGAGCTTCTCCAGCTCGGCGGGCTCAAACAGAGGCAGGGAGATACGGCCGGCAGACAGGTGCATACGGGCACAGTTGCAGTCGGGACGGAAGATGCGCAGCTTTCCATCATAACCACGGTAGGCTTTGAGGCCCTCGAAGCACTCGGTGGCATAGTGGAGGACCGAGGCAGTGGGCATGAGGCTCAGGGGACCGTAGGGCTTGAGCTCGGGAGTAGCCCAACCTTCAGAGGCAGTCCAGTTGACGGTGACCATGTGGTCGGTGCAGATGGTCTGGGAGAGGGAGTTGGCAGTAGCATCATCTAGCACGGGCTGAGGGTTCTTAGTGTAGGTGTAGGTGAGCTTGGAGGCATCGAGGGGAGCAGGAGTAGTGCCATTGCTGGGCTTGACGGGCTGAGTGGCCTCCTTGACCTGGATGTTGGCGGCGGTAAGGTCGACGTCCTGGGTTGGGATAGCAGAGGGAGCCATTGTGACGGATGAGGATGATGTAGAGGTGAGAAGAATGATGAATGATTGGATTTCCTTTTCAGTGAAGAAAAGAAGAAGAAGAAGAAAGGAAGAAAAGATGTTGTGGTGGAAGATTAAAAGTTTGGAAGGGAAGCCCGGGAGTTAAGAGGAAAGTCGGCAAGACAAGGCTCCGATGGCGGGTCAAACGTTGAATGGAGAATGACTCAAAAGAGAAAAAAAAAAAAAAATTGGCGGCTCGATGTACTATCTGACGCCAAAGTTGGAGACGATTGGAGGCGATTGGAGAGAGGATTCTCTACGGTTGTAACTGGGTCCTGTAGGTACGGAGTACGTCTGGCTTAATTTGGAGATCCCAAGAGATTTTGGTTTTCAGCAGTGAAAGTGCTCCTTTTGAGGTGAGTGAAAATCTTACTCAAAGTGCGTCAATATTACGATGATGAAAAAAGGGCAGATATACAAAGAGATTGTCTCAGCTGGTACTGTCTCACCCAACGACAAGAGGGCCAAAAGACGGGCTGTTTAAAAAAGGAAAAAAAAGGTTCTTATCCCGCCGGGGGACCACAAAAAAAAATGGCGACGGACGACGAGTACCTCGACGTTGGACAGCGGCTACTCAAGGAGCGTACTCGGCACACGGCGTAAAGTGGGGTCACTCTTGGGTCGCTTCCATGTCACTTCGCGCAAGAGCGGCGCTAGAAGGAAAGAAATGGAACCGAGGGAGGCAAACGGCAGCGCGATAGGGACTAACTAGGGCCGGAGAGAAAAAAGAAGAAGAAAAATTGACAGGTGGTTCATGTAGGCGTCTTGGCCTTGGGTAGTTACTAGGTGGCGGAGCTGGGGAGCTGGATTCGGCTTTTGGAGGCTCTGACACTGGAGATTACTATTTGGTGCTGGATCTACTGTATTTATGTGTTACTCCTTCATCTATGCTGTGCTGTGCTGTGCTGCAGTACCAGTACCTCGGGGCACTATAAGCAGGAGGAGAAGTTGCACTTTGAAGCTGTCCCGCCAGTAAGCCAAACCAACACCGCCAAAAGAAACCAAGACGCCAGCCCAACGGAAATAAAGCAACAAAGAGATAACATGGGATCGTGATATGCCTGAAAATAGCCAGTGAGAAAAGGGATGGCGGATTTGGTTGGCTGGGCAAAGGAGGGCAGGTGACCAGTTCGGCGGCCGAAGCTTGTTTGTTTCGCCAGCAGCTACTACTATTGTAAATCCTTAATCCGTGTCTGCCCGCACCGCCCTGTGCCGAACCCAGTGACATGATAGCCCAGCGCTTTGTACAGTATTGGCCAGTTGGTTTTGTAGCCGGCGTGGCTTAGGGGGGGAAGTTTGTACGTAATTTTAAAATTACAGGAAGCTTCTTAGTTGGATTGATTGCTTACGCTATGGTACAGCATGGATGCTTCCAATTGATGCACCCCGTGATGCCAATTGCAGCGGTTCGGCTGGATGGATTGGATTCCATCAAACTGATTTAAACCGTCCAGGTCCCTTCAGCACGCACAACCCGCCAAAGCGGAGACCCAAACCGAAGGCCCGACTCCACGTTCCGGCGTGCGGAAATGCTCCGCCCCGCTTCTTTCGCGGCACATCCAGAAGAGGGAGCTTAGAAAAAGATTGTGCTGATAAGCCGTGATTTAACGCTATTACCTACAGGCATCATCTCACCATCAAGGTACATTCCATTCTGTAAGAACGGATAATCTATTAGACACAACGGCCAGAGATACGAAACTCTCCGATCCGAGATGTCGTTTTTTTTTGACAAGAATGCGGGGGAAAGGGCGCGCCTGTCTCGATCAAAAAAAAAAAAAAAGGGCACAGTTGCATTGCATTATCAATGGAGAAATGGAGAAGAATCAAAGAAACACGTCCAATTGCCAGATCCAGATCGATTGCGTAATCAGTGCTCAAGAAAACAATCACTTCCTACTCCAATTCCGATCCCCCGATCCCAAACAAACGACATCCCATGACACTTTCTAGTACTGTAATTGCTTTCTCAGCAAAATTCCTCCCTCGCTCGTTGTTTTTTTTCTCTCTTATCAGCAGCTCCGATCCGGCTCTGCAGCGCATAAACGTGCATCGCATCCCTCCAATCCACCCCCCCCCCCCCCCCATGCAGCGGAATTTCTCAGCCCCTGGTGTTAGTTGCGTTTGCGCCGTCGATAGCCGCCAGCCAGTTACGCAACCTCCCTTGTGTTGGTATGACAATTAGGTTAGCTATGAGATCATCCATAATGTGCCCGCCGCATCTTTAACATAACAATTACAGCATGCCATCGCACGCAACGGGGCGAAGGGCATAAGCAGGTGGTCAGAAGCCACGGCGATGCGGAAAGCCAACCACAGAACAGGTATCAAGCGCCATCCGTTTCATCTGCTTCAGCTTTTTCCCATACTGCACTCCGACTCGGCATCGAATCTCCCCCAGCTCAAGTCCCCGTGTCACCCAATTCGACGAGCTGTACTCCGCATGTAGTAAGAAAACAACGGACTATGATGCAAACTCAACTCTATTAGGTACTTTTATCTTCTCTGTGTGTCCTCTACTTTTGGGGTCTCTCCGCGGCCTGTTGAAGACTCTGTATCCAAAAACTCCAAAATCAGCAAAAATCACATCCCATCGCCTGCTTTCGTGCTTCAACGCAAAAAACATGGCTCCTCTCAGCTTGACATGACGCCCCTCTCCGCCTCCTTCTTGCGCTGCTCCTCCTCCATCAGCTCTCGAGCCCTCGCCGCCGCTTCCACCTCGGCCTTGACGCCCTTGGCCCGCTGTCGCGCCTCGTACATGTCGCGGCTCTTCATGATTCGCTGCACAATCTCCCCCGCGTTGACGTGCGAGAAGGTGTGCTCGCCAATCTGTCGGTAGATGCCCATCTCCTTTGGCGCCATGTACGGATCGTATGTCAGGGGCATAAACGCCGTCGGACCGTGGTAGACCGCGTCGGGGATGCCCCCCCACGGCATATCTGTGAGATAGCTCTTGGTCGGCGTAAACGGAGCTCCGAACACAGCGGCATTGATGTACTGCAACAAAGGCGTCAGTGCTTAGTGTCGAAGAGATGATGATGGAGAAAGGGTTACCTTGCATTGGAGAACGCAGAGTCCACGCTCGTAAATGTTCATGATGGGATAGTTAACCCCCTTCCACTCGTTGATGACCCTGTCCTCGTGAACTCCCGCTACCACGTATGCCGGGCCGTAGTCCTTTCCACTGTTGGCGCTCTTCCTCTTCTCCGTAGCCTCTTCAGAGAACCAGCCCGCCTCCCGCGCAAGCTTGTCTTCCTCTTCTAGCACCTTGCACAGAAAAGCAATGTGGCCGCTAGAGAAAAGGTCGAAGCCGCCATCGACGTAGACCACACGCTGGCCAGGTTTCGGCCCAGGTCCCTTCAGAAAGCTCTCGTAGGATCCACGACCTCCCTCGCTAGAGCCCAACTTTTCTGGCGTCTCTGAATTCCAGAACCAGACATCGACACCGGGGTTCTTGGCTGTTTCGTCCGTCGCGTACAGCTTGAATCTCTCGAGCATCGCCTCGGACTGGGCTTTGCGCTCCTCCTCAGTGCCCATGCCTTCCTGCCCAGCCAACGTCTTCTTTAGCGATTTGATGAAATGAGTCTTAGTGCATAGCAGCATGCGGCCAACGAGATCGGTGGTGGAGATGCCAGGCGATCGCTTGACGACTTTGAAGCGGCCAGCCTCCTTGACAAAGCGGTAGCAGTCGTTTCCATCGCTGTCCGAGGTGATGTCGTCGCCGTGAACAACGTATCGACAGCCGTAGTGCGAGATGTAGGGGAGCTGCGTCACGTAGGGGGCATATCCGACCGACTTGGTGACCCAACGACAGGCATCTGTGGCGGCGAGACTGTTTTTACATGTACATTACTAGTCAGCCATTGCGCCTCGCTTTTCGCACTTCTTCTTTGCTCATCCCACAAACATACCGCTCCTCAAGGTTCATGACCGTCGGGCCCTTGTTGGCAAGGATCGCTTCGTCGGAATGGACGCCGACGTATAGCTCGTCGCCAAGCTGTCTGGCCTGGACCATTGCGCCGGCGTGGCCTGACAGTGACGCCCAAACTCATTAGCAAGATGCTCCCGTGGGTCAATTGAGAACTAACGGTGGTCTAACCATGGTGGAAAAAGTCCCAGCAGCCGTCCACCCAGATGCGACCGTCGAGGAGCTCAGGCGCGGGCTCGCCCTGAGGCTGCTCGAGATCGTCCTGGTTCAAGCTGGAGGCGCTCATGTTGCGACAGGTGGAACGTGGGGGGTTGAGAATCTAGTAGAGAGAGGGTCGGGCGCTGAGCTAATGCAAAATCAAATTGCGCAGCTACTTGTTCCAGCTGAAAAGAGACGTCGATTCGGTATCAAATGTCGCTGGCGCTGTTGGACAGCTGCAAAGACGGAGCTGGCGTTTGTTGGAGGAAGCTTGAGCTCAACGTGTCTCAGGGGTTCTGCAGTGACTGCGGGGAAATGAAGGTGACATTCACTGATTGCTATCTTATCGCACTCGTTAGCGGCCCTAGCACTGCTGGAGCCTCTGCTGGAGCCCTACTGGAGTTCTTTTGGGGGCTGTTCATCCAGCTAAAGGCGCCCCCAAGCGACGGGCGCTAGCACGTGAAGAGAGTGTGTTAACCTTAAACCTTGGGCAATTGCCTGCCTTATGCCAGTTTACAAGTCATTCTGACTTCATTCATCTTCTCTTCATCTCTTCACTCCTCTTCATCAATGGGCATCACCGAAATCGCTGCTCAACTATCCTACGCGAATCCATCTCGATAGTCCCACAGGCAAATCGCAAAGTCCCACTCTGGTCTCACCGACCATGCGAACACAACCATCGACATCCCGCATCTCCATGTCCATCCAACAAAACTTCAAGCCTGGTCCTTTTGTCAGTTCTACAATTTAGTCCTAGCACAACCGGATACACGGCCTCAATCGTGTTAGCACCACCTCGATACTCCTCTGCCAGATCCAGGAACCATCGGCCAACCCAGCAATCGCCTGAAAACGCTGCCAAGGTGCGCTTCCACGTGCGCTGCCAGACGGCTTGAAGCCTCTAGTCCCCGGATTGGCCCGCCACGTTGTCGATCGATTGGAGCAGACATGGGCTTGCTTGCATGGGGCTTCACCTGCTGTCGAACCCACGGCTGTTCTTCTCTCGACACCGAAGACAGCACGCTAGACACGGCACATCGGCCCAATTGCTGACAAGGCCCCAGAGTAGCATTGACAGGCTCCATATGACTTTATGGTTGCAGCAACAGCCCTGGCGGCGGTTACATTTTCAGCAGGTCTAGGAAACTCACCACGATACCTACTTAAGTCGTCGTGTTCGCCCGTTGGCGCATGTGCGTTCTCTTTGCTCGCCAGGTCGCCTGTTCCCCGTCGCAACCAAGCAAGTCTGAGCATCTGAATCTGCATCGTCACCTGCATCTTCATCTTCGTCTTCATCTGCATCTTCAAGCACCGTCAAGATGAAGGCCTCCATGCTATCTGTTGCCCTGGCGCTCGCCCCTGGCGCCATGGCCTGGAAGGAAGTTTCCGACTGTGACGAGATCAAGTACACTTCCGTCCCGGGCTTCTTCCTCCAGGACGATGCCAACACCGACCCCAGCACCTTTGACTATGTACGTATGCCAAAGAGAGGATGAATTGGCTAGAACACCTCGACTCACACTTGACATTCATAGGCCAACTTCAACTTTGGTCTTCTCAACAGGACTTACCCCACTGATGCCAAGTTCGACCCTCACCACAAGAAGACCCAGTGGGAGCGCTTCGCCAACTACGTTGAGTCTCTCAACGACGACTGCCGCAAGAACAAGAAGGACCAGACCACTTACAAAGTGCTCTTCATGGGTCGCCACGGCGAGGGATGGCACAACGCCGCCGAGACCTTTTACGGCACCCCTGCCTGGAACGTGAGTACAATCTTAGTGGCTGACTTTTGTGTCTTTTATATAAGCCTTCGACGCGGTTGCTAATTTTCATGCAGTGCTACTGGGCTGAGCAGGATGGCAACAGCACTGCGACCTGGGCTGACGCCGAGCTGACCAACAACGGCATTGCTCAGACCACAAAAGCCAACGCCTACTTCAAGTCCCGCTTTGCCGACGGTCTCCCCTACTTTGAGTCGTACTACAGCTCGCCTCTCCGACGATGCCTCCAGACGGCCCAGCTCACCTTTGGCAGCCTGAAGTTCCCTCACTCCCACCCCTTCAAGCCCACCATCAAGGAGCTTTTCCGTGAGAGCATCAGCATCCACACTTGCGACCGCCGCTCCACCAAGACTCAGATCCACGCTTTTGCTCCTAACTTCCAGTTTGAGGCGGGCTTTACCGAAGATGACGAGCTCTGGGAGGGCGCCCAGGACAAGGGCGAGACTTCTGCTCACCAGGTCGCCCGCAGCAAGATTGTCATTGACGACGTCTTCTCCCACGACGACAACACCTGGCTCAGCATCACCAGCCACTCTGGCGAGATTGGCGCCATTCTCACTGTACTGAACCACCGCTCCTTCAGTCTGTCCACCGGCCAGATCATCCCCGTCCTCGTCAAGGCCGAGCTGGTCGAGCCCACCGTCGAGCCCACCAGCACCTACGCCTCCTTCACCAGCGAGCCCACCTGCAAATCCCCTCCCATCACCAGCATTTCTGGCCAGGGATGTGTGTGTGCCACGGCCACCACCACCACTTTCGCGACTGCCACCATTACCTCTGGCTGCAAGGCTCATCAGAAACCCTTTTAAGAATAATGCGGATGAAGAGACATCGTGAGAGCCACGGCTTCTGGAGAAGAAAAGAGAAGCAGTAATGTGTTGATCATGAAAATTACTTTACCATGTACATAGTAACCCTAAATGATAATGATGTGCACAATGCCTTTTTCTTAGAGTTTGCGTGAGTAATGGTCCAACTGTGTAGATCCAGCCCAGAATCGCGGCCAGCCCGCCAACAGTCAAGAATAAAATAGCCATACTAATATGGCCCAACAGAAACAGTCACGCTAAAAGTCCGCAACGATGGAATTGTCAGAAACAACAACGTCCATACCAGAATCGCTAGCTGTAAAAGTACCCGGCTCCGGTGTCCGTCCAGCAAGTGTACATTCTTCAACTCTCGAGTTATGAATTCGCTTCGTTGTCGTGACAAAAGCCCTATCTAGAAATCCTATCTCGTATAATACCATACCGGCTAATTCTTTACCATATATTATGTGCAAAGAAATCTTTGCTACCAGCGATAGTATCTCTACTTTCTTCGAGAGTTCTCCTATTCATACTTGTTGAAATTGCAAAAAGGCCGAAAGCCAGAGGGCTGTTGAGGCTTATATATCTTCATTTCAAAAATACTGTATTGAGTTTCCTTTTAAACTGTACTATTCTATAGTTGAAATCACCAGTACTGTATCTTACATATACACTAAAATATGATATAAGATATTGGGTAGAAAGAAATAACTTCCTTGGCCTTAGAGTCGGTCTCGGGCTTGAAGGCGGCGGCAGCTATTGCGGCCAGCCTTGCTGCTAAAGGGGTTGCTGCCCATTTTTTTTTTTTTTTTTTGGATTGTCTTTGGGTAGTTTCTGTAGCTTGTCAACTTATGCCTGACTGAAACCTTTTTGTCGACTGTGATGAAGCTGCCCGGCTGCTGGAGCGGCCTCTGTGATATTATAAAGTACGCGATGAGCCAGGGTGCTGAACTGTATTTGGGTGTGGTTAGTGGGAATGGTGATGTGTGTGCATCAATCTTAGGCTACTACGGCTTAAATAGGAATTCCATTTGTCAAGGTACAAATAGGAGAACTCTACGTCTATAAGAGATACCTGCTTCGATTCCTCATCATGAAAAGTCATATTAAACCTAGACTGAGCGAGCTTTCAATGTCTAGTACGTCAAAGGTGGGAAATACTGTATGTCATAACTTCAGTCCCATTTGACTAGGTCTATTTGTACAATCTTCTCATATAGAAAATTGAGACTAGCCAATCCAGCACCGTGATTTCTCCATATACCAAGAGTAAAAAACATGAGCCATTCATAGACTTCTCATTCCCATTTCGGTCGTCACATCAATCCATTTAGCTGACAGTGATGGAAGCAGAGCCAGAGCTAAAGTATCCCTCCACAGCAACAATCTGGTAGTCCATCGTGCCGAGAGTGAGGCCGTGAGAAGCCCAGGCGTTGAAGTGGTTGGCCGTGTTGACCGAGCCGCTGGAGCGGTGGTTGCGGCGGACCGACCAGTACTGGTAAAAGGTAGCAGTTCCGATGATGGAGGGCTGGTTGACACGCTGAGTTCGGTAGATGTCGTAGACACTACCGTCAGATGTAACCTCACCCAGCTTGGTGGCACCAGTGGATGGGTTGTAGGTTCCAAAGTTCTCAACGATGTAGTACTCGATGAGAGGGTTGCGAGACCAGCCGTAGATAGAGAGGTAGCTGTTTCCGTTGGGGTTGTAGCTACCAGAGAAGTTGATGACCCTAGAGAGATATACGTTAGTTTTCGGCAACAATATTGACACATGGGCTGTAATTTCTTACTTGTTCTTGGTGCCTGGCTGCCATCCCTTGCCTCCGACAAAGTTGCCAGAGTTGGACCAGTTGACGGTGAAGGAACCGCCGCCACCGTTGGTGTATGTCACGCCAGCATGGCCATCGTTCCAGTAAGAGTAGTAATAGCCATTGTTGTAGCCGGTACCAGGTCCAATGGTCTGACGCTTTTCCACCTCAACGGAGGATTCAGTGGGAGCAGACAGGACTCCGGCAATGGCGGCGAAGCCAGCGAGAAGGGAAGTAAAGGCAACCATGGTTTCAGATTGTTGTTCTTGTTTCTTACTGTGATGGACTCTGTGAGCTGATTGATCGATGAGTTGTGTTTCTCAGTTTCCGGGAGGACGGCGTCACTATTTATAAGTGAGTTTGCGGATAATTGTAACAGAATGCTGTCATGCCTCCGCACAGCCATATGACCGACCATTGAGCAATTTACCCCGCCTGAAAATGATCCTGTTTCACAAAGACATTGCGCCTTGGAATCCCATCGTGGCATGGCGATGCTGCTGTCCCAGCAACACCAAGCGAGATTACATGTATGTAGTTTGCCACAAGCCGTGGCCTGATGGACCCCTGGGTCCCGGTACATGTACGAAGAAGCGGAATGTTTCATTTACTGGCTCACGGCTAATTTCGTCTTGGCGTCTCCGGCATTGGGTTAAAAAAAAAAGGGAAAAAGTTCCGAACATACGGCCAATTCGATGTTTTGACAATATCTTGTTGACAAGGTCCTCTTTTGCGGAGATCAGGCCACACGGTAAACCGCAATAGGCAATGTGACGAATCATCAGGAATAGCCGTCTACAGGATTACAATATCCCGCAGTGAAATGGCGAATGATCCATCTTTGCCGTTATGCAGAAGTTGTGCCCAAGGCATCCATGGGCCACGATGTTACATCGATTACCATATGCCCAATATGTTATGACATATACTTAACCCGTATGCTTCCAATTAACCATAACGCCATGTGCCCCCGGTCCGAAGCTGCATGCACCCCAACTCTTCGACAAACAGCCTACGACGGCATTCCACACGGCTTTCTCTCCATTGGCCTAGTGCCGATGAAGCAATCTAGGAGAAAAAAAACGGGACTCGAGCCGTGATTCGCGGGGCAGAGGTGCAGCTCGTCTAACGGCTAAATTGGATATAATTGGACTCGCGGGCAGATGTAAGCAAAAAGTTGGCTGCCAGGGTCGTTGTCTCGGCAGCAGGTTTTTTTTTTTTTTTTTTTTTTTTTTGACCATGCACTTACCCCAGGAGTACGGAGGAACAATATCGACCGTGATCGAATAATGATGAGTTGTTTTGCCTAAAATCAGCTGGAATGGGGCGGCCCAATTAGAGATGCTGTCTTCGCAGCCGTTAGAGTGCAAATCACAACATGTAGTCAGGAGGAAACTAGCCCTTCTTTTTACTGAAGAATTCTGTTATTTTGGAGGCTGAATTAGACATACAACATCACTTGCTCGGAAAAGAAGCTTCAAGCATCATCTTGGAAACCTGATAAAGAATGCAACAGCCTTGAGTAAGCAAACCAAAGTCATTCTTCTCTTTCGCTTTCCCCTTTTTAGCAGCGTTCTTGTACATCGTCTGTTTCAAAGTGGTTTATCATTTCTCTCTATATCTCGACATGTTAATTATTTACCTCGCTCACCTACGTTTAGTATCGTGTTGGGCTGTAATGCTTTCAAAACACTTCCGATGACTACTCAACGGCCACGTTGGTATGACAATGTAATACTACTACTGAGTGAATATTATCCCAAGAGCAGCGTCCGTGAGACCAGTAGCGAGACTTCTAGAGACATACACTTGGCTTTTGATTTAGAATACTCTTTAAGTCCTGAGACGGAAGCTGGAGCTCATGATAGACTCTTGATTATGAATAACTCTGCCAATTCAGGTATTTCCCCTCCCTGATACGACAACGTACATACCATCCCGTGTCAGGGGATACAACAGGAATCTTCTTTCTTATATTCCTTCCGGGAGTAGCCATTATATGTCTATGTGCCAATCGCGAATGCGCATGGCTACACTATAATTCACTGACGTTATTCTGTTCGACTGAGATATATATCGCTCTTTTCGTCTAATTAAGGCTAAAGTTGATGCTCTTAAATTTTCCTTGGGTCAGAGTAGCCTCGGTGATATGAGGATATATCTAAGCGTCTAGTTGACATTGTGATCGCAATTCCATCTGCCCACGTTATCAGGTTACCCGACCGCAATCCTCTGAGCTCCCCTAATTCCTCGATCAAACTGATTCCAAAAAATTTACTCCAATGGAATTAATCGAGTAGTAGCTACTTCATAGAGTGTAGGTAAATTCAGGATTCTCCTTATCTGTCAAATCCAACCATCTATCCAATAGTCAGTCAGAATATCATCCCTCAGATACAGGGGCGCTACACTTACTCAGAGTTCTCTTGTGTTACATATCCGGGTTCCGCTCTAAGTGATGCCTTCTTTTGGTTCATCCGTCTACAATACCACCAAATAAAGATGACATCTATCATGCAAAGGACATAGCAGACAAGAATGGTGATTTTAGCCAGGATAAAACCAGGTGCGTCTGCCGGGCGAAAGGTTTGAGGGCCTTGCGTCTCAATTGGTCAGTTTGACTGCTACCATTCAAGTTTCAGAGGAGCATACGTACCAATGATGTTGCCGGCACAATAGAAGATCAGATACATGGCAGCTACAGTGGTCTTCTTGGTGTATCCAGCAATATTAGAAGAAATTAAACTCAATAGTGCCACGAATGGTGTCGTCCCAGCCAGAGTCAAGTAGTAACCGACAAGCTTACCCGCCTTTGCAGCATCAGGCAATGCAACGAGCAGGATGGCTCCCAGTACTGCCAAACTCAGTCCACCAAGTGATACCAGTAGTCGATTTTTGTATTTATCGCCATACCAACCACTAAGCAACAAGCTGACTACTTGAACGGCACCGGCGGGGGTTCCAAGAAGCAGAGATTGCGTGGCACTGTAGCCAAACGAGACGATCTACTCACATTAGTCAAAGATTGAACCACACCTCCCCTGAGTGCCACTTACGAGCTGACTAAAGAAGTTGCTGATGCCCCCATTGGGTATGTTGGCAGCAATGCTATAGAAAGCAAATGCCCAGGCTAAGGGGTCCATAAGAGCCTCTTTGAATTGATACGTCTTGAAATGCTTGTTGCCAATTCCCTGCTGGTTGACTCTGACCCTTGCCACGGCAAGAACTCGGTCAGTCTCATTAAGCCACCTCGACTTGAGCTGATTGTCCGGTACGACGATCAGAAAGATGATGCCAAGAACAAAAGTGAGTGACCCTGTGAGGATGAAGAGGATCCTCCAAGGTTGAATAGTGTAGATGTCCTTCTCGCCACCAATAGCGATGCCGTAGGCGATGACACCGCCAAAGATCTGCGCAAAGCCATTGAAACTGAACCACAGTCCAGTTCTGGACCCCTGTTCAGACCTTTTATACCATTGGGATGTGATGAGAGCCCAACCCGGAGTCACCGCTGACTCGAACGCTCCGAGGAGGAATCGAATGATGGCGGCGCCCTTGAAATCGTGAACAACGGCGAATAGGGCAAGAGTCACGCCCCAACAGATAACGCAGAACCCCGAGTATTTGGCAATTGGCAATCTCTGCAGAAGACGTACTGTAGGCCATTCCCATGTAAGGTACCCGAAGTAGAAGAGTGACGCCAACCACTGGTAGTTGTCTCCTACCAGGTGGATGTCCTCTTTCAGTCCCATGATGCTGGCATATGAAAGCGTTGTTTTGTCCAGGTAGTTCATGCAGTATACCGCGCACATTATAGGTAGTATATGTCGGTCGATCTTGCGGAGCAGTCGTCTGTTGGTATCCTCGTCAACGTCCACGATCTGGCCGTCCTGAAATGCTGCCATTGCTTCATCTCCATCATGGACGCCGATGGCCTCATGCTTCCCAACATCAACATCATCCACGGTCTCATGCTTCTCAACATCAGCCCCATTATTGATTGCGCTGTCTTTCGCTTCTGTCATGTGCATGATGTCTGTCATTTCTTCTGATTCCGAAGTGAGAGGTGTTGCATTGGCATGTTCATAGTGGCCAAAATAGGACTTATATAGATACATCCACAGGACCGTTCAGTATCTGAATAGTTCAGCCATCAATATTAACCCCTCGCCAATTTAAAGTTATAACGGGCGGTTTATTCAGTACGGCCATGCTCTGTTAAGATTAGAGTGAGCTCTATACTAGCATGATTAAGAGTTGTGGCGTGTGCCATCTCCTCATCAGCGTTGCCCAACTCCACCCAATTTGCCGACCATCGCTTCCCCGTGAGATTCCAAGGGACTAGTCTGGGGTAGTTCACTCTCCACTACCCCACGAAATACTAGCTTGGAAATTCAAGGGTCTGACTGAATCGCTGCTGTCATATCGAGAACTGTTCGAAGCCTCCCGATGTCAAATAAGTCTGGAAATCTAAACGTTCGCCTTTCCGTTCTTCTTCCGCAACGAAAGACTCAACAAAAACCGCTGCTCTTGAATAATTCTTGCCGAATTTCCCGAGCGCTCGCAGTCGAGCGATTAACCACTCCCTGTGGAGGAGATCGTCGGTTTCGAGTATCGCTATGAAGAGTGGCCAAGCGATCCGCAGCATAGCCTCGTCCCCCTCAAGTTTGAAAGCTTGGTATGCTAATTTCATAATCATCTTTAACGATGACATCCGCCTGTCCGGAGAGGATCGCCGGGGATCCGCACATCTTACGTAGTAAAGTATCGTAGCATAGTAGTGAGGAACAATGAACCGAAGATTTTTGATAACACGGAGACTATTGTCCGTCTCGACGGTTATTTTGCTCGCCAGTAAGAAAGTCTCGGTATATGTTTCAGCTATTTCCTGAAAGGCCAGTTCGATGACGTCTTCACATTGCTCGGCGGCTGTTGAAACCTGCTTCCTCAGGCTATCCAATCTTGAGGCCATGTACCTGACCTGAAAGCAGGAGCCGTACAATAAGAAGATGTCGTGGTTGCTGATGTCATCCATCAGTTCCTGTATCGGATAATCGTCTCCCCATACTCTGCAAAACAACGGATTTGAGTACTTTGCTACTTCAGTGAAGCTTCGGAAGAGACTAGTTTGCAATCGAGAATCACATCCATCGCAGATATGAGCATGTTCTTCAAGTAAGCCATGAAGTGACGCGTTGAAGTCTCCTCCCAATCCAGTTGAAGCGGCTCCAGCATCAAGGAGCGATATCCAAATCAGCATTCGCGCAGAAAAGAGGGAGAGGGTGTGCATGCACTTCTGAGAAGAATCGAGTTCCATGGTGTTGGCAGAGGAAGGGATATGGTGGTTTGCGTCTGCTGGAAGAGTCAAGGCTTGCCTGGCTTCATTTTGTACGATTGTTGCTAGGCCTTTCAGATGGCTAGATAGCCCAACACCGTTGCCATCACCAAATTTCTGCTCATAGGTCAACATGAGCCAGATACTGGCTAGGATGGTATCAAGCCCAGTGGCGGCGTCGGCTCCATTTACAAACTCGGCCAATTGACTCAGGGCTGCCGAATAATGCAGGATGGAGATATCGTCGTCCTTGACATCAGTTTGGCCATTGTTTTGAAGACAAAGCATTTCTCGTCTCGCAACCGAAACGGCCATGTGCATTGCGAGTTCGGACTTGGTTGCAATATTGTATATGACCGAGATGACATTGTATTGGGGGTTTTTGGTATGTTGATGTCTGGAAAACGTGGTCCGGAAATACTGGATGGCTTCCCGCTCCTGAAGCCCCAATGTCAAAGAACAGGCGGCAGGGATATTTGGAGGGCTCGGCGAGTAGTGACAGAGATCACCTGTACCCATGTTGGAGACAATTACTTGTGAGGAGTTGTCGGTCCCTTCCTCGGAAGATCGACTGTCTGCTTCCTGACTCTCACTCTCACCCCGGGCAATCCCTGACTCTTCCTGTGGTTCCTGTGTAGCCGCCCCCGTTCTTCTCCGAACATACGGTTTTCTTGACCTTGGCTGATAGTCGCAGAACAAGTGCAATCGACTACATCTGCCACAAACAGGTTGTTACAGCAACGGACCGTCGTGAATGCCGGCCGGAAGCCGCTGCAGAAGGATCTCGCCCTTGCGGCATTACTGAGGCTTACTGTGCCGATGAAAGCACAGGATGAAATCTCGCGGGGTCAGATTTTGCGAGGGATTTTGCTGGGGATAGTAGGAGAAATGCAGCCGTCCGACCGAAAGAAGCTGTTGATTAAAGAGGCATACAAGGCTATTGGCCATGAGCCTCGGAACAAGCCGATCTGCGGGGGAAGAAGAAGAGCTGAATCTGCTGAATTTGCCGACCGGCTAATTCAGCAAGTTCAGCAACCTCAGCCTCCTTCACAAAGATTATGGCCTCTGTGCCACGTCCCTTATTTACCCAAAACCCTCAAGAGCAATCTTACTTGCATACTATTACCTTGGATTCTTATCTTTTGTCCCTCCCATGAAAAAGGGGGCAGAATGTTTCACAAATAGATAGTTGTGGACTTGGGATTCGAGGTGTTATTCTCATAGTACCAGCAGTGAAACTCTCTCCGGATGCTATTGACATAGAAATAAAGAAGCGCCATATTTCTTTCCTTGCAGCCGAAGATTGAGACGGAACCACCAATGCAACTACCTCCAAATCAACTCCCCGCAGACCCGCACCAAACCTCAAAGCTCATCTTGACGCCACTGGGGTACGGTAGCTTACGCCGCTTGTCCGAGAACCGACCAGGACGAAATACTTCAATAGTTCCAGAAGCTAGGCTATATGGGTGTTCCAAGTAGAAATTTACACATTGCTTGCACTATTTCCATTCCATCATGCTCCAGATTGAGCCTTGCGAGCGCATAGCCATAAAGCTTTTCTCCCACCAGGCCCTCCTTGTACCTTTGATCCAGCCAAGATTTTGAGATTCTTGAATTAAATTCTGGATGTCCCTGAACCGTGAAGATTCTTCCCGGCTGGAACATCATCTGAACCTTGCAGGAACGACTTGAAGCAATAACATCGATGTTGGGAGGAACTTCAACCACAGCATCTCTATGCATTTGGTGAACCATCTAATAACAATTAAGTAAAGGCGTTAGTATAATCCACGTAATTTATGACTAAGAGTAACCTACAAGGGCATCCTTTCCGAAGAGTTTTTGGCCAATGGATATCATGTCCATTTTGCAAGCGCCGAGTTCCCACCCTGCTGGGTTACGCGATGTCTTACCACCCAGAGCCCGTGCAATTAATTGATGCCCATAGCACACCCCAATCATAGGTATATTCATTATGTACGCCATCTGGATCGTCCGTATCAAAGATGTAACCCATGGGTCATCATCAGAGGCTGTGTACCCTTGAAACTAACTTGTTAGTACTCACGGCGCTATTGGAGGAGAAGCCTCTTACTGCTTCCTAGTAAAAGAAGATATTGGATTTCGTTCCACGGTGGCAGCACGTCTTCTTCAAAGACGCTCCGCTTTAAAATTTTCAAAGCTGGCGACGCAGATGTATGATAACGCCAGCATTTGTGTAGACAATGGGAAATAATATCGCCGTATGTGCCGTAGGCATTGAGAATCTCATCAGCGGGCAATTCGAATTCCAGAACAAGAAGGTTGAAAATTGCGTCCATCTTCCTATGTGATGAGGGTAGTGAGAAATTCGGTTACCCCTTCGAAGTTTCTTGAAGACTCCATCTAGAGTAGTTGACAATCTCTGATGGAGGCAGCATGGTATTTATGTTGAATATGATAGTCAGCTCGGGCTTATTGAGAAATCGTCATATCCAAAGAATAAATTAGGCCATTCACTCGGTTTTTTTACGTATTGGTTTGCAGGTTGGTATAATAGAACTTGGTGCATGTTCATTCTCATTACGCTCATCAAACCATATATCGTCACGGAACCTCCGAGAAACTGACGAGACCAATCGAGAACCTCGGCTAGTCCAGCTCTTGAATAGAATAGATTACTAGCTGAATTTACAGTCGGCACACCTGCCTACTGTAGGGTCTAAGTGTTCTGCGGATGCTAGTTGGAGCCTGGGCTGCAGAGACGGGGAAGATGTCCACATCACTGCATATGGGCGGATAGTCTAACACCTCTAGATTTACCTGTACATGTATATTCTAGCAGGCGAATGTCAAAAAGGCAGAAGGGCATAAGGAACATAGCTCCCAAGTCCCGCAATAAGTGGTAAAGGCTCGTTACTTTATTAAAGGCATTTACTAATATCTTGGGTTGTATTAGTCAAGGCCGGCGACCTTAAGATGACTAAGTGATAAGTCGTGATAAACAAAGAGCAACTGTATATGGCAAGAATTCTTTTCTTGAGTGGCGAATAGCTGCGAACGCCAAACAAACTTGATAGCAAAATACCTACATATGTAGCCATAAAGCGATACTCCCCATGTGATTCTATCATCTACTATCTGACAGTACATGTAGACATACCCGCGGATACCCCCGCTACTATGCGATAGCAGAGATACTCTTATAGATTCCAACTATTTTCCGATAGTAAAAGTTTCTATCGCTACCATCTTCTAGTAGATAGACGTAGACGTAGTTCATAATAGTATTGTCAATCACTTGTGGAGTATATAGCTAAAGTGTCAAATACTTCCCAATATTTACTACCAAGTCTACAAGGATACGCTTTGAGACTCATAAGCATATAAATCAAAACCGTAAATCTTCATCGTGCTTTAGAAGAGATATTTGAGATGCCTTGTGGGAGATGTATGCATCCACAGCGCGCTTGCGACAAGGGTAGCATTTACCTCGAGGCTGAGATTCAGTCCTTCACTTAGCTTTTCCTCAATTTCAGGCCAGTTGCAGCTTGATACGGCCCACTTCGCCCCGATGAGGTCGCCACGTTCCAAATAAGATGTAAGAGCTCTGCCCGACCTGTGATACACTCATCGAGAGCATCGATAATGATGTACACTGGTGGCAGCTCCTCATCTCTCAACATATAATAAGTCCACAAACTTTAACTAACATCTTGATCAATATTTTCAGTTTGAGTAAAGGACTTGGAGACATAATAAGCCATAAGTGATTTACACTCCCCTCTAGTGTACTTGGAGTATCCCTATCTACCTTCTAATGAGAAAACCATCACTGTCCGATCCAATAAATTAATGATCTACCAAGTAAATCTCTTCTTTACTTACCCTCTGAATCATCGAAATTTTAAAAAGTGTGGATTTCAAGTCAACAACCGAATTTGCCGAGTAAACTAGAAAAGTCGGGCCTGAACTTGCCGACGGTCGGAAAATCTACTTTCTCCTCGAAAATAAGCATAGCCAGCTACCAACTAGCCGGTTGAAATATGACTAAATTTGCTAACAGTTAGGATATCCGTCAAGAGCATTAAATGATTTCAAAAGTTACAAGTTGATCAACATTGGAGTCAACCAATTGAAATGTGTCAGGATCTGTTGAGGAGTCTCGTCGGGACTCAGCTTTCTATATAAACCAGAAACATCCCATGATTTGAGAACTGAAAGCCTCACACCACTCGCTTCATTACCTCTCGGCTCATATTCACAAACTTGTCAATACTAAAACATATCTTGACAACATCGTCCCAAAGTCAATATGGCCCATCTTAAATCCAATGATCCCATGGCTGAAGATACCGTGAAGCAGTTTCTCAACAACTCACATGATGCCATCGATGCCGCTGACCAAGGCCTGCGAGAACTCAATAACGCCATCCATGATAACCCGGAATTAGGTTACCAGGAATTCTATGCTGTGGAGACAATATCTTCGTTCCTACAGAAACATGGGTATGCCGTCACTAAGCAAGCATATGGCTTAGAGACATCTTTCATGGCCGAGATTAGCTCAGGTAGCTCTCTCGTGATCATATGTGTTGAGTATGATGCGTTACCTAACATTGGCCATACTTGTGGCCATAACTTGATTACAACTTCTTCAATGGCAGCTTTCCTTGGGGCCGCAAAAGTGCTTCAATCAGAAAGCTTTCCGGGAAGGATACGGATTTTGGGCACGCCTGCGGAAGAAGGTGGAGGAGGAAAAGTCAAACTGATCGAAGCCGGCGCCTTCGACGACGAGGACATTGCTGTTGCCATCATGGCCCATCCGTTAGCAGCGCATCAGTTCGCAGAGGGGTACGATGGACTCGCCGGCTTGAAGTTTATTGCCTCGCAAAAGTTTGAGGTCGAGTTTCGTGGCCGATCTGCTCACGCCGCGGGTGAGCCATGGAACGGCGTCAATGCACTTGACGCTGCAGTGATGGCATACAACGGTATTTCCATGCTGCGGCAGCAGATGAGACCAGACGAACGAGTTCACGGAGTCATCAACGACGGAGGCACGGCACCTAATGTTATCGCCAACTACACTCGAATGACCTGGCTTGTCCGCAGTCCATCGACGAAACGAAGCGAGACGCTTTTGAAGAAAGTGCAGCAGTCCTTTAATGCTGCTGCCTTGAGCACAGGCTGCGAGTGCAACATTATTCCGTATGTTTCATCCGGTGTCTATAATATGTTTGTAAAGTTACTCACTCTGTCGACAGAGGTCCGACTTATGAAGACCTAAGAGTGAACGACGCAATATGCCAACAATATGCCGATGATATGTTGTCTATCGGGCAGAAGATCCTGGTAAAGGAAGACAACTCGTACACTGCGTCGACTGACATGGGTGACATAGCCTTCTTCCCATCTAAAAGTTCACTGTGGAGCTGACTCATAATAGGCAGCGTTTCTTATAAAGTCCCGAGCTTTCACGGAGCATTCCCTATCCCTACAGACCAAGGTGTATCGCTCCACCATCCACGACTTGCAGACCATGCAGGAAGCGACAGTGCCCATGAAGCAGCGATTAAATGCGGAAAGGGGATGGCAATGTTAACAATTCGTTTGCTAACAAACCCGTGCCTTGTAGAGGCTGCAAGAAAAGACTTTAACGAGCTAGTTGAGGTGTGAATACTTCTGAGATTAGAGAAAACAAGCTTGGCCCTAAGTAGGGTTTGCAAATCTGTGGTGTTTTTTACCTATTCATTCTTGACTTTAGTTAAGTGCCGATATGGAGATCCTTTCGCGACCCAATTACTTGTTGAAGCCCTTTTGGAGGTGACTAGAAAATGCTGCTCGCCTCTACAAGGAAGGACAAAGGCCTCCTTAGGCGTTACATTTCCAGAACTGAGAATTCTTCGTGCTAGCTTTTCCCAAAGAATGGCAACGCAGTCAGTGTTCAGCCCATGAGGAGATGCTAGTTTTTCGAGTGGAAGTCAACATGTAGTCAGGATGAACAATAGCCGCTCTTTTGAGTAAGATCGTCCGCCATTTCGGAGGTCGGAGTAGGGCACCCAGTGTCAATTGCTCAGAAAAGAAGCTTCTAGCATCACTTTAAACACCCAGTAAAGAATCTCAAAATTGAGACAGCTTCAATGTTGACCTTTTTTTGTGTTTGAAGATAAAGTGTAGCCGAAAAGTAGTGAACCAAAGGGCACTGTTCCGCTGACACTGAAGAAGAGGGATGCTGGCACAATTTTTTATCCAGTTGACGCCGAGGGGATTTAACAGTACCAGCCCGAAGACAGAGAGCATCCAGGATAATTTCTCCAGGCTGGTCGCGATAAGATGAATCCGCATAGATGGTTTAGTGAAAGGTGGTTTCGACCAGACAAGATGTGAGTGTTGAAGCCAATACTGCTTCAGACAGTTCGAAGAAGAGTCTGTCCCGGCCACTTGAGGATAAGGAATTGATTGGCCATGTTTGTTTTGCTCATTGGTGAGTTCGTGAATTAGCTTCCCCTTTGCATGAACCGAAGTCCAAAGCCGTGTGTATTTGGCTTTCATCGATGGGACCTCAAAGGTAATATGAGGCGATGATGCTAAAGGGTACTAGTCACCCAACGCGGTTGCTCCTCCCACAGGAACACAGACGCGCGAACTCGGATGGGTGTCCCTCTGTTGAGGGGAACCGGTCGTCATATCGTCAGAGAGGAGCGTTGAAGGAGCCGTCCTAACGTCGGGCCTCGAGACTTCAACATCCAATCTTCATATCGGCAGACCGTGTTGCTTAAGGCGGAGGTAGGTTCCTTGGTTGTGTCAGGACCAAGGTGCGGCCACCACTCGGGTGTGGATGATCCCTACCGATCCAGGTATTTTCTTCCCCGGATCAAAGAGATGCATCCCATCCTGTGTCGGGGGATGGTGATGCGATATATAGGTAGGTGGGTATGTAGTTAACCCATAGAGGAGGATTTTCTCATCTCCTTCTTCTGGGCTCGCTTGGCCTTGCGAGAGAGGGGGCCATCGTGCTTTGGCTTCTGCTTCTCGAGAAACCAGCAAAGGTTGGGGGATCCGTCGGGATATACCCTGACCCGGACCATTTTCTTCCCGCCGAAATACTTCGGAAATGCTGCCAACATACGTGCCGGTCCTTTCCTATGAACCGTTCCGAGCAGCGCAAAAAATTCATCACCATCTTCAGTGGTGAGTTCAAAAAATCTTTCTTCATCCATTCGGCCGGTGTCGCCGTGGATTCTATGGTCAATCGCATCGATGACGCCGTTGGTCTCGTCGCTTACGATGCTGATTCTCCAAATTGCCTCGAGTTGTTCCATGGTTGATCCACCATTAACATTCATTACTCTAGAGGACGACACTGCCATCAAATCGGACCAGTGCATTCGCTCCTTGTTCAAATCCATAGACGCAAAATTATACATGCAGAGAATTACTCTGCCGTCCTGGTGAACGTAATTATAATAAGCGGGCGTATCAGAGTCGAGAGACTTGATCTTGTCAACACCGATGCTGATCGCGGTTTCTACTTTGGCCGTAACCAGAACTCTATCCAGCGTCTAGGACGATTTACGCTCGATAAGCCAAAATATATAGGAGGTAGCTATGAGTATGAATCTGTCTAAGTTTACAAAGAATTCGTCGTGGCGTATTAGTGCCTCGGGCTGCTTTAAGATTTTTCCTCCAAGGCTGCACATGTGGTTCACCACAGCCACATATGACACAGGTATAAAAGCAGCTTGCCCCCATCAGCAAGGAAAGGCCAATTTCCATTGAACATGACTTTGCTTGAATATTGCATCCTTTAACCCCTCTTCTACCCCCTTTAACCTATCACAAGCCCCTCGCCCATTATTTCAAAAATGGCGTATGAATTTGGCAAGTCGCCCAAGGCGCCTCAACCACCGCACGCGATTCTACACTACCTGCGCGGCCTCCAAGAGGGAAAGCATCGTTACCTGATACATGGGCGTTCGACGGATCCTCGTTGGATCTACCAACCTAACATTTCCGATCTTGCGTATATGGCAGCCGAGATGACACTTCAAGAAGCCAACGATTGCTGTAACAAAGCTGCGCCTTTATACATTTTCTCGGCGAAGCGCACAATTTATCCATCTCTGTTTGTACAAGTGCTGCACAACTATCTTTATCACAAGTGGTTTATTCCTTATAAAAGCGAGATTGAATACTTGCAATTCGTTACAAAGACTTTCCTCCCAGAATTGCTTCCCGACGATCTTCAACCCGGCCCGTTAGTCGATCTCGCTATCCCAGTTCATGCGGCAATCTGTACAAGAGCACAAGAGGCTCGAGATGCAGTTAAAGAGCTTGAGCCGCCTTATCCCTTGCAGCCAATACCTCCCAAGGGTCCGAAGAAATGGGGCCATTACAAGTACGCATGCATTGATCAAATCGTCCGTGACCAAGAGTTTTTCCTCCTTCGGCCTCTATTCCGAGCAATCATGATCATCATCAGGCTGGAAGAATACAATGATGAAAATCTTGACATCCGTCAACTTCCTGTTCTCCTGGTTCGGACAGGAATAGAAGAAGGCCTTAGCGCTCCTATTTCATTTGAGCCCATAGCTCACAAAATTAAAACCGTCATTCAGCGCACTAATAGTAGCGAGGCTGTGGTTCAAGTGACACTTGAAACTGCGGTGGACTTTGTCCTGAGCATGGACAAGCGAGAGATTGCCGCCTTTGGACATCAGCCAGACCCAATCCTTTCCACACGAAATCTTGGAGACGGTGGCCTCTATGGTCCGTCTATTCTTACTAGGGCTCAAGAAATTGGCTGGGGCGACGAAGAATTGAGAGGCCCAAGTTCCAAATGGGTGGATGCTGAGAAATATCCTGAATGGTCTGGCAGAGGTGCCCATGAAGATCACATGATACGGCGAATGGAGGACAATGTGCGCGAAGATTTCCGCATGAGCAAAGACTTTCTCCGACCTCAGCCGGAGGATAATTCAAGAGGAAAGAAACACTGGAATATATATTAGTGCAGCTTTGTCTTCATCCAAGGATCTCACTGCTGGATACAATTAGAGCCACTGAAGAGTGACATGGCCAGTCCGTGGGTTTGGATTTCATCATCGTCTAGGCAGGTATGGCATTTGGCGTCTCAAGCGGACAAAAGGAGCAAGATAAGGAGGCAACGACCATGTACCATTGGTATCTTTGATGGACAAATTTAGCAATAGTTGTCTCTGACGGACGAAAATTTGGAAAACTATAGCATGTGGGGAAAGTAACGATAGTGTCTCAGGTAGAGAGAAATAACAAGCTTCCGAGCCTCAGTTAGGATTTCTTGGCCAACAAGACCACCATCCTTGAGGTCTTTGGTACGTAGTACCGGATCTAGCTGGTGACCAAAAGATGCAATTTCGCGATTTCCTAAACCGATGACAAAGCTCACTGCTGGCTGAAGTGCCATCTGGGCAGCAATTTGTTCATTGGAGACAAGTGCATAGCCGTGGATTCTGGATGCAACCAGCTCGAACGAGATGGGCGAGGCGACCAAAGGTCCGGGTTGGAGATGGCTAGGCCAGAGCCAGGGAAGAAATGTTTTTTGTCGGGAACCGCACGTGTTCAATTCCGTTCCGGCAAGGACTATGCCACTTTTCATATAAATATTTGTGGACGAAGTGGAAGAAGAAACGCAGAAAGGGTGTGTGCTTTGACGAGATGATGTAAATAGGGGACCGCTTTGTTACAGCAGTCGTTGGAGAGTCATATCGGCACTTGATGAATTAAATGTGTGACGTGTGATTGGTAAATCTTGGGCACGTCAGCTGAACGGTGGTATATGATAGCTCGACGAGATGCTTCCATATGACTACGAAGTTAGTGGAGAATCTCTTGTCGGAGGAGAGGAGTCGCGGGGGCCCAATGGAGCGCCATGGTAGGATAATGATATCAGGTTTTTGTGCTCGAAATTCTAGCAGTGTATCAGAAAATTACTGTAAGCAAGTGTTTCAATGATGAGAATGTCTTGGTATGGCTTCGTTGGAGAAGACGGATGAGCGACGATAGTGTAAGGTATAGGGTGTATGTACATATGTAGGCCCTGACTGAGAAGATGGACTGTAGCCTAAGGTATGTTTTATCGCCAATCAATGTCACGGCCGCCTCAATTCATTATTTGAGGGTGGCGTCGAGGCTGAATAGAGTTGCACCCACTGACGTCCTGATGGAGCCGATAGCACGATTGTGGTACAACTCTGCCAATACCATGCAGTGAAGATGCCAATAGGTATGTTGTTGGCCATCTTTGTATCTATTAATCCAACTCTAGATGTGTCTGTATATCAGAAAGAAAGAAAAGAAGCAACTTGTTGCTGAGTGAACTCACCCCTCAAGTTATTGATGAGAGGCAGAAATAAACCTATGATGATATCAAATGGAAGAAAAGGTACAGGTAAAGATAAGGCCATAGAATTGCTACAGAACAGGTACGGTGGATTAATAAGGCAACCTTGGAATGGAACACTCGCAGTTTCAGCGTCCTTAGAGCTCGACCTGCTGGGTACCTGCTGTCGCACACACCCACAGCAGGCGTCTAGAGTATCCCGGGCGTTGTCCACTAGGTGTTTGCGGGACATAGATGGCCCGAAAAATGACCTATGGTTGGTATTACCTGTGGAATTGAAGGCTGCCACCAAAGAGATGCCGTCATCTAATCACAGGGCAGTCAATCACAGAGCTCAACAAGGTTCGCGCCTTGTCTCAACGTAAACCTTGCAACAACCTCGTTCCCACCCCCCGGCAAAACAGAACCTTGGACATACTGTAATCTTACAGTAAGGCTGCGCGCGACATCGAGTACGGCGCAGGTACGCGCAACCGTCTAGCTACCAGCAGGGCGCCCGTTGGTATCCTCCAGGTCGCTCCCCGTCCAGCCCTTCCAACCCTTCCAGAGCCATGCCTAGCGCATAAAATGGGTTGAAACTTATGCCCCGGCCCGACCTTGTTGTTTCTTAATCTTCCCTCTCGCATCTCTTACAAACGCAAGACCGCACGACTCTGCGCTTCCCTGCTCTCTCTCGGCTCTTGTCCCCTCATTCTCATTCTTTTCCCCCATCGCCTCTGCAACTCTCTCCGACCGCCGGAGACACGCGTCGCGACTGCAAAAGCGCAGCTTCGGAGCGCCAGAAGCGCTGGTTAGCGAGCAACAGGCGAGTCAGCCAGCAGCTGCACCCACTCGGGCAGGGTTTGGACAGCAAAACAGCCAGTAAGTCCGCAGCACCCCCAGTCTTTCTGTGCCTGTTGCTCTTAGCCTTATGCTGCTTAATATCGAGTCCAGTTGGCTTGATCTGTTCAGTTCTGCTTTGCTTTGCTTTGCTTTGCTCTGCTTTGCTTTGCTTTGCTCTGTTCCCGTCCTGCATTTGCATTGCATTTGATTTGATTTGACTTGACTTGACTGCATCTCTCATCCAGCAAGCTGCTGCTCTTCTGTTTCCCTCTACGCGAATCATCTTTCAAGACTTCTTTTTTGGCTCATAGCATTGCACTTGTTTTATTCATTTATCCACTCAATTCCCCTCTGCATCTGCATCTGCATCTGCATCTGCATCTGCATCTGCATCTCCTCCCCCCTCTCCTCTCCTCTCCTCTCTTCTCTTCTCTTCTCCTCCCCTCCTCCACCGTGTCCTTCTCCATCTCTCTCCGTCTCTCTCGCCAGTCGTGGACTCCCTCGGCGGCCGCGCGGTTTTCGCGAACCCGCCCCGACCGTACGAGTCAACAACCACAATGGCTAATCGGAAACAACAGCGCGAACTCAGCAACCTCGCCGAAGAACTCGGCCCCTACTACAGCCAGCCGGGCCGCCGCGACATGTCGCAACGAAATCGGAGCGGCCGTGGCTCCAACCGCAACAATGGGGGAGCTCACGGCGAGGAGGTTCAGATATGGGACGAGGCCAAAGCGTCCTTCAACGACCTCATCAACGGCATCAATTCCGACAACGACAACCTGGGCCAACTAGTCAACATGGACAAGCAGGCCGGCACGATGGACTCGGACAGCGTACCCACCGACACTATGAAGCAGATGGAGGAGCTGTGCCGATCCGGCGTCAAGAAATCCGAAGACAACATCACCGCCGCCAAGAACCTCATGGAGCGTCTCAAAGTGATAAGAGCAGTTGTCGTGGCCAAGGAGCAGGCGGAAGCACCACCCACGGGGCCATCTAAGAGATCCACCACCAGGACCGACAGCGCTGCTGCTGCCGCCGCCTCTCTCTACGAATTCAACGAACCAGGCGATTCCCCAGTGCCCAGCCCCATGGTGGGCTCGTCTCGAAAGCACGGCGAGCGGAGCAGCACCATTGATAGAAACAGCATTCCACCCAAGGCGGATAGTGTCGAACCCCCGGGGTCTACGAGCGGTGCTGCGGGGAGTTCGACCAACAAATCCAAGATTCTCTTCTCCAAAGGCGACGAGGTAGCATTCAAGCCCAAGGCTGTCAATGGTGAACAGACTTCGGATTGGATACTGGGCGAGGTGGCACAGGTTCTGGGGGAGGGCAAGAGTCGGCGGTACAAGGTTATCGACATTGAGCCGGACGATCAGAGCAAGCAAAAGGAGTACCGCTCTAGCGCCAGCAGCATGATTCCCATCACCCCGGAAAGCCAGGCCAGCTCGCTCAAGGATTACGAAGCCGGCCATGTGGTCCTCGCCCTTTATCCCCAGACGACGACGTTTTACAAGGCCGAGGTTCATAGCATGACATCGACGGGCAAGGTTGATCTCAAGTTTGAGGGCGAAAACGATTCAACGACGCTACAGCAGGTGGAGCGAAGATATGTCATCGAGTACAGGGTTTAAATCCCGTCTGGTCCACCTCTTGATCGATGTTCCAGCCGCAACTCCAACCGAGGGGTTTTCTTTTTTCTTTTCTTTTTTGTCTATTTATATTCCGTTTCTTGAGAGTTCATGATTTATCATGTCTGATACCAGGATGTGGAGTTTTTTTGGGCTGCAAGCCTTTGTATGATTATGTGTTTTGCTTAACTTATCCAGACAAGAGAGCGGCAACGCTCCGTACGGTGTTTTGGTTTTCTTTGAACAGAACAAAAATTAGGTCTTTACGAATGGTTTAGAACGGACAGGGGTGGAGTTTTGGTGTCAGAAGCAGGACTAGAGTATCTGCTTCTTTATTTCTTTGTTTCTCTAGTCTATTGTGCAATCATTATGAATCCAAAGATGCTCGTGGAGCAGCAATGCTTCACTTATTTTTTTCGAGACTATATACACTTCACTGCCTACTACGTGCTTCTCCCTTCTTGACATATACACAAGAAAAAGGTTATGGATGAGGCCAAGCGGCTCTCAAGTTCAAGTCCAAATCGTCTCCTTTACTGGATCTGTTTAATGTACTGAGGACCCTGGCCGCTCTGGCCAAATGCACCGGAGCTGATTGTGCCGTGGAAGTTGGTATCGAGAGAGCCGTCGTCTGCCTTTCGAGAGATGGCTGTCACACCAAGAGCGCCATCTTGGTTGGTGACGAACAGTGAGCTGCCGTCGTTGCTGATGCTGAACATTCTCGGCCCAGTGCCTCCCGAGGAGACCGAGTTGATCCAAAGGAGCCTCAGGTTGCCGGCACCATTGTCGATGATCTTGACGTGAGCAATGTTATCCGTGGCTTGGCCGGTCAGGCGGTTCGACAGGTACAGGTCCTTGTTATCGGGGGAGAGCACAAGCTCGCCGGCACCGGCTCCGGCGGGCGCCACGGTGTTGGGGCCAAAGGTGTTGAGGACCTGGGTGGTCTCAAAGGTCATGCCCCTGCCATCGTCGGTGTAGGTGACTTTGTAGGCGATGACGACGTTGCCCATCTCGCAGAGCAGGAAGTAGTGGGTTGCCTGGGCGGCACCGAAGGGGAAGAAGACGCCGTGACGCGGACCGGCACCGGTGGGCACAACGGGGAAGCGGTTGACAATGTTGAATGCGTCGTTCTGAGAGTCAATGACCAGGATGGAGTCGGTGCCAAGGTCGTTGGCTACGAAGAAGCGGCCCGTGGGGTCGTTGACGGTCTGGTGAGGGTGAGGAGCATCCTGGCGGTCCGGGTTAGGGCCGAGAGGACCGGTAGACTGGATGGACTTGATGAGGGTGAGACCGCCGTTTTCAATGTTCCAGACGTCGATCTTGCCGGAGCCGTAGCCGGCGCCCAGCATGCGGGTGTTGGCCTTGTTGACCTCGAGGTGGACGACGCCGCCGGAGCCTTGCTTGTTGGTGACCTGCTTGATGGTGTTGCCGTTGACGTCGATGTTGTAGAGGAAGGTGTTTGAGGCGATGTCGTTGACGGCGTAGAGGGAGTTGGGGGCGACGTAGGCGAGCCACGAGGGGTCGGTGTTGCGGAAGGAGGAGTTTACGGTGGTGGTGAACTTGGTGCCGTCGTAGGAGGCGAGGTAGATGTGGCCGGAGTTGGCGTAGACGACTTTGGATGGGGAGGCGGCTTCGGAGGTGGGAGCCCCGAGGGCAGGGGAGGCGGCGAGAGCCGCGGAGAGGGTGGATGAGAACTTCATGTTTACAGATGTTGTCTGTCCAAGATGGCGAGTATAAGAATGAGTTAAGAAGAGAAACATACAACTCGACTCACAGGCTTTATAAGAAAGAAAAATGGACACGCACTTGCGTACTCTGTCTGATTCATCTCGTATCTGATTCATTCATGCTGTCAAAGGAAGACACATAACCTGCCATGTCCGGACTGGTGAGCTTTTTCGTCATCGGGCTGATCGAGTTTCCTTCTTCTTTTGCGCATGAGTTTGCTGCCAAGATGTTGCAAGCTTGCTTTTTGGACTTGCTGATCTGCAACGCAACAAGGCGGCGTCCGAGAAGGCTCCATTGACCGCTATCGCCCAAGGCCGCTTCGGCACTACTGTACTTTTATGTGAGATCGTAAGGTGTGAGTTGCCGGATGGGGCAGGTGTTGGGGGTTTGAAGGTGGGAGTAGAGCCGAGTTTAAAAAGAAGGTTGACTGTTGTTTTCGTATAAGGTATGTACTCGTATGTGTGTAGGTGGGGGGGTATTTGGGGGGTTGAGTTGAATTTGAGTTGGTTGAGCTGGGGTTGGATGGAGGGAGTCTGTGGGATTGAGTTGTCAACTCTGTTCAACGTTGTTCTTTGTTTTGGAGTAGTAGGGTAGGTTGAGCGTTAGTGTTGTGATGGTTAAAGTGGTACTTTTTTTTACTTGTTTGGGTGAATGGTGTCTTTGTATTTGAATTACTGATTTAATTTGAATTAATCTAGATACTGTGAGAAATAGTTTTCTTTTGTCAAGAATTTTCTTTTCCAAGTATGTGTGCCTAGTTGCGTGAATATCACGACCTCGTATTGAATCATTTCTGTTGTTTATAAGCTGCAGCTGTTTTGACGGCACCTACCAATCCGAGGCTAATGCAGCCCGTTCTTTGTCGTGACAACTGCAGGCAGAACAGGCTAACCTTTAAAGCTTGATGCTAATTTTGACTGATGTGTTAATCCATGTATTGCCACCTGGCTGCTAATATTATCCAATGCAGCCCATCTTCATGCTCATAATGAGTTTGAACTGCTAGTAGTACTAAGGTAATAAATAGCTCCGGGTCCCCTTTAGCCCGCCCGACATTGACGAATTCGGATCCCCAGAAATCATCAATTTGATCTTGCTGGCTGTGCTCGTACCGGTACTTTGTCATGGCCCGTCCAAAACAGCGACGAGCGGAGATTATCAGGCGGTTACCCCTGAAAATTGGCTGCAGCCCAGCTCCACTGCCGTCATTGGGTCATTCCCCTAGCGGCGGGGGATGCTAATTGAAGCTGCTAATAACGAGCCCGTGCCTGTACCTGTACTTTACTGGGTTAGGCAGTGGGATGGGGGCTTGCACGGGCAATCAAATCAATGTGAGTGCGCATTGAATGCATTTCATCACAGCGCATCCATTTCCCTCCAGCTGCTATCTACAGGGCTCCAGGGCTCCAGGGCTCCAGGGCCTCTGCCGACTGCAGTGTGGACAGTACAGGTACCGGTACTCGTACACGTACATCAACCATGTATCTACCTGTACTAAGGTATTAGCGAGAAAAGAGGACACCTCCTCTGTGCTGTGCTATGGAAGCTAAATCTCCCCCCAACGTCCTGTAGATTCAGTCCAAGTTCGCTGTACCTGTACCTGTACCTGTACCTGCACCCGCACCCGCACCACTGCCTGTCCCTGTCCCTGTACCTGTGACCTGCAGCAAGCAACACCCGCCCCGAAATCCGCACGTGCGCGTCGCATCGCATCAATTTGCTTCCATCTTCTCGTCCCTCCTTTGCCCCAAAATCGCCAGCACAGCACAACGAGAAACGCTCAGACTTTTTTTTTTCTTCTCGGATCGCCCTTGGCATCGCACTGCCGCCTTGACGTCTTTTCTCTCTTGTTCCCGCTCTCTCTCTCTCTCTCTCTCTCTCTTCTCTCTTCTCTCTTCGTTCCCTTCTTCCATCTTCATTCTCTTTTGTCGAAACTTGTCCAACTCTTGCGGGCTTCGTCTTCTTCCCACGATCCTCGTCTGTCCACGTTCCTTTTCTCGGGTTTCGCGCGCGTTTTCGCCCTCGCAGACCTTCTTCCGTTCCTCGACGATACGTTTTTGGGCTCTTTTGCGCTTTGTTGCAATCGGATAAATAGTGGTCGCATTCTTCTCGGCTTCAGGAGCTCGAGTGTCCCGTTTTTGGTAGGTTGAAGCTGACACGCCGCCACTATTGCATCCTCTCGCGCTTCTCCCCATGCGCTATCTCCATGTCTCTCTCTCTGCAGCTTCTGTCTTTTTCTTTGTGACTTTCTGCAGGAGAACGAGGTGGGGGAAGTAAGATGAGGCTTGGCTGCATTGCATTGAAAACGCGTTTGCGCTGAATCTCTTCTGTCTGACTATTTTGCTAACCTCCCTGCGTCCAGATTCCGTTTCATTCGACCTGACCTTTTTTTTTTTTGCGACGCTGCAAGCCCCTCCCTTCTTTTTATCGTCTCCCGCGACAACCTCCTTTTTCTCTCCCGCCATCGAAACAATCAAAGAACCGCTCCAACAAAATCGAGTCGTCAGGAAATAACAACCGATACCGCAATCATGGGTGGCCAACTTTCCAAGGTTATGAGCAAGATCTTCGGATCCAAGGAGATGCGACTGCTGATGCTGGGTCTTGACGCCGCTGGTAAAACAACAATCCTGTACAAGCTCAAGCTCGGCCAGGACGTCACCACCATCCCCACCGTCGGCTTCAACGTCGAGACCGTCACCTACAAGAACGTCAAGTTCAACGTCTGGGATGTCGGTGGCCAGGACAAGATCCGTCCTCTGTGGAGGCACTACTTCAGCGGTATGGGCTGCACAACCCACGGCGTCTTCCTTTTCTAGCTGACTGAGCGCTAATGTTCTTTTTCCAATCCAGGTACCCAAGGTCTCATCTTCGTTATTGACTCTTCCGACCGCGCCCGTATGGACGAGGCCCGACAGGAATTACATCGCATCATCAACGACCGAGAAATGAAGGACAGCCTGCTCCTGGTGTTTGCCAACAAGCAGGATCTCAAAGAAGGTGCGCCATTCTTCTCCTCTCTTCTCCTCTCATCTTTATTACACCTTTGTAAATACTAACGTCCACAACAGCCATGTCACCCCAAGAAGTCACCGAAGCCCTCCAGCTCTCCAAGCTCAAGGACAAGGTCTGGTACGTCGTGCCCAGCTGTGCCACAACCGGTGAAGGCCTCCTCGAGGGTCTGGCCTGGCTCTCCAACAACGTCAAGGCCCCCGCCGCTCCCGTCAAGAAGTAAAATCGATGATACACCTTTGTCCTTTTGGTTTCGCGAAAAAAAACTACGACGCTTAATGGAAATCTTTTCAATGATGCATACAAATAAAACAACCCCTTTGGTCCCCGCTTACGGAGCTCCCGCCCAACCCATTAATATTTTTTTGTGTCGGGACTTGCACCCCAGTCCCGACGGCGCCGTCTTTTCGTCTCATCTGATAGCCTCGAACCATGGCCGATTGTCTCGACTAGACGCGCTTTTACCGTCGCTGTATCTTTTGTTTTTGCCGGAGAAGGAAAGAGAGAGATTGATAGGATCTGGAGATGGAGAAGGGGTATAAGGAGAAGAGGATATCGAAGGAAGAGAAGAGGTGATGGAATCGTTGCTGCTGTATACCATGTCTTGTTGCGGGAGGGACAAAACTGTCTGTGCTTTTCTAACGTGGTACTTTATTTGTGTGAGAGAATATTTGTCTCTCTCTTCTTCTTTTTTTAATTGTCTCGTCAGCTTCGTCTTATTTTGAAGCGCATATCTTAGCATTTTTTTTGTTCCTCTTATAACGCAAAACGCCTTTTTTTTTTAGTTAACGTTGAAATACCCCGTGCTTCCTTTTATTTCCCTTGCATCTTTGCCCGACAAGTGTGAGAGAGAGGATAGCAGCACAAGATGGGGCGAAAAGACTGATGGAAGAAAAAGTTGCGGAATAATAAGGGGGAAGCTTTTGGAGTGAATAGAGGAGATGTTGAATGGAGGTGAGAAAGGAGGAACATCATACTATGGCTAGACTAGCTGTTTTTTTTTTGTCATGTACACACACTTAATGTAGGAGAACACTATCTATTTACTGTTGAATCCTGTTTTCGTTGGTGAGTTTATATTCTTGTGTGGATGATAAGTCCACATCCTTTATTTAGCATTGAACACAATACCGATCTATAATAATATTAAAGAACATGCCATTCGCCTTATCAACGCCTTAGTTTGCCGTTTGTCTGTTCAATTCCTTGAGTCGTGAAATGTCCCCCATTGCGCCGTCCCCTTACAATAATGAAACGCCATAGGAAAACCGCCAATGTTTCTAATCTCGTGATGCTTGCTCTATGCATATTCGCTCTTGTCCCCAAAGCAATCATTCATAGCTAGCTTGTAATTACCGTGTAATCATGCGATAGAAATTCAACCCTCAAAAGTAAAGAAACCATTGTTTAGATCCAATCAAAAAGGGCCTATCCAGAGTGTAGAAGAAAATCACTCCTTCATGCGCTTGGCCGGCCGCAGCAACGTATCATCAGGAAGGCCGCTGCGCTTGGTACCCGGTAGACTGCTGGTGCGAATATCGTTGTCATCCTGGCTGACGCGACGGTGCGGATACTCGACCTTGACGCCCTCGAAGCAGTTTGCGCTGACGCGGTCGCCTGAGCTGAAAAAGACCGACTGCAGTGCCTGCGCAGCAGTGAGGCGCTTTTCCGGGTCGTACTCGAGGAGGCCTGCGAGGAGCTTGTAGCCTTCAGCGCCGAGGGACTGGAGCGCGGGCTGGCCGTTGGGGCCCGAGGCGGCGGATCCAGCTCCCGAGTTGTTGTTGATGGTGCTGTAGTACCATTTCTCGAGACTTGATGTGGTCGCGTAGCCGCGGCTGGGAGGATTCTGATGGTGATGATGGTGGTGGCTATGTGTGCTGTGCTGCATCGCCGACAGCGTGTTGAGTTGGATATACTCGGGCATGGCGGGAAGCAGCGGCCACCGTTCCTTGGTTGGCATGCCCATGATCTCGGCAATCTTGTGCATCTGATTTCTCTGGAACGGAACTGTCTTCTTGCTGTCCATCTTGGCTTCTTCCCCCTTGAATATCGGCCGTAGAGACAGCAGTTCAGCAAAGATGCACCCCACGGCCCACATGTCGATGGCGGGAGTGTAGTGATACGAGCCAAGGATGAGTTCAGGTGCACGATACCATATCGTCACGACAACCTTATCACCACTAAAGAGGGAGTGTAACGGCTTGTCGAAGCGGCGAGCCAGACCCAAGTCTCCAATCTTGACTTCTCCACCAGACGTGACCATGATGTTGGCGGGCTTGAGATCGCGGTGCAAGACCCAGTTGGTGTGAAGATACTGGCAACCGTTGAGGAGCTGAAACATGATGCTTTTAACCGTGGCCGGAGGTATTGGGTGACGTGGCTGCTGGGTGTGGTGGTGAATAATCTGCAGCAGGTCGTGTTCGGCGTATTCAAAGACCATGAAGATGCACTTGTCCTCCAGAATAATCTCCACGAGCCGGATGACGTTGGAGTGGCGAAGCTCGCTGCAAAGGCTCATCTCACGGATGGCGCTCTGCGAGATGCCCGTGTAGCTGACCTGCTCGCCCTCCTTATCCGGCTTGAACTTTTTGATAGCTACTTCGATCGGAGCCTGGCCAGAGCCAGAGGTGGGCGTGAGGCCACTGGACGTCCGAACGACGGCAATGCCTTCGCCATTGCTAGCTCTGCTCACGGCTTTGTAGACACGCCCGTAGGTGCCACTGCTGATGAATCCAATAATGCGGTATCGCTCCGTTACACGTGCCTTGGGCTGGTAGCCAGCCGACTGGTCGCGACCATCTGTATATAGGCGGTGAGCAGACGAGGACGAAGATGAAGACGATGCGAACAAGTGATGCGATGACGACGAGTGAGGATAGCCTGGCCTCAGCCTCAGAGGCATGGCTGGGGAATGGTGCGATGCTGGGAGAAATGAGGGCTACTCAGGATGTGAGGTGTGAGATTGCAGGCGAGTGAGAGAGGAGAAAAGAGAGTGAAGAATGAGGGACAGTGACTGAGACTGAGACTGAGACTGAGACTAAGCGCGCGTGGTGTGTGTGGTGATGTGTTATATGTACAAAAGGCTTGTGTGTGTGGGTGAGCGGATGAGATGGAGGTTAATGCGAGCTTAGATGGATGGCTGGGTGAAAAAAGAATAGCCTTGCAAGATGAGCCAGATCGGGTATCGTGTAATATAAACCCACGCGGGTCTTGGCACGGGTCAGATTATCTGACTAGCTGGCAATGAGAATTAAATGGAGATGGATGGGGACGGGGGGCGACTTGAATACGCCCCGGGAATATCAGAGAGTGAGAGTGGGAGTGGGAGTGAGAGTGAGAGTGAAAGAGTTCAATGGGAGTCATGACATGGCAAAAAGATGAGAGGACAACGTATGAATGAGTGGCTCAGCTCAGAGAGGCGGCAAAATAAAAAGGAGAGGGAAAACAGCCTGTGGCAAAACTTGCTGCCGCTCTGGTGGATGATATCGTCGCTTGGGGGGTTCCTGGTAGGTATGTGCAGTACAGCAGACGATGCCACGAACAAGAGGACAGCAGCAGCAGCAGCAGCAGCAGCACAAGATGGTGATCAGGAACAAATCAGAAACAGACAAAGCACCTAAAAAGGGCACGCGGTGGGTTGATCCAAGGTGGATCTTGAGTGGGTAAAAGAAGAGGGCGTTGGATAAACATTGATGGCCCAAGTGCAGACGGGGAAAATCAACCGCTATCCCGGGAACAGGCTGGAGATGAAAGAGAATGGAAGAGAGAAAAAAAAAGATAAAGACAAACAGCAACCAGTTTGTTAGTAGCACGCACCTTCAAACGCCGCCAACACGCTCCGCTTCGTCGTCTGGATGGCCCTTGCATTCATCATGTTGGCAGTCTTTGCCGTCCCGGGCCCGGATCCCGTCGACGAGTTTGTCAGATTCATAACCTCGATGCCCTTTTGCTTTTGCTTTTGTCTTTGTTCTCAGCGGCTGTAACTGTAACTTGGTCGACGCCCTATCCCGGCTTCCCTTGCGAGTGAGACGCCACGACCTGTCAGCATGGAGCAAAAGCGTCGATTCGACGACTTCCGAAGAGCTCTTTGTTGGCCTGTGAGCGAGTGGAGCAACCAAGGTAGGCAAGGCATGCAGGCACCCACACGATACGACTCAGGGCTCCGTTCCGTTCGTTAGTCAACGGTTTGGTTTGCGTTGTGTCTGGACTGGTTTGACTAGGTTGGGTTGATCTCAGATGATGCGAGCTAGACTAGACATGCGGCATCTGGAAGGGGGAATGATACGTGGTTGATCCGTATTCGCACGTGGCTAGGCGGATTGATTGGGTAGATCGCAACGGTAGCAGTGAAGAGAATGGTGGAATTAAAGGAAGCCCAGGACGAATGAGATGAGGAATTTGAGCTGATGCGATGCGATGCTGCCTTTAGCCGGCTGGTGCGGAGAAATCCGAGGAGTGGCGACAACTCGAGAAACAAAAATAGCGGATGATTGTTGGTCGTTGAAGAGATGGAGATGCTATAGCGCAAATGATGGATGGTGTGATGCAAGGGGGATAAAGCGTGGAGAGAAGCTCGTGATATACAATGTGAAGGTGGAAAATGGCGGTTATGATGGAAGTCAATTGAAGTTGGCAAGTTGAGCAAACAAATGGCAAAGTATAAACTACAGAGAATGCCGAGATGCGAAAGTGTAGGTGCGGCCGATGACTAAGCCGCCGTGGTGTAGCTGGTACTCCGTACCAGACATCTAATTGTCTCAAGCGTCTGTCAAGCCAAGATGGTGAGAGGAATGGCTGCTATTCACTAGTAGATAGTACCGGAAATAGAAGAGGGGGGGGGGGGAGAGAGACATCTATGGATGTATATCAGACAAGGTACACTGATAATCTCAAGCTAGACTACTATTGAAAGATCAATGCATTGAATATCAAGCAAGTCTCTTGTCAACACCATTCACCAATCAGAAGAGGGAGCCAAATATCAACGTCTTTTAAGCATGCTTCATCTAGCCGTATAAATATATAACAACATCTCACCCAACTTAAATCACATCATCTCATCCCCCTGCGCACACTCATCGCGGTCCGAGCTTCTCCAGAGCTCGCACGCCCTGCTCCTCCCACTCAGCCTTGGTCACCCACATGGCCTCGTTCTCCGCCATAATGTTGGCCAGCACGGCTCCTCCCAAGAACACCATGTGTCTTCTCCGAGGAGGATCCTCTATGCGCACCTTGAACTTGCTCAAGCGTTCGGGGTTGCCCTGGAGCGCCCGCGTCAGCCACAGCTGCTTCAGCTCCTTCTCCAGTCGTGACGGGAGACCCGGATACATGCTGCTGCCTCCCGACAGCACAATTGCCTTGAACAGCGACGCTCGAATGTCCACATCGGCCGACTGGATTGTGTTGAACAGGAACTCGCCCAGTCCAGGAGACTCATTGTCCACCAGGTGAGGCTGGAACAGACACTCGGGGGCCTCGAATCGCTCGCTTCCCACGCGGATGACTCGGCCGTCGGGCAGGGTGTAGTCCTCGACCAGCACGGTTGTGTCTTCGCTCAGACGCTTGTCAAGCTCCAGGTCGTATGAAACATAGCAGAGCTTCTCCTTGATCTGGCGGACCGTCTCGAAGTCGGCAGTTCGGTTGAGCGCGTAGCCTCGGCGCAGGAGCAGCTTGATCAGGTTGCGGGTGACATCTCGACCGGCGACATCCAACCGCTTGGTAAGGTGATTCAGCACGACGGATTCGTAGACGGGGACAATGTGGGTGACACCGTCACCAGAGTCGACGACAACGCCCGAGCTCAGACCTGCGCAGATTCACCGTCATGTCAGTCCGCCGCACAACACACAAGATCGGTGACAAACGTTGGAGAGGGGGACAAGGGAACAATGGGAGGATGGAAGCAATCATCAGTACCTTGTGCGTATAATGCCAGCACGGCCTGGATGGCAACGTAGACTCCGCCAAAGCCATATCTGTCAAACATGACCTCGCACATCTTCTCTCGGTTCTTTAGGGGATTCATGGGCGGCTCGGTCAGCAGGATCTTCTGGCCCTGCGGGTTGATCTGGAGCTTCTCGAAGAAGGTGTAGTCCCAGAGGTGCTGCATGTCCTCCCAGTTCTTGACAATTCCGTTCTCCATGGGGTAGCTGATCTGCAACATCGTCCGGGCCGCGGCCGCGTCGTCACCGCACATGATGTCCTTGATGATGACATCGTTGTCTGTCCGCTCTTCGGAACGCAGGATGGGTCGGCCGACAATGGACGGGTACTGGTGCTCGGGGAAGTTTTGGGCGGCGTATCCGACCTTGAGGAATCCGGTTCCGCCGTCGAGAACTGCAAGACAATGTCACATTAGTATAGAGTAGGGGAGAGGAGTGAGGGATTCCCGCTGTGAGCTCAGGAGGAGAGTAGGGGGAAGCTCGGCAGCAAGCTCCAGCCACGGCAGACGCAGCTTCAGGGCAGCTCCGGGGGCTTCAGCGGAGGGCTTCAGCGCATTTCCACGTACCGATGGGAGGGACCATGTTGGCGATGGGATCAATTCGGGCGTTGGGCGAGGCTGATGTTTCGGGTTGGTGAGGAGCTGGAGGCGTCGTCAGTCAGCTCGTGTCTACCGACTAAATGACAGTTGAGCCACATGGTGGGGGCTTCAGAAGGCTCTCAGAGGGTCGATTGTCGTCAGAGGCGGGCGTTATGGGCGTCACGTGATACCCCGCAGCGCTATCAACATGCTATCGGCCACTATCGGCCGTCTATTTACAGCATCACTCATCCACTAAAGGTTCAACTTCACATCACATTTCCATGGATGCCTGTTGATCCCATTGCCTTTCATTCTTTTCATTTTCCCAGCTGATTCACCCATCTATTCAATTCCTCACATTTGTCTTTATAGTATCAACGAATTTCTTCACCTTCTTCTTTTCTCTTTCGCTCACTTTCCGTTATAATTCCCAGCTACAACAACAGCCACAATGCCTCCTCCTCGACTCACCTCCAGCATCAACATCCTCCTCCTCAACCCCAATTCCTCTCTCGCCATGACAAAGACCATGGAATCAGCCGCCAACTCAATAGCAACTCTTCTTCCAGTAATTTCGCCAACCCACCTACCGTAGCCCACCAAGCTGACTCTGTCGAGTCCGTATCCATCAGCACATACACGGCCCCTGAGCCATCTCCAGCCAGCATCGACAATGATGAGCACATACAGGCCAGCGTTGAAGCCGTTTCCAACGATCCAGAGTTCAAACCCGAGGGCTACGATGCCGTACTTGTTGCCTGCTTCAGTGTTCACCCCCTCGTCAAGCAGCTTTCTCACTCTTTGAAACCTACTCCCGTAATTGGAATTTTCGAAGCCAGCATTCTGACGAGTTTCTCCCTTGTTCCTCTTGCTGAAAAGGAGCAGCAGCAATGGGGCATCGTAACAACGGGAGCCTTTTGGGAGGCGCACCTCTCCAATGGGGTCGCCGCCTTTCTGGGTCAACCACTGTCTCAAAGCATCAGCGATCACAGATTCGCCGGTGTCTACTCTACGGGCCTCAACGCAGGTGACTTTCACACAATCTCACAGGAACAAATCAACGTGCGCCTCAGAGACGCTACCAAGCGGCTGCTCTCTTCGAGAAACGTCACCTGTGTCGTCATGGGCTGCGGTGGCATGGGAGGCTTGCAAGACATGATTCGCGACATCATCGTCCATGAATACGGCCGGGACAAGGCCAAGGACGTATCCATTGTAGACGGCGTTCAGGCCGGTGTGTTACAGCTACAGCAGACGGTGCTTAGCCGGCGAGTCTTTGGCGTCAAATAGGACAGCTCGTGTACGACTTGAGCACAATGATACACACCCTGTTATTCCCACGACCTGACTTGGTATCTTCTATACTCGTATCCTTTTTCTTTTCTTTGTCGATATTGCGGTGTGAAAGCGTTCCATCAGATATCAACATTTCTGATGTTACTTAACCAGCTCGTCTCTGTACAACGTCTAGACGCATGCATACCTGATATGCATCTACATCATCTACCACCTCCTTTCCCGTTCTTTGGCTGAATAGCACCGTTCCTCGGCCGAATAGCAAACAACGTATATATAACATGTACACATAACATGCCGTGTCAAACTCTCGCTCCAACTATGCACACAGACTGGCTGTGCTTCTCAAACACAACATCTTCAACTCTATTCTTACCCTTGGCACTTGGCTAGTACTTGGGTGTCTCTCAGAGATCTTGGGCTGTCCCATCCTTTCCAAAGTACTGTTACGACATAACTTTGCTCTACCTTGTTGTACGCGCCGTATTACCGAGCTTTCATCTGCCGCATCCCCCCTTTGTATCATCTCCACACCCTCATACAGCATCCAGCTATGCCTTGCCTTCTCCCGGCGATATCAGATGCAACTATCCCTTGCCATTCAAGCTGCACTACCAAAAAGCGACAAGAACCCAAAGAGCCAGAGAAGGGGGCAGAGAGGTGATCTTCATGTTACCCCTTCATGTCGTCGCATCATTGCACGGCTTCTCGTAAGGTACAGGGGTTTCTTTGACACCTCGCATCTTGCTGTTAGAATCATGCTGGGCCATGCTCCCCTTTATATAGACACATCCCCCCTCCTGCTCTAGCTGCCTGCCCCCTCTTTCAATCGAGACAGTGGGAGGAAAGGACTCACGGCAAGCGACTTGATCTTCCAAAGAAATTGCAGCAACCCCAAGGAGGTGAAACAGATGGTGCTCTTGACGCCGCATGCCGTGTGACGGGTTGTGAGGGTAAGGTAACCATGCCCTCATGTCTTGCTTTCAGAATCATCCGTCATCCCACGCAGTTCTGGGATGTTTTAATTGGCCATCTTACGACTGTTTATGAAAATGAGATACCGTTTGTATTATGTCTAAGTACATTCCGTTAAAAAGAGTTATTTTTCCCGTTATCTGCCATTTGTATACGGCTTCTCCCTCGTGCTCTTCATGGTACTTCTGGCTACGGCCAGAAGGGAAGTCCACGAAGTGTGACGATGATCACTGCATTACGTCCCTCTTCCCCTTTTTCCGAGAACAAAAATGTAAGAAGCAAAAACAAAAATAGAGCAAAACAAAATCCATACCCATACCCATACCCATACCATACACAGACCAACCTCATGAAGAAAAAAAAGGAGAAGAGAATCAGAGCGCGGAGCCACACTCTCATGTCGAGTTGCCAGCACTTTCTTCCAGACTAATCCTTCGTCCTTCCGCCACGCTTTTGTGTTTTCTCTTCTGATTTCACGGTAAATCAGTCCAACTCATGATAGAAGAGCCGAAGAAGTAAACAATAAAGAAAAGAGGTGAAATTTGCCGAGGCAGAATTAGTCAAAGCACAAATAGAATCTCACACATGACAAGTAAAAGACAACAACAGCAGAAAAAGAACCAAAGGAATACGAGAATACAACAAGACAAGACAGTGTATCTGAGCCAAAAAACGAAAGACATAAGAAAAAAAAATATTCAGCCGTGATTAGGAGGAGGAAAAAGGATCGCAGAAGCGAAGTTCCGCATCTGGTGGCGTATCTGCATATGCTGCGACCAAAACACACACTTGCGCGAGCCAAACGAGCCAATGAAGTCCACCGCCAGAGACGCAATGCAACCGATCTTGACTAGAAAATTGCCGAGATGGAGGGAAGGGCAAAGAAGAAGGGATAAAAAAGAAATACATCTTTTGGCCTTCTCTTGGCGAGTTGGATGTCTTTTTCTGCCTGCCCCCCTGAACATTGTTTGGCTCTTTCTATCGAGAGACACGAGGTGGCGTTGCGCCCTGCATGGATTTGGCGAGGAGGCTTGAATTTTTGTGTGTTTCTTTTTTCCCATAATCCTCCTTTTCGGAACTTTTTTGATTGAATCCGCAAGAGGCCTTTTGAAAGTCGGCGAGAAAAAAAAAACCTGGTGATGGCTTTGGAAGGGAAACCGTTCTCACAACGCAGATTCTGATCAATGGGGGGACTGAGTTTAGAGAAAATTAAGAGAGAAAGCAAACAGCTAAAGAAAACCACACAAAACAAATGAAATAGTACATGGAAAACCCCCTTCATGGGGTAATGCGGTAACGGGAACATAGCTCTCCCGCAAAGACGTCGTGAAAACTCATCTGTTCGTCCACTTTTACGTCCGCATGCCAGCCTTGCGGTCGTTCTCATCGCCGCCCATCGAATAACCCGAGTGGCCGTGGCTGCTCGCCATGCTGTAGCCCCCGAGATTGCCAGTGTACGTGCTGGCATAGCGCCTAGTCGTGTCAGTGTACTTGTACTGCATCTCAGGGGCCGTCATGCGCAGCGGCTCTTCAGACGGCGCCATGATTGCGTCGAGAGACGGGTTTGCACTTGTCGTGTACTCGCTGCGGAGGTGCGAGTTTGTTGTAGTGGGAGTGGGATACGAGGACAGCGGCGAGTTCTCGAAGCTGGTGTACGCGGTTGCTGCCTCGGAGAGAGCAGCGGGAGAGGAGCTGCCGGTGGAAGACTGGGATGTCTTGCTGTAGGCTGAAGAGATGGACTCTGCTCGATAGGGATGCTGCTGAGGAGCGCTCGTCATGGGCCGCGAAGAAGGTGTGGGCAGCAGTCTCTCGCTGGGGAGGGAGGCGATGCCATGGTAGGCAAAGCCTGTGTTTGCCTCGGGTACGGGAGCAGGACGATGTACCATCGTTGTTGCTGCGGCAGCTGAAGGACCAGCAGGATAGCCATAAGCAGTCTCTGGTTCGATATACAAGGGCGTGTTGCCTCCAGAGGGTTTGTTTGAAGGGGGATTCGAGCCCATTCGATAGCCCACCATGTAGGCGGCATCGTGCTGCGGCGGGTACGACTGCTGATAGACCGAGTAATCGATACTGTTGTCGTCGGTGTATCCGTTGGACCATCCTGACAAGGGATAATACTTGTTGCCGTAGGCGTAGGTAGAGGCTGAGCCGTTCCTATACGGCAGGGCCTCGCCGCTGGGCATGCTCATGGGTTCAGGATATGGCGATGGCAGGGGCGTTGTTGGGATGGGGGGCACGACTGAGGATCCTCGGGCTTGGAAGTTACGAGCAACTTCGAGGCTGTAGGTGAACTGCTCGTTCTTGAGATGGGTCTCGTGCGAAGATACCTGAGTTGGGGAGATGAAGGTGGTTAGCCATGTGGTGAATCAGTAGGCAAGAGGCATCATCATCTTACCCGGAGGAACTGGCATGGCTCGAAGCCAGCATTCTTGCAGTTGAGGCACGGCTGGCCATTTCCACTGTCTCCCGTGCATCGAATCTTTCTTTTGCGGCATCGCATGCACTGCCGTCCACACCAAGTCAGCAATCTTGTCTCTGTTTGTATCCTCAAGGATGAGGAATGGAGATGGGAGAGTATCAGCTTACCGCAACAGCGATTCTCTTCCGCTGGGGGTTTGACTCTTCGGTCGACTCCCGATCACTCATCATGCTGCCTCGAGAGTCACTGTGGTAAGAGTTGGATCTGCGGTCCGCGTATGGCGTTCCGTAGGGAGAGATGCCACTACGAGGAGAAGAGTACCTTGTGTGGTTGGAGGAGTGGGTGCTTGAAGAACCCATGATTGGAGGATCGAAAAAAAGAACAAGGCAGATACCTATGGTGGCGTATACAGGTGGTGTGTGTGCCAAGTATCGTTTGACCTCTCGAGTCAAGTGTCCACTTTAAGATCGGATGAGCAAACGGACGAGGCTCTCGATGCAATCTTGTTGGCAGAGGGACACTGCTCTGGCCGTTTGATAGCAACAGATAGAGAGAGAGAGAGACAGAGAGAGAGAGAGAGAGAGAAAGACAGAGAAAGAGAGACAGAGACGGGAAACGACGGGTCTGACGTCTTGTGCTCACTTGGGACTCAACTGTGACTCGGTGATGCTGGTTGGTACCAAGACAAAGAGGCAGAGTCTCAAGGCTGTGCCTATAGTTCTGTTTTGGTGGCGAATCAGGGGGTTCCGTTTGAGGCAAGGCAACTTGTAGAAGGCAGCCGGGGGTGAATGATTCGGCAAGGTAATGTGAACGAGGCAATCTGGGGAAAGATAAGAAGAAGAAGAAAGGCAAATGGGAAGAGGATGAAAGAATCTAGAACAAGAGATCTGGGACGAAGGAGCTGTAGCTTGGGAATAGTTATACATGTTCGGTACGCGCCCGTCGTCTCCTCGATTCCCCAATTTTCCCGTTTTGCATTTTATTATTTTTTAATCATTTTTCTCATCTTGTTTGTTTGCTTGCACCATTCCCGGCCTGGTCGTCCAATTATTTTCATCCTCTGCCTTTTCCCTGGACTGAACTGACACTCTCTTCCCACTCGGCCATCGCAGGCGCTCAACAAAACAAAACCACAGCTGCCAGAAAAAAGTCACCACGGCCGCATATGCTGCCGGTACACAGCAGTTGACAAGCTCGTCGACCTTGTCATCCCCCCCAGAATGCCCAAAGTCTCTCTTGTCAGGGCTACGCAAGGAAGTGGAGAAGCTGTGCCATGATGGCAGGGAGTTGCGGAATCAAAGGCTTGGTGCAGATCTACACATCTGTACGTGGTTCGCTTTAACCCTGTTCTTCTTTTTGCCGACAAAGCAACACACGTGGAGGAGGGTCCCTCCTCATCGATCTCACCGGATTCTCGGGCCGGATACCTGTTGGCCCCCTTTGGCCCTGGCCGTTCTCTATCTCAGGGAAATCTATATTAGATTTCCCCTTGCAAACCGCAGCCTGCACAACATTAATGTACAGGTTCTAGCCGTCCAAATCTTGTTTCTCGTTCTATTTCAAGCTACCTTGCCTTCCCTGGTCTCTCTGGAAAGGCCCTGTAAGCGGTCATGGTGATGGATCCAAGGTCAGTGCGTAGTATGCAAACCGTTTCCTTTCCGTCAGATACCTCGTCTACACTCTACAACACTCTTACAGTCTATTCCAGGAATGGCAGAGCATGGAGCACATTTCGAGCCTTATAATTTCTTTCAAGGATTCAGAGAATACGAGTTCACTGCTAATGTCAACTTGTTTCCATTCAGATACCTGTTCACCAGTCTATTTTTGCTTCGACTTGTTTTACCATACAAAAAGACGGGCAGTGAAGTGACCTCATCATACACCGCGCAAAGAATCCAGGCCAGCCAAAGATACGCGCCTTTGCATTGCAAAACTGCGGGCCATCAAGGTCATCACGTATTGTTACAATAACGTAGCGGTCAGAGTAAATGAGATGCAAGTTATTCTCCTCTGTGCTACTCCGCATAGCAGCCTGCAGAAGGGCCCCCAAGCAAAGTCCCCCCCAGCTCAACGTCGTACAAGGAGCCACCGACTTGTTTCCGCCCAAGGGACAAGTCACCCTACGCAGCGTACATGTAGGTACATGTACCTTGCTACCTGTACATGGGGAGCCTCCATCCGTGTGAAACTTGAGGCGAGAAACTGGAGTTGAACCAGGCACATGACGAACAGCACACGAGGAAGAACGAGACATTGTCGAGAGGCGTGGTCCCTGTACCGGGCAAACGGGAAGGATTACTACCCCTAATCTGCTCTGTCACTCCTCACAGAAGCAATGTACAAGGAGCACGCACGTGTTGCTCGGCAATTAAATGGGATATTGCAGTGTTGTTAGGTCATGACAACGGGAAACCGTTTCTTCCAGAAGGTCGCTAGGAGGAAAAGGGGGCAAGGGAGGTCGCAGGGCCCGAGAGAGAGAGAGAGAGAGATAGAGAAAGATGGAGAGAGATCAGTGACTCTTGTTCGAGAGGCGTGGACGCAGAGAGTCAATGTTTGATCGACATGAGCGAGCTGTGCTGGTGTGTCTCTGATACTCGACACGAACCCGCAGAACATCATGATCACACACAGACATACATGCATACGAGAAACGTCAACGAGTAGGAACTGATTTACTGATTACATGTACAATAGTGCCAACGGCCAGCCTGTCTTTGTCCTCAAGGTGCATGTCGAGTATGGCAAAGCTGCATCCTTCGACAGTGGCGTTTGGCGATGCTGTGGCTGCCGTATGAGCTGGCCAGCTGCCTCCCCTCCCTCCCCCCTTACTGCGTACTTGTGGGTTCAAATCTGTCCGGGCACACGACAGACACCTCCCAACGTCTGTCTCGACCAGAAGAGGCGCATGATGCCGGCCTGAGCTACACCAGACCGACCAAAGCAAGGCACGCCAACGCGCCAGCGGCTTGACGGGGGCGAGATCCCGGGCCCTGCAAGGGACAAGACGGTGAGTGAATCGAGGCGCTTCCAGAAAGGCAGCCCAGCGCGCACATGGCAGAGGGCGTGCAAGGCACTTCCAGCCACAACCAGAGCGAGTTGATCAAGGCTGTATGTAAGACAGGCAGAGACGATGATGCGTGCACACACACATGTACATGGCCAGTCTCAGATGCCGCACATAGTTGAGCTGTACAAACCACAGGGATTGGCAGCGGTGAATAACACACAGCACATTCGCTCCACCAGAGAGTTTCATCCTGCACTATGCATAAAATTCAAGTGTTTCTGATCAAACAGCCGAGCGGTATCTATTGCCGGCATCTCTCTTTCAGCTGTGTGGCGACCTCTCCTCTCCTCTCCCACACACTCCCCCCCCTTTCCCCTTTCTGTTTGGATCCGATCTGGACAGAGTGACGCTTACACGGCCATCGCCGTTGGGGACCCTCGTCTCTTCAAGTTAATTAATTAAAATCTGCCTGCTAACCCGGTTTCAAAACGCCTCGGAACGGCCGAGTATGTTGCGCTGCTTAGCGAATAAATCTTCAGCTTGCCTCTGATCAGAACCTGGTCAGAGCCTCAACTCACTCCCTCCTCCTCCTCCTCCCCCACCCCCCCTTTGCCGCCAAACATTCTCCAGCTATCTTCGAGATACCCGCCCCAAAGAGAGATACCTCCTTGTTCTCAAAAAGACGGAATTAATTCTCCTTAGGCAGCCGCCCTTTCTCCCCACTGTTGAAAGCGGGCACGGTCCTTTGCAGCGCTGTAGTCCCGTCATGTTCCTGCATTCAACCGATGGTGTTACTGAAGAGTGCTTAGCGATTGGATGTGATCGAGCAGGGTGTGCAAGGGAGTGTGTCCAATCTGCGGCCCTGAAATGGCGTAGTCAGCCAATGAGCAAACAAACAGTCGCAAGGCTGCAAATCCCAGCAGATGATCTGAGCGTCATCCAGGTTTAGAGGAAAATATGGGCAAAAAGAAAGCCACAGGCCTGCCCTGATTCGAGAAGATCAAACCGTGTTCTGTGACAGGGATATCACCAACCTCGTGGTGAGGCTAAAGGATTCGAAGGGCTTGTTTCAGCACATGGGGGTGGTTGTTCAAAGGTGTAGGTGTGTCCAAGGACATGTATTTTTGGCATCTTCTCTTTCTCAAGTCAGCTAGACGTTAGGTATGCTCGTACGAGGCCAAAAGAGCTAAAGGAGGGAAAATCTGGGTGCTCAACAGCCTCAATGACAAGCTTCGTCTTGCTGTGACAGTCGCACAAACGCACCACGACCGGTTTCATTCCCTGACAGCTCTATTTCGCATTGCGGTTACTGCTCCCCAATGCTATTCTTACTCTCTCTGTTTCGGCACAAGAGCAAGGGAAACAAGGACCAAGTCGGCGCAACGGCGCACCATCTTGTGATTTGATTTGAAAAGAGTCAGGTATACATACGTATACCCGTGGCACCAAGGTAGCAGCAATGGCTGCATGCCCATTATGCATGTCTGTTTTCTTAGCCCAATGATTTCAAGCGTCACCGGCCATTGGTAACTGGGGGTCGGGATGAAGCAGAGCCAATCAAAGCAGAGGCAAACGAGGCGGTGACGGAGTTCTCGAGGCTTCCCAGATGCATGTCTCGCCTTTTGGACAGTTGCTTGCTTGATTGCTTGCTTGATTGTATAAAAAGTGGCCACAGCGGCTGCTGTCGCTTACACGGCGAGCCCGGAATTCAAGGGCCATGTCGATCCAAGTCAGCCCGGCTTTAGCTTCTCGAGGTGGCTGGTTTAGGATCTAAACAGCAAGCGACGGTGTGAGCCATATGGATGGGGGCCGTTGGCTACTTCGTCGTGACACTCACCGAGACGATTTACATCGGAGATGGGAGTCGTACCAAGCGGGTCCCTTGCAGCCCGTAAAATGATGCGGAGGTAGACATGGAGTACAGAGCCCATGGCATTAATCACGGGCACGCCGTTTTGTTCCATCTAACAGGTTTCGATTTGAACTCGATCCCGCCGAACTCACGGGCGTAAATCAGCGCTGAGGGAGGGAGTGAGGGAGGAGGGGGGAGCCAGTGACGAGATGGAAAACATGAACAGACTCGTATAAGCGTAACGGCGTAACGGCGGCTCGGCAAATGGCGGTAACGATAAATGAAAGAGAGCCTCTAGAAGCATCCACGGGACGAAATTGCTGTAGATTAACTTATGGGGCTCCTCACGGCTATCTGAGATATTAGCCCCCGTGAGTTTCTGCGGGGGACCTGCCATGTTTGACAGCATCTTGCGACGAGTGGATGGATGCCGGTAGCCATTGGGCTGCTGTTTACCAACGTCACCCTCCTTGGATAGCTTAGCTTGGATTGTGAGAAATTCTAGAGACGGAGAGCAGCGAGCTGAGCAGGTTAGCAGCAGCAGGGGCGTCGGATGCTCGAAGGGCCCTGGCATCATGTAGTCTGCCTCGGAACTGAAATGCAAAGAATGGAGTTTCGTCACGTACCCTTTGTAAAATGACAATGTACACCTTCTACTCTTACAATCAGCGGTCTGAAAGATTGCTACGTGGAGCTAATTCTGTTTGGAAAACTCGAAGCCTGGCAGAGAATGCTTTGACGCGACGGTGTTGCCTTGGTTCCTGACTCGCAGCAAACGCAGGGACGGTCAGATTTGTACTTCAAATTGCTCTCGTTTGAAGTTGACCGTATCTCTCGAGTCCCAGCATGTTATGAGACAAACAAAACCATAACAGTCTACCTGGCGAGGGCTAGTTGGCTATAGAAATTATGCGTTCAATGATGTATCAGCATACAGACAGAGCAAACATGGTTGGAGAGGATCTAGGGACAGATTTTAAGGTTCTTTTAGTCAATGAATCATTTTCAACAAATTGCTACTATTTTCTCATCCATATCTAACCTCGACCTATTCTCGCAACTCTGAGTCTCCATCATAGACACCTGTACCAATTGCCGCTTTCCCATTTCATTGCTCATTAGTTCAGTAAATTGGTAGCAGCATTAGTGTCCTGATCTCACAGCCAGCCAAACAGTATAATTATATCTTCATTTAGGGTAGGTTCTTATCGTGGTTGGCAAATGGCTGCACCTTTTGCTGCAGAGATCACGTCAGAATTGAGAGAGTCATCAGGAAATTAATGTCATAATGGCTATCCGTAAACATGGATAATATTTGAAAATAGATTCGCCGCTACCTACTATTACAACACACTGCTATTCGTTGTGAACATTGAAGCTATTCAGCTGTGATTCAAAACCACCTGCACTAAGACCAACATGGCAAAAAATGCAGAGGGCTGTTGGCTGTAGGTCTTTGCGAATCAATCGATTTTCAGAGACATTATTACACGTGTTGAATTAGTCAGCAGGAATTCAGAAAATGAGTCTCTTTTTTGGTGCTGTTTGAAGCTCCAGCAAGGCAGCATTTGCTTGCTCTTGGCTGTCGCCATCACCAGCCTTGGCGTCGCGTGGGCCATCCTTTACAATCGACAACCATTCAACTCTTTTATATTAGTTTGCCCACTGCTTTTATCTTTCTTTTACTCTATTCAGATTCCATAACCCATTCGTTTGTTTCTTCGCAATGCTTGCAAGGCGAGCTGCGGCGCAGCGAGATCAGAATCGCGAGCGAGGCGACGCCTTAAACCAGTCGACAGACCAGGATTCTACTCAAACGTCTTCAGAAAACATCTTTTTGTTCTGGCCCAACATTATCGGTGCGTCTGCTTTTCTCTATGCTACGACATGTGTCCTGCTCACTACTAATATGGCACCATGTCTAGGATATCTCCGAGTGATCTTGGCCATAGCCTCCCTTTACTATATGCCACTCCATCCACGCACCTGCTCACTCCTCTACACGATATCATGTCTTCTCGACGCTCTTGATGGATATGCTGCGCGCATGTTGGATCAGGGAACGCAGTTTGGCGCAGTTCTGGACATGGTCACGGACCGTTGCACCACGACATGCCTGCTGGTGTTCTTAGCGGCGGCGATGCCTCGTTGGGCCATTGTTTTCCAGGGCCTGATTGTGTTGGATCTTGCAAGTCATTACATGCACATGTATGCATCTCTTATTATCGGCGGTGCTGGAACGAGTCACAAGGACGTCGGCAATAGCCAACACTGGCTGATGAGGGTGTATTACACCAACAAGGTGCGAAACTGCCACGGCCAGTTCTAAGCACTGAACTCTGACCTGCAATTCAGATTGTCTTGTTTTCTCTCTGTGCTCTCAACGAGCTCTTCTTCATCGCCTGCTACCTCGTTTCTTTCTCTTCACCAGTTGACCCTCTCTACCTAAACGCAGACATTGATGGAAGAGAGCATCTGCAGACAGGGACAGAGATCGACACCTCGCTATTAACACAAATCTTCCCAAACCCTTATAGCTCTGCAGCGCTTGAGATGGCTCGGGCGAACAAAATGGACGGATACTTGCCGAGTATTATTGCCAAGATTTGCTTTCCGTTCATGGCGCTGAAGCAAATAATTAATGTTATCCAGTTGATTCAAGCCAGCAAACGATTGGCAAGGGTAGATGTTGAGCGAAGGCGGAAAAGCAAGCCAACGTAGCTGCTCGGAAAGGAAAATGATGCTTTCTACTAAAAGATATTGTATGATGAGCTACTTTAAACATATGAACATTACAGGTAAATCACACAAGATTAAGTGCTAATATCCAACTGCGACCAACGGCACAGCTGGTAGCATGGTTTTAAACCGTCGTAACAACTCTTTGGGCGGCGTTCCAACCAGCGGAGCGGGCTTTCTCTTGTTTTTCTCAGGTTCATCACCGTCCTTTTCATCTCCCGTCTTCGTCACTTCATCCTTCTGCACCTCGAAGCCCAACCTCTTTGCCCATATTTTCACGGCATCTTCAGGCGTCTTGCGGCCAATATCCTTCCACATCTTCTGTACTTGCTGCCAGGACTCGCTCTGTCCTTTGGGCGACCAAGCCTTGTCTGAGTAGGGAGAGTTGGGGAAGTACGAGTTGTGCTTCTTTTTATCACCATCGTCAAACACCTCCCTCATTCTGTCTTGCACAATGTTGAACGGATTAACTTTGTCATCGGCGAGCCCGGGACAAGGTGGTTTGATCGCTAGGCCCATGACTAGAGGGATGGTTGTGTTTTCACCATTGAGCAGCTGTTTGACGTGATTACCAGCGATACTTGGGTCTTCGCTGCGGTTATCTGTTGAAGTCGCTCATGTTAGCACTCGTATTCTGTACCTCACAGCAGAAAGGCACTTACATATTCCCCAGATGGAGCTCTGTACAGGTTTTACTATGGGCTCAATCCGCCACTCCATCGCCTGCCAATCCTTCATAATGTTAAACCGATGGTCGTCCAGCGGTTTTGGCGTGCTTGACTCGACCAGGATCGTGGCCTCAGAAGTCAGCGAGTCGGTCAGCTGCATAGGCTTCCCGTAGACCTTTTGGTGCTCTGGTTTGATCTTGGCAGAGACACACTTGCGGTCTTTACCATCGCGGACTTCGACGACGGCTGCCTTGTTGATGGCAAACTGGAACGTGACCAAGAAGGAAAAGGAGCCACCGCGGACCAGCCAAGGATCGTCATCTTTGGCTGTCGTCCCTGGAGGAGCTGGTTCGAGACCAGACTCGCATGTTAGCAGGATGGCCGCATTATCTTGCTTCTTTTTGTCGCCGTCTTTGTTGTCGTCGTTCTTCATACCATCATCTGATGTGAGCATCGATGGCGGCGATGACCCAGACGACTTGAGCACAACGTTCCAGAAACGCTCAAGAGTGACAGCCGGAGGTGGCTGTGGCGGAGCTCCAAAGTTCACGTCGAAACCAAACACCCAGAAGTCAACATGAACAACGCCGCCAAAAGGCGGACCGGACATGTCAAGTGTAGCGCTGACCTCGGCATTGATGCGGACAGTGACGATCCATAGATCCATGGTGAATCGCACGCCCACTGAGAGACGACTTTGCAGCTGGAAATGGAAGGGCTCAAAGTTGATTAGGAAATCGACAAACGCATCAAACCAGGCATAGAGAGCGCCGAGACTGAGTGCCGCGTGTAATCGGCCGCCTCCCATGCATACCTTCGGTGTGATGGCAAAGTAAGCCTCACCTGTTACACTGAGGCAAGAATCCAACGACCAGCTGATCCCCAAACGTGGCGGCTTTGGATACTGAGATGGCGGGCTGAATGCTTGATGATATCCGCCCAAGGTGAGGACCCAATCTCCAGCTGCAATGTTGTCCTTCACATCGTCTTTGAACCATGCATACATGGCCAGTCCACCGGTCAGATGGCACTGCGGCGCCAGGACAAACGAACGCGGCGACAACTGAGCCTCGAGCTTGAAGACGCCCCGGTTCACGTCAAAGGTACAGATGATGCCGAGCTCAACATGAGCAAACTTGACGGGGGACTCCAAAGCAGGGACATCGCATGTAGCAACACCAAACAGCCCAAACTGCAGGCCAGCTCCAAATTGCACCACGATGACAATGTTGGCAGCTAGCATCTGGAATGCCGTGATACGAACCCCGGCAGCGGCCCAGTACAGTCCTTCGGCGGGACGGAACCAGATGCCTCGCATCAGGCGCTTCATCGTGTCAACAGGCGTTTCCTTAGTTCCCTCTCCACGCTCAGCAACGAAGGGAAACTCGACGACCTGCTCGACAGTAGGCAGTGCAATGTCAGAGTTCATGCCGAAACCACCGACTAGGCCAGCAAAGTCTGCAAATCCCACGGAAAACAACGGTCCGTTGAGCTTGCAGAAGATGAATGCAAAGGTGAATTTGTTGCCCTCGTCGTCCTTCTCTTCCCCATCGTCCGTGAGGCGCATGTTTTGGCTAAAGGGAGATAGACTGATGACGGAAGACGCAGATGGCTTGGTAATGTCGTCTTTGCTGACGGTTGCATACACACCCATGGCTTGGAACATCCACGGCTTGAATCCAATGATCAATCCTCCCGCGTACATGTCGACTTTGGGATCCGATGTATCGTGCATGAAACCGCCCGCAACAGTCAGCGGTGGACGGTCTAGAGAGACGATGAGGCCCTGGAGACCGAATGTACTGTCACCCAAGGACGGCGGATTCGAGAGGCTGGTTTTGCTGTTCAGGGGCACACCGATGGTGAAGCCGAGCAACGCAATGCCGATAGGACCCATCAACAGCGTGGCATCGAGAGTGATGCCCAGAACACCATCGCCGTTCTTGTCTGACTTATACCAGAGGCCAATATTCTCAACGGACAACGGGCCAAGCGTCATCTTGTGCGGTGCTTTGGACCCCTTCTCGGACCCCGTCGGGTCAGGCGGCCCAGCTTTCCCGTCTTTGGGTGCCATGAGCGCCCTAGTCTGTCCATCATAAGATCGTATAGTTGACTTCTTGCCGCCAGACTTCTTGTTCGGCTTGCCAAAAGCATAGTCTAGAATTACACTTGTCTTGCCGGCTGATGGGCTCTTAGCCACCACCACAAAGTGCGAGCCTGCAGAAATCAGGGTTTCAGTGTCAGCTCCCTTTTCTTGTTTCCTCGGCTTATACAGTAAGAACTCTTCTTCTGGTATCTGGGCTTTGATTGTTAAGCACTCCTTTAAGATCTCAAATTCGGCTTGCGATATACCAGGGACAGCCGCGTCGTTTTTCTCATCCGGCTTGTAGCTCGTGTCTTGAACCCACATAAAAAACATCTGCTCAAAGGGGCTGTCGAGCGTGGTGTTCAACACGGGCACGTCGACCGAGATCTTGCTGATGACAGCCTTGACAAGGCGTTTCACTAGCTTTCCCTCTGACCGGAATTGCACAAACCAGAGTGAAATGCTTCCAATGTTGATGAGGAGGGCAAACACAGTCATCGTCTTGTGCTTTGCGCAGAGAACACGCAAAGGTTTCTCCCCTCTCTTGCCACCCAGCTCCGCGCCTAGGATGGCTGAAGGCAGTCCAGCTACGTTCTTTCGATCTATAAGAGCATCAAGAACCTGCTCTATGGTACAGGCCGTACCATCTTTGCTTTCGGCGGCAAGACTGCCCTCGAATAGCCAATTATCAGATCCCTCGTTCTCATATGTGAGACCGAGCTTGAGAATCTCGCCGAGAGCTAGAACACCAGTGAACTTGAAGTGAGTTCCGGCACCCCCCTTGGCATAGCTATACTCGAGCCCGGCGTATTCGATCTCGATCTTTCCGATAAAATCAATCACGTCATTCTGGTCGCCATCATGCCAGAACGATGCCAAGTGTCCGATGTTCAGATTCGAAACGTCAGCAGCTAACTTCCAGTTCCCCTTGTCGTATGCAAGCATGCCGTGAAGATTGGCGGCCTGCAGTTCTTGCAAGTCTGGGTCCTTGTCTGGATCAAGTTTTCCATTCTCGTAGAGTTTGATGGCGACTGCAAGTCTCATACTGAAATCTTTGTCATCGGGGCTCTTGACCCCCCAATTATACCCGGCATCTAGTTGAAGGTCTTCCAGTGCAATGGGTGGCGGCTTAGACCTATCAGCTGTATCGCGATTTGGTGCAGGACAACGGATGGCGCCGCTGAACCAGATCTTTTGTTGTGACAGCTCAATCTCGGCACGATAGATCTGTGTCGGAATACCAGCGGGTAGCTTAAACGGTTCGCCAGTAGGCGATGCGAGGAGATTCTCAATGTCCAAAGTACGCAGCTGGTTATCCGGGTCTGGATCTGTCAACGGGTCCAATTCCATGTACGGCTCGTACTCGGGCAACGCTTTGTCATACACATCATATGGAGTTTCAGGCACAGCACACCAAAGATTTCCCTTGAGGAAAACGCCGAGTGACTCGGACCATCCAAACTTGAGCAAGAACAAGATGGGCTTCTTGGCGAGGGCGGCCGTGGAGGCTTTTCCTATTTTAAGGCAAGCCTCGAGTGTTATATCGACCGATTCGACTCCCTTTATGTTACCCTTCTCATCAAGGTTCAGAATAAGCTGCATTCGGCGTGGGAAAATGGTGTTTCTATCAACAGCACCCCCATCTTCAGACTTTGCCTTGTCCAGTATATCTGTTATCTCGAGCGATTTAAGCTTCAAGGTTGTGCAGAGCCAGGCCACAATGGCGTCAAGAGCATCCTCACGCATGGCATTAATCTCGAGTGCTGTTTTTGGTTTGCGTATCGTCAAAGTCAGTATCGCTGACGAGGTCTCCAAGGTCAGGGCCGCATCAAAGCCAAGACCCGGGATGGAGAACTGCAAAAGAAAAGTAAGACTACCTTCCGGCTCAATCCTATCGGCGTCACGCCCAAAGGCAAACTGCGCCTTCTTGCGAGCAACCACGATGACGCTCTCAATCGTGATGCTTGGGAGGCATTTGCCGAGCCATTTATTAAGTACAGAGCGGTCAGCTTGGAACCCGAGACGCAAGTGTGTCTGATAGTTGATACTTGGACGAAACCAGAGGGCGTTGCGGAAATCTTTCGTTGTATTGAGAGTGAGCTCGATCGGTGCAAACAACTTTAGCATGGGATGCCCGGACAGAGTTGGATCGCTGGTTACCATCCCGGCCACCTCACCAAGCGTTGTCACAAGGGGTTTGTCTTTAGGGAGTGCCTCCAACCCGAAAACCAATGTACGGCGCTTAACCAGCATGTTTTGCAGAGCGAGTTTGTTAACTTCAACATCGGAAAACGTCAGCTCTGCTCCGGCAGAAGTGCTCATGGTTAACGATCGACCTCCAAAAAGGAACGTGAGTTTGAATTCGAGTCCAGTGGAACTATTGAGTGGCCAAGCAACTGGTGTCATCGAAAGGTTGAAGCCAGCAGGTGTCCCTGGACTGTCATAGTTCCACTGAAAGAAGAGACGGAACCAGAGAAACCATTCATCATCATCTGCAAGCAGAGCTTCTTCCTTGGCATTTGGTACGGTTCTCAGGCTAAATAGCCTATAGTGTAGAGTGTCAACAAGGCCAAAATGATCATGTTGCCTTGGAAGCGGTATAACTGGCACACCGGCCGGGAATTTGGCTTTTTCAGAGATTAGCGACTCCGAAGCAATATAAACGGCTGGTGAAGCCGCAATATGGAGAGGTACATGGCGACGCTCTACGACCAACGTCTTCGTCTTGGCCTCGCCATCGATATCGCTCCACGAATCGTCGTCAGACTCGGATTCGGCTGAGTCTAAAAGATCGACATCAATCCAAGACCCCTGTCTCTGGTGGTTATTTCTCTTTGTGCTCTTGGTCGCCTTTTGGGGGAATTTGGGGTTTCCCCTGGACAAATCCCACGCACCAGGCCTGTCTTCGCCTGGATTTGCATAGAGACTGACTCTCCGCGGTTCTTCTTTGTTGGCAATGGCGAAAGCATGCAATGTATTTACATGTGGGAGCTTCCAAACGAAGGAGGGATCAGAAAATATGAATGGTTTGTGGTTCTGGTACAAAACCGCAACCACCCCATCAAAGCCGGAGTCGTTTGGTGCCGAGATGATGTTAATAGCCACAACCTTCTGCACGCCGAGTCGAGAGGTGTTGGTTTGGTAATGAAACCCCCAAAAATCTGTTTTCCAGACAATGTTGCTGACATATGTAGGTTCCGGGCCATAAGGGAGCGAAGTGAGGTTCGCCATCATGCTGTAAGTCATGTCGCAAATTTTCCGGCGTTGTACATTCTCGTCTGGCTTTTTTTTGAACAAGAGTTTGTACTTGTTAACCCAGTCCGCAAACTCCTCCAATGGTGATAGGGGGATTGCCATAAACCCTTTCTCGTTACGTTCCTCGACGTATTGCTCCTGGTATGCGTCCATCCACGGCCGTAGAGTTCCATTCGGGTCGTACATCTCGCCGATACTCCATTTATGCGGATCATACATACCAAACTCGTTTTTGAGGAGATACGAAGGTAGCTGGCACGGCAAAAATGGCCGCCAGCGTGGTGCTTTATTCTCTGATGCATCAATGGACTTTTGGAATCGAAACCATGACGCGAGAATCCAGATTATCTCCCACCCTATACGATGCAGTCAGAAATCTGTCCTGTAACTCGGACTGAGAAACCAAGGAGGGTGAGACATACTGGGGTGGCCGTATTGTAAGCCGGCAGAGACGACAACATTGCGAGGGCTGAAGTCTACTATCATCTGAGGGGGGTTGGACGATCGTGAACCGTGGTGGCTCAACTTCATCGATGTCACTGGACGGTCGTGGACCGCCCCATCAGCCGTTTTATATTTCGTCCAGTCCGCTATGATCTTCTCCAGGCTGTCATGCGCGTCTCCCGCAAAGTAGTGGGAAATCTGCCCATCGCCCCAAATGACCAAGAGCACAATGCTCGACTTGTTCTGCGGCGTGTGTAGCGCGTTGGCGCCGTTATACAAGGTTCGTTGGGATACGGCCACGCAGTAGAGGCCTGGAAACTTGGCATATTGTCGCATACCGGGTTGCCTTGGTGGATTTTCTGCCAACAGCCCGTCCAGCGTGTTCATCTGTGGCCATTTCTGTTGCCAACCGTTGTCGTCGTCCCAACTCATGAAGAAATTGCGTCCCAAGAGTGCCTGGTAATCCCATCTCGCCCTAAGGGTACCAGACACGTTTCTGGTTTCACCATTGTTGTCTTGGACTGTAATGGTAAGATTGTTTTCGTTGTCAATTACCATGTTATCCTTGTTTATCTTCCAAGGTGCATAAAACCACGACACGGGCTTCCCGGTGTCCTCGTTGTAAAATACTCGCTTGAGTATCAAATGATTATTATTACCAAGGTTATCGTTGGCAGCGTCCCTAGCCAACTTGAAGAGATATGCTAGGACACCCTCATAGTGATCTCCGTCCCAATGGGTGATGACAAATCCGTCAAAACACAACCAACGGTAAGCTGTTGGATTAGGGTTGTCTCGAAACTTCGGTCGTTGGCAGACATAATTAAGTTCGATCTGTTGAATTGTGTTCTCAAGCGCTGCTTGAACCACATTGCCCGGGGCGCGGCCACCATCAATCATCCATGCTTGCTCGACGAACCGTCTTCCGTCTCTAAAAATCGGCTCTGAGGTGAGCAGATGAATCGCTGCATCGCCAGCACCGACGTTGATGTGAAACGACTCCACTCGGTAATGAGCCATCTGGATGTCGGTTTGGAGGGATTCTAAGTGCGCTGAGAAGAACTGGCACCATTGAGCATCTATGGGGATTCTCTCTTGATGGTTGATGTTCAGAGCCTACACGCTTGATAGGATCGAACAAAGCTGAACCTTTCATCCGCACCCAGAGATTGTTATCTGCACGCCTCTTCGCCCCCCGCCTCTCAGACACCATCTCCATTGTCCAGTTTCCCAAAAAAAACCCTGCCATGTACCAGTAAGTACCCATCATGATGGGCGTTAGCTGGGTGGAGAGAAGCAGAGCTGAAATCAGCAACTATTGAGCAGGGGCTCATCTCAGCTGGAGCTAGCGATTCTCCTAGCCTCCTCTCAGGCTGGTAGATTGACATGGACAACTTTTCAGAACTCAATTCTAACACTTGCCACGCGATATGATGGCTATGAACGGAGCAGAGTAGTCCTTAACAATAGATCTCGGTTGGGGGACAAACTCACAGAAGTCCCATGAACTGAGATTGAAGCTTGAGAGCAAACAGAATTACATGTTACTACTACTGCCTCCTGAAATACACCATCTTTATCGTCTGTACAAGCATTCGGGCAATTAATACACCCAGCAAGCAAAGTCAAATCAGGCGGGAATCAGAGATAGAACATGACACAGCATGTATTAACCACTAGAAAAGTATCTCTTTGCGTGTACAGATACTGATAACCGAAAAAATAGCATACATCATAATTTCGCTCGAATCCGAATCTTGAGCTTGTCTGTTATTACTGTTCCAGCAGGCAGCTCAAGTTCAACTTCAACTTCAGTCTCAAGCCCAGCCACTCTACCAACAGCCTCGCCGCTGAAGCTTGGCCTACGACTGTCAAGTCACTTTTCCTCATTGCTGTCTGCGGCCCAATTATCACGGATCGCGCTGACGGTGTCACTCTCCTCCATGAGAGTGTAGATCCAGTTGCACTGCTGCTCGTGGTCCACAACAACGCTCATCTGCGCCGTAGCCTGGACGGCCTGCGGGCCATTGCCGGCCTCGATGGGGCCCTTCCAGTCGGGAGCGTACTTTTTGTCTTCTATATCCGCATATCTGCGTTGCAAGATGTTGTTGCCACCGTGTTTGTAGAGATAGTAGACAAAGGCCCGTCCAAGCACGTTGGCATTAGGCTTGAAACTGGGCACCTTGCTGGGGTCAATTTTTTCGGTAGGGACGAATGCGCAGGCAATGGGAGTGTACGGCATAAACGTTTTCTCGTCATCATCAATGTCGGAGTCTAATAGTTCAACGTAGTGAGCACAGTGTTATTCAATGAGAGCATGATGTTTAGAAGCTCACCTTTTCCCTTGTTTGCGTTAAAGACTGTAAGACGGAAGTTGTCTGACTGGAAGACAACCCACTGGGATTTGCCATCATAGAAAGCTCCCAGCCACGTCTTCTCCAACACATGCTCGACTGAGAGGTTGGTAATGTTGGCTGTAGCTCCGGATACTTCGCTTCTCTTGATGATGACGTTCTTTCCATCGGGCGATTTTCTACATTCGGTCAGCAATGCGAATCTTCACACCGGGTTAACTCGCTAGAGATACGTACGACTGGTAGTATATCCAGAGGTGTTGGTTGTCGGTGCAGCCAGCGATGAAACCGTTCGGCACCACAATCTTGTTTCCATCTTCATCTTTGGCAACATGCTGATGGACTGGGTGGAATAGCGAGAGCACGGCAACGGACTCTGGCGTTGTTTCCCCCGTCTTTGGGGGTGTATACAAAGTCACGCCGTAGACGAACGCGGTGTCATCGTAGTTAATTGTCACCAACGACGATGGGTTCTTGACTTTTTGTGAGAGGGGGGCACCGCTCATACCATCGTGACGACGAGGAGTCTTTTCTGCGGTTCGGAGTTTTCGTTGCTCGAATGAGACGGTGTTATACTTGGAGGTTGCAGAAAAGATGAGGACACGCTTGTCGCCAACTGAGCTAGGTCTGTCGGCAGTGACGGGGTTGATGACAGCAGAAACGGCGCTCATCGTGACAGGTGAACTAGTACAGAACTAAAGGCAATGATGAATTGAAGACACTGAAGTAAGAATCGGGTTGCATCAACAGCCAAGATCAAATCCGCTGTGTAAAGTAGAGGAAAAATCACTGCTTTTGATCAAGGGAAGCCATAGCATCATCTATAAGGCCACACATCAACTCAACCGAGCTGAACAGACAACATTAAACATCCATGTCTCGATAATGTCGTTCAGCTCATCGATTGAGCGCTAGACTTTCCTTTCTTAGGATGGCAATACATCACAGAGTGCCTAATAATGATAGATGACTCCAATCTTTCATCCAGGTGATAGTCCACATCTTCTCAGCCGCCCACTTCAGCACAAACTATTGGCTTGGTGAATCGCCTGAGCTCTGAAGCGCCTTGTGAAGCTAAGCGGTTTTCGTGATTGTGTCTCGCTTCGAACGGATACTTTCACATGGTTAAGCTTTGAAGTCTGGCGCAAAACAAGCCGGGATTAACAGTTTAGGCTCACGACGAGGCATTCTTGCCTCTTCACAGGCCATAGCCAATGGCCAATGGACAAAGTAAAAGGTAACATGATGGGGTCATTACTGTCCTGCGGGTGGAAAGAGGCTGGCTGTGAATATTAAAGTCAACATACCAGTCACCATCACAGCGTAAACGACAAGTCTACAAACACGGGTGGCTCAATAGTGCATTGTTGGACCTTGTCTAGCGGCGTGATCAAGCCAATAGCGTATTATTGAACCTGGCTTAGCCGCGATCATTTCGGGAAATAGTGCTGATGCATTGTATCTACCAGATGGAATTGTCCGGTCCAATCCTCAGGGTCTGACTGATTGCCACCCGCCATTCGTCAATCAAGGGAGCATCGTGTCTCGGAAGTAAGCAATAGTTGATGAATTCAGCCAAGCAACGGAGTTTCCCGGCAGTTACTACGAGAGTGTTTCACTCTAAGCTGAACAACCAGATCGAGAGCTGAAGCTGAGAGGTCTGGACTTACACCCTGGATCAAAAGCATCAATAGTCTCAACTAATAGCGTCTCTCTATTAATGGCGTTTGACGGCTAGCCCCGGCTCCCGATTCCCCGTACGCCACGCGAGAGTAGCAGCGGCCCGATAACGGTAACGGGCCGCAATTAATACATATCCAACGACAGTCATTAGGGGCGAGTGCAAGACTATCAAGCCGCTGTTGTTTACGTCCTCCGCGCAGTTGTGAGGAATGAGAGTATTAGTTATTCGCTCGCGCGATCTCAAGATGCTGTTAATACTTGCCATTGGCCAATCCTGGGCTCGGGTATTCTGATTCACTGACCACGCTATACGGGAGGCTATTCGTGAGCCACCATCAACTCACTTGGCAGTTCACCCCATCTGTATACGAGTAGTCTAATTACAGGTATTCTCCTCTAATGCAGCCTTCTACTTCTCATTAACGCCCGCAGCCATCTGCAGGTACCCCTCGACGGCCGTATATGGCCCCCCCTCCAGCTTTGATTCCTCACCCAACACCTCAACCGCCAACGGCATGAACTTTTCCCGCGGCTTCTCTTCCTCTTCATCACCCGTGATACTCTTTCCATGCTCTCCCTCAACATCGTAAGGCTGGAGCCAGCTCCACATCCCCAACGCGCCACCCGGTAGCCCCACGGATTGTTTCTCCTCTCCCTCCACGCCTTCAACCACTTTGGGTGGCAAATCCCCCTGCTTCAGCTGCCTCTCCTCCACAAACCCTGGCACGTCCCCCGTGATTAGCACAGGTCCGGCGTGGAAAAAGGCGGATAGCTTGTCCAGGGCTCCCTGCCATGTCCACGTCGGTAGGGAAAACTCCTTGACGGGCAAGATACCAGTGTACGCATGCACGGGGAGAAAAGGGTCGAGCAGAGCGCCGAAAACGGCAAGCTTTTCGTTTGCATCTGCGGCGTATGATGCTGGCGTGCGGTCATTGTTGTCCGGGTCGAGATAGTATGGCTTCAGGAGAGGATAGTTATCCTTCTTGATGGTAATTATCTTGGTGACTGTTGGGTTTGGCTGCTCATCTTCGTAGGCAGATACCGCCGGAGAAATCTTTGCCAATTCTTCAGTCGCTATATCATAAACGCCGGGTGGGAAATGTGTGTAAAATGTCGATACATCAAGAGCATTGCCTTCTTCTAGCTCAAACTCGGGAAGGGGAGGAAAGTATCCTACCAACCCATCAAACCCGCGCTCCCGGTCGCCCAGCTTGACGCGGAATTTGTAATCGAGGAGCGTCTTCTTGGGTGTGTTGTCCTGCGACAGGTGACTTTCCCATGGGGAACCGGCAAGTTCCAAGGATACGCCAAAGTACGTGAGGGCCAGGGGTCGACCAAGCAATGCGCTTCGAAATTCGGCATACGCGCTTGGTGCAGGTGCTATTGATGTTGTAGCAGCATTAATGGTTGCAATGAACCTACGGAGATAGGGGTAATTCTCTCCCAACATCTTGACCAGCCGCGCGAGCTGTTTGGCTGCAGCACCGCCGTCTTCCTTGCCGCCGCGCCTGGACGGATCGTCAGGTTTCTCAAAGGGCAGCCACTCTGGCGATAGGAGTGCTCCGGTAGGACCAGCGCAGCGAACCTCTCGATAGAAAGCCCCCGAGGGGAGGAAGAACTGCACTCCAAAGTTTGCGTAGTTGACCACAACCCAGCCCCAGATCGGCTGATCCCAGTCGTGTGTAGCCCGCCAGAAAGGCGGCTTTGGGTCATCTTCGTGCAGAGGGGGCTCTGATGGAATCGTAAAAACCGCATTAAGACGTGCTGGCTGGTTGATCTGCGGCGGCACTTGGATGTACTCGCACTTTGTCTCGTTCTCCTTCTTCACCTTTCCAACGACGTTGGGAGATTCTGGGTTCGAGCTTTTAGCCTGTGGCGCGTACCAGTCGCTGATGCATGGATACAGCTTCGGAGTCAGCTCCTCAGTCGTAGGCTTGGGGTCGATTGCGTGGATGGCCTGGCCGAACTTGTCAATGATGTTGAGTTTGGTAATGCGGAACTGGCCATGAGTTACAGGCTTGAAGACGGCCGGCCCATCGTCATCGGGTTTACTTTTGCTGCGTCCATACGGCGTGAGATCTGTCTCGATGCCCATATTTTCGAGCACTTCTTCAGACAGTCCGGCTTCCTTGCGAGCTGCCTCGCCCATGAACTTGACTGCGCCAGTCACAGGGTCACGTATTGACGGCTTGACATGATTCCCTTGTTCAACGGTGAGCATATGGCTGTTAAACCCAGACAGAGGCGCAGACAGAAAATCGAATTTCCTCAGGCTCTTGGCAAGTTCTTCACGATCCTCAAACGGTAGCAACTTTTCTAGCTTCTCCGCTGCCGTATCGGAAAAGAGCTGTAGGATTTTGGCCTCAAGCGAGAAGCTCGGCTGTGGGAGGATGAGAGCTCGGCCAGAGAAACGCCGATTATCGACTTCTTTCTTGGTCTTGTCGCCGTATTTGTCCTCCAAGGTCATGTCTGGCTTGATAGCATAGTGTAGCTTGGCGCCTTCGCTGTGCCACCATTTCGACTCGGCAAGTTCCCAATCCTCATGGTCGATGTGAGTGTATTCCACCTCCCATTCTAGAAACAAGGGGAACCATGGTTGCGTATTGTTCCAGGAATCACGCCAAACAGGCTTCCCCTTATGGTCCAAACCTTGGCGGTCATGAAAAGTTGGCATCTCGGGACTTATTTTTCGTCTCTCCGGTTTCTTAGGGCCATCATCGGATATTCCGCCCATGAATCCATGAATCCTTAAGAAACTTGGTGTCTTTGGTGTACCGTCATCCTCGTCTCTTCTCTTTGTTCGCAAAACAACAAATTCACGAAGCAGGCCTTGGGCCGAGGCTCTTAGTGGTTCAGGCATCTTCTTGGTTACAAACTCCTTAAAGAAACTTCCCCAGCCATCCTCCTCCTCACGGGGGACAGCAGTTTTTGTTTCTTCGAGCAGCTGACCGTCGAGTCTGATTAGGAGTGTGTGCAGGTAGTCTGGCTCCCAGCCAGATCGCACACCACCAACGAGCAACGTTGGGTCGCGCTGTTGATGAAACGGCGGGTGAACTCCTGGTTCGAATTCCGTTGCGTCATCCCCTTTCTTTCCGTCAGTCAAGACTGAGATTAAATCCTGCTTGCTGATACCCAGCAATTTCTCCAAGGCTTCAATGCTGTCCAAGATTGGTTTCAGAGCATCCTTCACCTCATGTTCTTTTTTGGCCAGCGTCACAGCCTGCCACCACTCCGCAAAGACGGCCCAGCGCTGTCTCTTGAGCTTCCTGTCCGCTGCATCTCGGAAGCGACACAAGTCGTTCAGCTTGATCAAGTCTCCCCTCTTGTTTTCAGGAATGACCGGCTTCCCGCCACTTTCACCTCCAGAAACATGATACTGTTGCCCGCCATCCAGCCTTGTATAGTTCCAGTTATACATCATGTCTGCCCCCTGCGCGTGCGCCTCGACACCATCATCCCTGCTCAAGAGCACCGTCTCAAGACGCTTCAGTGCCGACTCAATCTTTTTAACATCTTCATTGGGGTTTTCCGTATCTGCCTCGTGCGCGCCCGCGTACGCCATCAGCGCATCCATTGGCGTTGTTCCTACTGCCACAGGGAGCTTCTGGCTCAACATCTCCGCATATTTATCAGCAAGGATAACCTCTGGTGCCCTGTAGAGATCCCAAGAAACATCATACAGCGCGCCGTGGCAGAGACTTCGTGTGCCTTGTTCTCTTCGAGGAAGACATTCATCAAGCCAGTCGACCATTTCCTGCGGGATAATGTCGTCAAAGTCGAGCCCCCGTGGGTGAAACCCTTTAAAGTCCATGTCCAGCCTCTTTAGGAGCTGCGCGCGTGTTTCAGACTTTCCTTTGAGCCAGACAATATCCTTTTGTGGTTTGGAGTGCCATCCGAGGACAGAGTAGCTAACTGATGGAACCCGGGAGGCGTACAACGGCTTGGTTTTGTTGTCTCCGATATCAACACGGTCATACTCAAAGTTATCGACGATGGAGAAAACATTGGAGTTATGCGGCTGGTAATCTGGAAAGAGCTCATTGGACGAAGATAGGAGTTGTAGGTTGACGCGTGACTTGCTGGTGTCTGTGGTTCCGTCTTCAGGCTGGGTTTCCTTCCACTCTGATGCTTTTCTCTTGTCGCCAATGAAGATTTCGGCTTGTTTCTCCAAGACATCTGCACCTCCGTTAACCACAGAGTCTGATGCGCTGACGAAAGGTGACACGTCAACTTGAAGATCAACTGTGCCATCAAGAACATTCCAGGGTTCCTTGAGTGTATCGTCCTCGGGTTTTCGTTCTCCGTCGAGGGTTCGGCAGCGGTCACTTTCGACAACCCACGCAGAGACGCTTTTCAGCTTTTGCTTCGCTTCACAAGGTTCAACGGCCTCAAGGTCATGTATGTGACGAACGACTAGCCATCGTGTAGGGACCTCGGGGAAGATTGGAAGCCCGTTTCTGCCTTTCTCTGCATCGCTCGTTGCAGCGCTACCACTCCGGTATATGCGAGGGAGAGTCCAGTGGAGGTAGATGCCCTGTCGGTTTTCACGCCGAGAGCGAGACCCGAGATCTGTAATGCGCGAGTTGAAATCGGCCGGACAGGCGTTGTGTAAGTCGGCATGGTACAGAATGTCTGACTGGAGATATGACTTTTTCAGACGCAGAAAAGAGTAATTGGGCTGTGAAATAGGTGCAATTTTGGCTTTTCGTGCTCTCAGTTCATCGTCATCATAACCGCCATCACAGACTTTGTCATTGAGGACGAATGCATCAAGCTTGATGGGGATGAGTACGTTTTGATCCGCGTTGGGTACCATCGTGACAAGTTTGTGAATGCTTGCTGCTATGTCTTCAAGGAAAATATGAAGAAGAAGAACCACCCAGTCTCCCTTTTATTCGACATACCAAAGGGACGTTCGTGTGAAGATGTCGGGAAGCATACTTCAAGACAGTCTTGATAGAAGTTGCATAGAAGACTCCAGGGGTCCATTTCCGAAGTAGTGAATGGTCCAAGCTAGGGAATTGAATCCTTGTTCCGGGACCCCTACAGCTATCAATAGCGTGGTTCTTCCCGCTCAGCTGGGCATTTGTCTTGAAACCCCTGCTGGGATACGCACTATTGATTCGCTAGTACAAAGCAGCGGCGATGCAGTGATCCCATGCTGCGAGTCCATACATACAGATCGGTACTTGTCTCTACCTTTTTCTTATTTGCCTATGATGGAGGCATCTTGGCAAGTCAGTGGATCAGCCGGAGGAGGGCGTGGGTTATCGAACTCTTTGGTGTGTGCCTTGACTGCTGTGTAGACCCCTCCATGGCTGCTGAGCTTTTCAGAGGTGGCTCTTCATGCTCGACCCCCAAGTGATATCTCGAGGCTATTGTGTCCTTCTTTTCTTACCACGGATACGGTAGAGCCAAGGTCCAATCTTCTGGAACCCGCAAAATGTCTCTCAAAGGACAGTACCGTCACTTGACTCTCCGTCATGAGCAACGCATTCTATGCGACGAAGTCCCCAAGCTTCAACCTGGAGAAGCCCAGTTCCATTCCTTCTATCTGCCTTCCTTGACCGCGGGTCTGCACGATCTTACCATCTCGCAGACTGTCACGCCAGACAAAGATGATCCTAAACACGGCAAGGAGCCCCCGGCACGGGCGATTGATGTCAAGCGGCAGTTTGACGTCCTTGCTCCGGAATGGTCCCTCAGCAGCAGCGATGGCGGCGGTGGTGGCAGTGGTAACGATCAGACGTCCACAGTCATGTCCATCTTCCCAGCACCAGGACAAACAGCACAGTTCCGGACCCTGCCGCACATGGTGTTCCGTGACCCTCACCTCCCGTGGGCACGGCGTGTGTCTGAGCAGACCCTTCAGGACAAAGAAAAGAACACGATTCCTTGGTTTGCTCTCATAGCTTTTACGGCAGAGGAGCTCGAATTGATGAATAACGAAAGAGACACAATCTTCCCTCCAGGAGTGGGAGCAACACCCAATGAGAATCTTGGCTGGGACCTCAGGGCCGGCGCAATCGAGAGCATAAAAAGCAATGACACGCTACTAAACACGATCCGTAAACCTGCAACGCGCGATGAGCAGATCAAAACCAGTGTTGTGGCTGTCCCCGGACCGCTGTTCACGAAGCTCTTCACCGATTCCGAGGACCCAAATCCAACCCAGTGCGACGTTGCCAAGTTCCGATTTCTATCCCATGTCCGCACAGTCGCCACCGAAGGCACAATGTCGGCCATCGAGGGGGAGTCGGGGACATTCAGCATTGTCGTCTCGCATCGGATTGGTCCTGTCGATGTAGACTCTGCCACTCCAGTCATGATGCACTTGGTTTCTCTCCAGGGCATTGACGGATTAAAGTTGTCAGAGGTCAAAGACAAAGTTCTCATGACTAGCTTATACAGCTGGACCTACACAGCTCTGCCTCCTGGTTCCTTTGATGTGCGAGGTGCGCTTCAAAATATCGGCACTGGTGGAAAGGGCCTCAAGGTTTTGAGAACTGACAACACCGGCACGTCCAAGGCTGACAAGTCAGGGCCAGAGGCAGGCAAGGAAAACATTGGACTATCCATGGAAGAGCTGGTGACGAAACGGCAGAACGATGGATACACCCTCGTCCGACACCGCACCATCACAGGCGAGCAAACAGTGGCCATGTATCGGGGGCCACTCTCTCCTACGAGAGTTGCTCATCCCTTAAACGCCAACGTTTCTTTCCAATCGAACTTCGGCACAGACCTCCAGATCCTCGATCCCAACCTTGGACTCATGGATATTTCGTATGCGACTGCCTGGCAGCTTGGCAAAACGCTGGCCATGAGTGACCAGTCCTTTACGGCCTCACTGGCTCGTCTCCGAACCGCAATCCACCGAGACGCGCTCGCCAGGGCCAAGGAAGACATTTACAAGAGGCTAGGAAGTGCAGATTCGCAGACAATGGACACAGTGGCATATCACAGCCGTGCCCGCGTCGTGTCGGACATTGGCTCGACGGTTGCTTGTCTCAACGATATCAACACTGCTCTGCATGCCTCGGCAATGCCAACCGTAGACACGAACCGGTGGAAGCGCCGCGAACCAGTGTCCGACCTCAACCTATCCCTCCGTTCAAACCACATCTTCAACCAGATGTATTCCCAGGCGCTGTTTGTTTCAACCGGCTTGTCGACTTCGGCTGATGGCGGGCTGTACTGCTATCACACCGTCCCTACAAATACCGACTACGCAGCAGTACAAGAGTGGGTGCTGGACAAGCTTCACCTCGCAGGCATCCCAGCTCACCACTTCATCCCGGACCCATCATATCTCCCTCCAGAGACGATTCGATTTTTTCATGTCGATGCCAACTGGACTGACGCCATGGTCGATGGAGCTTTGAGTCTCGCCAACCACGTCACAGACGATCCTGCAGAAGACTTTTGCCGCAGCGCACTGAAAGCTCGGCTCAACGAGTACCTCGCGACTCCTCTCAAGGGAATCGGATACTGCCAGCAGATGCCTACATACGGCTTCTTGATGAAGAGCCAGCTGCTAGTACAGTTCCCTGATATTGCAGTTAGTGCCGAGTTTGAGGAGCAGTTCCACACAAGAGAGGACTGGGATAAAGCCAAACCCACCGCTCCGATTTTGGTGCAGCGAAAGCTAGCTTCGGATACCATGCTTGTGTTGTTTGATCGTGAGCCGCCTGGGCTAGTGAGTCTGAAATTCACTCTGCCGGCGCACCAACAGACCTTTGTGGTAGCAGCAGGCCTGCATAAAGAAGACAGGGCACAGGGTCGCATGCAGGATGAGATTGAAGTTGAACATCAAAAGATATTCGCGTCTGAACATCCCGAGACAGATCCTGTCAAGCGGGGTGGATGGCTGGGTGGTGGCTCAAAGACTTATCCGATGGGAGAGCTCTTTGACTGGCAGTCAAGGACGATGCGCGTCGTCGAGTATGCGAAGAAGATACACGAAGTGCTCGGCAAGGAAATGTTTCGAGATCCGAAGGAGGATGGAACGAACGGACCTCTAGACCAATATACTGAACCAAAACCAACGGCAGCTGTGTTTGCTCTCCAGCTCAACGAGCCCATCTACACACTCGTCATTAAGCCCGCACCAAGGGATTCCAACACAGGGGCAGGGGCAAAGACAAGGAAGGATAACCTGTCCATTTCAGCAGACTGGGAGCATCTTTCGCCTCTTCTCAGGCCTGAGCAACGCACTTCGTCTTTTCGTTTCCACCCGCCCCCTTTTCCAGCAGACAAATACACTCCCTCAGCGCTGCCTTCACCACCACCCAAGCCTTTATACCAGCCGACCAATTTGCTCCAGTACGTCCCAACGGAATCCATTATCCTCCCTCCAGCACCGCCGATGCCGGCCATCAGCCCCGATGTAGTTGTTGCGAATCCCAGCTTCGACCTAAAGGTCTCGCCCATCGAATATGACAGCTTCGTTCCTACAAACCGCACCGTCCCCTTTGATCTCATATTCTCCATCCTCGTCCCTCCTGGGTCGCAGTCCACGTTCACCTACCGTCTTACCAAGCTCACCGTGCGCCTCACCCTTGGGGACCACAAAGATGCGGGCCTTCCCAGCCCCGACGACGACAAGTCCTACCGCCCTCTGATCGTGCGGAAGCCGAAAAACTCGGAGCCCCCGGCCCCTACCATGCTATCCAACTTGCGTTTTAACGTCCTCCGGAGCTATGACGGAGATGTGATGATCCTGGAGGTGGTCTCTCGAACGGCGTGGGGGGTAGACATGTATACGCTCAAGGAGGCGAGTTTCGTGCTGCCGATGGTGGAGGTGATACCCTGGGAGGTGCCGTTCGGGAAGAATAAAGATGGCGCGGAGAGGTATTGGCGGACGTGGGTTCAAATGAAGAGCGAGTTCTTGATGGGCAATGACCCGTTGGAGTGGGAACATGGCAGAGAGGTTCTGTTGAAGCGAGAAATCAAAGCAGCTCCTTGAGTGTGCTCCTCTGGTAGAGGCAACATCAGTGTAGCTTGCGGGTGAGCTTTTGACATACTCTTTTCACTATTTTATATTGTTGACGTTGTGTTCATGTCAATGAATGACTGATGAATCTTGAACCTATGTTTTTTAACTAGTTCGCATCAAAATATCTGCCGTACAGTCGTGATAAATAACGTAGAATGAAGGTCAACATAGAAAAAGTTCCGATATGCAACATAAAGCTCGCCTGCTCTTTGCCAATCCTCTGCCAAAGGTTATCAGGTTCAAATGTGGGATTGTCCAGCAATCGCAGTGTTTCCAGTGTAGAGTTGTCGTCATTTTCACGCTTTGGTCAGTTGATTCAAGCCAGCAAGCGGCAAGTGTTGATGATGATAGGTGAAAACGCCCAAGTCACCGACTAATTCGCCAGCGACATTTGGAAACAGGCGAGTGTAATTATTTTATACATTATTCAATCATGTCGTTAATATGCCCCCGATATGTCATCACCTGTCTCTGCGCCTGTAATCTCCATCTCTATCTCTCCTGTCGTGGCGATAGCCGTCTCTTGACCTAAACTGTCTATCACGGTCATCGTCCCTATTTCCGCGACGGGGGCTCCTACTTCGGTTTCGGTTCTGGCGCCCATTGTCTCGATCTGATGGTCGCTTATTAGGTCGACCATCATTCCTTCGGTCAGACCTGTCGTCATTCCTTCGCTCGGGTCCGTCATCGTTTCTCCGGCCGTTGGAGCCTCGATCATGTCTACCCTTCATCTCCTCCTTGCTATACACCATGTTGTAATTCTTCCCAGAGCTCCTCTCATCCTCTTCTCGGTACTGCCGTCGCTTTTCGAGCTCTTGCACGCCGCCCCATCCACCTCGCACCCTTGCCCTGCGTTTGTTATTTGTGTCTTGCCTCCACACGTCGCTGAGCTTGCTGACGCTCTGTGAAAAGTCGACGTGGATTCGTCGGTCGTCGATGAGGACGTCTTGCATTTTGGTATATGCCACTTCGCACGATGCCTTGTCTTCGTATTCGATAAAGGCGTACTGTAAGCTGTCGCCCGTCTTCTGGTCTCGAATCACCTCGCAGCTCAGAATCTTGCCAAATCGGCCAAAGATGAGCTCCAGATCTTCGTCTTGCGTGACAGGGTTCAGTTTGCAAACGAACAAGACGTTTTCCGGTGGCTTCACCTCGGCAAAGGGGAGGTCACCCATGAGCTCGAGTGTCAAAGCCTGTGCTCTAGCATCTCTCTCCCGCCTTCTCTTTTCCAGCTCTTCCTCATCTACATCATCATTCTCGTGGAGTTCTTCTTCGTTGGCGATTCGCACCGTTCGTAGTTGTTCGTCTGACGGCGGAGGGCTAGAGCTGGGTTCTCTCAGACCTGGAGGATCAGGATAGGGATCATCTAGGATGACTGTGTGTTTGATTCGGATATCGACAAACGGGTATCCCTTGTCGTCGACCATGGCCTCGTTAATTTTTTCCAAGGAGTCAAAGCCCTCCACAACCTTGCCAAAAATGGCAGCCTTGCTGTCAAGGAAATCCGTCTCTTCGCCCAGAGTGATGATGAATTGTGATGCCGCCACCCGCGTGTCCGGGTCTGAAGCCAGCGGAACCGTCGCCATACTCACAGTGCCTCGTTCTAGATGCTTCAGTTTGGGGTGAAAGGGGGCTGTGAATGTGCGCTTTGACGGATCGCCCGATAGGTGCCCCCATATTGAGCAGCCTCCATCTGATTGTTTGGCGAGAGGCCCGAGAGGATCGCCGGTCTGGAAGGAGAAGTTCTTTTGGACGGAGTGGATGGGAGAGAAGTTGTAGTATTTGACTTTGCAAAGCTTCAAGAAGCTGTACGGATGGTTATCAGTTGATTGGATACAAGACAAGACAAGAGAAAGAGAAGAGAAGATGGCTTACTTTTCGCACAGCTTGGGAGAGTGGTCGATAAGCAGATCAATGACGATGTCACCGACGGTGGTTTCTAACAAGACTGACATGGCGGTGAATTGCGTGTCGAGATTCGAGATCCGAACAACAAGATGCGGATTTGATTTGATTTGATTTGATTTGATCTGCAGCCGCGCTTTGTCTGACGCGCGAGGCTGCGATTTGATGGATGGATGAATGACAATTTTAGTGGAGAAGCAATTGCAAGGATGATGGCCTGTGACTGATTACATAATGCTAGTGATGCTCTAAGAAATCGTGATGCCATAAAACACCACAGCAAGAAAGTAGAAGCTCGGTAAAGAAAACTGATGAGTAATTCATGGCTTGTCAATTTCATAAAAGTTGATTGTAAGTATCTACTAAGGTAATACGCTGACTCTGATACATCTGAGTTATACATAATTACACAGTACAACTTGGTCTTCTACAGCCGTACCCAGAATCACATGCATACATCACGATATGTAGAAATGAAATACTACAGTCAAGACTCAAGGAGCAGCTCAATCCCGTCGACCACAAAAATATGCTCAGAAGCTTCATCCCAACCTAAACTCCTCCGTACTCCGTATTTTACTCCCAATCATCCAACCTCAAGCATCTCAGTCAACCTGACACCGCAACGCCGCTCGCCTATCTCCGAGCTTGTCGCCAATTTGCAGGGCTGCCGTTTCAGTCGCAGTCAATGCACGTATCCAATCCCGTCCCAGGTGGCAATTTTGCGTTGTACAGGTTTTGCATACAACCCTACGGAGGATTTTATTTACCTAACGCGTGCATACAGAATTCGACGCATCATTTTCTTTTACGAGGCGAGTGGCGTGGTGTAGCTGTAGTGGTGTCTTGATATATTCCGTGATAGTTATTGGACTTGTACTTGCACTAATGCAGATGGCAGTCTAGATGCACCTTGGAACTTGAAAACTTGAAACTTGAACTCAACAATATTGACGAATTGAGGCTGTCTTGACAGCCTAGACTTCATTGCTTGCTCGCTAGTGAGCTACGATAAACAACAGACAAAACAAAAAGACAAACCCCCAGACTCTGAAAAACAAAACCCTCAGATGCTATGTGGAATACATGTATATAAATATATCAACAGCAGGCTCGCTTCCCATTTTTAGTGATGTCCCCCGTAAAACCGCCAATCCACAGCGGACAAAGTGAAAAGATACCTACTTAGACAATAAACACTATAAGATGGCAAGAGAGAAAAGTAGAACAAAATAAAACAAAGCAAGACAAGGTCAGGTAGGTATGTTATGTACATCAAAACAAGGGAATGGCTTTCATGTACAGTTTTGAGATGAAAAAAATAAATAATTGCGCGCACGCAATGCGATGCCAGAAAAACGGAACAGCCGCGATGAAAGAATAGTTTTGTTTTGCATCATGCAACAAAAACAGGGCAGTCAGCCGCATCATGCCCGAATCGGGTAGGTGGGTGAGCGGAATACATGCGAGAGAGAAGAAAAAAAGAAATTGACGGCAGAGATAAGAATGGAAGCAAAATGAATGTCCCCAATTTTGCGCACTTTTTTGTATTCCCCTATCCGTCATGGACATAGAAAAAAAAAAGAAAAAAGTCCCATGTCGTGAATGGTGTCAGCTCTCCACTTGAGCCTGTGGTATCTTTTGTTTTTCCCCCAATACAAAAAAAAAATGGATAAAAAATTGGGTGTGCCGTGTCAAAACGGTTCCATTGGTATAAATATAGAGGCTAGTGTGATAGCCCATTGGTGGGATTAGAATTAAGAATATTGCAGAGGAAAGGAGTGACTTTGTGATGTTGATGATGATGATGGCGGATCGTCGGCGGGTCTTAATGGAGTTTTGTGTCTTTGGCGTGATCAGCCTCTCCACAGATGGCTGCGTAATGATATTCGCCTTGCCATGTTATCGACGATTTCAAGAGTCTTTGACTCGTTGACTCTTTCACTCCCGGCTTGGGGAGCTTCTCCTGCGCCGCCCCGACCGAAGTTCCTTCTCCGTCTCCATCAGCCGGGCCTGAGCCCACATGCGCGTCGTCATGTCGTTGCGGACGGCATCGCAGTTGAGCAGCTCCGTCAAGGCCCGCTTGATGCTCTCGTTGACGTCAAACAGCCGCTGCTCCTCGGCGGAAATCTGGAAGATGGTCTCTTCGTCGAGGATGGTGTCGAGCTGGTCCTCCCAGCCGTTGTTGCTCTGGCGCGGCTGTCTGGAACCGCGGCGTGAGGGGCCTCCGGATCGCGAGTGCCGCCGTGATGAGGTGAGGATGGAGGAGCGGACGGGCGACGTGCTGGGCGACGAGATGGTGGACAGGGTGCCGGTCGAGGCGGTTCGCGGGCGGATCTGCTCGAGGTTGTTGCAGAGCTGCTCGTGCTGCTGCTGCAGACGCAGATACTTTTGCAAAGTAAATGCGTAGTTGTGGTGATAGCTCTCAAAGTCCATATCCATTGTGAACATTGAAATGTGTGAATGTACTTGTTGTACTTGAAAAGGTATTGTTGTAGGTGGTCGGTTTGGGCGGGTTTTGTTGCTTCGCTTTCAAACGTGGTTCTCTCTTCAGCGGCTGCAGCGATATGATCGAGGTATTGCTCTTGTTCCTAGCTGTGACGAAACCATCGGACACACGAAAGAATAAAAATAAATCGGTTTGTACTCCGCGCAGCAGGTGATGAAGAAGAGGACAATGGTCGAAAGTAAGAGATGAATGATATCGAGATCACAAGGGTTCGACCGTTGGCGATGATAGGAATAGAAACTCGATGGAGTTCTCGCTTCGTAATAATAGAAGTGATGGGAAAGTGGTTGATGTGCAGAACGTTGGAACCTTGCCTTCCAGGTCTGGTCAGGGGTGGTCGAGGACGGATATTAAAGGTGCAACGAAGCAGACCTTCTGTTGATTCTAGGGCAAGGGAAATAGATTGCCTCTTTTGCGCAAGCGTAAAGTTCCGCCGCCGGTAGATGATGTGTGTGTGTGTGTGTAGTTTCTTTTTGTGGAATATATCAAGCCCGGACCAACAGGAACCACAAAAGGTCGATGGCAAGGGGGTTTTGCTTCATACAAATAGGACGAGGGTGATGGAAGACTGACGTCGAGAAGTCAAGGTCAGGTCAAAAAGCACCGGGGTTGGCGTGATGATTGTAGTGTTGCAGCATCCGATGCAAGAGGCGGCGGCTCCCAGGAGAAGGTGGACCGACGGTAGTGGGAATTATGGGCAATCCAAGTGGGAACAGGCCGTTTACTTTTGTCGCAGCACTAACAAAGGCCACTCACACGATGCCCCGGCTAATGAGGGTGTGGAGAAAGAAATAAGGCACGGAGTATCGATAAAATGAAGCGGGAATGGTGTAGCATGGGATGGATGGGAGGGCTGATGAGCTAGTAATATACTCACTTTCGTACTTGGACCTTGAGAGAGGGGCAACAAACGGTCAATGGCAATACGTCTGTCTACGTGTACAGGACTCCGTATGTTTTTTTCTTTTTTCTGATAAGTTACTGCAGGCTTGCATATATCGAATCAATAATCCGGTCCAGCTGGCGGTCCCACGACGCAGAGCAAAAGCTTACTTTTGCCTGGTTCCAAGACGACGTCGCAATCGCTCGGCAGCATGAGCATGGGTACGACTTACAAGGGCAAGCAACCGCCAGCCAATGGCATCAGCGGCCAGAGCTTCGTGAAGATGAAGCTGAGGAAGGGGGTTGCTTCGGATGCTTTTTGGTCTAGATCCTTCCTGGGCTGGTCCGGTCTCTAGCTTGCTGCGCCGGGGCCTGAACAATCTACTCTGCCGTAGCATTTGGGCGCCAAGGGGGGCGAAGGGAGGGGAAACATGATATGCAATATGCAAGGCCTGGTTCCTCTTCAGACGGTGTAGTAGCTTGGCTTTTCGCTATTCTGTTCTGGTACTGTACAGAGTTGCTAGACCAGCTTTTAAGGTTCATGGGAGGCAAACCACAGCCTACACGTTACGAGTACACGGCGCCGTTCCCATCCAATGGCAGCCCGGCGGGTGGCGAAGAGCCAGTTCTTTGCTGGCAAAACCTGGATACGAAGAGGGGGGGCCCTACGCCTTACCTTGCCTTGGCGGGCGAGTTGGACGATGGCGCTGCTGCACGTTGCTATGCTTGCTCCAGTATGCTTGTTCTTTTGCTCTCGGGGCTGGTGGGCCTGGTTTTGCCTGGGAGCCCGTTTTCGAACGAACAGGGGTCTCCGTTTTTTTGATTAATTCTGGGTACCTATCTTGCTATCACGCTTGCTTTTGTTGCGTGCTTTTCACTGCTGCTTCTGCGGTTGAGTAACCAAAGGGGGGAGGGCAGTTAATATCAAACCCGTGCAGCTATCACCGCATCATCCAGAGGCGGCTCGGGGGTCTCGTCTTCTGAATCAAGCTCGACTCGCCTGTGGTCACGAGGCCGCGTCCTTTTCGAATCCCAATATTTAGTGGTATACACATATGCATATGCCATGCAACAATGCAATGGCCGCTGGAGACGGCGCGTGGAGTGGCTGTTTTGGCGGTACTCGGCCGCGCCCTTTTACTGGCACAGTCGGCGTTGCTTGAGCGACACGGAGTTGCGCCATGGACTGGCCTTGACCTGCGTGTGTGAATGTGAGCAAAAAGCAACAGCTGAATCAATTGGGCTCGACTGAATGCTGTAATCTGCGCCAGAGATAACGAAGCGCCCTGAGCCGCTATCCTCTACCACTTTGACCACCCCCCCCCCCCCCCTTGTGAGCTTGAGAGAAGCACGCCAATGAAGCCCAAGATAACGGCAGCCGGTGGCAGTAGAATTGACTGGCTGTCAATGGCCCGCGGTTATCTAGCGCATCTCCCAACAGTCATACCCGTATCTTTTGATCTGTACTGTACCTACGATGCGGTACAGGTACAGCTTCGGAGTAATACAGCTCATGGCGGGACAAGATAAGCCTCAGCTACTGCTCCGTGTTATTGGGCATCTCCGGATGTACTCGCAGCTCCTAGACATTGATCGGCCTTTCAGTGATACAGAGACCTTCTATTTTTGCCTCGTGATCCGCACTGATCGACGGTACTCGTACATGTCATTCGGAGGAGAAGAAAAAAAAATTGCAGCCATCAAAAGCCACCCCTGACCATCATTTCCACTTGCCAGAGCCGATCACTGGGTAACAGCCCAAACAAGTGGCAAGATTTGCAAAAGAGAAAAAGAAACGAAAAAAGCTTGAAAGCCCAATAGACGGAGTACGCGGAAGGAGGTTGCAGTTAATTTATTTTCAACGCCTAGAACACGAATCCAGGTGTAAAAAGCATTAGGCAGCGAGCAGAGTAGCATCCAATGTGCATGTAATCCAGCAACTCCGGCGATGGCTCTGGCTTTCCAAGTTCACAGTGTCGCATGCAGATTGCTGGTAGCGACAAAATCCTACCTTGGCCTCAGCCCACCTCGAGTTCAAAAGAATGCCCAAGGCCGTCTCTGTACGTAACTTCAGATATTGTATGTACGAGTAACGACTACATTCCTACGCGAGGTGCATTTACCTCACGGGACCATCGGCTAGTGATCCGCACAAGAATGAGAAAACCGCTTCTTTCTCATGACTCTGGTGTTGCAATGCATCGTCCCCGATCAATTGGCCACACCGGTGGACAAGGGGGCGGTTCAAAGATCCCGAGAGCAACAAAAGCCCTGCCGTCAAAGGCTCACCATCTCGTTTACTCGTGCATGTAACGAGTAAGAATAGTCCGTACATACATCGTTCAAAAGTGCGGTGTCCAGCCCCAAGCTTTGCTAGTGGTCACGTTCATCAGAGACTCTGTGACGCCTCTGCCGATCAGCGATCATGTCTGGCCAACGTGGGCTCGCTAAAGCCTCAGATTGTTCACCAACAAAAAGCAAAACGCAACGTCGACCACCTCTTTTCCTTAGCTTTTTTTTCCTCTTTATCCCTGCGTTGCGGAGACTCAGCTCAGTCACATTTCATAGCAACCGAAAGACAAGACAGAAATAGAGAAGAGAAAAACGATCAAATTGCTCATGAGGTGGAGCTTGGAAACCTGCAGGATGCTGCAACTTTACGGAGCACCTTTGCATGTACTCCGTGCCAACTCTGTGCTCCGTCCGGTGAACTAGCTTTTTCTCTTATTTTTCCCTGACCAGCCCTTCTACCAAACATCGTCGACTTCCGAACCGGGGTATCATGGAGGCTGCAACTCTCTGCGCGGTGACCAATCTTTTCCTCTCCAGCCAGCCGGCGTGTTACTTCCTCCCCGCTCATGCAAACTTACAAAGTTCTACCGGCTGAAGTTGTTGCAACCTGCAAAGAGACCCAAGCCAAAGGATGACAAAGAGTATAGCTTCATAGGCCGCCCAGCGTCGGCAGCCGGCCCCAAGGTTTCGGTTTGATCCCATTTGCCCGTCATCCTCGGTGGCTTTTCCTCTCCCCCGCAGCTGCAACCTCCCTCTCACCCGCTTCAAAAGCCGTGTAAATGCCCACTACTCGTACATGCACGCATGTAGGTTTCAATGCTCTCCGAGTCTCGAGTGATAAACCATGCCACAGTCGTAAGACTGCGTTGCCGCTTACATTACCTTGTGTCTCCGGCTCTTGCCGTATACCGTACAGACACTGTAGCCGGGATGAATCAATAGCCCTCCCCGGCTGTGTCTGACTTCCCCAGACTTTGGTGTCTTGTCCATGACCTCACCTTGCGGGAGAGAAGCTGCATGTTGGAGGGAGGAAAACTCCGGCCGGGCCAGGGTCTGTCCAGAGTCCAGACCAAAGCATGGGGAGATGGTCACGCTGTTTTACGTGACGTCAACAATCGGGGAGCATCGTATCGAGCATCCATGCTGCAATTGAGTGTGTACGTGTATGCACGAAGGGTAAAACACTGGCAATGCAGGCATCCGGACATCTACGGCTGGAGCATATTGAAATGCCTCAATTTGCCGTCAGAAGTGCCTGGCGAAATATCATCTTGGCAAAGCCACAACAAAGCTTCTAAAACAAAACAAGCCATTGACCTTTGTGGCTTGACCCCCAAAGCGCCATCAAGGTGATCCTGTCCCTGGTGCCATACTGTATGTGTAGCCTGGCGCCATCGCCATGCAGCTCGCTTGGGATTACCCTAAAGCTTAACACTCGTGGACGCCGCATTATTTCACCCTGGCATCAGCGGGTAAGCTAGAGTTCCTAGAAGCTTTCAGTGGATGAATATCATTATCAGCCTCTTTGTAATGGACTGAGTTGTGAGGTGATACAGTTTGGAGCGTATCCCGTACGCACCGCATACATGTACTCACAAACGTTCCGCCTTCGTCTTACAAGAACATCTTCTGTATACTGAAACACAGACCAAGTAATTCCAAGGTGAAACATGCTGGAATTGAGATGATTGAATTGAGACCTTGTCATAATTTAGATACTCTACAGATTCTAATAGCGACCTGATCGTTATAAAATGGCCCTTCTTGTTGGTCACGCGACGGAATCTCAAATGAGACATCTTCCACCTTCAACCCCTCGTCGCGGCACTTGTCCAAAAACACTTGAAACGTTTCCAGATTACGCTGAGTCGCTGCAATAATGACCTCAACATGAGGATACAGGCCAAATAGTTCCAAAAGCGTGCTGACAAGGGCTGGGATTATACTTGGGTCGTATGTGATGTCCGCCCCGAGCACAACATCCAACGGACGGCTGCCGTTCCACCGCTCTTCTTCGGTTCCTACAAGTGCATACCCCCACTTGAGATCCATGGGACGTATTGCATTTGAGCCTTCAAGCTGATTCAGAAAGAGGTTTTCAGGGAGGTTGTTGATGACGTCGTCGGATCCATCTGATGCTATGACATGCGTTGACCCCAGGTACTTGATGCATAGAATGGCGAGATAACCGGTCCCGGTCCCGAGCTCCAGCACTCGCTTTCCCGAGACAATGCTGGGATCGTGACAGAGAAGCTGTCCCAGGTGAAGCGCTGCCTCCCATGTCCTCAACCCCGTAGTGCCGCCGGCAGCAACGAGAGAACGGTTCTCAAACAGGTTGATGCCAGCCTCGTGATCTGGCAACGATGCGAGATGATAGACAACGCGGCACTTTTGCTGCACGGCATCATCCTCGTTGGGGGCCGGTGTGGAGAATAAGACAGAGAGGGAGGACATGAGGCCATCGGACACTCCCTGCTCTCGATTAGAAAAAGCCGCCTTGACAGCTGCAAGGGTCGCACAACTCACATGTTCATCCCAGTCGTCTATGCTGGCTTCAATGCGGGAGACTAGCTCCTTGAGCACTCTCACCTGGTACCTCAATGGAGGAGGGCCTCCGGGAAGAGAATCGTCTGCAAAGAGTCTCTGATAGATGGCATCTTGCACCTCGGGGAGTCTGATGTTTTGAGGCTCGGGATAGTCCAAGTTGTACTCCAGTTGGAGATACTGGTGGCAGAAGCGGTCGACTTGCTTCCGCACTGAGGCGTCCATGGCCATGACTTAGTATATCAAGATACACATGTGAACATACGCATGAATATACGGGAACAGCATATGACTAATTTGAGAAGAAGAAGTATTTCTCAATGCTCTGTTTGTTCATCACATTTTTGCTGGATTTTGCTGCTCTGCAGTTGCTCCATGACGATCTGCCCGCTGCCAGCGCTACAGCATGTGAAATGGTGGAGAGAGTAAATCCCAAGCAATTCATTGGATGGGATGAGCGGGGATCTTCCGGCGACAAAAATAGCAGTCTTCAGCCCAGCAGCCGAACATTACCCTGCACGTGACTACGCACATGCACATGCACTCCCACTTTGCTGTGAAAATTGTTGGTTTGTGCTTGCTGACATAACACACGCCCGCACACAACCCCTGCATTTTCTCTTAGGGTTTGGGACCCAGGCTAAGCGACACGAACTTGCTGCTTCGGAATTTTCGCTGCCCCGGTTTTTACTTTTGCGGCGAGCCCTTTCTCCCACGACCGAACCACGACGCCAAACCGCCGAGTCTCTCCTTCGTTACTCTTTCAGAGACAAGCAGCACAACACCGCAACCATGGCGGATAACGACGCTCCCGTTACCCTGCGAACTCGCAAGTTCATCCGCAACCCCCTGCTTGGCCGCAAGCAGATGGTGGTGTGAGTTGGAATCCCTCTTTCCCGTGTCCGTGTCCGTGTCCGTGTCGCCAGATTCGAATTCGCCCTCGTCAGATCTCAGATCCCTATCCATGAGCAAACGTCCATCGAAACATCGGCCTTTTCTTTCAGTGCAGTGGGAGAGAAGGGAAGAAATTGCTCTTACTCTCCTGCTGTCTGCGGATTTTTCTCATCATTTGCTACGCACACACAAAACACCTGCCTACAGAATTGGCATGACGTTTTCGATTGGATTTGGATAGTGGATTCACGACGAGGCGATGGGAAGAATCAAAGACCGACCGACACCACGCAGCCCAATCACATGGGTTGAAAAAACAAGATTCATGGACTGACCTCTTTCTCTTCAATGCATATAGTGACATCCTCCACCCCGGCCGTGCCAACATCTCCAAGACCGAGCTCAGCGAGAAGCTCGCCAGCCTGTACAAGGCCCAGAAGGAGCAGGTCCAGGTCTTCGGCCTGCGCACCCAGTTCGGTGGCGGCAAGACCACCGGCTTCGCCCTCATCTACGACTCCCCCGAGGCTCTGAAGAAGTTCGAGCCCAAGTACCGCCTGATCCGGGTCGGACTCGCTACCAAGCCTGAGCGTGCCAGCAGACAGCAGCGTACGTTGAAACCACATCATTGGCAGCGAAACAGCGACACCGCTGCCAATTCCCTACTTATCGTGTATATGTGTGATCTTTTTTGACTGACTTGACATGTGGGAATACAGGCAAGCAGCGCAAGAACCGACAGAAGACCCTGCGCGGAACCGCAAAGGTCAAGGGTGCCAAGGCGAAGAAGGAGAAATAAACGCAACGCTCTCGATATTGTTGCTTGCTGGTGCTGGTGGGAGGTGCGGCGTGGCGCTGTGGTACTGGAACTGGGTTGGGCATTTTATTTGCGCACCTGCGATGTGCTGCGGACTTTTTTCTCTCGGCATGTAAAAAAAAGACAAAATTTTGTCGTTGTCGATGAACCTCTAGAAACGGCTGGGAAGGGGAGTGATGGCTCGGCCCCTCCCCAGGGTTGTGTGCCTTCGATACACTAGCATGAAATCAACGGTGTTTTCGGGTTTCGGTCCAAATATGCGTCTCTCTTTTGCTTTGGTGGTTTCGGAACACATGGTTCATGCATTTTCCACGTGCTGGATGAAGTGTTGTGTTTTTTATGTCATGATGGTCCGACTCCCAAGAAAATTCGGTGATGTTCAGTGTGGGCAATTCAATGAAGAAAAAAAAATCCCTGTTATTAATAATGCTCTGGATTGTGGTTGTAGCACTTGTCTTTCCCACCATGCCATGTCCCTTTACTCCTTGATGCTGCACCATTAGTCTAATACTACCAGATATCTACCTATCCTTCGTATTGCAAGAAACGACAACATCACGGGGAATAACATCGATACAGGCTAACCACAGATATGAATCAGTCCTATTCCAAGTCACAAAACGCTACAAACTAACAATCAATCTTTAACCCAAATTACAAGACGCCAGAGAATTCAACCAAAATCTACGAATATGCCAATTGTCACTTTCAGTTACCAGTGGCCCCATGGAAGCGCAGGGACCTAAATGACCAAGTCACAAACACAAACGAAACGGCAGCCAGGCCAGCAAAGATGAAGTAGACCCAGCCAGCGCCACCAAGCCAAGTGTTGAGGGCCTTGTTGATGATGGGAAAGAATTGGGCCACCAGGAACGTCGCCACATAGTTGGCTCCCAGGCACCAACTCTGCGTTGCGCCAACGGCTTCCTGGCCCACGAGCTCCGAGGCCAGGATAAAGGGCACAGGACCCAAGCCCACGGCGAAGAAGCCGACAAAGAAGAGCACAGCAAAGGCAGACACAATCTTGAAGCCAAAGACGATGGACAAGGCTAGAACAAGAGCGCTGCTGCCCTGGCCTACGACGGACATGATCAGACAGGTCTTGCGTCCGAGTCGGTCTGGCAAGGGCGAACATGCGATGGTCGTAACCAGGTTGACCAATGAGACTATGATGCTGAGGAGAGCGGAGGAGATGGGCAGAAGATCGGCGAGAAGCGAGACAGAGTACATGATGACGGAGTTGATACCGCAGAACTGCTGCACGAACATGATGCCGACGAGGGCAACGATGACGGGCCGAGTGCTGGGGTCCTTGGCGACTTGCAGGAAGCCCAGGTGAACAGGCTCATTCTTGGCCAATGTGGCATTGGGAGGGGGAATCTCGTCGGCGTTTTGAGCGAGAAGGCCTTCCTCCTCTCCGGCGCCTGATCCATCCCGGCCCCAATCCTCACTCTCTTCCCTAATGTCAACCGCCTGGCCGCGGATCCTCTGCAGAGTCCTCTTTGCACCAGCCACGTCGTCGTGCGCGGCGAGCCAGGCTGGGCTTTCGGGGATGATGAGCAGCCCAATGCCCTGTGCGGCGGCGATCAAGGCTCCAATGCCCAGGTTCCACCTCCAGGCGCTTCCGTAGCTCAGGAAAAAGCCCAGCGTCTGTGTAATGAGGATACCGATATTGATGGAGATTTGTGTCATGAAGCCGAAGAAGCCTCTTCGATCAGGCGGGCAAACCTCGCTAATGTACAGAGGAACAATGACGGTCGAGGCTCCAGCACCGATGCCGGACAGGAAGCGGCCAGTCGCCATGACGAAGACGCTGCTGGCAGTGGTCTCGACGACGGAGCCGACGATGAAGAGAAGAGCCGTCACACGCATGGCGAGGAGGCGGCCGCGGCGGGAGGAGAATGGTCCAGCGGCGAGAGCGCCAATGAGGCCTCCGACGGTGTAGATGGAGGAGACGGTGGCAAAGGCCGCCTCGTCCATGGGGATGCAGTCGTTGGCGGCATCGACATCGTGGACAGAGGTGACGAAGCGGGCGAGGCGAGCGAGGGCTGAGACGGACTTTCGGTGGCAGGTTATGACATCTTGGGGGGCGTTGAGCTCGGCCTATGGGAGAGGTATGTTAGCAAGTGGAATTTGAACGTTTATAAACGGGTAGATGCCAAGGAAAAAGTCCGTAGCTTGAAATGAAGCTTTATTGAAGCTCAAGGGAGTGGACAAGCAGAGCGGTGAATAGAGGGAAGAAAGTTGCAAAACAACGCACCAAGTGGAAGCCAAACTGGAGAGACCCGAGAGTCGAGATTGCGATGAGGATGATGAGATACGCGGTGACTCCTTGGCCCGCCATCGTCGCGGAGGGTTGGGAGCTGGGAGCTGGTTGATGATGGAAAGTTGAAGCTGTCGCGACTCGAGTCCGACGATCAGCTGCCCTAATGCTGCTAGGCGCTGTCGTTTTTAGTGGTGGGGGGGAGAGAAAAGCCCCGGGAGGTGCCGCTGTTGGCTGGTTGGCTGGGAAGTTCCAGGGGGGTTTGGGCCACGTTTTTTGCCCCAGCTTAGGGGATTAATTGGCACATGTACTGTACTGTGTTGCTCAGTTGATGCTGATGCTTGATGGGATGACTTGACGGGATGGAGGAATTCCATTGTCAGCATTATATAGATAGCTGCTATCTAATGATTGAGATTCATATCGATTTATTCCATCTCTTTGTAATAGTTGACTGCACAATGTTGATATCTTGTACGACCATCGTGACCATGATGACATTCATACGACAACCTACCCTATATGAAACTGGCTGATATCGAGGAGCTCCCATCATGTGATGCTCTACCGTTCCATTGCAGCTAAATGCAGGTACACAGCGTAGAATCACCTCTGACGTGTTATCAACTGGGGACTTTGGAAAGGTTATTGGCTCGAAATGATGATTGTGTATAAGTTGACGTGTACTTCAAAGACCTGCCGTATAACCACTTTCATCTAATGAGGGTATAGCATAAAAGTTCAATGTAAAATGCTCAGTGTGCTCATCTTATATCAATGAATTTGTATTTTGCTAATGCATCTTAGCATGGCAAGGTATCTCAAGTAGGTCTAATTCAATCGCCATGTACTTTTCAATGCCCAGCATTGAAGCCTTGAAATCCTCCACTACGGTACCAATATAATTCAGGTACACTTCTTCTCACAAGGCCGTTTAAGCAGCTACTCCCAATTAAAAAAGGACAAAATAGTTAATCATCATCGTTACAATCCTAAAAAGTCAAGAATCTGTTGCTCACCCAAATTCTTCAGCACCTTGCGTCCCTGAATGCAGTCCGCCTCGCAACGGGCCAGGATGCCCGCCTCCACGATGCCCTCCTCGACCCAAGCCTGGACGGCAGGGTGCTCATACAGCCTGTCAATGTACTCTCCCGCAGGCCCAGCCAGCTGGATGCCAAACGTCTTGCACCGCGACGCAATCGGTGCGTAAAAGGCGTCCGCGGCGGAGAACTCTTTGCCGGCGATCCAGGGGCCGCCAAACTTACTGATGCCCTCGTTGAAGAGCTCCGTGAGCCGGTTGATGTCCCGCTGCAGGGCCTCGCTCGGGGCGCCCAGCTCGATCCGCAGGGCCACGTTCATGGAGCACTCGTTGCGGATGGCAGGGAAGCCCGAGTGCATCTCAGCCGCGGCACAGCGGGCAAAGGCTCGGGCGAGCTTGTCGCTGGGCCAGACGGCTGGGAAGTCCTCGGCGAGATACTCTGCAATGGCGAGCGAGTCGTGGACGAGGGTCGTGTTGCTGTTGTCGACGAGGGTGGGCACCTTTGCCGAGGGCGAGAAGGTGAGATAGTCGCGGCGCTGTTCGGCCAGGTCCTCCCGGAGGAAGTGAAGCTTCTCTTCAAAGGGGATGTCGAGGGCCTTGAACAGGACCCAAGGCCGCATCGACCATGACGAGTAGCGCTTGTTGGCGATGTGGAGCGTGTAAGTCATCTTGAATGCTGGATGCTGGATGCTGGCGGTTTGGCTGTTGGCTGTTGGCTATCCGTGGTCGATGGTCCGTTGGTCCTCTGTTGTCGATTGCGCCCTTTCTATGACTTGTGGCTTTCCCTCAGGCTTTCTGATGTTGATCTCAAGACAGCGTTATATAGCTGAATCTCAGAAGGCAGTGACAAGCTCAATGCTCTGTTGAATCACCAGCAATTGGACTCTCAGTCTCCGACTCAAGCTCCGAGTTTGATCAGAAAAACGCCTTAGATTTGACCTTGACACTACTCCAATTTTCAAGCCACCAATACTTTTATCACTTGGCGCCCTGTGGCTTCCTTTCCAGTGACATGCCCTGAGTCAACTTGTCTATATTGAATGGATAAGATTCTTCCCCACGGTCCGATCCGAGACCGATAGAAAGCGGTTCTCTGAGTCGCATTTCATTTCCTATTTGTGTTGCGAGAGCTTAACACATATTGGGACTGGGCTGAGAGCCGCTGTCGAGGGACCCATTTGTAAGCCATTTCTTAGCCGAGGCGAGACGGCTTCATCTTTTCACGAGCATTGTCGTAGAGTCCATCTCCATCAGATTAGTGCCTTTCAGCATTGAAGCGTAAATGGAGCTGCCAATCAAGCAAACGGGATCTCCAGAAGCTTATGTGGCTAGATCTCGCCGGCTTCTTTTCATCTTTCTTTATACTTCGTACACATTTTGCATAGGCGCTTGATTGATCACCCGACAAACCTCGGACTTGAGCCGCTAGTCTCAAAGGCGGCGGGCAATGCCCGATTGGTGGCGGCGAGATGCGGCGAGATGCGGCCTAGCAGCAACACGAATCCACCGGCTTTCTTGTTAGACACGAGATCGGGTTGGGTCGAATCACCTAACTGGATAATGACAATGTTATCTTAGAGGGCGCCCTGCTCGAGTACTGTAGTTGACGGACTTGTTCCTCCGCCGATCCTCGGGCTGGATTATACCCTGCTTATACCCATTGCAATCGTCTCTCCTCGCAGCAGGATAGGAAAAGTTTTCCGTAGTTCGAAGAGCAGCACTGAGTAACAATAGACGGCAAATGACTGTAGCTGATCCACATCACGATTTAGCCGCGCCTTACCATCGACCACCGACCACCGACCACCTACCTTAGTGGGCATGTACGAGTAGGTGATGCCTCTTGTGGATGACCTTTTATGTAGTCAATTTGGAATCCAGATTTTGCTCCTAGAGAATCAGCAGCCTTTCCAGTAGTTCAGTTGTTATAAGCATTCTGCTTAGTGTTGACGAATTTGTGCTGTAACATGACTTACTCTTCAGTATAACACCACCGGCCATTTACATCAAGCATAAGTATCCAACTTTTCCGGTTTAAAAATTGGACCAGCGGACGTGGAAGGCCGAACAACGGGGCCCACAGACTCTCGAGCCGTCTAGGTCCAACGCAATCGGAATCGGATGTCGGCCGAATGACCGCAACTGTTTTCATCTGGATATATATGACTGACGCTGCTCCGTACCCCGGACGCCCTCTGTCTTTACCACACTGCATTGCATTGAGCGCGCGTCTGGCTGTTATTTGAACTCGGCCTCTATATCATGACCATAGTTGATTCATGAGAGTGCCGTGATACTTCACCTACCGACCTAGATTGCCATAAGTTGTATTTTGTGCCGCGGAGATTTGGTATTCTTTGCCAGGATCCTCACAGCGACATCGGCATCATTCTAATAACACCCAACGGTAAAGCCTCAAGCATCGACTGTGTACGAGCTACGCACACGGAATAGTAATTCGTTTTGCTCAATCAAAGGGAGAATATTCGACTTGACTCCCGGTTCCAATCTAGTGAACACCAACAAAAGCCGAAGAACGGAGGCATCCGTGCCATCATGGCATTTACACAACCAACGACAGGCCTATGGTCTGCTGAAGCGTCTTCCACCGAGGGAGACGTTACCGAGGGAGACTTTACTTTAGAACCTAAAATCGAACCAAAAATCGAAACGCCTGGCCACAATGCTCAGGAAATGCCCGGTATCGAAGCACAGGCTACAGCTGATGCTACCGCAGAACCTCCGCCGGACGGCGGTCTCAGGGCGTGGCTTCAGATTGCTGCCGGACATCTCGTTGTCTTCAACACATGGGGATACATCATCAGCTTCGGCATCTTCCAGCCATACTACATGGAGATGCTCAACCTCCCGGCCTCGGCCGTGTCTTGGATCGGGAGCATCCAGACCTGCCTCTTATTTCTCACTGGCACTTTCTCTGGACGTGCCTTTGATGCTGGATACATCAGGATATTCCTGATAATAGGATTCGCCATGCAGGTGGTGGGAATCTTCACAACGAGTGTCTCGACCACATACTGGCAGCTGTTCCTTGCACAGGGAATTTGCCAGGGCTTGGGCTGTGGGCTTGTCTTTGCACCGACGATTGCCAACATGTCGACATACTTTTCCAAGAAGAGGATCCTGGCCTTGTCGGCGGCTGCTTGCGGTGGTGGAACTGGGGGCGTCGTTTTCCCCTTGATTGCACAGCAGCTGATTCCCAAGGTCGGATTCCGCTGGACGGTCCGAGTCATGGGATTTGTGGTTTTGGCCAGCAGCGTCATCATCGTTTCGCTCATGAGGACGAGGCTGCCGCCGCGAAAGGCTGGTCCTCTGGTTGACTGGTCTGCATTTAAAGAGTTGACCTATGTCCTGTTTGCCATCAGCATGTTCATCACGCTCTGGGCAACGTATTTTGCATACTACTATGTAAGTCTTGTTCTGCCCTTTGGTTTCCATATCACATGTTTCTGACACAGATCATTAGGCACGCCCGTACTCAATAGATCGACTCGACGGATCTCAATCGACGTCTTTCAACATGCTCATGATTATCAACGCCATTGGCATCCCGGGACGACTTGTGCCGGCTTTCCTGGCTGATCGATACTTTGGAGCCGTCAACATGTTCATCCCCACAATTCTGGCCGCGGCCATTTGCATATTTGCTTGGGCGGGCGTCAATTCCATCACTGGAGATTACATCTGGGTTGTCTTCTTTGGCTTCTTCGGCGCCGGCATCCAGGGCATGTTTCCCGCAACAACAGCCGGGCTGACCAAGGACTTGAGCAAGGCTGGTGTGCGAATCGGCATGATATTCACCATAATTAGTGTTGCAGCTCTTACTGGGCCACCACTGGCTGGAAAGCTGGTTGCGGTGGCTAATGGAAGTTATATCGGAGCTCAGATCTGGGGAGGAGTTTGTCTCGTCGTTGGAGCGCTGTTTCTAATAGGCGCGAGTTGGGCGAGCCAGCGAGAGCTTAAAAAGAGCAAGGACCAATCGATTTCTCAGGAGTGAAAAAAGGATGAAGGATTCAAAAAGAGAAAAAAAAAAGAGATGCATTAAGAGAAATAAAAGGAGGAAAGCGTATATAGAGGACGGTTGTTTGTTTATGACTGCATGGCTGCGATAAGGTTATCATATCATAGATTCCCGCTATCGATACCGAAAGGGTCGAACTTAATCACTAATAGAGATTCAATACTTCGAATGACATCTTTCTGAAAGCCGCAACAAAGTCTCATCGTAGACAGCTTATGCGTGATATTAAAACAAGAAAGCTTTCTGTGGTGATAGATTAGCTGTTTCATGGATTTATGACCAATCTGCAGTGTGTCAATTGATGTGCCGAATCTCTTGCAGTAAAATCGCCTGCTAAACTGCCCCGCCACATCTTCAACCCGAGAAAGAAAAATCTCAAGCTCACATCAAACACAACTTCTCTCGCCATAACTGACAACTGCGGTCATGTCAGCAGCGCCATGGATCTGCCGCAGCTGCGCCAGAGCTCTGCGACGATCCCACCAGCTGCAGCTTGTCCGATTCTCTTCCAATGGTGCGCCATAGCCTGCCTGCTTGCTCTCTACATCGAGCGAAACCCTTAGCTGACACTTTATGCGCCCAAGATGCTTCCAGTTCTCTGGCCCCGAGCCTCCTCCGCCGCGCTCAATCGCTATCCGAAGAGCATGACGATCTTCAAAAGAGCCTCAACAGTTCCTTTGATGCTACCAAGGCCAAGCGCGCGGGCGAATTGGGCCGTGTAGCCTCCGCCCTACGAGCATGGGAGACGGCCCAGTCGTCGATTACAGAACTTGTTTCAATGTCAGAGGACCCTGACCAGGACCCGGATCTTGCTTCTATCGCCAGAGACGAGCTGGAAGGGGAGCGTGCGAAGCTGGATGTGCTGGGGAAGAGACTCAAGGAAAGTCTCACGCCGAGACACGCCTTTGCCGATTTACCATGCATGGTTGAGTTTCGACCTGGGCCGGGAGGTCTTGAGGGCAGGTACTTCACCGACACGCTGTTCAAGATGTACAAGGCATTGTGTGCACGGCGAGGTTACAGGGCCAATGTGCTCAAGTACGAAATGGCCGAGGCCGCGGGCGATCAGTCTTCGTCCTCTGGTGAACAGCCCGTCCAGGAAGCCGTGCTCGAAATCCAAGACCAGGGTGCCTACGACATCTTCAGAGGGGAGGCTGGCATGCACCGCGTGCAGCGCATCCCCAGCACTGAGAGTAAAGGTCGAGTGCACACGAGTGCTGTGGCCGTCTGGGTTCTGCCGTCGTTTCCAGAGGGCGGCAGTGGCGCAGACAATGTCGATGTGGACGATCCGGAGAGCGACTTTTATGTCAATCCTCAGGACGTCAAGATTGAAACGATGCGAGCCAGGGGAGCTGGTGGACAGCACGTCAACAAGACCGAGTCTGCTATTCGCATGACGCACATCCCTACTGGCACCGTGGTCTCCATGCAGGACCACCGTTCGCAGCAGCGCAACCGCGAGGACGCATGGAAAGTACTTCGTTCCCGTATTGCCAGTCAGCGTGCCGAGCAGCGCGAAGAGGAGGCATCCAAGCTTCGCAGCAGCGTCTTGTCACAGGCACAGATCACGCGGGGCGACAAGATCCGCACGTATAATTACAACCAAGACAGATGTACGGATCATAGAGCTGGGATGGATGTGCACAATTTACCGGATGTGCTTGAGGGAGGAGAAACGCTGGATAAAGTGATGGAGGCGGCGAGAGAGTGGCTGGTAGGCAAGGAGGTCGAAATGCTGGTCTTGGAGGAAGAGGCCAAGGCGAAGAAGTGAAGGGGCACTTTTTGTAAGAATGCATGTGTACGATGAGAAGAAGATTGGGCAAGTCTCCCGTTTTAGGATATAGATCATTGTATAATGTACGATATATATGTGTATATACCTACCTACCTATGTATATGAATGTGAACTTGGGTATGCATCACCGGAGAGAAACGATGAAGAATAGACTCTTTGTATGAATGAATGAATCCCATCACACATTGATGAATAATAGCTTGCTTTCTGGCCCTTTTTCGGCCGTGTCAATTGCATCAAGTATTCCACATAGCTGTCTATCCGCCGTAACTCCAAATAATTCACAACTCAGCCGCTTCCAAATCCAATATAACCAAATATGACCCCCATTCGGGCCTGGTATAGCCGCCGTGAATCCAGCACCGCATAATTCCACGAGGAAAAACAAAAGAAGACAAAAGAAAAAGAGAAAAAAGTAGCCTGCACTCGTATGTATGTCTCACATTAAACCTCCCAAAACGACTTTTCCCAAGCCCGCCACTTCGGACCTTGCGTGCGATCTGCTGTGGTCTTCAAAATCCTTGACTACGCCCTGTACGATGATTTTACGGATTTTCGAGTCCGCCTTGGTGAAGAGCTCGGCAATGGGGGCTGAGCACTCTCTGGGTGACGGCACCAGCGCCAGGAAGCGCGTGTAGCAGTCAATGAGCACATCGCACAGCGTCGCAAACGTCTCGAAGAAGTCGGGATCGAACGGCAATGACGGCGTCAGGAGATATGTGTATTCCTCGCCGGGAAGCAGGTCGGATTCAGAGGCCGCAAAGTTCATAACAGCGGGCGCCGGACCGGCGTTGTTGGAGCCGCCGGCGGGTGAGTGATGGCCAGAGGCGGATGAATCGTCAATGGTGACGTCTGCGGATGTAGAGCGGCGGGTTTTCGTGCCGGGACGGCGGAACATGTTGGGGATGCGGGCGCGGGTGAGGGCGGCTGTGGAGGAGTCGCCGTGGAGCTGCTGGAAGGAGTCGAACTCGGCGAGGAGGGCGTTGAGGCAGCGGAGGAACTCGAGGGGCGTGGAGGAGTAGAGGTCGTGGATGGTGGGGATGGAGAGGCCGAGGAGCAGGTAGTTGGTGGCCTTGCGGGAGAGCTTGCGCGGGTCGAAGCTGGGCATGCGGGAGAGGTCGGGCTTATCGAAGAGGTATGTGTTGAACCAGTAGACGCGGCCTTCGTGGCTGTCAGGGTGTCAGTCCATGCATGTTATGTTACGTGTCTCATTGTAGATGAAGTTGAAGGATGACTTACGCCTTTCGCAGGTAGTCCAGCGTCGACACCCGCTTCTGGGCCGTCTCCGTGATCTGCTGGTGAAGCACATGCGCCTCGCCCTGCGCCAGCGCCCACATGGTGCTGCTCATGCCCGGACGCGCCTCGACCGGCGTTGCTGGAGGAGGAACCATGGCAGCGACGGTGGCGGCTCGCGAGATCATGGATGGTTCGGGGGGGCTAAACGGCACTCGAGGCCCTTCAATGGCGTCCCTCCGGCTGCTGTCCCTCTCCTTTTCCCTTTCCTGGTCCCTCTCCTTTTCCCTCTCCTTTTCTTTTTCTTTTTCCTTATCCCTGGCGGCACCGTCCTTGCTCACAATCTTGGCTGCCGCGGCGAGTGCCTGGGCGAGGTCGGGAACAGCAGGTGTATCGGTGTTAGCGTTGGCGGTGTTAGCGTTGGCGGTGTTGTTGTTGTTGTTGTTGTTGTTGTTGTTGTTGTTGTTGTTGTTGGCAGCGTTGCGACGTCGAGAGCCGGGCAACGAGGCCTTGAGCGAGGAAAAGGACGCCTTGCGCTCCTTGGAGCTGCTGCGGACGGCGGACAGCGACGACGACGAGTTGTCGGGAGGGCCTCGATCACGGTCTCGATCACGGCCACGATCCTTGTCTCGTTCTCGGTCTCGATCTCGGTGATCTCGGTCGCGGGTGGATGGTCGCGGCAGGTTGAACGACGCTGGACTGAAGAGGGCGCCCGAGGTGGCGCTTGAAGGCGCCATGGCCGTTGCTCTGCTTTTATTGGATTGGCACTACTATTGGGGTCTGGTCTTGGGTCGTGGGGGCTTTTTTCGCCTTGCAACGTTTTTGCGCGCTCGGGATCGAGGCGATAAGCGGCGCTTAATTTTGTCTTGCGTTAGCGAGTTGTGCTACTCCGTTTCTCGTGGTAAGTAATAATAAGGAAATTCATGCAAAATGTCGTAAAAGGCAGGGCAGATGGGAGATGACAGATGACAGATGACAGATGGTACGATACGACACGATACGATGCCGTATTGAATCATGGCATGGCATGGCACGGCATTGAAGCAGGGAGGTGGAATGGAGAAGAACAAAAATAAACAAACAGTGAAAATGAAAACACAGGGCAACCTACGAGAGGCTCTCCCTTTTTCTCCCTTGTCGGCTTTGTCTTCTTCTTCTCTGTAGATTCTTGTTTCGTATCGGGCCTCAGCTCATGGCGGTGGATTTTGCTTCGATTTGATATGCGATGGACTGATGCAATGGGATGCGATGCACGAGTGATTATTGCAATTGCAATTTGGCGGTAAAGGAGAGAGACGTCGGTGCTTTTGACTTTAACTGCATGTACCTAAGGTATGCAGCTTTTGCAGGCCCAGAGTCGTATTGCCTGTTGCTTTTGGGTATCTGGCCAGGCTGTGATGCAACGCGATGCAGTCACGGCGCATTCAGGGAAAAGCGTTATTCCGAACTTGATCCCGAAATCCTTATCTTGTCTTTCTGTCCTGAAAATTCTTACAATTGAAGTTCAATTGATACTGCAGAGTTACTAGCAATCATGGCGTGACGCTGAATGGAGCAAGGGGACGGGGTTAAAATCACATGGGTTTCACGTTGGCGGAGACTGTACTGAATAGAACTTGTAAGTGCAGAAACCAACTTATCAATCTCAATGGTATCAACAACATCACCAGCCCATCACATTGATAGATGCATGTACAGGTAGGTATATATAGATATAAAAGCATTTCAACAAGGTACTCGTTCATTTCATTTACATCATCAGTTACACGGCCTTGTCGGGGGTAACTTCCTCACGCTCAACGTGCTCTAGCTCAATGCCCTTGTTGAGCACATGCTCCACGTCCGCCTGTCGCTGGTCCTCACTGATGAGGCCAAACAAAATGTCCATGTCCTCGAGAGTGCGGCCCTTGGTCTCCTTGATAAAGAGGACGACAAACGCCAACATGCCGCAGCAGAAGCAGCCAAACATGATGAATGTGCGCCAGCCGATGTGGTTGACGGCAGCAGGGGTGATTTCTGTAATGACAAAGTTGAAGAGCCACTGCGTGGAGGCGGCGAGACCGACACCGTACTCACGGAGACGTGTAGGGAAGATCTAACAAGTTGAGTGTTGGTTAGCATAGAAGACATATTGGGTATTGACGATGATGGACATACCTCAGAAACGTAGACCCAAGGGGTTGGGCCCCAGGAGAAAGAGTATCCAATCACGTAGAGATAGATCATGACAACCATGGCAATGGACGCCGACGAAACCGTGCTGCTCTTGGGGTCCGGCGGATGTGTCGCAAGAACGGCACCGATAATGAACATCATGGTGGCCATCCATATGGCACCGCCAATCAGACTCCTCTTACGGCCCCATCGATCAATGCCGATGAACAGGAAGATGCCCGTCGCAACAACCTTGACGGTGCCGTAGACACCAGTTGCAAACAGCGACGAGTTTGTGCTGCTGACGCCGACCGTCTCAAAGATCTCGGGAGCATAGTATCCGATGCTGTTGGTTCCGGAGAACTGCTGCCAGAACATGATGCCAAAGGCCAGCGCGAAACGGTTCCAGTTGCCCTTCTTCAACGTCTCCTTCCAGGTGACACCTTCGGTAAGGGCCATCTCTTCCTCGATGGAGGCTCGGATCTCAGCGATTTCCTTCTGTACGTCCATGCTGTCCGGAGACTCGTTGCGGATGTAGGACAGAGACCGCAGGGCCTCTTCATGGCGTTGCTTCTTCATCAGCCATCGCGGCGACTCCTTGAGGAAGAAGAGGCCGCACAGCATGAGACCCCCCGGCACAAGCTGGAGGCCGACTGGGACGCGCCACTGCTTGGTGCTTCGCTTGATGTGCAGAGACACGCCGTAGTCGAGCCAGTAGGCGAAAGTGCTTCCGATGACCAGAAACTCCTGGAACAAACCGGCGACACGGCCACGGATGGCCGGCGGGCAGTTCTCACTAACAAAAACCGGAGTGATGGCGGACATGCCGCCGATGCCAAAGCCGGCAATGACACGGCCGCCGTAGATCTGGCCAATGGTGTGCTGGGCGCTCGTCTGGACGGCCGCGCCAACGAGGAAGATGACGGTGAAGAGCATGAGGGAGTAGCGTCGGCCGAAGCGTTCGTTGAGGAAAGCGGCCGTGATGGCGCCGAAGAAGCAGCCGGCCGTGAGTAGGGACACGACGTTGGAGGATACATGAGCGTTTTCGGCGGACGCGAAGCCGCTTGAGTCTGTGGGCAGGCCAAAGTCTGATTTGAAGCTCTTGAGGGCGAGCACGCTTCCCATGACACCCGTATCGTAGCCTTGAAGAGAGAGAGAGAGAGGAGACGTTAGCACATGCGCATTATATGGATATCGGTTTCGTCAACCGTGAATGCCTGCAACATGTTGATGAAAGCTGGAAACAAGAGAGTAGTTATAGCTCTAGTACATGTAGTTTGTTTCCAAACATTGCGAAGAGACAGAGACAGAGACAGAGACAAGGAAAGAAAGAGTTGAGGGAAACACACCAAAGAGCAGTGAGCCAAGGTAGGCTACCGACGTGAGGATATACACGCGATAATTCTTAAAGAACTTCATATTGGCGACTTCTACTTCCAGTCCCAACCACAGAAGATGCCAACTACTGTACGAGCAGACATCAACTCAAAGGGGGGTCTCATGCCCTTGATATATGAACGAGAGCTCTCTCCCGTCTTTTGCCCAATCCAACCTTTCGTCCCATCCGCAAGTGAGCAACAACGTTAAACAAGCCGATCATCCATATTGCGGTGCGCTAACGCCCGTAGCTGTGCGCCGGTTGGCGGGATAAAGGTGGATAGACCTTGAGCAGGGCCGTTATCCCTTGTTTCTTTTTTTCGCCTTCTCTTGCTTAGTAGTAAAGTAGAACCTTTTTCTCTCTCTCACTTTCCCCAGACCCCATCCACCCCTGTGCCCATGGGGGGAAAAACGAAAATCGTGGAGGTATGGATTAGTAGGCACGGCGCCTGTGGTTCCGCAATTCAAGGGCAAAGGGACAAATCGCGCGAAGCTGATTCCCTGGTTTCCCCAGCGAGACTCCCCGCATAGAGGCTGATATCCCCGCACTACGCACGGCTCAAGACGGTGAAGGAAGACTTTTTGGGCCAAGGCTGGGGAATGGCCTCGCTTTAAAACAGCCCGAAGGGTGTGGGGGATGGAGTCATGCCTTCGCTGGGAGGTTGCCGAGATGCCGGTGGCTTTACTGTATGCTTGGATTTACCCGCCAATGAGGAGGGAGGATAGAAAGGACACTTTGTTGACGAGGATGGAGCATTGTTGCATTTTTCACTCGTCATGAGGTTTGGATTTTATTTCTCAAGTCTGGGTAGTGGATGAAAGAGGTGATTTTATAAGGACAACAGAAAACAACATGGAAGGTTGGCTACATACACGTATTCAGCACCGAGATAGCTTCGGTCATATGGCTGCCGATCCTTCCACCCTCCAGAGCCAACAGCAAGGGAGCATCCCTCCATCCGTATTCATGCCTTTGAATTTAGCTTCCAGATTAGACCATATTCCCCCATGGTTGGGGTGGCATCCGACGCTACACAACCACATGCCACGCCGCACAACACTTGGGCCTACCAGGATTCGTGCACAATGGAAGCGTTCCAATAGGACGGCCACCAAGAGTTACCATGGTCATGCTTCAAATAGCCTTCGATAATCCTTTTTTGTCTTTACTGTTTATCTGCACCTCGGGGAATTGCTCCGAGCTACACATGCTTTTTACATTCGCCACGAGTCACTTCAATACACACAAAAGTGCTGTGAAGCTGGCTGTTCTGGAAGCAATTATGGACGCGGATTCATGGAAAATCTGGCTCCTCAGTTCTGGCTGAGAAAGGCTGAGTTGGTGTCTTCGAATAGAAGCTTTGGGGACTCGAAAAGCGAGCTCTCCAAAAGTACATCTCCAGTCTTTGTGATCGTTGGGAAAAAAAAAGCCCATCTTTGGTAGCGTGTGCAATGACGCTTGTGGTCGTTTCTCGGCATCTTGGCCCCCCACGGCGGCCTCGTGGGACCAACTGCCGCACGCAATTACGAGCACATGTATACGGGCCCTAGGGATGAATAACTACCTATTCACCGTAGTCTAACTTGGCGCTTGGCGCAATCAGCTGTCTACATGTATGAAGACTTACTCATACATGGCCATGTTTTCCAGATGCTGAGTCCTTTTTGGCTGAATTTGTGTGGCTTAACTACCCAGTAGCCTTGGACAATAATTCTTCCTTCATACAAGGTGTTTTTCGTATCACATAGTGACGTTGAGAAATATTCTATTCGCCCCTTGCGTTCTCCATTGTGTCTCTTTTGGGGCTTCGACGCCACCACCACGAGGCACAGAACACGGAAAGGAACTCGGCAGAGACTTGGCGCAGCATTTCCAAGATACTAATTCGGCGCGGGATGTGGTGGGATGCTAGCTTCAGTACTACATGCACACTACATGTCTTCTAGGGCCTTGGCAGTTGAATTCCGAAAGATGGTTGCTTCTAGGTGCAATGATGGCGAGTAGCTCAAAAGTACTCTAGATGATGGGATCGTCGATTAACACTAGAGTTGATACAGGCTAATACAAAGAACATTGAATTAATCATTCGTTTATTAGCGCCTTGACAACATCCGTGATGTAGAAACTGGAAGCGTTGAGAGCCTCAGAATAAGCTAAGGAGCTAACCGTGTAAATCTCATATCTTAGAAACACTACCTGTGGTTATAAGACAAGACGTGACTTATGTACGAAGTACCGTTTACAGATTACTCCCTTCTCAATGTTGGGCACATGTACCATGAAATCGTCTATACAAGTCTATGGGAACCAATACGAAACGAAGCACAAGTGAGCTATCATCAATAGTACAATTGTAAAATGAACTAAAATTTGAAATGGTATATCCCGTAACTATAAAATCTCTATATACAAGCCCAATCTATTTGGGTAAACATCCTTTTTCTAAAACAAAACAACTCATTTATTACTAGGGCCTTAGTCCTGGGGCCTCAGTCCCTCGGCCATGGCCAGCAGCAGGCCAAGTGCCTTGTGGGCTGGAGACAGAGTCTTCTTCTTCGAAGACGATGTGTCACCGGACGCCGCGGGAGTGTCATCCGAAGAGTGTGTAGAAGTTGGCTGAGGAGCCGCCGTAGTAGTCGGGTCAGACTTTACGGATCCAGAAGCTGGGGTGGCATCGTCGTCCGACTTGATGGCCTTGTGAGGCGCGACCGAAAAGGCACATGCGCCATTGTGCCAGGCGGCCTTTGCGGCGTTCACCCAGAGCAACTCCGGCTTGCCAAGCATCTCGGCGGTGTAGAACAGGCGGCAGTCGGCGGGCTGGTAGATGAAGTGGGTAGGGACCTGGTCGTTGAATGGAGCAAATGCGTTTCTAAAGTTGACCGATCCTGAAGTGACTCTGAGGGGAAGCTTGTCCAGGGGAGGGGGGATGGCAGCTGAGAAGACGGAATATTCTTTATCGGTGAACAGAGGCTTCTTGGCGTTGGTGGCGTTTTGAACGAGTTCATTGGCCTCGTCGTAAAGCTGTGAGATGTCCTCAAGTTCGAGAACCTGGCTGCCCTTGACACCACCGATTCCCTGCATGGGGCCGTTTTGGGCGCGACCACCAGCGGTGAAGACACGGACGCCATAGGGGATCATGTGGTTGATGAAGATGGTGCAGGTTGAGGAGCACTGGCCATCAGTGAGCTAGCGGTAGCTGTTAGTAAACGAACGAGGATGGATTACGATCATCAAGGGGAGAAATGGCTGCTTACAATGACAATGTTTTCGGGCTTGAAAGGAGGCTCCGTTCCATTGAGGCCTCCTCCAAGACCAAAGATGTTGATGGGGGCGGAGTTGGGGTCGGTCTCGTCAAAGTCGTTGGCGGCGACAATTGCCGTTGAGGGGACACCGAATGTTTCAAAGGGGCCAATGAAGTCTGCCGTGGTCTTAAACGTAGTCTTTTGGTCTGGCTGGACCAATTCGGGGACGAAGAAGCCGAACTGAGTCAGCAGCAAGTTATCGGAGGGATTCTTGACGCGGCTGATGGTCTCGACAATAAACTGGGTAGCGGGAACAGAGCGGAATCTGGTTGCTGAGAAGATGGTCATGTTGGGGAAGAAGATGCTGACCAAACCGAAGCCCGAATCGACAACACCACCGCCGTTGTTGGTGACGTCGATGATGATCCTGGACTTGCCGGCAGCAACAGCCCTTTTAACAAAATCTTGAGCCTCGAGGGCAAAGTTCTTAACCTGGTCATCTGGGAGGCCACCGCCTGCGGTCAAAAAGGTAGGAACAGTCAGGACAGCAACGTCTTTGAGCTCCGCATCATCAGGAAAGTATCCGATCAACAGGTTGAAGGGATCCTTGACAACCGGCTTGGGGTATGTTTTAGGTGCGGGCTGCTCCTGTGCTTCCTCATCCGATCGCTTAATGTTCTTGACAATGTCTTGGACAGATCTCTTCTCCGAGGTCTTAGCAGACTTGGGGTCGCAGATGGCATCCCACAGCGCCTCGCCAGTTTGGAATGTGAAACCGCCGAGGGCAGTGAGGATGCCTGTGGTGAGAGGGTAAGAAGCCTGGGTTCCGTTGCCATATGTCACGTTGAACTCGTGGACGCCTGGGAATGATTGGAAGAAGGAAAAGCCGCCACCATTCTCCGTGCCATCGCGGCCAATGGGCACGTTGGCCAACATGGAGTTATATCGAGCATCGGCGTCCTGGAGACCGACATTCTCGGAGAGTTCTTCGATATACACCTCGGCACCAACTCCGTTGATGAGTATCACAGGGGATACCTCTGTGTTTCCGGCTGCTAGGAGTTCGCCGTCCGCTGTTTGCCATACTTGGTTAGACAACTGCATCTGGCCATGGGGGATGGAAGGTACATATATAGATGCATTAGTACTTACATAGCGTGTAAAGTTTGGGAATAGCAACACCATCAGTAGAGAGCGAAACTAAAGAAAGAGGGCTGAGCCAGGCAATGGCGCCGAATGAACACGGCGTGAGAGCGAGATGGCCATCGTTTGCAAAGCCAATGAGATGGGTCAAGTCGAGGTCAAAGTCGTATTGGGACTTGTACAGGTTGGCGGATGCCCTATCGCGAATGTTTGCCATGCCACCAAAGAGGTCGATGGTGGAGGAGACAGAGCCTTTGGGCGGATCTAGATATGCCCTATTAGACCCTGCATCGGGAAGGAAGAGGACGAAGGACAAGACATACCTCTCAGAATCTCGCTTGTGGATTGCCATTGAAGATATTTGGTGTAGTCGTCGACGAAGCTCACTGCGAGGTCCGACTTGAAAGGTAGTGATTCCAAGCAGGCAAGTCCAAGCTCACTCGAAAATCGGTTCACTGCGTTGTATTAGGCGAGGTGATGCAGAGACAATGCCAACAAATTCGAGACTGACCATCTTTCTTAACCAAGGCGGCAATCTGTGCACAAGGCTCGGCAGCGGGAGTTCTTGCTGATGATGTTGACGCTTCTGCGGCGAGTGCCGTTGTCGCGAGAGCCGCGACGGCGGAGAGGCGTGATAACCAAGCCATCACTTCTATCAAGACAAAAGGAATAAAGACACAACGCTGCACACAAAATAATAAAACAATGCTGGATGGAGAAGAGGGGAAGAGAGAGAAAGGATCAGAGAGCCACGACACTACTCTTAAGTGTTTGTGGTAATACTCTTACTCTCTTTTGACTTGGCTGTTTATGGAGTAGAGCTCTGCTTGCCCCCGTGAATATTAATATTGATCAGAACTTGCCGCACACAGCCCACCAACTCAGAGCCTCACTATCAAGCTAGGATAGGTCGACTCCATCAAGGCCATTTTCTTTTTTTAGGGCGCAGCGCTTTCCCCAAAGAGATCTAAGAATCGAGGCATAATGGAGTTCACACAGCCCACCCCTGTCTGGGCTGACGGCGACCCGCAAACACAGCCTAACTTTCCAAAGCTGCGGTGAAGTTGGGTGCTTACACAGACGTGTATTCAAAACACGGTAGGAATGCTAGTTTAGGTCCTGAACTTGATGTAATTTCACATGATTAGTTGTTGCTTTGTGTGTTGATCTATTTCCAACCGTCCCGAGCTAAGGAGTACACGATGCTCATTTGGCACATGAGGCCATTGGGTTGAACTATGCACTCGGGACCTCACTACCAATCATCGGACAACTGTAATAGAGACTCAACTAGAAATAGATACAAGATATCAAGAAATAGACAAAATATATAATAGTGGTACAGCTAGAGTACAGCTAGAGCCGAGTTCTAAACGCCTATGCGGGCGTTTGACGTGATCACAGACATCTGCTAGCACGGGCAAGTTCGCCAGGCATATGAAGTGATGAACAGGCATCTACAAGCACGGACAAACTCGGCAAGGTGCCGTTGGGCTGATATGGATCCTCCTGCATCCTACTCTACACCTTTCGCACCATAACAACTGCCGTAGTACCGTATTACCTCGCAAGTTTCGTTTGTGGAACTCTTCGATTTCTTCGCTTGATTATATATATGCAGTTAGCATATTACTATCTCTAGTAAATGGTGGGCGAAATGCGGAGAGTTCCACAAACAAATTTTGCGAGGTAATACGGTATCATGAGCACCAACAGATTTACGGAGCTCCAAAAGAACCACCCGAATCTGGCGGGGGGAAGGAAGACACTAGAGAGATAATTAGTGTGCTGGCTTCTTCACGCTGTACTAATGGGTCCGGCTCAACAAGTCAGTGTCCGATTCTGGGATCAAACTCCGGCGAAAGAGTCCGATGTTAAAGCTATTCCCAGGACTATTCGCTGCGATGAACTCCGCGAAATTGTTTACCGGCATGGTTCACTAAACAATATATGCTGATCCCTGACGATCTTGTCAACTGTAAGCCCAGAGCTGGGCTCATCTGCAACGCCGGCACACCTCTGGCACCTCTCCAGGAACAGCAAACGAGCGTTTCCGCCCTATCGTAGCTGTCAGCTTCTAACCACAATCATACTAAGCTCTTCGACCGTGTCATACTATAAGCTCTTCCCAAGCATGTAACCCTGTCAACTCGCTTCAGGGTCTTGCTCCACACTCTTGTCAGATAGCTAATGCCAGCGTGGCTGAGCCCATGATGACCGGCCCGCTTCTAGGCTGATTCTAAATTTATACTTAGTTTGCTAATTAGGAGCTTGCTGTGCATTGGCGCTCGAACAGTTGGCCTTGGCTCATTTATTATAGCAAACGGCCTTTTTCTGTTGAAGAGTTCAATGTTATTTGCGGGCTCTTACAGAACTAGTACTTACATACTCTGCGCACGCCCTGCTTGAATGTTTGGAGCCGCTTCCCGCCAGCGCGTGGCATAAGTATATTGGCAAAACTCGAGCTCGTCTGCGTCGACTTTCCTTCCTTTCCTTTCTTTGTCAAATCTTTAGCAATTGTCGTATCGTCTTCTATTCAAAAATGGGTAAGGGAGGTCGCATCGCGTGCATCGCGTTGCCATATCTATGGACGATAGGTGCTTTAGTTGCCATTATTTTCGTGGGCATCGGTTCCACGGACTCTGATTCAGCTACACTAAACAAGCTGTATTTTATGAGGGTGAGTTTTGTTTGGCTTGCGTCGCAGACTTCGAATGCCATCTACCTGCACAAAAATCCTCTGACCAGTTCCAATAGGCCGATCTCTCAAATGTCACGGCCGTGGAAGCGACTAGATTCGGCGACCAGCTACTGAACCTCACCTCAACCGCTATGCGAAATGCTAATGCCACCGAGGAGCTTGCCGCGGCTATGGAGGAGGCGGAGAAGGACGGCGAACTACGCGATTTCTACAACATTGGTCTCTTCGGTTATTGCTCCGGAGAAAAGGAACACAACGAATTTAAGGTCGACTTCTGCAGCAAGCCCAAGGGAAGCTTCTGGTTCAACCCGCTGGAGGTCTGGCACTTGAACATCAGCGGCGTGCCTGACTTGCTCCCAAAGCACCTCCAGTCTGAGCTCAAAACTTACCAAAAGGTGTCTCACTGGATGTTTGTTTCATACGTCCTTGCCTTTGCCACCACTTGTCTTCAGCTGCTTGTTGGCTTTTCGGCCATTTTCAGCCGCATTGGAAGCCTGGCTACAACCGTCGTGGCTGTTGTAAGTCTAAATCTGTCGCATTTGGGCGTCTGCCGTACCGTTTTACTAACAAATTTCCGCAGGTTGCTACCATCTTCATGTTCGCCGCAAGCATTACTTCGACCGCTCTCTTTGTAGTCCTGACCGGTGTATTCAACTCTTCCCTCAAAGAATACGGTGTCAAGGCCAACTTGGGCGGCAACCTCTTTGCCGCATCATGGCTCGCCGCTGCTTTATCCCTGGCAAGCTCAGTCCTGTGGCTCTTTAGCTCTTGTTGCTGCTCGGGCCGCTCTTCAGCTCCTCGCTCTTCTCCGCAGCACAGCTACGAAAAGGTTGATATCGGAGCTGGCTCTGGCTCCCACACGGGCCATACCACAGCGCCAGCACCTACCTTCGATAACACAAATACGGCATATGAACCATACCGCCACAAATAAACTTGCAATGGGATACCAACTTCCTTTGTTATGAGATCGAGGAAAAGAGAGAATTTACGTGGTGTATATAGTACTTTAGCTTAGGAGGGGCTGGCTTTTCTTTTCTTTCTTCATCGTGGTGTATAGAGTGTGATTTTTGTCAATGGACGGGGACAAATTATAGGCGCCAGTGCTGGAACTCTTATATCAGAGCTGTTATGCTCAAGCAAAATGTATAAATTTTAAGACATTCATGGAGTTGATCCGCGCTTGTGTCTCATTTGGCTTACTGAGCATGGTTTGATGTCTCAACTTACACAAACTTATGTGTTTTCTCCAATGATCGTGCGAAGTATGGGGGATGATGCTTTTGTGGAATAATGTAGAACCCATTGGTGTTAGTCAAAGCCCGATCCCTATGAGCCGTCACTTGCGTCGGCTTCCGATACGCATATCAGCATAACCTATCACATTGGAACATAATGTGACACCTTTCACGACTGTCCCCTGTGCTGTTCAGAATTCGCCGAATATGCAGCCAGGTGGATTTGGAGCTGGAATACGGAGCAATAGTACCCTGCGGCCCCATTAGGTAGGCTGAATTATTTGCTGCAAGCAGGGAAGCTGAGCCTACGAACTCTGTAGCTAACGATATTGGTAAATAAATCCCTTACGCGTGACATAATCCTGGTCCAAGGGCGCAACCGCTAGAAAATGTGATAAAGGTGCAATGGAAAGTCATATACGCCCTTGCTGCAACAGCCTCGGACAAGTGGAAAGTCCTAAGAGGGTTAATAATGCCGGCCCAATAAATGAAAGAGAACGCTTCACGATACTACCACTATTGGCGTCAGCCCTACGACGAGGGTCTGGGCGAACTGCATAGCCCCATTTTACCGCGCAAGGAGGCTGTGATGCCAACGACCCTTGCTCCATCACATTTGGTAAGGTCTGTATGAACATTTGTGGCGGTGTCTCTCAGCTGAGGCTTCCTCATGAATTACACTCAAAAGACGAACTGAACAAACGGGAAACTCAGTTTGAACAATAGTGTCTCTAAAAGACTCATTGTAAAAAGATTTCAGGGGAGTAGACGCAGGCTGGGTGGAATTCTGCTTCCTCCTATGCATCATTTTGGATTCTGCCTCACGCTCATAATAATGGTTTATACAATGAGGAATGTCAATATCTTTAATAATACAGGCGTTTTTGTAATTCATCAAAATAAACGTGCTAGACTACAAACTTGGATGCATAATGATGAGATATATTCTGTCCAGCAAGTATTTCTAGACTTATGATGGAATATCGGTTCAGGGTAAATAGAGACACAGCATTTCACCCTTCCCCTAAGCTAGAAACTAGCTTCTCAACATCGGTAAAATTGATGAGCCTATGCGACTATTACAGTGGTTTCTTGAAGGAAATCCACGAAGAACGCTTTCAGTTACCAAAAGCGGCCCATCAAATCAACCGCCTAAGACTCCAAAAAGGTCAGCACATCCCTGCCACATTGAGTCGGGAAATGGAAGAGAAAGCCGTGGCCACTCCGCGGGTAAACAATGAGCGTTCCGTTGGGTACTTTTTGCTGAATCACCCAACTGTTGACAGTGGGGAGCATATAATCGTCCTACAGCAAGCAGATATTAGTATAAGGGCTTCGTTACCAATGGTAAATCACACTTACATGACCGCTTGCTACTAGAACAGGCATCTTCAAATCTGCGAGTCTGTCATATGATCCGTTGAGCCCTTGAGAGGTCTCGGGCGTAAAGAACTCGGTAATACCGTTGCGCATTGTGTTCATTCCGTCGCCTCCATCAGTCAGACAGTCGCTAAGAAATTTCACGTGCTCTTCACCGGAGCTCTCGACGCCTCGCTCGTGAATTCTCTCCCAATAACCCTGAGCAGCATACTCTCCTTCTTTGGTCATGGGAAAGAACAAGACTCGCATTTGTGGCAACTCCATGTGCTTGGCTCCAGAGTATTCCAAAACACCGGCCATGTTTGGAGTAGGAACCGACTCTGGCCCAGCACTAGGGCCGGTGCCGCAAAGATCAAGCTTCCGTACATTGATGGTAGACGGTGCGTTCAGTCCGACGAGCTGGGTCACCATTCCACTAATGCTGAATCCTAAAACATCGACTTCAGTGACGCCAATGAGGCCAAGGAAAGTGTGTACATCAGCAGCCGTTTGGCGGATTGTTGAAGTGACCTGCCTGGTGCTTCGACCTGCACCAGGATAATCGTAGAGAATCACATTTCGACGCGCTACGATGGTATTGATCAACAGAGGGTCCCAATGATCCATTGTAGACCTCAAATGGCCCAAACAGAGCAAAGGGGTTCCTGTGGCTGCTCCAATGCGGCGGTAGGCATACTTGGCTCCATTGGGAGCCTGTACATATTGGGTCTTGGCCGTTTACTGGGTTGACATGTTGATGGACAGATGATGAACAGTTTGTCTTGAAATGTGTATCGAGCTTGATCTTGTTGTCTGATGATGAACCTGTTGTTGACTGGGAGAGCATACAGCGTATATATATATACATTTCCGCTTGCTGCGTAAGTATAGATAACGTTGGCAACTCTTTCAATACCATTACTACTTCCGACGGGATCTGGATTAGTTGCCCACATGTCCAAGCAAACAACGAATCGAGGCAGTTTCCTATTTCAGGAAGCAAACCTCTTGCCATGACAAAGCAACAAAGCTCCCGAGAGATTACGGAGTAGCTTTACCGGATTTGCATCTCGGTAAATAGAGCGGCAATAATCGAGATCTCCCTCGCAGCCATGTCGGGCTAGAATCGATGCGCTTTGCTCAACTAAGAACCTGCACGACGAGCGGGTTCCGGTGCAATTTATTTTTATGTATCATCTGGTGCCTGTGAATTGTTTACAAATTCGCTGCATAAAAAATTGGCTCTGTTTTGCGGTCGATTGGAACTGGCTGTATTACAAATTGTGTCACATTAATCTCCACAGTCGGTCAGAGAGTCAGACATGCGCTCTGTGGGAGCATCTAATCAACTCGGCAGTAAGTACGGCAAGAGAAGGGGATCAACATATTCGATCATAAACATTGATTTTCGTAAACTATGTGGTGATAGAAGTTAAAATATCAACATGAATATACCAGTCTCTATATACGGAATAACGAGATGGTAGATACTAATAATTCCTTAAACTGCTTAGGCATACCAGAGCTCAGCATCGTCAACGATAAGGTTGGTGGAAGTGATAACAGAAGAGCCAGTATACGCGAAAGCATAACCTTGAACCTGAATCCAATCGGCACTGGTTTCATTGACAAACACCTGCCAAGGTCCAAAGTTTCCTGACGTGAGAGGAAAGTCTTGGAACAACTGGTCTTTTCCGTCGGAAGTCTTGACATGAATCTGAACAGTGACGTTCGTGATACCCGGGGCTAGCTGATCCTCACTGTAGAGAAATCCTGCATGGAAGAAGCCGGTACTAAGTTTCTTCTCCTCTGGGGCGTGGAATCTGATCCCATCGGCGAGATTGAGGAGAACGTTGCTGCCGGAAGAAGCCCATTCAGCAAAGTAGGTGAAGGGCTGGGAATTGGGACAAGCAGCAGTCTTGGTGGAGTTGATAACCAAATTATATTCAGTGCCGGTAATAATGATGCCCTAAATTTGCCATTAGCTCACTAACAGGCACAGGGAAAAGACATCAGTAACTTACGTGGTAAGGATCATCCTGAGAAAGCTGCGACCTTCCGCATGATTCCTCATTAGAGACCGCAATATCGTCAAACTGATAAAAATAAGCCATCTTGTTAATAACATTCTATTACCCGACTCACTGTCAAAGTAACATCAGGAGCACCGAGAGCAGAGGCTCCAAGGGCGGCGGCAGCAGCGGCCAGGAAGACGCGAGACAAAACACCCATGGCGAATTGCGATATTGGAGAATGTGTCAAAGATCTAAGAATGCTTGTTCTCTGAAGTTCAGTGTTGGATTCTTCTTTACTTGGAGGAAACGGACGTCCCTTTTATACATAAATGAACTCTTAGATTTGTATAAGCCTTAACACAATGGACTAATGTGGAGTCCGATTTGCACAGGGGAGTGTCGATTCGAGATGCAACGAGAGTATCAGGCCACTTGACTAGGCCTCGCATGTATAAGATCATCATAGCAATATACTAAAGAGGCATAAACAGCAAAGTCAGCGTAGCAATATGTTCACAATATTCGTATATGCTAAATTGCTGATGCCATCTTTCGCGATCGAATTAGAGCCTTCCTAAGTGGGTTGCGAAATGCGAAACCTTACTTGCTACCCGTCCATTGGCTTAGTAACGTTTCCATTAGCCTATTAGGGGTTGAAACCAACAGTTGCAAGTCGGGTGTATAAGCGAGACCTATGAGTTCTCCGTAGGCTCTGTAGGTAACTCAAATACTCTAGAGTAGTATAAATGCAAAGACCTTTAACAAAGTTTATCATTGTAAATCAACAGTACTCCAAGTTAGCACAATGCATCAACAGATGTATTAACCGTAGAATTAAAATTAGACACATGTTTGACTAGTTGATTGTGAGACAAAGACTATAGTTGGCCGGCAACTAAAACTATCATGGATCGGCAACTCAATGTTACGGTGAGCATTACTTCGCAGATCCCAGGCAGACGTCTATGCACATTCTCCTTCCCTGTCAGGCAATCCAATTGTTCAACACGAGAAACATCACATCTGTGGTATGAATGTTCATTGAAACAACAAATAATGCGTCAGCAAGGGGTGCATGATGCTATTCGCAAAGCATATTAGTCTGAAAAAATGATTCATTTGGGCTCACATGGCTCTCGTGTTGCCTGTGTTGCTGTGTTACCGCATCGTGTGTTGCTGTATTATTGAGTCGTACTTCTTACTAGAAGGGAAAGGCTTACGAGAGAGAGGTGATGCCAAGAATAAGCTATTAGTTATTGTTGTCCGAAGGCGCATAAAATGCATACGCGTCCATTGTATTTTCCTCGTAGTTTCTTCTGATTGTATTCTTCGCAAGCCCATGGGAGAAAAGAAAGGCTCGCGAATGATTATCTTGGGATACAATCTATAAATCTGCGTATGATCTCAGGGCTTGAAACTTTCACAATCGAACTATTATCATCTAGTCAGTGACTCTACATTGATTAAACATACAATTGGAAAGCTATATGGCCTTGCCGCTATGGTAAGCTGTATGACTGCTATGGTAAGCCGTCTAGCCTACTTGACGCTCTTTTACATATTCCGTGGATAATCCAAGTGTTCTGCTTCTAATGACTCGCTAATCTCTCGTTGTCTGTTTTTATTGACTCGCTAATTTCCCGTCAACTGTTGCATTAAAATGGTTCCAGAGGTAAAGCACCGGTAGGCGAAAGGAGTGTGAGCACCTCAATTTCATATAATATGAACACCCCCTTAACGTCTTATGACATGAATACATGAGAGATACTCAACGGCACACTCCATGGCCGGCAAATCAATTAGAGAGGTAGATTACAGAACAAGACCCCTTTTTACTCACATATGCATACACTATCGATGAGATTCGCGATCCAAAAACAGCCTGGTGATGGGTCTAAAACAGCTCGGCAATCCATCATGGAGAGTCAAAGACTTTGGAGACCTTGGGTCAATGAAATCACTTCCCTTCAATACAGGTCAAATAAAAAGAAAATCCCATTTGGCGAATGAATGGCCACTATTGGTACGATCATAACCGTTTCTGCGGTACGGCATCAAGTGATCACATGCTCGGAAGCACTGCTGACGATACGTAGAGTTTGACTTACCTCATGACTTCATGGAATCGGAGACTATGGAATAATAGTTGGTTATCACGAAGCAGGGTTAGATTCTGATTGTGGGTTATTGGTTTGGTGTTATGAAGGCTTCCCATAGCAAAAGATCAGAGAATTTAGCTTGCCTTTTAACTATTACGCGATGACTCAATCTTACAGCAACAAATCCAGAAGATCGTTATTTCAAAACAGTTTCATCATGTAATAGCATGAAGACTTTTGGACAAGATTTAGAGTATATTCTGATCTAGACTGCTGACATGGGAGAAATATGTGAGTACAGTGGGCACACACATCAAGAGCCATTTATATGAGATGCTCAACAGTGCATTATTCTTGTCAGTGGTTGAAATCATGTTGGTAAAGACAGTAGCATGCCAATGGTCGGCCGAGCTTAAACTCTGAGTAGAGAACTCCATACAACGACCAAAGGTGCCAATCGACCCTAATAGCCTTCTGAATCCTTTTGTACAAAGAGATGTTAGGCACTGCATCACTTCAGTACTGCTGGGATTTTCAAGGTGAAGTCTGATAACTCTATTGCATAAGCAATCAACTGGAGTTAGTTGAAGCTAATGTTGAGCAAGACGTGGAAAAACACACCTGAATTTGGTGACTATTTTAGACACTAGTCGCTGACACCACTGCAACCCCAATCGTGTATGCAGCAATCTCGGAACCTCGTCCAAAGCTCGCCTTCAACCCAGCAGCCACGGTCATGGTTATGCACATTAATCTTGTCACAGCAAGATTTAGTAGCCTGACCCTTGTATGATTCTATTGGGCAGGTGTTTGCATTTGAAAAACACCATGTCGCGGTCGATGGCGCGATTAAAGAAATAAAGTAAACAACAGGTAATAACTTCATGATTACTTGAGATCGAGATTCACTTGATCTTGAGGAAGAGATCGATTTAGAAGATGAGAAGATAACGAGGCACACTATTAGATACACAAGTATTTATATATCTTTTGGCCTCTGTGCAGAATGATAGGAAGTCTTGTGATTGGACTTTCTCCGTCGGGATTGATCCATCTTCGTTGTGGTGCTACATAATGATATCAGCAATGATGTTGTAAATTGCTGTCGACACTGTGCATGCAGTAATTTTTGAAACATACGTTACACTTGTCTCAAGATGAAGGTCGATCCTCAGGATGATATCAGTACAGCAGGGTAAAAAAATTGACTTGATTGTTTTGTATGGCCGAAATTTTATCTTAGATGACTTGTTTATTGTATAACTAAGAGCCATTGGGCGCCATAGCGACTGCATAGCACCACTGATGTTAACTTCAACTGATGTCCTTGAGTCTCCATTGCCCTATTACCTCGCCTCTATTGTTACTCTACTTTTTTTGTAAGATGCAGATATCGCGGAGAGTGGATGTGGTTTCTTAAATCAGGCATATTAGCCGCCCATCAAAAGAATATATTCAGCCCAACAAACTTCATTGGTGTAGCGGTTTTTCATCGGGCTACACCACTGAGCGAAGGAATGACAGACTGATCTTTGAGCTTCTATGTAAGCTGACAGGATCGGTTACATACAGTTGATCTATGGAGTCGGAATGGTAACAGTTGGCGATTTGTCTCAGCCAATTCCTTCGCCCACATCGGTCTGAAAGAGGTGAGGAATCCTCCAGGTCAATAAGGATTTGATCGGCTGGTCGGGGAAGATTCATCTCCGATGAACCGATATGAACCAGAATTTTGACCATGACATGCATGTATCACAAAAAGAAACACTTTACGTCACTGGTCAAAGGGGCATCGATTTATAGCGGCCAGTGAGTAAGCCGTCTCGTGAATACCGCATTTCTGCTGTGTCCACAGCCTCTCAAATTGATTTAGAAACTCAAGAGTAATCCCAGAAATATCTCTGTGTTTTAATGAGTAGTATAGCAGAGTTGAAGCGCACTTGCGAATGAATCGGGTGCTTTCCGCTTCTGTTTCGTACGCGTTTCTTTACATCATCTCACGAATAGATCATAAATGGCGTCATATGTCTCAGGCTTACTGCCTTCCTTTGCCTATGAGCTAGCTTATTCAAGTCATCAGGAGTTAATTTGGTAGGATCATGACTTGAGTCTCATCACCGAGAAAAATATTCAGTGACACTGGAGCTCTCAAGCTCTGCGCGGCGCCCTTCCAAACAAGGCATACGCCGAAAGATTCTCGCAGAGCATTGAGCTGGCCGTGTGCGGAGAGTTGTCTGTTGGTAGCACCACTAGAATTTGGGCATTGGAACACTTACATGATTCCTATATCATATGCACTCCTTGGCCCGGATTACGAAGGGAGAGGCATGGGAGAAAAGCAATATAATATGGCACTCAGTTGCCCATCTAAATGTTTTGCTCAGTTTCCCCCATTGGGGTAATTTGGACGAGGAACAAGAAGTTTTTATCTGCAAAGAGAGAAACTCCCGTAGCATGTCACTGCGGCTGACCCATGCTTCTGCGACGCGCGTAAAGAACCCGCGGTGGGCTAGATCCAACTTGCATAGCTCGGCGCGATCCGAAAGCTTGCGTCTTTGTATCTGAAACCTGGCTTCTGCACCTTATTTATAGAGTTATACAAGACTAAGGACATGGTAGAAGCATCTGATGGTACGGAGATCCCCTGTTAGTGCATACGAGTACGTCGTGATGCGTAGGGGATGACGACGACTTATATCCACTATACACGCGGCTATGCGGGTATCGCCAGAAGTGGGGGAGGTTTGCTCTTACACAGATTTCGGTTACCCGTCGGGCTGAGAGGGTTAGTTGATAGGCTGTTCCGGATACTACTGGACGGGCATTGAGAACTTTTGCGCACATTGACAACGTAGTTACATAATTCTTCATGCTTCCGGCCGAGAAGTCCCCCGTCGTTTGCGCCTGCGCCACGGCTATTGAAGCACGCGATAGCCTTGCATCGTCTACCGAGTGCTAGCTGAGCTATGAGACGGGGATGATTGCTGACGAGCCTCATGAAGCAACCCGGCTAATCTCGCCGGCAGCTGGACTCAAGCTCCCAATTAGATCCACCTGAGATGATGGAATTGGACCACACCTTACGTGTTCAAGTAGCTGATAGTATTATGCTTTTCAGCCTTGCGAGAAGCCCTGCGAGTTGAACCAACCAACGGCCTCGTAATGCTGCTGAGAAGCCGAGGAGCGAGGCCTCCTTTCTTCAGCTCCGCATTGAGAGCATGGTGTGGTGTTTTAGCGATGATACGTATGCAATAATGTTGCTAATTTGCCCAATTTGTCCCAAATATGAGAATATTTTGTAACGTTGATTCGCAATTTGGATGGCTTGGTACTCGTTTGATAAGTGATGAAGAACAACTACTGGAGTACCGAGAGTCTTGACAAGGGTCAAACTACAACGGACAATAAACTTTTCTTCAATCTAGTTTCTTTATAGCAATTTCTTCTAATTAGGGAACTTCTGTGGCATTAAGCATCTATAAGAGGTTTAACCCTATTTCCAATATACATCCAGCCTCCCATTAACAGCCACAGCCGCAACGTTGGCAACGTTTCCCGCAACCAAAATCATCATCATCTAAGCCGCAGTCTTCAAAGGTTTTACATGTTGCCCAATTGCCGTATCCACCCTGAGAAGCAGTCCAGCACCATTTGCCGTCATCATCACAGGCCTTCCAGCAATATCCCCTGGTACAGCCATAAGGGGCAGCGTAATAACAAGCTCGCTTTACCCCAAAATGGAGTGGGAGAGCCGATATGCTACCGCTTGGACTGGCATCAACGGGAGCTAAAGATGCCCCGTCCAGTATATCAATGTCATCCTGAGTGAGAGGGTGCTCTTCGCACATCCGGACGTTGTCAAGGGAGATCCCGGCGGGGAGCTGGTTAATGTCCAGCTTCATGACTTCAAGGTCTCCACAGATCTTCTGGGCATCTGTATCTCGCGGAAAAATATTTTCCGGCCTTATAACAGACGCGGCAAAGACAATGGAAAGCAGTGTGGTGGTTAATGTCTTCATGATGACGGCCTCCAAGGGGTTGGTGGATAATCTCCGAGCCACACACAGAGGCAAGAGGAATAGGTTGCTTTGGGGTGTTTCGAATATGGCCTTAAAAGCCTCTTAATAAGCGGATTTGGAAGAAATTTGCAAAGTGTTTATACGCTAATTTAGACCTTGACAGACTGGGGGATATTCATCCTTTTTTTATAGAGGACAGAAACCCTCAGTTGCCAACATTCACATGTGCTATTTTGAGCATTTGGGGTTTCATTTGTTGTTCATGTCTCGTATTCTCTATTTGGTATAGACGCTCTCGTGTCGTTATAGGCGCGTGGAAACCTGGAAAGGAAGTTGCGGGAATGCCGTCACATGGGGCCATCTGCGTAGACGAATTAACTGACTGATGGGATGAAGACAAACAAAATCAAAGCTCGAGGGCTGTGCAATGGCCAATGGGTGGATAATACCTTGTATGTGAGTGGTGACTACTTTCTTGGGCGTCAGAGTAATAATTTTTGCTGACCCTGGTTGTTCCACCCATTGCAAATATAGGGAGGGAGTCTCTCTTCTGTCCCTCCCACTCCTCCCCATCTTTCATCATCCAGTTAGCACTAGGGCATTACTTTACAAATCAATTCATTACAACACCATCTTTACCAGCGCCAGAAGACTTGGAAAGTTTACCAAAAATGCTAGCAAACCGCCTCTTCCAAATTGCAGCCGTTGTTGGCTCTGTTTCCGCTGAGGTTGTCTCTGGTAAGGGCTATCAAAGATGCTCAGCTGAGGCTTTTTCTCCTAATGCTCACCGATAATAGCAACCTTCAATCCTCTCTACGATGACCCTTCTCGATCTTTAAACACCGTCGCCTGCTGGAGAAAGAATATCGGATTCATGCCCAACTTGGATTGGCAAATTCAACAAGATGCCGTTGGCTTCATGGGTTTGAACAGCATCGATCGGATTAACTCTGGCAAGTGCTTCACTTGCTGGACACTCGGATACAACGACAAAACTATATCACTCCTTGCTATCGACAGTGCTGAGTCTGGAATTGTAATGTCTCTCAACGCTTTACAATATCTTACCGATGGACGAGCCCACGAGCTAGGTCGCGTCGATGTACATGTCAAGGAAGTAGACACGTCAGAATGTGGACTACCGGCAAACATACTGCATGCATACGATTTCTAATTGATCATACTTGCTCGTATAGATGGGTTACGAGTACGTCATGAAGTTGTACTGGATCATTTACCCTCACCCCCATAATGTGGAACCAAAGTCTTGTTTGTGTTGTGGCTTCCACCATTGATCATGCATAGCTATATAGTTCCAAAAGAACATAATGTTAACGTTTCATTCTCAGGCAGCCCATTTACCAATATATTTTCATACTCTACACATGGGACCATACGTTTCGGTCGAATTTCGGCCGAAGGAGTGACACGGTTTCGGCATGACATACCGAAGTTATTCTCTAATAATAGAAGGAGTCCTTGATATTGTCTTGTGTTTTGGTACACACATACTAGTAATACGTGACAGTGTCTAAGCCACCATCTATATACTATTAGTTCATCCACTTGTTCATTCATTACAAGTATATAGACGTATCTCTAGTTGCTGATACTTTGGTTTGATCATATCCATTGAGCAAGCAATTTCTATTAGTATTATTGTGTGTTAAAAATGTTCCTACTTCCCTTAAAGATACAATTACGCATTATATCTTTGGGGCAGTGATGGTGCTTTTGCCCACCCTGACTGGGCATTGTCTGGGGTTAGACATATCTTGATCATTATTCGAATGTGTAAAGAGATTTGCTCTCTTCACTGGCAACACTCAAAAGGAAGAATAGTCTTCAAGGTCGGTCGTATGCCGACCAAATAAATGATCAGTCCGTAGTTTGCCAGAGACTCCGCCACATTTAGGTATCTCTGATCCCGCGGCCCACCCAATCCTTTCGGGTATCGGACACAGACCAACTCCGCGTGTGTAAGTTGTTTTAAAAGTTGCCTTACCGGAAAAGCTACCGCCTAGCTCGTCTTCCTTAATGCCTTATAGCCGGGGTTCCTCTTATTAGTCGATAAATTTTGAAGGATAGTCGCATGGTTGGTACTGTCAATTACTGCCAGTTGTCGCCATTCGCTCTCTATGTTCTGGAAATGATGAGTCTACAGTAGACTTTATGACATTGTCGGCATTATATCATCAGCCGCTTCTGATGGAGAATTCGTTATGCTACTAATATTAATTAAACTTCATTATACGACTATCGCTCCCCCACATGATGTCCACAGTCTACACCTGCCGTCACATTCTAAGCTTCGCCAGAGCCCGGCTCCTTTCTAGCAGTATCCTCGATATAGGTAGCTGTGGGGGTCACCTTGGCTTTACTGAAGTTTCGCAGCGATTCTCCGGATGCGAAAAGTTCATCAACTTCTTCGAGACTGCGCCCCTTCATCTCAGGAATGAAGAAGTAAGCTACGCCAACCATCACCCAGTTGATGGAGCCATAAATGAAGCCGACTTTAGCACCCAGTGCGGCGTATGGCGCGTTGAGCAGATACGGAATTGTGAACGAGGTGACAAATGTGGTGATGATGGAAATGACAGATGCAAAGAGGTTAGTCTTTTCCTTGACACGAGTGGAGGCTGCCTCGGACACCACGACGTATGACACTGGAGCCCATGACAGGTTGTAAGAGCAAGCGAATAAGATGAAAGATGCCACCTAAGAATCGTAAGTATATGGATTTGTAAGGGGGAAATAGAGCCTCATAACTTACCAATGCTCCTCTCTCAGAGTCGTTGGGATGCTTCTCAACTCCAACACCGCCAACGATGAACAGAAAGATGGCCATTCCTGAGCCACCAATCATCAGCATTGGGCGTCTGCCAATTTGGTCAATCATAAACCAAGTAGCAATGAGACAGACGAGACCAGTAACATTGCTCAAGATGTTGAACAGGAAAGCTTGGCTCTTGTAGCCCTGAGACTGGTAGAACACAACAGAATACTGGCTGGAGAAAGCCTGTCCGGTAATCTGCTGGCCGAACATGGCAATCACAGCAACCATGGTACGCTTTCGGTTTTCCTTGTTGAAGACCTCTGACCACGGGCCCTTTTCCTCCGTAGAATGAGCATGACGGAGAATGTCAATTTCCTGCTCAATTTCGGCCTCGGTGTGCTTCTTGTAGAGTCTTCGCAAGGAAACTTTTGCCTCTTCAGTTCGGTTTTGGGTAAGGAGCCTGTATTTTGTAAATAATTAGTTTTATTTCAAGATCAAGAGAACTTGGTTTATTGCTTACCATCGTGGAGATTCGGGAACAAGAGGCAGCAGTGCTACAATGAATGCCGGAGCAATGAATTGCAGACCAACGGGAATCTGCCAGCCTTTATCACCAGAGATGTGCTGAGTTCCAAACGTAACCAGTGAGGCAATCAACTGGCCGAAAACAATCATGAGCTGCAGCGTAGATGTCATCATTCCACGCAGAACCTTGGGGGAGGTTTCAGCCAGGTAGATGGGGACAACAACGATGGTCATTCCAGTCATGCCGAAGCTGATGAATCTGCCCACGGTGAACTGTGCGCTCGACCTTGCAGTTGTTTGCAGAAGAACACCGCTGTAGAATCCATTGTCAGTGAACTTTCTATTTACAGGAGAAACTCATCAAATCCAATCGGTTTTATCAAAGGGCGACCCACATGAAGGACAAGCAAGCCAGAACCAGGACACACATCTTGCGTCCGTATCGCTCCGCAATCGGTCCACAAGCAATGGCACCCAGAGCCTTACCCAGGAAGGGCAGCGACGTCATAAGAGAAGACAGCCATGGGGGAAGTTTGCAGACGCCTGTTGTAGGATCACATTGACCGAACCGCTTGCCGAAGCTCTGCATGCCCTGGACTCCTCCAAAGTTGCCAACATCGTAACCAAAGTTGAAGGCGCAGCTGCACATGTAACTGGAGAGCATCATATTGATTAGAAATAAATTTGATTTAGATAGGATGAAAGTATAATGGGCACTTACAGCATGATGAACAGAATCGTGCTGTTAAACTGCTTCAAGCGGTGACCTACAGAGAGGTCTACCGAACCTGTATCGCCGGCCATTTTGGATGTTTCGGTAAGCAATACTTTGACGATGATTGCTATGATAATAATAAGGAGTAATAGTAGGAGAGGTGATGGATGGAATGAAGGATAAAGTCGAGATGATCTTCTATATCCCGGCAGCGAAAGCTTGATCACGTTCAACCGCGTTTCCGATGCTGCAGACTCTGCCACCATCTCCGGGCGGAAAAAAGACAGGATTATTCACGACATATATAGAATGTTTGAGCATCGACGCCTTGCAGCCACAACTGTATTGGGCACGTCGCTTTGTCAATCCTTGACGCGCCGTGCCTGGATCGCAGGCCATTGCACCATCTCAATGGATCAACTCGCAATGGACGTTGTCCGCAGCAAATGCTGGGAGTAGCGACCGAAGGCCGTCAACTAGGAGGCCGAAGTCCGGGGCGAAAGCCGGGCACCAGCTAGGGCCGCGAGTCAGAAAGTCAGAACAGTCTCGCCTCTCCGCATCGAGAACTCATGCGGAGAGCCTGGCTGGAACTAGACTGGCAGACTGGCTTATGGCCCCACGATCTCGTGCTTTTAGACAGCCTCACTATGGAGAATCCCCGTATCACAGGTCTCGGGAACACAAACTATGTTCATGTAGGCGAGAACCAGAAAGCTGGGGGAGCTCGGTTCCGCCAAAGCCACCCGACTTCCATGTGGTCATGCACAGTTTCTGACCAGGACGGATGCCGACATTAGTTTCCATCTCTTAGTGATGTAGCAATGGTTCAGGCACTTGGGATGGATGGATCCATACCTAATGCAAGATAAAAAAAAATGACGAGCTCCATATATTGAACTTGATCTTATGATCATCGCGTTTCCTACCTTCTGCTCCTTCTGTCCTCCCAACTCAAAATCCACCTCTTGCACTGCCAAAAAAGTATCAAGTCAAGCAATGGGCAGCCAAAAGGATACTCGACCCAACTTCCTCGTCATTGTTGCTGATGACCTTGGCTTCAGTGACCTTGGCTGCTATGGCTCCGAGATAACAACCCCTCACATCGATTCGCTGGCCTCTCAGCAAGGGTCTCTGCGCTTCACACAATTCCACGTTGCCGCAGCTTGCAGTCCTACTCGTTCGATGCTTATGACGGGGACGGACCATCACATTGCTGGGCTTGGACAGTTACACGAGTTTGTACGCAGCTCACCTGCTCATCAGGGCCAACCAGGCCATGAAGGTTACCTACATGAAAGGGTAATTGCTCTTCCAGAGCTCTTATCTGATGGAGGGTACTTCACGGTCATGAGTGGCAAATGGCATTTGGGTCTACAGAAGCAGCATCTGCCCATCAAGCGTGGCTTCAAGAAGAGCTTGGCGCTGCTGCCAGGGTGCGCGAATCACTACGGTATGTGTGCTGGCCAGTCGGAACCCGGCATCGTATCCTGCGTTTACTAACAAGACAAATCAATAATAGCTTATGAGCCTGAATACCAGGATCCCACCTCAGAGCCCGGGCGATTCTTCGAAACCGCAACTCGAGCCCTGCATGCAGAGGATGACCACTATCTAAATGAAAAAGATCTCGGCGAGGACTGGTATTCGTCAGACGGCTATGCGAGTCGGATGATTTCTTACCTGGAAAATCGTACCGATGAGGAGCGTCAGCAGCCCTTCTTCGCCTACCTCCCCTTCTCCGCGCCACACTGGCCGCTACAAGCACCCAAAGAGGTGTGTGACAAGTACAAGGGTCAATATGCAGACGGACCGGAGGCACTGCGCCAGAAGCGCCTGGAGCGACTCAAGTCTCTCGGGCTGGTCAGTCAAGATGCAGTGGCCCACCCTGTTGTAACGACAGGGGCTGAAGTCAAGAACTGGGAATCTCTCAATGAAGAGACACGTGCCGCCTCTGCAAGGGCTATGGAGGTTTACGCGGGGATGGTGGATCGTATGGATTGGAACATTGGCCGTGTTCTTGATTATCTGCGAAAGGCGGGAGAATTCGACAACACTTTCATCCTGTTCATGAGCGACAATGGTGCTGAGGGAGCGAGTTACGAGGCGAGCCCCCTGGTTGGCGACAGCATCATGGCACATGTGAATAAGTACTACAACAACAGTCTGGACAACATTGGCAGGGGAGACTCGTTTGTCTGGTACGGACCCCTTTGGGCCCAAGCAGCAACCGCACCATCACGGTTGTACAAGATGTTTTCTACCGAGGGAGGCTGCAGGGTGCCCCTAGTAGTAAAGCCTCATTCAGGCATCAACAACCAGCGTGGCAGCGATGGCAGCGGTGTGATTACTGACGCCTTCTGCACCGTCATGGATATCGTGCCCACGGTTCTGGACCTCGCAGGGCTTAAACACCCGGGCACAGAGTACAATGGCCGCAAAGTTGCGTCTCTCCGTGGCCAGAGCTGGAGAAACTATCTCGAATCGATCAGTGGCTGGAGTCGAAAGTCCCCTATCCATGAGGCTGACTATGTTGCCGGGTTTGAGATTGCGGGATCCGGAGCTCTGCGTCGTGGCAACTGGAAGATTACATTTGTACCAGCACCCAAGGGTCCTCAGCGGTGGGAATTGTTCAACCTTGATGCTGACCCTGGTGAGACAAACGACCTGAGTAAAGAGGAGCCAGAAAGGCTCAAAGAGATGCTGGTTTTGTGGGAAGAATATAGAAAGGAGGTTGGCGTCGTTGGCCTCGCTGGCGAATACCCAAAAGCCGTCCAGGGCGCACAGCAAACCACGCTCAAGGACGAGATGGAAGATCCATATGCTTGGATCAAGTATATAGGGCGGCCAGAAATAACGCCAAAGGAGCTGGCAGAAATCGTCCCAACCGCATAAACGAGATGCGCTTGGGCAACCTCCTGTAATAAAAGAAGAAATAAAATAATGATATAGAACAAATAAAAATGAGTAATACGGAGCAATTGCTCTCCATAACGGGGAGCCAGCCACTGTTCTTTAGCAGGCTAGTACCCAGTTCTTCACGTTATACTCCTTCTGTAATGGATGAAAATTGGTTTCTTGTCGTCCTCCAGAATCTGGGCGGACGATGCTGTTATATATTACTCGAACTAATGTCGAAATCTAACCATGATGGCGGCTCCGATATGTCCCACGATATGTAGTTGGCCATCTCACCTGCCATTCGGATGTAATCCTCTGCAAGATCTGATAAGTCTACCATCTCCTTTGGCACTTCTCCTTGGATCTGAGCCGCAACATCCTGGTCGTTGACACCAGCAGGTGCAGGATGTGTTGTAGATGCTAGTTGAATGCGGTCTAGAGAAAAGTCCGTGTTTTCCAAGACACCGCTGTTTCCAATGCCGACGCCGACGCCACTGAGCGCTCCCTTTTGAGGCATGGAGATTATGGGCGGTGGGCGGACTGTTGAGGGTGAGACGGGATGATCGTTCGCGGCTGGTGATGATCCCCTTCGTTGTTTTGTTTGAGCTCGGATTTCTTCTTTGGCGAGGCGGAATGGGGCCAGGCTGCTCAGGAAACCAGTATCTTCTGGGCCTGTAACTTCGGCTTGTTCTGAGTCCATTGATCTAAAGAGAAGAAAAAAACAATGGTTAGAGAGTCCTTGTAGGATTTGGGAAGGGTGACGAACACTGGGCTTGGGTAAGCTTGCCATTCGGCCACTACGTTGTTGAAGTCGAATTTTTCCAGCAGTGGTAACAAGGCCTTGTGCTATTGTTACAGTCAGCTTCAATCGTATTCTTCATATTATCAACGGGAAATATAGACTGACGTAGGGATTTGGTTTGTCTTTCTGAAGGTGAAGAATATCCAGTGCCCTCATGTTTAGCTGAATATTGTAGCTTGCCCGCTCTCTTACGTCGATGGCATTGGACGTAGCCGTGGCAGTGTGAATGATCTGAATCTTGGTTGATTCGAATGTGGCCATGAGGCTGTGTAAATCGTCGAAAACACGGACACCATAGCCGAACCCAACGCGCACAAGTCGTGATACTTCGTCTGCATGAAATCGACACCGTTCTTGGCACTGCCTGCGAAATTCGAGAGGGGCGGAATGGAAAGCAGCCGATAGGGGAAAGACGTATCCTGGGAGTGAGACTCGAAGTAGATCGCATACAATGGAGTGGTAGAGGAAGTGTAACATGAAAACAGCGCTGATGATGCTGAGTTCTTTGTGAACGTATGCGTTGAGGTCAGATATGACCAGTTGCTCAGGTAAGCCGGCATACCAAATTTCTAGCCGCTGAATAATGTCGAGAAGTGCAGATCCAGGATCCCATATGTTGGCCTCCTGACTGTTACTTCTGATCAGTCTACAGATATGGTTAGTAATGCGCCAGGAGACTATCAAGCTCTCTTCGGAACAAACCTTAATACCCGAGTCCGAAGCTGCACGAGATATATCGTATGAGAGCGAAGATTGAGGTAACTTCGATCTGGGAAAAGCTCAAACGTGCCCAACTTTGGTGCGTTAAAGTCAAGATATTGTTGTTCCTGGGCAACAAAGTTCGCATCCGAGCAAGGTAGTGGTACACATGGATAATCGTCTTTCCAGTACAGATTCCCGTCGACTCCACCACCTAGAAAGCTATCAAGAATATAGCAAGACCATAAAAGTCGTCTTTCAGTCTCCAATTGAGTCATCTGGGTAAGCCCTGGTGAAGCAGGCACCTTTTTGGGAGAGTCAAGGCTAAGTAATCTCATGATGCGAAGACAGCTTCCGAAGACGACAAAGGCCAGAGCATGCTGGTCCATAGAGATGGAATGTTCACATATAAGAACCATTGCCTATGATTCAAGATTAGAGAAAGGCAATCGAGAACGGTAAAAGCCACACAAACCATCATTGTCGAAAGGGAAGGGTTTGCTATCTCCCTCATAGCAAGATCCCTAGCTCGTTCAGCCCAAGCCGCTCCAGGAACGCCGTAAAACGGATTGTTAAACTCTGAAGGGGCATCCAACAGATACATTCTATTGAACTGGTCAGTACCAAAAACCACGTCAATGCATTGGGCGCTATTCTCACCTTGCTCCAAGCGCAGCAACAATGTAGATGACAGCCTCTCCAAAGTCCTCACTCAATGTGCCTCTGTCCAACGCTTGATAAAAGGTTGGCTTGTGGATGAATCCCAAACAGCGTAGAGTAGATATCCGATCAAAGAATTTATCGGCCAACGACTGTAAGTGAAATCTATCTTGTGGAAGGGCATCCGCAAAGAGCCTGCAATGAGACGGCAGAAGATGGTAAGCTTTTGTCGGGCCGGAAGTCATATTACTTTGTTCTTTCTTTCCTTCTTTCTTTCTTCTACTTTTAATCATAGGTTATACATACCATTGAACACTAGGTGATAAATTCGCTGATAGGGATACGCCCATTAAGTTGGCTTGGCTCCCAGGAGTAGAAACACTGCCACTGCGATTGGACGTGGTTAACATTTGGTCGTCCACTGGCATCGATGATGAAGGCGATTGGCTAGCGGCAGCGTCGTATTTGGCATCGTATTTGGCATTATATTTACATGCAAAGCCTTTCCTCGTGCATCGCTTGCAAGTCGGCCGCGTGCGAGAACAACGACTCTTTGTCCGGCGACACTCATCACAAGATCCGACCTTGCGCTTCTCAACTCCGGACGCTCGGTAGATGGTGTCCACCGAGTCTTGGATCCGCTGCCGTGACCCATCCTTGTGCGATAAAATCGCCGCCGTGTCACTATAACCGGGACAATTTACCCCAAGGCGATCGCAGTTGTGGCATGTTGGTGTTTTGCGGTCGCACCGAACCTGCAGGGGGTGTAAGTACATGTGCTCATTGCTACTTGAAATTCTGGAATTGAATTGGCCGATTACGGCAAAAAGCAATTCAAATTGGGTTTGGTCAGCTTCCCTTTCGCGAACGGCAGACGACACATCCCGTTGACATCGTATCTTCCCTCCGGGGGGGGTGATTATGCATATGAAGGTGGGTGAGTGAAGAGTTTCAAGGCAAAATAAATGGAGATCTGGGGTAGCGGAGAAGTGGAGATGAGCATGACACATGCGATCACAAAATGGACAATAGAAATGGCGTAATAGAATTGTCCAGGATGGAGAATAGATGGAGTATACACGAGTATACTACGGCATGTAAGTAAGCACTGCTGCTAGAAGGCGACTGTCATCAACGCAGGACCCCTATTATGTGCATTGCAATTTCATCTTCAATGTTGGTCTATGAGGTAAAGAAGCTACCGCAACAGCATCCAAGATATTCGACAGTCAGAGTCTCGCACTGTTCTGCCATCAGAACCTTGGGCCTGGACCGAGGCGGAAGTCGGGAGCGAGATGCTTGATTCCGACTCCTCCCCAGCATTTTCTACCCATAGCTTTCGGCGCTAATTGTCTTTAGCGTTGCGGCTACATTTTATCTGGGCTAGCAAGGGTTGCTCTGATGGAGACTTGCTTTGCGCTCGTGATGTCTCCAAATTGGTGGATTTTCTTCTCTTACTTAGCCTACGTGTAAGAATGAATAGCCACTCCATGGCTGTAACCAAGAGTCATACTGTCCTCCATAACTGATGCGCCTACGCCCGTATTAGTTTATCAGATCCTTCCATCATAACACAAGAAACGCAACTATTGTTATTGAGTTGGCAGAAAAGGGATTCATTTCTTCCCTTTGTAGTTGAACATCTCTGTCACTTAACCTGGAGCTCCGTTCAAAAAAAAAAAAAAAAAAAAATATTAGCAAGCCCCTCCATGCTAAGGAAGGTTTGGAGATCATGCCTCAAAGGACTCTGGTACTCAATAAATCATGGGTATATACTCCATAGTATGTATGCCTCTATGGTTACCAACACGCCGCATCACCTAACTGATTGCAATTCCTTCTTCTTTGCCATAAACCACTTTCTTCCTCCTTCGTATACTATGTACATTTCTACGGGAAAATGTAGAAGATGACATATTTAGTGTTGTGTGTCAAGGATAGTAACCAGAAAACAAACAAATGAGTAGATATATATAAAGCCTTGACTCCTCTCCCCGAAACAACGGTATTATTAACCAGAACCGTAACAAGTTCTGCATCAACTTTCAGGCGTCTCTTCATTATGCGTCCGTCCGCGAATATGGTCCATGCGATCAATGGCAAACGCTCGTCCCGCTAGCCACATGTCGTGGAACAGGTTCTTGGTAGCCGTCCATGATGTGACGACATAGACGAGACAATTCCAGAACCCTTGCAGCGGAAGCACAAAGACGCTCATAAATTCCAGTGGAACGGAAACAGAGTTGTGGTGGGTGAGAGAGTATAGTCGATTGGCGCTAGACGGTATCCATGTAATAAGCATGGCGGTAAAGAAAAGGAGAGCGCACTTGGTATACGACCAAGCGGCATTATCTCGCTCGTGGTTTCGTCGGCGAATGAGGCGGAGAGCTCGTGATGTTGCTGAGTGAGAGGGCTGCCGTGGTTGCGGTGGGTTTGATCCTCTGTGAGGAGGCGTGGCGTAATCGTAGTAGGTTGCGTGTAGCCCATCAGATTGGTTCGACTGACTGGATTCATTAGTTGCGAGATGGACTGAATGGGGTCGCGTTGCGGTGTCTGAACTCGAACCAGCTGCATAGCTGTTGGGTTGTTGGAGGCCGAGGTTGTGTTCAAGCTTTGTCGGATCAGGGTCGTGAATGGCCTCCATGGTAAGGGTCGGATCAGTCGAAGGGAAGGATGTCACTTCATCTATTGAAATGGGGTCGAGATCAGACGACTGGAAGATGTAGACCTGCTTCCGGACTTGGAAGATGGTACGGCCAGCTCGAATATAGATGGCGAATATTAAGAGGATGCAAAACCTGTGGCATGGTTAATAAATCTTATTGTCTCTTTTACTTGTCGAAATCCATTTTCAAGCGTCACCTACCACATCGGGGCATAAAAAGCCGCCACCCTGAGAACATCCCATTCAAGCGATATCCAGCACCATGAGACGGCAGGTCCATAAATCCGATCCCCTCCGTGATCTTTTACGAAAAGAAATGTGAATCCAGGTACGAACGGAATACCATAGCAGAGTAGCAAATATATGGGCTCTATCCTGCGCAGATCTCTGGCTTCGAACTTGTGATAAAAGGTGAGATAGACATTAATTGCCATGCATAACGTCCAAAGTACATCAGCTGGTAGGAAGCTGTGATTGATTGTTAGTCTAAGTTGTGCTCGCGGCTCGGGATAGCTAGAATAGAGGTCCGGACAACATACGTTTGGATCAAAAACGCTTGCGCCTGACAACCAGCCGAGTCTGGCTCGTCTATAAACGATCGAGCCATCATTGTGCCAGTATTGGTCAAGATGTTGCCAAACGATGCATAAAAGATCAGGCGGTTAATTGATTTGCTGAAATACTTGGAGCAAAGAAACGTGAGAATCGTAAACGCGCATGCCACCAGGGATACCGTTGAGCAAGTGCGCTCAATGACAATGAGGGCGTTGATCTGCTCCTCCGTAAGGCCGGCCATGATGTGATCGGTTTGATAGCTGAATACATCTGCAGGCTCAACCGTGGCAGATTGCTAGCTCAAGCGAGGTTGGAGACGTTTCGTAGGGGAAGACGGTGGCGATGGCGGTACCAAAGGGTTTGCGCGGAGTCTTTGGAGCAAGGTATAGTAGACGTGTGGCGATGATGAGTGGTGTTACTGATGCTCTGATGGTAAAGATTATCCTCCTCTTGTCGCCCTCGAAAGCGAATCGAGTACGAGTCCAGCGAAGCTGTGTCGCGGCCTTGGAAGAGGGCCTTTAGCATCCATGCTCGGTCATTCTGGCGCTGAACTAGGACGAGGAGAGCTCAAGCTGATAATGAGACAAACAGCCGACTGTCATTGCGCAAATGGACCGTTGCAAGTGTTGGAAGCCGGGTCTGAACAACCTTGATTGCACCAGCGCAGGTGCAAGGCGAATCTTTTGCGGTCAGCTCTCTTCTTTTTTGTAACTCTCGGGCAGAATCTCGTCTAAGGCTCTCGGATCTCAGTTCCCCCACGGCTTGTGGCGCCAAGATGCCATTAATATTACAACCTGGCACCTGGAGAGACGTGATCCTTCTGCTACTACCCTGTACGGAAAACCCTTGCTGAGTGTCCCATGCCAGAAATAATTGCTGGGAATGAAAAGCTGAAGCGGTGAAATATGACAGCCCAGCCCAGCCCAGCCCAATTAGCGGAGAGACCCCAGAGAAACTCCCCCTTCAGCCCTTGAGAAATTGCCGACAGGTTGGCCGATCCCATCCCAATGAGCTCCCACCTTTATTCGCTGATGCTCCTGTGTCTGCCAATCATTGGCTGCATCAATTGCTGGGGGTGGCTGGCATGGCTTGTCTTCAACGATCTTGCCAGGCTCATCTTGGTCAAGAGGCGTGTCCTCTCCCCCTCGCAGAATTGGGACGCAAAAGTACAGCATACAACCAGCTCAAGCGTAAGCTCGGCACGGAATATACGAGCTTGTCCGTACTGAGAACCCTCACGTGGATGTGCGTAATCCCTCCTTTGGTCAACTGTTTGTAAGACAACACAAGACACACTGCCAATCGGATATCATGCTGTCTTCGGCGCTTAACGGCCGATCTTGTCCCACACTGCTGCAGTAGCACGTACATAGCTACCAGCATCTCGGCATCGCCGCTCGGACACGATGCTTGCTGGCTGCCATATTCATACCTTGGCTGGGCGAAGGAGGCTTCCCCCCGACTCCCTCCCTCGGGTGACGGTCTGCGAGTAGCATTGCGGCTTCTACGTCAGCCAAACATCATGCTAGCCAGAATACAATTTGGCGTCGAAAGTATCACAAGTAATTGGTGCCCGCTTCATGTGTTAAGCCTTATTCTGTGCAGCTAGACTGTATTAGTGCCGCTTTGGTTTCTGTTGGATCTGTCCTTTTGCTTTTGCGGACATTGATGAGGCTGCTTGCGGTAGATGCCAGCTTGAGCTTTCAGCCAAACCCGAGGCAATTCACCTCCTCCGTATCTTCCGCGGCAGCACTGCCTGCTAGCTCGCCAGATTTTGTGCCGATTGTTTTTTTTTTCTGCGATTTACGATTTACCGACAAGACAACTCGAATTCCGAACCGCATTCGTTGGTCCGAATATGCAAGGAGGCAACTTCTCACCAGCCAGGTGGAGTACGCGTAACCAGATCGTGCATCAGCTCGGTGAGCCAATAGAGCAAGCAATGCAAGATGAAGAGGATCGACTTGCTGCAGTGAACTGCTTGACTTGACCAAGGATCAGCGGAGACACCGTGAGAGACAAGGCAATTTTTATTCAAAATTTCTCTCAAGCTGAGTCGCCGAATTACAACTATATTAGCTAGCTGCCCACAATTCAACAATTCAGCGGATAGTTAGGAATGTCTCAGACCCTACCCGCTGCTAGTATTACACGTATATGGTTAAGTACTAGTAAACTAAGGCTCAACAAATTAGAGACAATCTGTGTCGAAACGGTATAGACTAATAGCTGCCGATTCCTTCAATCGGTTAGTTTTTGAGAGCCCCTCAAGTCAATGACAACCTTTCCCAGGTGTTTTCGGTCCAACTAGTTGCAATGAGCGTCAGGAGAGTAGCTGCACATAATGGGATATGGACATGAACATGTTCCACCTACCATGTACTGATACGCCTCGCGGGCTTCGTTCATGTTAAATACCTTCTTGTCAATAACGGGTTTGATCTTGTTGGCATCGATTGCCCTCATGAGAGCTACGAAATCTTGGCGGTTGCCGGCCCCAATAGCTCGAATGGTAGCTTGGCTGGCAAGCACCTCGACTGGATTAAACGGCGGGTCTAGCGGCTCAGATGAGTCGAGATGGCCAACGAGGGAGACGATGCCTCCCATGCGGACGGCCTTGAGGCTTTGGCGCACAGACGACGCACCCCCTACCTAAAATAGTTTCAACTGCATGAGAGCCCGGCATCGTGACCAGGTTGCTGAACGGCGCTGCTTACCTCGACTACGATATCGACACCGGCCCCATCCCATGTCAGACTCCTGGCCGTCTCACCCCAGTTCTTGTCCTCGCTGTAGTTGAGCACATGCGTAGCCCCCAAATCCTTTAACAGTTGAATCTTTTCAGCCGAGGAAGTCGTAGCAATGACAATGGCGCCGGCGGCGACGGCTAGCTGGGAACGAATCAGGGGATGCAGCCAAACTCTTTAGAGAACAGCTTTACATACCTGCAGAGCAAATAAGCTTACTCCGCTGGTCCCCTGAGTAAGCACAACGTCGCCTGGTTGTAAATAACGATCCCCGTAGAGCGAGGTCCATGCTGTAACGCCAGCACACGGAAGTGAACTGGCCTCGAGCAAGCTTAGGTTATCTGCAATAGGAACAAGGCTGTGCTCAGGATATACGCCATATTCCCTGAGAGTTCCATCTACAACTGCTCCGAGAGAAGATAGGACGGCTGCTGGAGTTATTGGTCCCGCTACATGGTCCCGCATGAAGGTCGGTGCAACTCTATCGCCAGCACGGAACGCTGTGACCTTGGGGCCTACTGAAACAACTACACCAGCTCCATCTGATACTGGAACGACGTCCTTTTTCAGCGGAAAAGGATTTTTTCCCTATGAGGATATTAAGCATGCGTACCACAAAGGGGAGATGGATGTAGTTGAGAGAAGCGAGAAGGCGGGCACTCACTTGTGCGATCAGGACATCCCGATAGTTGAGAGATGCAAAGTGAAGGTTGACAAGTACATCATAGTCGCCAATTGTTGATGGTATAGTGGCGGAAGACAAGTGAAGCGACTCGAGGCCTTTTGCATCCGTTAGAATCCACTGCTTAAATGTATTTTGTGCCATTTTGTGTCGATTGAGGTTGTATTAGTTGCGGCGTCGCTGGGGGAGTCTGTGAGGGCTTTCTATATGAGGCTGCTATAACATTCCACAGTTCCAAGAGATACACATAGATTGGTCTTTAAATGAAAAAAGCGCATCCTCTTTACTTTATTTTTCTGACGGGTGACAAGTTCTTCATTCATACACGCATTTCGCTGTACTTTTCATTTTCTGACGTACTTGTATGATTCTGACGGCTAGTAGTGCCGTTTCTGACAACGGGGTGCGTGGGGCTGAATCTACAACGTCGAATCATACCATATCCAAAATCTATATAATACCTGGAAATCTGCGTCTCGAGAAGTGGAAGATCAAAAACTCAAGATTGACAAGTTTGCAAATTAACAACCTCATTTCTCCCTTTACAACATCAGTTCTGCCTTTACAACATCATTTTTCCTTCACAACATTCATCCATCAACATGAGCGACAACAAGAGTGCTTCTATCCCCCTTGGCGGCGTGTGGAGAGCTACGGTTTCAGCAAGAAGAAAGGAAGGCTTGACAAAGGAAGAGTTCTCTCGTCGATTTGCTCGTCACGGAACACTGGCAGGGCCAGTTGTGGTGAAGCATAACGGCATCTCCTACTTACAGGTATGTACGATCGAAGATGAGTTGGCCATGTAAGAGACACTGTGTTTGCTGACTTTAGGGGAATAATAAAGCATCACCTTACGGACACTTTGGCAACCAAGTTCAAGGAGGAGCTCGGTCCTCAGCTCGCACCACACTTTCCCATTGCCGAGATTGATGGCATCACCACTCTCATATTCCCAACTGCCAAAGACTTGGCCGCGTTCTTTGCTGATCCCGCTCATAATGAGAGTTTGAATGCCGACGTAGCGGAATTTGCGGATGTCACTTCGGTGCAGTTTTCTGTAGGAGACGAGTTGGCTGTGGTTCAAGGTGGCCAGCTGTTGCTTTGATTGGCTGTAAGCATCTACAAAGTACCGGTAATGACTGGATACAGGAATATGGATACATATAGCGTCAATAGTACTACTTTGTGATTTATTTAAAGGGTAGTTTCTCATAAAAAGAGAATTCTGTCTCCCTTTGCGCCATCTTGAATTATCCGTAATGTTGTCTTGCTCGAGTATTCCAAGCACGCAAAATGAGCACCCCAAGCTTGTAATACAACATGGTTTCATTGGTGGAGCACGTTGAAGAACGTCTACAAACCTACCGCAGTAATCCACTACAGTATGGCATTGTACTAAAGACTTTGCTTACTAGGTCCGTTATTGTCATACAGGAAACGGAGTTAGAGACATATTGAAACGGTTCTATTTCCGCCTTAGTCAGTAGAAGAAGACAACTCCCGCGGAGTTTGAATTAACAAAGACACAGGCATGACATAACGGCTCATTGTTAATAAAGACGGCGCACGGCTATGTCATCAATACTGTAAGCTTAGTTCAAGGTTTAAAATGTATGCTTTGCAACTTGCAACAGCCAACATGGCTGAAATTCTTGCTTCTGTACTCCCGTATCATTGGACCGGAACTGGCGGCAGCGGGTCTCGGCTTTCATTCTCATCAAAGACTCATGGAGAGCCGACTCTGTTGGTAGTCCTGACTCGGAATTAGACAAGTTGCTGGATTAATAACCAAGCGACTACAGTACTGTCAGAAACCCCGCTATTTCTTCACAGCCGTCAGAATCTCGCTGTCAGAAAGTTCCCATAGAAGCTGCTGTAGCCAGTTGGTCGGGTTTCCTTTACTTGGCCATTGGGCTTTGCTTCCGATTTGCTTCCGATTCATAAAACATTTCCAAATTAGGACAGGCAGCGAGAAAAAAAAAAGAGGAGCTAAAAAGAGCTGCCAACGATGAGAGACACTTGGATACCTTTTGTGCTGGGCCCGCAGGATGACTGGTCCAAAGTGACCAATGGCGAAGATCGCAAGAGAATCCAGAATCGGCTCTCGCAAAGAGCCAGAAGTAAGTGTTTCACAACTCATAAGCTGTTGTCATGGAGGAAATACATGATGAACCGGGAAATTGACCTCGTTTATTATTTACAAGGAGCTCAACTGAAAGCCAAGCGGTCACCGCCCAACGCGGGCTTTGTAAGATCCGTGGATGTTGTTACAGTCGAATCTTCACCCGATATAGCAACTTCATCTAGTAGTGTGCTGTCGCTGGTCGACGACTTGAATGCCGAATCGCTTTTATCATCACCAGACGGCGATAATACCGCACATCCTCTGACAGCAATCACAGAGGCCGGTACTGATAAAGACATATCCACTCAGTCTCGGCCAACTGAAGCTTTAGTCACAATGTCGCGTCATTCAGCCCATTATCCTGAAACTCCACAGCTCAACCTGAACCAAGAATTCCTCTTTCTAACGTCAACCAACATCATTGCTGCTTATATAGCGAACGCAACTCTTCTTCAAATTTCTTGCACCACAACGCACCCTCGAACTTTCCAGATAACTACCTCCTCTGCGCCTGCATCACTTGAACCTACGTTGTTACAGAAAACTATTCCTCATCCTCCGGTAATAGACATCATACCATTTCCTGGAGTTCGTAACCGACTTATTCGTTCCCTCGACGTCATTGACCTGGGAAAACTGTCGCAGGATTTGGTTGATGGTGCGTTCCGAGTTTGGGGTCACGCAGCGTGGGACGGCATGGGGTGGGAGGTTAGTGAGGCGTTTGCCAGAAGGTGGTGGTTTCTTATGGATGAACAATTAATCAGTGTGACGAATTTCTGGAGAAGGCAGAGACTCGAAGGCGGACTAATCCTGAGAAATGACGAAGTGTCTGTCGAGACGTAGAATAGTGCTAGGTAAAGACAACGGCGTAGTTTCAGTGGTATAGCATGTTATTCATAATCACACGCCTCTATTTCTGCCAAGACTGTTTTAGGGACGGTCCGATCTTTGCTAGAAATATAAGAAAGTGGGTTGGTGATGGGGAGATCGAGCGCTACTATGGTTGGGTTCGCATTTTTCTGGACCGTTCAACTAGCTAGGGCCTCCCTTCACCCTTCACCTTTCAATACCGATTCCTTCTTCACTCTTGTGACCATGCGAGATCATAGGTATAATAACGGATAACCATCTTACGGTATGAGACAGTTTGTGGAGTTCATATCATACTGGGAATCATACGCCCTGGGGGTTACAACTACGGCTCACGCTGCATCCATAGAACCCAGAGATCGTTAAGAAGGCAACCAAAGGAAAGATGTTCATGGCCTAAGATCTGCGACTAGTTGTAGATGCAAGTTCGAAACGGACCGTGCAATATCCATGCGATCTCTAGATAGTTTCCTGGGGGAGGGCAGATGCGATGCGATCCTAGCTTTGGAAAGCATGGACCTCCCTGTTCTTATTGAAATCGGCCACGAGATCTGAGATCGATTGTTAGATCCAGCACCAATTTAGATCCAAGACAGGGCAATCCTGGTACTGGGGCAAGGCAATCTCTCGGACTAGCCGAGATCATCGACACAGAACACGGTGCCTCCAACGTGCCTCTTAAAGGGACTAATTTCAACATCATTTGAATAATACAACTACAAGAGAAGCTCAAACGCCTTTAGGATCAATAGACAGGCACTGTTCTCAGATAATTGCCACGTTGGTGATCGTAAACTACGATAGCAACCCACTTCCAAGCGTACACTAAACATCGGGAAGATGGATCGTCAAGATTTCGCAACAGCAGGAGAAATTTCTTCGACCGATGACTAAGAAGGGCGTGTGAGCCAGTGCCCGAATACAACCTGACCCCTTTTCCCTTAGCAGGTCGGGTAAAGAACCCCCTTAATCGCGCAGTTGGACCGCTATCTCCCCCCGTTTCTTCGGGCTCCACGATCGTGATCAAGTAGCAGCAGTGGACTTACCCCAGTTTTGACCGGGTATTGACCCGGTATTGCTTGCATGAACTCCACAATGCGGTCCGCTTTGGACTTCGAGATGATTCAGTTCGGCTGTGATTTGTTGTCACCTCCTCAGTTGCGCGAAATCTCTGGACTTGGACCGTTTCGAAAAATTCTGCAAAAAGAGGCACCAGAGTTTTAGGGCCTCTTTACGGAAAAAAGCCGATGGGGAACTCCTCAATTGTCCAACAGGGTCCACATAAAGTGTCGATATGTTGGAAGTTTCCGAGCAATTGATTCATGAAGAATTCTTCTAGAACGGCCATTGTCAGGCACAGTACTGGGATACTGTCCAATGCTGAGGAGGCTGTTGACTTTCGGAGTTGAATCAAAGGTAGGAAAATGCGAATAGAAATTTTCAAGCGTTCGGAGAACCGCAATTGCCCCCCAGGGGGAGGCAATAGACATGGTAACAATACCTACTGTATGGGCCCTCTCCGCTTATCCACCTCTCCTCGAAGCCGCAAGAAACGTGACGCGGCGTTTTACTTGTGCTTTTGACATTCGGAAGTTGCCTTGAAAGTTCTTTTGTTTCCAATTGCATGGGTTTTTGGGTGTCGCATGGTGGCGTTACTTACTCGGTGTGGTGGCGCTTTACATCGACGCTTCACCCACTTTTGTCGTTAGACGGCGACCAGCCGGTTCAGATTTTTCATTGACCAAACGTCCTAAAAAAATCTGAACGTGTTCCGTTTCGGTATAGTTTCTCCGAGTCAAGTGCCCTTCTGGAATCTGAGGTACTTGTTATTCGTTGATGGATGGGAAGCACGAATGTTGGCGGGTCACGCGATCACTTACAGACATGGTAGTAATTACATCGTGATGGCGACCATACTTGGTTGCTGTTGGGCTACCTAGAGTAGATACTATATATTAAAATTTAATAACATTTGATCACTTTGCTGTACTCGTTTGTCTCATATCCGTGGCCATCATTGTCTCCTATTCTTCGCATGAGGAGGCCATGGCCATTTCCTGTTTAGGCTTCTACACCCGAGCCGACTTCGGACAACAAGAGCAGGCGTTTGACTTTTGACAAGATATCCATCAAGAGCCACTATTCACATGTAGCCGACCATTCAAACCGAGAGTTGAACACCGATGACCGAAACAATAATGGTGGAACCACGTGGAAGCCTTCGAGGCTAGGACGCGTACCTGCTTTCCCCCCTGGTGGCAGCCGCTGTCACATCGGGGGGCACAGAACGTGTGTCGATTCCGGTTCCTGAGTCCAAACTGCCTTCAGTTTAGGTGCGTCATTTAAAATATGGACCCTTTTTACCCATAATGGAAGTCTGTTGCCCACAAGCACTAAGCTGTGTCGGTTGCCACACCGAGTCACCGTGAATGTCCCGAGAGAATGGAACGACTCGCCTCAGACACTGGACACTGTGATGGAGATGGAACAAACGAGCTCGACCCGCAACCCGCGCGGCTCTCAAGCGTACCGTCGGTCCGTATGGAATCGTAGCTTCGATGGGCATGAAAATCTCTGAAAGCTGCGGGGGAAATGGGTCGTCCCATAGAGTCGAATTGGATATAAATATGGCCGTTGATCCCTCCCTCAAGGACAGAAACTCTTCACTTCATTCTACAACACAAACAATCATTTCAATACTTCTTTTCAGCTTCGATTCATTCCTTCACATTGAAGCTTGTGTGTCATTCCTTTTGCACACATATCCAACTACTACAACTTTTCTTCGGTTCGACAACCACTTCACTACACTCCCTCTTTTACAAAAGCATTTAACTTGCTTCTCACTTTCCAAACCTTCAAAATGTTCACCACCATCGCTGCTCTCCTCGCTGCTTCTGCTGCTTCCGTCTCAGCTGTTGCCGTCCCCCGCGGTAACAGTGGAAGCGCCAGCGTCACCCCCCACGAGCAATACTCCTCCTCCGTCGGTGTCTTGGGCTGCCTGATCAACACCAACCGTGTTGCCTACTGGCCCATGGGCGTTGGCTGCGACAACATCTGCGTCAAGGTCACCAACGGCGACCGCAGCCTCAACCTCCTCAAGATTGACCAGTCTGGCGGTGCCTACGACATCTCCTACGATGCCTGGAACTACCTTGGCTTCGGCGAGGGTGCTGAGCAGGACCCCCACACTGGCGGCGGCATTGCCATGAACTACGAGTTTGTCGATGCCAGCGAGTGCGCTGATCTGATGCACGGCGGCAAGCTGCCTCTGTCTGCCTCCAACAGCATGAACTACGTCGCCAGCTGCATGAGCGAGCCCAACAGCTGGGTCAACAAGAACCACCAGCTCATCAACATTGCCGATCCTCTCTGCAAGTACGGATACGACGAGACCTGCACTCTGGATCTCAACGTCAGCAACCAGCCTTCTTGCCCTCACACCCTGGGTGCCCAGGTTGCTTACTCTGGCAAGGGCGTCACCAACATTGCTTACGGCACCGGCAAGGCTGAGGCTGCTGCTTAAGTTGTGTGAAGAAATTGATTTGGTTCTATAAAGTCTAGAAATGTCATTAGATGAATAGAAGAAGTTATCTTTAGAATGATAGAAGTACATACAATAAAAAAGTCCATTATGAATCTGGCAATGACCTATTACAAGTATTCTCTCAGCGTCCCATTGCACACTTGATACACAATTGACTTGCTACTAATGACTTGCGTGGCTTGTGTAGCTGAGGCCTAATAAAAGACTCGGATTGGCTGGTAAAAAGCCATCAATAAAAGCTTCGAGTAAATGTTAGATGCAGTGGCTGGATGACGTTTTTGGCTGACAATGAGGATTCGGCGCTCGGAGTGGTCGGATAAGATAAGGGGGCGAGATGTAGTCGGTATGCGCATAAATCCTTGCTGACTTTATGTTTTGTTTATAGTGATAATAAGGCGAGTATAGGTAACAAACAAATAAATCGAACTAGAGGGATAGAGATGGGGCGAGCTTGATTGAGCATGGAAGACGAAGTCCGTTTGGGGACATGTTACAGTACAGTAGCACCCAAGCAATGGCAATGAATGGAAAAGGGCGTCGCAGATTATTCCATCTGTTGATAATACCTCGGTAGATGGATCTTGGTATTATCTGATGCTTGTCGGCTGCCAACCAAGTAATACCCCTAAACTACTGCTATTAGGGTATCACCAGTTCATGTTGCTACCTTAGTATACAATACGAGTACAGAGTAGATGCACCAGAGACGTCAATATTCTGCACCCCTTACGAGATTGCCTGCGCGAGACGCTGCAGAGACCCGCCTGCATGTTCCAGGTTGCATTGAACCCCTTCTCTCGGCTTCTACCAGCCGCTTCTCTCCCATTTCTCTTGTCCCGCGCCAAACCAAAAAGTGCGTCACAAGCTGCGAATTCCCGAACCTGCGCACTCCGAGCGGCCGACCCCACCGCATTGCTTTGCTAGCCCGGCTCTTAGTCATTTTGCGAGGACCGTCGCCCGGAAATTGATAATCAGCATCAAACAATCCCGCGCGCTTGTTTTTGCGAATAGAGGCATTGGCCAGAATAAGACGGTACGTACGTCGCTGCAAACCTGGTGGCTGTTTCTGTTTCTGTTTCTCTCTCCCTCTCCATTTACGCTGCCTGTTCCTATTCCTCCTTACCTTTCCCTCTCCGTTCTACTGCAATCAATCCGCCAGAATCCGAGTCAGACATCATCCCACTAATCATAATATGCCCTCAGCTCTCGAGACACAGGCCGTGCGCCCCATTCACTACAAAATGACGTCGGATGCCAGATCTTCTGCTGCCGACAGCACTCAGCTGCCCTCCTTCTACTCTCCCCGAACCGCTGCAGTCGACACTCCCCAGAGCCGCGATGGCCAGCCAATCGACCATCTGTCGCTGTCGTCCAGCCGTGTCGACTCCCCCAAGACTCAACCGCCCCCGCCGTCTCTTCTCTCACCAGCCTTTACTCCGCCGGCCACCCCGGGAAACCAGACACCAACGACTGCCGGCCTGAGAGGAATTCCGGTCGACAGCTCGATTGCAACTGGAGGATGCGGTAGCAAGAAGCCGAGACTGCTAGAGACATTACCCGAGGTACAATGCGTTGTCCGGGCCCGCATCCCCACCGTCAACGGAACCGAAATGTTCCTCCATCTATACACCAACAATGTCGACAACAAGGAGCATCTGGCCATTGTGTTTGGCAATCACATCCGGAGCGAGTCCCTGGACGCTCCCCGCGAGGGCGAGACGGAGCTGGACCGCATGATTCGGGGCGCCTACACAGGCCGGCTGTACCCCGGCCGGACAACCAGCGGCATGGGCGGCCCTTCATCGGAGACGGAATCTCAGGAAGAAAAGACGCCCAACACAGATATACCCCTGGTGCGAATACACTCGGAGTGCTATACCGGAGAGACTGCGTGGTCTGCGCGGTGTGACTGCGGTGAACAGCTTGACGAGGCTGCACGACTCATGGCGCTGCCGGGCAATAAAGCGGGCGGCATCATCATCTATCTGCGACAGGAGGGCCGAGGCATTGGTCTTGGAGAGAAGCTCAAGGCCTATAACCTGCAAGATCTTGGATCCGATACCGTCGAGGCGAATCTGCTGCTGCGACACCCCGCTGATGCTCGAAGCTACGGCTTGGCCACGGCCATGCTCAGGGATTTGGGCCAGAAGGAGGTGCGTCTGTTGACCAACAACCCGGACAAGATCCGTGCCGTCGAGGGACCCAACCGGGAAGTTGTTGTAAAGGAGCGAGTTGCCATGGTGCCGCTATCATGGAAGGGCAAGGGTGGCTTCCGAAGCCAGGAAGTAGAGGGCTACTTGAAGACAAAGGTAAGGGATGAACGATTCTTACTATTAGACGAGTCTATTTCCTGACGCATGCTGTTTAGATTGAGAAGATGGGCCACATGCTAGACATGGGAGGGCTCACCCAGTAGTTCAGGCATCACCAAGGAGGAAGAGGACGATGTGTACTATTTTTCCGTTTCGACTATCGGGCATTTCGGAGCATAAATGGAGTTTTTTTTTTTTTTTTTTTCCTTTTCCGGTTCAAACTGGAAATCATTTGTCAGTTGGCCTTTGTTTTTGGGTCACGTATATACCAGCTTGACTGCATACTAAGGTAGGCTGGAGAACAGCCAACCAAGTCGCAAACCAAGATAATTGCCAGCCAGCGATGCCGAGCACACAAAATGATGATTTATCTAGAAAAAAATAAAGTAAATGAATAAATTAAAATCCACATTCAATACAACCGAATTTACAAACCTAGAACGCGAGAAGCATGAATAATTCCTTTCTTTAGTTCACGGTCCATCGGTGCCTTGAGATCCCTGGGCCATATTCTAACTAACATCGGGCTCCAGCTGCAAGTCAATTGAAGGTCATCCGTCACACGGGGCGAATCCCCCACCGCTGTGCGGCTCCACTAAAATTTCAGCAGGACGAGGCAGCAGCAGCAGCAGCAGCAGCAGCAGCTGATTTGATTGATTGATGGCGCTTCTACAGCGCGTCGAGGCTGCACCTCCAGCGGCGCATTTTTCTGGCCATCAGATCCCTGGGCAGCAGCGAACCTTTGAACTTTGAACCTCCACTGATTCATCTCCAAATTTCCGCCGTCGCTCAAATTTCTCCAACAGTTCGAATATCGTCTCCTCGTCATGCCGCTGCATTGACGTCAACATCGCCGCTCAACTCAAACATGCAACCTCAGGACATCCGCCTTCGGCTGGTGATCCGCCGCCACGGTCTCCCAGAGGTCAAGCTCCTATGGCCATGTTCCTGCTCCGAGGACCTCACCGTCGCGAGAGTTCTGGAGCAGGTCAACGAGGTCGTGCCTCTCGAGAGCGGCGAATGGGGCCTTGAGGATTACGCCGTGGAGGTTGCCGATGAAAAAGGCGAAACCTTTGAGTGTCTGCATTTTCAGCAAGTTGGTCGCATTCTAAAGGACGAAGACCAAGTCTTGTGAGTGTTCCCCCCCTTTTCTCTCCCCCCTCTCTCGTGTTCTAACCTTGCTTTTAATAGCATTCGATCGCTCCTCACCGAAGACTTGAAAAGACGGCGGCTCAGCGGACGGCATCAAATCTCTGACGACGGAAGGCATTTGGTCGACGGCCTCCCTTTTGGCAGGGCTTGGCGGCGACCTCCCCACGACCGTCCTCACATCGAATTACCCCCGCGGAAACGTATTCGAGTCTCTTCTGGGGTTGAGGATGACGAGGAAGAAGAACAGTCTCCGCTAGACGCACGCCAGTTCCGATACATGGTCCCCAAGATACCGCGCGTCATCGATCTGAACCAGGGCCAGTATTACGACGACGAGGATGATGAGGATGAAGACGATGACGAGGATTTAGACGACTATGAAGAATATGACAATGACTCGAGTTCAGTGTCCGACAGCCCCCCTTACCCAATACGCCCCATCGAAGATATATTAGAAGAAATGGATGAGCATACTGACTCAGAGGAAGATGATGAGGATCTGGAAAGGGAACTGCAATTGCTGAGGGAAGAAGCTGGCGCCGATATCGACAGCCTTCAAGCAGACAACTCCAACTCTTCTCCATACGAAGAGGGAGATGATGAAACAGACTACCAGCATGACCCAAGAGACCTGGACCTGGGTCGATGCTTAGATCCATTGGGAAAAGTTCAAAGTCCATTGCGCAGGGCAACTCCATCCTCAGCTGCCCCAGCTGCGAAAGATTACACCAACGTACCTGTGGAAATCCTCATTACTGTGTTCCAGACGGCATTCCCCGAGTTGAACGCAGATATCAGGGATATTCTCAACCGAACGAACAAGAATTTGAGAAAGGCGTACCTATCGCTTAGTCTGCTTTGCGAGCCTCTTTGCACCTTTGATCAAATGATGGACGACTCTTATTTTCACCTCGCTCCATTCGCTCGTCGCGATGGGAGTAGCGTCGCGAAGCGGGTTGAGCAGGGCAAGTTGCCTCCCTTTGATACTCTCAAGGGGGTAACTAAAAAGCCGATGATTGAAGAGGTCGACGATTCAGAAGATTCTACAACAAATGGTGTTCCAATCCCTCCCACAAAATCCAAGCAGAGCCTGTTTATGAAGGGCGACAAGTCTCCAGCATCGGATTTTGACGACGCAAAAGCGGCAGAGGATTCCACGAGCGATTCCGAAAGTGATTCGGAGAGTGATTCGGAGAGCGACTCTAGCCAAGATTCCCTGGATGGTGAATCGTCAGGCCAAGAAGAAGATGGCTCAGTCTGCAATCATCCTGGGATAACCGTTGTCAATGATGAGTCAAGCGATGTCTCCTCAGATGAAAGCTCCGATGGCGACAGTGACAGCAGTAGCATCGATGCTGGGCAGAATGCTCAGACTAACCCCAAGGATCATGTCGAAAGCTCGTCCAATGTGAGCAGCAGCGAGTCTAGTGAATCGGATTCATCCGAGTCTCAATTTGAGTCCGAATCCGAGTCTGAGTCTGAGTCAAAATCTGAATCTGAATCTGAATCAGAGGCGGAAGAAATCTCGTCAAAACAACCGGTGCTGGTACCAGCTCAACAGCGTTATGCCACGATTGCACTTCAACCCCAAATGAAGACACCTGCCAAGTTGCAAGTCACCGGCCTTACCCGAACGCAAAAGCGAAATGCTAGAAGGAGGCGCCTCAAGGCTCTGAAAGAACTGGATCCTGAGTCACCCGAGTTGGCAGACGGTACTGGAGAGGACGCCATGAGCGAAGATTTCTTGGCACGAAAGAAAGCTCTACTGGCTGCCATTCTTGATGAAACTCGCGAAGGTGACGATGCACACAATGAAGCAGAGATGGGAGATGCTCCTTCTGTAGATGCGGCGCCAGTAGACTCGCGAGAGGCTAAGACGAATGCCCCGAATGCAGACGAGACTGAGGTGCCGGATCCCAAAGATGAGCCAGCAAAGCGCCACGCTCGCGTGGATATGGGTGCAGGTCGGCGACTGGTGTTTGGTGCTCTAGGCTTAAAGGCCCCAGCGAACAAGGCGGACGAGCAAAAAGTTCGCGACAGTCTGATGAAGGATGTTCGACCTCTTGTCAACCCACGAGTGCAGGACACAGGTGCAGACGATGCCAATAGCCAGCCGCAGGACAATAACGATAACGAGGATCCGGATGCGTGGAGGGAAAAGATCATCTACAAGGCCGTGGAATGCTGCCATGAGAATATGACGCTCAGCGAACCTCCGTTTCCCTTTGTCCAGCGCTGGGATCCTCAGCAGAAATATGGTGCCATGAAGAAACGGAAGCACGCATCGGAAAACTACCAAGCCGATACATCCTACGACGGCTCGACATATTACTACGACGATGAGGCTGAGGAAGAGTACGTGGCAGAAACCAGGAAGAAGAGCAAAAAGAAGAAAGGAAAGTCTGTGAGCTTGCAAAATGGCAGTGTAAATCAGGACGAGCAAGATGTGGTACTCGACTATGACGAAGCACCCGCCAAGAGCAGCCAGTTCACAGACGTGGACGATCTTCCTTCTTTGCCCAAAGACGTCAAGGCGCTGCCTCTTCTAGAGCCTGCGACCGCGAAGCCTGGCATGGTCATTACATGGAATCAACTAGTCATGTCAAAGGCTACGAATTGGCAACCAGAGATGTTACCGGTTACTGGCCTTATAGTTCCTGGGGGCGAAAACGGTGTCGTTAACGTCATTTTGGCAAGGCGAGACCGCGAAGATAACGAAAAGACCTACGATGAGATCACCGGAGAGCGAATCTACGGCAAATTCGAGATTCCCGACGATCTAGAAGAGGGCGACGAAGAAGAGGACACAGGGTTCAGGTCGCTACAATGGGCAGAGATGATTGAGCCTCGCCTTCTGCAACAAGCACCCGCCGATGAAGTGGCTCAAGTCTCCACGGATGCCGCAGCAGCGGCTGTGGAGGAGGAGATGCCGTCGGCCCATGACAAGGTAAGCGAATTCCAGTCGGGACAAGATTCCTTGGAGAGCGAATTCAGCACGGGACAGGTGCGAGCTGCTATTGAAGATGATTTGATGCACGATTCTCTTGGCACACAAGGCAACCTAGAGACGGCTTCAATACAGTCTGGTCAACGACTGCCGCGGCTGGATCTTTCCATGTCTGAAGTGCAAATATCCACCGCCAGCAACAGCTTCGAGCACATTGGCCATCACCACCCCAAAGTAGTAGACGCCCAATCGGAACACGTGCTGGCCGCTGCCGCCAACCCCCTAAATGAATACTCTCCAAAGCTGAATCGTTGGGTAGAGCGTGGAGACGAGACAGCTGCTGACCAAGAGGCAGAACTAGGACCTAGCCTAGCGGATGCCGTAGCAGAAGATGTCTCGAATTCTGGCACGCTTGCATCGAAGAGGACAGAGTCGTCTGAAGATAATGGAGGAGGAGAGGGGGAGGGAGAGGAAGGACGAAACTTGACGCACGGCGGCAATGGTGCCTCGATGGCGAGCGACTCAAACTTGGTCATTGCCTCATCGCAGTTCAGCATCCCAAGTGGGCGCCAGCCACGAACGAGCTATTCCCTTGCAGAGGGCGCTCACGACACGATTATCCCCGAAACATTACCACAACTACGCGAAACCACACCGATGGAGAGTCACTCGAAGTCTCAGAGCACACCGTCTAGCCCCGCTAGCAGCAGCCCGTTTCCATCACTGGAACAGATATTCATGTCAGCTCAGCCCACACAAAGTTCTGGGAGAAAGAGAGAGACGCCTTCGTTTTCAGCAAGTCAATCTGTGCCTACACGGGATGCGGAATACGAAGAAGCAATGCGCAAACTTGACGAGGGACATGAATCGGATGTCTCACCGGCAAAGGAAGAGCCAGAGGAAGAAGTAGTGGAGAGAAAACTATTTCCTAACGCGACGCAACCACCGTTAACCGCACACCACTTGGATCAAGACCTTCCTGCACCACGAATTTCTCTTTCTCAATCTGAAAAGGCTAGGGAGAGCAAGTCACAATTTGCTGTTCCGGCTGGAAGTCAGATTATCGTCTTGAGCTCCAGCCCAGCCTCGAGCAACGGTGTGCCCGATGAGGTCAATGAATCGGACAGTGAGAAAGGCGATCCGGCGCGGAAGAGAGGTTTGCTGCCTACGGGACCTGGATGGGTGAGGAAGGGTCCCCGGCACGAGAGAGATGTGTCGGGTAATACCACGGCAAAATCCGCGGTAGCAGCTCCATCTAGAACCAGTCGGCGAAGGAGATTAAATAATGAGGCTCTTGCGATGGCACCACTTGTGAGCCCCGTTAGCAAGCATAAGGGGGGGAGAAGGAGATAGAATATTCCTAAGGTGGCTCTCTATGTGGCAGTAATGGCAGTTACCACTTGGGGTATCACGAAGAGCCTGTCGCTGATGATACCATGTATAGATTAAGCTGTGTATAAACAAGAGACAGAATTATTAATATTAGAATACATGGGTGTTCTCCTTACTTTTCCAAACAAATCCCCAAGCCACATTAATAAGCAAGTACTGCCATACCATTAAAGTCCGCGGCAGCACCGAGGGAAGTCGTGTTGTAAAGTTCGACAAGCTTAGGAACGTGCTTCTCGCAGTCACTCAGGTCGAGGACTGACACCGCAGAGTTTCCCTTGCGAGTATAAAGGAAATTTCCCACAAAGGCGAAATCAAAGGAACCGCCTGATGTAGCCGGAAGCGGGATAGTATATTTGATGTTTTCCCTCGTGGCGTCCAGCACGGTGATGTCGGCAACTCCGCCGTCGCCCAGGAACACGAGGTTGTAGGCGGGCACGTATTTGATCCAGCATGTGGCCTTCTGGCCGGCGACGTCGATGACACGGCTTACGCTGACTTTGTAATCGGGCGTGATGTCCAGGAATGCAGCGCCAAAGGTGGTGTCTGCAATGACTGCGCGTCTGTCCGAGATGAAGGTCAAAGCAAAGTCGGCATGCAGCTGCGATGGTCGTGAAATAACAGGGTGGTCGCTTGGAACGCCGTTGATCAAAGGGTAGACATAGATGTAGCCTGGGGTGGTGTTGTTATTGCTGCCATCACCCTTGATTGTAACAAATATGGCAGTCTGGGAAGGGTTGAAGAGAATATCAGAGACTGTCCCTGCCGGTGCGGGAGGGGGCGTTGGCTCGTCTACTTTCAACGGCTTGAGCTTGCCCAAAGGCTCAAGACGGCCCTGTCTGGAGATGGAATAACATTGGACTCCGGGCACGGCACCGCTGTTGGCAACACATGCGAGTCTGTGCTTGGCTGAGAGGGCCACTGTGTTGGGATACTCGCCGCCGGTTGATACGGGCTTTCCGGCTAATACGGGTCGCGAAGGATCGTTTTCGGGAATTTCGAATAGAGATACTGTGTTTGAACCGGAATTCAAAGTGAGTAGCCATGGGCTATCCACAGCGAGGGCATCTTGGGAGTGCAGTCCAGCTGATATCAGGGGTTAGCATTGGGCTTTATTCTCGTCTCAGCTTCTATCATGTTACATGTACTTACCAGGAACAAGTTGACCATTCGCGCCAGCAATACCAAAACCTTTGCCGCCTGTGGCCGTGTGGCGTGGTTCGGACAGCTTGCCATCTCGGCCAATGCTCAGTGAAACCACTGATGATCCCGTTGGGTTATCTTGAAGGAAATATAGTTCGCCTTTGCTAGGATTCTGCGGTTTAGGGAAGGCACTGGTAAGATGCACCTCAAGCGCAAGGAGAGGGAGGGATAAGGTGAAAAGCTTCATGCTGATCTTTGATATAAATAGGTGCAAATATTAAGAATAGCTTTCAAAGATGGATAGAAAGATTGAGGAGTTAATTATAGAAGAGATAAAAGATCTGGTGATGCTCTGACTGAAAGATGTATACCCATTGCCCGTCTTCCATGTTATTTATATATGCTTTCATACCAGCTGCCCGACGTTTTGTTTATTGATGCTATTTCCTATAATGGCCATTGCCTATAGTAGCTAATAGCCAGGGGAAATCCACGGTGATGGAATCATTGCTTCTTACTTGGGCAAATTGTGGGATCCTTGCGGAGTTTCATGCACAGCATACAATCCTCGGCACCTCGTAGCCGTGCTAGCGCTTACAGGGAAGGGGGGCTTCAAGAGGGCATTGGGCTCATGGAAATGCTTGTATCCCAACAAGGCAACGAACGGCCAGGGGTTCGTCTGGAATCGCCCGCTTCATCGGCAACGACAATAGGAGTGATGAAGTTATCGTCATATAAGTCGCTGCATGTTCTCCGCCTAATTGGCCCCGAAGCGGTGGAAATTCAGCCCGAGATACGCACAGCCGGTCGTTACTAATAGAGTATGGCAAAGGTCCAAGAAGAGTAATCATTTTTTTGGAATCTTGCATAGAACAATCGTGACATCTCTGCTCCTTATTCCCACGGCAAAGCCGAGTTTCTTGGGGTTTTGTCTTAGTTGCCTCCATGTCGTCTTGTTCTTCGAGAACGGCCTTGTTATACAACAAGCTTATTAGCCAATGACGGGAGGTGTTGATTGACCACTATTCAGTACGTTATTGTCGTGACATAAAAAAACTGCAAATTATTAATGTTTATTAGCAAGTTGATATAGAGGGAAAAAACGCAATTGCGATGTATCGTGTCATCTATTGGCTTGTAATTGCTCGGCTTGTCAAAGCGCTAGGGAGAGCCTCAGACATGTAGGGTAGGGACTGAAACCATTGAGTATATGTATTTTCTACTTTGTTTCATCGTCTTGCGAGCAAACAAACATTTTGGTGTAGTATCACTTCTCGGCGGTATTACTAGGTCTGTTAGGCAGATTCATGTAGGCAGCTGCAGCCATCAAATGTTTGCACTGGTTTTATGGCGGCGCGTTTCACCACGTCGAGCATCACATGGTTGAGGTGTTGATGGTATGATTGGTTGATTGGCTTCAATGCTGTCTACCTACCTAGTGCAGTGAGCTGGCCGATGAATGGTTTAGCCCACTGCTAGTGAGAATGGTGGGCTGTGGAAGAATTTCAAGTGTCCAGGTCCGTGTATTACCTGTAAGGTAGTGTAGTGTGAGCACACCTGGAGCCAAAGAATGGGACAGGGCTGATGTGCGGGAGGAGGGGAGGGGGGACTTGCATGACGGGGGGGTGAAAGGGGACGATCGCCAGCCAACCATTTGAGGCTGAAGCGGTGCGTTTTGGGATTTTGCATTTCGCTGGAGCACAGGCGTGTTTTTCGGTTGGTTGGTGATGCGGGATTGACTGGTGAAAGAGGAGCGACGGTAATGGGGAGTGTTTAGGGTTTCTTCAGGGAGTGTAGAGGATAGGTAGATAGTGTGGTGCAAGAGCTGGATTTACTTGCTTTCAATTGTTCAACGAACGACGCATCATGGTGAGTGATTGCGGCCGGGTGCCATAAGAGGAGATATAAAAGGGCGCTGATGAAGGACAGTGAAACGTTGACGAGAATGGTGCGGTGTTGTGTGTTTTGTTTGACAGTAAGAGGTCGTCAGCGTTTGTTCGTCGGGCACGAATGAATGACGGATTGACTCATTCTACGTTGTTTGCTTTTTTAATCTCCTCTGATTTAAATCTCTCATTTGTTCCCAATTTAGATTTCTCTTCTCTTGATTTTAAGCTTTTCTTTTTTGTGTTGGGTATCTCGGGCCTGAGTACAACAAACTTTCTCACCTCGGGAGGCGATATTGGGATTGTCACGATTCCCCGATTTAAATCGTCTTGCTCCGGCGGGTGATTTTCCATTGCTCTGCACTTGCACTGCGCAATCACATCAGGGCGGTGTTTCAGCTGGAGCGAAGATCTGATCTCGAAGCAAATCAGCTTTCCTTGTTTTTCTTTGTCTTCTTCATATTTTTTTCTTCTTCTCCCTTTGCAAGGTTGAGACTCGCTGACGTCTACGATCTTCCAATTGCACGCCCAAAAAAAAAAAAAAAAACTGCCCCGAGCTTCAGAGTTTCCGCAGTGGGGCCGGCCTATCCCAGCCCAGCCCAGGTTGCCAGGCTGCTCACTCACAGGCGCTGTCATGCGACACCCAAAGCGCCAGTCATGGTCGTGTGCCCTTTTCTGCGTTTTCTTTCTCTTCTTCTTCAACATTTTTCTCACCATTCCGGTTCTTGCACTTCCGGCGACACCGTCTACAGCATCTATTACAGCATCCTTAGCATCTTCAACATCTTCAGCACAGCTCGAGCCCTCGCGGAACAGAAAAAGAGCAGCAGCATCAGCGCCATCGCCGGGCCTCGGCAGCGAGACCCCACAAGCCACCGAAGGCGCCGTTCAAGCTCCAGCTCCAATTCCAGGTGCATCGCCAGCGACCTCGACAGCGACAGCGACCGCGCCCGACGAGCGAATCCCGCAGCGTTTTGTCCAGCTCGAGGCCGCCCGAGTAGACAATCTCGAGTCGGCGGCTGCGTCTCCTCTTCTTTCCCCTCCCCCTTACAAGCCCATCGTCACGCCGCCGCCGGACCAAGACTCCAAGCTGGCCAAGATGGGCTACAGCATGACGACTTTCTACACCTGCGACACCATCGGTGGCCAGGAACACTGCGGGTGGCACGTGCCAGTTCTCAAGGCGGATGCGCCGACGACGAGGACGGATGTTCGTGTGGTGCTGGCGGTGGTGAGCTGTTTGGCCGGGATACTGGCCTGGGGGTTGGTGTGAAGTGATGTGATGTGAATAAGAAGAGAAGAAGAGTACATGTAGATGGTTGGCTTGGATCATTCACGACAACACCCATGGGAACACGAAGACACAACAAACACCCAGAAATTGGCTTACGAAAAAACACACTTGGTACCTGTATGGATTTTTTTTTGTCTTTTTGTTTTAACCGGATGGACGGTAAACGGATCAAATGGCTTCCATTGTTGGAAGGGCTTCCCTTTTGGGAGCTATTGGGTGGACGGATGGCTGGCCTGGGCTTGTGTTTATTTTAGGCCGTCGATGATATCATTGGCCGCCGATGTTATGAGGACGGGAGTTACTGTTATGAGCTGGGCGTTTGGACACGGATTATACCTCTGAATACCTCTGAGACTGGGTTTGTATTTTTTATCATCATCACCATTAGTATTACTCGCATGACTAGACTGATACAATTGCATCCATGCTTACACTGCGTCTTTGACCCTTTGCCACTTACCAGGTATTAATTAATACGAGCTTCAAGGGTCGTAAATGCAATGTTCAAGAATTGAATGCAGTGCAACCGCAAGCTCCACAGCGGGGTTCCAACTTTTGGTGGCGGGGCGGCGGGGTAAAAACTGCTGCAATAGCGCAGGCTTTACTCTTTACAGGGCAGTTGAAGCGCTGAAGAGTTCGAGCTGTGTGAATCCAAGCTCCCTCCAATCACAGCTCCATCATCACAAACGCCTTTCGTTTCCTGGTTCCTGCTTGTCGGTCTACGAGTACCTGGCACCGATTTTTTTTCCAATCTCCCCCCCCCCCCTTTTCACCATATCCTGTCGTTTCGTTTCTCCAATCAATTTCAGATACCCATATTCATCATCATAATCATCGACATCACCATCACCGAAAATGCAGGTCCCTCTCATCCGTCTGCAGTGCGGCGTCAACTCGTACGAATGGGGCAAAAAGGGGAGCGAGTCCGCCGCCGCCAGATTTGCCGCTGCCACGCCCTCAGACAATCTGTCCATCCAGGCCGACAAGCCCTATGCTGAGGTACATGAGATTACACTCATTCAATTCTTCTTCTTCTTCTTCTTTTCTCGCGCTCTCCGCGTCTTCAACTGCTAACCCTTCACGTCGTCGTCATAGCTGTGGATGGGCACTCACCCCTCCAACCCCTCCAAAGATCTCACCACCGGCCGAACCCTCCTCGATCTCTGCGCCGAGAATCAGCTCCTCCTCTCCGAGTCCGTCGCTTCCAAATATGGCTCCAAGCTGCCCTTCCTCTTCAAGGTCCTGTCCATCAACAAGGCCCTCTCCATCCAGGCACATCCCAACAAGAAGCTCGCCGAGCAGCTCCACGCGCGGGACTCCAAAAACTACCCCGATGACAACCACAAGCCCGAGATGGCCATTGCAATCACCCCCTTTGAGGGACTCTGCGGATTCAGGCCTCTGGGAGAGATTGCCCACTTCCTGGAGACGGTAAAGCCATTGAGAACTCTGGTCGGAGAGAGCGAGGCGTCGCAGTTTGTGCAGGCTGCCAAGCAAGAGGGCGGTGACGAGGCGGCAAAGAAGAAGGCCCTGCAGACGGCATTCGGAGGATTGATGTCGTCCTCTGCCGAAGACGTTGACAGAGAAACTGCTAGCCTCGTTGCGCTCGCCGAGTCTGAGGGCGCCGACTTCGCTGCCGGTGGTGTGTCATCCACCAAGGGCGCTGTCCTCGCCGAGCTTGTCACTCGCCTCAACGGCCAGTTTGGCTCCGACATTGGCATTTTCGTCCTCTTCTTCCTCAACTTTGTCACACTACAGCCCGGAGAGGCGCTGTTCCTCGTCGCCGATGACATCCACGCCTATGTCTCCGGTGACATTGTCGAGTGCATGGCAGCGTCCGACAATGTCGTCCGTGCTGGTCTTACACCCAAGTTCAAGGACGTATCCACCCTGGTTGACATGCTCACCTACAACTATGCGCCCATCGACGAGCAAAAGATGACTCCTACCGAATACCCCTATGCGACTCTGAACCGAAATGCCTACAGCTCCGGATCTTCTGTCATGCTGTACGATCCTCCGATTGAGGAGTTTAGCGTTGTGCGCACTCTGCTTCGCGGAGAGGGGGCCAAGGCCACTTTCGACCCCTTGGAGGGACCCAGCATCGTCATCTGCACCGGTGGCAAGGGCACAATCGCCGTGGGACCGACAAAACAGGAGATTCAGGAGGGTTACGTGTTTTTCGTCGGATCTACCGCGGAATTGGTCCTGGAATCCGCCGTCGGAAAGGACGAGGAGTTTACCACGTTCAAGGCATTCTGTGAGATTGACACATCTGGAAAATAGAGGCTGCAATCATCTTCTTCAAATCCTTTTCCACATTATCGAAAGATGAACGAATTCATGAGCAATTGGAAATTTTGGTAGGGCATATACATATAATACAAAACAAGCTAGAATTGAGCTTTGGACAGCATTCAGTCACGTAGAACATGCCCTGTCACATCTTGTCTTCCCAATGCCCACCACGTCACGTCATTGACGGGCTCCTCCGATTATCGCTCTCGTATGAAGCTGTCATCCCCGAGCGCCTTATTTTAACAAAACAAGTCTTGTCATTGTGTGATGCATTCAATCAATACCTGCAAATCACTGCATTTTTGCATCCAATGGCCTGACTCACACCAGTTGATCAACATCTCCCGATGTATTATACCGCATCTTCACGTGACGGCCACCGGATGACTCATCCACTGCCCCTCCATGAAAACATATTCAAGAAACACCTACCCCACCACGGTCGTGATACTCAAATCCCGTATCAACCTTTTTGTTATCCGCAAACCCAAAATGGCTGAAGAGACGAAACCCGCCGTTCCTCCGGCCGAGAATCCCGCTGCCGATGCTGAGGCTGCCGGCCCCTCAAAGAAGGCTGCCAAGAAGGCTGAGGCCAAGGCCAAGAAGGAGGCGCTGAAAGCCCAGCGAGCGGCCGAACGAATTGCAGTTGCTTCAACCTCCAACGAGCCCGAGGAAGACCCCGCCAAAGACTTCTACGGCCCCGCCACTCCGGCCCTGCTCAAGTCCTTCTCGGCCGATGCTGAGGACGTCACTCTTCGATCCATCAGCGAGTCTCATATCGGAAAGAAGGTCGTCATCCGCGCATGGCTCCAGAACACGCGCATGCAGGGCGCAAAGATGGCCTTTGTCGAGCTGCGCGAAGAGGGTAATTGGGCCATCCAGGGCATTGTCGCGGCTACAGGCGATGTCAAGGAGGGTGACTCGACCCCCGTCATTAGCAAGCGCATGGTCAAGTGGGCGGGAGCTGTCAACCCCGAGAGCTTTGTCACGGTCGAGGCCAAGGTCGAGAAGCCTTTCGCTCCCGTCAAGAGCTGCCGCGTGTCCGACTTTGAGCTGCACATCTCCAAAATCTTTGTCATTTCTGCTGCCCCGGCTACCCTGGGCATGACCTTGGCCGCGGCGAACCGAGCAGTGACAAACTTTAGCGATGAGGAGGTTAAGCCTGAGGAGGGTGCCCAGGAGAAGGAGGCTGAGGGTGGCCCTCCGGCCGCTTCCATGCTGACTCACTTGGACAACATTGTCATGCACAAGCGATCGCCCGTTCAGCAGGCTATTGCCGTACGTTTTATATACAAACAGAGCCGGGTGGTTTCAATGCGCTAACTGCAAGTTTCAGGACATTCGTGTCGAGGTCAAGCACTTGTTCCGTGACTACCTGAGAGAGCGCGGCTTCAAGGAGTTTGAGCCGCCGTGCCTCATTGGTGCTGCTTCAGAAGGCGGTGCCGGCGTTTTTGCCATGCCCTACTTCAACCAAAAGGCCTACCTTGCCCAGTCACCGCAGTTCTATAAGCAGTTTGAGATTGCTGGTGGCCGAAAGCGTGTCTTTAGCATTGGACCCGTGTTCAGAGCCGAAAACTCCAACACCCCGAGACACATGACCGAGGTATGCCTGCTCTGTCCTTCTTGCTGTTTCATCCTCTGTGATTTGCCTGCTAACTCCTGATTTTCTTAGTTCACTGGTCTCGATTTGGAGATGGAGATTCGTAAGGACTACCACGAGGTCCTTTCCGTATTGGAAGGCGTGCTATTGCACATTTTCCGTGGCATTGAGAGTATGTTTCTTTATCCCTCCCGTCGGCTTGCTGCTCCTACGAACGTCATTGTACTAATCCATTTGCTATAGAGAACTGCGCTGCCGAAATCGAAGTCGTTCGTTCCGTTTATCCTTCCCCCGAGATTCTCCTCCCCGAGCCTGGAAAGGAACTGCGCTTGACCTTTGCAGAGGCCCAGAAGCTGCTTCGTGAAGAGGGCCCCGAGGAATTTCGCAACGTTCGTGACGATGAGGACATGTCAACACCACAAGAGAAGGCATTGGGTGCTCTGATTCGCGAAAAATACAAGACCGATTTCTTCGCAGTCGACAAGTTCCCCGAATCCGCGAGACCCTTCTACGCCAAGGTCGACCCTGCCAGCGACCCCAAGGAGCCTGTCACCAATGCGTTCGACATGTTCCTGCGCGGACAGGAGATCTTGTCCGGTGGTGAGCGTATTGCCGACCCCGATGAGCTTGAGGCTCGCATTCGTTACAAGGGCGTCGACCCCACCAGCGCCGGAATCAAGGAGTACATTGGAGTCTTCCGCGAGGCTGGTGTGCCTCCTCACGGTGGAGGTGGTATCGGCCTTGACCGTGTTGTTGCGTGGTATCTTGCCCTACCTAGTGTGCACTTGGCCGCCTATTACCCAAGAACACCCAAGAGACTATTGCCATAGATGTCTTAGAAAAGAGATGTACAAAAGATGAATAGAGAGATTTGAGTTGTCATCTAAGCTCAGCTGAACCAGATGTGAGGCTATATGCGTGATGAACTGCGGTAGTTTACCAAGTATCTATGATTTGAACTTGTGACCTCCTGGGCCTATGTCGCCTTTGAACGCCTGGTTCTTGAGTAGTCCTTCAGCAACAATTTCATCTTGGTGCTTCTCCAAGTCAGTGACATCCCAGTTTGCAGCAATGAAGCGGTTCCTTAAGAAATCCGCTTTTGGCCCGCTGAGATAAATCGTAAGACTGCCGAAAAGCTCGACTGTGTCTTTAGCATAAATATGCAGTTCAGGGCGTAGCACTTTGCTCAGTGCCATGCCCGGGTGCACATTGAAGACTCGCAGGTTGCCGTATTCTGCCATTTCACGTATGAGCGTACATCTACTTCATTTTCAGTGGGATCAGACTTACCTTCATGCAGTTGACTGAGGATCATATTGGTCGCGAGCTTCGATGATGTATACGAAGACTGTTGCGCACTCGCGAAATAAGACGCAGCAGTGCCGGTTTGGATGAATGTGGCTTCGTTGTTGGCTGATACGCGCGCGAGTTCGCGCGCAATTAGGAAAGTCCCCTTGACGTTGATCTCCTACAGAGATTGTATTGTTAAGTGAATGAAACGATTGTGGTCTTCATTAGGTAGGATTGAGGGTACGAACAAAGGATTGCCACCACTCATCGACAGGAGCATCGCCGATTAGTTCCAGCGGTCCAAGTACTCCAGCACAGTGGACAACGACGTCTATCTTCCCAAAGGTCTGAATTGCCCTTTGGAATAGATTGCGGACATCAGTTTCGGAAGACACGTCTGTTGCAATTGGTAAGAACTGCGTAGTTGAACCAGTCTTCTCCAGGTTTTCGGCAACTTCATCGATGCTCTGCTGGGTTCTCGCTGCGAGGACCATGGCGGAGGCATTTGCCGCTGCCCATTGCTTTGCTGCGCCCTGTAACGGAACTTCTTGTTACTACAGAGGCTGACGATGCGATTCATTGAAGAAATTACCTTGCCAAATCCACTGCCTGCTCCGGTGATTAAGACGACTTTTCCGTGTGCAGTTTGCTGGATGTCCTTATTTGATGGGCTGATGGCGGGGTATACATCTCGGTGGATTGTAGGCGTGAACTGCAGTGCCTCTGTCCAGAAGTCGGGATGGTTAGCGTCCAAAGGCATGTTTTCATAAGAGCTAATGAGTATGTGTCGAATGAACAATAAAGACGGCTGGAATATCGTAGTTCATTTTGTGTTATTGGTCTATTTCGCAACGGTACTACAAGTTTCTTCCCCCGGCTACCCGGGCATAGAACGGTCGCTAATCGGACTTGGTTCCGACCGGAGTGCAGGCGGGAGACCCATCTCCGGTGAGATCTCCGAACAGTTGACTTGACCAGTAAGCTAAGCCTCCATCTAGAGAATGATCAAATGATGGGGAAATGAACTCTACATCTATCTTGGATAACTTAAAATATCGGAACAATAAAGCTAGAATAGGCACTTAGGTGTACATCTAGGGGTATGCATCTGAGAGACACGGAGTACGGAGGCGCGCTATTGTCTCGATAGGCCTAGGCGCTGTTTTTCGTCGGAATAAATGAGGCAGGTCAGAACGGGCGCGACACATTCTTCCGACATGATCTATACCATATTTCAAATACTGAGCCTAACATTGACCCTTCGTGGTCCCTAACGAGGCTTCAAAGATGCGCAGAAGCACCAAGCACGTGTCAGATTAAGCACCTGCTTCTGGAAGAACTAGCTGTGTGACCCTTTAAAAGGGTCTTTCGCAAATGGAAGTCAAGGGTCCAAGTGACGTCACACTCTTAACACGCAAAGAAGGGATGAGGCTGAGGCAGAATTAGGTTTGCGATGTGGAATATCGGTGGTGATGAAGCGCGTCATGGGGTGAGAGGCCGGAATCTCGGAATGTTCTGCTACGCATCGGTAATCTGTTTTTTTTTTTTCGTAGGGTCCACCGATACACGGAAGCCGTGCACCCACTGCAGCTCTGCCTACATGCAGTATGATCTGGACCTCATCAGGGCTGCGAGATCTGTTGATTTCCAAGGCTAGCAGGCTGTTAGTGGCTGCTACTAACTTCGTTCTAGCCTAGCAGATGGCCTCAGTCGCATGACGGTGAGGGAAAGACGCAAGACATGGCGGTCTGTGTTTTTTTTTTTTTTTCGACTCGAACGGCTGTCGGAGAAACTTGATCATGACATCTTTTGGTCGAGAAATCCGTCGTCCTGATAGTTCACGGTGGGACCGTGCTGGGATGGTATCCGGCTCGGTTAGCCCGCGGCATCAGTTGGATGAGGTTTTATCTTTCCTCTTCCTTTTGTCCTCTTTCTTGTTGGACGCCTGACCGAGTCATCCGGCAGGTGATGACACACGTGGAATTAATGAGCCACTTTGACTGGGCGGGAATATGGAAATCACTGCTAGAAGCTGTGTACTGTATTCTACATGAAGAAACACTGTTAAGAATGGTTGAAGTTGCTATCATTCTGTACGCGTAAGAGAACACGCCTCATGATGTTGGCTGAATACGCCTACAAACATGAACCTTGTCAGCTGCTCCAATCTCCAGCGAGAGCTTTGCTTTGAAATGGCTGGGCGCTCTCACCGTATTCGTGCTCGGTAATTGATCCATGTGCCGGCGCCGGGCTATTCCGCAATGACTTGGTTAGTACAAGGATAATTTCACGCCCCCCTTTGCCGAGAACTGGTTGGGGGTCTTGAGCTTAAAGACCTACTCAGGGAACAAGGGAAGAAAAAAAAAATCTTGAGCTCATTTATCTCTTAGACTTGCTCTTATATCCTTTACTTGTGTTGCGGAAGACTAGACCTGGAATCACGGCGTTTCATCAACTCGACTTATTCGATCACGAGAGAGAGCTACCGACTGCTTTCTAAGACGCTTGAAAATTGGGGCTATGGGGGTACCTGAAGATCAGGAAACAGGGGCCGCTGAGCCTTCAGTGCCAGCTCAGAATCCAACGCAGGATTCAACACGAGATTCAACTCAGGATCCAACATCTGATATAGACGAAAAGGAGCAGCAACGACCTGCTGTAGAGGACACAAAAGATGGAGCTAGATCAAAAACTGTACCTAGCTCACGCTTTACGGGCCATCAACTTTTTTACATCTTTGGCTTGGATGGTATTGGCGCGTTAATAATCTCGGGCGGCATCAACTTTGCCATTGCCTATGGTAAGCTTATCCCATTTCCTGAATCCGTTTACAGCACGCGTTGCTAATTGCGAAAATTCAGCCATGTATACCAGACAAAGCAAACCTATTCGTCTCTGGCAGCTTCCCAATACGTTTGCCGGCGATGCTGCCGTTACCATCATTATACAGTGTATAATTACCTGGTTTGTCGAGCTCTTCATCCTTCGCTACGACCTTGGCCAGGGCGCAGTGCAGCCCATCGGCTTCATCGCACAGCCTACCCACCCCTGGCTACGATTCTTCTTCTTTCTCCCAAAAGATCCAGCTGCCGAGATTGAGCGGAAACCTCGGCCGTGGTCGTTATTGGAAATTATTCAGCAGGCTTTGAGAGGTTTTAGCTTCGCTGTTGTGAGCTTCTTCATACTATGGCCCATCTTCATGGGCGCTCTGACTGCTTTTGGGGTGAAGGAAGACGGCGACTATTACTACCATAACAAATGGGTGCCTCAAGTGTTTAAGCTTATATTGGGCGGAGTGCTGGGCCTGCTCGTCACACCGTGGATGGCCATGTTTTGGTTGGTCAAGGCTGGCTGGGAACACAGAGGGGAAGACTCAACGACTGCAGAAGTATAGACGTGCACACGACTTGATGAAATAAACATAGACTTATAGATAAGCCTTTTTAATAGCTAATATTTAATACGCATTCCCGATTATGCGCCTGCCTGTGTGCCTAGCAGGGTGCCTAGTGTGCCTAGTGTAACGTGCTCATCATGTCTAAAATGCCCAACGTGCCTAAAATCCATCGATGCTGAACTATCCATGCTCAAGGTGCTTAACTTGCTTTGGTCTAAACACCACAAGCAAGCCTGGCAAAATACATCAACTATAGTTTCTTTACATATCAAAACCCAATCTAAAATTATGACTTACGAAACCACAGACAGTTACGCCTTCAAAGAGGCACTCACAGAATGCCGGGTGATGGAAGAAAAGACGTCCTATTTGGAAATATTTTCTTATTCGGTATGAGCACTATCAACGAGGGTTATGCGGAAGCATACTAAGGGTGATTTCTGCAGGATTCCAGCCTCAATTCAATTGAACAACACCCTCTCCCTATCGGCGAATTTGACAATTTTTTGCACAGCAAGGTGAGCGAGCTCTTAGTCTTCTTTTGGCGTCTTAACAAGCACATCAGATGATTAACCAAATTCTCTGGTGACAGGGCCCATTTGAGCCGGTCAAGCTGCCAGACGGCGTACACCTCGACGCTGGGCTGCGATTAATGTATGTTTGTACTTTTGCCAACAAGGCAACCAGAGTTCAACGGCCGTTACTAAGTCTTCAAGACTCCAAGAAAATGCCGTACACAAGGACACGTTTGCACCTCGGTGCATCAGCATGCCACATGAAAAGTACTCTGCAATGGTACACGCTCTACACCTCCCTCAGATGGCTATTGAAACATCGAGCGTTGTTGGTCCATTCTTCTGGAGTACTGTGGATCGTGATGATAATGGCATCACCCGATTGCGTCAGTGAATACCCAGTGCCCAGTTACTCTTAGTCTCCGGTGTACTAACTTATATATAGATATGATATTTCGCAAGAGTGATGTCTTGAAAAAGGGCAAAACGAGGGGCTGGGAACTTATCTTGAGCCATGAGCTCAGCACAGGCATCACAACCGGCTTTTACAAGGGTACTCCTTCATCCAGTATGTTGGAATCCATTCAGCAGCTCAAGGCTTGTTCCTCAGAAATAGGCCATGTAATGCTCCTCCCATTAATTATTTTCAGTCGCGAATCCTCGTTAGCCTCGGATATAAGACAGCGCGACGTGCGGCACTGGCTGCAAAGACTTGAGCTAGCCATCTCTATGCGCGATGGAGTTGAAGTTGAAGGATACGATTATGCTATAGACCTTGACGCTGTTAACAGAGACCTGGTAGAGTGTCAGGCGCAGGTGCTGTGGAAACGTCCAGCATCTTATGTTGCCATCATTGACTCCCTAGAGGAAGTGTGTCGGCTTTTCATTCAAACGCTCCCAGAGTCGAGGAAAACCCCAGTAGTGGAAAGGTTCCAGATGCGAATGATTGCGAGGCTGGATCTCTATAGGAAGAGGTGGGCGGGGATACAAACGTACGCCGACACGTCGATGCAGAGACTCGAGATACAGCGAAGCGCCGTACGTGCACTATTCATCTCTTACCCCTTTCAAATGTTTTTTTGACAATCAATTTTTAGCTATACACCATTATGTCTCAAAAGGAAAGTAGATTAAATCTTGAGATTGCTTCAGATTCGAAAAAACTGGCACACACGACCGAACGCGAATCTAAATCCATGAAAGGCATATCACTCCTTGGTACCATTTTTCTTCCTGGGACATTTTTAGCAGTAGGAAACATTCTCTAACTCCTAATTTTGTTTTTATTCGCGAAACTAATCTTCAATTCTTTGTACTAGTCGATCTTTTCAACAACCTTTTTCGACTTTGGAAGTGGCACAGATACAGCTGCTGTGGTGTCCCCCAAATTTTGGGTATACTGGGCTTTTACCATTCCTTTTACTTTGATCGTTGTCGGCCTGTACCTCCTCTGGGAGAGGAGACGACTAAGGTCATATGTGCGTGAGGATGCAGAATTAGAGCGAGATATGGAGACGATGGAGCGGAACATTTTGAACAGTTTAAGAAAGCGGACTCAGGCAAGGACTCAGACCTGGACTGCAAGAAACGAAAGAAAGGCTGGGCTTGCGGCTGATGAAGAAAATGACTATGGAGGATTTAAAGAGCCTGTAGCCGCTACTGCTGTATCCTCAAATACTCTGGCAATACCTAGTTGGAATAATCGCTAACACCATTAGGGTAGTACTGATAACTGCTAAATATTCTTTTGATACCAACTTAATAACCAAGAAACTAAATATCAACTAAAATGGTTTTTGTACTGTAGTTGTGTATCTTATGAAAACCTTTAATCTTGAAATATAAACCCACATAAAGTAGCCGAAACGTTTAGATGGAACTACTCCTTGAGTAGATAGATAGAATCTTCTCTGCAACCGATTTTTCACAGTCACACAAGTCACTCGGATGTCTCTGTCTGTCTTTCCGCTCTCTTTTGGACCCTGACAACTGTTTTGCGAGTAGTATCCGCGCCAAGCCAAAGCAAATCTGGTCGGCTGTCTACATTAAGAAAGTTAGCTTTATTTCCCGAATTGTTTGATGCAGTCTGCTCACAATGTCCACTCGCATCCGCGAAAAGCTTAGCCTTTGTAGCATCAGTCAAATCGATATCCGCAATAATGAGCTCCTCTCCTCCAGTATTTGCCTTTTTTAGAACACGTCCGTCAGGACCAATGATGGCAGAGCAGCCCCCAAGAGGCGTTCCCATTATGGGACTACCCTTAGTCCTCATCACATCAATTCCTGCGTCAGTGAGCACCGCTGTGGCATGCAGAACAAACGATTGGGATTCGATCGCATATTGTTGTGAGTGGTTGAGGGCTCCTGGATATTGAATGATCAGTAATAGGCATATGATAAGTATCAGGCGGAACAAACCTTCAGCCGACATGGACCAGAATCCAGAAGAACCCTCCACAAACGGGTCCAGAGGTGGCCATCCAGCGACGTGTATCTGCTCGTGCTGGGAAAAAGTAAAATATTTCAACAGAGGCTGATTGTGTTCCCAGCATGAGAGGCATCCTACCCTACCCACACGGGGTAGCTCGATGACATTTGCCAGGCTGTCTCCAGATCCATCTCCATAGATGGTACGTTCCATGTGTGTTGGATTCATCTTGCGGCGTCTCATTTTGATCTCGCCGTCTTCGTTGATCAAAGCTTGGGAGATATACACAGAGTCTCCATCACGTTCGGAGAACCCGAGTGATACGCTGATTTTGTTTAATGCAGCAGCATCGCAGATAAGTTTCATTTCTGGACTCTCAATCTTCAGCGAGTTTTGGACGTATCGAATTCTAAGTTTAAAGTTAACAGGCCGGTCCCTGTTCTATATCAAACAACATAAGCAAGCGAGTAGTTATAAACGGAGTAATATGTTGCATCGATCGCTCACCAAAACCATGCTGGATATCCAGGAATCCAAGTTTCAGGAAAGGCGACGAGCTTGGCACCAGCCTTTGAGGCCTCTTCTATAACAGAGCATGTTTTGTTCACAGTTCCCTCAAGATCAAGCCACACAGGCTCATGTTAAGTGACTGTAACTCGGACCACGGAGGTATTTGCGGCTGGGCTCATATTGAAGTTTCAAATTTGATAAGACGTAATACTAATATACTGGAAGGTATACTATGACAAGTAAATGCGGCATTCCCTGTGTGCCTTCGTGAACTCTTATATAACTGCCTCCGTATGTAAGACGATGCTACACCTATTTGTCACACATTCCGTGTAAGTGCACAATACCAGGGGCTAAAACAGGTAATTAGTGGAGATGAATCTTCCTGTGGGATGAACATAACATCTCCGCGGCGTTAGTAATGGAGATGTGCAGGCCGATTGGCTGTAAGTTTCGGAATCGATTGAAAAGCCGGAATCCCACTGCTCTAAATTAAATGACGCTAGGAACATAGTGTTCTCGGAGACTAATCACAAACTTTAGGTCGTCAACTTTTAATCGGTTTTGGAAAGTCCTCCTCCACCCTTTTATAGGGCTACTACTACATTACTCATTTTGAAGGGCTTTAAAACATTATTACTTAGTAATGAAGAGTATTATCGGATCAGGTTGCTACGTCTATATAATGGAGGATAGAAACAAGGAAACACAGCATACAAAACAGCACTCAAAGTCTATCATTCTTTAATTCTCTGCCTTTTCGCAAGAAGAAGCCCAAAATCCAAGAGCTTACACAACTCTCATGCATCTCTATCTGCACCATGTCTGTTAAAGTTGCGGTTGCTGGCGCCACTGGTTCTGCCGGAATCCCGATTATTAATGAGCTGGTGAACGCTGGACATCATGTTACCGCTCTCAGTCGAAGTATAAGCAGTGCCTCTTCTAAGCTCCCCAAGCACCCAGATTTGGATATTGTCGAGGTCGATTACGACTCCGTACCTTCGCTCACTGCTGCCCTGCAGAATCACGATGTTGTTATCGCCACCTTGCCGGTTGATACTCCAATCGGCAGCCAGGACACGCTCATTGATGCTGCTGTTGCTGCTGGCGTGAGTCGCTTTTTTCCAGCTGAATTCGGCACCAACACCGAGAAAATAAGATGCATGCTATTGAGTATCTCAGAGAAAAGGTGGCGAAGCATCCCAACTTCAGTTACACTGCTTTTGCACTGGAGCTTTCTTTGACTGGGGCTTGGAGGCTGGCTTCTTAGCTCACCCTAAGACGCATACCGCTACTATCTATGATGATGGAGACCTTCCTTGGAGTACAACTACTCTCGCAACCATTAGCAAAGCTGTGGTGTCCTTGATGAGCCATCTTGAAGAGACCAAGAATCGACATGCCTACATTCATGACGCAGTAGTTACGCAAAACAAGATCATTGAAATAGCCAAGAGAATCGACGGTAAAGATTGGGAGTTGGCATACGTCGACTCGGCTACTGTCTTAGAAGAGGCACAAGTTGAGTATAGGAAGGCGGATTCTGATTATAAGAAAGGATTTATGCCGCTTCTGCACATTTCTGTGCTTGGAAAGGGCTATGGAGGAGATTTTTCAGGGCGTCTGGATAACGAGCTTCTTGGCATCAAACTCATGAGCGATGAAGAGCTTGGGGAAGTGATTACCAAGTACTTGTGACATCAATAACAAGTAGCTAGTTGCTATAAGCGATCTTAAAATTTGATTTATAAGCAATATTGTCTTGGCTGCTAGTATGATGAAGTCAGGATGCGGAATCGGTCATCCCACTTGTATACTAATACACGGAATAGCAATACGTGTTCATGGTCTGCCTGCAGTGCTCTGTGCAATCCTCTTTTCTCTATTTTTCTTTTCCTATCACTACAGTTAGCGCATATGCAATGTATTTAAAGTTGTTCAAGCGGTATGCCTTTGACTTCATGTGCTTGATCTTGATTCATTAGTTCGCATGATATCACACTTCTTTGTAGATCTATTGTACTAATTTCTGACAAAATGGATGCTGGGCAAAATCCCAAGCAGCTTTTCAAGCTCAATGAGTGAGTGCGCTTATAACTGAACATTTTACACTCTCTCTAACAGAGGCTAAAGCCAGGCTACTACGTATAAACGACCGAGCTTACAGGAGCTTCTTGAACGCAATGCGTACGCTATAAGTCGACAGCCCGAATGAAACATGCTAATTCAAGCTGTAGTCAAAGAGCTCAAGACTTTAAGCCCATCCTGACGTTTGATGATATGAGTAACTTGCCAGTGGAAACGCAGATACCAATGCCAAAAATATTCATTGGTACGAAATTATTCCCTTTCACCAAGCGAGTATTCTAATTCTTCTCTCAATAGTTAGTTGCGACGATCCTCGAATAATTGCATCCGATTTCCTTGGCTTGAAGCAATGGGGTATTAGTCTTTCAATTTTTGTTTCACGAGCAATCTCGGGCTAATACTCTTACAGATGCGGTTGTAGCTACTGGCGTTGCAGGCCGTATAGCACACCAATTCAAAAATATGCTCTTTTTGGACCATTTTCTTCATTTTGAAGACATTATGATCATCCACCATACAAGTAATGCAAAACATAAAGCTCCATTCTATTGTAATTAGCTAATATCTTTCTAAAGACTGTTCGGCTGGAATCTTCAAGAACACCGAGATTCACAAAGCCTTAGAAGAGCGGGCGCCCGGCCATCCAAGCATTCGGCTACCGGGATATGAAGAGTAAGAAGAATTGCTATTGAGTTCCCAGATTATTCACTAACCGATCTTACGATAATAGCCTTGAACAGAGTGTCCGAGATGACATCGAATTCGTTAAAAACTCGCCTCTTGTTAGAAAAGAGCTTGCCGATCGAACCACGGGATACATCTACGATATACATACGGGAAAACTTAATGCTGTGATTTAATTGGAGGTCCTCTAGATTTATCCAATATAGCATTCCTTTGGCATATTATGCATCTTTTAGGATATTTAGTGAACTGTTGCCGTACATGGAAAATAGGCCCAAAACCTTTAAAGTCGGGGATTTCTAATGGCGGGGGAGCTGGAGTAGTGACGCTGTACTTTCTGCTTCCTTGACCTTTGACGTTTCATATGAGACTTTACTACCTATCACAGCTACTACCCCAACATTTATCAGAGTAAGGCGATCCCAATTTCCATCAAAAGTCTAGGATGTTGAAAACAGAGTTATAATTTGATCTCTCCATTACTGTCAGCATCATTTATTGTTACTGTTATTGTTGGAAATCACTTAGCCTAAGACCAATTCAATAAAGACGTCAAGATGACAACATAACTTGCGTTTCATTTTCAATCTGGTATTGAGACGGGTCCTAAATGAATAGATACATCATACCTTTGAGGCTGCCTGTGCGCCGTCCGGATCATGAGCAACCACCTCAATTTCTATAAGCATATCATCCTCAGCTAGACGTGCCACTCCTACAGCTGTCCAAATCGGTTGATGTCCAGGCATATAATGTCGAATATTCCTCGTCACAGCCTCCAATGCCTCGTTGCTTATCGGCACATGGTAAGTGTTGATGCGATAAACTTGAGACCAGCCCTTGCCACCGGCGTCTTTCAAGGCGATCTCAACATTGGCGAAAGCCTGGTCAATTTGTGCATTAAGGTCTTTTTGATATGCGCCAGTCTTAGGGTCCCAGCCTCCTGAGAATGTTCATCAGCACTGAATGCATTTCTGAATCGTGTCCAGCGACTTGAAGTCTTTTGGCTACCTACCTTGACCAGCGCATTCGATTCGGTCTCCCACGCGCACGGCCTGGCTGTAAGAGAATATCTCTCTGTTTCTCACGCCGACGCCCTCGTAGGAGTAATACTTCAAATGAGACATGTTGCCGATGATTCTACTGATGATGTCTTGATGAGATGAAGAAAAGGATGCGAGTTGTAAGAAAGTAACTTTTAAATTTGCTCAATTCACGGGGAGCGCCCTTCCATATACATAAGCACCGTGCTAAAACTGGAATGTTTAGCCACTTTTCATGCAACTGTTTGTAATATGTGGGCAAGCCGATTTACAACCGAACTTTACAGCCGACGTTGGAGCCGATCTCTGTACAGGCGTGTTCGGAGCCGAATTTTATAACCGATCTTTGCAGTCACAGGTACATCAGTTTACTGTGCTATATTTATAACATATTTTGAGTATTGTCAATACTGGCTTCAACTGTGGTCGACCTACCCTCGGTACAATTACCCATCAGCCATGAGTTTCACCAGTTTGAAGCCACTAGAGCGAAAAATAAGTGAAAAGTCGCTAAGCCACTCATTCTTGCACGTATGGCTCTATTATAGGATTCAGATGAAGGAGCGACGCCTTATATGAGATATATAGTGTGTCTCCTAGTAGTCGGATCATTATACTCGCAAGGCAAAGTCGTCTCATTACTTTGCCTCCCAATATATAGCTTTCTTTTAGACTTATCGTGTACGTAGAGTCTCCCAATCCTCCGGAAGCGGCTCAGACTAACATCAACGAGCTCCACGAGTAAGCGAATCATCATCTCGTTTAGAATTCGACGGCAAGTGAGAGTTCCATCAGTCTTGCCATGGGATATAGTACAAGTTATCTTTAGCCGCCCAAGCGGCTACGTCGTCGGTGTTAACTTGGAAGTCGAGAGTGGCTTCTGAGGTTTCTTTAGAGATAGACTCAGACCAATCTTTTATTTTCTTGGAGCTGCCGCTGGGGCTATCCGGAACGACATAGAAGTCTGTCATTTCGCCGTCGAAATACGGCTGCAACCGCATCTTTTTCAGTGTTCCGACGACCAGAATCTCAATCATTGGACTTGATAAAGACCCGAATATATCGCCAGTCCGGTCCTCAATTGACACAGTTGGGCGGTCGCGAAATTTAATACAGCTCACACCGATTATGAAACCCACATTGTCCTTCATATGATTTGGCTCAATTGGCACCGCAGTTGATGTTCAAGAAAAGCTTGGAGCACGATAAGCACCTTCTTTATCATCTTTAAATAAAGAAAGTCGTTCTTTTGCATCTTCGACGACAGCGGTTGTGAGAAGCCGATGTCGAAACCACATCATGTCAGAGGCCAAATTCCGGGAGCCACAACCAGGCAATATAGTTGTCGTCCACCAATGACCGAAAGAACTTTGCCATTCCAGAGAAAGCGACAGTTCGGTCGCTTGAGTAAGTTAGATAACATCTGGAGTATTTGGATAAAACCTCGCCCCATGCAGTATAAAGCTCCGTCCCTGGAGTGGCCGGCAGGAGTGTTGCTTGTGGGCTCTGTAGAGTCTGAAGATTGCTAAAGGCGGATTTGAGAATGACGTCTCTTTCTAGAAAGGGTTCCGGAAAGGCTTTTGGAAATCTTTCAGATAATGTAGTTTGACCACACTCGAAAGAAACTTCGCGGGGGCCGAAGCGGAGGTTTCTTGGGCATAGCCAGCGTTCTTGCACTACCCAACCCCTAACACTCAACGGAGATCTAGACACTTGATCTTTCCAGAATTCGTTCTCCACTAGTAGGCATTCCTCTGCAACAACCACATCCCGATTTGGCTCTCTTTTGACTCGCCAGTCAACTTTTGGCTTGTCAACCATCCAAAGGTCTCTTTCGAAGTATAGACCACGTTTGGGGGATCCCCAATCAGCAGAGACATTGCAATACGAGTTCATGTAGACCTTGTCCATAGTAAGTGCCTCAGTTCGCCAGTCTTTACCGTTGTCGCCCTCTTGGATGATACACAGTGAATCTATCCAAACGTAGCGAATTTCGAGGCGCTGGGCAAGCATAATGAAGTCTTGGAAAGTTTTTAGCAAGATTTTGATAGAAAGTCCTTGTGCCCAGTTGATGATGGTTTTGGTGGTGAGTGTTGGCACTTTGACATCTCCCCATCGATGACTTAATGTCATGTATTTTTCGTGTTTGTCTATTGCTTGAGCGCTATGGACAAGTGCAATTGAAGAGTTGCCCTCGGGGTAGTCGGATACCAAGGGCCTTGACTTCGAAAACGAGTGCATTGCGTATGATCTTGCTCACATCGGTGGATCCAGTCACCAATGTTAGCAAACGTCTCGTCCGATGCCGTAGAAGTTGATGACACGTTAATGTCTATGTTGAATCAGCAATTGGCAAGATATTTGAAGAATTGCATCTAGTAAGCAACTGGGGATAATATCTGTATCTGTACGACCTGATGGTTCGCGTAGAAGAGCAATCACAGACCCTCCTGCGCGGCCATTGTCATCACTGCCCTTGGGTTGAACGAGTTTGTCCAGAGCTTCAATGTCTGGTAACAGCTCAGATAAATCTTCGTGCGAGACTTTCAGAGCATGGAGATATTCTTTATTGAACATTGGCAACATGCGGCGATGACCAGCCCAGACGTGTGTTACGCATCGCCGATCGGGAGAGAGCCACGCTCTTTCAGCGACCCTCTCTGGGCTTGAGGTAAAACGCGCTATTCTTTCTAGGCATCCTCTCGCTCGTGCATGATTTGTAAAAGAATTGCGAAAGATTCGCCAAGATATGAAGCATTTCTGATCTATAGATTTGAGAAACTCGGCCAGAGAGAAATGATGAGGATATTCATCAGTCACGTCAGCTGTGTAAAAGTCGACGACTTGAGTGCGAAAGAAACCGTGGCAGTTTTCACAAAGCGGCATGTCTGCTGTCTCATACAGTAAAGTCGTAGTTAGTGGAAAAGACTCAATGATATTGTTCGAGGGAATGGTTAGTAGGCAACATTTAATATGTGGCAATGCGGTTACAGCCATTAGTATATTACGAGACTAAAATACCATGAGAAAGGAATCCAATATCACGTAAAATTGCGAACTGTTATGTCGACTATTGATTTCATCTGTAGCAATACGGAGTACTGCGTCGTAAGTGGTTAGATGATTAGTATTCATGCGTAAAAAATCCCCGCAAGTGAACAAACTCTTCAGAAGCCGGCATCCTTTAGAACAGGATCAAGGCAGCGAACTCCGAAATTTGCCTCTAAGAGTCGACTAATGTGCAGGGGTAATACTGTATGGGTCAAGGTTAACTGGAGAAGTTATGTGAGGCTCACTTTCAACGCATCATCGGTGTGTTATCCTTCTCACTTAGAGGAACGAGAGAGTAGCGCAGCCGCATCTTTAGGACAGTCGAGCATTATGGGCAGTCAGCCTGGACCAATTCCTCGATGATCATCCGGATGGTATAAGTTTTGTTATTATGGTGACTCCCTTGTCTCCTTATTTACTCGCAGACTTCAATGCCTTAAAGAGATGTGCGTATGACGTTTCACCTATCAACGTTGCCGCTTGAATAGGACAGTGTAATGCGCAAATTAGAGGTCGAGGACAGTGATGCTTACAGCTTTAAACGTAATAGATGAAGATAGACGTGAGATAATAATAATGATCTCATTTGGCAGGAAGTATGTATAACATTAATAATCAGCTTGCTACGCTACATACCCATTAGTTAACCCGAGCTCGTTGACCGATAATGCCAAAGTCCAGCGCATATGAGTTGTTATTTGATCCAGGCTTCAGCTTGAATCTCAACCAACTGCTCCGCAAATGCCAGCCCTGTAACACTCACTGCTGTCCATGTAGGAAGCACCTTGGGGATTCTCTTTTCCATAACAGCTGTGACATTTCCAAGCCCAGAAGCAAGATCTCCCACGTGGTAGCTGTTAATCGAAATTAGGTCTGCCAGTCCATTGTTAGAGCCAGCAGCCTTTAGTGCCAAAGTCAAGCTATCGAAAGCATTGTTGACTTGAGTTGCAATGTCCGGGACTAGCTCCCCGGTTTGAGGGTCCCAGCCTCCCTGTCCCAAAATTTTTATAAAGCTACCGATACGAACTGCTTGCGAATAATGAAACTCGGTGCTTAGTTTTTGTCCAAAGCCCGGAGTGCCTATGAAGATAGGACCTGCAGCGGCATCGCTGATATAGGCTTACTAGTCCCCAGGACGCAGGTGGCTAGGGATGAAATGATCAAAGATAGGATGGACATAATGATACAGACATGTAAAGTAATTCATAATTGGAGGCTTGTGTGGTGAACATTGAGAGCCCATGAAGAGTGAAACTACTACATGGTGATTTCTGTTCTTTAATAGTCGGATTATTGACGCTGCTGTGGGCGGGATGCTGGAACAGTAAGCGAGAAAATGGCGCCTAACACTCTGATATCGTCATTAGTAGTCAGCGGGAATGCAAGGGACGAAGCGAATGGTGACACGAGTGAGATTCGTGAAACAGTCTCCAGTTGCTTACACAATTATAGTCCAACTGCAGCGACGGGTATTTAGTCTATTATAAATAAGAAAGGTATTTTTAATAATAAAACACTATAGAAAGTATATTCAGTTTGCAATCTTAGTAATATCTGCAACTTTAGTAACGTCTGCAAGCTTAGGAGCCAAGTTGCAAGTCTTTCACACAACAAGCAAATCTATTGTAGCAGGTTCCCTCCTTTCCCCGCAAATGTATTATAGCAAGATAGATAGATCTGCTGTTAGCGATGACTATCTCACTTATACCCGTTGGCTCCACTTGATTAGTGGCCAACTGTGAGGAAACCTCACAGTTGGTCCCGAAATGCCTGAAACGCCCGAAAAATCGAAACAGACCTAGTTTAGTTCCTTCCCTCATACAATTTGCTAGTAAACAACAACAACAACGCGTAATTGACGATTGAAATTATTATTAAATGAAATGGTAGAATTTCCTCCTGCTTTTAAGGCCGCTGCCGCCGTTATGGCCGATCGCGATCGCCCTCCAAGGACCCGAAAAGTATACTCTGTGCGGAGCGCCGCTACAGACTTTAACGTGAGCCCTGCCGCTGTTTAATGCGCGATTTCCTCCCTCCGACGCCCTGATCCTATTCCTTGATGGCCTGGCCGGCTGCGCTCCTTGACTGAGGAGGAAGATAATGCCCTTGTTGCCTTCGTGATATAGTTACAAAGAGGAGGATTTCCTACTACAAAGCCACAGGTTATAGCCGCCGCTAATGGCCTCCGATAACGAAGAGATCCTGAAATCGCAGATCTAGGAAGGAACTAATACTCCCAGTAGCTTTTAGACTACCTAGAAGTTCAAAAGTTATATATTAAGGCTATTGAGAAGGCTAGGAAGTTGTTTGAAGCGTTAAACGTAGAGAATTTGATGAATTTTTTTGATAAATTAAAGAATATTATTATAGATTATTGTATTGGTGCGTTAGAGTGCTGGAATAAAGATGAGTGCGGCGTTAGACTTAGCTGCCTTTGTGAGATTTTTTAAGTTGTTGTTGTATGTATAATGAGAGTATAGCGGTTAGAAGTCCTTGATTTAAGTAATTGAGAGTTTTTTATAGTAATAGCGTTAGTTAATGCTGCCGGTGAGTTGATTTTACCTTGGCTAGTCTTTAAGACTTTTCTGATAGAGTCTTAGTTAGAGATTGAGGTTAATGAGGTTATATATTTTGTTAGATTAGAGACTGGCTTTTTTAATAGTGAGATCTTTTTTGAATGGCTTTATTACTTTAATCTGTGGTTTTGGAAGCTGTTAGTATAAGTATAGTGGCTGGGATTAGGCTTTGAGGAATACTTTGGTTGTGATATGTGGCTGTGAGATCCTTATAGGCTGTGGTTGTAGCTGTATGAAGTCTTACCGATTTAAAGGCCTGATGATGAAAAGATATATTGTCTTTTTGTTATTAATGGCTTTATAGGCTATATAGGGCTAGACTTTATTGAATACTGTATTAAGTTTGACATTATCGTTGCTGTATTTCCGTCATACTTGACTCACATCCTTCAACCTCTCGATATTAGCGTTTTTTAACCCCTTAAGCTTGCTTATTAAAAGATCCTTTAGCGGTTGTTATTCTAAGGTAACCTTGCCTTTATAAGGAAGGATTTCTTTGATGCCTTTTAAACGATGTATGACGAAGGCTTTACAAAGTATAATATTATAGGAGGGTTTAAAAAAACCGGTATTTTCCCTTTTAATGTACAACCGGCAGTGATGAGAGTCTTCTTACAGCAGCAGAGGAAGAGGGAGGCTATTAACCTAGCTTTCTTAAGTCTTCTGCCTAAGGAGACTTAATTTTATTAGGCCTCGACCTTAATATATAACGCCTGAGAGAAGTATGGTAATCTCTTAAGTTCCCTAACTTAAGAAGGCCTTCGTTAGGCTAGCTTGGTGGTTACGGAGGCTGCTACTTTGAAAAACCAGATTAATAATTTTATAGTTGACCGAAATTAATAAATTGAGAAGATGGTGAGTCGCTGGAAGTGTGGAGGCCTTGTTAGACCGTTGGGCGACTTTTACACTGTCGTAAGTCTTAGTTAAATTAGATAGTAAGATAACTAGTTAAGGAAGACCGACGAGGTTAAGATGATGAAGTAATAACTACGAGAAGGCCGCCGGGTTGTTAATCTTGAACTTAACTGACTTATTATACTATATTGCGAAGCCTAAGCCGAACGATGAGCTGTCGGGCTACCTAGAATGACGAAGAAGGTGTGGTTTGAATTTATAAAGAAGTATGAGGAATTCCTTATCTTTGAAGTCTAAAATAAGGAATATTCTCGCCTTATTAACTATAAAGAAGATCCCTTCGTGATTGATATGTTAGGATCTTGGTTACAGTATATAAGGGAGGTCCTGTAACGAGCCTAGACTAAGGTACATATCTTGGAGCAGATGTTAGAGTGTTCCTGGGGCGCGGCGACGGACAGTTTAATAGATATTAGGCTAGGGCCTTTTGGCGATGAAGATGATGAAGATGACGAGGTTACATAAGAGGCTACGTAAGAAATAACGTAGGAAGCTACATAGGAAGTATTATAAGAGACGTTGGTCGACTTTGCCGACGATATTAGCGGCGAGGAGGATTTCTAAAGCTTGCCGTCATCGCCGACCTTGCCTAGGATGAAAACGCCGCCCGAATCAACGTATAAGAAGATTAAGAAGATGCTTGAAGAAGAAAGGAATAAGAAGAGAATTTCATAGAGAATAATTAACTACAGTCTCCAATTCCTTAAAGAACGTAATTCTGAATAAAGGGCGAATAAAATGACATTAAATACGGTCTATTTGCCTTACAAATGGAAGTGTTTCGATTTTTCGGGCGTTTCAATGATTAAATGACCAACTGTGAGGTTTCCTCACAGTTGGCCACTAATCAAGTGGAGCCAACGGGTACTTTCTTTCTAGCCCAAGCCTTAACATCCGGACATCTAGACGTGTTGCCTTATTATCCTCTCCAATTTCAAATACCCAGTCATCAAGCGACCTCTGCCCGTATAATGGCGCACCCAACCCAGTCCAGGCGAAGAGGCATGGGTCTTCTAATTCTCCTGGTTTTGTTTCATTGAAGAATGTAGCCCTGAAGCCCAGTCGAGATTCATAGGTCCCCGACCCGTTCGTGTGCCGGCTTACGGTCTTTAACTGTGACGGGTATAATCGCCCTGACTGCCCGGCTCCGTAAAGCCCAATTAGTGGGCTCTCAGGACCAATAATCTCCACGCCATGGCTGATTAGGCTGATGATTCCAAGTCCCGGGCGGCCCTTGTCTTCAACAACGATGACCGCTGAGCTGTTAGTGGCCTCATCAACATACGTGCCGTTGAAGTTCACAACTGCCTCTTGGTTGGCCTGATCTTCAGCCGCTGGGAGAAATATATCACCAAAGGCATTAAACAGTTGAGTGCGAGTGTCGGAAGCATTCGAATTGATTGTTCCACCAGCGAGCACAACCCAACCAAGGCTATGTTCTGGCGATAGCACTAGAGCTGCATGATAGCTTCCTAAATCGCCTTGTTTTGTGTAACACTGGACGATGCAATCGTCTGAAAATTCCAGGTTTCGAATCTCCCATGGACCACCAACTGCGGTGCTTATGTAGCCCGTTTGGATCAGGGGCTTGAGCCAACGGCGAGTTTGGGCTGGGGAGATGAGCGTGGACTCGAGTATTGCTCTGCTGGCTTTGACCATGTCATTGACGGAGCTGTACATCGATCCCGAGGGTGCTGTTTGCCCAAGGTTCAAATCCCATCCGACCTCTGAGGCATTATTACCGGGGATAACTCCGCCAGATGACGGGGTCTCGTCGAAACTGCTATTTGTCATGTTCAAAGAATCAAATATGCTCTTTGTAACAGCGTACTTGACGCTTTTCCCCGTGATGGCCTCTTGAGCATAGCTAAGCAACGTAAAGGCAATGTTGCTATAAGCAGGCGAATGTGCACTCGGAAAGATGGGATGTTGCTTCAGAAGATAGAAAAATGTCTCTGTTCCGATCAGCGTCAGCACTGTGTTTCTTCTTGGTGGATAAGAGGGCTTTCCTACCTTTGCGTGTGCAAGGTCGCGTCACCCCGGGTACTCCACAGACCGGTACTTCGATTTTACCAAGGACGGGAAATCCTAAGCCTTGGGCCTGGAATGAGGTAATCTCTGCTGATAAGTCGCCGTCGGTTGCTATACACGTTTTTTTCTTGTTAGCCATTGATCTGATGGCAGCTGTAGCAATGTCTGACTTACCATCCCGAGCTATGCCTGCCGCCTGGCTGGCGAGCTCACCCAGAGTCACATCCTCCCATCTGACATGGTCAATGTCATCATACAATCTGTGACCCTGGGAACTGTTATAAGGGAAAGACAGGTTTGCAAGCTCAGGGACATATTTGGTGACGGGGTCGTTGAAGTAACGGTCGCCGGCTTCGATAAGAAACGCCCATACGCTGAAAACTTTTGAGACGCTTCCAATGCGGAATATGGAGTCCCCGTTGACCTCTTTCACACCAACGTCGATCGGGGGCGTGTAGTAGTGCTCATATAGGGTTCTGTTCTCTTTGGTCGAGAAAAGGGCCACACCCCATGCCGTATCATTGGGCTTAAGATTAAGAGTTTCGTCCGTTAGAAGACGTTCAAAGTCGGTGATCGCACTTAAAAGCCTCTGGCTGCCTGAGAGGTGTAGTGGCTGTGGCCAACGAGGACCGGCTAGGACACAATCGTTGAGCTGGCTGCCTGCAGCAACTATAGTTGCCGCGGCTAATAAAATGGCAGTAGAAAACATTGGTAATTGGAAATATATTAGCAGTTGATATAAGATGGTAGGTTTCTTTCACAAGATCTCCTTTCAGCATGTGGAATAGAGACAAGTTAAATAGGATTTTCACATGCAACTGGCGACGTCCATTTACCAGACTCCGACCATAATACGAAGCCATATACACAGCCCTGAAACTCAAGACGTCCAATTATAGTATGAATGGCTCGGATATGCCCCACCTGACGGATTTGACCCATCCTGTCCCGCGCCCTGACGTCGCACTCGGGGAGTCGTAAACCTGGCTTGAGGTCTGTAGAGGCAGAGGGCCCTACAATACGAAAAATGAAGGATTCAAGCGTGCATCCTTCGTCCAAGGCTACTCCCCGAAGAAGAGATGATGGCAAATTTCGTGGTCTGACGCTTGCAAAGATGGAACGAATGGAGGCAAGGGAATATGCATCGGGTAACGGATACAGGAACTTCCGTTACGGAAGTTCCGTAAACGAAGACAACTTTCCTTGCATGGATATTGCTCTGGGTGAGAAGTTCCTCAGATAAAATTTCGGATTGGATGATATATGGCGTTCGCGGAATTACATACATGTTCTTACCGGACGAACACAACACGCTCTTCAATAACACATCCAGCACTACCCCGTTTAACTGCCTTTACTTTCCACGATTCCAAGTTGCTCGAGCCCGGCCATGGCCTCGCAGGCCTCTCGCCAGGCGTTGTCGCCCTCTACTAACTGGCTTCTCAAGTACGCCCAAGTCATGCGCTGCACGGCTCCCAGCATTTCTGGGCTCTCATCCTCGGTCTCTGCCACGTCCCAGCCATTGATGCCACCCAGCCCATGCTTTCCACCCTTGACGGTGAACAGGTCCTTTGGGCCCGGGGCTTGGGTGTAAGGATCCGCATGCCACTCTGCGCCGCAGTTCAGGTGAGGGCTTGTATCTTCATCGCCGTAAACGACGAGAGCCGGTGTGATCATTCTGTTGAAGTCGGGGCCGTAGAAGGGGGTCATGGCCTTGAGGGTGTCCTTGAGCTTTGCACCACCCTCCCCGGTTCCCCCAAGAATAACGCCGGCCTTTATGCGATCGTCGAAGAGGCGAACCGGAGGACCGTTGCCACGTGGGTCGGCGTTGTCCATACCGAGCAGCATAGAAGCAGTGAAAGCGCCGTAGGAGTACCCAGCCACGGCAATTTGGGTCTTGGAGAGACGTCCCTTGAGTGCTGGAACAGCTGTCTCGATGTCATCAAGGTGGTCAAGTACATGGACTAAATCTTCCGCATTAGACTTCCAGAACATTTCCTGTCCCGGCGGAGCACTGTCAAGTCCGAGGAATCTGGACGACAGATGAGTGGGCTGGAGAACGACAAATCCATGTGAGCCCCAGAACTCGTACAATGGCGCGCAGGAGTTCAAAGACGAGAGCCAGTTGCTTGGTCCATGACCATGAGAGAGTATTATGATAGGCAAGTTATCCCCTGTGACAGGGGCCGTTACTCGCAACTCGATATCAAGGCGTCGCTTGGGCGTGGGGAGAACTATCGGACTGACAGACATGACTGCCGTGGGCTTGTTGACGGGGATCTTGGCGGCAGCGCCAATGAGTCTGTGGTTGCCGAAATGCATCGCGAAGGCCGGGAGTTATGGATGTCTATGGTATAGGTACAGGTCTCGGTATCTGTACTTTGGTGGTCTTGGCCAATTACACGCCAAACCAAAGAGCCACAAATTGTTGTCTGATGATGACACTTTGAACTCTATTGTACATGGAGTTTACATCGGCACGCCTTTACTTCTTTATATAGTTCATGCCGGCGAGACTAGTCGCCAGACCAAGCGAGGCTTTTGTCAGTACGCGGACCATCCTAAATCAGAGGCGAGGCCACGAAGCTGCTGTTGGACGGAGATAAGGTCTAAATACGACACAGTCGGTAAACTCGAAAAGTCCAGTAGGCGGTTAACCCCGAGCAACACTTAGCAGTCACCATACTTTTAGCCGGAGAACCGGTATGGACTTATAGGGTCTTTCCAGTGGAATCATGCAACCAATTGCGGCCCGACTGGTGATTTGACCTCTGGTTCTGATGTTGTAATATATTGAACTCGGCTTGGGGTTCGATGGAGGCACTAAGACAAAGGGTGAGCCTGTTACGGAAATGAGATGCATGCCACCAAGATAGTAGTACACCCGATGGTTTATCTATATTATTGAATCATTGGATACTCCTGAAGAATAAGTCGGAATTTTGTTCAATAATTCTCTGAAAATTGCAGGTGGCAGATTCAGTTGATCAATATTCATCATCTTAGCGTGCCAGGGGGGCTGAAATAGTACCTTATACGGCCGACTTATCCAACTCAACCAGATACTCAAATAGCTTCTCTGCCCCTGTAACAAACGATGTTTCGTCCATGGCCGCTGTAAATTCTTCTTTGCCCGTACCTTTCCCATCTATGCCCCATTTTCGGCCAAAAAAGCCTACAAAGTTGTCGTATGTCGTCTCTGGTTTCTCGCGGCATAGACTACACATAACGCCCTTGAGTCCTTCATAATTGAAGCCACCTCGAGGGAAAAGTTTCATAACTGCATGGTACTCTTCCACAGTAATCACATTTTTAATGCCGCCAGGCGTGTACTGAGGTCCAAAAAAGTCCGCACCAATACCCAGACTTGTTAGAGCCACCTCAGGCTCGGCCTCCGGCGTGATAGTAAAGGTCGTATGAAGCGCAATTGCATACCACGACTGTTGGATACGCCTTTCATTCCAGTCATCTGAAGTGGCTAAACTTCCTAGGTTGCTGCGAATAAAATCGCGTGCGATATTTGCTCCATCCACCTCGAAGCGCGTGTGAGCTGAAAGGAGTTCTTTAGTCTTGGCCCATCCCATATCGTGAAGAATACAGCTCAGTGTGACCAGTTCAAGGTCTGCATTGGCTAAATGAGGTAGCTTCTTTGCTAGAATTAAGGACCAGTATGCTGAGCGTACGGCATGATTATGAACCAATGGAGTACAGTGCTGCTCAGAATACTTGAAGGCCGCTTCTGCAAGCGACGACCGTGGAAATACAATATTTATCTCAGGTATATCTGGAAGAGACGTAGTCGTCATTGTGAGGTTTTAGGTCGAAGGAGTTTCTTTAGTTGGCTGAGCGGTATAGAGAATCAGGCCTTTGACAACTGTTGTCGAAAAGAAGGGTGGTATTTATAAGCCACACAGTAGGAGGCAAATTATGTAAAATATCCGATTCAGATCGGATACTTGCCATCGGCATTGATGCACTTGGCAGCTTAGAAATCACACCTAGGAGACGATTGTTTTATAATTGTTCAATACGTCAAGGATGCGATTCAGAAATTTCTAGTCGGAACCCAAGTGGGTGGTTATTGTCATATCACTGACAGCCAACAACATGGCAACCAACAGCAGAGTAACCAACAGCATTAATGTGTGTGTCTTATGTGCTATACGATTTAGCGCAACCTATTACTCACTGTATATCTAAATTCAGCTACTATAATAAAATCTTCCATTAGCATCCGTGATGAAAGAGTCTTTGATGAGAGGGGGAAGCTCGCCTGCCACAGTCTTTGGGCGGCACTTGACCTACATTGTTGATGGACGATGCAAGCGGTCGTGGTATCCAAAGAAAACAATTGTCTGAGAAATTGTTTTTCTTTTCAAAATATGTGCAGAATTAACACTCTATCAAGATAATATGAACAAAAGCGAAACCTCCGCCTATAGAGACAAGACCTGCTTATCTTCCGCCAGCCTGTCGCTCAACTGAGCCCTGTCTACATCTTGAATATTAACACACTGCTCAATTGCAAATACAGCAGCAGTCGCTGCACTCTGCCCCATAATCATGTAAGTCGGCTCCATCCGAATAGCTGCAAAAGCAACATGCGTGCTGCTCATTGTAACTGGGTTCAAGAAATTGACCACATCGGAAGATTGTGGGATAATGCTGCCTAGCGGGATAGGGAAAGGCTGTGGAACTGGAGTATGGACCAATCCCTCATTGTAAATTTCTGAGTCGATGACAATTCTCTCTGCTTCATGGCAGTCAAGAGTATAGGACCCAAGGCCAATGACGCTGTCATCAGCAAACGTTTGAGGGGTCTGTACGTCGCCTTGTGTCATAGTAAAATTTCCTTGCATGCGTCTGGCTTCGCGAATGTAGATTTCATAAGGCCAGTTTCCGTTGCTGGTCCATTCGTCTTTGGCATACCCCCAAGTGCTTGCAGAGTCCCTAAATCTTTGAGGTACTCGTGGGTGGTTAGCAAGTGTCCAGAAAAACCCTTGCGTGTATGTCTTATAGGTCTGGCGAATCGCCCCGCGCTGTGCATAGCTTTCCTCGATGTAGTTTGTTTTCTTGACGTTGTCGAAATTTCCACCCAAAAAGTCAGTGCTTACTCCTCCGTTCGAGTTTGTGTCTGTTTTGAGGTTTGGCATGAGTTGCTTGGTGAAAAATAGGTCATGGTAGCCAGCTTCAATGTAACGAAGTAAGATCTCATAAGAAGCTTCATCGTAATCATCTGGCTTTGTAAAAGGAATCTGATTGTCGGTTGTCTGTGTGAGGCTCAACCGATAGTTGAAAGCCTGAAGTCGATAATTATCAGCAGTGCCATTCAACGTCTTCGCTTCGTCGTCTGTGACAATGTGGTCGATTCCTTTAATAAGGCCGCTATCAGGATCATCAGGTGTAAAGAATGGAGACATTCCAAGGTAGCCCTCTTCTGCTGCAATTTGTATCCCAGCCAAGGATTCGTCGAATTCAGATTGTGCTTCACGCCCTATTCTAAACGGGATTTGGGCCGCCGCCATAAAGTCTCCTTCGTAGCTAGCATCCATAAACATTAATGCATCATACACATGACCTGATTCTGTCGTTATGGAAGTGATTCGATTGTCTTTTATCGTTACACTGTCAGTCGACATAGGTAGAGTCTCGTTTCGAAAAATTGGTATGTTTAACTCTTGCATCCAGTCTTCGAATATTGATTCAGCAACGTGTGCCTCGAAAGTCCACTGTACTTGGTTTGTTTCATCGATTGCTGGTCCTGGTTGTGCAGCTAGTTGTTTGTTGATGTAATCTGTTCTTGTCTCCCTAGTCCACGCCGTGTCGGACTTGTAGTAATTATATACTCGGCTATAGAACTCTCTGGCAATGCCTCCAATGGCTTTTCCGTTTTTGGAGTCTGTCCAACCAAGGCCCGACGTGGTCATACCACCAATATGGTTTGATGGACTAACAATCGCAACGGTCCTATTCATCCGCGTCGTCTGGATAGCTGCAACAAGTGCTGCCGGAGTGGATCCATATATGACGATGTCATAAGTTGTGGCCCCTGGCTGTGGGCAATCTGATCGTTTACCGATCTGGGAACGCAGTGGGAAGGGAGTACTAATATTAGGGAACATTGCAAAGATTAATATGAAAATCATTGTGAAGTTAAAGTCAGAGAAGTATGATGGTTCGTACAATCGTTTAATTGTCATTTTGATGATTGAACTCCATCAACTAACTGATGGGAGAATAGTAGCGAGGATAGCCGCTCTCAAACGCGGTAGGAGCGCGTTCGTGATGTATTTATATCCACGAAGGGAGGTTTAGTTTATGTCGTGCTCCCTCGATCTATGTGCCCCTACAGCCTGGCATCAGTTCATAGAAACCACGTGTTTCATGTCCCATGCCAATACATACGGCACTTCTTTTGTCCATATTTTGAACTCACTACTCTTCGGTCTCTTTGGCGTATAGTACAGTGAATTAAACTTTTGCGCCGGGGATGGCTCTTTGAGGGTATCAAATATGTTCCTGTCTTCCGCATTAGCCGACGTAGCTGCTGTTTTCTGCGCGCATGGCATCCTATACACCAGAAAGTAATCGCAGCGTGACCAGCTTGACATCACAATGTGCAGATTGTGTAGTAATATTGGTCTCGGTATGCAACGCTGGAAAAAGGATTCTTGTCAGCAGATATGAGTCTGTGATAGTGTCCATTAATGAATATGGTGCGCCTTTGACCCGTGAGAGCCTCTCAGTATTCAATGTCCTACTGCCTCTAGTTGTTGGGGTAAAATGAGTGCACTGTTATACAGCGCGTTTCATCCTGACGTTAAGCAAGGGACACTTGGCGCTGGATAAGCTAAGCATGGGATAATCAGCAAGCCAAGCAGCTGCGAGTAATAGAAGAAGCCGTATTTACCGAGCAGCATTGTACTCACCCACCTAATGTTAAATTAAATGCGTAGCGATACCATGATTCCAGAAGATGTGACGAAGATGCCGTATGTGCAAAGGGTGAGGAGGAGGTAACGTTCGGATTCGGCCAGCTACTTTGCGGGGTTGAGGGAAACAACCGCACGAATTAAAAGTCTCAAGGAGTGAAGTGCCCCTCAGGCGATGGAAAGATCGCACTCTTGTCGCTGAGAACTTGAACTGATCTGCAAGCCAAGATGCTTCCCCACCTCGCATGGTCTACCCCAGACATAAACACAAGATCCCATGACCAGATTGTCTTTGGGTCGAATCACGAATTGCTCAGCTGATGAAGGCTCTGATCAATGCATGACGTTTCTTCTATACTCGGCTGCATGAAAGGCATCATCGTGTCACCGATTAAATCGACTGCCAGCGATCCTTTGGAAGACGAGGGCGTGTAACACGAGCAGCAACTGTTCTTGAAATGAGGTAACAATCGTCAAAAGTTCTACTCAACGCGTCATATGAGCACTTGTTATACGAGACCAGGATTATAAAAAGAAGTTTATGTGAACTCTGATTTCAGCCTATTACCTCTGTTGGATGAAGTAACCGGAGTTCGCATTTGCGCTGTTCACTTTGAGATTGAATATTGATTGCAGCATTCGTTTTACGGCCATAGCAAGCAATATTGAATAGGACTCAATTTTCCTATCTATTTTAGATAATTTTGTTTAGATCATTGGCGCGATTGCATGAGAAAATTGTAAATCTCTTTAGATACCGGGTAGCCTGTACGAGCGGTAGGCGGAATAAAAGCCTGTGGCTAACATCTTTGTTCTCCTTATTCCTAGAATAAAGTCTTAGACGCATCCGTCCCCAGAGAAATATCCCAATTCATGGCGCCTGGGATGACATCATGGACTTGGTTGGGGAATTCCAGATCGTGAATCCATTGGTGATATATGCCTGGCATTTCTGGAGGTGCGGAGAACCCTGATGCACTGATATCATCTAGTGCTGCAGTGTCGATGAAATTTCCAGCCAGTAAGACTTCGCCCCCTACTCCTCCGATTGCCGTTCCTGGCTCATCTTGCATTGCTGTGTTTGTTACTCCTACTTGCGGTACTTGAACAACATTTTCTTTTGGCGGGGAGTTCCGGGATCTAGCGATACGAGCCTTTTCTATCAGCCTACGCAAGGGCTTATACGCATCGCAAGATGTTTCGTCAACTTCTGACAATCCCTTTGGATCCGCGCCGGCTCTTTTATGGGAAGTGCTTGAGAGCTTGAGGCCTAGACGGAGAGTGGCATCTACTGCATTCCAAGCCCTGTCTACTTCTTGGCTGTCCGGGCGAACGCACAAGGCGGAGAGTAAAAACGTAAGTGCGTACCACTGAATGTACGTCTCACACAACCATCTCCATTTTCGGGTCTTCTTTTCCGTATTCAAGGCCAGCCAATATTCAAGAATTGTGATAGAAGAAGTGAACAGTCGATCTTGCGTCTCTCGGGGCAGCTCTGCATAACCGGCACGACGCAAGGATGGATGGTGTGCAACCAGTCGCATTTTTGTGAAAACAATTTGAGCGATAGTATAGATATACCATGAGAAAGGATCCGACAAGTCGCAGTACCTCAAATAGAGCTCTTCAAGCCGCTTCTGGCTTTCGGAGACTTCTTTCATCTTTTCTGCAAGATCTTGGTCTTTATCACCTTTCTCCAGGGAACTAGTGAAAGTGTACTGGAGTCGTCGAAACAAACTTGTTGCCTCAAAACGAACAAGGCTGAAACTCATTTCCGTGAGACCAACCCTAGCCTGAGGAGGTTCCTTCATCCGTACGGTTAGATCTGCGTCGTTGATGTTGAGCGGTATAGAAGTGTCGGCACCACTATGTGGAAGCGTAGTATCATGGCCAGAGTCTTCGCAGGCGCGAGAATCAAGAACACAAATAATCCACCACAACCTCCGTCTCATTTCTGCCGTAAATGGAGATAGATTGAAATGGGTGCCGTCGCGGTGAATGCCAGCATTCTGAGCAAGGCGAACTACCAGAGCAGTGAGACTCCACATGAGTCTAATGCTGCAATGGTTCCGTAGACTCATGAGAAATATGACGAAAGCTTGCAAAACAATTAATTCGTCCGTTTCGAGAAATTTTGCTCGTGCCAGTGCTTGCTCAGTTGCAAACTTATACGTGTCGGTGAGATCGCCCTTGTGACTGCCGAAAATTTCACAGCATTCATCCTCTGAAAGGCTCTCCACAGCGGAAAAGTATATCGAGAATATGAGCGCTTCAAGGCCTTTCGGTATGCCAATTGGCTGCTTGATGGCTTGAAGAATCATCGGCTCAAATGTGGGGATGTGCAAAACCTTGATAAGGCGGTCACAATTTTCTTTGAATAGATGCCAATATAGCAATGCCTGCTGCATGGGCGGATGCAAGCCAGACAAAGACTGATGCTGAGCACCGGTTCCAAATATGAAACCTTGATTGGTAACTCCAACTTCCAAGGCATTTGGTGTATTCCACACCTTTTGATCATCTGGTAGTTCCATCAACAAACTCTTGAGATCATCCACCTGATGAAGGGAGGTCGAGTTAGGTCATATTTCCAATAAAACCAATCGCGACAAATGACATACCTCTTCATCCAAGCTTGCCCAGAAGCTGCTGCTGACATATCTACTACGTCCATCTCCGATCGCCAGCCTGCCAAGCTCTGTTCCCAGTTCGGTAACGGCATCGTTTTGCGTTCCTCTGTTGTTGGTCGGGCTAGATCGACGTGTAGTGTTTTCCCCTTCTATGATGGCATTCGCACGGACTTCTGTGGTCTTAAGAGATTGCTGCGTTGCTCCTTGGTTGTAATTGTCTCGCAAGTGACCAATGACTCCCTCAAGGCGTTGAAGCCTCTCAAGCATACCTTGAGTCGTCTTTGGCCTAGTTGATGGCCTTCTCGGCACAAACAAGCAATCAGCACCAGCTTTGCGACAATTAACACAAGGGTAAATTCTGTCGCATTTCTTTTTCCTCTTCCGACACGACAAGCACGAGTACGGATTCAATTGTGGGTGTCCAGCATATGATTCGGTTCCTCGGCCATCAGTTCGCGGGGAACCTGGCTCATCGGCTTTGGTGGGCTGGGCAAGCTGTGCGGAACTCATCTCGTGGGCTTCGTGGGATTCTTCCATAGTTGTCTCCAAAGAAAATGCTGATTCACAGTTAGTTGCAGGTTGTCGGCCTTTTCGGAGTGCGATGTTCTTAGAGACAGCCTCACTAGATATGAGTTGAGAACTAACCTTGCCACATAGCTTTTTCGAGGCGGAGTCTTGGCAAACACCGCCAAACACATTTGCCGAAGTCTTGTGGAAATCTACTAAGCCGAAAATTACAGTGACTTGCTTGAGTCAGTTTAAGCTCGCCTTCTGTTGTGAAGACCTTCCAGTTACCCCGCCTAGTTACGAGTAGTTTCTTAGGTCATCATAAATGTTTGGTTATATAAACAGCAACTCTTGATTTGAAACGGCATTGGTTGTTTCGATTAAAGTTCTCTCGTAATCCGTTTAGTGTTACGTTGCAATCCAATCAGAAGAGTCTCTTGAATGAGTTGTACGTAGTCTTATTAAACTTCATAATAATCATGTTAATTAGCTTCAAATAATCGCGAGGAACGGTGTTACGTTGCAATCCAATCAGAAGAGTCTCTTAAATGAGTTGTACGTAGTCTTATTGAACTTTATGATAACGGTGTTACGTTGCAATCCAATCAGAGGAGTCTCTTGAATGAGTTGTACGTGGTCTTATTGAACTCTATGATAATTATGTTAATTAGCTTCAAATAATCGCGAGGAACGAAGCAAATTAATCCCGCGGATGTTTTGTCTATTAAAGGACAATAATCTCCTAATGAGTTTGCCATAGCCTTTCAAGCAACCATAGCGACTTGTTTCCTTAATCACAACGCAGCTTAATACGCGGCTCTATGCCGTTGTAGATGCCTCTGGTAGCTTTACCAAGCGACAATCGGAGATGGGTGTTCTCCGAATGACTCAAGCCGGCGTCATTGCTGTCTGTTATTCCAATGTCGCTGTTAAGATCTTGGCAGATAATGTTGCTTCTGAATCGGCTGAGGTTTATGCCGCTCTGGGTATGCCATTTGCCGGACTGGTATATGGGCTACAGCAATACTTCTCGACTAACTAGTATGGATCTGCGTCTGGGTCTAAGATAGAGCACGGTAGCGAGAAATCTTGCAGACAGCAGGGAAATATTAAAAGTTCAGTTGAATATATGTAATCTGACTTCGTACGGAAGAATTGATGTACTGTCTATACAACCGAGAAGCGTTTCATGCGTGTGGGCTTTTGTCGGATAGTTCGTCTGACACTAGGGGTGATTACCCATAAGAAGAATGCACATTAAAAATGACATTATATGAGTCATCTTGACTATATTTCTCTAGATAACGCCAAACTTGAGAACGCTACTGCATTGCGTAGAACATACCAAAATGATGGCTGGCGGACGCGACTATTGCGCTTATCTAGCTAGGGATAAATTGTAATGGTGCGTAAGTTCAATCTTCCGAAAGAGCCCAGACGGAGAAGAATTGTTTGTATACCTCATTTTATAACTAAGACGTCTCTTAATTGGTTCTGATTTCACGCCCCTGCATAATGTTACTTTAATAATGGATTATTATATGTTGCTGTATTGTAATGGTTCGCCGAATTTAATAGTGATATCCGTATAGCACGCTCGCTGAGCGCAAGTATTTTGGCGAATGAGATAGTAAATGCAAACTGAGAGATTTGAGGACTACCCATACTGCGTACTATGTACAACAACGAATTGGACTACTGTGCATCAATCAGGCGAATGTTATGACCGCATTCAAACATATGCATGTTTTGCTACGCTAAATCTAGAAATTGCCGAGTTGATCAGTCCAAGATTCAGGTGAGACTCGATAAAATGGCCTTTGATATTGGGTCTTGCGCCCACCTTGTGATATTGCTAGCTTCATCTGATGTCCTGGGAATGCTGCCAAGCACTCCATCTACATGAGTAAGCCGCTGTCAGAGAGATCTTTTTTTAACGAGTAAAACAACACGAGAATAAATATTTGATCACATCCTAGCCTCAGAAATCATCATAAAATAGTGATAATTAGCCTCATTGCTGCGAAGATTGTATTTTGCTGCATTGTTCAAGGCGATTTAGGACAATGATGTGAAAGACAATTAGAAAGAACATCATAAAATTATCCCGCTTATTACTCTGTCGGACTAGACAGATTGATCGTCATACCCTGGAAAGTGCAATGTTCATGTTCTGATGAATACAATACAGCTGTATATATCTCGATATGAAATCAAAGGATCAGCTGCCCACAGGCTGAAGGATAAGGTTTTAAGCATATATGGAGCTAAATACTGCAGATCCTTGAGGTATAAGCTGTTGAACTGTTGCTCTCATACTTTAAGAATCTTACATCATTTTTTTCTTCGAGTGAAATCTCGCATGTGGCCTGTCTGTCTCGACTCCAGTTCTTAATTGCTGTAGCTTCGTGAAAATAATTACATGAATATGCTTATTTGGCCATTTGAGCAGACCGCATTCATGCGAGACATCCAGCAGCACCATCGACGCTACTTTCTTCTAATAGTTGCAATTCACATGATGAACAAAATAAATCTCGCCTATTCACAATAAAATATCTGGACTGTTCTTTCTATAATACTTTCGCATACAATATTTTTGCTACATACTGCAAATTCCATTCTTTTGTTTCGTCCTTTTGTTTTACCAAGATCTTGTGCTAAGATTGTCAGCTACACTTCCATGCCAAATGTCTGCGAATAGTGTGTGCGCGCTAATACCCGTATTTGGTGTTCGGAGGCTTCTGGCACTTTGCTGGCAGCTTGGATCAATTAACGAATATCCCTTACCTAATATATGCATGCTCATTATGTGCATAACTTTTTTTCTATTCATGAATAAATGAATAGAAAGTTGACAGAATCAATTTTTGCCTTTCATCTACTTGGTCTGCCTTGAATTTATCCTTGAGTAAGCCCTTGGTGTGTGTTACTTGGGAGCTACGTTTGTTGTGGTGTCCACACAAAGCCAATGAACTAGATGGAAGTGGATATAGGTAGGAATGACTCCGAAACCCAGAAACCTATATGCAAAAAGTTGCTTAAGGTTAGATAATAGCGCCATCTATTGTCTACTAAATGCCGTCTATCCAGGTGAGTGAGAGCTTCCTATTTTAGATTTCGTGCACCCTACGGAGTTACCTGTGGGTGTGCCTTATTTAAAGATGTGTCTTATATCAGCTTAGTTATCGGCCAGTACCCAAATGATCACGAAATACAATGCTAGCCAATACTCGGTCAGCATTACGGAGTCCACGAAGCACTAAGGTATAGAGGGACCCGGTCTTAAGTCCTCGACGATATATTATATAGACCGATGTCTCATTATTGCTCCAATGATATCCCTTTCTCAAATTGGGCCCTTTTTTTAATAACATATCTGTTTCCGTCGCATGACCGGGACCCATATCATCTCGCCGTTAAGAGGCTCTTTCATAGGATCCCTGTTTAACTCGTTTTCAAACTTCGTATCATGGCCAATCCGAACTTCACAACTGTGTCAGTGGGCTTCCAAACACCTTGTCATAGTTGCAACAACGATGCAAACTACGCCTCGCACATGTGAAAGGATTCTTACCAGCCCTATGGACGCAATTGCGCTAGATCATATCTAGCAAGTAATCTTGTAGCCCTTAGAAGTTCTATTGGGCTTCTATTTTGCCGCCCTGGAATATTAAACGTATGATGTTTCCTCAGCGTTATAAATGTTGTTTGGTGAGAGTACATAAGAGTCTCAGACTAGACATAACTTCGGTTCAATTTCGACACCACATAACCATCCACCTGTTGTGCGGTTCAACTTTCACCCAAACCCTTGAAGATGCCCTTGCGCAAACATACGAAGCCTCCGCCAAGATTCACTTTTGTGACTCCAGAATTTGAAGGCAACCAGATGAGATGGTTAAAGACTCATTCAGACGCAACAAGAAGTCACGCCGCCTATTGGAGTGGGCCTGCAAAACGTCGATGGCAATCCGGCAAAGAGAGCATCAAAAAGGAGGATAGCGCCAGCGCTCGAGGGACTTTTGCAGATGAGCGCACTTACCCACACACCGCCCAAGTTGAGCATCGCTGTTCAGTTGCTCGGACTCTCCAATGCCAGGGGTCAACAGCGGCGACGGATAGAAAGACTTTACCCCAGAGAGTAGATTACTCGACATTTCGCCCGATCGAGCCCACTGGTTCACGATGTCCCCAAGCTTTTCCGCCAGGTGTGAAAGAGACGAATTCTCTTTCAGTCGACTTGACAGTTCTCAAATTCTATAATGAAGACTTTTTGAGAAGGTTTGTCATGGTTGACGATGCCGACAGTACCCTGATTTTCACTAGCTGCCTTCTGCTTGGCTACGCTTATCACCTGGCACTGACAGGGCAGGGGACCATGACCATGCTGCTAGAATTGAAGAGCCAGGTTATACGCCACCTGACAGCGAAGATGAATATTTCAGATGGACTGCTTAGTCCCCGATGCCTCATTGCAATATTGGCCCTGGGAGCTCCAATTGTCTGTCTAGTTTCTAGAGATTTACCAAGATGCCTCAGAATTGGGGAATCTATCAACATGATGTTGGAGGAAGAGTGTTTATGCAGTGAAGAATCGGCAATGTGCTCTCGAGCCTCACTCCACGAGCAAGTTGTTCACCGGTCAGCATTACGCAGACTGTTCCTGAAAGCTAGGGCCAATTTCCAAGACCCGGAAAGCGTCGCATTACTGCAGTATATCTCTAATTATATGAATATGTGCGTACATATAAGCTTTTCTATATGCTGTCTTTGTTCTAACGAAGCTCTCAGATCAATGGCTATTGGGGACGCTGATTGTTTACGCACTGCTCCGCCGGAGATTGAGAAACTGTTTTCAGCTACCACTTCATGTCAAGGTTGTACTGTACCAGAGCAGTGGATATCTCCTCTTACACCTCTCAATTCTCAATGGCACGAAGACTCGTCTATGGTGTACATTGAAAGCCGGATGATGTTGCTTACAGCACTGATGCAAAAGTGGCTCGCGACATTCCTTGACGAAAACGATCAGTTATTGCCTCTCACACAGGAGTTGTTACGAAATCGTGCAGATCTTCGTGAAAAGATTGAGGGTTTTGCGCCGGCAACAATGAAGACTAATGTTGAAGAAGAAGCTATGTATGAATGCTGTCGACTCGTCTCTTCCATGATATTAGCCGCTGAAAAGTTACGCATCCCAATCCATGCTGCCACAAAGCACGTGGAATCTAAACTTAACATTACGAAGTCGTTTCGTCAAACAAATCTCACAAATCTCTGGGGCAGGCACAAGGGTTTGCTGTTTTGGGTTGCCGCAACATGTCAGTTCGCAACAGCGAGTCAGTGTTCTCCTTTACTATATACAACGCTTCTTGCACGATTAGTACAGGAGCTCTCTATCTCAAACATTTACACTGAGATAGCTCTTGGCTCTTTAAAAAGACTAAAGCAGTTCGAAAGCTTGTGCTGTTACCAGGAATCTCAGCCTAGCTGCGAAAAGTAGAAGACCAGAAATAAATACTACAAATCTCTGGTTTCGGTATTTCGAATAGAGAATCATACCAAAACTATTGCACACATATAACTTGAAGTAATTATGCACCACGAATTGCTTCATGTTTGATATAAAATATTCATCCTCCAACTTGCTTTTACGGCGATCAGCAGCTAAAGCAGCGATCACACTTCGCAACCTTTCGGGATTAACAGCGGGGTCTCTGCAAGAGGAGACTAACTGAATCGGTACACACATCCTTGGAGATTGGATATGACAGATGCATGGAGTAATATTTTAGCGTCCAAAGCTGATAGTTTGAAACTTTAACCTCTCTCTCCTGACTGGTGGGCTACCTGAAAGCCTGTCTACCCCAAGATAAGGCCCGAATGATTCCGCCCAACCGACCACTACGTATCTGTCACGTTTTGTCGTTGTGTTATAGAGAGCTCTAGATCATGATTTCATGCCCCCGCACTACACAGACTTCGTTGGCGATAGTAGTACACCAATTGTTATAGTTTCAGCTAATTATACTCCGTACCACAAGAGAGAGATCGATAGAGTACAAATTTCTGTCCCGGATCTATTCTAAGAAATGGAAAAATCGTCTGACACTCACTACGGCTTGCAAGGCAGAATATTCGTATATAATGAAAAATCTTCGTGGTGAAGTGTTAGCAAGCAGGGAAATACCTAGATAAACTTTATATTGCATACCATCCAGCACATGTTTCTTCTCGATCTTGGCGCAGCCACTACGGCGTACAAATGACAGCATACAAGTATGCACATCGCTAGATTAGTATCGAATTTGTATTAGCCGAAGGATGGAAACTCTAGTATCGCTACAATATTGCGTAGTTCCAGAGTAACTCTATAAGCCTCAGGCGGTTGTAGGCACGGCTGTTTCGGAGTATAAGAGTCTAAAGAGGTCCTCGCTAGATTCTCCTAGAACAATCAACACCGAGTTAAACATTCATAGCTAACCTTGTACCTGATTTGACAACTTGAACTTGATCTTGTTCCTCACACAATCTCTTTACAATGGTCATTCTCATAACCGGAAGCACTGGTTACCTTGGTGGCCATTTGGTCAATGAAGCATTGACACGAGGCCACAGTGTCCGCGCCGTTGTGCGAACTGAGTCATCATTCAAGAAGCTTGCAGAGCAATTTCCTCAGTACACATCGAAGCTTTCACATGTCGTCGTGTCTGATATCACCGTACCAGAGGCGTTCGAGGGCGCGTTCGATGGCGTGGACGGTGTGATCCACTCCGCCTCCCCATTCAATCTGGAGCCAAAGAACAACGAAGAAGATCTTCTCAAACCCGCCATTAAGGGCTCTGTAGCTATTCTGGATGCCGCATTGCGCTACGGCAAAGATGTCAAGCGTGTAGTTGTTACATCTTCTCATGCCTCCGTCGCCGACACTTCCAAAGGATTGCGACCTGGTTACGTATACAACGAGAAAGACTGGAATCCTATGACCTACGAGCAAGCTGCCGACCAAGCCACCGATGGTGTGACGGCCTACTGTGCTTCAAAGGCTCTGGCTGAGCGCGCTGTGTGGAAGTGGGCTGATGAGCACAAGGATGCGCCATTCGACGTCGTTACAATCACTCCGCCGTGGATCTTTGGGCCGTATGTTACAGAGCTGACATCTACGGCTCATCTAAGTGAAAGCGTCAGATTGATATACAATCTTCTGGGAGCCAAGGAAGTGCCAGTATTTGACTTTGGTGGATATGCAGATGTCCGCGAAGTTGGTGCTGCCCACTTGCTTGCCCTCGAAGTGCCTGCCGCCGGTGGACAGCGTTTCTGGGTCGGGCAGTCTCTCCGGTGGCAGGCTGTGGTCGACGTCGGGCGAGAGGAGTTTCCAGAGTTAAGGTCAAGGTTGCCTGAAGGAAAACCAGGATGGAGAGAAGATGCTTATGGTGTCGATGGGAGCAAAGCGGAAAGAGTGTTGGGTCTCAAATATCTCACATTCAAGGAAACTATCAGAGATACCTTTGCTCAGCTATTATCGGCGGAACGGGCTGAAGCAGCAGCATAGCTTGGTTTTAATACGAGGCTCTTATCATTATCTAAACTACAACGAAAAGTTATTGCTTGCTGAGGTCTCCCCAACTTATTTCACTTTCACCTTCTGCCAAACACTAAACACAAGAGATGTAGCCTTACACCATCATACACATTGCCTGCCTGATGCCCTTTTATGTCAATTGGTATAGCTGGCTACGATGTGTTTCAGAGACACAACGATACGTAGAGGAGATTTAGTTGCAATGGATGTAGGCACTTTTGCGGAGGGTCGCTGGAGCCGAGAACGAGGATCTTGAATTGCTGTTGAGCCTCTACTCTGCGTAGATCGCAATGAAAGGTTAGGCAATTGCAAAACAAGGCATATCTCAGGTATAGAGATAATAGCAAGTAAGAGGCACTTGCTCGCTGCACCAACTGTAGCAGGTACTCGTGTCCATTCGCTGGCCGACTAGTCTTCTCAGTGCACGAATGGATAGGCGAGAAATATAGAGCAAGATAGCCTCCAATGGTTTTGGTCTTATACCAGTTTACGAACAACTAATAGAGCGCATTTGGATTATACAAAGAATCCAACTGTATTAGTATTATGAACGCTGCATTCTTTCTCATTTCTACCTTAACCCCTTACCAAGCGATACACCAAGCATACTCTTAAGTCCTATTAGATAATCGAAATTCCGGCGCTGTGTCATGCTTCATAGAGCAAAAGGCAAATCTTTGGCCTTGCCACTTCTGTCGCAAGGCGCGAATTGCCACCAGTCGGAGTTCTTTCCAAAATAAAGAAATTTTAGAATGAAGAAAACGATAGACGGGATTGGCGGCCAACTGCCGACTTGTTCGAATGCAACCTCGTGATTATGAACCATAAAGGGTAAATCCACGACCTAGAGAGAGTCATTTTATCAGGATTCGTTCTATGTACAAAGAAGCGTTGGAAAGGCTATTCTATGCCCCATAGCAACAGAGGAGAACAAGATTAGCACGAAGATATCAAGATAAACTTACCATGCCATCAGCTGTCTGGGTCGCTTTTATCACTTTTGATGCTGTCTCCTTTGTCCATTTGGCCCAATCGGTTTTGTCCTTGTACCTGTCAAAGGCTTTCAGAGTAAAGATCTCATCTTGCAAATGCTTCCAAAGAACAGGCATGAATGAGTCTATTATACTCTTGAGCTTAGTCCCATCGTACTTTTCCTTGCCGGTTTCCGCATTCTCCAAATGAGCGTTGTACTGTTTGAGGCCTTCGTCAAAGGCATGGTGTTGCTCGACGTTGACGTCCATGATGCCTTTCTCACCAGTGATTGCCTCAATCTCGGGAAAAAACCATTTCTCTTCGGTTGTGTGATGTTCATGAAGAATATGGCCCCATGCGTTTGCTTATTTAATAAACGCCGGAACGCTATCTGGCGAACGTTCCACGTTGATGCACTGGAGATAGACGCTGTTGATGCCTCTTATCAAGCAGTTATGGACGGTGATCATTTCCGCGGCCATGGAGTGGTATGGCGCGACCTTCTCCCCGGGCTGGCACTGGAGTGAGAGTTTGTTCTTCCAACGATGCACTGGCGTATCAACGTATGATCCAGGCTTACCTCGTACCCAAGAGATGTAATCGAAATCAGTTCAAAAGGTCCGTCGGCCCACGGCCGACTGCTGTTGGTCTCTGTGCTTGCCATTATACCAGGCACTAGGAAATTGATGGTTGCTATTTGGCCGCCCGCGAGGAAAAGAAAAGATCAACAGCGAAGCTATGCGGACGAAGCTTTCAAGAACGGTTGTTGTACTCAAATATAGAAGATGGTCACACAGTGCATGCTTGCAATTTAAATCATTGAGCCACATGCCCCATATCTTTAATTTACTCGATTATTTGTGCGAGTACAACAGCAACACTACCAACGCTATCATGCTACGAAAAAATTTCTCTGGTCCAAACATGAGGCTGAGCAGTGTACGTGACATCCGGCCAAGTTGGCCCCGATGAGTCGCGTACCGACAAGGGGTGCTGTAAGCAGGTCAGCAAAGTCTACTTACCTGAGGCAATGGCATTTGAAATGAGTTACAGGTACTCAACGGGCTTTACCTAGCATTATCTATAGTCAAACAGTATGAAAATATTACTCGTGCCCCGCGCGTCACGGATACTGTGCCTGGCCTTGTCGGAAGGGGCAAATATTCCACGCCTTACTTTCGGATAAGAACAAAGTTGCAAAGATGATAGCGTAGGATTTATTCATGCAATTAACTACATCAGGCAAGCTCCCTCATCCTTCAGGGTGCAAAGTGGGATATCTCGCCAATGGGAAAAAGGGTAATCCAAAACTCTGATATCAACGTCGTCGATACATTTTGAGACTTGTAATTTACCGCTGTATATTCGCCATCATGACAATGGAAGACGGTGATGCACATGCTACTTCTAAGCATGTTCTGCACCAGTTGTCAGGCACAGTGTATGCATGCTCCTCACTGTCGCTGCTGTCTAGCAGGCCCGGTAATTTTGTTTACCGTGGTGTCTTGCTTCATCCCCTCTGCGCCAAAGATGAGGCCCCTGTTCGGACTGTTATAATCAAGCATTACACCACTTCTACGAGCGAAGATGCTCCGAACCACATGGCCTGCCGTGTAGATGGACCAGTAGTTATTTTTCATCCGGAGCGACGTATGCATGGAATAAGATACTGATATTTACTACATGGCAGAACTTCGAGGAACTCTTGCTCAACTCAATCACTCATTTTTCACCCCTCACTGATCCATCTATTCTGATCAAGGTACCGCGTTTACACTTACTAGATGAGGCGAGTAACATTCAAGTTCTGGAAGATTTCATCTATACCACAGGGCTAAAATCCATGCTACTTTCCGCTGAAGCCAGCGCTCTTCTTGCTTCCAACCTAGAGGCCATTGGATTTGCCTTGGGTGCCTAGATTCGGGCGTTTCATATGTGGGCGGCGGCACCTGAACAAGCCGCCCTCAGAGCGCAGATGTGGCAAAACGATCTGATGCGAAAGACAAAGTATCTTTTCACCTATAATGCTTTTCTGCAAGTATTAGAATTGCATCCAGAAATTTTAGAAGATCATAGAGAAATCTTGGAGAAAATCCGGGATACTCTATCCAAGGAATATGAAAGACCCAGTACTGAAGAAGACAACGACTTGGGACTTATCCATGGAGACTTTTGGTCAGGAAAGTACGTTCTGCCTCCGAAGCTACATTGCATTTTATGTCAATCATGTTGGATTCTTTGGTCTAACGGAGAGAGTATCAGCATTTTGCTTCCTGCCACGCCGTGGCAAGAGCCTCCACTATCAGGCGTGCCTAACAAGCTCTTTATTATTGATTGGGAATTTGCGCAATTTGGTCACCGATCAAATGACATAGGTCAACTCATTGGCGACCTTTATGAAAGGAAGCTGTACGGTAATGTTGAAACGGTTGCACCAGTTATGGAGGGAGTCATGAAGGGATATGGCAAACTAAGTGAGCGAATGGCGTTTCGGGTTGCCATGTATGTGGGTGTTCATCTAATCGGCTGGTATAACCGAAGGCCCCAAAAAGGCCCCAAAGTGGTTCCCCCACATGTGATTTTGGAGGGGTTGACGATTGGAAGAGACTTCATTATAAAGGGATGGGAGAAAGACAGAGAGTACTTCGAGAACAGTGCATTGGCACCATTATTCAGGAGAGAATAAACAAAAGCTACAAAGATATCTATAGTTCCCCTGAAATTGGAGATGGTTTATTCAGACATAACGTTTTACGATCGACAACTTGTTTATATGCTCAATTCTCAAACTATACTATCACTTGTAATCTGTAGAGCTTGTTAGTTGTCATAATTGGGCTTTTATGTCTTTATTTGTCTTCGAAGTTCGTCGATTTTTGGCTAGAGGACTGATAATGTGTACCAGTGTACTTTGAGATTCCCAAGATAGTATAGTATAGGTACGGCGTCCAGGCAGTGCTGGGATGTGGCAAAAACAATTGAACGTCAGCCCGATCCCCATCTCGAGTCCATCGTCCGCTGTCTCTGCGACTTCACATATGTTGAAACCATCGGCCACTTCCAGTTCTAGCAATAGCCGACAGATCCTTAATCATGTTATTTTCAAGCTTAATTTGAGTATTTCCATGCGCTAAAGGTTTCTGTATACATCATGGTTAAGATCTGATGGACTTAGATCCTCGCAATGCAAGATGCTGCAAGCTAATTTAGCCATTGGAAGTCAAGTTGCTAGATCGAGCAATGACAAGGAAGTACGTAGGCGTTTTTCGTTCCGAGAACGAGAACGAAGTTACGTGGCATTGGTGAGTAGGCAATTGTGTATAGCATCATACATTTTTGATACATGGTATCAACATCTATGAATAGAATAGGACCAATGCAAAGGGTATATAAACCGCCGGTTGCTATGAGATCTAATTTGTTCCCTCCCGTTACATTCATAGCTGCAAACCTCATCAACACTACAGAAATACTTCGTAGTTAACCATGTTTCCGCGACTTCTTATACTCATTGGCTCGGCCGCGACAGTTCTCGCCACCGGTGCTTGCGGTACTGGAATTTACCATTCGCCCATCGCCAAGTCATTTGTTACCATTGACTTGCTAGTTAACATTCCTGTCAATACAGCGACTCCAGAAGACGTAGCCGGCTCTGTGGGCATTCGTGGAGGCAGTATCACTGGCCAATTTAACGGGCATCTTGTGTCTAACATTTCTTCTGAGGTTGAGCATGTACTCCCACTTACGAGTGAATGGATTTTCAAAAACGACAAAAACGAACACAGTTTGGCTACACTTTCTGGTCTAACAACCTATGCTAACAACGCTCTGCATGGATTTGGCAACGCGTAATTATGTTTCATCCGTACAGAGTAAAGTAGATGAACTAATAATTGCTTTAGTATCCTGACTACTGAAGCAAAAGACTTTTACTGGGTCAACTCGGCCACTTGTCTCATTGAGTGGCAGGGCGATTTTAATACTGGGAAGGCTCAGTTTGAGTTTTTCCAAATTACTACAGGCGGTCGCCTCGACGGTCAGCCTATCACTGCCTTACTCCCGCCAGGTGGTAAATGAACGGCAACGGCGTACGAGAGCAACCTCACGTACAGGTTTCATCCAGGTACCACACGATCTCGCCATAGATTCCGATACATCTAGAATCTTTTATTCTTAGGCACAGCTATTGCAATTATTGCCAGTGGATAACCATTGTCAAGTTGGATATGCATCTAGTAGAAGGAATGTTCACAAGTGTAGCATGGTTTTACTTATTTAAGTTTATATTATCCGCCAATCTTTTTTTTATTCTTCTTAAACAAGCCATGAACTTTTTTCGTGAGTTAACTTAATAATCTTCTGCTTACCTAGGGTTAGTAGGTACTTCAGTATAATACATGTTTAAATAACTAAAGGTAAATACCTACTAGGCAAACTTTATGGTATATACTCACAATACATTGCTACGCTTTTCGATTCGTACGCTATGAACATGTCATCTCAACTATAGTCCTAGAAGATAAACACATCATGCGGCCTTTTAACAACAGAAGCGAGGAAATGATGGCCAAAATTGTTTCCTATGCAATAATTGCTCTTTTAAAAATACGCCCTGAAATGCGAAACCAGGTAATAACAATGAAATTGGATGTTTAGATTAGGAAACCTTAATGTCCTCCTAGTACGATGTATTAAAATATCAGCGAAAAAGCATGGAGATAGGTGAAACACGATGTGAAAACATACATCATCTTTCTTCGATGCAGAAAACGCATCGTATATACCCCTCTCGTGTGTAACCTTTCCCATGCGATTGGTTGTAACTTTCTCTATTTATAATTTAGGATTCATAAATCCTTCCATTGTGGAAGTGCTAAAGTTATTGGCTGCTAATATCTTCATGGCGTCAAACACGTCTTACCCTGCATGTTTGGTCTACTCTACTAATATTAATCTAGTTAAGCTGGTGCTGATTGAATTGAAGATTTATTTCATTTATTTCGCACAATGGGGCATCTTGGTAACCAATTCTATTTCACTCTTGCCACATCATTCATTATCTCTATATAGCAGGATCTTGCGAGCTGCGACATGGCATCAGCTCTTGGCAAATGGGCCGACGGCCCCCTTGAGCTCATCGAGACTCCCTCCTTCACGAAGCGTATAGTGAGTTGTATTCTTATTTTCCAGTAAAGCATCACAGTGCTGATCTCATTCCAAGGACGATCATCCTGCCCACTATATTGCCAATGAGATGGCCTTCGCTCACAACGCTATGCTTCGCGGCATTAACGCCATCTGTTTGCAAGCGCCCTACATACCAAAGGCTGACGTCTCCGATTTTCTCTTCTTTGTCGCCTCGTGGGCTGGTTGGGTACAACATCATCACATTCTGGAGGAGACGCGTATGTTTCCAGGCTTCGAGCGCATTCCCGGTATTAAGGCCGGGCAGCTCTCGCACAATTTCGAACAACACCAGCTCTTTTCCACTGGCCTCGATGATCTTAAAAAGTACGCTACAAATACAACTGAAGCAGATTATGACGGCGGAAGACTGCGTGAGATCATTACTAGCTTTTCTACATCCATGCGCGAGCATTTAGCCGATGAAATCGACACTCTCTGGAGCCTCGAGTGTTGCGAGAAGGGCCAGGAAGAAAACCTACTCAAGGTGTATAAGGACTGCGAAGCGGAAGCTGGTAAGCAAGACAAAACAGTAGTGCCACCCATGGTCATGGGTTTATGCGACAAAACATTTCAGGGTGGAAATGGCTGGCCTGCCATGCCTATGGGCTCGGAATACATTGTCCACTATTTACTTGGCAGGAAACATAGAGGCGCATGGAGGTTTTTGCCGTCCGACACGTTTCGAAAGCCAAGACCGTTACCTTTTTTGGGCGACGGTAGTTAATGAGCAAGGTGGATTGAGGTATCACTTTAGTTCCGGCTTGAAATGGCACATATCAGGCGGGTATCAATGATGTTAGTAACAGAGCGTGACTTGCAGTTACAAGCTTGCCAGTTTCAAAGCAAATGTTGTCCATATGACGTATTGCGAGTTTGCAAGTGCCAATTTCTGTGTTATATCATTTGAGCTAAGCTAAAGGCGATGTTATAGACGTGCCGAAGCTTTATCTGAAATGCCCCATCTCTCTACAAGGTTGGAGTCGTCCAATCAACCCACTGGCTTGGAGAGAATGTATAATCGCTCTGGAATATCGCAGTATTTGTTGATTGATTCAGCAAGAACTTTTGGACAAACGCTGTAAGTTGAGACTGCTGGTTCGACGGAAATGCGCAGTGTGCGTGGGAGCCAATCTGCGAGTAACCAATGTTGTTTGGCACGCCTAGAGCTTGCCATGCCGAACGAGCCGCTGTCATACAGCCGAAGCAACTCTGGGGGCCAAGCCAGTCAATATCGTTGTCAATAACGAACAAGCCTCTTGGTGCAATAAGCGCTGCTAGCGAGTGATGATCGAATGGCAATGTTGGCACTTGATTGACATAGCTGTTGAAAGCAGTTGCGAACCAAGGGTCTTCGCCAATGATCTCGGATGCCGTCTGAATGTTGGCTCCTTGGGAATGCAAGTAGTCTGAAATTCTCCAACAAGCAGAACCACCCGCGCCTGATTCCTGGGGGAGCGTCAGCACGATGCGCTTCTCGAAGGCCCCTGCAACCATAGCGCCCTTTCCATTTCGCGAACATCCCGTCACGCCAATTCTTGTGGTATCGATTCTTGCTGATGGAGCCAATTCGAGAGCATCAATAACACGGCTTACTCCCCATGCCCAAGCGGTCAGAGCGCCTGCTGAATGTGATTTCCCATAAAGATCATAGAATTTGCCCTGTCCTCGGCTGCCTGTGTTGACTTGGGCGGCTATGTTATCATTGTTGAAGTTGATCATGGCGACGCCCGCAGGTGCCGGGAGACTGCCACCTCCGTACCCAATGATGGCGGGATAAGGTGCTGAACCAGAAGAAGGATAGGTAATAGTCACGGTAAATGATATCGACTTTCCGGAATCACCGCAATTAATGGTCAAAGTATTTCCAGAGAAAGACGCGGTAACAGTGGCGGGACGACCTGGCAGAGTCCCGAGTTCATAGCGCTGGATGAGCTCCGACATCTCTGCCTGACGACACGCAAATTTGTCTTTTGTTGTTACTTTCTCTCCATTAAACATTGTAAATAGGTCATTAAGCTTTGCGTTGGCTTTCAAACTGATTGAACCTGGTAATGCCGAGCATGTCGCGGCACTGGTAGAAGTAGCGCGAGTTGCAGACGCTGATGACGACGCACCCGAGGCAGGTGGAGGTGTAACAGATGTAATCAACGTAGTAGTTGGGATAGTCGACGATACATGTGTACTAGGAATGCATTGAGAGTAATAGTCGCTGTAAGATACGCAAGTTGAGCCTGCAACACAAGTTGTCGGACCGCCCCAGCTAATTCCGCCGCCTATGATGTATGTGAGCTCTTTGTATTACAAATTTTAACTGATGAAGGCGACGAACATTGTCCCCATACTGGGGATTGCGCTTGAATAGGGATGGCTAGCAGGAGGAGAGCGAAAACGCGAGCAGCCATGTTGTTTATTCATCAATGAGCTGTTTACTTCTTACACAGCTTTTACATGTTGTCGTTGGTTGAGCGCTCTCTCAATCTCATCTATATCTGCTTGCAGCCGCTCGTCCGGTATCTGGCATCGTAAACGTTTACACCTATATCACTATTACAACATATCTTACTGCATTCCATATTTCTTTCTTCTAAACTATTTTCCACCACCATTGCTCACGCCAAGAACATATATCACAAAATGAGCGATGCTCCGTAAAGCCGAGGAAGGACTGATTGGAGGGAAAACACGCTCTTCACTCGCCACCTGAAACGGATAAATAGAATCGGCTATTCAGCATAAAGCATTCAATGGGGGAAATGGATCAAAGATCACATGGCGCAACATATGCTCGTGCCATTTGCTTCCTCAATAGAGTTTCAACACATGGGCCTGGGTTGTTCCCCAGCTTTTGCATATAGAGCCTGAAAGGAAACGCCGGGTCCAGAATTAAAGATGTCGGCTAAATAAAGCTATGCATCCAGAAATATTGGTAGATCGTTGATGAGCCTATTAAATTCGAGGATTACCCGGTTGAGGTAGTTATGTAGGCTAACTTCCTTTATCAATAGCCGAGTAAGGTAACGGTATTCAATCCATCCTGGCGGTGAGTACGACTTCTCCATATACTCATCGTAGTAGTGATCCATATTACCCCAGAAATACCCACACTGGTTTCCGAAAGCTTCAAGAATACTCGATGCTTGGTTGTATTGGAGTAGTCATTGTGAACCTTTATTACATGTACCAGCTATGTGCTTGTGTCAGGGTCATACATTGGCTGAGTATGGCGACATTAAAATGTCTCTGAAATAGGCATGTATCGCTCTGAGAAACGGTTATTTCCATCATCACCTTAATTTTAGTTTCTCCTTCAAATTCAGTTATGCTATGCCCCTTGATAGAAATGCTATCAGACGGGCTATGAGTTCAACTGAACTACATTTTTCAGCGCAAGCTAGACCCACTAACATATATCGCGTCTCAAAGGGACATAGAGAGCCATATATTTCACTATGAAATAGAGATCATGGGATTCGGTACTTCTTTGAGTAGAGGTTGATCTCAACGAGAATACTATTGGGAAGACGGATAGTTGGACCTAACCAATATATAACCAAACACGCTCTGATTATTATTTATATATCTTAGCATTATACGAAAGAAGACTCTTTAGCCTCGACTTTATAAAGACTCTAGGCAGGAAGAACTCCAAGAGCTAAGTAGCATAGAGACGATGTAAACAAGTAAATAAAGACAGCATGATGTGTCTTACGTTGTGTAGGGAGGTCTAGGGGATAAGAGATGGCGTCGACTGGCAGTACCATGAGGTTACATTTGAATGGAGAATACAGACAGTACCCCATATTCGGCAGTATGTTCCCCGAGATGCCGAAATGCTAGCAACAGTCTCATAGGCGCGCTTAAACATGAAATTGCTTAGCTGCTCTAATTGTCTCCAATCGTTTAGACAAGCTTTCGTGAGAGAATCTCGAACATCGATCAAGGCACTATTTCTGAAAGACTCTGGGTCATCATGTCGAAAAATGATACTTATAAGAGTTCTGTTCTCACTGTAATTACCATGTCAAATCGGTTTCCACATCTCGCATGCGGAGTCTAGTCGTCTTACATGAAGTTATTCTCACCCCGACGTGGTATTCGGTTGGTATATATAGGTTCGAGGATCAATGGAAATACGAACCGGGTTAATAAATGTGTCATTTAACCGTTTTATGGAGCACATTGTATGTAACGCTGGATAAATGGTTTCGTTGAAAAGGTGCCTCTTGTTTATTAAGAACATAACATGCTTTCACACGATCACCCCATGAAGCCACTAAACTTCTGTTTCAAGCTGAGCCTAGCTGACATGCCAATGAGCCCAAAAGGACAGGGAGACATGTGGATACACGGCTATATGTAGAATATCTTTAATATATACCGGTACTGCTGTCCCTTGAGGACCAGCAGGTCTACTTTGGTTCACCCTTTCAGCATGGACTGATCTTTTCTCGTAATTCGAAAGAGACAACATGATGGCATTAAGAAACTTATTTATCGTAGCAAATATTGCTACTCTGTCCGTAGCTCAAACCACCATCACAGTCAACGTTGGCACCAAATTCCAGCAAATTGATGGCTTCGGCTTCTCGCAAGCGTTCGGCCGTGCCAGTGAATTTCAGAATGCCAATGCCAATGCTCAGAAGCAGGCCTTGGACTATCTTTTCAGCACGACCACCGGCGCTGGTTTCAGCATTATACGAAACCGTATCGGATCTGGAGGTTCTGGTGATAGCATCGAACCAAATAACCCCGGTTCACCATCAGCGACACCAAACTACGTTTGGGACAACAATGACAGCGGCCAATTATGGTTCACGAAACAGGCGGTCTCATATGGCGTCAAAACTATCTATGCAGACGCATGGGGCGCCCCTGGGTTCATGAAGACCAGCGGCTCTGACTCGTCGCCAGGGTGAGTGAGCGCCATTAACATTTTCACATGTTCAATCGAGGCTGACATAGGTGACCGTGAAACAGATACCTTTGTGGCACCACTGGTCATTCTTGTTCTTCTGGTGACTGGAGACAAGCATATGCCAACTTTCTTGTGCAATATGTCAAGTATTACGCAGCGGCAGGCTACAACATCACCCACCTGGGATTCTTGAATGAGCCAGATTTCCAAACCACGTACTCCCAGATGCAGATCAGTCCAAACGCTCAGGAGGCCATCTCCTTCATCCCTATTCTATCTAACACGGTGAAGGCGGCCGGCCTCAGCACCAAGCTTACTTGCTGCGATGCAACTGGATGGACGACTCAGAGCACCTATACGACCAACTTGGTCAATGCTGGCTCAACCGGGTATCTTAGTGTGATCACGTCCCATTCGTACAGCGCAGATGCAACTTCTCCACTAAGTCAGACATCTCTACCCAAATGGAACACAGAGGGCGGTCCCAGCACGCCGTTCGTGACGACGTGGTATGGGAATGGCGGAACCAACGAGGGTTTCACATGGGCCAACAAACTCGCCGTTGCAATGGTCAACGCACAGCTCTCGGCCTACCTGTTCTGGGAAGGCTTCGAGGTTCAGCAATCCCAATCAGGTAGCCATTTAATCGATGCACTGGACAGGCAGACGGCTACCCCATCGGGTATCTTCTGGGCTTTTGCCATGTGGTCGAGATATATCCGCCCGGGCGCTTTTAGAGTAGCAACATCAGGATCCATATCCAGCGTTATTACCGGCGCCTTCCAAAACACTGATGGCTCCGTAGTTGTCGTCTTCACAAACAGCGGATCATCGGCGCAGTCAGCAAGAGTCGCGTTCACCGGCTTTACTCCCCGTTCCGCTGCCGCATATGTCACGGACAATAGCCACACATTCGCATCTACGTCTTCGGGACTTTCTGGTAGTACTATTACAGTATCTGTACCCAGCAGAGGCGTTGTGACAGTGAAATTGACTTGAGAAGGGGGAATGGTCTACTGAGTTGTTCTCTAAAACTTTGAGATTCCCTACAGTAGCAGGTAGTTGAGTAGTTCAATATTGCAACAGCCCGTCTAAACCCATATGCTTACAGAATATTCGTGCGACGTGATGTCGATCACCTTCCGTTAGAACTCAGAGTAAGGTACACTCGAGGATATCATGTCACCAAAGCGTAGCTTTATAATATTTGACTCAATATCATCACTTAGGCGTTGTTCAATCATCATTAAAGTACAGAGTCATTGCCAAATTAAGCTTTGGTTGGTAACATATAAATTTTAGCTCTTTTCAATAGTTATCTTCGTATTATAACCCCTTTCTAGAATATGTGTGAGTACAGAGTTCTTAACAGTTTCAACAAGATGTTCTTCAGCATCACTATCCAATCCGCCGTGAGAGAGGAAATCAACGTGCACTTTCAGCTCGTCAAGTTCCTCATGCACTTCAAGTAGAGCTGCCCCGTCAACATCGATGGTATCAATGGCTTTATCACAGCTAGCACGCAGGTCCTCAAGTTCCTCTTTAAGATCCTTGTTCTCTTTCTCCAGTCGCTCAACTCGTTTCGCTAGTCTATGCATCTCCTTGCGCATATCTGATAATGCAGCCCAAACATCATGTTCAATGTCAATCTCAGATGAAGCACTTGAATCGTTCAGTCGGCGTCTCTTCTTGTCGTTTCCCTCAATCGAGGGGTCGACAGACGGCGGGGATTGGGATTTGGAATGCGATGATGTTTCGAGGTCGGGAGGAGGAGGGGGTTCTAGCTCGGCGTATGACGGTGGCTCATCATTTGGCAGTGTAGACGAATTGTGTGGCGGTGAAGGAAGGCTGATAATCTTGCCCCCCCTCCCGCCATAAAGCGAAGCCAGAGCAGCTTTAGTATCAGAGTTGAGTGGTTGCAGAGTGTTTTGAGCGACAGCTTCGCGGATAGTCGACAGCTTGGCTTGAGAAGCCTCTCTTGCTGAGATGTAAACATCCAGAGCTGTCGCTTTGCCGAGCGAACGTAGAGAATCGAAAGCTTGGCCAGATAGCCGCTTCCTTGGCTGCACAGGTTCGGCTGCTGCGGTTGAAACCACAAGATCGAGAGGTTGACGGAGATCGAAATGCAATCGAACAGCTCTACAGTTGAGTTTCTTTCGCACTATCTCGGGAACTTCTGGATTCTCGTCGTAGTCGAACAAGGCGATGGAATGTGTGTGGATCAAGCACATGATGTGAGATTGCGATTCAATGCCTTTCACTCTGATGGGACAATGCAGTTGAAAACATGCCGACAACGTCTGCTGGGAGAACCGGCTCTCGAATGTCACACGGCCTCGTTGCGGATCAGGGTCGACCAGATACTGCGCCGCATCGTCTGATCTCCATTCTACGCAGGCGGGCGTCTTCAAATCGAAATCGAGGCATGGAAATGTCGACATGGTTCAATCGGTTTGGCTCGTGGCGTACTACATAAGCAAAAACAGATGGGAACAACATACCAGGTTCAAGAGTCACGCGCAACAGAGGGGACGAGTTTCGCAGACAGGCGGCCTGCTCAGAGCTCCAGAAAAACCTGCGAGCTCAAGCAGGTCCCTTCCCTCAGCCCCGGGTCTTCCAAAGAAGGAGAGCGAGTCTCGTTCAGTGGGTAGAAATCCGGAAGGCTGGCCAAGGGCGCGAAAGCAACGTTCCGTTCTGAGGGCGCGATTCGATGCAGGCGAGGAGAAACAAGATCAAAGGAGAAAGCTTTGCAGACAGGCGAACGGCCCAGAGCTCCAGAAACACCTGCGAGCCCAGGCAGATCCCTTCTCTTGACCCCGGGTCTTCCAAAGAAGGAGAAAAGAATCTCGTTCAGTGGGTAGAAATCCGGACAGCTGGCCAAGAGCGCAGTGCAGACTCCTTCGATGGCGATGATTGCTGCGAATCATGATGCACAAGCGACGCGCGTGAAATTGACAAACAAGGAGGCTGGGAGAAGTTTCGCAAGATGCACGTGATCAATCTTCAGCTTCGTCAGCGCAGCCCCACTTTGACGTCAGACACCGCTTAGCTAAAATAGGAAAGACACCTGACTAACCTTTATTAGCACTTGTCAGCATGCCTCAACTGCTTTTACAGCGAGTTCTTCACTGTGAATATCTACTAGGTACTACACATCCGACATATTTTTACGACAAAGACAATAACAACCCTTCAACATCACCAAGTTTTATTTTTTAACAGAGTATCACGGTGATGAGAATCATCCCATGTGGACATCAATTGCAATTTGCGAGTGACATTTACTAACAGAAAGGAATGCACTCCACTACCTATACCTACCTAGTAGGTAAGAAGAAATGTCCCTTCCCAGCTACCTACCTAGTACTGGTAGCAAGCATTCAAAAGTACCCAGTACTAGGTAGCTGCTTGATGCCATCCTCAATCCCGTTTTTAGCCGAGTATTGATCTTGCATTACGCTGTACAAGTCAAAAAAGGTACTGGCCGAGGAAAACTCAGTGGGACCGCGGTTAGGACCGCTGTCAGCAGGCTCTTTCATGTGAATCCTTCGAGTGAATAGACCTAGTTGCCTAGGCAGGTATAGAGACGCCTCAACGCTTTCAACATTCAAAACTTCCCTATGTGGATGAAATCCGAACTTCTTGTCTCCACAAAAGCCCGAATGGCCGGACTACTGGAAATGTCACAATGCATAATGAGTGATGTGATAAGACTCAGCGTGAGAGTGTTTTCTATATCATACCACTCATTCTGCTGTTTAATAGATGAATGCATATATAACTTCAATGTCCATATTAAATACAGAAACTAATGTCTTGCGTGTACCGTACAGTAAATCTTTGCCTAAGCTCCATCGGTGGAGTACGCCGGGGCTTACTACGCCACGTCCGAGACGCCAACGGAGAAGGATTCACATCTTGACATATATAAGTGCTCCTTCAGTCATAGTTACTCATTCGAAATTGTGTAATCTCTCTGCATTAATACGCTCAATAACTCATTTCGTCACTCTCACGCCGAAGCCTGGAAGCCAACTGTACCACACTCGCTCGCTACTATGGCTGCTGATAATAATGCTGCCGAAGATCTCCAGAAGATCAACAACCAAACGCTGGGTACAGATGGGAATGCTTTTCCAGTTGTAACGCTTCCCGGCGGCCAAAAGGTCCCAACTGGCACTGTGGGAGCACTTCTCGTCAACATCAAGACATACGATGCAGCCAATGATGAGGAGAGAAAGAACATAGAATCGGCAATTAGGGCCGCAGTACCCGTGCTCCAGGGAGTTGGCATGTTCGATCTCTTTAAGCCGCAGGAATGGATTCAAGGAGGAAGCCCGGGGAGAGCTCTCGTCGGAAAACTCGCAATGGAGCGTGGAGAGGCAGAACAATAATGAAACGTCATTTGTATATCGTCCATTGGTGGCCTCACGGCGAGCGTTAGCAAATCAGGTATAGACATATTACAAAAACACCGTTCCTGCATTATTTACCCAATTGCTTCTGGGCTGTTTCTGTGCTTAAAGGTGCAATGCTCCCGGCCACTTGTCATCACGGTAGCGACGTCAAGACAACAGTATAATTTGTATGGGCAGCGGCATGATGGATATTGTCATCACAGTCATTTCGGCAGCAACAATTTTAACAGATTAATCTTAAGTGTAGCGCCAGATCTCCCAAAAGGTACCTCTATCTATTGAGATCCACGCTAATGATTGATGTAGGCCTAAGAGAAATCGTTTCGGTCACATTTCTTCATATTATGCGTACGCTCACATCTAATCCAACAACTTCCCATACGGACCGTCCTATTGGTCCATCGAGTTTACATATCTAAGAACAATAGTAAAGCCCATTTCGCCTTCAATAAAAGACGACAACGGAATATACACTGTATATCTTGCTGAGAAGGCAGCAACTAGGTTTAAGAAGGAAGATAGACTAGATAGCACCTTTAGTCCATACACACTCTATACAGGGTGCTATTGTATCAATCACGGCGGCGACCATGTCGATGTTCTCTTCGCTCGTGTCGCCTATACGTTGTTTTTTAGTAAGCCGTCATATCATCCTAAGGTGAGATGCGGGTGGACAAGATGAGAAAAGGATCAAGGATATGATGCAAAAGACGCACTTGTAGACATGTTCGAGCATATTCGCGCCTATGGCACCCGCCGCCGCTCCGCCAATTGCGCCAAGCAGCCCACCACCGGATTTCTTGGCCGCAAAAGCTCCGATGCCACCACCAACGACAGTAGCGCCGAGACCTCGCTCGCCATTGCCCTCCTCGGAACCTGGAGCCGTGCCAAGAGGGAACTGCTGCGTGAATGTGACATTCTGATCCCTGTTTTGGTCATATTGGGGCTGGCCATTGAGATTGGCGGGTGGACGGCCGTTAGCATCGTCGCCCTGGAAAGGCGGAGCTTGGCTCAGCTGCTATTGAGTGGTGGTTGATAAACATTTCAAATAAGTGTCATAATCAGACATTGGAACACAAACCTGCTGAGGAGTGCTACCTTGCTGTGGGTAGTTTCCAATCATGTTATATTGCTGTTGACCATAATACTGAGGTGGTTGCGACGTATTACTATCCCTGCTGGGGGCCCTGTTGTAGTATTCGTGTGCTGACATGATGATGCTGGGATAGGCCTAGGTGCAGGGGACAGAACCAGTCAAATGACTTGGTCGAAAGAAGTAAAATGACTTGGAAATAAAACGATTTTATGGAAAGAAGAGAGAAAGAAGGAAGGGAGAAAGAAACTCATTAACTACAGGTGACTGTATTTATATTTTCCTATTTGTTCTATCAGCACGATCGCTCGTCTGTAGTATAATGCGTCGCTGCTGGTCGTTCTCGTTCTCGTTTGAGTGGAGGAGTCTAAGATTGGTTGCCTGATGGGGTCTGACAGGCAAGCGACCAATGAGGTAAACAAATCTAAGATGGCCACCGTCATGTAGCGGCGTTGAAACCGATACATGTTAAGCTACACTGTCAATCGCACCTTTTCATGTATTAGTAGTTTGATCAATTACCCTTTTCATCGCGCAAATCGAAATGCCAGTTAGACAAGCATGCTAAGCGGATAGTTTGGCTATTAATTTTGCAGCATTTTTTTATATAAAGCCCCCCTCAGTACTCATGTGTGCTGGAAGTCATCTCCCATTGTCGCCCCAGTTGTTCACAATGCGCTTCAATGCACTGTTCATTGTCTTATACAATATGAAACGATTCGTTGCATTTTGACAGTTCAACTGTGCTGCAATATTGTCTGTGTCACACACAAACCAGGGGAAAAGAAAAATGCCGTTCACACACTGCAATAGGGTAAGCAGTAGGTATACAGACTTCCCTGCTACACGGCACGATACAGGTCATGTCTAATCACGCAATGTTAGCAAATATTATAACCTGCGCTCAAAGTGTCATTGGGAGGTACTCACATTATACAAGACTTGGTGATATCAATTTTCGGTTAGCTCATTTACCCTCGAATATGCACTCCACGAAGTAATGAGGAAAATCGAGACCGCGTGTATTTCCCAATCCATCCCACCTATTTCCCAATAGCCTACTCAGGCTATGAGAGAGATATCGCATTCTATTGTTCCTTCACGGCATGGAATATTCGGCCTATCTCGGAAGCAATTAGTTAACTACTACCAACTGAGTTATTGGCAAGTATTTCTCAAGATCAACCAGAAATGGGTTAGGATACGGCAATATGAACCTGCCCTTTTAAGAAGCTGCGACGCATATAAGTAGGAGGCCAAACATGGGTATTTAACATCAAGGTAGACTTTTTCCACCAATACCACCAGCGGAAAATGGAGCGACTATAACATGGAAGGCAAGAAATACGAGAAGTATTCTAACGCACGGACAAGGCGATTAGGAATACTATAAATATGCTTATATTAATTAGGAATTTAGAGTTAAAGTATTAATTGTTCAATGAAAGTTACGGCATGGAAAGCTGACTTACTCACTTACGCTAAGCGTCCGTATTCCAATACGACACAGCTACCTAATCACCGTGAGAACCTAAGAATAGTACAATTGTATTTTATTACCAATTCCATATCGTTCCCTTATTCATCACCTGTTATCGCCTATTTACGGATGTTTTAGAATCCATTGGTGGTAAATTGATCCTGACATCACTTGCTTCAATAAACCGTTTTTGGTAGCTAGCACTAAATAAGAAGCTGGAACGTGAGAGTCAATATTGTCAATTCTCTCCATTCGGTTATCACTTGGTGGAAACCCAGAAATGCTGCAGGAAAACGTACCACTTATCTCGGCAATATTGGTTCATCGGTCGTCTATATATTGATGCTCCGTCTATATATTGATGTCCATCTCCCGACATCATTATTGTTCAGTCCACCTTCACTCTATAGTCCTTTGAATCACTCGATTATACTACTAGGCAAAATCCTTACACGACACAGCCTTAGCTATGAGTCTTATAAAATCGCTCGCCATCGCTCTCGCGGCCTTGCCCCTCGGCTTCGCAACGCAAACTTTCCAGAACAGCGGCACCAAAGCTGGATTTGACTATGTCCTCACAGAGAACAAGGGCCAAGTTCTTGAGGTGCCTGACATCACATATAAAGGCTCCTCGGCTCTCCTAATGCAACAAACCTTTACACCAGGCTACACAGGCCGATACCACTCTGAGGTTTATCACAACCAGGGATATAAGCGTGGTGATGAGTTGTTCTACGGCTTCATGTTCCGTTTGTCTTCAGCTTGGGAATTTGATCAGCAAACATACAACATTGCTCAGTTTATTGCCTATCGACCTGGCGCTGGCTGTGACGACGATGATTGGATGCCCTCATCGCTCATTTGGATCGAGGGCAACCAGCTCAACTCTCGAATTGTCAGCGGCAACTACAAAAAGCCAGACTGCGGCCGCAGTTTCACCGGCACGGGAAACATTGCGACAGTATCCGCCGGCGTGTGGCACAAGGTCATCATCCAAGCCAAGTGGGCTAGCGACAGCTCGGGCTATTACAAGATGTGGTTCGATGGCAACAAGGTCTACGAGCACTACAACATTGCGACAACCACCAACGACGACTACGAGTTTGCATTTCGTGTCGGCCTTTACGCCAACGGCTGGCACGATAACAACCACCAGATGGTTGGTAACCAGGGATTCCGCCAAATTTGGTATGACGAGATTGCTATTGGCACCACGTTCAAGGATGTGGACCCCGATCAGTACGAGTAAGAGAATGATTACTCCAGTCTGGGGGTCTTTAAAAGGCGACAGAGGGTGACATGTTATGAAGTCTCTTTTTAGTTGCTCATGATTCCTGCAACGTCAATGTCTTCCATTTTAAGTATAATCATTTTTGATAGTTTCCATTGGCTTGACACTGTGGATTTGGTACATACATGTCAGTTTATAAATATTTTACATATACTGCACTTTTCACGATGAATGATGACATTGTATCATGCCTTGTAGAGATAATATTCCCATTGCATTTGCATGAGAAAGCAGCTTGATAGCCTTAAATTCCAGCTTAGAGTTTCCAAATTAGATTTAGATCTTAAGGAATTAATGCTTTACAGAGGCGATAGGATTCTTCATGTTAGATTTATAAAGTGTAAAGCACCGTGAGTGGGCAGAAAGTGTTTACTTCAAAGGACTGTTTACAGACCTTAAGATGGCCGAATTTTGAACAAAGTCAGTTAAATAATTGTATTAAACATCTGTTTCGGAGTCTTTGAGAGTAATTGTATAGTTGTTCTTGTAAAATGGCGGTAAATGTACATTAGGTGTATGAAGAGACACTCATGAGCCACAAAGACATGCTCATGATGTTGCGCTCATGCGGGTATCATTGTGAGCCGCTAACATCCCGCGTCTGCTTGGTAGCAAAAAGATAGAAATGTGGATCATATATTCACCTCAGATCATGCAAGAAAAACAAGACTCTCAGCTGCTGTAAATTATCTCCCGTGGACTTTCGCCGTAATACATCCCGCCCGGTGGCCACTATAAAATCAGCGCGTTAGCAGTAGAAGTGGCCGTTACGTAAACCCCCATCCCATCTACCTGTAGTGGGCCTACCCCAGGAAATTGTTTCTGCCCACTAAGGAAAGTGCCACAGCACGTGCTTCATGGCCTTATCTCATTCAGCCTCACGCCTCATCTTATGGATGATAACAATGGTTCATATCGAAAGGGATATCGGTAAAAGGCCTCCTACGTGGCTGACACGGGAATGACATTCTATAATGGACACAATCATTACCGCTGAAGATGATGTGGCACGAATACGGTCTCGCTCTGGTTTGTATCCCGCCTCACAGTGCACCAATCATCCAATGTAGTCGAGAGATAAGCCTAACAGCCGCCCCTAGGATGCCACACGTGCCGATTACGAAAAGTACGATGCAAACCCCGTTCTGGATCTCTGGAGGATGCTCGGAAACACGCTTCCACGTGCTCTAATTGCAACCGGTTAGGACTTAACTGCCGGTGGCAACCCCCGGCCCCAGGCGAGAGGTTCTCCCCTCCGCCTAAGAGGAGACACATGATCGGACGGCGTGTTTCGCGTCGTGCAGACGAAGACAAGTCTTGTTCGCCATCTCTGTCTACCCATTTTCTGAAAGATGACTCTGCTACCCATACTCTGGAAGAGGATGATAGCCTCTCTGTCTTCAAAGAGCAAACGGACCAAAACGAAACTCCTCTCTCAGACCAGAGCAATAATGCCTCGAGCCAGCCACACAGTGACCCGTTTGAACTACTCTCTGGCACTCAATTCTATTTTGATACCGATCTGGATTACAAATCTCTGGAACTAGATCTCTCTGGTGAAGGTCTGGATCTCATTCCCTTGCCAGCTGTTCCTCCCTCTGTGTTGCATAGACCAAACGATTCACAACCATTTATTCTGAATGATGCGTTTTCTTTAGAGGAAAATGGCAATGACGTTTGGCAATCTGGAGAACTATCAACAGATTCAGAAGAGCCAATGCTCCACGCTGCAAAAGTCAGAGGCCCCTCGGTAAACGAAGACAACAGGCAGCTGATCCAGCATTACTTGGAGGTAATGAAAGGATATGCCAAAGTGGATGATCGTTCCAAAGACACAAACAATCTCTTCATATCGGCCTTTTCAAAATCTTTATCCTTTCCGCCGCTCTTTTATGCCATTTTGTCATTCTCAGCTTCTCATCTCTCTATGGGGAACCCTACCTACTGCGACCAAGCGAAAGTTTATGACCGTCTCGCACACGAGTCGTTCAACCAGTTCAGACACGATGAGAGCAGCACTATGGACGGGTTGCTCTCTGCTCTTTTTGTCAGAGTAAAACAAATACACGTGACGGCTGGAAGCATCGATACGTTTTTCGAGCTCATAGCCGCCGCCATCGACATTGTTCGCACTGAAGAAGTTGAAAAATCGCTTGCAGATTCATCCAGTCTGATTAGACGTATTGTAATACGCCTGGCTATTTTGGATGCGCGAGCATCCCATTATGGGCTAGGTGGCGGGCAGCTCGTCCAGCATCTCCAGAATATCCCCACAGTATCCTCCATTTTTGAAGGGAAGGTTGGACAAACTGCAATAGTTGGTGACGTTAGCAGTCTCCTTCGAGCTGATTCTTTCCGCATGCATGTCGCAAAGCTTGATACGAGGATACAAGAACAGCTCAGGAATGAGTTTGCATCTCTTGCCCCAGTACGAACAGAAGAGATCAAATCATTATACAAGTCTATCCAGCAACAGGCTGATCTATGGGAAGCAGAAATCGTAGAAGATAGCAAGGAAGACGATATGGAAGACATAGTTGAGGAGGAACAACTCAGTTCTGCTACATATGGTCGATTCACTGTCTTGTCAGCTCTGCACTCGGCTCTGCTATATCTCTATACGGTATATGTGAGTACTTTCGCCTGCGTGTTGCAAGTGTGACAGTAATGTTGACAATACCCAGCCACTGCCTTCGTTTGATCCCGAGGCCTCCGTTTCTAGGATACTTCATTACCATCTCAAAATTCGATACGATCCATCGAGAAGTAATTCTCCTTCTTCGATACTGCCGTCTTCACTGTTTCTTGCTGGGATTTGTACCGGTGACCCAATTCGCCGAGATTGGGTCATCGAACGTTTTCGAGAGGGTGAAGCTTGGGGTGTCTATATTCGAAAAGCAAGAGAACTTCTTCAAGCAATTGTCAAGGTACGCAAAAAGGGAGGCAATGCTGATGTTCGCAGCGTGATGGACCAAGTAACTGGGAGGTTTATCATTTGACCTAATTGTTAGGTATATTTCATATGGCCACGTAATACCATAATATGCCTCATTCGTCGGCCAATTTGCAAGAAGTCTACTAGCTAAAAGTACTACATCACTGCTCACTATTAGAGGTACCCTTCGAAAAGCTCGAGGCTGCACTATTTCTCAAATAATCGAAGTAGGAGGTCTCATTGTTTCTGCGCCCTCTTCATTTCATCCATAGAAGGAGTTATGTAGACTATATCGATAAGTTGAAGGCGAATAAACTTCATATATGACAGAAACATTCTCATATAATGGCTCTAGCAGTAAATTTCTATCTGCCGGACGTATTGTTTCATCAGTCCAGTGTATGTGAGTGAAGACTAACAAGGTCAGTCTCCAACGGGTAATACTACTGAAAAAGCTTTGCACTTTTTCCAAACGCCAGACACAGTCAATAGTAGTAGATTCGTACCCACTCAATTATAAGGTACTATGAACCCAAGGTTGAACCCCCGCGCTACTAGTTGACACCTTATGGCGACAAGAGTATAACATTTCACCGCGTAAACAACGAGCTGCGTTTCACTTTGACCGAAATACGGATCAAATTTTTATATGCACAAATAGATTTCACTGTCTTCCTCCACATGGCTCAGAAAGCTATCTCAACGGGTACAGATTGACAGCATTACAACGTATACCTGAATGTCTGCCACCGCTCAAAGTCTGTCTTGTCGCTGAAGTCTGTTCTGAGGACCTCATCCGCGCCACCTCCTTCTCTGGCCAGCTTCTGATCTCGTCGGTTATTTTCATGTCTGTACCAGAGGTATTGTAAAATTGGGATAATGATCATCAAAGCATAACAGCCCACTATTTGCAAACATTAGAAACCAGTTTAGACGCCACATTTGTGAAAGATAACATACTGAGCATTCTGAAGGCCAAGTCATATACCGGTGCCTGACTATCAAGGAAGAATTCTAAACTGCATGTAAGACACTGATCATATTCATGCTACCTCTGGAGTACTTACGAGGACCTGCAATGAGTCCAGCAGCCCATCCTGCGAAGATGATACCAGACGCAGTCGACTTCTTCGTGTTTCCCGCATAGTTGGAGGCCATTAATCCAGTGCTGAGCGTAAAAGACATTGTGTGCCTATTTCAACGTTATTTTATGTAACTGTGTGTCATGCGACGTGATACTGACGTGAAAGTAAGATAATATCCTGCAAGACGACCAGCTCGATTGTTTTCGGGGAGCGAATGAAGCAAAGAAGCGCCGATTAATGGTGGTATGGACGCTACAATGGAAAGTAGAAGCCGAATATTGTTTCGATGAGATGCTATATAGGAGAAACCGAGGAATGTACTAAGCTGAATTACTGAAGCCGGACACGCGGAAATAACCGTCGTTTGCAAAGCTGTAAAGCCAAAGCCTTGTACGATTTGACTCGAAAACTAAAGAGATTTTCAGTTTCAAATAGCCAAAAAGAAGATTGAAAAGAGACTCTTACTTGGCTAGCAAATGTTGAGGGCATCGTGTTGCCACTTTACGGCGAATCGTTAGCATAGTCTCTGAAGCGCGACAGCGCGTTACATGTAGCTTACACTGCGGTTATAAAGAAGAAGATGGTTTGAGGGTCTCTCAACGCTTCCCAGAACTGAGACCACTTCCAATGATTATCAGTGGAGACAGTCTGATTCTCTCTCACTCTGTCCCTTGCAACCTCTCTCTCCCGCGGAGAGAGCCACCTCGCATTGGAGTAGTTGTCGGGCATAAGATATGCAAGAATAAGGGCAAATACAAAACTAAACGATCCAAAGAAGAGGAAAAAGATCTTCCATGTGGCTATCGACGAGTTATGAACTATGAACAATTAGTGAGGGATGCGCAGCGGAGGACTGAAATGGTAGGTCGCCTACTTGAACCAAGACCGTATGAGAGAATGCCACCGAAGAAATTTCCGATCTATATCTCATGAGTTTCGATTATTCGGTATAATAGCAAACATTATGACTGATATGCTTACCGGAGTCCCACCAAGCCAGAAGGCAGTTCTGAATGCTTGTTCCGGTCGAGTCCACCAGTTACTCGTAACGATGACGAAGACTGGCCCTATGACGCTTTCCACTAGTCCAAGAAAGAAACGTGCGGCCATGATACCGGCAAAATTGAGGCACAAAGCTACAGATGTTAGCCCTTGTAAATTCTCAATTACCATCAGTACCTACGTGTAAGTAACACTATGCTTGACCATGCCAGCACTGCAGCGGTAATGAGCTTCCCCGTATGTTGCGGCCATTTGTGAACAAGCTTGGCCCACGCGATCGAGCCGATCATATAACCGATGTAAAAGATGCTATGAGTTGTTAGTCTTTCGTGAAAGACAAGATGTCGGGATGATTTACCTTCCCAACCAACTGTATTGGGAGCCATGGAGGTGGAGTGCCTGTTTCAAGCCAAAGATTGAACTATAGTTGATGAGAGTCTTGTCCAAAAACTGTATGCAGATCATTAGCAAAAATCAGTAAGAATCATGTAGGAATTACTAACAGAGAAAATGTAACAGCCGCACAGAAGCGGCAAGATGATGAAGTCTATCTTTCTCTTGACACGGGCTGCTTCTTCTTTAGTAAAGAAGCTCTCCTCAGACTCGGTGGCCAATTTTATATCCACATCTTGGCCTGAAGTAACCTTTTCTATATGGTTATGTGGCACATGATCTTGGTGTTTGTTCATGTTTCCAGATTCGATCGAATGTCCTGTGTCGGAGATCTCTCCTGTCGTAGTCATGATGAATAACGTAGGGAAGGCTCTCACTGAATGAGCCAAGTTTGAAATGTATGCAGTTTATAGGCCAATGAAATGACCGTATAAAATATGCATATTATAACAATCTCTCATTCCATTCGGAACCCATCAACGCCATTACTGCCTTTAAGTTGAAATCGATATGCCACCGTTGATGGCGAGTCTAGAGCCGACAGTATCGGCTCTTAGTCCCACGTGATCTTGTCGGCTGTTTCATTGTCGCCAAGAAGCGACAGAGTCGGTATTCAAGGTCATGTGATCTTGTCGGCTGCGAATGTCGTGTAAGTCAAGGGAGATAAACAGGCCACGATTTCTGTGAACGCCGCATAGACTGTTCTGAGTAGTGTCTCATTGGTAAAATAATCTAGACGTTACCGTATATTTGCTATTGTCAATCCAGAATGGCAATCGGAAAAGCGCAGCCCGCAGAAGAGCGTGTTTCTGAACCGCAAATTACACATCTTCCCGAAGCAGAAGACTCCAAGCCTGTGATTCTCGAGCCTTATCACGTCGATCTGCTTCCTGAATATGGCTACGTCAGTCGGGAGTATCTAATAAGTGGTGTGGCTGCTGGCGAAACTTATTGCACGCGTCTCCTCCTACGATGCCCCGCAGATTCGAATCAATTCAGTGGCTTAGTTGTGGAAGAGCCATCACATCTGTGGGGAGGGACGAGCATCTGGCGCCATATAAATCGATGGTTGATGAGAAAAGGTGAGATTTTGCTTCATACTTCATACTTCATACTACACTCTAGCAGCCATCTAACAGAGAATTTGGAACAGGTCATGCATGGCTGGAAGTTGATTCTCAGTCGCCTTCGGCGATTGGGAAAATCAAGAACCTCGATCCTGAACGATATAAAAACATGCATTTCATTCCTGGTCCTCTTGCAGACGAATTTATGGAGAATATACCATTCCTGACAAATGTCACACGGAAGATGTTGGAGCAATCATACGTTGACTTTAAGAAGAAGTGGTGGCCCGCAACAACTCAATCTCCGGAGATTCTCGCAGCAGCTTCCTACGCGCTCCGCTCAGGAAAGTTGGGGATCACAGCCACCAGAGTAATCCTGACTGGCCTCTCCCAAACAGGAGGAGTTACTCGGCGCTTCATTACACACTCATCCCATCTCAGACTGCCCGACGGCAGTCTGCCGTTTGAAGCGTATATTCCCTGTCAGTCTGGTGGAGCAGCCCTACCAGACGTCCCAGGCGCTAAGATCATTGAACTTCTTGGCGAGTCAGAATTCCAGTCAGTTCGACTGCCATGTGGCGTTAGCGGCCAGATACTTGGTGTCTCTCATCGACGCGTCGACAGCGATTCTTTCCGCCTCTACGAGATAGCAGGCATGGCCCATCGTGAATCACGATATCCGTCGGACATTGACATCAAAAGATGGTCAGTCGCAGAGCTTAATGGGGCGAAATGGAGCACTTTTGCCAATTCTTTCATTTACCACGCTGTGTTTGATGCTATGGATCGCTGGACGAGCAATGATGAATTTGCCCCTCCTTGTAGCTCCACCATGCAAACGGTTGACTTGAGTGATGAAATTGTTCGCGATGAACATGGCAATGCGGTGGGAGGAGTAAGGACACTACATACGGATGTGCCGTTGTCTCGAATTGTTGCCGCCACCCCCAAGGGCCGACCAAACTGGTACTGTGGTAGGTTATCGTCTTGAGTTTTATGTGTGCTTATAGGTGACTGATTACTCTACGATAGGTTCTGAGTGGGCGTTTGAGCCTGAGCTCTTACGACGATTGTATGGCACTGTGGCCAATTATCGTCGTCTTGCTGGGCTAGCTATTAGCAAGCAAATCCGGGCTGGATTTTTACTCCCAGAGGATGCTGAAGTACTCCGACGCGAAACTGTAGAAAGCGTTAGCTTTTAATATCTGCGTTCCTATTTGGATTCTCTCATCTCTTTGGGCACTTTTATGCACAGCATCTAAAGTCTACCGCATACCCTAACGTCTCTATTGGGTGCTACAGGCGACACTTTTCGTTGTCGTCTCGTACTCAAAGTCCTTTATATCCCTGCCACGACAAGTTGGTCAGTTTGTTCTAAGCATATTGTTTTGAAGTCGGTAATGCTTGAAGGGCGGTTGGACATGCTTTAGAGATCCTCATACTATGAATTTGTTAAACTACAAAGAGTTGTTACATGATAACGTAAGATCAATGTAATCAAGAATAAGAGATAGAGACATTTACTATTGACTTCTCCCTGTTGAGTTATTCACATCCATGTAAAGATGAAGTTTTATGAAAAGCAGTTTTTATGTAACCTGTCTATCTATGTACGAATCAAGGTAGGTATGTACATATGTATATATATATACCAAAAAAAAAATTATGTGGCGGATGAAGCAAAAAACTATCGACATTAAGAGAAAAGGGGAAAAGACACATCATTTCCCATGAAGTCATGCTCATTCATTAGAACAGAACGACACCGCAGCTGCTGGGGTTGCTGTCGCAAGTGCAGGCGCTGGGAGCGTTGACCCAACCAGTCAGACGGTTGGCAATGTCACTGGCGTAGCAGTGAGTGGCAATGTTGCTCTGGAGGTCTCCAGTGGAGGAGATGGAGCCCGAGTTGTAGATACGGGCGGCCTTGTAGAAGGCAGAGACGTCGTTGGCGCCAGACTCGTTGATGCAGTTGGCAAGGCCATCACCATCGTTGGTGCCAGCAGTTCCCTCGCTGATCATCTGGTAGATGGTAGCAGAAGGGCACGGGTTCTGCACATCACCGTTTTCGTTACAGGTCGCCGCACCGTTATGGTCCTGCATGAGGCCGCTGGAGTGAAGCTGGTCAGTATAGAAGTCAATGGGGTCGAGGGGGGAGACCCTCGGAGGGTTGGGGGGGACTCACGGGTTGCGGACACCAAAGTTGGTGGTCTGCACACGGACACAGCCGCCAGACTCCTGCATGATAACAGCCAGGATAAAGCGGTGGTCGACTCCGGTCGCAGCACTTGCCTGCTGGATGCCGTCCCAGATGGCTCCGACCTCGGGGCCGGAGTCGTTGGCCTGGCCGGCGATGTTGGCGCAGGAGGAGAACATGGTGTCCTTGTAATTGTTGAACATGTTCTCGAAAGAGACCCAGGAGCTCTGGTCAGGCCAGCCGGCGCCAGTGCTGCCGTCACCGAGGTAGAGGGTGTAAGAGTCAACACCATCGCCAACACCGTCAGTGATGTTGGTGTTGTCGAAACGGGCCACGGAGTTGTTGACAGTCTCGCCGGTAGCGCGCTTGGAGGTGTCCTTGTCCTTGGCAGCGGCAGAGGGAGCAGCAGAGGTCTTGGAAGTGCTGCCCTTGGTGGTGCGGGAAGGCATGTAGTTACCGCCGTTGACCTTCTTGTGAGGGTAGGCGTGCTTGGGCACGGGGTGGCGGACACCATCTGTGGCAGAAGGAGGATAAGGCACAGCCATGGCAGCGCCGATGAGGAGAGAAGCAACGATAGCCTTGTTAACCATTTTGGCGGATTGGATTGGGTCTTTTGGAGAATTGGTCTGTTGGAGATGTCAAAGGACCGGTGTCTGTTGAGGAATGGGTTGAGAGTGATGATGCTTGACTCGAGTAGCAGAATCACTGTCCATTATATACTCGTCTTGAGGCCATATCACCCCATGAGTACACACTTGGACGCCAACAACAGCTTCCCTTTTCAGCAAGTACTCTTCTTCGAATCGACACAAGCTCTGTCGGTACTCCATGTTTAGTTTTGCAATGTATTGGCTTACGCTCTTAGCTCTGTACAATTATAGATGTGTCAGAGTGGTATCGGCCTTGCCATTGTCAGATTGTTTCTCCATAGAGCCCCTGTACTTGAGGCTCTCTTGCTCCCGGAATATCGTTCATGGGGTGTTCTTCAGCTCTAGCCGTTGTATGTAGCCTGCAAAGTTTGGGGGTAGTTTCTACTTAGCCTGTTGAGCGAGCTGTCTCAAGCTGTGCCCACATGGGATATTCTTCTCTTACTCTGTGGCTTGAAGAGCCCCTTGCAATGATACTAAGCATTGGTAGTTATTTGTTTCTTCCAAAGAATAGTCGTTTTAGCAGTCCAAACTTGCCAACGGTATCACGGCTGCATTGATGGTGTTAGTCTAAAACGGGCCCACCGTATTACTATCTAATAACTAAAACGGAATCGGGGATAGTAGCTCGAGTTCTACGGGGTTTACGTTGACTGCAATTACAAGTTACAAAACACGGGGGCTAATGTTGTTTCCGCATCTGTTCTACGAGTATGTACTCGTATGAGTACACGGCCCGACACATCCTGCCTCGGTTGGACAACGTCGCATTGTCATCCGCATGCTACATTAAACTGCAAAGCTCATACATGTATCCCATACACGTACCGGGAGTATCTGCATCTGTTTGGCCGTTGAACCCAATGCGGCCGTTCTAAGATCGCAACAGGGCGCGTGCTGCAATCCAGCGGGTCTCGAGGTTCAGGCAACACGTGGAGACTTAGCGCGGCTGTTCGGGTTTTTCTGCGGCCAAACAGTGAGAAAATTATTCCCAAAGCGGCAGGTAATGATGTTGAAACTGTAGCGTTTATAGCAGTTGGGACCTCATCTCATTTCACGCAGGGCAATTCGGCTCCGTATTGCGCAGCCAGGAGAAACTAGTCAAAGGAGGTCGTCCAATGCAGTCAACACAAGATGATGCTTGTCCGAGAACAAGAATAGCTACTAACAGCTCACGTAGTAGCCGTAGATTCTCAGCTCAGCCGTGCTTCGGAAATCGTCCTGCTGGCTGAGTGTCAAGTTTCAAGCTTACTTTATGCGGAAGGCACTGGCAATTGGTAGCTGGTGCTCGTCGTTTGCTCCACGGGCGCAATTAATCTGCCTTGGCATGCGATTTCATCTCTTTCAGCTACGGGGTACATGTCGATGAAATGGCCTTGAATGCAAAACAGCTTGATAGCCACTCCTTGCATACATAGGCGAGTAACGAAAATCCCATCAACCCACTGATCTTCCTGTGCCTCTCAACTTTATCGGCGGTGAGTGCTGATCCGGCTGCATTGAGTTAAGAAAAGGGTTCATCCGTTCCTTATTTCAGCTCCGGGTACTCTATTGGCCACAATTCTCTAGGTAACATTCAGTGTCGCATTAAGCAGCTCTGGGCGAAATCTCCGTAGCTTCGACATTCCCATTCCGTGGCATCGTGAAGCCCCGTCCTATTTAAGGCTGTGATCGGCACTTGACGGCCGCCGCCCCATGTAAGCAACCCATTGGGAATAGGCACCCTTGGCACAAATTGTATGTTCCTTGTCTGGAGCATTGCCACGAACCGCGAATATGCGGAACAGTCAGACGTTGCATGGTAGGAGAAGATGGAAAGGCTAATAGTTTACGAGCAAAACGTGCACTTGCGGCATCAGAAGCTATACACGCAGACAGAGCGTAGTTCTCCGTCGTAAACATGCATTCTACAGTACAAAGAAAGATTCCCAATCCAGAAACATACATCTGCATATATCACCTCAACATGAAATGTGTCTCAGGAACCTGATTCTCATACGTTGTCTGGCAGACAACTAAGTCCGTGTCGAGTAAGATTTAAGTCTTGCTCAACACAATTATTGTGATTGTGAGTGAAACTGTTGTCAGCCTGTGCGCTCCAACGTTACATTATTCTCATTCTTTCTTCTCTCTTTCCTTAGAACGTAATGATTTGCACGCGTGATTACAGAACCACCAGTAAATTTGTCTTGTTAACATGGTTCCTCAGCATTGCATTGCACTAAGTTGTACTATAACATGACAAAGGTTAGTTACCTGTGGACGGGCAACTCCGGAGAAAGATTCACCCCTGAGCGAATGGCACCGATTTGTCCCCAAGCGCCAAGCTAGGCAGCTGGATCTGGTCTGGTAGATGTAGATCTGCAACCACGTAACCCATTTCGGAAGCTCTCTAACCTCCGGGTGATTTGGTAAATTCTTCAGACAGGAAAGTTCGGCGAGAGTCTGCAGAAGAGATTTCAACCATTTGTAAACTCTTTTTTCTTTTAGCACATGTTACTTTTATACAAGCGTAGGCAACTAGTGACTTTGTGCTATCTCAAAGCGCTCATCTCCCGTTTAGGCGATACATAAAACTCATACGCGCGGCTTCACCCGGCAGTAGCTGCATGAGAAGATACCCTATACAACAAATGAATTATAACGTCTCCCAGTATGAATGCTGAATAAAGCCATTGAATAGAATTGAGTGGCTTTTCTCCAATAAGATGAAATACAAGGCTGTGTGGTGCGAAATAAGCCGTCGGGAAAAGAAAGCCTGAAAAGATATGCTGGGCGATGAAAAGGACAAAGTATGACCGTGTGTCAATAGAAACTGTGTGATGTATTGGCTTAACCGATCAAATTATATTCATTATGACTTCATCAAAGTTCATGTTATCAAAACTGATGGAAGTCTAATGGCTATAGAAAGCTGAAACCCGAACCACAGATCGTGTTATAATTCTGTTTGTGGTTGATATTGGGCTTCACGGCGATATCTCAAAAAAGCCTCCCGGTTATGATTCGGGCTTCGGAACTTCTAATGGTGATATTACGCCGCAAAATTAGGTAAGACATGACTGCCGCTAACGTTACCAATATGGCGGATTATTAGATGTGCCGAAGTAATGTTCATAACACACCCCGGCTCTAACTTTTTTTTTAGTATTTCACAAATCAGTCATAAAGACGAGATGGTGATGAGAATGCAGTTTGATGAGTCTATCTGGACCAAAAATGAAGCAAGTAACTTTGAAACATTTATTTTAAAAAAACACGACATTCTTTTCAAGGCTCCATCCAAGCTCTTGTAACCCGGAAGAAACAGTCGCCTCCATAGCCGGGGGTCCGCAAACTAGCGCCAGTGTATCTTCGAGATCTGCATCAGTGGGTGTAGAAGGTGCTGGAGGGAGGTGCTGTTGGAGACACTCTAATCCAACATGCCCTCGTCCCATCTTCCAGTCTGCATTCAGTTTCTTGGAACTCAAAACATGCCATAGATGGATATTTCCCTTCATGACATGCGACAGCTGATCGAGCTCTTCGCGAATGAGAATGTCTTCTTCCTCCCGATTGGCATAGATGAGCCATACCTCAACTCGGTTGACCAGCTCAGACGATGCGCAAGCCGAGTACTCGTCTGCAATGGCCTTTAATGTGGTCCACATTGGGGTAATACCGCTGCCGCCAGCAATCATGGCGAGCCTCCTGATGTTGCGAATAGAATTGTTCGGCTTCCATTGCACCCGACTATCACCGATGTATGTAAAATGGCCGATGGGACCCTTCAATTCCACCGTGAATTCGCCAGTATTTGTGTTAACGCCCATATTTTCGAGTAACATGGTCATTTGTCCTCCTGTAAAAGGAGCACCATTGTGCGATAACTCGTTTGACGGAAAGTACACTTTGATGAGAAGATCGATGAAGCCACGCTGGGTACTGCCGCTATATGGAGTATATGCTCGCTGCACAATCTCCGTTTTACCGGTCGTCTTGTCAAACTTCTTTATCCGAAGATACACGTGCTGTCCCACCGGCAGACCGAGTGGTTGATCTTCATGAGGCAGGGCGAAACGAAAGATTCGTGAGTCATGAGACACCTCTCTCTTTTGTATCAGAAGAACTTTCTTCCACACTTTGGGTTCTAAAAATGGCTTGGATGGATCATCCTGAGCCTGAGGGCTTGCCATTGTGGATCCCGATGGTTCTGAAGGTTGTTCCAGCTTACCAATGTGGTAATCCATCAACATTTTCTTGGCATCCATAGAGTGAATGGCCATGAAGTCTTCTGTAGCATCCTCACCAGCTGCTAAACGAATGGACTGTTCTCCGCCAGGGTGAGCAGAAAGAAAACCTGTGCCATCATATACGTGGCCTCCGACAACAAACCAAGGCGATGGACCTTCGCCGTCGGCGTGCTCCGCGAGCTCGGCCGCAGTAACAAGCACTGACACTTTGTCTGGGTTTATCATTACGCTCTTGGCATCTTCGTCCACCTGCGGTCCTTGAGGCTTATTCAACTCCCTGGCGATGGCGCTGGAAGTTGGGCTGTTTTCTCCTAGACGAGGGAACTTTGGGTTCATCCCAGCTTCCTTCATTCGCTGCATCCAACCTCCACTTGCGTTGCCAGGCACAGTAGGATGCTCAAATCGAAGAGTATGGCCGTTGTTCTCCCCATGGACAGCGACTCGAAACCACCACGAATTCATCATAGAGGTGGCATTCCAATACATGTCCCGTGGCATGATGCTTAACGCTTCATCCATTGCTCGCACCATAATGAACCCAGCATCTCGAATTGCTAGCAGTGACTTGATGTCAACCTCAACTTTCCAGAAGCACCAGGAAAAACTCATATCTGTCGTGCTCAAATCAAGCTTGCCAAAGTAGGGATGGTGTTCAATCGGATAACTTCGGTATAGATCCTCTGGGTAAGTTATGTCACAGAGCTTCCAAGTGTCTCCATCGTCGAGTGTCGCTTCTACTCGAGTTATACGTCGTCCGCCACCCGTGTACGCGTATCCCTCGACTGTAATTGTTTGCGTCATAGAGGCATCAGATGCCACTTGCAGTGTGTCATTGTGAGCAGGTGAGCAAACTGCCGCGTTCACGTTGAGCTCGTTGATGATGTATTTAGGATCGTACCACCATTTGTCTTCATTCCTTGCTTGATCTGCTGTCACTGTGGTGGGAAGAAGCTTGTTGTCAAAGAAGTGCAAGTGATGCTGACTCTCACGGTCGGAAACTTCTATTCGTTGGAGCCATTTGACCATACGTCCACCAATCTGGCCTGGGACAACCAATCTAAGAGGATAACCATGATCCGGAGAAAGATCCTCGCCGTTGAGGCCCCAAGATATCAGCATGCCTTTGCCACGGTCCAATGCCCAGCTGAGCCTCTGAGATGTGCCGTACTTTCCTTTCGGAAGCTCATCGGCGCCCTCAAAGATGACGTGACGAGCTCGTCCGGGGACAGGCTTGTCATAAGAGGGATATGCGGAGAGAAGAGGGTTTTTCGGTTTGCAGTAGGCGAGAATATCAGCCAAGTATACACCAGTAAAGAGACCGGTGGATACACCAGCGGCGCCCCAATTGAATCCCAACCCCTTCACTACCATATTTTGCTCCTTCCGGCGGTTACCAGCACAGACGAGCGTCACTGGCAGCGTGACAATCGGGAACTTTTCTTTAAGATCCTGAATCGAGAATTCCAATTCTTCCTCAACAAGTCCATGGATTCGGAGTTTCCAATCTTTTGCTTGCTTCAAGCTGATTCGCGGTGTATCCCCATGACTTCGGACATAGAATAGGTTCTGGGGAGTAAGAAACCCAGCTTTGAACAATGCAGACAAGGGAGCCTCAACATTACACGGATGTTTTCCCGTCAGTCGAATCATTCGAGCATCTCGTGCAATCCAATGGTCAGGCGTTTGAGAGTCGGTAGAAAGTGGTTGGATAGATTCGGTTTTCGGGATAGGAGGGAGTGGAATGTCGTCATTGTCTGACGCAGAAGACGGTAACGGAGCATCATGGACAATTTGAACCGACTGTAGTTTTGATGTTAAGCGTGGACTACGTGATTCTGGTGTTGTTGGCGCCGATGATTCAGGAGATGATGGCAGTGACGAAGACCAGTCCTCTCCACTCTCTGAGCGAGAGTCTGATACCAACTGATCCGTCGCCATATTTTCTGTACTGTAATGAACAAAGGGGATTTGTATGGCCTAATTAAAAATGAAAATTCTCTCATTGATAAATAGAGTTTAACGGATCTCTTAAAGAGATAAATGACAGTATCAGTGTGTCAGACGGCGAGAGAATCACCAGAATCATAAATTGGTAGCTGCAAGAGGAGCAAGGACACACGGATTCATGATCACCCAGATGTTGACAATCACAGTAGTATTATTTCTGGCTAAAATTTGAGAATTTACTGACTGCATTCCATTATCCTGCCGTATAGACGATATTACAATCATGCCACCTAAAACGCGAGAGTCAATAATACCATATTGCTGACACCCTTACGATTCGCATTCTCCGTGGACTATTTCGGCTAAAGCTCCAACTAAGCCCACCCTAGGGGTTTCCATCGACCCAACTTTCCCTGGTAGAGATTATGGCCAATAAGAGTCCAGCGATAACGTCCCAGCAAGTTGCTTGCTTATTTCGGTAGTTTCCCATTCGCCTTCTGTATAACAATGGCAAGCCAAGATAAACGGATGGAGCCTTTGCCAGACAACTTGGGAGTACGGATAAGCATACCCCATACTCTTGCTAAGTCGCTATCTAGATTGGGTTTCTCCGCGGAACTACTAGCGCGTCAGCTCATGCAGTTAATATGTCAAAGTGTAATGGAATCTAGCCAAACGACAAATAGATAAGTGAATATCATGATCCAACCTAAGCAAGAGATAACAATAGAGATCTCATCAAACGCGCGCTAGGTGCATCATTATCAGTGCAACCCTACCTATAATATCATCAATTACGACTACTATCTCCAATCTATCGTCAATTAGTGATGATCTACTTGCTCCGGCGGGATGTTGTATCTTAGTTTATCTGACATTGGACACCTATCTAGTAGAGATAAAATGATGAACTCAAACTCTTCCGAGGAGATTGACGGACAAAGCTTATAATGCTACTGTGTACGGAAGAAGGATTCTAATCTGTCATACACAACTTGTGTAACACAAGTCCTCGGAGCGTTCACGTTGCCTTTGTGTCCCCCACGACCAGGAAGTTTGCGTTGTCTCGAGTACCTCGTTGCTGAAGGAGAAGGAAATGTCATGCCCACGCTTTTCAATAAAACTATTCACCCTGCCAGGACAGTCATTACATTCGACTTCTGGATAGGTGTCATGCTTTCTCCAGCGATTTCTAGCATAAGAAAATAAAATGAATGGAGTAATTCGCGCCACCCAGCCGGGGTCAGAAGCCCTTCTGCAACGGCCTAAGAAGCGTGCTGCTGTCGTCGGGCTTGGCATGGTTGGCATTGCCTTTATCGAAAAGCTTCTCAAATACGATATCGACAGCGGCCGCGATGAGTGGGAGGTGACTGTTTTCGGCGAGGAGCCTCACATCGCATATAATCGCGTTGGTCTCACACAATACTTTACGAACCGCTCTACCGAGAGCCTTTACCTCAACCCGCTACAATGGTATTCATCACATGCCGAGGGAAAACTCACATATCATACATCGGACCCTGTGGTTTCGATTGACAACCACGCCAAATCTCTCAAAACCGCCAATGGATTGCATTTTCAATACGATGAGTGCATCCTTGCCACCGGTTCCAATGCGGCCCTGCCACCATATGTCTCACTGCAGCAATTCCAGAATACCAGAGGCGCTTTTGTATACAGAACGATTAAGGATCTTGATGATATTATCGGATATGCAGTGAATGCGCCCAGCGTCATTGGCCGTCGCATTCGCAGAGCAGCCGTCATTGGCGGCGGTCTCCTTGGATTGGAAGCTGCCAAAGCTCTCCTTGATCTTGAAGAAGTTGACCAAGTTATACTGGTAGAACGAAACCGCTGGGTACTTAGTCGCCAGCTTGATCAAGAAGGTGGAACACTAGTGCTGGAAAAAGTCAAGTCTCTTGGTGTTGAAGTTCTGCTTCAAGCTCGAGTTCGAAATCTGCTATGGAACGGTGAGGAGAGACTCACTGGCCTCCTTCTCGAGGGGAAAGATGGGCTGCCGGACCAAGAATACGAAGTCGACATGGTTGTATTTGCTGTCGGGATTAAACCTCGCGATGATCTGGCCGCAAGTACTCCCATAGCTGTAGCCAGCCGAGGCGGCGGATTCATTATCGATAATCATCTTCAGACCAACTTGCCTCACATCTATGCTATTGGAGAGTGTGCCAACTTTCTCGACGAAACATTTGGTTTGATTGCTCCCGGTGTCGAGATGGCTGAGGTCCTAGCCTTTAACTTGACAGAAGGACCCTACCACAGCATGAGAGAGTTGAAAGCTCCCAACATCAGCACCAAACTCAAATTAATGGGAGTTGATGTCGCTTCCTTTGGTGATTTCTTTGCGGATCAGGGAAAGATAAGCAGACCACTGCCGGGAGCAACCAGTGCTCATGCAGCTCGCAAGGCCCAATCGACGCCTCCGACTCCAGAAGAAATAAAGAAAAAGGTCAAAGCATTGACATATCGGGATCCTTTCTCGGATGTTTACAAGAAATACATTTTCACGGCAGACGGTAAATACATCCTCGGAGGCATGATGGTCGGCGACGTAAAAGACTATGTCAAACTCGTTGGCCTGTGTAATACAGGCAAACCCATCGAAAAGCCTCCAGCCGAATTCATCATTGGTGCCGCAAAGGAAGGAGAAGAGGAAGGTGATGATCTGCCCCATGATGCCCAGGTCTGCAGCTGCCACAATGTTAGCAAAGGCGACATTGTGGAGTGCGTCAAGACTGGTGGTATCCGGTCTTTTGGAGAGATGAAATCTTCAACAAAGTGCGGAATGGGATGCGGAGGCTGTGTGCCCTTGGCTACTAGCATCTTCAACAAAGCGCTCAAGGACGCTGGTGTTGAAATCTCCAATCATCTCTGCAAGGATTTTGCCTACTCGCGCCAGGAACTATACGAAATCATCAAATTCAGAAAACTCAAAAAATTTACTACGGTGATGAAAGCTGTCGGCACAAAGACTGACGGTCTTGGGTGTGAAGTTTGTAAGCCGGCGGTTGGATCAATCCTTAGCTCTTTATACAACGAGAACATCATGAAACCTTCACTGCGCCAAACACAGGATACCAATGATCGATATCTTGCCAATGTACAGCGCGATGGCACTTATTCAGTGGTTCCACGTCTCCCTGCCGGTGAGATTACACCAGCAGGGCTCAAGGCCATTGGAGAGGTCGCGGAAAAGTTCGGATTATATACCAAGATCACAGGTGGCCAGCGCATCGACATGTTTGGTGCTAAGAAGCAAGATCTGCCCCAGATTTGGGAGTTGCTCATCAATGCCGGCTTTGAGAGCGGCCATGCTTATGGCAAGGCACTTCGCACAGTCAAATCATGTGTAGGCAATACCTGGTGCCGATTTGGAGTCGGCGATTCGGTCGGTCTTGCTGCTGAAGTCGAGAATCGCTACAAGGGCCTCCGGGCTCCTCATAAATTCAAGGGTGGTGTATCCGGATGCGTTCGTGAATGCGCCGAAGCACAAGGCAAAGACTTTGGCCTCATCGCGACGCCGAAGGGATGGAACATCTTCGTAGGCGGTAACGGTGGCGCAAAACCTCGCCATGCTGAACTGCTCGTGGAGGATGTTACCCGACGAGAAGCGATTAAAATTCTTGATCGCTTTCTTATTTTTTACATTCAGTCAGCGGACAAACTCGAGAGGACAGCACGCTGGATCGAAAAATACCCCGGCGGTCTCAAGGGCCTGAAGGAGGTTATCGTTGACGACAAGCTTGGCATATGTGCCGACCTGGAAAAGGAAATGGAAATACTTGTTGGCTCATATCACTGTGAATGGACCAATGTTGTCAATAATCCAGAGCGACGCAAGGCCTTCAAACAGTTTGCCAACACAGATGAAACTCAGATCGTATCAGAGAAGATCACTGAGCGGGCACAGGAGCGCCCTGTTGACTGGCCCGAGGACAGTTCACCTCTTCACTTCAGTCTGTTAGACATTGCTAAAGATGCCAAGTGGGAATGGCGATCTATTTGCAAACTTTCCAACTTAGACCGCCAGAGTGATGCGCCAACGTCAGTAGCCGTCAAATATGGCGAAGTTCAGTTGGCTGTGTGGAACATACCTGGCCGCGGTCTACGCGCATCACAAAATATGTGTCCTCATAAAAGAGCGTTTGTGTTAGCAGACGGCCTCGTGGGTGAGGATGAGCAGGGTCGAGAGTATGTGTCCTGTCCATTACACAAGAGGAATTACTTGTTGAATCCCAATCCCACTGAGGGCGGTGGAAGCTGCTCGGACACGAACTACTCTATTATGACCTTTGAAGCCAAGGCAGACGAGGAAAACGACGCTGTACTTCTCTATCTTCCTTCTTCAGAAGCACTCGACGCAGTGCTATCAACAACAAAATGGATGCTACGAAAAGCAGGTGAAGAGCTGAGGCTCTTAGTGAAGGATTCAGATCAAGCGGTTGAGATTGTAGAGCCGCTTCCGCTCGGCAAGATGATAGATCCGCTCTCAAGTGCGGCTCTGGCAACCCCAGTTAAAGTTTGTGGTGGTAGCGGCGCACTTGATTGGTAGAAATGCTGACTGACCATGAACTTGCGGTATCTCGTCTGTTCAGAGTAATCTTCTGTACCTACTTCACTATCGTAGTAATGCGGAATTCACCTCTGCTGTAATATTGGCACTTTTTGTAATCGTGAGTGAAAACGCCCATCGGCTCAATAATTGCTCCTTAATATTGTGTTTACTGTAGCTTCATTACCGTCCGGTGCAATCCCACCGATGGCTGTCAAGCTATGTCTTGATGACTCTGAGACTAAATAATCTTCTAGTCATACTGGCCACGAAAACTAAAATATCAGCACTACTCACCTCTTTGTTTGTTCTTGGCTCTCCTTATCTCTGTTATACGGGAAGAAACTTACTTATCAGCACAAATTTCCACTACCACTACTACGACTTAGCTCTCCTAAGTCGGCATGGATTTGTTGTTCAACCCACTCACTAGCCTATCACCGTATGTTCTCTTATCAGTGCTACTACTATAACCTGCTCTTCACCCCTCCCTGTGATGATCTCGGAACATCCAGGGTAAATATTGTCGGGGAGTTAGAGACTAATACCCTCGATAACGTGTCAAGCAGGTGTGAGGAGGATCGGAGATGTTACAACCAGGTAGAGATGCAGTGATGGAGGTGTCTTAGCCTTTGCCCCTGGTAAAAAGGGCACTATGTTACTACCCCTGGTGAGGGCTGTACGCTTTAGAGTTGAATTTTGCATCTCCGGTTGGATTATCTCTGTATCAATAAGCGATAAGCACCCATGTCCTATTCTAGGCTCTTATCTGGCTTTGAGTTGGACCTTAGATGAGCCTCCTACGATGTATGCAAGACCATATCACAGGCCTGAGTTTGCCAGTATGATGTATTATATAGAATATTTAAGTCGACGATGAAATAGAATGAGAATATTGTAAATTCTGAGCAAGAAGAAATACTTTGTATCTCTCATTCACTCTTCTACTTAAATAATAATTGAAGCTCTTTTGAAGAACTGCAATATCTCTTCTATCAAAAGCAAGGTTAGTCTCTATGTCCTACTTGAAGAGTTTCACAGTATTAACAATTCCGATGTGAAAATAGATATATCAACATAAAGATCTCGCGGACCCTCAATCCCTTCAACCTATAGACTGAATCTCAAGATTGGTCCTTATCTCTTCATAATACAGAACGGAAGGAAGACATGTCACGGAATTTAGATGCGGAGGCAGGCATTGCCTCCAGCACATCGCAGTCTACCATTCAAGATGACAAGAAGACATATCAAATCACCAACAACCAATCACCATCCATTACCAGTGGATCTCATCGCAGCGTATCCTTTTCGCAGCACAACGGTATCGACACCACGAGTGATTCTCTTAACGGCCAAATAACAACAGAGAAGGGCAAAGAGTGGCAAAGCACATCGGGCGGCGCCCATAAGTTCCGGTGGTCATCACTCTGGCGAAGAGCCGAAATCAACCCTTTAAATGGGAAAAGTCTTACATTTCCTCTTTTTCGAGTATGGGACGACTCTTACTCCCAAGCATTCTGGCTGGCCACTCTAGGATTTTTTGTGGCCTTTCTTTCTTGGTTTGCCTTTTCTCCGCTTGTTCCTGAAGCTGTGAAGACGGATCTAAACCTTACCCAAGATCAAGTTACCAACTCCAACCTAGCTTCTCTTGGTGGCACGGCCCTTGTGCGTCTCATTGCCGGCCCAGCTTGTGATAAATTTGGTCCTCGAAAAGTACTGGCCGCTCTGCTCATTCTGGGCGCAATCCCTTCCGGCTTGGCAGCGTTGGTAACAAATATTCAAGGCCTAGAGGCGGTGCGATTTTTCATCTCTATCCTTGGAGGCACCTTTGTTCCAACCCAGGCGTATACAACTACCTTTTTCGATAAATCTATTGTTGGTACAGCAAACGCGCTTTCGGGCGGCTGGGGTAACCTAGGTGGTGGCGTGACTGTTGCTGTGATGATCGGGCTCTACCAGCGATACATTAAAGCCGGTTTAAGTTCCCACATTGCGTGGCGCCTCTGTTTTGTTACGGTTCCCGTACCATGCCTTATCCTTGTCGCCGTCATCATTTTAGTATTCGGAAAAGACCAACCGGGTGGCAAATGGTCAGCTCGCCGAAAACTCCAGACCGCTGTCGTGGAGGAAGGCAAAGGGAAACAAGATGGACTCGGACTTCAAGGAGCTGCCACTCAAGAACACATAATTGTGGATTCTGGCAACGAACTTGCTCCAGGGTCCGCCAACCCCAAACCACTGAATGCAACATCTGACGAGCACGTCACGCGAGTTACTGTTGAAAATGCACATTCTGAGCCGCTGACGCTGGCAGCGCTGCTCGCCATTCTCATCGATCTCCGCGTCTGGGCGTGTGCTATGTGCTATTTACTCACTTTTGGTCTCGAGACAGCAATGGACGCGGCTCTCCCAGGTTTAATTTTTAGTTTATTTGCTAGCGAGACATTTAACATCTCTGATGCCGCCTATGCAGCATCAACCTACGGCCTTATGAACCTCTTTGCTCGGCCGATGGGTGGAATTATATCAGACATTCTCTACGCTCGATTTGGACTGCGAGCTAAGATGTACTGGCTCCTAGGTACAGCTCTCTCACAAGGAATCGCCATGATCGGCCTAGGAGTCTATATAAACAAAAATCATGCAACGATCGGTGGTGTCATTGGTTTTATTGCGTTCATTGCAATCACTGGCTTTGCAGCCAACGGCGCCTGCTACTCAATCTACGGCCATCTGCGGCCGAAGAACATCGGTGCTGTCGCGGGCATTGTTGGTGCCGGCGGCAATATTGGGGGTCTGTTTTACACGTTAATATTCAAGTACCAACCAGGAGTTCGCCTGCCACCTTCTCAGATTCATCCTCATGGGTTCAATTCTCTAGGGAAAAAGTTTTGGATTGCAGGGGTATTCAACGCGGTGGCTGTAGTGCCACTTTTCCTTGTGCGGTTGGGCGATGCCGTATGAGGTGGTGGATTGGCGAGACGGGTATTGTGGAACAAAAGTGATGTTTTATATACATGTAGTATTTCTTAATTGGATATTGATGGGTTCATAGGTAGTCAAATGGTTAAAAGTAGTATACCTATACCTAGGTAGTTCAAGTTTCATATTAGGCAACGTTGTCGACGAACTCTTTTCGCATCTCGCGTTTCGGCTTTGCAAGGTGCACAAACCCATATCGCTTGCTGTAGTTTAAATTATGGAGATGGACTGTCCCCTGTAATTGGCCATGTGGTGTATAGCAATCCATACTGCTATGTTAATGAGATGACTAAAATTACTTGTGCATTTCGTACCTATAAATGCCATGGCCGACGATTCTGGTCAAATTGCAGAGGACGTGATCATTCTATTGTCTCGAAGCAGTCAATTTCTTTGACTGAGACTCTTGCTCTTTGTTTGCAATACAGCAAATTCTTTAAACACTTACTCCCATGGCTACTGCATCTATGAGTTGTTCTATTCCAGTCTCTATGACTTTAGAAGAGAAATCATATGTCTCATCTCTTCCATCACCGCAAAATTTGAAGCAGACAGCAACGACTACCTCCTCCTCCTCTGTTGACGACGCAGACACCCCTGCCTTGCTCCATCGATCACTAGTTACTCGCCCTCACTTGGTTGATCATGCCGATGGCAGTTATCTCTACCTCGCCGATGGCCGCCCTATCCTCGATGCCTGTGGAGGAGCAGCCGTAGCTGTTATTGGCCATGGCAATGCCGAAGTAATTGCAGCCACTGTAGCTCAGATGCAACGAACAAGCTATATCCACACAGGCGCGTATACAACAACGGCAGCTGAAGATTTAGCCAACCTTATTCTCGAATGTGGCACTTCTGTCGACGGTAACGACAGCTACTTCGCTCACGGCTTGACTAGGGCCTTTTTTGTAGGCAGCGGCAGTGAGGCAAACGAATCAGCTATGAAGATCGCGCGGCAGTACTTCTTTGAGAGAGGCGAACTACAGCGACAGCATTACGTCTCGCGCCGACAAGCATACCATGGGAACACATTTGGTTCTATGTCCATATCATCGGTTCTAGGGCGCCGAGTACCTTATGAAGACATTCTTCTACCGAATGTATCATTTGTCAATCCCGCATTCGAGTATCACTATCGCCACAACAATGAGACAGAAGAAGAATATGCAGAGAGATTAATACGTGAGTTGGAGGCTCATTTCTTGGAGATTGGACCTGAAAAGATTGTCTCTTTCATGTGAGTCTGCCCTTTCAAAGTCTTCATCCATCTTTCATGTCTAACGATCTTCACAACTTCAGAGTTGAGCCGGTAGTCGGTGCAACATCGGGCTGTGTGACCGCCCCCAAGGGTTACTTCAGTGGAGTTCGTTCTCTCTGCGACAAGTATGGTATCTTGCTGCACTTTGACGAGGTCATGTGTGGTGTAGGCCGTACGGGATCCTATTTCGCCTTTGAACAAGAAGATGGTGGCGTCTTGCCTGACATCGTTACCATTGGCAAAGGATTGGGTGGTGGATACGTGCCTCTTGCGGCCATGCTAATTAACGACAGAATTGTCAACGCTCTACGTCAAGGTTCATCCATGTTCAACCATGGACACACATTCCAGGCGCATCCAACGGCATGTTCAGCAGCACTTGCTGTACAGAACATTATCCGGCGGGAGGGACTGGTATCCAGATGCGCTGACTTGGGCACCAAATTTGGACAACGTCTGCGTACTGAGTTTGGGGGCCGTAAGTATGTGGGCGATGTCCGTGGCCGCGGCCTGTTTTGGGCGCTTGAGTTCGTCCAAGATAAGAAAACAAAAACTCCGTTCGAGGTGTCAGTTGGATTTGGGGCCCAGATCCATCAATTGGCGTTCGATTTGGGTGTGGCTGTCTATCCCTGTGTAGGGACAGTGGATGGTGTTGTTGGAGACCATATTTTGCTTGCCCCTCCTTTCAATATATCGGACAACGAGCTGAACATCATTATCTCGACATTTCGGCGCGCTTATCACGAGGTGGAATTACAATATGACAGTGCAGTGAGAGGAGTAGTGGCAGCCTAACGATCTAGCTTAGGACCAAGAGGGGTATATCAAGGCAGGAGTATATCACAAAGTTATAATAGAGTTGTAACCAGCAGTCTCTATAGATGACCAATTGAAGAACACAGCCGAATGACCAATACCAATGTCACAACATTGACGCTGAATTCGCAGCGTAATCCCACGGGGCATGTTCTGGTGCAAAGGAGATGCCCATTTGATCCTCCCACAACGGCCAGATTGCATTCCATTCATTGCCATTACCATCATAGTATAACACTGTATCAAGTTGCGGTTGTATCTGCTGCTGAAACTGGGTCGAGTTTCGACTGCTCATCTCTTCAGGAACGGAATGGTTTGCAGCAAGAGTTACATGCCCTTCGTTGACATTGTTAGACCTAGGCGTCGCTGGTAGATCTGTCAGGTGATCTTGAGACTCCATATGGGTATCGGCTTCCACCTCAGTAGGGAAATTGGATGCACTGTGGTTTATGATCGCCTCCAATGCTAAAAAGTCTGTACGAGTCTTGCCAATAAACTTGGTCTGGTCACTACCGGCCCGTTCGTAGAGACGCTGGCTAGTCTCTATGGCCGTCCACCAACGAGTTCCTATCGCCCATTGTGCACGAAAGCGGTCAAGATACGCTCTGTCGGCGTTGAAGTCTGCCGCAGCTGTCGTACTTCGGCCCAAGTTCATTCGGGGAAAGTACAAGACGTATGCATTCATGGTTGCCGCTGAGAAGGCGCAGAAGCCTGAAAAGGGTGTAAAAAAGGGCGTCGCTGCAGCATCTAATCGGCGAAGGATATCGGTTATGTGTGCGGAAGATGCAAACAGCTCATATGATCTTTCTTCCCACCATCCTGAAGGCGCCTCCTGCGCCAAAAGCGGCGGATCTACCGGCCCTGAAGGTTGGGACGTCGGCGTCGGAAGGAAAGGGATATATTCACGTCCCAGAAATAACCGGCTACCTTCCATCATTAGACGATTTGACAGACGGAATCCAGAGAAGGACATTACCAGAGATGGTATATCAGATTCAGATATGCGAAAGAGTGTGCCTGTCCAAGACTTGCATGAACTTCTAACGCTGTATCTGGAAATCGGATACTATTTTCATACCTGCCCCGCCACTCCTGCAATTTATCATATAGAGAAAGCCAGATGGAGCCAGGCTCCCACGGGCATACTATTTGCTGGCGAGTAGACGGTCGTCGACGGCCACCACCGGCTATCCACTGCAGGATCTTGGACCAAACATCATACCCTTGAACAATAAGGGTATATACTCTGTCCAAGTCATGATACTTGGTGTGATCAATAATTTTTTCATGCTCAACGTTTGGGTAGACACGAGATGTCGTTTGGCCGAATGCAAAGTCTCGCTGTCCAACAGGCCAGTGTACGTCCACTGAATGGAGGGGAAGAGCTAGTGGCTGAGGTTTTCCACAGAAGACGAGTCTGTCCATGACAAAGCAAGCCCAAAATGTGCGGTTCAGGATTTCACTCTGCAGTTCCGTGATGTCGCGTTGCTTTGGAAGGGCGCTGAGTAGCTGGGCGGATCTTATAGCCATTCCTGTAACACGTCTAAGCATTAAAGCTAGAATCGGTTTCTTCCACAGTTATGCAGAAGAAAAGAGAGTTCAACGGTTGCGTAAAACTTACCACTATCTGCCCATGCCTTATATGTCTTACCACATCCCCACTCATACATGGCTATGACCAAGAGCGTCTGCACTGTGAAGACGTCTGGATGGTCGACTGCCGATAAGCTTGACCTTGCGGACGATATGTAGTCCTGTGCGGAATCTTCATCCTCACACCATTGCGCACAGAGACCCAAAATAGCGAAACACAGACCCTTTAGTTTAGCTACATGGCTGTCAGACTCTTGTTGATCTACTTCGTCAACTGTATAGTCATCTAGGCGTTTTAAATCCTGTAAGAAACTGGGAAGATGCAGAAAGTTTAGCTCTGGAAATTGTATCACAAATACGTTTGCCGCTTTGGCAACGCGGTGTACAAAATCCTTTTGTCGGCCATTCGGTCTTTCTTTATGGCCTATTTCTGTGTGGAGATTTGAAGAAGGACTTCTTCTCCTCTCTATTCGAGGGATAGGTGTAGCGTGATGTTCGGCCGAGCCACGTTCAAATATACTGGTAGAAGACTCGCGACTACCGGCGGTTTCATTCCTACTAGTTAGATTCTATCATTTCTCTTTTACGATTAGATTGAATGTGTTACATACACGGCCGGTAGTGTCTTCCGCTTAATGATGGGACGTGTAAGCGTGCAAGTATGGATAACTCTTGCCGAGCCCTCCTTTATGCAGCTTTGGCACGGCGGGGAGCCGTTATGGACACATTTGATCTTAGCCTTTCTTTGTAATGGTCAGTTTAACATTCTTGAAACACTGTATGATCTGACTTGTTGAGGGAGCGCTTAGAAGACAAAGACAGTGAATCCGAGAAGCGTATCCGAAACGGTATACTAACCTACACCGGGCACATGCAATTGTTGTACGAACCATGTCTGCTTCAAGCAGTCTTGGGCTTGATCATTCATGAGATCTGGAGAAGTAGTTTACTTCTGCCGTAGCAATTTTGCAGCCGTCTTTTTCGCTTGGGTCATAACGTGAGGGATTACTCTCGAGGAATGAAAGACGACAAGTCGGGACTTCGGCTTTCGCATTTGATTGTAAAACGAGAAACACGAGATAAGCATTTAGACTGGGGCTGCTCTTCCTATCAAGTACTTGTGAGCACAGCATAATTCGCCCTGAATTTGAAGTAGATGTGTCTTTTCACGCAGACGAATGCTAAACTGAATAAGGGACTAGCTCAGAGGTTAGCGTCGCGTTTCGGGTTTCAATGATATCGGCCAAGATTCTTGATGAGATGAGACTTTAACATGGCCACCGCTTAGAGAATATAACCCCTTGGCTAACCTGGCATTTTTGGAGTTTTTAGCTAGTGAAATTCAACTTGCGGCGTGAACTTAGTTTATAACTTTGCATATTACATGTCAACAATGATTGTCCCAACTGAAGAGTCAACGAAGCCTCGAATTCGAGACCTAGGCTATGCGCCGGGAAAGTTCCCACCAGGGCCCCAGAATTCTATCTTGGACGTTGATGGTAAAATCGCTGCCTTCTGTGAAACATCTGAAACAATTGCTTACCCTTGCTCTACAGGTGTACAAGTTGGTCAAGTTACCATTCACGAGGAGTGCGGCATTCACACAGGAGTCACGGTCATCTTGCCCCGTGGCCCTGAAGAAACGGCTCTGTCGCCATGCTATGCGGCTACTCATGGCCTGAATGCAGCTGGTGAAATGACAGGCGCTCATATGATTTACGAATGGGGCCACCTTGCTTGTGTTAGTTCAGGTATTCGCCTCAGCAATCGATGGACACCATTGCTAATTCATTTCCAGCCAATTGCAATTACAAATACTGTTAGTATTGGCAAAGTTTACGATGCATTATTCCTATGGTGCATGGAGCAATCTCGGAAGAGAGGAGAGAACGACTTGGAGGCTTTGCGCCGGTTTACGATCCCGGTCGTAGCAGAAACCTTTGATGGATATCTCAACGACATCTGCGCGTCAGTGATAGACAGGGATGTAGTTAACAAGGCAATAGCTGCAGCGCAACATCAGCCAAAAGTTCTTGAGGGTAATCACGGTGGGGGCACTGCTATGATTTGTTCAGGTTACAAGGGAGGTACAGGCACTAGCTCGCGTGTCGTTCCTGGTCCACAGAAGAACTATACTCTGGGTGTTGTCGTACAGGCCAATCACGGTGGGCGACCAGACTTACGAATAGCCGACGTCCCAGTGGGAAGACTTTTGATGGAAGAGGATCGTAAGAGGTCAGCTGGTGAAGCCAAGAAGAAGGAAGAGGCTCCAGAAGGGGGGAAAGCTATGGAAGGCAGTAAGTCATTCTCATGAAGAGTGTCCATGGAAAAGAAACTTACACTACATTCAGGTATTATTGTGGTTATTGCGTAAGTCTTACCTCTTTACTGTCAACGAAGAAGATGTCGATCACTGACTAGCTGCAGAACGGATGCACCATTACTTCCACACCAACTTAAGAGACTCGCCCAACATGCTGGAATGGGTGTAGCTCAGGTACATATGGCATTTTTAAGCTTACCTTTAACGTTCCATGCTGATGCTTGTGCAGGTCAGTGGCCACTCAGCTGGACGAAACTTTTCTGGAGAAATCTTCTTGGCCTTCTCTACAGGAACATCACCGAATAAGTTGGCCGAAGCATCGAATGGAATGTCCTATCTACCACCCGTAGAGACACAGGGAGTCGACACTGTAAGAAATGAAACCATTGACACATTACTATATGCAGTATCAGAGGCCACAGAGGAGGCTATTTTGAACGCTCTATGTCAGGCCGAAACCCTGACAGGCTTTCAAGGAAGAAAAATTGAAGCCCTTCCGTTGGATAGAGTACAAACTTTATTGAACAAGTATATGGTGCCTAAATAGTACTACTAGGTATAGATGAAGTAGACAGTGGTAAATACACAATGACTAATGCATATTCTTATTTTATATTGGTTTAGCTGATGCTTTGAGCGCATGTTGTTGTCTAAGACCGGACGACAATCCCGGCCTTTTGACGTACGTCTCTAATCAAGTATCCAGGAATTGCTTTGTAATAGCGAGCTTAGTTCGTAACGAGAGCCGTATATCTTTGTGCCAAGACCTGCATGAAGAAAAAACAAACCGAAGGGTATTTCAAATGAGTTTGACCTTTCACGCTACAATGACCCGATATTTCGCGTGAAACCCAAGTGATCATTTGATGTTTACATCAACAACACCCGACCACTTCGGCCTAGGCTAGCCCGGGAGTTCTGGAGCTCTCGTGGGCGTATTCCCGCAACCCCGCAATCTACACTGCAACACCCCGCATCTCATCGACGCTTGTGAGACCACCGGTTGAACAAGAGCAACACAAAGGCATCGGTCAAAGCAGGTCCCATGAGCCTCTGTATGCCTTTCTGTGTCTAGCTATTTGTGACCGGTTCAAGGGAATGTCGAACTTTGAGGCGTTGGACGGCATCAAAGGCACATGGACTCAGTTAGGGTTGCTTTGCCGTTGTTGCTGCAACCACCCCGCTCGCCATGAGAAAACTTTCAGCGTTGTGTTGTTGCATTGAAGTAGTAAAGACTACCATCCCGACCTGAATACAGTACATGTTTTGTCGATCGCAAGAAATTAAGCACAGCGCCTGGCTCCCGATGACGAAGTATGTCATGGCAGAGCCAGGATAAACATGGCAAGTCTCCAGGCCCAATGGCCAATAATATCGAAATCGATGTAGCTATAATCATGCTGGAACGCGTTTCCTGATGTCATCTGCCGCCGTACCTGGGGCTACCAGCAGAGGTTCGGGTTGCTATAAGACCGACAAAGTTCAACATTTCTTTTTGCCTTTTCGAAATTATAGAACACCTGGGTGTCCTTGAGAAGTGCGCAACTCTTACAGCTGAGGCGTATCGCATTTATATGAGCGCTGCTAAGATACCGCTATGAGGCTCAATTCGTCCACAGCGACGACTGCGGCAGTGTTTGCGCAGCTTGTTGCAGCAGGAAAGAATGTCATTGATCTCTCCAAACAACAATGGACACTCACAAGCCCCAATTTCAACAATATTTCGGTCCCTGGAAAAGTGCCATCGCATGCCCATGTTGACCTCTATGAGGCGAACATCATCAGCGACCCGTACGTATCAATGCTCCGCTTATAAGAGCGAGAAAGCCTGTACGTATACTAACGCAATGTCTACAGTTTAATTGAACTCAACGATTTCGACCTTCGTTGGATCGGCAACAATAACTGGACATACACCAGCGAGATTGAAGGACTGTATGATCACGGAGCCACCAACGACTTGCTTCTTGTGCAGGATTTGACCGGGCGTAGGCAAACACCTGACCTCGCCAGCTATCTGGTCTTCAACGGCCTCGATACCTACGCTGCCGTCGAGTTCTGCGGAGAGCATGTCGGTAATGCGGACAATCAGTTCCGACAGTGGGTTTTTGACATTTCTGAGGTCCTGGCATCATGCACGGCCGCCCAACCCCAACTTACCGTCAAGTTCGGCGCTACTCCCAACATCTCGGCAGCCATAGCCGCGGAGCCCGGGCAGGAGACATGGCCGAATGGCATCAACGAGGTCTATGAGATTCCAAATAGGTGGTTTGTGCGAAAGGAGCAGTCCGACTTTGGATGGTACGTTGCCTCATGTACAGGGATTGTTATATACGTACCTGACCTTGTTTCGGTAGGGACTGGGGCCCTGCGTTTGTCCCGGTGGGCATTTGGCAGCCTGCCTACCTCGTCCAACTTGCCGGGCCCAGTGCCGTATATGTGAAAAACTCAGCTTTTGACCTATATCGGAAAGGGCAACTGAACAATCTGCCGCCGGATCAGACCGCTGACTGGATCTTCAATGCCAGCATTGACACTGTCGGAACCATTCCTGAGGGTGCTCAGATGAGATATACGATTATCGATTCAGATTCACATGACGAAGTGAGCTATGGAAATTTCAGCAACGTCTCGGATGGAGGCGATGTCATCACCGGTATTACGACCCTTGATGCTTCCAAATATGAGCTATGGTGGCCTAATGGCCTCGGCCCACAGAAGCTCTATAATATGAGTGTTGAGGTTACCTTTGAAGGGAAGACCATTGCCTCTGTCAATAAGCGAATGGGGTTTAGAACGATTGTCCTCAACATGGAGCCCATCAGCGACTTGGAGCTGTCACAAGGCATCATCAACGGTAGTAATTGTAAGAATAGGCTTTCTTCCTACTTCAGACTACAACACAGGCTAACTCAGAGTATAGTCCATTTTGAGATCAACGGCAACGTATTTTATGCCAAAGGCAGCAACTTTGTGCCTCCGGATCCATTTTGGCCTCGCGTCACGGTTGAGCATATCCATGAGATCCTCGCCGATGTAGTGGATGCCAACCAGAATATGCTGCGCGTGTGGTCTAGCGGAGCCTACTCCCCCGACTTCATGTACGATCTTGCTGATGAGATGGGCATCCTGCTGTGGTGCGAGTTTGAGTTCAGTGTTTCCCTATACCCCGTTGCCCCAGCCTTCCTCGAGAATGTCCGACAAGAGGCTGTCTATCAGGTGCGAAGGGCGAATCATCACCCTTCTCTAGCTCTCTGGGCTGGAGGAAATGAAATGGAGAAAGATGAACTACCTGCCGTCAGGTCGCAGGCCCCATCCCAGTACGAGCGATATTTGAGCGAGTACCTCGAGTTGTTCCTCAACACATTGCTTCCTACCGTGTATGGCAACTCTCACAGCATCAGCTATATGCCTTGTAGCACCAACAATGGCTACCTTGAACTCAACTTCAGTCTACCCATTCCATTCGTGGATCGCCTTTACAACACCACTCCCGGATACCTCTACGGTGATAGCGACTTTTATGATTACAATGCAGCAGACGCTTTCAACATCAACAAGTACGTCCTTGGTCGATTTGCCAATGAGTTTGGCTTCCACTCCATGCCTAGCCTCGAGACATGGCGCGAGGCCATTCCCGAAGACCAGCTTCACTTTAACTCAACCATGACTGTCTTGCGCAACCACCACTATCCGCCCGGCAGTCTCACCACCAACAATACCGCCGATCCTCTGAGGGGTATGGGCGAGATGACTCTTGGTGTTACGCTTTGGTACCCGACACCGGCGAAGACTGATTCTGTCGCCAACTTTGCTGCCTGGTGCCACGCTACCCAGATCTTCCAGGCTGACTTTTATCATACAAAGATTCAGTACTACCGTGCCGGATCGGGAATGCCTCAGAGGCAGCTTGGTTCGCTCTATTGGCAGCTTAATGATATCTGGCAGGCACCGACGTGGTCAAGCAGGGAGTATGATGGCCGGTGGAAGGTCAACTTTTATGCGACAAAGGACATCTTCCAACCGGTCATTATTGCCCCGGTGTTCAACGTCACTACAAATATCTTGGAAATATACGTCGTGTCGGACCTGTGGAGTGATGTTTCGGGAGAGGCAAGCTGGGAATGGCTCGGCTATGATGGAAGTCCAGTTGGCTCCTCTGATGCATCTGTGAAGTCGCAGCCGTTTACAGTCGGCCCCGTCAACTCCACCGTCTTGGCGAGGTTGAACATCACGGCACTTACAAGCAGCGGCGATCTTCCGGCCGCTAACGCAGTGTTGATTGCCAACATTACCGCGACAGGCACGCCGCCAAATTCTCAGGGCACAAAGACCTACTCACACTCCAACTATTTCACGGCCACGCCTCTCAGTAAAGCTGAGTTGGTCGACCCGGGATTGACAATCCGCCAAGAAGGAAACGCCTTCACCGTCACGGCTGAGAAGGGTGTCAGTGCATTTACGTGGATCGCGTTGGACCCGAGCGACGCCAGTGCAATCGTCACTTTCGACGATAATGGCTTTTGGCTGCGACAGGGGCAGAGTAAGACAGTTGGGTATCGTGTGAGTGGAGCAAGCGCTGGCTGGGAGAGTCGCGTTACTGTACAGAGCATCTGGAACGATACACTTTCTTCTTAGCAACATATTAGCCAGTGCATACATTGAATTGCATTAGTATGATCATGGTTTCCGTCTTCCACCAGTTGTACTTTTCCAGTGTCAGTCAATATGTACCGAGTCATATTAGTACTTTTGATATAACGAGACGTTATAAGATTCAGAGACTGGTATATGTATCCATAGGCGCTACTCTTCGGTGGAAAGTTCAGCAAGGAAGCAGAACTCATTATATACACACACCAGTCGCCATAAAAACTCTTGATAGCTCTTAATGTTTTATTTAATAAGTAAATTCGGCCCATTGGTTCCCCTACCAATCTGGCTGACCAGGTCAGCTTAACCTTGCTTCGACGCAGGACAAATCAGATCTCAAATATGGAATGCCTATATCCAACGTTTTGCCAAAAGTATTTACACTCGATATAGTGGTCTACTAACAAAAACCAATGCCTATGCTTCTTACGGGTCGTGAGCAACGGCTTCGATCTCCACTCGCATACCATGCAGTCCCAGCTTGGTCACACCGATGGCGGTCCAGATTGGTTTATGGTCCGGAATCCACTTCTTGAAATTCTCCGTCATATGGCCGATAACTTCATCTCCAAGGTTGGTATGGTACGACTTGATTTGAATGACCTGAGAAAGTCCCTTGCTGCCTGCGTTTTTCAGCGTCAGATCAACATTTCGGAATGCTTGATCAATCTCTTCCTTTATATCCGCCGAGATTGCGACATCTTCCGAGTTGGGATCCCATCCACCTAGACATTATTAGTTTGTGTTACTGCAATCTGTTAAAAAAGGACACATTGTCGTATCGCATACCTTGACCGCTAATATCGACACGGCTACCAATTCGGACAGCCTGGCTATACCCATACAGCTTAAACGCGTGATCTCCAAATCCAGGGTAAGCAGAGAACTTGGGGTTGTTGGACATGTTGATTGCTTTAAAGCTGCGTTTGATGGTTATATGGCTTGCGTCGGATATTGAATGGCTTGATGGCTCTCAGAGGCTTCTTTTATAAATTTTCGATCCAGCTGCTGTTGAGACAATCTAGGTTTATGGGCGATCATTGTGAGCATTAAATAGCCGTCCATATCAACCTGGATCTTCTATATCATCTCAAAATACTTGCTCTCTAGAGAATCATTTTGAAGGAAGGCTGATTAATTTGCGAGTCCTTTGGAATCAGTTGACATACAAAATGCATTTGTAAGAGTCCATTCATGATGGCTCCCTTAATCATAGGGCTAGCTGTTCTGAGTCTAATGTTCTACTTCTCAACGTGGAATTTTGCGCGACCGACTGTCCCGTTAGCTCCTGTAGCCAGTTTCTGTCTAGGATAAGGAAGCCCCAGAACAGCAACCGGTTCACTCTTTGGCCAGTCGCGTCACCACTTGCTCTCACAGCTCCGTACTGTACGAGCCTGTACAAATATTGCTCCACAGAATCTCACGTAAGTAGAACTAGGGAGGCGCTACGGAATATTCTCTGTACACGCGGTGTTTGGAGCAGGTATGCTTGCCCAGTATTACGAAGCATCCATAGGAAGATGTGAAGGTAGCACAGGGCTATATCCGTACAGCACACGGCTATGCATTTTATACCCCACTTCCGCTTCTGCTAGTACCGGTGGTGCTAGGAATAGCGCGAGCCTCTCAAGACCATCAGTTATTAAGTCGCGGACCATCGAAGCATTCTTTCTTTCTTGGATGACCAGATGTGAATGTTATCAGTCAACCTCCATTAGGCCGTCTCTTCTTTGCTGCTTCCCTATGCCAACGCCAAAAGTCTCCTTACTCCTGGCGATGACGAGCAGACTGACATCCACAGCTTCCGGCTGCATCTGTGATTAGCCTCAACACAACACACTTCTCGATTATGATTAGAGGCTACGGGCAGCATCCGAAAAAGTCTACCCCCAATCACTGGACCTGATCAGGAAAAGTAACAACGTTAGAGGTTGATCTAATCGGAAGGGCTCAATGACTTGTGATGGGCTTTGATGGTACACTTGATGAGAGCTCTTGGATTTGTAGCCGCGTCTGATTAGATGGGTTCAAACAGAATATGCTTGCCTGTTGGATATGCTAGTATGATGATTGAGAAAACTGAAAACTCTCTGCAAATCTATTTTCAGATTTGAAAGGGAGTACAAAGCTGGCAGATTAGATTGGTCGAATAATCTGCCACTACCGGTCCTCAGTTATGTGAAATTTCTATCCACGAGTAGTATTATGCACTTCGGAGATCAGTACTGCTCTCATTATTCGGAGTACAGAACCCGGCAAAAAACATATGCCAATATAATTGGTGAGACTTGAGTACTAATAATAGCAAAGACAAGACGGGATAACATACAGGATACGGATTATATTTAAGCAATGACCCATATAATAATGTCCTTGCGGCCGTTAATTTACAGCCGTGGTTAGGTTGTAAGACGGAACACAAAGAATAATTTGTCTCTCTCTGCCAAAAATGTCTGATTACAAGAACAAGTACAGGACGCTTATGCAGCAAATCCGGGGTCTTGACGTCTGGTAACCCACTATTATCCCCAACGGACAGCATTCCTTACCTATGCTATCTCAATGCAAGGTATATAGGCAGGGAAACGTTACAGCGCCCCATCAGGAAACTTATAAGGGGTTAATACGTTGCCTTGGTACTACCATAGTGCGATTCATTCTGGGAGACAAATTAAGCTTATATGATAAGATGAAAACCTTGAAAAATTAGCATGTAGAGACATCAAATTCTCCGCTCTAATGGTAATACTCATGACAAAAGATAGGTATTTGGGGTAGGCGTGTCACTGGGACGGGTTTCTCCTGCTGACACTTATAACCGAATGTTTATCCCGTTGGTGTGGATCATCTTGTCCATACAGTCACCTTGTGCTTCAGATGAAAAACTGTAATTCTTACATCCCCGTAGACAGCCTACGAGGATGTAAAAGATTGTTCATGTTTCTTGCCGAGCATAATTACCTTTACCCCCAACCAGTTTCACCTATGCATTTCGTTGTAAAAAGCCATCTATATATCTCTTCAAAAGACGCTCATCACCATTGAGACTCATCAAAAATGATTCACGAAAGTCTCGGACGTGCTGATGCGATAGAGACCGACAAAAGGAATCTTGAGATAATATCCAGTCACAAAGATATTCTTCCGGAGGCATTGACAATTGCTTGTTGTTTTTGTTAGCATCTGAGCGACTCACTGTACCATGTAATGTAGTTTTGGGTTCCATAATGCCGAGATTTCATAGTAATGACTAGCCAGATTAACCGTCTTGATGACTTTAGAAAGGTCACTTTGCGTAAACCCGGCCATGATCACAGCCAGCTCTTACCTAAGTGACGTGAGAGAACAAAGATATAATGCAGGGTTTTCACATGCAAATGATTGGGATTTAGCCGAACAGAAATGCAGATGGTAATCGTAAGACCACGACCGGCCGGCTGGGATCACGGCCGGTTGGTTGGGAGCCCAGTCATATGGCTGTCATCTTGCTAGCAATAAATGTGGTCTTATGCCCAGGGAAAGGCATCAAAGCCGGTGATGGGGTCATCATCTCCAGCAGCTATACCAAATCCTCTCTAAATCTCTTTCTCCAGGGGTTTTACTTGGTACAAATGAAGGATTTATTTGTCTGTCACAGGTTCTATCTCCCTCGTAATACTCTTGGCGCGTGTGTTCACTGGACAGGAGATTAAGAATTGGTCGATCCTCTGCATTATAAAAGTCGAGGTTGCTCCCTGGGAGATTGAATATTTTGTTAGTAGCTCTAAGTTGAAAACATATCTCATCGATCGCCAATATACCACTTTGAGGAATTGTCTATTACACTCCGCTATACTACTGCCTTTTATAAGTAGCTACAGTCATTTTCTTGTGCTGGCGTGGTTAGTCGATAGTCGTGCACCACATTTAAACTGTGGGTGTAGAATTTCCGACTAGACTAGTCCAATCATGTGAAGTATCTGTGTTAGTCTACCTATGTTAGGCGAAATAACTTTAATCTAACTAGCCGTTCCTTAACTTTTAGTATCTAAATCCAAGCATCTAATCCAGGTGCGTATTGACGAGGTACGCCATGCCACTCCTCATGACTATTGTATTCAATCAAGCAGTCGAACAATGGGGCCCAAATAAGTGTCATAATCTCCGGGCTGGGTCTCGTCGCCACCCCACCTCAACACACTGAAAAACCACCGGTAGTCACCAGAGCCAAGTGTAACATTTGCACCGCTATCGGTTGTCACCGTGAAATTTTTGCCTTGGATATATACACTGCTCGACGGTTGCCAAAGCCCTTTAGTTATCCAGATACTACCGTAGCTTGGCTTGCCGAACAGAGTCGAGCTAAGCTCATTAGTAGAGGGAAGGTATGTATAATTGGCAGGGACAGTGAAATTGACAGCATTGACGCGTGCCGTAAGAGTGGTGTTTGCTGGAACAATATCCGCCCTCAAAAGCGTCGTCCATCCTTGGACGGATAGGCTAAAGGCATATGACGCAGACAATTGTACAGCAGTAAAGCCATCATTGTAATTGCTGTTACCACTTTTGTCTGGGAATGAGAGCCAGGGAAGACCCGGAGATGTGGTTGTGGCTGCCAGGAAAAATATGTAATCCATGTTGTACGGCGAGTAAGCAGGACCAACGTATGGAATGCTGAGATTCGTCCCATTCTCTGGGACTATGTCAATATAACCCGAGAAGAGGGGCAACCGGGCTATGCTGACGGCGAGATTGGGAGGAGTCAGACGCAGAGCTATCTCTTTTGTCTCGCCAGGTGCTAGCTCAAAGGAAGGGTTTGCAAATTCTACCGACCCAAAATTTGGAAGTTGGTTCACCTCGGGATAGCCGACCCCCTCATACACATAGCCTGCTGGGCGGTGGGCGAGATTATATGTTTGAGCAGTTTCCCCACTATTTTGGACAGTGAAGTTGACTAAACCGAACGAAGTGCGGTTGTTGTCTGTAACGGCCAGCTGTCCAAGAGAAACACGTGTTGCTGATGTGATGGCATCGTAAGCATTGACTAGGCCAGCTCCCTGTTGAGCAGTGGTTGCCAACATGCTTGTGTTCCATATCCAGGGGGTTGGTCTGGCTGTGGTTTGCAAAGAGATCAAGATCTCGTCAACAGATAATTGAGGGAACTGGGCCTTGACTAGCGCATAACAGCCGGCGATATATGGCGTTGCCATAGACGTTCCAGAGATGATGCCGTAGCTGCCAATACTCTCGGGGAATGTGGAAAGGATATGGCCACCGGGAGCCACAATCTGTGGCTTGAGTTCAAATGTACGCCTAAGCGGTCCCCAGTTGCTATATCCATCCACCTTTCCGCCCATGCTCATTGGAGGGTTGATATAAGTCGAGTTATGAAAAAGTAGCTTGTACTTCTTATATCCTCCAGCCTTAAGGTAGTTGCTGTAAAATACATCTGAATCAGGTTCGATGACGGTAAATGGTTTAGTAGCTCCGTTATTAAATCGGTAAGGCAGAATACCCTCGTAGTCTTTGTAAAAAGGATTTGTGCTGCTGTTATAAAAGCCGAATAAGTAAGGTGGGCTTGTGTTGCCGCAGCACACGACATCTGTCAACGGACAGTTGCCGGAAACACTTAGAGCGATAATGGTAGTGTTGGGATTCCCTGATGTCTGAATATCCTTGAATATTGAAGGCCAATCAAACGACCCACACGAGCTACCCGTTAGGAAGTAGACGTCAAGCCCAGCGGGAGGAGCCGAAATAGGATACACTGATGAATAATGAATCTCTGCACCGAATTCATCTGTTGCTGTGTAGATAAGTGGGAAGTTCGAGTTAGCAACGGAGCCAACCGAAATAATGCTTGTTAATTCACTGGGGAGTGTCTCATGGTAGAGATTGTTTGCGTTCTGTGACTGAGATGCATCATTTCCCATGGCGACAACAATCGCAATGCCAGCGTCTTTGATCTGTTGTGCAGCACTTGCTACAGGGTCATATGTTGGCAATGACCCAACCATACCCTCAGGAAGAGACAGAGACATGCTGATAACATCAACGCCGTCATCCATGGCTTTGAGCATTGCCGCCAAAACAAGGTCACTCGAGCCGCCTGGTCGCTCCCCTCCTGCACTACTGCAACCGAAGATGCGATAGGCATACAAAGATGCTTCAGGGGCTACGCCAGTTACGGGGAAGCCGTCAGGAAGTTCCAATGGGTCCATGCCCAAGATTCCTAATGCCTGCTGTCAGATCATTTCCTGGTTGATGCGGTTCTGATATGTTCTGGTTGACAAACCTGCTACATGCGTCGCATGATCTGACTGGGGACAATCTGAGTACGGGTCGCTGCTCTCAACCAAGACTCCCGCGTCTGTAATAAAAGAGTAGCCCCCAGCCACCTTGTAACCAGGACCGAAACCTCCGCCGAGAGCTGGATGCTTATAATAAATGCCAGTATCAACAAAAGCAATCTTAACACCCTTTCCCTTGAAGCCCGCAGCATGAGATTTATCAACACCGCCCATTCGGAGAGTGAATCCCAAGTCTTCAGAAGTTTCTCCCCGACGTGCAATCGATGAGAATTCTTCTCGCTTTGTGAGTGCTGAAAGGTCTTCTGGGGAGGCTATCGAGCTGCTTTTAATCGGTGGTAGCCCATATTGGACGATATTTGCAACACCAATAACGCCGGGAATTGCTGAAAAGCTCGACTTTACCGCCTCCCAATCACTTCCATCAGATATGTCGACAGATAGTCCAGTAAAAATTCCACTGGTGTTGAAGGTGCGGCGGACGGTGTAGTTGATACCACGAGCACTCTCGGTAAACGCATCAAGAGTCGTTGTCTTCTCATCCAGCTCAATGATGAAGGCTCCTCCGGCTTTTTCTTGGGCCCCTGCCACAAGGACGGCCGCCAGAGGAAGTAAAAGTGATTGTAGGAGGAGCATGGCCGACACTCACAGCCAAGGCCAGGAACTAAGAGGATGCTTGCTTGGCCAGTGAATTGCGGTTGGCATGCCAGTCTCAAACTTCTAAGCTCCAATGGTTGTCTATATATAAGTTTTATACCCTCAACCTTTCCTTTTCACAGATGTAAATATCTCATGGGCAACTACACAGTTGTAGGCAGCATCAATATGCCTACGGTAGTTTTTCTCTACCTGTATCTTCAACAGGCCAAAGGCGTGTTCTAACCTTTTTCAGTGTAGACACTCAGATGGATGGACCATTTTGGCAGCTGGAAAACTTCCAAGAGCCACAGGCCAGGTCGAGAACACAAAATGAAGAAGTACCTGGCTTGAGTTGCTGTAATGGGAATGGTAAAGCCCAACCATTCAGAAGAACTGGAAGGTTGAGTCCAAAAACGGTAGGATACAACATCTCTCAGGCGTTTGCCAAGGCGCGATATTGGAGCGTGACATGGGTAAGACCAGGATTACATCCCAGCCAGATCCCAGAATTTGCGATAAGTACTAATCAAAATGATAAGACCCTACGGAATAATTAGATGGAGATACGGAAGTGACCACACAATCGCAGAAGATAGGTGAAAGCGGGGGATTCTAAGATGAATTTTGTTGAATCTACCCTGTAAATACGAGAGTTTGCGTCAAAAGTTCAGGACTTGTGCATCAAGAAGAGGGGCCGGAATCCATAGATATCAGAAGCAAAAGAGGGGATATCGACTTGCTAATATACTGGGCAGTTGTTTGTCGCAGCGGCAAGGCCTGTGTTTTATCAGAATGTTTATTGTAAGTCAGTTTTGGAGATCACTAGGCCGAATACGCGACGCCTTTCGAAATTAGGTTCCCTTTGAAAACTTTCATATTTTGACTTGCGCAAACTGGTTTTATTTCAGACTGTACCTAGTCCGTGGCGCCATCTGTTTTCCGGTAATCTTCGAAATAAATCAACTGAAAATCTCCGCCAATATCCATCACACTGCTACCTTGTCTGAGCATCCCTTGTTATTTCTTCTTCCGAGTCGGTAGAAAAGACGCAGAACGACAAGGATGCTGAGCAGCGCATCCAAGCTAAAGCCTGTCACCATAACCCACCACTCTGACGTCAGGGTATGGCATACGGAGGATATCTCGGCTCAACAACCGGTATTCATTGGCGCGATAGACGAAGGACAACTCCAAAGGGGCACGTGCTGGAGCTTTCGCTCTATAACGGCATGCCTTGTTGCATCGTTAGCTTTGCTTGGGCACAACTAGTTCGCCAAGTGTAGCCTTTCTCGGTGCCTTGTGGAGTGAGAGTCGTCTTATTCGGTACTAGCTTTGACGAATGTGCGTAGAGAGAGAGATAGTGGCACAAGAGAGTGTCTTATTTGCGTGCCTGTGGCTTGTGGATCACCTGCATGGTGATACATTATCAATCAGTAGCGTTAATATCAGATGAGGGGAAAAGTTTTTACCACTCCTTTCAATGTAGGGAGAGCATACGACTTCATCTTAAGGTGAGAAATTGAAGCTATAGCCATTGACCTCAAGATTTTACATTAATATGGTGGGTGGCCGTGTGGTTTGCTATCACTGTATGCCTTTACACTCTGCAATAGAGCCAAGTTGAATGCTCTTTGACATGGAAAATCTGGAGTAGCACCCAGGGTCGAAAGTTCAATATCCATTTCCTGCTCTATAACGACCTAGTGGCATTCCTCTAGTATGTTGTACCGATAGACGGAGTGATGCGGGCAGTGCTGGAAATGAAAGACGATTTAGTTATTGGGCGATTTCTCTTGGTATAGTTAACAACGGGGGAGAAATGCGAAAAGGCCGGTGTAGCGATAGGGCTTAGTTTCTTAAATTTGGCTTTCTAAGTATTCTAGAACATCAAGCAGAGAGCTCTGACATATGCATTGCACTCAGTGTGGGCTTCCTTGTCAATGTTTTAAACAAAATTTTGGCCAGCCTGACCAGGCTGCTACCTTATCTGAATTGGCTGTACATTACTTGATACCATAAAGAAATTTAGCGCTACAAAATATATTGTGCTTAAGAGCGGTCTCGTGTGTTTATATTCTTTATTTACTGCTATGTGGAATAAACACTCCTTGGGCCTACCTTTATCCAAGAGCAGGGATCGGCGATATAGAGCGTCTAGTCTTCCTGTACGCGCTAGCCGGGCCCCAATTCTGTGGCGCCGACCTGGAAAATTGGGTCTATCTGATGCTAAATACCCCCGTAGGAACGGCTCGCACAAGATGCCGGACGGAATGTAATACGCTTCCAACGTCTTGGATTGGTACGAGATTTGGTTCTCCAGTCTGACCCACACGTTAATACTACTAAGCGTAGCAATCCGCCGCTGGTATACTGCAGGTACAGGAATGGATCATGGACCACAAACCACTTGGCGTAGTACGTTGTATTTTGGGACTAACGGTGGCGATCTTGCGTCCCAGCCCGAGAGTTCAAGGTTCGGTATACGGTGCAGAATGTACGGCATATACGGGGCATATACGGATAGCAACTCGACAAAACGTACAGGTAACGCTTGCAATATTTGTCAAATTTCAAATCAAATGATATATGTATGACAACAATGAAGATGTCGGATATTCGCTATGCAATAAATAGGCGTAAATTATGACCTTGCTCCTTATAATCAAGTCAGAGACCTACTCCTCTTCACAAATTCCAGAGAGTATTCCAGCACTTCTTCCCACCCTTTCTCATTGACAATACCATGCTAAAACGCCATTTGTTAGCAAAATTGCTCCTCATAGAAGTGTGAGATTTAAACTGAGATAGGTGTCTTGATCAGGAAGATAGAGTTTCGTAAAATGGGTATCTTGGTTCAGTCAGAATGATGAGAATTATCCTTACCGAGCGGCCTTCGAATTCTTTGTACTCAACAAATCCACTTCCTTTTTGATATGCCTTGAGCTCTTTTTTCACAGTTTGTGGTGGCACAACGTGATCTTTAGAGCCTGAAATCAGGAGTAATGGCGCGCGGTCGCTTTTGTTAAAGTTCACGTGCAACACCCCCTTTGGATGCACGATACCACCAATGGCACCTTGCCAGAGTACATGAGCAATGCTAGGAATGGAGTACCGGTCATACAAAGCTTTGCTCTCTTCTTTGGACACCGTATTTCCAAAGCAATAGCGAAACTCTGACTCCGAGATTTTGACGGTGCTTTCAAAGTCAAAGGGATTAGATAGCACTGGCAGAGTGGCTCTCACCGTGCTGAGAGGCAGTGCAAAAACACCGGCTGGGTTAGCTGGACAGATGGCGATGCCGGCGGATCCAAGGCCGCGAGAGAGAAGTATCTGCACAAATAGCCCACCAAAGCTATGACCAATGATGATAGGCGGCTCCGGCAGACGTGTAATAATATCTGTGTAATGGTTGCAGATTTCATCGATACTCTTGTTTGCCATTAGCTTTGGATCATCGCGGATCTCTTGTGGTGTCCGATCGTCAACTCCGGGCCAACCTGGCGCAAGAATTGTGTATCCTTTGCCCTTAAGATGATCGATCCAATATTCCCAGGAAAGCGGGGTCATCCAAAGACCGTGGATGAGCACAATGGTGCCGTTTGAGACATTGTCACTGGCCATTCTGCGGATGTAAAGATCCAGAGCTCAATGTTTATAACAGAGTGAAGTGACATTCGCTAATAATCTTGTCGTATAGACTAAGGGGGTGAAAGTCATGGGTGAATGTAGGAATATATATCACCTGTGAGGTTCGTGGGGGGGCGGGGGGGCTTACAGTTGGTACATCAAGTTTATTTGTCTCAATCTTGTATAAAAGTCTCTCCTAGAACGGCTTCCAGCAGCTTGGGTAGCAAACACTCGAATCTAAAGGATATCGTTAACAAGAGGGCAGAACTAAGAGGTTAAATCCTTTAGGCTGATCCAATCATCCATCAGGAATGCCTAGAAGGAATATTAGTTCTCGGGTGGGCCAAAAGATGTTGCAATGCTACAACACTACAACACTAATAGAACGTGCTCGCATGCGCTCGTATATGTTGTACTACCTAGGTATATTTCGATAGCCCTATAAGTGCACTATTGATTAGGTGGTGTAAACGTAAGACACTATCGCATGGGGGCGGCTGGATATCGGAGCACCACTGTATAAGCCCTTAGATAGACAATACCTGGAGCACCTGGTTGTTTTTCTTTGCCACTTTAATATTCACGTTACAATAGAAGAGTCATAAACAATATATGGTGTAGTTAATATATGACCCCCGCATAGCCGGGCACTTGCATACGGTTATACGAGCCTTGCAGCGCACCAATGCAATCCTACTCAAACCCCACCACACACAATCATAGTGAGACTGAACTAGCTTCTCGTCAATATTATTCTCAGCCTTGACGATGATTTCTGGGGCGTGCGGTAAGACCGCTTGAGTCGTTAAATGAGCCCCCCTCTTTCGATCATTTTTATTTCGCATCATATATCAAATACTGTCATCAATCTCGTATACGAGTCTCGTCATTCACACTTTTCAAAGATACATTTTGCGCCATTTTCTCTTCTCGGCTGTTTTCGCTAGATTGAAGGGATAGTACCTGAGGTCCATGCACAAGATTTGCCCGTACTAGTCTCATATAAATGACAATACGTGAGTAGTTAAATGCATGATTAGTAAATATTTGAGCCTTGGAGAGTTATAATCATCTTACATTGGATAAATAAGCAGTTGTCTTTCTAAGTAAGTCTTTCCCCAGTTCGTGGCGTCGAAAATTTCACTTCAATTCTCATACACTGGCAGATACCATTCAACTTACCAGTCATGAGCTCGCCTGGGAAACTTCGCTTTCCGGAAAGTTTGTTTACGTCGCGCCATGGTGAGGCTGCAGTTGTCCTTTGTCGTCTCATAGAGGACAACCACAATCAGAACAGGCTGCTTTATAAAAACGTCCTACACAATCATGTCCAACATGTGAGAATCATGACGAACTATACGGATAAGCTTAGCACCTAACTTTAAGTGCCTAGGGCTTGATAGCTGCGTACTGCCTCGGAAGCAGCGGCGCACAGTTAAGAGAATTATTTTCAGAGGAGATAAAAGAACTTGAACCGCGCGAAGAGTCAAAACGTGAAAAAATCACGACAGAACTTGGACTTGACGAACTATTAGGACATAAAGAGTAAGTTTTAATACGACGGTGAAAGAAAAACAATTAACACGTGTTTTAGAAATGAGCTGGATTTTATGAAATATTTTGAACAACAACGGTCCAATTCTGGTGTCCACGTACAGGAAGCTTTGCAGTACTGGATTCTCGAACGGGAGAAAGAATTTTTACCAGCCTTCATTAGCGGCTATGCTCATCCACTAATCATGTTCGCTGATGCAGTAGAGCTAGGTAGCTCGATGCTGGCTTTTGATGCCCTTGCTCTCACTGCCATAGACTGGAATCCCCTAACAACCCTAGTCACTATGAGTCTTCCACTACCAGAGACTTGCTCAAATTCCTTACTTGAGATACTCGACAAAATCCGGAACGACTCATCCTTCGAACATGTCGTTCCCAGCCCTGGCATTCAGCACATTGCGGAGATTCTCCATAATGGACCCGCAACAACTGCAATTATAAAATACCTCAGCATCGGTAACGAATACATCCTGAGACCGGAGTTCAATCTCCAAGCCACAAGGGAAATGGTAGAGGTTGCTATCTATCTCCTCATGTGCACACATGTTCCTGGAGCACCGGCCTTTGACTTTTATCTGAACCATAATCTGACGTTTGTCAATTGCCTACGTATTTTACTACCTGTATTTGAAGACGCAGATGCAAAGAAAACTTTGTTACGGATATATTGGCTACTAACTATCCTTGCTTTTGTAACACAGGGGCGACCAGTGGTCAACACGGAGTTGATTCAGTCGCGCGATGCATGGCCTTCAACTGCTGAATGGGAAGAAATCAAGAATAATGCACTCAATCCGATGGGGATTTCGAACCCCAAAAGAATCTTTGATGCACATTTTCTCAAGGCTGTACATATCATGCATACATTCGGTCTGGTGATGGGAGAAGATATGGAACCTCTGATACTAGCAGCAGCACAAAAGTTTGTGGGGGAATTCAATAATTGGACTGGATTTGGAGCTTCCTAATACCAATAACTTTGAGAAGCTGGGGTATTGGCATTTCTTAGAGCACATTTGTATCCATGATCGTAATGGTAAACGCAGTCTCTGTTTCATGCAAGATCTATATCATGGTGTTATAATGGAGAGAGAGAGACTACTCGAAAACGATTTGTATTTCGCATTTTGTTGATCAAGAATTGAAAATTGCAAATAACACCTCAAGGGTAATCGCACATTGGCAGCAATCCAGGCGAATAACTTCCCGTCCATCTCCGTATCTGGTGACTGCATTGAAAGAAGACGGCAAAACCCTTGTTTAGCGTCTGGTTGAAGCCTTTCCTGCAATTTTACGGTTTCCAGAGTAGGCGCATGTCATGATAGGTCTCTCATTTTAATTCAGGAACTATCCAATGTGATGGATAAGTATCGATTATCTAGTAGGACCGCGGCCTTTTCTAGGTGAGACATAGTTAACCTTTCTTCCGGCCCTACTTTATCCAAACAGAAGGATGCTGACGATGCTGCCGCATCCTTCTATACCCTACTATTGTCTCTGCATCAATCCTTCGGTAAAAGTGGCAAGTCGGGGTCACAAAATATGATTGGCTTAGGCGCACTCAGTCGGAAAGATCGGCACTTTCTGTATGCTGCTGTCGTATATTCGTCTAGAGACGCGCAGGCCTAGAATAGCCTACTACATGCACTGTAAATTAACCTAAGCAACTACATGTAAGCTAGAATGAGACCGCTAATAAGAGCGACCGAAACCACTTTTACACCGGAGAGTATGGTATACGGACCACCCCCTTCTGCAAGTTTGGAGGCTTCTGTAGTACATGCGTGGCGAACTATTGGTGCGGTCTAGCTAGAGTATTTACAATCTAGGGAGTTCAAAAGCCGGGATAACCGTAGAAATTCATGGAGTTCATTGCTGTCGTGTATTGCGTTAAGCTATCAGGTTTGCTCTATATAACGTGGGGGCGAGGTGGTAACTTAAACAGGCACCTCGCCTACTTCTGTGCCAAGGATATAAAAGCCCAAGCACCTGGCCTGTGATTCTTTATTCCTCGAGGACCAAGAAGCTTAGTATATTACTAACACTGAGAAGACATTATGGCAGACATTCGAATTGGAGAATACCTGTTCCGCCGTCTTAAGCAGATGGGCATTGAGACGGCCTTTGGCGTCCCGGGAGGTAATGCATCATCAACCAATTCTCACTCTGCCCAAGAAAGAACTTCTAACAATCTGGTTCATACAGATTATGAACTCGCACTTCTCAATTACGTAGAGCCTGCTGGCCTGGATTGGATCGGCACACCAAATGAACTAGTCGGAGCCTATGCTGCTGATGGATACGCCCGCCTCAAGGGCGCCGCTGCCCTGGTCACGACTTTTGGGCCTGGAGAACTGAGTGCTCTCTGTGGGCTTGGAGGTTCTTTTTGTGAAATGGTTCCCGTTCTCCATATTGTTGGCTACCCGTCATTTGCAGCTCAAGCAAGCGGCCAAATCTTGCACCATACTCTCGGTGATAAAAGCTATGAGTGAAATTTTTACTTTCCGATTTTGAGAGGAGCCTACCTACTAAAGCTATTGCAGTCACTATGTTCGAATGTCATCAGAGCTTTCATGCGCAACTGCTGTTTTGAAGGATCCAAGTCACGCTACCGCTGAAATTGATCGAGTCTTGAATGGTTAGTTTGTACGATCTCAACCCCGTATAGGGCCTGGGCTATAGTGTACTGATCTCATCTGCCAGCTATGATGTATCACTCTCAACCTGGATAGTAAGTTTGAGCACCCAAACCGAAGAATTCTGACTGTTTCTCATCCTGACATGCGTTCTTAGTATCGGCATCACTGAAGACGTCGTCAAGACATTGGTTCCCGCCTCCGCTCTGGATGCAACGATGATTAAGATGGACTTGCCTTCTGGAACAGAAGACGATCGCGCTTTGGAGGCCATCATGGCTGCATTGGAGGTGTCTAAGAACCCAATAGTGATAGTCGATGGCGGTGCCGGCCGAAGCAGCTGGGCCTCTCATGCTATTGACCTGGTCAAATCTCTCAAAACCCTACACTTCAACACCGTCATGGGGAAGGGCATTGTTGGAGAAGAGGACCCGCTATTTGCTGGGTGCTACGCCGGTGTTGGTTCATCGCCAGCCACTAGCAAGGCTGTTGAGCAATCAGACTGCATTCTCTGGCTTGGCCACATGCCATCGGATTTTAATACGTCAGTACCTGATTGAACAAAAGAGTTATGTCGCTGCTTGGTACTAATGCAGCTTATAGCGGAATATTTACGGAAGATGTCAAGTCTTCCTTGGTTATTGACTTCCAGCGATTCCACATCACGGTACCATGAATTCGTTTTCTATCCTAATGGCACTAAGCTGACATGTTTTAATACAGGTTGGACAAAAGCAATTCCAAGCCAGAATGAACACTGTAAGTCATCGAGGGTGGAAAAAAAGTAGGTGACTTTTAGATCTGATAACTGCCAGGTTCTCCCGAGACTCTCCCAATCCATCAAATCGAGCAGTATCCTGTCTCAGAGAACACCCCCAACGCCTGTGGAGTATTATCCTGAAGTTCCACTGGAAATGCCGTCGTCTATAATTTCTCAAGCCTGGCTTTGGCCGGTAGGTACTCATGTTCTACATAGCAAGTCGTAATGATCAAGCCACTAACTACTGTTTCGTTTCTTTCCTTCTTGTTTTGCAGCGCTTGTCCTCGTTTGTCAAGCCTGGAGACATGATCGTTGCCGAGACTGGAACATCTCAAATTGGTGCGCTTGCTACCAAGACTCCACAAGGCGTTTACTACTGGACACAGGCAGTTTGGGGCAGCATTGGCTACGCCATCGGCGCAGCAGTCGGTGCCGCGATTGCAGGCAAAGAATTAGGTCAATATCGCAGGATGATCGTTTTCACCGGCGAAGGAAGCCTGCAGCTGACAGTGCAGGCCATGTCTATCCTAAACCGCCATGGCGTGGTTCCTTATGTGTAAGTTGGATTTCTGCTGGGTCGCTTTACAGTGGTATAAATGCGACATTGACTAATTTGCGTGGCAGTTTTATTCTGAATAACAATGGGTATCCTCTACCCCTCAACTCAGAAGACTGTCGTAAATGCTGATCCCACTCTGCTAGGTATACCGTTGAGCGTTACTTTGAAGGATGGGATGCCGCGTACAATGATGTGCCCGATTGGGACTACAGTGGTCTATTCAGGTCTTTCGCACCAAATCTCACTACAAACACAATCAATGCACGAAGCGCAGCAGAACTTGACAAATTGCTGTCGGAAGAGTCGTTCCAGAATGCTACAATTCCACAGGTGAGGATCTGCAGTATACTTGTTCCAAGACTACCGCATTGGGCATTTGCTTACTCGTTTTCCGTTGCAGTGCATCGATATGACCCTAGACAAGTACGACGCTCCGGCGGGACTAAGAGCTATATTTGACTTTAAGAAGAAGATGGCTGGCGCGTAAACTACATTTCTGGAGAGAGAGCGGAAACGCAGGATTTGAACCAATAATGAGTCACCCGAGTTAATAAAACACTTTCTCAATAATATACTCGACCAAAAAACACTTCGGATATCCATTGCTATCAGGCTGGTGAGCTCATTAAGCAATTTTCTCAAAAGCCGTTAAGGTTGCAGCATCGCAAGAAGCGACGCCGGCTAGGCGGGATGGAGTGGGGCCGGTCAACTCCGGGCCTCGGTCGATATCGAAAGACCCAGAAAATCTTCGGAGCGGAAGCGATGAAGGCTGAACGCGAGCAAACCGGAGTGACCGAGTTTCGGGAGTGATTGCCGTCAGGAACCAGATTTGTTATTTGGAATAGATCAGCTAACTTTTCTATTCGCGTGTAACTCAATTGCCAGCAATTGTGATGGTTTGCGGCTGCCTCTGTCCCGGTGGCCTATTTAAATAAGACAGCACATAACGTAGTGAAGCTGACATTTTGCAAGACGGCCTTCCATCTTTTGAGCCAAGCCATAAAATTGGGGCTGCCATTATATCATCATATAGCCCAACCGCAATGAGTTCTTCTGAGTCTCAGCGAGCGCGCCAGCGGCGACATCACACGCGTAGCCGCAATGGTTGTCGCGAGTGCAAGCAGCGGCACATCCGGTGTGATGAAACAAAACCATACTGGTAAGCCATTGCATTTTGGATTGACGTAGCCCTATATTGGATTAGTAGTGTCTTACCAATTTCGACACGCAGCACCAATTGTCTAGTTCACGGACGCGATTGCCACTATGATGCTGCCGGGGTGAATATCCACCGCGGAGGCACGTTACCAGGTGCAGACATTATGGAAGCAGACCTTTTCAACGCCTTACCGATCCCTATGCCGTTCGAATCGATGCAGCTACTACACCACGGTAAGTAAAGATGAAATTTCGGCAAAAAAACATACGTAGATTAGTTAATTTGCCCAGCGACTCATTTTCGTCTCTTGACCACAACTGTCGTGGCCAAAAATCCCAACTCTAGCATGTAAGGCTCCCTTGGTATCTCGTCCGCCGCTATAACTAAACAGTGTCCTTTAGCGGTGGTTTGGTCATGCACAATGCGGCCACATTTAGGTCATTCCTTCTTATAGCTGGCATACATCACGTTTGGTCTGGTGGTTCGCTGCAAGCTATCGAAGAGACGATGCTGCACCACAAACTCGAAGCAATCCGCGTCGTCAACGGCATGATTGGAGATCCCGTACTGTGTCACAGCGACGCATGTATAACCTCCATGGTTAGCTTGGCGATGGTTGAGGTTCGTTAGCTAGTCACGTAGACTCTATGCAGTTCGCTGCTAACAGAAAGATCAGGCCGCGTTGGGAGATACAAAGACAGCCGAAGCCCATTTGAAGGCGCTGGCAAGGCTTTTCGATGAGCGTCGCCTTGACCGAGACAAGTACAGGCTGTTCGGCCTAGTCGAGAGACTCATTCTGTTGTAAGCAAATATTCTTTATCGAAGCTGCAATCAAAGTCGATCTAACATGACTCCTGTCATCTCGCAGAGCTGCCAGTCTTGTTGCTGCATCAAATGACAAAGAGGAGAATGAGCCCCATTCCTTTGTTGTTGAGCCGCGCCAGGATTCGGAGCGGCGCTATTATTACACACGGCCCACGCGGCCTGTGTTCAGCGCTGTTCCGTTCCTCAGTATCCATCTCTCGCCCTTCTATCACTCAACACCACCAGACATTGAAGCCTGCAATGCTGACGCTGAATGCGAAATCATTGCTACGACGTTACGGAGATTGTCTTCCACTCCCCAACGCCAAGATCCCGAAGGCAGCGACAACGAACATGCATCATCACCAAGTCCAAAAGAGCATGCTTGGAAAACCCTTCGAGAAGATGCAGAGGCATATGTTGGCTCTCTACTCTTTAAACCTCCTCCATTAACCCAAAATAACAGAAGAGGCTCCGGAGACTACAGTCAGGATCTGACATCCGGTTCAAGATCACCTATCTCGCAGCATGGGGCAGATGAATCTGATGATGCAGAGAGTCATTTCATCAACCTTTCCGAGCAACCTTTTGTCAATCTCCCAGCTGTCATCTTTCCATCTACATCGCGAGCTTGGGCGTGTGCCGCATACCTCTATCTCCATTTGATGGTGGACCACATTCCACATCGACGCCGTAATTTCGGCACAGCAATGAACATGGACATGTACCTACAGCGCTGGCTGGTAGACACTTTACACCAAGACCTTGATCACACCCAAGACGCGATGCGAATCGGAGCACACAGCTCAGAGTTGTGGCTGTGGAAGGCTATACTCGGTGCGTACGCACTGGAAAAATCTCCCAAAGAGCACTTCAGCAATGAGGGTGAGAGCGATGATGACGAAGACGAAGTCTTAGCCAGGTTTGCGAATAGAATGGCATTTGACAGAGGGTCAGAATTAAGTGCGGATTCGAGTCCGTCATCATCCACTGGTGGCCAGGTAAGCTTGCGAAGGTCATTTGTTAGGAGGATGAAGACATGGAGCTCTGTTACTCGTGTTAGGTCATGGGAAGATGCCAGGAAAGCATTGCATCGTATTGCGTGGCCCGAGAATTTCGGTGATGATCGAGCATTGGCTAAGTTATGGGAAGAATGTATAGATTTAGAAGATCTATAACGGCTGAAAAGTTTTTCTCGAGGGAGTAAAGAGGGGAGACTGGAGCTATAGCTGGAATCACATATCGTTATGAGACATTAAATACAAACTAGGCTCATCTATTGATAGCAGATGAATTGTTATGTTAAGAGGTTCTCTTCGGAGAGATTTTGCGAACAGTACATCTCAGATATCCATCGCTTGTCCTTGACGACACAAGAGAAGACTCCCCAAAAGGCAAAGGACAGCGATAAGGCGCCGCCACATAGTGCATGACTTCTGGATAAACAGAAGCAAATTCCCGTTTTCGTAAGGATTGCATTCGAGTTACGAAACTGTACTATGATACCGGCAGTAATCGCCTTTCGAACCTAAAATACTTCAAGGCTCATCTAACTCGAGGTTCGACATTCTAATCGGAGGGTCCAAACGGGTTTAGCCGATAAGTTCTTGGGGCAGAACATTCTCCTACCTTGTTGATAACGTCGGAATTGGTATCCATAGAGTAGTTGGGTGCATCTGAAAGAGTGCAAATTGTTCGCATGGAAACACTTCTGCTCTATAAGAGGGGTGTTGATCATACTAATTCTACAAATAAGAGACCCTTTTACTACTACAGCTAAGAGTGGCAGTACTTTCTCAGGCTGCTATTTCATGTTATTTTTTGAACAAATGCTGCCGCCATAAAATATAGTTGAATGCTAAATTACTTAACGTAGAGAAGATAAGAGTACCTCCGATAACGGAATTGCAATTTATTCTTTAGTATCCAGTATGATTCCCGGTACACCTGTGAAGCCCGACAATAGCCTAGTTACCCTTTTGGTAATTGACGGTTGGGCAAGCAAATTAAGACAGTAGACATCTATTTGCCCGAAATGCACCTTTATACAAAGCACATAGCTAGCTTATTAATGGTCATGACAAATACTTCAAATCCTCAATACGTACCGATTCTTGTTGTATATAAATAATAGACTTGTGACTCTTGAATAATTTGTTCAATATCCTCGCTACGGCGTCTCAATGTGCCAATGTCATTTACTCGTATGTTATAAACGTAACCAGATTCCAATTTACCTAACATTTCTTTTCTCTGACAGGTCTTGTTCGATTTGTCCCACAAGGACGCCAAGATGTTGTTCTGATTGGCGAACCTTTGGATCCCAATATTGATGTTGGTGAAGAGGTTCGCGGCGGAAATAATGTTAAAGTAAAAGTTTTCAGTGGTACTTCAATCTTGGACTTTGGCTCCGCTACGGGAACCATAGAATCTATCGACCGCATTCTATCTCCACTTGCTATGACTGAAGTTGGCACTATTCGATGCATTGGACTGAATGTGAGCATAGGTTCAGATATTCACACAATTGAACCGTTTCTAATCAATCATAGTATGTAAGACATGCAAAAGAGGCAAATCTGGAGTTGCCATCTGTACCAGTTGTATTCCTGTACGTATCCTTTCCTTGATTCATAGATGCTGATGCTCACCGCTCTTTCTTCCATTTGTAGGAAACCGGCGACATCTCTTGGAGATCCATGGCCAGCTTCAACAATAATACCAAAATTCTCACTCGTTGATGATACGGCAGACTATGAATCCGAATTCTGCGTGGTAATCGGCAAAACAGCCAAAAATGTGAATGAAGAAGACGCCCTGTCTTATGTCTTGGGTTATACGGCGTCAAACGATATCTCGGCGCGAAAACAACAGTTTGAACAATCACAGTGGTGTTTTAGTAAGGGTTTTGATACATCATGCCCCATTGGTCCGACAATTGTCTCAACGACTGCCATCCCGGATCCGAGTCAGCTTCGTATCCGTGGATTGAAGAATGGCAAAATCGTGCAAGATTCGCCGCTCAGGTCAGTTTTACGATGTTCAACTTGTCTATGTTACTAATTTATATGGCATTTAGTGACTTGATATTCAGTATCCCAAAACTTGTCAGCTGGCTGTCCCAGGGAACAACACTACCCGCCGGCACACTCATTCTTACCGGAACACCTGCAGGTATTGGCATGGCAATGGAGCCAACGGAGTACTTGCATGATGGGGATGAGTTCGCTGTTAAAATTTGGCCTCAGATTGGAAGTTCATACTCTACCATACGAATGGGGCAGTGAATTAATATAACTTAATGAAATCACCCATTAGCTTTGCAAGAACCATCTCAGTTATTACGAATTCCTCTGCTTGCAGACAGAAGTGATATGCTTATAAGATAATTTAAATGAACTCTCGGTTGCAATTGTAGCCAAACTGAGAGATTCCCTTGTATGTGCGTAATTTCACACTTTACTATGTCAAATATTTTGCCATATAATCCACTGCCGTCAACGCCGGTATCATTTTTTCACTGCTCCTAGTGCGAAGATGAGCGGGCAGCGGGAACACAAACGAGCAATCCACCCAAAACAATAATGCCGCAAGTTTTCCATGAGACTAATAACGCTTTTACACCTAAAATCGGATACCTCCAGTTATTTACACGCCGATATCGGGTGTTACGTATCAACCCCTCGATAACGGATCAGATTTTCCATATTATAAGCCACCTACCTGCATAACAAAAAGGGAAGCTATGGATTGGTAAGCATCTATAAGAGGAATAGATTATCATCTGGGACTAATCTTTCTGATACATGACATAATATTAATTACCTCATAATGCCTCACTCGGACAGAAGGATCCTCGCCTAGACGCGGATTTCAAGTATCAGAAGGGCGCGCCCAGTGGATGGACTACAAGTGATGCTGACGCTAATACCATTCGAAAGTAGTAGCATGTGTAATTGGCTTGTTCTCTTCTCTTCTTATGCATGCCAGTACTGCCTAGATGAGCCGTTTGTCGAAAGCCATCTGAGCGCACCCCGGTGTTGGATGGTTATGGGGCTGGTTGCGTGATTCCCTATGTAAATGGCAATGCTCCCTGGGTATTATCGGCTCTAATTGCTATGATTATGGAGACAAATAATTTCCAGATATTTAAGATGGATAATAATGCCTTTCTCTCCAAGTAGGCATATCAATTTTATTCTTCATGAGTCAAAGAAACTCATTACATCAAATGGCATCTCCAGCGAACGACGATGGGCTCAAATCGCCCAAATTGCTTCAAAATGGCACCGAGGCGGCTGCAATAATAAATTCACCAATCAAACCTCTGGATAATCTACAAACAAATTGCACGGAGCGCATGCTTATCTGGCAGTGGGACGAATCTACAGGTTGGCAGGCTCCCGAAATCCGACCACACGGACCACTTCCTATAATGCCCAGTGCCAGCGTTCTTCGATACGCAACAGAATGTTTTGAAGGCATTAAAATCTACCGAGGGCATGACGACTGGTTACGAGTTTTCCGATTGCAGCTCAATTGTAAAAGGATGCGAGAGTCATCTCTTCGTGTGGGATTACCTGAGTTTGATACAACTCAATTCGAATCTCTTCTGATGCAATTTGCTGCCCTTGAGGCTGAGAAATGGCTTCCTAGCGGCAAAACCGGTCAAACGTTATATCTACGTCCAACTCATATCGGGTTAACGGCGGCCCTAGGTGTTCAAAAACCTCGACAGTCTTTGCTGTATGCCATTGCTACTTTGCTTCCAGGTTTCACCACCAAGGGGAATGGTATGAGATTGCTCACCTCCCCAGCCGAAGCTGTTCGAGCTTGGCCGGGTGGGTTTGGAAATCGAAAACTTGGGGGTAATTATGGGCCCACGTTACCGGCACATGATGCAGCTCTTCAGAGAGGTTTCGATCAAATACTTTGGCTTTTCGGGCCAGAGGGATTTGTTACTGAGGCCGGCGCAAGCAACTTTTTTGTCGTATGGAAGACAAAAAATGGCGAAGTTGAGCTCGTCACCGCAGGCCTAGACAATGGCACGATTTTGGAAGGTATTACCCGCTACAGCATTTTGGATCTGGTGCGATCTAGTCGTGACAAACCTTCAGCGTGGCATCATCGGGGTCATACTCTGCCTCCTTTGACAGCCATTGAAAGAGACTTCACCATAGATGAGATACAAGATGCTGTGAAAGAAGGTCGGCTGATCGAAGCATTCGCAGCGGGAACTGCGGTAAGTTCATGCCAAGATGTAACCCCAGGTTAAGATAGCGATGCAGATAGCTAATTGGATGACTACAGTATTTTATTGCATCTGCTGAGGCAATACATCATCGAGGAAAGGATATACCGATCCCGCTTCCAACGGCAGAATCCGCATCATATGCTCAACTGATCAAAGAATGGCTATCGGATATCGTTTTCGGCGTAGAAACTCCTCATAAATGGACGAAAGAAATTTTTCTGTAATGAGTTACTGTGACAACCCTGCTCTGGTGGTATCGCAAAGGCAGCTGCCTGGGCTAACTAAGGATTGGAAGTACCAGTGAGAACGAAGGGACGATAGAATACTCATGTTTGTGTTCCTGAAAGAATGACTAGACGCACGTTAAATTGATCATGGTGGATCAGATAGCTGTACATCTAGAGTCTAAATGAGAGTATAAACTGGACTTCAGATATGAAGATGAATTGAAATATTTGTCAAATATAAGCGTCTCAAATACACCTCTAAAATAATATTGTTCCCTATTTGGTAACTATTTGTATCTTTCAGCGCCAGCCTGCTCTTTCGCATCAAACAATTGACGATGAAAAGGCTCCTGACAAGCATGGTTGATACGCAGCTCCGGCATACGAGATGAACGAATTAGCTTCCTTTCCACCGCGACACTCATTAATAGAGACCTTTGATCAGGTGATATATTTCCAATACTGCTGCTAGAGATATTTCACAGTCGTCTTACCATTAGAGCTAAATTTCATTACATCACTTGCAATTTTCTAGCAGTAGAGTATTTAGGTGAGATGCATTTGTTCTTACAGTGCGCTAATCAGCCTAATAGCTAGATTCATTAACCTCTCGGGCGTTATGCTTCTTTCCACCCTTCTTAGCAGCAGCCTTCTCTTTAGCAGCGATCTGGGCTTCAGTGTGGTGAGGGTCTCGCCTGGTAACCCAAGATCCAAACTCATCGTCCTCCGGAACTTCATCAGCCTCGCGGACATGGTGTTTCTTCCCACCCTTCTTAGCAGCAGCCTTCTCTTTAGCAGCGATCTGGGCTTCAGTGTGGTGAGGGTCTCGCCTAGTAACCCAAGATCCAAACTCATCGTCCTCCGGAACTTCATCAGCCTCGCGGGCATGGTGTTTCTTCCCACCCTTCTTAGCAGCAGCCTTCTCTTTAGCAGCGATCTGGGCTTCAGTGTGGTGAGGGTCTCGCCTAGTAACCCAAGATCCAAACTCATCGTCCTCCGGAACTTCATCAACCTCGCGGACATGGTGTTTCTTCCCACCCTTCTTAGCAGCAGCCTTCTCTTTAGCAGCGATCTGGGCCTCAGTGTGATGAGGTGCACGTTTATCAGCCCAGGATCCAAACTCATCATCCTCGGGAACCTCATCAACCTCGCGGGCATGGTTCTTCTTTCCTCCTTTCTTAGCGGCGGCAGCCTCCTTGGCAGCAATTTGGGCCTCAGTATGGTGGGGTGCACGTTTATCAGACCAAGACCCAAACTCATCATCCTCAGGAACCACGTCGGCATCGCGGGCGTGGTTCTTCTTACCGCCTTTCTTCGCAGCAGCAGCCTCCTTGGCGGCAATTTGAGCCTCGGTGTGATGAGGCTCTCGCTTATCAGACCAAGACCCGAATTCATCATCTTCAGGAACCTCATCAGCCCCACGGGCATGGTTTTTCTTTCCACCTTTCTTAGCAGCCGCCTTCTCTTTGGCAGCAATTTGAGCCTCGGTATGGTGGCGAGCTTCAACTCCTGGGATAACGGAGCGTACCAGCTTGGTAGCTAGAGCTGCAGCAGAACCCTATCAAACTCCGTTAGCTTCACTCAATTATCCTCGCAATCGACAGACTCACAACATATCGGCGCTCGAGGTCTACAGATCCAGCTGTTGGGAGGCCGGCAGCGAGAGGGGCCAAGCCAAGAAGGCCCAAAACCAAAGCATTGGTAGCTGAAATGGGACGCATGGTGGTGAAGATGTGAAGAATATGTAAAGAAAAACTAAAGGAAAGTTATCAACGTTAATGCTTAACAAAAAGGGTAAAAGAAAGAAAGCAAAACTAGACTGGCCGGCAGTCAAAGAATAGTAGAAAAAGAAAGAAGAATGAAGTGATGAATGCGAGCCGAAAATAAGAAAAGAAGGTAAACCCAAGGGTACTTTATAGGCTCTCGAGTACACTGACTCTATGCGGACAGCCGTAATCACTGGTTAACTCTGCCATGCAAGATCGTCTGCTCAGGGTATCATCAGAAACTTGATTGAAACGGGATATTCCATCAATCACTTTGCCAAAATCCAGAAGCGAGTACCAATTGAAACTTACTATCGATATTGTACCGAGGCTTTTGGAGTTCTCTAGGATGTTCTCCGTAGTGGTTTTACAACAATACTCCAGTTTCAGGTTGGGTCGCGTCAAGCGCTGGTATCATATGAGGCTATGAAACGGTCGCTATTTCAGATAGCTGTAAAATATGAGCGATATACATCTAGCTGTTTGAAAGTTCGTTGATCCTTTTTTTTCTTAGTCGTCGCTTGCTAACCGCCCCGTTTCAAGGTACGTTGTTTAACATTGTCCCTTTTCACTTTTTGTAACCGTTCGAGTTTCGTTTTGCCAAGGGTAGCCCGCTATCCACTTCCCCCCTGCGCGGCTGAGGAACCCCTATGACTAGATCATTCTAGTGCAGCTCTCATTGCGAACCCTTTTTTGTTCATGAAAATCCCAAGATTCAACGTAATAAACCAAAAAAAAAAAATATTCTCTAAGTTTTCTATCCAACTCCAATCTATTCCATTACACTTATTTTCCTTTATGCTACTATGGCTTTCGAATATCAACACCTTGAAGCATCTTTGGCTAGCGAGAAGCTTAGCCGTTTATCGTCCGACTCTACTTCAACTCTACAAGCGATTGATGATCTAGACTATTTATCGGACAATACAGAATTGGGTTACAAATCCTCACTCCGCGAATCAGCCTCAGGATGGATTAAATCGAAATGGCCCTGGGTTGCACATGCAGCTTTGCTTATTATCTCATGCGGGATGCTCGCCAGCACGCTAATATTGCGATCATCCACCCTGCTTCTTGTTCGACAGGTTTCTGCTTGGTGTAGGTGATGTATATTGAATCACATGCACACAAAATGACTAAACTATACGCAGCGCCCGCCGACACCTCTGTGCAATACGATCATGTTCGATACAACCTTACAACAAAGGGCAATCCCTTCGTAGGTGCTGGCCCCGAGGTCGATAGAGTTTGGAGAGAGATTTCGTACGATAGTGAGTATACAATGAAGTAAGCAAGTATTAACCAACTCTAATAACTGTCCGAAAGTGGGTGACCAGTGGATATCAAAATCCGACTTATGGAAGTTGGATATGCCAGAAACTTCACTCAAGACCAACCATCCTACCACGGGGGAGGAAGGGTACAGAGTTGGCATGGAAGTCTTTCACCATTTGCACTGCCTCAATCTTTTGCGACGAGTCACCTATAAGGAATACTACGAACCTCTTGGCGGAGAGTTTGCCCATGGCCCGGAAGCCCTCCAAGCACACACAGGTATGTTTGCACATGTACATTCTGTCGACGGCATGATGAACGCATTGAACATGCCTTTGCTCACTCATATGTAGATCACTGTATCGAAGTACTTCGCCAAAACATTCAATGTAACGCGGATATCGGTCTTTTCACTTTCTATATGATTCCAGACGATCCACTTGCCTGGCCCGAATTGAACTCGAAGCATGTTTGTCGAAATTTTGACAATGTGCGCAAGTGGGCGCTAGACCACTCAGTGGGAAACATGGAGGTGCTGGAGGACTAGACGAACTTTGTGCAAAAAAAAAATATGTAGCCTTGAATTTACAACAACAACGATACCCTCATCCTGATCTCGAGGTGTGTGCATTCGCTCTTAGATGCCTTCATGTGATTAGTCCTTAAACACGAACTTTATGTGTTTTATGTTCCTAGCCTGCAATTGGATATAATATGTCTCTAGTGGTGGCTCATTTAGCACAACACGAATTAAACACCGCCCATCTGAACTCGGAGGCTCGCTTTCGTTCTGATCGCCTAACACCTTAATACTCAACTAGAACAGCTATCCAGCTTAAAGCCCATCTTTCACTCCATGCATCATGCCTATTTTCAGACTTAGATTCAATAGCTCCTAGGTAAGTAGGTAATCTTGAATATATTGCAAACTACAGGGTAGTATACATCACCCACCTCAGTGTATTTACTCCGGACCTGATGGTCCGGCACTAATTAAACTTCAGGATAGCAGCCGAAGTGTAGCGCGCTGCGGGCCGGATTTAAGGCGTCGCTTGCGGTGTATAGACTAGAATTGTCAGGTTTAATTGGCATGGACAATGGGTTTACGCTCGCGTAGCTAGCTTTGTGGAAAAAAGCCGCCCTCGTTTCAACTGCTATTATGATTCCAGTATTTTGCCGTCTCCAGGCCACTGAAACACTCGTTGCATAGTTTAGCGAATGCCTCTGCCCCGCATAGAGGGTTTTCACTAAGGGGGTTTGTTTCATGCAATAAGTTCTTGTGAGAGATTCTGTTCACCTCAAACGGTAAAAGTTTTGACTGTGTGCTAGTTTAGGAGGGGCGATGTTGTTTGGACTAGTTTCATCGATTCGACGGCTATTTTACCACTCTATTTCCTAAAACCTTCCTCACTGCATCACGACGTTTCTAAAATCATTTGTCAGTAGGGCGGGCGTTTTCGTTTTCTTTTTTTTTTTTTCTTATTCAAGTCATCCTTGTGCAATCATTGTCTTTTTAGATTCTATGCATGTTCACCAACTGGATTTTGGTGACACTATGGCATTCGCTGGAAAATACTGCAAACTCGGAGATGACCATTTCCATGAGAGTGGAGATGATCTAGAAGAAAACAAACCCAGTTCAAGCAGGTCTTCATCAATCACCAATTTCTTCAATAAGACGAATGCCCTTCCTTTCAGGGATAATGCAGATTCAGCGACGCCCTACCTAGTACAACACACAACGACAAAGGCCGGGGCGTCCACCAACTTCTGGACGTGGCTACGATGGGGAGTTGTCATTGGGCTTCAGATAACTCTGATCATATTAATTTCCATAAAGCCAAATAATGACACAAGAACAAGACACGATCTTCAAGACTTAGCCGCAGGCGGCGAATTTGTTGAAACAGGTAGTGACATAAATGGCATTTACAAGACTCGTGAGTACCACACTGTCGGCGGCGGGGTTTTCCATTCTAAACATTGGGTAGTATCGCACACGTACACATATCTCAAGCCCGAAGAAGATAAATACGTGCCGAACATGACGTCAAATGATAATCGCATGGAAATTCGGAAAAATTGGGACATGCTGATGCCACGTACGAAACCGATAATCTGCTGTCAATGTTGTAAGAAGATATACTAATAATCTTTTAGTTGGGAGTGGAAGTGTCCTGATTCCCGACTACCGGGATCACCCTTTGCTTGGAGATCCTATTACAGATGACCCTATTCGTTCCGGACCGTTATTTGAAGCGTCATGGACGCACGCATTACACTGTGTAAGTCTATGCTACTCCCGCTCGTCCCTATCTGTCAATATTCCTTTTCTAATCGTATTGAATCCCTTGTAGCTATATTACAGCGTGGATAGTTACCACCAGTTGATAGTGAATGGACCCAGCGAAGACGATAACCCGAGACATGCCGCCCATTGTTTCGAGTATCTTCGAAACAGTATTCTATGCAATCTTGACATGACTTTGGAAGGATCCATGTCCACACCAGATGATAAAGAAAGAGGGCAACCCCACGTTTGCCGAAACCGAGAAGAGGCTATCTCTTGGATCGAAGCTAGGAGAATGGATGATGCGCAGGACATTGTTGGTCCCTAGCATCGTGTCTTTTTATAGTATCTGTAATCTTATATAGACCACCATTGAGATGAGTATCACAAATATGTGCTTATGGGATCTATTTTCTTGTCAAGAAAAAGTAATGACTATGAACATTAAAAGACTGATCTGGATAATCTCATGGCAGCTAATGACTATGCCCTGAAAGTGTGTATGCTCCACTGAGATGAAGTTGCATCTTCTCAAAGGTGAGATTGTGCATTGGAGTAGTGTTTGGTCTTCCAAACAAAAAAAGAAAAAAAAAAGAGGTTGTTGAGTAGTAATATACGTCACAATGGCAAATTAGTGGCAAGGATGTGCAATGCACAATTTTTAAGGGAGACACCAGAGTATATACAAATCATTCAATTTTTTTTCCTTCTTAGTAGACTTCTAGTCTTAGTGCGGAGTACATATCAAATTGTAATGGATGTCCCCTTCTACCGCTGATAGCTAATTTACACACTGGCTGATCCGTAGCTATAGAGGCTTAGTCTGTTGGAACCACCGCAAATTTCAGCAGCGTTGCCAGCACAATTCATGTTGCACCCGGCGTTTCCGTCTGGAGCGATAGTATTGCCATTGGCGAGGCTGTTACCGCAGTCTGGAATTTGTTAGAACTAGAGCAAAAGAATCACAAAGTGGAAGGAGACTTACAGCACTCATCGGCATACTCGAGGCCTGCAAGAACATAGCCCAAGCTCTTGCATACACTTTGACATGCCTCAACAGTCATTGACGTTGGCCCGTTGGGAACCCCCTCGGCAATCAGTGCTCGAGCGTCGACACTATCTGTATAGCATCCTCTGGAGGTCCATCCGGTGCTCGCGGGGGGCGGAGCTCCAGTTGCGGTCGCCAGTGAGTACACGTTAAGGCGATTCGGGCCTCCACATGTTTCCTGCGGCGCACCGCTGCAGGTCATGGTGCATTGAGCATTTCCGTCAGAAGCAGGGCCGCCCCCGTTTTCGAACTTGGTATCGCACCCTGGATATCGTTAGTCCTATTAGAGTATCGTCGTCCTTGATACAATACTTACAGCATTCTCCCGAGTATTCAAGACCCGCAATAGTATATCCAGCAGCTTTGCAAGCCGTCTCGCACGCCTCGACCGACATGGCAGACGCACCCCCTGCGACTTGAACCTGGTTGGCTAGAGTTCGACCATTCACGTTGTCAGAGTAGCATCCCAGGGAACTCCATCCAGTTTGTTTGGGCGGCGACGAGCTGGTGGTGATAGTCGACATTGTTGTCGGACCCTTTGTTGTGGAGCTAGGAGGAGGGGGGTTCGTGCCTCCACTGCCAGAAGCAAGCCGGAAGAGAGCAATAACATCAGCGAAGGCGTTGGCATTGGCAGAAGAAGCCGCCAGCACATTTCCATTCTCCGTGATCGAGTTGACGACGCCAACTGTTCCCAAGTTGTAGATGTTAATGTTGGTCAGCGTGCCTTCGAGGTCGACGATGTTATTTTGGCAATTTTGCGGCTCCACACCATTGTTGCAGCCTTTTATTTGTTAGCTTATTTCTATAGATGGAAAGAGACAGCGACTTACCTTTTCCATCGTTGTTTTCGAAGAAAGAATACAAGCCGGCAGCATAGATGAGAACATTCTGGGAGCCAAGGACTCTCAGGCCCCAAGCCTCAGCACATCGGCCAGATTTGCCGGCGCAGGAAGTTGCAAAGTCGGGGTCATTTATAGCAGAATTGACGGTGAAGGGAGTTGGGGCGAGGGGATTTGGTTGGTAGTACCTGATCGGAATTTATTAGCCATGAGCAAATGAGGGTGATTGATATACCTACGGCGTCTCTGTCTGAATAACTCCTGCATAGATGTTTTGGGTGTTGGCAAACTGATATTGATACAGAACATGGTGCTCAACAGCGGTTCCAACACTGGAAGAGTGTGTCAGTAGATTGCTCAAAGTAAAAAAGAATAGAAAACTTTGGTACTCGGATAGAAGAGATCACATACAACCAGAACGTTCCTGCAGTACTTTCCACATACAAGCCTCTGCCGCTGAAGATGGTGATTTGCGAGTTGTTTGCATCCTCAATGTCGTGGTCTGCAGTCCAGAGCCAGTTCTGTTCACATTAGCTAGGGACTATGATTCCATACTGGGTTAACTCACATTCTCCATATACAGGTTGCTTGCGCTGGACGTGATATGCATAGACATGTAGGCGCCAATACAAGCGGTGTTGACAGAGGTACTGCTCGCAGTCACCGGACATTGTGCAAGCTGGAGATTTGATCCCTTGAAGCCACCAATTCTGGTATGTACGTCCCACATACCACTGGGGGTTCCAGACGTAGCCAAGTTCCACTCGATGAGAACAGCTCCAGCTTGTGTGCCTTGGGTGGCTACAATCATGTCTGACCACTCCACCTGCCCAGTCTGGCCAGGTGTACCCACTTGAACAACAGGCTTGGGGTTGTTCTGGTCATTGAAGAAGCTTCCAGAAGACAAGATGATGGGGTATTCTTCTCCGACCAGCTTCGCACCAGGGGGGATCTTGAGGGTGCTAGTAACTCGGTAAATACCAGCATCAAAGTACACGATTTGGCCTGCAGCGGTTGCACTGTTGATGATGTTTTGCAGAGCAGCGGTGTCGTCCGTAACCGCGTTACCTGGAATCGAAGGCTAGGTTAGCACTCAAATCTCTACAAGTCACAGGCACTCGTGCTCACCAGTGGCGCCGGCAGATCGAACGCTCTGGAATGACGAAACCGGCAGAGTTTCATATTGAGGCTTTGAGCGCGTGTAATATTTGGATCCGCTCAAGAGTGATGAGGGACGAGCATTTGCTGCGATAGTGCCTTGGAACGATGTCGGCCCATTTGGAGTATACTGGTGGCCCTGACCCCATGCAGCGATTGTCGTAGTTCCGCCGGCCAGAAGAGTAGCACCGCTGGTCGATTGGACGGCCACTGGAACATTGTTGAGAGAAAGGTTCTCAATGATGAGGCTGTTGGATGTAGGGGGCGTCTGGCTCGCACTGTAGCTGGTCCTGATTCCGACTGGCGTTCCGGTGATAGAACTGTCAATCAGTGTAATAGACTCGGCGGACGAGATGTCAATTCCCAATCCACAGTTGTTGATGCTGATGCCCTGGTAAACCCACTCCCAGGTAAAGCCACTGACAATGGCTGTCCCGCAGTTGTTGAATACCAAGTTGCGCATCGTGAACTGTTGATTACCTACAGCTGCGCCGATCAAGCCACCGTTGAAAGTCAAGTCTGTGAGGAATCCAGCAGAACCTATGAAGCTATTAGCTAGGAACAGACAAAAGAGTGTCGTGATTCTGTAAGGCATACCGTTTTCGACGAAAAGGCCCACTTGCTGATTTCCAGACGCAGTACTCATTGTGACCTGGATGTTCTGCAAGCTTGTCGCCTGGGCTGTCGGCCAATGGATACCATACGTCTTGGGTGCGGAAGCCGGCATAGATGTCATATCAAGCTTAAAGTTGCGCACTTGACGATAGAACACGTTGGTAGAAATCCAGTTGGGGTCATTGGGGTTGTTGTCGCCATAGTAGGTATCACCATCAATGAGAGCAATACCGTTGAAATTCGCCGTCGCCTTAATGGTGGGAAGATTGGTCGCATCTCCAATAATGTTGGTGTAGTATTGGTCAATGATGGGAGTCGAAATCAGGTATGTTCCAGCCGGGAAGTACACTATCGCCGGAGTCAAAGTGCTGGATTTGCAGAGTCGGCCACATCGACCCCCTGACAGGATGGCATTGTTAATTGCTGCCGTGTCGTCGGTAACACCATCACCTTGAGTATTCTACGTCAGTAACTGTAAGACACCCAATGAAATGAGGGAGAATAGTTATACCCTTTGCGCCAAAATCCTTTACATTGCGGTATACGGTGTAACCACTGGGTGCGAAAGGCGCAATTCCTTGTTTGGCAATATTCTCATACCAATAAGACGAAGCACGCTTTTCCACAGCAGGTTCACCCTCGGCCCCAGGGACAATCACGCCCCGGCACGTCGCTGCAAGCGCGAGGGCCGAGAGAACGACGGAGCGCATGAAGCCCATGATGATAGAAGCTCTCTGCGCAGCTTCGCAGTTACAATGGATGAGCCAAGTGGCAGGGTGATAGAAGAGACTTCCCGGGGGGGCTCTATGCTCTTAAATCATTTTGAAGAAGATTACTGAAACACGGCAAGTGCGCATGGATAAATTACGCTTAAAGGGAGTTGAGGACTCCGCGATTCAGTTAGACAAGAGAAAAGGGCCTTTTAGTCAACCACGAGGAAGCTTTCCATGAGCCATAGATGGAGAACGACCGAGAAAGTCATCGCGATTGTGTTGCGAAAGACGAGCTATGCTGGCAATAGCTCGGCACCCCTTACCCGGGAACCTTGCTCGTGGGTAGACAAATAGGGCCCAATAAAGAATAGGCCCGAGATGATGCCAGCTGTTCATGCTAGTGAAGCGTTCTTCCTATGCATCTTTGGCGGCAGAGAGTCCGGGGTGGGAGATGTGGGCTGCGGCGATGTTTGGCGGTTGGACCGACATGAAGCCTAGTCATCTATCCAAACAGTCACGCATCGAACGGGCGCTGGTGATGTGGGAGAAGAAACTGAGAACAACGCCGAAACCAGTCTGGACTCTGGACGCGGCGCTCTCGCAAATCAAGTTTCCTCAACTTGGGGGTGGAGCTCACGCGTTCTGTTTGTTTGGTGTTTCCTGCGCTGAAACCTACGATGCTCAAAGGGGAAAAGGCCCAGACAACGTGAGATAAGCAGAGGCAAAAGTCATGCGGTCGCGGAATCTCGGACTCCAGGGTCAGCCCAGCCCAAGTCCAGCCCCATGTGCCGAGTAGCTCCGAACACCGGTAACCAGGGAGCATCTCATTAGGACCGAAATCTGCTGCAGAGTTGTGGCTTCTTGCCGCATGTATGCGGGGTGATAGCGAGTCTGGGGTCGAGACTCCAGACTTCCCCAGGTTGACAAAAATAAAAGCGCGGAGAGCAGGACGAGGTATAATTAGCGCGGACCCCGGCAGATCGGCAGGGCCAAAATACGGCCGGGAATCACCTATGGCCTTATCGGTGATATGCCACAGCGGGACATGCCTAGGCAGAATTGCCACATGTAGCCACGGGTTGATTTCTATGGGTTACTTTTGTCTTTTCATTCTCCCACCACTCATCTCCCACATATATTAAGATGATGTAATAGTTAGTTAACGGCTCAATCAAGCCAACCTAGTCTGTTAATTAACCCAATTAATCTTTGCCAGCTATACTATGGTCATGAGAGCTCGTATATCTACTCCGTATGCTGCGTCATGTCCTCCCGCCCTTTTCAGATTCAGTTTAACATCGCTTACGCAAGAGGAGTTACTATCGCATGTTCAATGGGGTCAAGATTGAATAATATCTACTACGGAATGTGCTTGGTGGAATATATTTAGATATGCAAGCAAACCACTCACCATGAGATTCGGTTCGGGGTGTGTGGGGTTCAAAGAGGAAAAAAAAACCTCTCAGAGATTCGCTTCAATAACTTCAACGTATCCATAGTAGTTTATTAAACAATTAGAAATGATGAAAAGTTTTCCAAGGCATCCATGGAGGAGAATTCTCACTATCTGGTAATAAAGCCCCTTTCAAGGTGAATTACATCTCCTGGAATACTATGTGAAATACCACGATCAAGACTTTGGGCATCTTTCTATTATCATGTGTAAGTTAGGTATAACATGGATTTAATCAACGCGGGTCTTAGTTGTCTATCATAAAGTCGAGGGCAAGACCTCGTGTATACACGATCTACGAGATCCGCAGATTGATTGGTCAAGGATACCCTGCAGTCACCACTTTCCGACTAAACCAAATCATGTTCCCATTCAGTGCCGGCTCGAGGTCTAATCCCACTTGAGTGACTTTATCATCAGCATCTACTTTAAACGACGCTCGTACCACCAAGTGGTCGCGCGGATCCTCGTTCAGGGTCATAAGAGTTGCCAACCAGGATTCCTTGCAGACATGCACCATCCGTATGACCGTGGGGATCTCTTGAGCAAGACGCGAAGCAAATAGCGAATGTCCACGATACTCCAAAACTAAATCGCCATAACCGGCGTGAATATAGTCTCCAGCGTAAGATTGGTAGGGAAGAGGAGGTGAACATCCAGGGCATGGGAGAGACGGGTAAAGGGTTTCTGGGGAGCGAGCAATTTTCGATCTTCGCTGGGCAAGACGTTCTTGGAGTATAATATTCCAGTCAACTCTTTCATCTTCAGGTGTCCCAAGGAGATCATCAAGCATCCCCATATATAGAGCTGTCTGGACGCAGTGGCTTGACCCTCTTGTGTTTCCCATCATTACCAGCCCCAATTGGCGATCTGGGAGATACATCGCGGTGGTTCCAAACCCGGTCCAACCACCACTGTGCCATACGATGCGTTCCCCACGGTAGTGATCAATGAACCATCCCAAGGCGTAAGAATGCGGCACCGGGAATGGATTGTTACCGGGGGCTGAAAATGAGATGCGCGGGGTAGTAAGGGTGGTATGCGCAGCCGGACTTATTGGCGGAGACTGCGTCATCACGCACTGCAGCCATTTTGCGTAGTCAACAACGTTGCTGATAATAGCTCCCGCCCCTGACACTGCAGGAAAATCAGGCACTGGCTCTTCCACAAACGATTTATTCGCTTCGCTCCATGCGTATCCGCGAGCTAGAACTGTTCCTGATGCCTTGGCTTCCATTGCTTCTGCCGGGGTCCAGTAGGTGTGGGTCATGCCCAAAGGTTGCCATATGTTTTCTTTCATGAAATTGCCCAGACTCATTGAGGTCATAGTTTCCATAGCATGTGATACAGTCGAAAACATGTAACTACTATAGAGATACCGTGTACCTGGTTCTGCAGCTCTCGGGAGATGCCTCAAAGAGCGGACAACATCTCTTATAGATGTGGATTTCGGCTTGAAGCTAAATTTATGGTCTGGTAAACCAGTCTGATTGCTGAGTGCATCTTCTAGCGTGATACGGGAGGTGACGGAATCATCGTCCAGAGCAAAGTCGTCACCTAAAATTGAAGAGAGCGTTGTTTGCCATGACAAATTCGATGGACAGTGATTGAACGACGAGCGCAAATCCGCATTATCCACCAGTAAAGAGACGCTAGCAGCAGTGAAAGCCTTGGTAGTGCTAGCAGTAAAAAAGACTGTTTCTGGCGTTACAGCGGTGTCAGGTAATTGTGCAAGACCATACGCCTAAACTCTGGTTACTTCTGCGGGTATACTTTTGAGATAATGGCGTACCTTAAAACTGGTCGAGGAGCCTTGAATAAGTCCAATTGTTAGGCCGGGAACATGCCATGCATCCATTAGCCTTTGGGCTTTTTCGTTGAATTCGTCGTTAAAGTAAGGACCGCTGGATCGCGAAGGGTCATTTACGTTGTTGCGCTCCATCTGGACGGTGTTGAACGACTTCGAAAGTGGTCAATGAGTAACCTCGTAAAAAAAATCGCCCTCGCTGTATTAGTGTCCGGTTCTCTGCAGTGAACATATATCCTTTGGACTATATCTAGGCTGATGGAAACAGGGGTGCATGTGGGTTAGAGATATATGTATAGTTTCTTTTGACTCTCGGAGAGAGTGTGGCGGAAGTCCACTCCGTCACCGGGAGTCCGCCTCATAACATGCGTATAGTAATACGACACGGTGGGTACAGCATCCGTCATAAAGGATTCTTCCACATGTTATGAGTCACATTAAAGTAAACGACAATAGTTCCTTATCTCAGCTGTCCTTTTGGAAACTGAACATCATACTAATGGGTTAAAAATATTTAGATGAGTTTGGAATTGAATAAAAGCGAGGAAAGCGTGAAACGGTCACCATACAGAAATAGACAATCCGTACACACACCCGCCACACTAAACTCGCCTGGAATGGCGAGCGTATTCTCCTCATATGTGCGCACACTCATTTTGCTGCGCCAGCGCACCTATACAATGATAAAGGAGGTAGCTAAGATAATACGGCTTAGACTCGCTCGCTCTTCTTTTTTCGCAGCATAGGCACTGCCGATGCTTCCACGCCTGAATTGTTAAGGAGCTCGCTATAGCCCCGCCGTTTATAAAATTCGGGTACGGCTCCGTCTAAAAAGAGAGGGACGTCGATTTCATCTGCTATTTTGTCCGCTTCTGCGAGAATTGCAGTTGCGCATCCTCGCTTTTGCCAAGTATTACGAGTGACTAAGGCTTCAACAACTATAGTTACAGGGAAACGATAGTCAGCCAGGGTTCCTTTCAAAAGAAATGACAATGCGATGGACATGCCAAAGGCCTTTTGTTTGGAGAGAGAGACTTACACACTCGAGGCTGGTTGCCCATGAGCTTGTTGTGGCGCTTCGTCCATGCACCGAAGAGTTTATCTAGAACCTCTTGTTTCATACCTCGCTGAAGAGGGATACCCCAGTTGTTCCATGCACTGGTAAAAACATCACCCGCGGCGATATTGTATACAGTTCCCGTTGCAATTGGATAGCCTGCAGACAGCTATTAGCTACTTCAATACGTAATATTACTGTCGGGGTCATTTGCTCGCTTGTTGGCTAACCTTCAGCGTCTCGGACGACCAGCAGCTTGACGCGACTATGATCCGCCTTGAGGAGAGCCTCGAATACATCAGTTGCATACTTTGCCCCGTGGGCATTATGCGGGTAGATGTTGTAATCTCCTTCTGGATTCAGCCCCTCATTGACGAGCTCAATCAGCTCTGGTACATCTGCTACAGTAGCAGGTTCTACTCGAATTTGAGCATCAATCGCCATGTTGACTTGACTTGCTGAGGGAAGAGTCTGCGAGTTTAGAGCGGGGAAAATAGAGTCGAAAAACCTCTGTTGGTCTCATCGCTCATGCTCGCTCACTGGTACAGACCATCCTTTAAATACTGGAATGAGGACCCCTCGAAGGATTGCATCGTCCTAGACCTATGACCTTTTGTTATCACTCGTAGCCCATCGCCTCCTAACGCGGTGTTATAGCGGGCTTTGGGGTGGCACTACGGACCAAGTGTGAAGAACCTGTGTAAGCGCGCAGCCAATCAGGACGGCGGCTACAAATATCTTCCCGGTGCTATTTGTGCGGGACTACCGTCTGGCGGTGCCATTTTACGGGTGCCAGCGTCAGCGCTAGCAGTATTACTCTCGCAACGAGTTTTACTTCGGCTTCTCGGGCTTCAAGTATATGTACCCATGACTGCGGTATGTCTGAGGCGGGCGCGTTCATAACGATCAACGGCCTAAATGGAGCCATTATAAGACTAACTGCTAAATGGAGCCATTATAAGACTAACTGAGACGCTTACAGGCTTTCGGTTGAGGGTGTATTGAGGCGATGGTCACTGCCAATTTTCGGGTTGGCTGTCAGATAGTCCTTCAACTTCACCAGCGGCAACTACTAAATGGTAGTACGCACATTACCCAGCAGATGCAAGCACAATCCAGTCGTAAATCCATACCTCCACGCTGTATCAGCTTGTATGCTGCCATCTGTCAAGAAGATTCACTAGATGTGCATGTGGCTAGAGCATATAATTAAGCTATCGCCAGATTGCATGCTTCTACGAACATGAAAGCCAAGAAGATAGTAATATGCACCTGGAAGTTGTAGATATATGATAGCAGCATCATAAAACATTCCAAATTTCATTCAAATTGCACGTAAATGACAACAGATCATCATAGAAACCACCAGATAGTAACTACTCACGTCGACCTAAGACGGCTTGCCACGCTCGGCGATGGTGAATGCTGTCCCACCCGTGGTTGACGTTTGGGCGGCTATCTATTAGATCAGTTTTGCCAGCTGTAGAGAGTAACTCGCCCTAAGATAGATGAAATAAGTCAACCAGTGTGAAACCCTGTGGAACCATGTTAGTAACATGTATCCTCAAAGCCTCCGTTATATGAGAAGAAACGTCTTGCGCCTCCAGCGAGATGTTGTTGAAGTCGCAAGTAGGCGGGATTCATATACATTCAAGATCGCTCCAAGGTCAGCTCGGTGTCATGCAACTTTTGCTTCATCGACAAATTCTCCTCGAACTCTACGCATATCAGTAAAATTATTTGCATATAGTAATGGGGCTGCGGACTGGCACACTTCTTGAAAAGCTTCTCGCTGACCAAGTCTTTGGCGGCTGGGTCAAAGGTAGTAACCTCTACGCTGAGAAGTTGCTCGTAGATGGCAAAGGCTCTGGCATCAGTCGGATCAACAGTAAGCTTTGACGCTTTTTCTGGATACTTTGTGCATAGATATTTGCTAATGGCTCTCGATTCTATTGTCGGATCCTTGTCAGCGCGAACTCTGTCCACAAATATCAGCTTAAGGCTTTAATGTACCATAGTGAACTAAATCATCGTCTATGACGATAATTGGCATCTTGCCAAAGGGCTATCTCGCTAAGTGCTTCGGAGTCTGCTGAGATATTCAACAGAGTTTCCATAGATGATCTATGAAGCTGGATGGGTTGCGATACATTGTTCATCCCACTTAGAACATCGACGACTTTGTCTTGTAGGGCACCTCCAACTCCTCGAACAAGGCCATCACTCGCCGTGTACAGACGGATGCAGGCAGTCCATGGATGACAATAGACATCTTCGAGTTTTTCGAGAGTATAAACGTTAACGGCTCTTTTTTTTTGACCATGAGAAGAGGAAGAACATTCTTTCATGTCATCTTATGCTCACTTCGACTACGCAATTATAAGCCACTCTATCATGATCGGAGTTCCGATAGCAGCAATGACAAATGTTAATCACATTAGGTGCCATCCATCTTTCATGCTGAAGACAACGGGAGCTTATGAAAGATGAAGATGACAAACTATCCTTTGACGCAACTGACGAAAACACCGCAATAGTCTCTTCTATCGGTACTAGCCCATTACAGCTTGTTTGAAAAGCATGCATCTGACTCAGGCGTTGATAAGATTGGAACTCCGCAGCGCTTATACTGCAAAATGAAAGAGCAATTGAACTCCAAGAAACCGTGGGAGTACCGCAAGTGTCACTACCGCCGGAGCAAATCGGCGTCATGTATCTCCCACGGAGCGTAATATTGATAGCTAAGCATATCCTAGTGACAGATCGGATCTCCGCCAACCGATGAGACGTCTCCGTCGACCCGACCATCACAGTATGAGAATTCATCTGGAGAGGTGTAGAGTGTGGTGTACATATACATTCACATGCGTAGCTCATACATCTTGAGGACACACACTCAAGTCAGCATTGCGAACGCCAGATATTCCTCTCTTACCAAATTTACCATGTCAGAAACATACGAACAATACAAGGTTGATCTCGATGGTGTCTTCGGAGACTCGAAGGAGCCATTTCCCACTATCAAAAAGGTTAAAGTTGAAGCTCGACCTTTGCCTCTAGATCCAGGTTACGTTCGAGTGAGACTGCGGGCTGCAACCGTCAACTGGAGGGTTTTCCTTGTCGTCGAGAATCCTCCCTTGTACATTCCTACTCATCAAGTATTTGTTCCTCTAAGTGATGGCGCTGGCGAAATTGTTGAGATCTCGTCAAAGGGCAGCTTATGGTCAGTGGGCGAAAGAGTAATCACTGTCCCCAACTGTGGCTGGAAGCAAGGCTACGATGTTGCCGACTTTGATCCAGTCTCTAGTTACGGCTCATCAAATATAGATGGGACGCTCTCGAAATTCATGATTGTTCGAGACGATGGCATTGTAAAAGCGCCATCGAATGTCTCATGGGAAGAGGCTGTTTGCGTTCCAGTTGCTGGAGGGTCGGCGTGGAATGCCTTGTTTCACGGCCCAACACCCGTGAAGCCTGGCGACTTCGTGCTCACTGAAGGCACTGGCGGCCTAAGTACATTCGCCATCCAGGTATGTCTTTCTTTTTTTCATATCGCGTTGCACACTGTATTCATTGTAACGTTGTACATAGATAGCTTCAGCAGCTGGCGGGTCGGTCATTTCCACGTCTTCTTCGGATGATAAGCTGGAAGTGGCCAAAAGACCTTGGGGCTACATACACAATCAATTACACCAAGCATACGAAGTGGTCGGAAAAGGGTTTGGAATTTACTGGCAACAGAGGTGTAGATCATGTTGTAGATGTTATTGGCCTTCCAACCGCGGCCGAAGCTGTACGGTCTCTCCGAACTGGTGGACAAGTTACATTCATCGGATTTCTTGGCGGACAGGCTCCCCCGCCTGATCTTGTGAATACTCTCCTTGCAGGTGGCAAAGCCGGTATGTATACAAAAATCCCATCGCTGAGTGTCCAGTATTTTGCTAACCAAAGAAGGCCCGAGGAATGCTCGCCGCAAGCAAGCCAATGATTGAGGAGCTAGTTCGCGCTGTTGAGATGAACAACATTCATCCACAAAGTGGCCAAGTCTTTGATTGGAATGAAGACAGGAAGGCTTATGCTGCACTTGCATCTGGTTCAGTGGTTGGCAAAGTCGTTATACGCATTTGAGAAGGTGTTGGAGCTCTACAGAACATAACGTTGCATTACTCATTATCAATTTCAATATACCAGAAAGTAAGAATACCCGTAAAGTTTAGATACTTGGTGTATTGCTGTGCTAAGATTAAATAGCCATCCAACTATTATCAATGAACGTAGAGAAACAAAGATTGGGGATCTATTTGAATATATATTCAGGTCAGATGAGACCTGCGGTCAGCTTGGACCAGTTTATATAATATAATTGCGCCAGGTTAATGATCAATCGTGAACTGAAGATATTGGAAGGAAGATGGGTGGAGGAAAATTATTAAACACTCATTATGGACAAAGAAGTACTCATTATCAGAGGGTGCATGCTTAAGGTTTGTTAAGGCTAAATCTTCAATTCTCTGATACGTATATGTATTCTGTAATCTATCGGGAGCATATATGCTGGAGTCAATGAGGCATATACCTCCTCAGTCAATGTTATATGACACTATGAAGAGATGGTACACTTGTAACAAAACTCAATAATAAACGAATTGCCATTTGTTGCTTCCTGATCATTGTCACATAATGTAGTCAAGCTCCCCTCACACGACATGGAACCTGGACCGTCATCTACAGCATACACAGGGCTGGTAAACAAATAAATATTGAAGGCGGGAAAGCTATTCGTAAGACCAGCAGTCAGAAGACGGGGTCTATAGTGATCGACGAATTGGCATTGGGAAGCGCTCTACTGGAGGCAGAGTCGATATCAAAAATGTCCACCATTTGTGGAAGGGCAAGTTGGGATTCGTGGACACTTTGAGGCTTTAATTGGCCAGAATAGAGGACACCTGATCAAGCTGTGAGGCGGGGGATGATATGGCTGTAGGGGTGGTGATTTTGAGAGATAGGAGAAGGCGATGGTAGACTCGTTGGTGAGCGATCTGTGTTAGTGGCAGTAGAGAGATTGGGCCACGGCTAAACAGCGTGCTAGGCGGAATTATGACTGGCCCAGACAACGGCTTGCTTGCCAGGAAGTTAGTCACTGGCCAATAAAACCGAGTTAACAGCCAATAATCGTCTGAAAGTGTGATGGGTGCCGGGAGCGGAACTCCAATAGTAGGAAAATATCTAATCCTGAGGAGCAGGCCATCAAGGGACACGACAAATGAAGATAAAAGGGCCATAGTAGCGGTAGAGCAGTATTAGCTGTGTACGTGGTACATACTACAGCGATGGTTTATTGCGAGGAAAAGCATGGTCAAAGCGTGATGGGAATCTCCAGTGTCTGGTTCGCAGGAATAGCTGGGCAATGGTTTGAATGTTGGCATGGGGAACGTACCCCTGAGTTGTTCTAATAGAAGATTTTTAGGGGACATGAACAGAGTGTGAACTGTTGAAAAGGGTAACGAAGGCTGAGAATGTGTATCGCGAAAGTCGAGGTAGCGGAGTGAGAAGAACACGGCATGATGGTCAAAACAGAAGAAAAAGCGAAAACGAAGTTTTGTGGTACAACCAAAGCAGTTACTAGAGACCCGACGGTCGTAGGATCTGCCTACCAATATTCAAGGCAAACGCGTCAATATGGGCGTCTCGGATAAATTGTATCCCATTGACCCTTTCTCTAAGCATCTATTACTCCGTGTTTGTAAACTAGGTGGAACCCAAGCTCCAAATAATGCAAGAGACTATCGACCACGACATTGTGGCGCCCTGGTCTATCATATCATAGAGTCAGCAAACACAGCCTCGGTATAAGCTCGGTGTATCCGGCATGTCGCCAACGACGTTACTGCAAACGACGACGATTTTATCTTGTAATAAAGGTCAACCCGCCAAGTCAAAAAAGCTTAAGAAGAACTGAGTTTAAACTTAAGGAGGAGAGATCTCGCGTTGAGACACCTATGACATCTATATTCCAAGTCTACCTCAGTTGTCCTAGGTATCATATGACGCATACTCGTTCGACTAGTGGCTCGATGTAATAATAGTACTGACGCTTGAAAATTCTCGTAGGTAATATAATGCAGTATCGATTCCCCGAACAGCATCTAGTCTCACGGCGAAGAGTGCCCTATACGCATAAGCCAATAGGACACTCCACCCCCTGAATGATGCTTCTCAATGGAATGCCTAGCGTAGCTGTACCTATTTACACACGTTATATTTTAGCTAACTCCACCGATGGGTCGCAGGTCCAAAGGCATATGAATGACTGAAGATATAGTTGTGTGTCTTTTGTTTACGTCATATACAGTTTCTACAGTTTTGTCTTTATTCTTGCTCCTTGCAAATTAGTAGCACATATCAAAGGGCAAGATATCTTGGGTACTGGTTATAGGGCCGGTCTCTTCAAAGTTACTTAACATCACTCTTTCAGGAGCTGGACTATCATAAGAATTTCTAAAAATCAGCTCAAATACTAAATAAATGCTATTATTTGGTTGATCCACATACCCCTGAGTCAATAATTTAAAGCGTCTACCTAGGCAACCTTCAGAATTTGAAGACTAGAGAACCAAAACGGTTGACCCATAGAAGAAGATACCCGGCCGGTTGACTAGCCAGGCTGCTGACTAGCCAACCCACCTATAGCCCAGCTTACTCTGGGCTATAGGTATATGGAGAGAATTATTCGGGCCGCCGCGCGACAGATGGTAAAGAACTAGGCTGATATAAGCAATTAAAGCGACAACTGCAGTTATTCAAAGCTATTCAAAGGGATCACCGCTTTTTTCAGGGGACGTCTTATCAAGTCTCCTTCGTAGCTCAAGTATTATGCAAATGGCCCGCCCTTTCCTATTTATATTTAGTAGTATGCATAAATCAGCAAACTATTGCTATTAAGTAACCTTAGCTACACCTTAAGTTATTAAACTCAAAGTGATCCAAATAGATCACGATTGTCTGTCTGATCAATGTCAGCACATCTAATTAAGATTATCTTGTTTAATTAAGGTTATATTTTTATTCTTCTTTTGGCTGGACCTATCACAGCTGAATCCTCACATGAGTCCAACCCGTAATAAGTCAGCCATTCAGACTTCAGCTACAACCAGGCCCAATTCTGTGCCTCTCATATGCAATATGATCAAATCCATCAAACCGTGACCGCTCCAATCAAGTGAAAGCCCTCAAGAATATTTCATCGACCTAAAACATTAGGTCCGGTATCTATTAACAACACTTCGCACATAAAGCAGGAGACACAAATATATGTAAGAGATTCCACTTTCGGTCTGTAAAGTAGCCGCTCCTAATTGGTGGTAAAATGAGATTATGCTCTCTTACTCTTTTTCAGAAGCACCTTTGGTAGTCTCATTTCGCGCATTTAGCCCGGCTTTACTACATCTGCTAACATAATGAACGAATAAGACCACACGTCATGCCCGTGTGCCTCGCCGGTTAGATGGTGATGAGAACGGTATTCTCTACTGGATGGGGAAGATTTTTTACATGGAATATCAGCTGATGTTCATTCAATGGATGGTCTGATGCAGGATGGGAAATTATACAGTAAGCATTGAAAAGTAATGTTGTTACCGGACAATATGCCGAACCAGGAAAAGGTTCACCACTACGTCAAATTCATGTTTTGACAGCTATATAAGAAAGATAACCAGCACCTTATTTTGTCTCCTTCATCACTTGCTACTTAGACAATTCAAACCTGCGTTGACAATTCTTGATTTTTTCCGTCCTAACAACACCTTCGAAATGGCCAACGCAAAGAGAATTCTGTCGGGCATAGCGACTGTCGCATCACTCTTTGGCACTGTAATTGCCAATGATCCTGTCCATGTGGATGTTTTCTATAATAATCCCGTCTCTGTCGCATCTTCCGGCGCACCGTATGATTGTGGGATCCAGATGCATTGCATGGATTTAATGCTAACAACTCTCATCATAGTCAATGGAACCTTCCAACGGGAACTTGTCTTCCTGACGCCGCCATAATCAACGGTGTTCAAAACGGGGGCAATGCCCCTGATAACTGCAACATAGGCAAATTAAACCACAATTGCCATCCGCAGCCCAATTGGAATGGCGCGAACACGGAGCTCTATTCGTTCCCAACTTATTGGGATCTTCGGCGTTGCAGCACTACCGAATTTCGCATCGCTTATAATGTTTACTTCACGAAGGTATATCCACTGCAGGCAATGCCTCAGCGCCCCAATTGCATGTTATAGCCTACACCTATTTCGGACAGCTGACGAATTGATCGAACAGGACACTGGTCATAGACATGACATTGAATGGATTGTGATGGTATGGAAATCATCCGATGGCGGAAACACGTTTATTCGTGATTCTGTTGTTTTTGAACAAGACGGATCTCATCCACACAAGTCCTGGGACTCAATTCAAAACACCTTTTAGTAGGTTGCCCTTCTTATGGCCTCGTACCTGTGTTCATGCATGCATTTGTCGCCACACTGATTCTTACAACCAACGTTTAGTGATCAAGAAGATTGGCTCTCCCTTGGAAACAAAAGCAAAAATCACGCCAGAATCTTTGTAGGGAAGTGGCACCATTCGATGCATGATGACCGCTACACCCAGTTCAAGAATACCTGCCCGCCAAATTCCGTGTCAGACTTCCGCACCGACGACTTCTACTTCTGGTCTGCACTCAACCTGACCCCCATGGATGTTATCCCAAGTATGTGACGTCCCTTATTGAATCCTCGAGCTCTACACTGTCAACTTTGCATCCCCACCTATGAGCGAGTCCTATGGTATAACACGATGTAACTAACATAAGTTGAAACAGCTAGCTGGAGCTATTCCCCAGCTGCATTTGCTCGAGGCGACGGAATATGTAATCTTTAGGTTGTTACCATACCGTCAGTCTGAAGCTCTCAGTAGAAACTCGCCTGTTTGCAACTTAGGTTGGAAAAGCAGGTTTCAGGCTACGAAAGCTGCAGTGGCTTTCAACATTCCCTTCGAATTAATTTCTAATTATATTGGAGATTTCTTGGATATGAATAGAATTGGGTTGTAATTAGAATTTAAAGAAAGAGGTGTTATATATGTAGGCACTGGCCTTCGTGCTATAGTGTCATTAGGTGCTTTGCGGAACTCCGATAATCACATTAAGAATCGTACTTGTACCCTCACTTCGTCATGGTAGGCCGCCATGTATCGTGTTGGTAACGTCGACTTGTGCATGTTCATTCTTCTTTGACCGATTCCATACCTATCAATATTAGTCAACATGGCGGACACCCGAAGCGCTCTTCCATGTCGCAAGGCGTGTTCCGAATGCTATAGGTCGCGGCGATCGTGTGACCACCGGCGACCTTCATGCAGTCGATGTCTTGCGAGCCAACGGACTTGTATCTACTCATCTCAAGTCCGCCATCAAGGAGCGGATGAATGCGCCAATGATGATGCATTAGCAAATAATTTCCCTCAACAGGGCGGAGATCTTGGGAGTGGTACACCTAATCGTACCTCTTCTCACCAAGAGCTCTTACCGTCAACTAGTCCAGCTATCCAACCTCAAGTAGAATCTTTTGCGTCATTTGACCCAATACATTCTGTAATTGAATTTCCGCCTATTAATCTTCAGGTAGACCTATTGGAATATGAAACGATGAAATACTGTGCAAAGGCTTTACAGGAATTCCCGGCGCTACTCGTGCGAGCTGGTACGACACCATTTATCCACCGCTCCATGCTTCATGCCCAAGGATATCCAACCATTCTGTATGACACATTTTCAGCATGCGCCAGCTATTCAACAATGTCGGAATCTACAGAACGTGTGGTGTTTAACATCCTCGACATTCGCACCAATCAGATTCTTCAAGCCCCTCAAAGTTCATCCTTGCTGGAGAATCTGGCTACAAGGCGAAAACTGTGCTACAACAAAATCATCAAGTAGAGACCTGTTGTTAGCAGATCCACTTAGTTATATTTAGGGCAAAGGTATTAACATATACGTCTTACATATATTATATTTTATTAACCCGGTTGCCAACTGTCTATTACTTTTATCTTTATTACCTAGGTAAAACCCTGACCTTCAAATAATACAGGAGATTATTAATTATAGTATTATAGTGTCTTAGTCTATTATACTATAGAGTGAGTAATTAATATTTCAATATAGTATCTTATCCCTAGGTATAACTAAATAATTATGTAGTATTATGACCCGGCTCTTAAGGTTGCAATAATAGGCTAATAGGTTAGTGTAGAAATTAGTGATTAATTATTGTGTATTATGTAACTATTTAAGTTATAACCTTAAAAAAGAAAGGAACTTATTTATATTAGGAAAATAAAGTACTAAGTAAGTATTATAATTTTATTTAATAATTATAAATATTTTATTAATATATTTTTTTAGATTAAAGGCCCTAGGGTTAATTTAATATTAAAATAAAGTTAATTTAATAATAAAAATAAATAAAATTTAAGATTTTTATTAATTTAATTATTAAAAAAGATTTTAATAATTTTTTAAATTAATTTTAGTTTTATTAAAAAGTTATTAATTTAATAATTTTATTATTATTTTATGAATTATATATAACTTTTATATAATTTTTTATAATTATAAAAGTAAGTTTTTTTTTTTAAATTATATAAGTAAGTTTTATAGTTTTTACTTTATAAATAAATATAATAAACTAAGCTTTTATAAAGTTAATATAAAAGGAATTTCCAAGGAATAAACTTTATATTAAGTTTGTATTAGTAAAAAAACTAAGTTAAACTTAGTAAATAATTAATAAATAATTAAGTAAAAAGTATTTATATAATTATAAAAAATATTTTATAAATATAATTAAGTATTATTTTATATTTATAATTAATTATTTAATTATTCTAAATAAATATAAAAAAGTAAAAATTATATATTTAATTATTTAAGTATTTTTAATATTTTTAATAATAAAGTTTATTAAATTATACTTAATTAACTTAATAATTAATTTTATTAAGTTATTTTTAATTAATTAATTAATTTATTATTTATTTATAATTTTTTACTTTAAGTAATTTATAATTATAATTATAAAAGTTAATTTATAATATAATATTTTTTTTATTAATTTTATTTTTAAAATTTATTATATATTATATTTAAGGATATTTATATACTTTAATAAATATTATTTTTTTTATTTTTTTTATATTTATATTAATTATAATTATTAATAAATATAAATATTTTAAGTTTTTTTAAATATTAAAATATAAAGTTTTTAAATATTTTATTTTATTAAATTTATTAATAATAAAATTATATTTTTATTATAAAAAATAAAGTTATTAATATATTATTTTTAAAATTCTTTTTTATTATTTTTAAGGTAATTAATAAAAGAGTATAGTATTTTTATTACGTAGGTATAACTTTATATAGGTATAACTTTTAACTTTATTTAATTAATTAAAAAAAAATATTTTTATAAATACTTTTTAATATAAGTAGTAAAACTAACTACTTTAATATTTACTTCTAAAGGTATACTTAAGCTTTTACTTATATTTTAATTTATAAATTAAATATATTTTTTTAATTTTTTTAATTTATAAATTAAAATAATTATTATTATTACTTTAATTTATAAATTAAAATAGTTTATTTATTATTATTTATAATTTATTCTATTTTATATATTTTTATTAACTTTTTATTTTTTATATATTAAACTATATTTTTTAATTATTTAAATAAATATTTATTATTTTTTTAAATTTAAGTATTTTTTTTAGTTAATATTTTTATAACTTTACTAAAAAATAATTAAGTAAAATTTTTATTTTTTATATATTTTACTTAATAGTTTTTTTTATAAATATAAACTTATTTTAATTATTAATTAATTAATTATATTTTTATAAATTTTATTATATTTCTACTTAATTAATAATTTAATTAGTTAATATAATAAAAGCCTAGTTATTTATTATAATAATTAATTATACTAAAATAAATTATTTAATATTTTTTAATTTTTTTTAGTAATTAATATATAAGTATAATACTTTTACTATATAAGTATAGAGGTTATATTTATTATCAAAAGAGTCAGTAAAGCTATAATAACTAAGTTAAAGGAAGGCTATACCTTAGCCTTTAGTTTAAAATCTAAAATTAATTTATAGCCTAACTTAATTAACTATAGCTAACTAAGTTAAATTTTAAAAATTTAAGTTATAAAGTATAACTACTACTATATTAAAGTTTAAAACTAAACTTAAAATATATATATAAAATAGCTTAAATAATAAAATTTAAGTATAATATAACTAACTTTAAGTTTATAAATTATAGTTTAATAACTTAACTAAACTAAATAAGCTTATTATATTTTTTTATTAAGTAATAAAAAGTAGTAATAATCCTTAAAAATAAATTATATATATAATACTTTTAAAAAACTACCTAAAGAAATAATATATTATAAAGGCAATAAACCCTTTTAATAACTACTACCTACTATAAATAGCTATAATAACTAAAGGTAATAAAAAACTAATTGTAACTATAGCTAAGATAATAGCTGCTGTTATAAAAACTTATAATAAGGTTATTATTAATACTATAGAGAAAGTCTACTAAAGTTTAAAAAATAAAAAAGGTAAAAGAAAGTAACTTAAATTAATTATAAAAAAGAAAATATAAATTAGCTAAGCTATTATTAAGTAAAAGAATTAATAAAGTATTAGCTAATAAATATTAAATAAAAGTTTAATAATAACTTATTATTTTAATCTTAGTTAAGTAGTTTATTTTTTATACTTAGGAGAAATTATATAAGTATAATCTTATATAAGTATAATTTTTACGTTAGTTTAATTAACTAAAAAAAAAATATTAGCTTAAATAATATTTTACTACCTTTACCTTAAGTATTAACTTTTTTTTTTTATTATTTTTTTAATTTATAAATTAAAAAAATATATTAATATATTTACTTTTTTACTTTATAAATTAAAATAATATTATTATTTTCTTAATTTATAAATTAAAAATATTTATAATAGTTTTTTTTTTATTAATTATATTATTATTTTTATTATAATAGTTAAACTTTTATTTATTAACTTTAAATAAATTAAATAATAATATAACCTAAGTCTTAGTAATTAATTATAATAAAAGTTAAAATTATAAAGATTATTTTTAAAATATTAATTATATTTAAAAATAATAATATAAATTATAAAGCTAAATTATTAAAATATACTTTAGGAATAATTATATTAAATTTATAAATAATTAACCTTTATTAATAATTTAACCTTTAGTATTAATTAATTTTATAAATTTAATAATTATAATATATTTAATAATTTTTTTATTATATATTTATAATAGTTTTTAATTTTATTATTTTTTTATAATTTATAAAATATTTATAAACTTTTTTAAAACTTTTACTTTAATTATAATATATATTTTTATAATAGCTTTTTTTATAAATAATTATAATATTAATAAATAAAAGTACTTATATTAAGCTTAAAGCTTAATATATTTACTTTTTTTTCCTTAAGTTAAAATTATTATTTTTTATTAATTAATTATTAATAAAAATAAAAAAAAAGTTTAAATTTATTATAAATATTATATAAAAAATAATTAATAAAAGTTAAATATTAATTATAAATTTTACTTAATTATATAAATATATATAAATATAATAAAAAAAATAAAGTTAATTACTTTTAAACTTAAATATTTATAATTTTTTTTTATTATATTTATTTTTATATTTATTATATTTATTATTTTTAAAATTACCTTAAGTATTATTAATATTAATTAATATTAATTTATTTTTTATTTAATAATTTATATTATTTATTTTAAAAATAATTTTAAATTTATTTATTTTTAATAAATTAACTTTATTAACTAAAGCTTTATATAATATAATAAATATATTTATAAAAGAAAATAAATTTATAATTATTTAATAAAATATATATTTTTATAAAAGTTAATAATTAAAGTATTTTTTTTAATATAATTAATTTAAATAATCTTAGGTTTTTAAAAATATTAATTTTTAAATTTAAAAATTATAAAAATATAAATATAAGTAAATAATTATTACTAAAACTTTAAAAAAAAATAAATAACTTTTTAAATATTATAATAATTTAAAATATAATTAATATAATTATAAATATAATTTTATTATATTAATATATTTATTATATTAATAATTTATAATATTAATAAAAGTAATAATTAAGTTAATTAATTATTAAATAAGTATTTAAATATAAAATATTTATATTATTATAAAATAAAAATACTTTAATATTATATTAATATAAAGGAATATTTATAATACTTAAGTATAAATAAATTATAAAAAACTTAATAATTATATTTTTATTATTATATTAATTAAGTTATTTAATAAAAAAAATATTTTATATTTTATAAAATAAGTAAATAATAAATTAAATTAGTTAATTAACCTTATATATACTTTTTTTTATTATTTATAAATATAAAAGTAATTTTTAAAGGTTATAAACTTTAATAATATTTATAATATTAATTAATATAAGTTTTTTTTTTAAAATTATTAACTAAATATACTTTAGTTTAATATATAATATTATATAAAGTTTAATTAATAATAAAAAAAATTTTTAGTTTTTTATAAAAAATATATATTAACGTTTTAAATAATATTTTATTAAAAAGCTTAAAATAATTATTATTAATTTTAATAATATTATAAAAATTACTTTTAATAATTAACTTTTTATAATATAATAATAGCTTTATATATATTATATTAATTAAAATATATTACTTAATATTAAGTAAAAATAAGTAAAAATATAAAAAAATAATAGTAATTTTAGTAATAGTAATAATAAAAAAACTTTTATAAAATTATAAATTAAATTTATTATTATTAATAAATAATTATTTAATATAATAATTAATAAAAATATTTTTTATATTTACTAAAAGGTTTTTTTTATATAAAAATATATTTTATTTACTAAAATAAAGTAAAAATATAAATAAGCTTAAATATATTTTTATTTAAAATTTAATAATTAATAAATAATTTTAAATTACTTATATAAAATATATTTATTAATAAAAGTTTAATAAATATATTATTTTATTTATTATTATTATAACTTTAATATTTAAATAATTTTAAATACTAAAGTAAATAATAATAATATAAAAAATTACTTTTTAAATAATATAATTTACTTTTACTAATTTATTAAAGTAATATAAAATATAATATATAATTAAAAATATAACTTTAAAAATACTTATATAAATAACTAAATTTTTATTAATTACTAATACTTAAGGTTTATTAAAAAATACTTAAGTAAATTATTATAAATAATATTATTAAAAAAGCTTAAGTTTATTAATAAATAATATTATATAATATATAAGTTTATATTTAATATTAAAACTTTTTTTTACTTTATTTAATTAATTATAATAAATATTATATAATCTTTTTTAAATTTAAAATCCTTTACTATTATAAAATTTATAAAAAATTAAATTTTAAAATTAACTTTATAAAGTAAAAGATTTACTTATATTAATTATTATAAAAGTTAATATTTATAAATTTATATTACTAAATCCTTAATTTTAAAATTACTATTATATTATAAAAAAAATTAAAAAATACTAGGTAATTTATTTTAATATAATTAGCTATTATAATAAATAATTAAGCTTTTATTATATTAATTAACTAAGTTATTAATTAAGTAAAAATATAATAAAATTTATAAAAATATAATTAATTAATTTATAATTAAAATAAATTTATATTTATTAAAAAAACTATTAAATAAAGTATATAAAAAAAAAAACTTTATTTAATTATTTTTTAGTAAAATTATAAAAATATTAACTAAATAAAGTATTTAAATTTAAAAAAATAATAAATATTTATTTAAATAACTAAAGAATATAGCTTAGTATATAAAAAATAAAAAACTAATAAAAGTTTATAAAATAAAATAAATTATAAATAATAGTAAGTAAGTTATTTTAATTTATAAATTAAAGTAATAATAATAGTTATTTTAATTTATAAATTAAAAAAATTAAAAAAATATATTTAATTTATAAATTAAAATATAAGTAAAAGCTTAAGTATACTTTTAAAAGTAATTATTAAAATAGCTAGTTTTACTACCTATATTAAAAAATACTTATAAAAATATTTTTTTTTAATTAATTAAATAAAGTTAAAAGTTATACTTATATAAAATTATACTTATATAATAAAAGTATTATACTTATATATTAATTGCCTTTTTTTTATAATATAATAATAATTTTAAAATTAAAAATTTAATAATATAAATTTATAAATATTAACTTTTATAATAACTAATATAAATAAATTTTTTATTTTATAAAACTAATTTTAAAACTTAGTTTTTTATAAATTTTATAATAATAAAAAATCTTAAATTTAAAAAAAATTATATAATATTTATTATAATTAACTAAATAAAATAAAAAAAAGATTTTAGTATTAAATATAAATTTATATATTATATAATATTATTTATTAATAAACTTAAGCTTTTTTAATAATATTATTTATAATAATTTACTTAAGTATTTTTTAATAAACCTTAAGTATTAATAATTAATGAAAATTTAATTATTTATATAAATATTTTTAAAGTTATATTTTTAATTATATATTATATTTTATATTACTTTAATAAATTAGTAAAAGTAAGCTATATTATTTAAAAAATAGTTTTTTATATTTATTATAGGCTAGAATATAAATAATAACTAGATCCCTTATAAATAATTAATTCTATTATAGTATTTACTATAAATATATTTATTAGCCTAATTTTTTACCTTATTTAGCTTAATGGCTTAATAAAATCATTATATAATAAATATAGTTAGTTAGTGGCCTAGGGTTTAATTTTAGCTTAGGTTAGTAAGCTAAATTACATTAGACTTCTGCTACTAATAAAGCCTATGGAAAAATATTATAGGGAATATTATAGTACCCTTAGGGATTAAAATAGTTATTTTAAAGCTATAGAAAATAACTATAGGGATTTAAAAATAAGCTTACTAAAAGGGAAAAAGTATATTATAGGCTAGAATATAACTAATAGCTAGATCCTTTATAAATAGTTAATTCTATTGTAGTATTTATTATAAATGTATTTATTAACTTAATCTTTTGCCCTGTTTGGCTTAATGGCTTAATAGAATTATTATAATATTATTATTAGTTACTTTAATACTTAAAGTTACTTAAATACTAAAGTTATAATAATAGTAAATAAAATAATATATTTATTAAGCTTTTATTAATAAATATATTTTATATAAGTAGTTTAAAATTATTTATTAATTATTAAACTTTAAATAAAAATATATTTAAGTTTATTTATATTTTTACTTTATTTTAGTAAATAAAATATATTTTTATATAAAAAAAACCTTTTAGTAAATATAAAAAATATTTTTATTAATTATTATATTAAATAATTATTTATTAATAATAATAAACTTAGTTTATAATTTTATAAAAGTTTTTTTATTATTATTATTATTAAAATTATTATTATTTTTTTATATTTTTATTTACTTTTATTTAATATTAAATAATATATTTTAATTAATATAAGATATATAAAGTTATTATTATATTATAAAAAATTAATTATTAAAAATAATTTTTATAATATTATTAAAATTAATAATAATTACTTTAAGTTTTTTAATAAAATATTATTTAAAAAGTTAATATATACTTTTTATAAAAAACTAAAAAAATTTTTTTATTATTAATTAAACCTTATATAATATTATATATTAAATTAAAGTATATTTAATTAATAATTTAAAAAAAAAACTTTTAATTAATATTATAAATATTATTAAAGTTTATAATTTTTAAAAATTATTTTTATATTTATAAATAATAAAAAAAAGTTTATATAAAGTTAATTAATTAATTTAATTTATTATTTATTTATTTTATAAAATATAAAATATTTTTTTTATTAAATAATTTAATTAATATAATAGTAAAAATATAATTATTAAACTTTTTATAATTTATTTATACTTAAATATTATAAATATTTTTTTATATTAATATAATATTAAAATACTTTTATTTTATAATAATATAAATATTTTATATTTAAATATTTATTTAATAATTAATTAACTTAATTATTACTTTTATTAATATTATAAATTATTAATATAATAAATATATTAATATAATAAACCTATATTTATAATTATATTAATTATATTTTAAATTATTATAATATTTAAAAAATTATTTATTTTTTTTTAAAGCTTTAATAATATTTATTTACTTATATTTATATTTTTATAATTTTTAAATTTAAAAATTAATATTTTTAAAAACCTAAGGTTATTTAAATTAATTATATTAAAAAAAATACTTTATATTATAAACCAATATCTTATACCAACGTAACAGGTATATACCTCCGGAATAACTAATAGATCAAAAACTAATTAATAGTTATTTAATATAAAAGCAATATATATAAAAGATTGCTCTTATATAAAAGTAATAAATAGTAACTATTGCTTATAATTACTTTAAAAATATAACTAAATATATAAGTTTACTTTATATTACTTACTAAAATAGTTTAAATAGCTAATTATAAATATAAAATAATACTTAATTATACTTAAAATATATTATTTACTAGTTATATAAATAAACCCCTTTATCCTTATTAATTACCTACTAATCTAGCCTAACTTATCTACTAATATAAATCTAGTATAAGGTTTATTTCTTAAAAATCCCTCTTATATTAACCCTATAAAAGCTTAGTTTATTATATATTTATAACTTTTATTTAAAAATTACCTTAAATTATAGGTAATATTATTATAAAAATACTAAATAGTTAAATTTTAAATTCTAAATAAAAGAATAAATTATAAAAGTAAAATCTAAAGTATATATAATAGTCATATTAAAATTCTAAACTTATTTAAAAAAATAATAAAAATAATAATAATTTCTAAAATACTATAAATCCCTTTAGCTAATAAAGCTAAAGTATAATAATATTTCTTAAATTTTAAAGCCTTAGTTATTTATATAAGGTAAATTATTAAAGATTAATAAAATATTATTAATATACTTAATAAATAACTTAATACTTTAGGACTTTTACTTATAGTTTTAGAAGACCTCTGTAAGAAGAAACCAGAAGAAGTTATTAAACTACTAATACTTATACTATTTAACAAAAACCTAAGGAAAATTAAAGGGTTTTTTATAAATATAAGGTTATATTTTAAATACTTTTTAATTATTATAGTTTTAATAGAATAATAAATTAATATAATAGAAAGTTAACTTATTAAAGGACTAAAAAATTAATTTAAGTTATACTTTTATAATTTTAAATATAAGGAATAAGGCTATAAGAAAATATTTACTAATATATTATTTAATAATTATAATAAATTTAAAAAATAACTTAAGGTATTTTTTAAATAAATTAATAAAAAAAAAAAGTTAAAAATATATTACTTAAGCTTTAATAATAAGGTATATATATTAAGTATATTACTAAATTTATTTAAATTTATACTAAAACTAACTTTAAAAATATAATTAAGAAAATACTATATTACTAAAGACTAAAGTTAAATATAAAAAATAAATTATTATAAAATAACCTTTTAATTATATTTAAAAAACTCTTTAAAAAGGTTAATTATATTAATAATTAATAATTTAAATAATAAAAGGAAAAATAAATTAAGAAAAGAGAAAATAATAAAGCTTATTAATACCTTTAGTATTATATTAATTAAAGTAAAAAATATAATCTAGCCTCCTTAAATAATAAAAAACTAAGACCTATAGACCTAAATATTATTAATATTTATAAATTTATAGGTAAATATAATTACTATAGTAAAATAAACTATAAGGAAAAAGATTACTAAAGTAAATATAAAAAACTTAATAATTTTAAAAAATTTATTAATAAAAATAAAAAGTTTAATAAAGTTTAGATTAATATTATTAAAACTATATTTTATAACTTACTTAGTTAAACTAGCTGCTATAATAATTAATATTTTATATATAAGGAAGGGAAAGAAATATTAAAATAATAACTTAAAGTACTTAAAAAAAAATAGCTTAAATATATTACCATTAATACTATAATTTCTAAAAAAGTTAATTAATAAATAATTAACTAGATTATTAATAATATACCTATAGTAATTACTACTTTAGAAAAGGTTAATATAACTTAAAATAAATATAAGGAAATATAAAATAAAAACCTTAATATTTTATTTATAAAAAAAGAAAAAAAATAAAAAAATATATTTATTTATAAATAAGAAGGAAAAGCTAAATAAAATTAAAAATATATTAACCTAAATATTTTAGAATTATATAAAAACTATAGATTATAAAAACCCTAGGGATTAAATCACCCTTATGGATAAAAGCCCTTTAATAATAAATTAAAAAGAATATAAAAATAAGAATTAATAAAGTTTTAATAAATACTTAAATAATATAAAATTACTTAGTAATAGATACTTAGTAATAATAGGTTAATAGAATACGCTAATGCTAACCCCTACTACTTTATTATAATTAAAGATTAATTTCTTAAATAGGAAGAAATATAACTTATATATAATACCCTGTTTATAGAAAAATATAAGTAATAAAATATAAAATAATATAATAAATTATTATATATTAAATATTAGGAAATTAAGCTTTATAATTAATACTTCTGGATTTAATAAAGTAACCTATATAATAATAATTATATAAAATTTAACTTTGAAAATTATATTAACTAATAATATTATAATTACCTTAATTATAAAGTTAAGGAATAGTATAATTAAAGGAAGGGATACCTTAAGCTTAACTTTTTATAATATTATAATAAAGATTATAAATAATATTAATAAGTAAAAAAAGATTATTAATAACTCTATTATCGGTTATACTATAATAGATTTAATTTTAAAACCTATAACAAAGGTTATATTTATAAAAGGGATATTATATACTTTTATAAATACTACCTTAATAAACTTAATATTAATAAATATTAATAATACTAAAAGCTATAATAATAGTAAGTATAATAATAAATAATTAAAAACTTTAATATCTTTATAAGGGAAATTCGCAACCTTAATTAAAAAAAAATATAAATTAATATAGTTAAAATAATTAAAATAAAGAAATTAAGAGTAAATATATTATTTAAAAATAAAACTATTATTATATATATTAATAGTAGATTAAACTATAACTTAATATTACTGTAATTAGTTAAAGAATTAGAAATCCTTATATAAAAAAAAAACAGGTATTATAAATTATAAATATTATAGGGGAAGAAATAAAAAAAGGATTTATTAAATATAAAATTAATTATTTTTTATTAATTATTAACGGAAATATTTATAATATTAAATTTAATATTTTAAATATATTAAAAAATAATATTTTTTTAAAATACCTTTAGTTACTTAATAATAACTTTATTATTTAATAAAAGATTAATAAGGTTTACTAGGATATTAAAAATATACTTAAATATTAACTAAGCTAAAGAGAATAAAAAAGTAAAGTTATACTACTAGAAAAACTAAAATCTTTTATATTAATTATAAAAAAAATAAAAATAGTTAGGTTTAAGGAAAATAAATTACTAATACTACTATAATATAATAAATAATATAAGAAAGTAAAATATATTTATATTAATAAAATTATAATATAATTTAAAAATAAGCTAGTAGTATTTAATAATATATTATATAAAGTATAAAAAAAAGAAAAATTAAAAGAACTTAAGAATATTTTTACTAAAATACTTTACTAATATAAGAAATTTAAAAAGCTATATAAAGTAATATTAAATACTAGGTTATTATTATATTTATAATAAAATTATTTTATTAAGTTAATAAATAAAAAATAACCTAAGATTTATAAAATTTATAACTTTAATAAAAAAGAATTTAAAACTTTAAGGAAATAGTTAAATAAATAACTAAAAAAAAAATATATTTAAGTTTTTAACTTATTAATAGAATATTTTATAATATTTATATTAAAGAAAAATAAAAAGTTATAATTAATTATTAATTATTAATAACTTAATAAAATTACTATTAAAAATTAAATACTATTATTATTAATCTTAAAAATTAAAAATAAGTTAATTATTATAAAATAATTTACAGCCCTTAACTTAAAAAAAGCCTATAACCTTATTTAAATTAAAAAAAAAGATAAATAAAAAATAGTGTTTAAAATATATTATAGACTATTTAAATATTTAATTATACTTTTTAAACTTACTAATATATTAGCTATATTTTAAAAAATAATTAATAAAGTCCTTAAGGAATATATTAATAAGTTTATTATTATATACTTAAATAATATATTAATTTATTTTAATACTTTAGAAAAGTATAAATAATATATATATTAAGTTTTAGAAATACTATAAATAGTAAACCTACTAGTAGAACTAAAGAAATATTAATTTTATATATAAGAAATTAACTTTCTAAAATATATTATCTTACTAAAATAAATTAGGATAAACTTTACTAAGGTAATAGCTATTATAGAATAAAAAATCTCTAAAATAATTAAAGAAGTCTAAAGCTTTCTAAAACTAGCTAACTACTATTAATAATTTATTTAAAATTATAGTAAAATTACTATACTACTTATAGACTTTATAAAGAAAGATTTAAATAATAAAAAAAAAAATTAATTAATTAATTATATAAAAAAAGCCTTAGAAGCTTTTAAAGTACTTAAAAATACTATTACTAATATACTAGTATTATAAATATACAACCTTAAAAAGCTAGTTATTATTAAAATAAACGCTTTAAACTACATAATTAAAGGAGTTTTTAATTAAAAAAATAATAAAGAAATACTATATTTAGTAGCCTTCTTTTTTAAAAAACTCTATAGCCCTAAATTATAGTATTTTATATATAACTAAGAACTTATAATTATTTTTAAAATATTTAAAAAATAAAGATTATATTTACTAAGTAATAAATATAAAATTACTATATATTCTAACTATAAGAATTTTATAAATTTTACTATAAAAGAAATAAATATTTTTATATAATAAAAAAAGTATTTTAGGCTTATAGCTAAGTATAACTTTAAAATTATACTTTATAAAAAATTAGAAAATAATTACGCAAATGCTTTTAGCTATAAAGAAAACTACTTTAAATTAATACTAAAACTTATATTACTAATATTTTAAAAAATAACAAAAGGATATTATAAATTAGTAATTATTAATACTTTTTTTATTATTAAAAATAAAAACCCTATCTTTAATAAAATTAAAAATAAAGTTAGTAAATAAATATTAAATTAATTCCCTAAAGATATAACCTTTATAAAAGAAATCCTATATTAAAATAAAAAGATCTAGGTGCTAGATTTATTATAGAAAAAAGTAATTAAGATAGTTTATAAATATTTATTATATAAATATAAAAGAGTTACTAAAATACTATAGTAAATATAATAATATTATACCTTTATAAATATAAAGAAAATTATTAAAGGAATTATTTAATTATATATTTTATATATAAAAATAAAGCCTAGTTAATAAAAACCTTATAGTAAACTATAATTATTACTAATACTAAAGTACTTATAAAGCTTTATTTTATTTAACTATATTATTAAGTTACTACTATTAAAGAAGCTTATAATAAATATAATATATAATAGTATTTTTATTATTATTAATAAATTAATAAAATAAGGTATTTTTATTTTATATAAAAAAGGAAGTATAGTAGAAGAACTAGGTTATATAATATAAAAATATATAACTTTAAAATATAAATTACCTATAGAAATTATTTCTAATAGAAGATTAATATTTATATTTAAATATTAGTAAAGCGCTATAATAAAAATAGGTATAAACTATAAAGCTAGTACTACTTACTATTTTTAAATAAATAAATAAATAGAATACACTAATTAGATTATTAAAGTATATTTATAAAGCTATATTAACTTTAACTAAAATAATTAAGTTAAGTACTTACCTAATGTAGAATTCTTTTATAATAATTTAGTTTTAGAATTAACTAAACTTTTATTATTTTATATTAATAAAGGATATTATTTATAAGTGTATAAAATACTGTAAAGAGGAGAAGATATATAAAAAGCTATACTTAAGGTAAATAAGCTTAAAGAATTATATTAGGAATTATATATATAACTTAAACTTGTGTAAAAATATATAAAAAAGTATATAAATAAAAAAAGGCTTAAAGGACTAACTTTTTAAAAAAGAAATATAGTTTACTTATTTTAATATACTTAAGGAGAAAAATAAGCTAATATTAAAATAAATAAGTTAAGTAATAAGTTAAATTATAAAAAAGTTAGGCTTTATAAAATTCTAAAGAAAATTAGTGAAGTTAATTATAAACTAGACCTCCTGGAGTAGTTAAATAAATAAGGAAAATTAATATACTTAATTTTTTATATCTTATTATTAAAAAAAGCATTAATAAATAAAAACATAGGAGAATTTATTATAGACGAAATTATTATTAAAGGTAAAAAATTTAAATATAAAATTAATAAAATAATATTATTAAAAATAGATTTTAAAACTAATAAACTTTAATATTTAGTAAAGTAGAAAGAATATAATAGAAGTATAAATAATTAGGAATCTACTAAAAGTTTTATAAATTCTTAGGTAGCCTTAAATAAGTTTTAGAAGAAGATCTACCAAAAGCTAAAGGTATACCCCTAGGATAAAGAAAATTATTTAAGAAACTTAAGTTAAGGACGTTAACTATACTAATAAACTAAGTATTTAAAGTAATACTAAATTCCTATTATATAATACTGTTTTATATATTTAATAACTCTATATTATAATTAAAAACTTTATTACCTTTCTTTTTTACTTCCTACTTTAAATAATATATTTATTAAAGATAAGTAAGTACTTTAATAAAAACTACTTTAGCCTTTTACTTTTATATAGAATACTTTTTATAATCTTTTTAAAAATAAATAATTATAAAACTATTAGTAATAAAAATATAAAATAAAAAAGAAAATATTTATAAAAGGATATAATAGTACCTTTATTATAACCTTTTTTATTAATAATATATTACTAATACTAAATAAAATAATTACTAAACTTATATTTATTTACTTTTCCTAAAGTAATATACTATAAATAAAATATTTTTATAAAATTAATTAAAAAAGTTTAACTAATTAAGCTTCTATAATTTTTATTTACTTAATTATACTTTGCTTTAATAAAATAAGGCTTAGAATAAGCTTAAGGTTTTATATAATACTTAACTAGTATAATATTAGTATATATATATAAGGGGATTATAAAGTAAGGTTTTAAAATAAATTAATAAATAGTATAAAAGAAGTTATATATTAAAAAATATAATAATACACTAATATAAGGAATACCGGAGTTTTATAATTAGTCTTAAGGATAAAACTAATAGAAAGGGAATATTATATTATAAACTAATATCTTATACTAATATAATAGGTATATACCTTTGGAATAACTAATAAATTAAAAATTAATTAATGGTTATTTAATATAAAAGTAATATATATAAAGGATTACTTTTATATAAAAATAATAAATAGTAACTATTACTTATAATTACTTTAGAAATATAACTAAATATATAAGTTTACTTTATATTACTTATTAAAATAGTTTAAATAGCTAGTTATAAATATAAAATAATACTTAATTATACTTAAAATATATTATCTACTAGTTATATAAATAAACCCTTTTATCTTTATTAATTACCTGCTAGTCTAGCTTAGCTTATCCACTAATATAAACCTAGTATAAGGTTTATCCCTTGGGAATCCCTCTTATACTAACCCTATAGGAGCTTAGTTTATTATACTTTAATAATTAATTTTTATAAAAATATATATTTTATTAAATAATTATAAATTTATTTTTTTTTATAAATATATTTATTATATTATATAAAACTTTAGTTAATAAAGTTAATTTATTAAAAATAAATAAATTTAAAATTATTTTTAAAATAAATAATATAAATTATTAAATAAAAAATAAGTTAATATTAATTAATATTAATAATACTTAAGGTAATTTTAAAAATAATAAATATAATAAATATAAAAGTAAATATAATAAAAAAAATTATAAATATTTAAATTTAAAAATAATTAATTTTATTTTTTTTATTATATTTATATATATTTATATAATTAAGTAAAATTTATAATTAATATTTAATTTTTATTAATTATTTTTTATATAATATTTATAATAAATTTAAATTTTTTTTTTATTTTTATTAATAATTAATTAATAAAAAGTAATAATTTTAACTTAAGAAAAAAAAATAAATATATTAAACTTTAAGCTTAATATAAATATTTTTATTTATTAATATTATAATTATTTATAAAAAAAACTATTATAAAAATATATATTATAATTAAAATAAAAGTTTTAAAAAAATTTATAAATATTTTATAAATTATAAAAAAATAATAAAATTAAAAACTATTATAAATATATAATAAAAAAAATTATTAAATATATTATAATTATTAAATTTATAAAATTAACTAATACTAAAGGCTAAATTATTAATAAAAGTTAATTATTTATAAATTTAATATAATTATTTTTAAAGTATATTTTAATAATTTAATTTTATAATTTATATTATTATTTTTAAATATAATTAATATTTTTAAAATAATTATTTTATTTTTAACTTTTATTATAATTAATTACTAAAACTTAAGTTATATTATTATTTAGTTTATTTAAAGCTAATAAATAAAAGTTTAGCTATTATAATAAAAGTAATAATATAATTAATAAAAAAAAAGTTATTATAAGTATTTTTAATTTATAAATTAAAAAAGTAATAATATTATTTTAATTTATAAAGTAAAAAAGTAAATATATTAATATATTTTTTTAATTTATAAATTAAAAAAATAATAAAAAAAAAAGCTAATACTTAAGGTAAAAATAATAAAATATTATTTAAGCTAATATTTTTTTTAATTAATTAAACTAAATTAAAAATTATACTTATATAAAGTTATATCTATGTAATAAAAATACTATATCCCTTTATTAATAGCAATTAATATATAGGTATAATACTTTTACTATATAAATATAACCTTATATAAGTATAATTAAATAACTAAGCTAATTTTAATTATTATATAATAAGATTAATATATTTAAAATCCTTAATTTTTAAGCTATTTAATAATATATTTTCAAAATTGTTATTTTATATAGTTATTTTTAAATTAAATATTTAAAAAAAAGGTAAAAAAAAGTAAAGTATTATGTAAGTAAAATTTTACTATTTTCTTTATTAATTTATATAAATTTAAATAAAATACATAAAAAAAAGCGAATTAAAGTTATAAATAAGTTTATAAATAAAATTTATAAAAAAAATTTAAAATAAAAATTATTTTATTAATTTATATATAAAAAAACTATTATACCTATGTAAGATTATACTTATATAATAAAAGTATTATACCTATATATTAATTACTTTATTAATTACTATAATAATAATAAATTTAAGGTTATTAATAATAATAATAATATTATTAACAATAATTTTATTATTTATATTATTAAATAAAAAATTATAAAGTAAAATAATATTACTTTATTATTTATTACTAACTTTTTAATTTATAAAAAAATATTTTATATTTAAAAATAAATTATTTATATTAAAAATAAAAAAAATTTTAAAAAAGAATTATATAAAATAAAACTTATATATAATTTAATATAAAATTATATTATAAAATATATTTTAAAAAAATATATATTATATTATAAATAATAAATATATTATTTTATTAAAAAATATTATAATTTTAATTAATATATTAATAATTTTATAAAAATAATATATAAAAATATAAAAAAAATTTTTATTATAAATATTAATAATTTTTTATATTTATATAATATTATATATTTAATATTAAAAAAAAAATTTTTTAAAATATAATTAAAATATAAATATAATAATAATAATACTTTATTTAATAATAAAATTAACTAAGTAATATTTTAATAATTATTATTTATATTATTATTAATTTTTTTATATAATAGTATAATTTAACTATAATTATAATATTATTAAACTTTAACCTTTAATTACTATAATTTTATATTAATAGCTTTATATAATAATATAACTTTTTTTATAATTATATAATTTTTAAAAAATTTAATAATAATAAAACCTTAGGTTATAATAATATTTACTTATAATAATAATTAATTAAACCTTTAGTATTATTTTTTATAATTTTTTATAAAAAAATTATTAATTACTTAATTTTAAAATATTAATAAGACCTTATTTTAAATTTATAATTTTAATATTATTTAAAACTTTTATAATTATTTTTATTTATTAAATAATAATAAAATACTTATATTATTAATATTAATAATTATTAATAATAATAAAAATAATATTTAGTAAAAGTAAATAATATAATTAATATAATAATAGTAATTATAGTAAAATTTATAATTATAATATTAATTAAAGTTAAATATATATTATAATTTTTTTTAATTTAAAATTAAAAACTTATAAAAATTATTCTAAAGCTATAATTATAATTATACTTAAGTAACTTTATTATAATTAATAAAAAATTCTTAGTTATAGTTAAATATATAAGTTATTAAAATTATAAAAAAATATTTTTAAAAATAAATTAATACTTTTACTATAATAAAGCTAGCTATAATAGCTACTATTATTTTTAATATAAATAATAAAACAAAAGTTATAATAAAGTCTAAGTATCAAAGTTTATTTATAGAAAACATAGCTATATAATAGTTATATATTAACTATATTATAAAAAGCAAAGGCTAAAGGTTATAAAGCCCTTAGCTTAATAATAATATTATAAAAAACCTAGATTTTAAAAAAAAAATATAAAAAAGTAAAAATAAATATAATTACTTTACTACCTTAAGCTTATGTATTTACTATATAACTATTATAATTATTTTTTATTTTTTTTTACTTTCTTCCATTAACTTAACTTTTAATAAATTTATTTCTTTATTTACTAAAAGTAAAAAGATTATTAAAAATAAAAATAATTATTAATAAAACTTATTTATATAAATTATAATTTAGTAATAGGGAGGTTATAATTCTATAGACTTAGTTATATATATAGTTATAAACTTTTTTATAAATTATTTTATAAGTAAATATTATAACCCTTTTATATTATAAAATCTTTAAACTTATTTAGCTTAAGTTTTTTTTATTAAAAAAATTATAAAAATATATTATAACTATAATTAAAATATAAAAAAAAAGAAAATGATTTAATATTTATAAGTAATTAAAAATAAAAAAAATTTTACTTTTAATATTAACTTCTTAAGTAAAAATTTTAAAATAAAACTAAAGTAAATTTACTTTAATTTATAAGGAAAAATTTAAATACTAACCCTTAGGTTTAAAAATTAAAACTAAATAAAATTATAAATATACTTTATATACTTAAGTAATTAATTTAACTTTAAAAAAAATTAATTTAAAAAAAATATATATAAAATTTAGTATATTAATAACTACCTTAAAGGAAATATAAAATAATAATAAATTTTATTTTAATTTAATAAGTATAAATAATTATATATTAACCTTATATATAATTAATATATAAAATAATATAAAGATAATATAAATAATAAAATTACTTACTTTTTTAATATAATAAAGTAACTAAACTATTTTTATTAATTAAAGAATAAGTTTTTTTAAACTTTCCTAAGGAAATTTAAAATAATTCTTAGTAAAATTCTAAAGTAGCTTTTTAATATTTTTTAAATTCTTTAGCTTATTAATAAATACCTTTTATATATTTAAAAAAAATAATTAATTTTAGGTTTTTTATAATATAATAAAAAGTTTATAATATAAAATTAAAAATAAAATTAATAAATAAAAGTAATAAAAATAAATTTATAAAAAAGTAAAATACTTAAACTTTTAAAAAATATAATAACTTATATAAAAAATAAAGCCTTTATTAATAAAAAATGTTTATAATAAACCCTAAGACTATTTATAATAAAATATTTATAAAATTAAGTAAAAATTATAATAATTTTACTATAGGCTTAATTTATTAAAAATATAATAAAACCTACTATAAAAATACTTATATTATACTTAATTATATAAAGTATAATAATTAATAATATATAATAAAATATTATAATAACTTTATAAATAAAAAAGAACTAATAAAAGTAAATTTTATTTTAATTATAAAAAAAGTATAAAAATATAATAAAAGTACTTTTACTTTATTTATATTTATTATTATTATTAAAAAATAAAGCTTAATTTTTAAATAATAAACTAAAATAAAAATAGAAAATAAATAAATATAAGTAACTTTTATTTTAAATAAAAGTAATAATATTAATATAATTTATTAATAATTTATATAACCTAAAGATATACTTTTTTATAATATAAACTTAGTTTTATTTTTAAAAAGTTATAAAAGTAATATATATAAAAAAGTAATAAAGTTATATAAAATAATAAATAATTAAAAAATAATAAAAAAGTTTTAAATTTTTTTTTTATTATAGTAAATTTAAACTTAAGTATATTACTAAGGATATTAGAATATAAAGTATTAAATATCCTTTTTAATTATATAAATAAAATATAATATTATTATATTATTATTAAAAACTTTAAAGTTATTATATTAAAAAAGTAAGTTTATAAATAAAATAAAAAAGCTAAAGTATAAATAATTTTAATATAAAATAAATTAAATAAAAGTAAAGTAAAAATAAAATATATTAAGTATTTACTTTATTTATATAAAAAATTAAAATAAACCTTAAAAAATAAAAATAAAAAAAAATAAAAAAGCTTTTACTTAAATATTATAAATATATAAAAATTTTTAATAAAAAAGTTATAGTTAAACTTATACTTTTTAATAAATTAATATATATAATTAACCTTAAACCTAAAATAATACTTTTATAAAAACTAATTTACTTTTTTATAAATAATAAATTAAAAGTCTTTAAAAAATACTTTTATAAAATAAAATAAAAAAAATAAATAAAGTAATTAAGTAATTTTATAAATACTTTAATATTTTTTATATTTAAAAAAAAAGTAAGTTATACTTTTATATTAACTATTATATATTAAATTAAATTATTTATAAAAACTAAGCCCTACTATTATTAATTTATAAAATTTTAAATTAATTAAAAAAAATAAAAATATATATAAAATTTAACCTTAAGGATATATATTATTATATTTATATTTATAAAAAAAATAAATAAAAAATAATATTTTACTATTATTATAACTATTTTAAATATTAAATAATACTATTTAAATTAATAAATACTTTTACTATTTTTTAAAATTATATTAATTAAATATTATATAAATTAATAAATTATATTTATATTATATACTTTAATAATATTTTAAAATATAATAATAACTTTAAAAAATATTAAAAATATATTTAATAAGTTTTTAAAAAATTAATAAAATATAATTTATATATTAATTTATAAAAATATAAATTTTATATAAATATAATATTTTACTTAAGATTAATAATTAATTTAAAAAAGATTTATATAAAGTATAATTATATTAAGGTTATTAAAGTATAATTACTTTTTTAAAATATAATAAAAATTTTATTATTTTTAAAGTTTATAAACTTTTACTAAAAGTTTATTAAAAAATATAGTAAAATTATAATTTTATTAATAAATATAATTTATAAAAAAAATAAAGGAAATTTTTAACTAAAGTAAAATAAAAAAGTAATATTTAAATAGCTAAAATAAAAGTTTTTTAAAATATTAATTCTAATATATTTTAACTTAAAAGTAAAATTATAAATTAAAATTAATATTTTAAACTTTATAATTAATATTATTTTATTATAATTATAAAAAAGTAATTAATACTTTATTATATATTTATTATAAAAACTTAATAAATTTAAATAAAACTATATTATATTTAATACTAAAATATTAATTATAATAAAAGTATTTTAAATATAATAATATTATATAATATATATAAACTACTTTATATAAATTTTAATAAATTATTTAAATTATAATTATTTTATAAAAAAAAAATTATGAAATAAATAAATATTATAATTAAAAAAGCTATTATTTTTTAACTTTATTATTAAATATAAACTTAGGAAAACTAATTTAATTAATAAATTATTTTAATAAGTAAATTTTAAAAACTAAAAAGTAAAAAAAAAATTAAATTATAATTATTTATTAAATTTTTTAAAAAAATTTATATATAAATAATAAATAAAGGCTAAAATAATTAAGTTAAAAAAAACCTTAAATAATTATATACCTTAGAAGTATTATTATAACTTAAAGTTAAAGTTATACTTTAATTTAGTTTTTTAAGTTAAAAAAGTTATAATTATAAATAAATAAATAATTTATTTTTAATATATATTTTTATAAATTTTAATTATAATTTAGTAAATAATTTAAAAAAATACTATTATAATATTACTAAAAGTTTAATAAATACTCCTTAAAGTATTACTTTAAGTATAAAAGGAAAATACTTTAATTATATAATTATTATAAAAAAAAATTAAAAAAAAAGTAATTATTAATACATAAAGGTTATATAATTAATTTATAAAAAATAATTAATTACTTTACTATAAAAAAAACCTTTATATTTTTAAAAATATAAATTAAAATTTTAATATTATTTTATAATAACTCCATAGCTAAATATTAAAAAATTAAGTAAACCTTTATATAAATTATAAATATTTATTTTTTATAAAGTATAAAATAAAATATAAAAAATTATATTAATATATATATAATATATTAAATAATAAAAGTAAAATAATATTTATTATATAATAAATTTATAATATTATTAATACTTTTAAAACTTTAAAAAAAAATCTTAATAAATTTTATTATAAAATTATTAAAAATTAAATATAAAAAGTATAAATATAATATTATTTTAGTTATTATAAATTAATTTATAAAATATATATTATATATATAACAATTCTATTAAACTATTAAGCCAAACAAAGCAAAAGATTAAGTTAATAATCACAATTATAGTAATTACCATAATAAAACTAGCTATTTATAAAGGATCTAGCTATTACAGTGGACTAGATTATAATATAATACTTCCTTTCTTATAGGGCTTATCCTTAAGCCCTGACTATATTTTACAGTAGTTTTAAATAGCTATTCTAACCCCTAAGGGTACTGTAATATTCCCTATAATATCTTTTTACAAACCTTATTAATAGCGGAGGTTTAATATAATTTAGCTTAGATTACTTAATAAGCTAGAATTAAACCTTAGGCTACTAGCTATATATAATTATTATATAATAATTTTATTAAATTATTAAGCTAAATAAGGTAAAAGATTAGGCTAATAATTATAATTGTAGTAATTATTATAATAGAATTAGCTATTTATAAAGGATCTAGCTATTACAGTGGACCAAATTATAACAATATATTTTATATTTAAAAAATATTAATAATAAAGGTTTTATAAATAAGTTTTTTTATTATATATTTTATTAATTTAAAGTACTATAAGGGATTATATTAAATTATAAATTAATATTTACTAGTATATTTTAATAAAGCTTTTATTATTTTTTAAAATATAAATAATAACTTAATATTATATTTTACCCTTAGATAAATAATTAAATAAAGTAATAAAATTAAAACCTAAAATATTACCTTTAGACCTTTTATAATAAAAACTAAATAAATTAAATTTATAAACTTCCCTTAGTAAAATTTACTTATAATATAATATAATATTTAATAACTTATAAAACTTTTATTTCTCCTAAGTATAAAGGATAAACTACTTAACTAAGATTAAAATAATAAGTTATTATTAAACCTTTATTTAATAACTATTAATTAGCCTAGTTAATTTATATTTTCTCTTTTATAATTAATTTAAATTACTTTTTTTTACCCTTTTTATTCTTTAAGCTTTAGTAAACTTTCTCTATAGTATTAATAATAGCCTTATTATAAGTTTTTATAATAGTAGTTATTATCTTAGTTATAATTATAATTAGTTTTTTATTACCTTTAGTTATTATAGTTATTTATAGTAAGTAAATATATATTAGCTATTAATTTATTTTATAGTTATTAAAAGGGTTTATTGCTTTTGTTTATTGAACTATAATTCATAGGCTTAAAGTTAATTATATTATACCTAAACTTTATTATTTAGGCTATTTTATATACTTTAAGTTTAATTTTAAACCTTAATATAATAGTAATTATATTTTATAGCCTAAATTTTTAAAATTTAACTTAGTTAATTATAATTAATTAGGTTAAGTTATAAATTAATTTTATATTTTAAACTAAAGGCTAAAGTATAGCTTTTTTTTAACTTAGCTATTGTAGCTTTACTAACCTTCTTAATAATAAATATAACCTTTATAAAACTTTTATATTATTATTTTATAAGTTTTAATTAAAAACCCTAGGGATTAACTAAATTTAACTTTTATATATAAATAATAATACTATTATAAAAGTTTAAAAAATATAAAATATATATAAAGTAATAATATAAATATTATAAAAAACTAATAAATTTTACTAAAAGTAATATAATAAAAAATACTTAAGGAAAAAATTTAAAGTTAATAATTAAGTTTTTATTTTAATAAAATATTTAAATTTATAAAAATTAACTTAAAAACTTATTAAAAAGTTTATAAAATTATATTAAGTTAAATATATTATAAAAAATAATAACTTTATATATTAACTATAATTTTTATTATTAATTAAAATTTATAATATTTTTAATATTATAAACCTTAAGAAATTTAAAAGCTATAATAATAAATTAATAAAATTATTAAATTACTTTTTTATATTAAATATAATATATAAAGTTAAAAAAATTATTTTCTATTAATATAATAAAAAAAAGAAATTATATTATATTAAGTAAAAAAAATACTTTAATAAAAAAAATACCTAAATAAAAAAATTTAATTTTATAAATAAAATAATATTATAAAAATATAAAGTTATATTTATAACTTTATAGTTTTAATAATATAATAATTATATACTTATACCTTTAATAAAAAAAATATTATTAAATACTTTAGTAAATACTTAGTTTAATAATTAAATAATAATTTTAATAAAGTAATAATTATATAAATAATAACCTAAATATATATTTTTATAATAAAACTATAATATAAATATAACTTTTAATAATAAAATATTAATATTAATATTAATATAATTATTAATATAAGTACTTTAATAATAAAATTAATAGTAAAATATAAATATAAATAATAAACTTAATAATAATATTATAATATAAATATAATAAAAAATATATAAATTAATTTTAAAATTATTAAATTAAGTATTATAAAAATTAATAAATATTAAGTAATAAAATAAAATTAATAAATAAGTAATAGTAATATTAAAAAAAAATAAAAAAAGTAATATAAAATTAAAATAAAATAGTAAAATATATATAATAGCTATATATTTTATAAATAAATTCCTATAGTTAACTATAGACTTATATAATAATAAGTAAATTTTAAAGTATTTTTTACTTTTAATATTAATATAAAAACTAAATATAATAAATTAAATAAATAAATAATATAAGTATATAATAATAAATTTATAAATTTATTATAAAAAAACATTTACTATTATTTAAAATTTATATTAATATTATTTTCTTTATTATTATTATTATTACCTTTAGTAAAAAAAATATATTTATAATATTACCTTAAGTTAGTATTATAATAATATTAATACTATATATAGTAACTATAAAAAAAGTAGTTTTAAATATAATATTTTTAAAAATAAAAGTAATTAAATAAAAAATAATAATATTAGCTTATAAAGCTTTACTTTAAAAAATAATTAAAAATAAAAAAAAATAATTATAAATATTTAATATATTTATAAAGGTAAGTACTTTTTAAAATAAAATTAGTAATAGTTAATATAAAGAAAAAAAATATTTATAAAATAAATTATTATAATAATAATAATATATAATAAATTTATAATATTAAGCTTAATATAAAGCTTTAATTTTAAATATAAGTTAAAAGGTTAATTTAATAATAGTAAAGTAAAAAAAGTATTATATATTAAATTAATAATTCCTTAATTATAAATATAAATTTACAAAAGCTTTTTTTATATAAAAATTTATATTTAAATAAATAATTATTATATAAATTAATATTAAGTTAATAATAAAAGGGAAAATACTTTATATTAAAGAATTAATAAAAAGTTTATTATATTTTTTAGGCTAAAGTAATATAAAAATTTAAAATAATATAATAACTTTTATAATTAAGTTAATATTATTAATACTTAGCTAAGTTATTTAGTAAATTTATTAGTTTACTATAATAAAAATATAATTAAAAAATATATTTTAAAGGTTAATATAAATAGTTAAAGGGAGAGGTTTTTTATTATTTTTATTAAAATTACTTATATAAAAAGTAAAATTATAGAAATATTTATAATAAGGTATTTTATAATTATTTTAAATTAATAAGGAAATAGAAATAATAATATAGTATTTATAAACTAAAAAAAGTAATATTTACTAAAGTAAAAATAAAAGAAAAGAATAAAAACTTAATAATTTTATTAATATTATTATTATTATTACCTTTAAGTATATAAAGTAAATAAATATATTTATATTTTAAAGTTTAATAAATAAAAGATTTAAAAATAATATAATTATATTTATTTAAAACTATAATAATATATTTAAAATACTATAAAATTATAGTTAAAACTAAGAGATTAATTAAAAATAAACTATTATAAAAAAATAAAAGCTACTTATTAAAAGCCTATTATTTATTAAATATTTACTACTCTATAGTTTTAAATTTATTATTTTTTTAATAAGGTATAATAATAAACTAAACTAAAATTAAATAAAAATAAATTAATAAAAATAAATAAATTAAAAATAAGTACTTAATTATAGGAATATTAAAGAGGTACTATAAGAGGGAAAAATAATATTAACCTTAGTATTATAAAGTAATAAAAAAAAAAAAGAAAATAAAACTATAATTATAAATAAAATTTATTATATTAACTATAATCATAGGATTTTAATTTACTAAAGATAATAAAGTAACTTTAAAAAAGAAATAAAGTAAATTTAAAATAAAAATAAATTATAATTAATATATAGTTATATATAAACCTAAAGTTATAAGTAAAAATAAATAAATTTATAATAAAATTACTTTATTATATAATATAAGGGGCTATATTATAAAAAAAGAATATATATATAATTATAATAAATAAATATTATTATAAATTACTAATAATATTATTATTTATAATTATTATATTTTTATTTATAATAATATTAACTTAAATTACTTTACCTTTATAAACTAAAATAATAAAAAAGTTAATAATTATAAAGTTTTTAATAAACTTAAGTTATTCTTAAAAAATAAGTTAATAATAAAAATACTATAAAAACTAAGGGAATATATTAAAAAATAAATAAATAATAAATTATTTAATAACTTTAAAGAATTTATAATATTTAACTATATTTTTATATTAATAATATTATAAACTTATATTTAATAATAAGTAAAAGTAATATTAAATACTCTAAAGGTAATAATTACTATAATTACTATAATAATAATAATTATTAAGGTTATAAAAATATTATTAATATTATAAAAAGCTTTCCTATACTTTTATTATAATAAATTAATAATAATCTATTATAAATTAAAATAATAATTATAATAAAAAAGTAATAATATATAAAATTAAGTTAAGCTTATTAAAAAGTATTTAATAATACTTATATAATTTAATAATATTAAGCTTAAACAGAAATATAAGTTTTATTATAGATTTTATAAATATATATAATATTATAACTTAACTTTTATAATTGTAACTATAGGCCTATAGGGTAGGCTAGTTTAGATTAATGATAAATTAATAAATTAATTAAGGGTATTATATTTATTTAGTAAAAAAACTAAGAAAATTAGCTTTTTAAATTAACTTAATATAAAAAACTAAGAAAGTTAACTTTGTATTATAATCTAAGATATATAATTAAATATATAAGTTTTATTTTTTATATTTATTTAAAATAATTAAATAATTAATTATAAATATAAAATAATATTTAATTATATTTATAGAATATTTTCTATAATTATATAAATATTTATTATTTATTTTTTTATTAATTATTTATTAGTTTAGCTTAGTTTATTTACTAATATAAACTTAATATAAAGTTTATCTTTTAGAAATTCCTTTTATATTAACTTTATAGAAGCTTAGCTTATTATATATTTATAATTTTTATTTAAAGGTTACTTTAAATTATAAATAATACTTTAATAAAAATACTAAATAATTAATTATTAAGTTCTAAATATAAAAATAAACTAAGAAAATAATATATAAAGTAAATATTAAAATAGTAATATTAATATTATAAATTTCTAAAATTTAATAAATACTATAATTAATTTAATAATTAATAATAACTTAATTATACTTTTATAAAACTTATAAAATATAAATCTTAATAATATTATAAAAAAAGCTTTAGCTTTAAATAATATTATTATATAAATAATATATTAATAAATTTTAAATTATACTAAAATTAATAAATAAGCTTAAATAATTTAAAACTTAATTACTTAACTTTAAAATATTTTATAATAAAAATATTTACTTATAGTATAAAATTAATAAAAAAGCCTTTATAAAAAAAAACTAAAAGAAATTATTAAATTACTAATATTTATATTATTTAATAAAAACCTAAGAAAAATTAAAGGGTTTTTTATAAATATAAAATTATATTTTAAATACTTTTTAACTATTATAACCTTAGAAAAATAATAGATTAATATAATAAAAAGCTAATTTATTAAAGAACCTAAGAATTAATTTAAATTATACTTCTGTAATTTTAAATATAAAGAATAAAATTATAAGAAAGTATTTACTAATATAAAGAAGTTATATTTATTATTAAAAGGGTTAGTAAAGCTATAATAGCTAAATTAAAGAAAAATTATACCTTAGCCTTTAGTTTAAAATCTAAAATTAATTTATAACTTAACTTAATTAATTATAATTAACTAAGTTAAACTTTAAAAATTTAAGCTATAAAGTATAATTAATTAAGGTTTAAGACTAAACTTAAATTATACTTTAAGCCTATAAATTATAATTTAATAACTTAACTAAATTAAATAAATATCTTTCCGTTAAGTAATAAAAAGTAGTAATAATCCCTAAAAATAAATTATATATATAATGCTTTTAAAAAACTACCTAAAGAAATAATATACTTTATATAAAAGTAATAAACCTTTTTAATAACTATTATAAAATAAATTAATAACTAATATATATTTATTATAAATAACTACAATAACTAAAGGTAATAAAAAACCAACTATAACTATAACTAAGATAATAATTACTACTATAAAAACTTATAATAAAGCTATTATTAATATTATAAAAAAGGTTTACTAAAGCCTAAAAAATAAAAAAAGTAAAAAAAAGTAACTTAAACTAATTATAAAAAAGAAAATATAAATTAGCTAAATTATTAATTAATAAATACTAAATAAAAGTTTAATAATAATTTATTATTTTAATTTTAATTAAGTAGTTTATTTTCTATACCTAAGAGAAATTTACTAATATATTATTTAATAACTATAATAAATTTAAAAAATAAGTTAAAGTATTATTTAAATAAATTAATAAAAAAAAAAGTAAAAAATATATTACTTAAACTTTAATAATAAAGTATATATATTAAGTATACTATAGAATTTATTTAAATTTATATTAAAATTAACTTTAAAAATATAATTAAAAAAATACTATATTACTAAAAGCTAAAATTAAATATAAAAAATAAATTATGATAAAATAACTTTTTAATTATATTTAAGGAACTTTTTAAAAAGGTTAATTATATTAATAATTAATAATTTAAATAATAAAAAAAAATAAGTTAAGAAAGAAAAAAATAATAAAATTTACTAATATTTTTAATATTATATTAATTAAAGTAAAAAGTATAATTTAGTTTTTTTAAATAATAAAAAACTAAGATTTATAAATTTAAATATTATTAATATTTATAAATTTATAAGTAAATATAATTATTATAGTAAAATAAATTATAAAAAAAAGAATTACTAAAGAAAATATAAGAAATTAAATACTTTATATAAAACTATAAATAAAAAAAAAACTTAAAAAGTATAAGTTAATATTATTAATACTATATTCTATAATTTTCTTAATTAAACTAGTTATTATAATAATTTATATTTTATATATAAAAAAAAAAATATTAAAATAATAACCTAAGGTACTTAAGAAAAAATAACTTAAATTAATTATAATTATTATAATAATTTTTAAAAAAATTAACTAAGCTAAATAAAATATTAATAATATACCTATTATTATTATTACTAATAAATAAATAAATATAACTTAAAATAAATATAAAGTAATATAATATAAAGCCTATAATATTCCTTTTACTAAAGAAAAAAAAAAGTAAAAAAATATATTTATTTATAAATTAAATAAAAAAACTAAAGTAAATTAATATCCTTAAAATTAAAAATATACTAATATAAATATTTTAGGACTATATAAATAATATAAATTATATAAACTATAAGGGCTTAGATACTTTTATAAATAAAAACCTTTTAATTATAATTTAAAAAAAACCTAAGAATAAAACCTAAGTAAATTTTAATAAATACTTAAGTAATATAAAATTATATAATAATAGGTACTTAGTAATAATAAACTAGTAGAATATATTAATATAAACTTTTACTACTTTACTTTAATTAAAAAATAGTTTCTTAAATAGGAAAAAAATATAACTTTTATATAATACTTTATTTATTAAAAACTATAAATAAATTAATATATAATAATATAATAAAATACTATATATAAAATATTAAAAAAATAAAGTTTATAATTAATATTTTTAAATTTAATATAGTAACTTATATAATAAAAATTATACAAAAGCTAACTTAAAAAAATACCTAAACTTATAATATAACTAATACTTTAATTATAAAGTTAAAAATTAATATAATTAAAAAAAAAAACTAAGATACTTTAAGTTTAACTTTTTAAAATATTATAATATTAATTATAAAAAATATTAAATAATAAAAAAAAACTATAAATAACTTTAATAATAATTATATTATAATAAATTTAATTTTTAAATATATATTAAAGGTTATATTTATAAAAAGAATATTATATAGTTTTATAAATATTATATTAATAAACTTAATATTAATAAATATTAATAATATCAAAAACTTTAAAAATAATAATTTTAATAATAGTATTATAATAACCTTAATATTATTTACATTAATACTTTTACTTATTATATTATAAAAAAGAATTACTTTTTTATAAAAAAATAAATCTAAATAAACTTTATTAAAACTACTAAATTAAAAAAATATAAAATTAATATAATATTTATTAATAACTTTATTATTATATATATTAATAATAAAGTAAATATTAGCTTAATTTTACTATAATTAATTAAAGAACTTTAGATTTTTATTTTATTAATAAAATAAATATTATAAATAATAAATATTATAAAAGTAGTAGTAGGAAAAAAATTAATTAAATATAAAATTAATTATTTTTTATTAATTATTAATAAAAAAACCTATAGTATTAAGTTTAGTATTTTAAATATATTAAATAATAATATTTTTTTAAGTTATACTTAGTTACTTAATTATAATTTTATTATTTAATAAAAGATTAATAAAGTTTATTAAGATATTAAAGATATACTTAAATATTAACTTAGTTAAAAAAAATAAAAAAATAAAGTTATATTACTAAAAAAATTAAAACCTTTTATATAAATTATAAAAATAAAAATAATTAAGTTTAAAAAATATAAATTACTAATACTATTATAATATAATAAATAATATAAAAAGGTAAAATATATTTATATTAATTAAATTATTATATAATTTAAAAATAAGCTAGTAGTCTTAAATAAAGTATTAAGTAAAATATAAAAAAAAAAAATTAAAAAAGCTTTATAAAAACCTTATTAAAATCCCTTAGTAATATAAAAAATATAAAAAACTATTTTAAATAATATTAAATACTAAGTTATTATTATACTTTTAATAAAATTACTTTATTAAGTTAATAAATAGGAAATAACTTAAAATTTATAAAATTTATAACTTTTATAAAAAAAAAATTAAGGTATTAAAAAATTAATTAAATAAATAATTAAAAAAAAATATATTTAAATATTTACTTTATTTATAAAATACTTTATAATATTTATACTAAAGAAAAATAAAAAGCTATAATTAATTATTAATTATTAATAACTTAATAAAATTATTATTAAAAATTAAATTCTATTACCTTTAATCTTTAAAATTAAAAATAAATTAGTAATTATATAATAGTTTATAACCCTTAACTTTAAAAAAACCTATAACTTTATTTAAATTAAAAAAATAAATAAATAAAAAATAATATTTAAAATATATTATAAATTATTTAAATATTTAGTTATATTTTTTAAACTTACTAATATACTAATTATATTTTAAAAAATAATTAATAAAGTCTTTAAAAAATATATTAATAATTTTATTATTATTTATTTTAATAATATATTAATTTACTTTAATATTTTTAAAAAATATAAATAATATATATATTAAATTTTAAAAATACTATAAAATATAAACTTATTAATAAAACTAAAAAAATATTAATTCTATATATAAAAAATTAATTTTTTAAAATATATTATTATTTTACTAAAATAAACTAAAATAAACTTTACTAAAATAGTAATTATTAAAAAATAAAAAATCCTTAAAATAATTAAAAAAATATAAAATTTCCTTAAATTAATTAATTATTATTAATAATTTATTTAAAATTATAATAAAATTACTATACTATTTATAAACTTTATTAAAAAAGACCTAAATAATAAAAAAAAAATTAATTAATTAACTATATAAAAAAAGCCTTAAAAGCCTTTAAAGTATTTAAAAATACTATTACTAATATATTAATATTATAAATATATAACCCTAAGAAATTAATTATTATTAAAATAAATACTTTAAATTATATAATTAAAGGAGTTCTTAGTTAATAAAATAATAAAAGAATATTATATTTAATAACCTTTTTCTTTAAAAAACTTTATAAATTTAAATTATAATACTTTACTTATAATTAAAAACTTATAATTATTATTATAACCTAAATTAATAAAAGGTATAAAAAAAAATATTAGAAAAAACTATTACTTAGTTAATTAATTATAAAAAAAAGTAATAAGTATTAATACTTTTATAATTAAAATAACTTATATAAGTACTTTAAATATTTTAAAAAATAATAAGTTATAGTACTTTTATTAAAAATAATTAAATATATAAAATTTAATTCTTTATGTTTTTTAAATAACTTAAATAAATAATTATTAATAAAATATTAAAATTAAATATAAATTAAATTTTTATTATATTTTATTTACTTTATAATTATATTTACTTAAAATTACTTTTTATTTTTTTTATTAATATAAATTAATTAACTTTAGTTTATTACCTTAGGAATTTACTTTATATTACTTAAGTATTAGATTAAAATATTATATATTAATAACTTTTATTTAAAAAAATACTAAGTAATTTTTAACTAATATAAATTATTATACTTAAATTTAGCTTAATTAATAATATTTTAATTACTAAATTTAATATATTTATAATTAATAAAAATAAAAATATTATTATAAAAAATATATTTAATATTATTTTTTTTTAAAAAAAATAAATTAATAATATTTATTTAAAATATATATAAACTTAACTAAGTCTTAGTTAATAAACTTAATAAAAAAAAACCTAAAAAAGTTAATATTAAAATTTTTATTAAATAATAATTACTTTTTATATTTAAAAAAAATATTAAAAAACTTTATTTATATTTAATTTAGCTTAAAGTATATTTTAAAGATTTTAAAAATACTTTTAATATTACTAAAAAAAAGGTTTATTTTATTATTTTATATTTTAAAAATATTATTTTAAAATAATTTAAATTTATTTTAAATAATTATTTAAAAAATTTAATTAAAAAAATAAAAAAATAAATTTAATAAATCTTTAATAATTATAATAAATATATTTTTAAACTAAAAAAAATATTTAAAAATATTAATAAAATTAAAATAATTAAAAATACTTTAGTTAATATATATTAAAAAAAATACTTTAATTATATTATAAAATTTAAAAATATTATTATATAATTTAATTAAAATAAATTAACTTTTATTAAATATTTTTATAATAAATTTAAAAAAAGAATTAAAGAAAAAGTTTATAATATTAATTAATTTATATATACTTTAGTTTTATTTATAAATATTTATATATAAGTAAATAACTTATTATATAAATTTAAAATTAATATTACTTAATAATATTAAAGAAATAAATATTAAATTAATTAAAGTAAAAAATAAAATAAAAGAATTATTAAAAATAATAATAATAAACTTAAAAAAATAAATTTAAATATTTTATAATATAAGAAAGAATTTAAATATTATAATTATAAAAAAAATAATTATATAATTAAAAATTATTAAATATTTAAGAAAAAATATAAAAATAAAATTTTAAAATTAAAAAAAAAAGTTTATATTATAAATATAAATAAATAATTTTTTAATTTACTATAATAAAAAAATAATAATTATTTTTAGTATAAGAAAAAATTAGGAAAATTAAATAAATTAAAAAAAATAACTTTATTTAATAATATACTTAATTTAATTAAAGAACCTATAATTAAAGCTATAATTTAATAAAATTATAAATTACTTTTATATAAAAAATAAATTAAAAATATTATTAATTTTATTAAAAGTAAATTTAAAAAAATTAATAAACTTATTAAATTATAATAATAAATTAATATTTATAATTTTAAATAAAATATTAAAATTTTTATTTATTAAGAAATTTAAAATAAACTTATATAATAGTAAGTATATAATAATAAATAATAAATTATTATAAATTTAAATATAAATAAAATATAAAGATTTAAGGGAAAATATTAGTAAATATTTTAAAATTATCCTTAAATTAACTTTATAAATAATAATTATTATTAAATTTATTAAATAAATTATATTATTTATTAAATAAATTATATTATTTATTAATATATATATTATTTAAAATAAAAAGTAAAATATAATATTTTTTTATAATAAAATTTAGTAATTTTTATTATAAACTTTTATTATAAAAAATAATATAGTAAATAAAAAATTATTTATAAATTTTAAAAACTATAAATTATAATACTTAAACCTTATTTAATTATATTTTATAAATATAAAAATAATAAATAAATAGAAAATTACCTAAGCTATTAATATATTATTTATTAAACTTTAAAACTTATTTAATAATATAATTAAAATAAAGAAATTAAAATATATATTTTTAAATAGTATTAATAATATAATAAACTAAATTACCTTAAATATTAAAGGTATAAATTAAAAGATTAATATAACTTAGTTTTAAAAAAAAATAAACTATAAAATAATAATTAATAAACTAATTATATAAAATTAAATTTAACTTTAGAATTTATATAAAAATATTTAAAAAACTACTTAAAAAATATTATAAATATTAAAAAACTTTAGATAATTTATAAAATAATAAAATTATTTATAAAATTTATATTAAATAAATAAAACTATATTATAAAGTAGTAAAATAAGAAAATTATAAAAACTTTTATTATAAATTATATATATTATATAAAATTAAAAACTAATATTTAAAAAACTAAAATAGTTTTTAAATAAAAAGTATTATAAAATTAATAAAAAGTTTATATTTTTTAAAAAAAAATATAAATATAATAGTAATAAAAAATAAATAATTTTTTAAAAAAAAGATTATTTTTATAATAATATAAAATAAAAAACTATTTAAAGTTTTAGTAAACTTTAAAGTAAATAAAAACTATATATTAGCTATAATTATAATATATTTATAATTATAAAAATAAAAAAAAAAACTATATTAACTTTTTTATAAAAAAAAAAAATAATTTAAATATAATAATAAATAAATAAAAAAATAAATTAATTACTTATATTTTAAAATATTTAATTAAACTACTTTAGTAATATATAATATTATTAATATTTTAAAATATAATATTATCTTAAGTATATTATAGTTATATTAATATAAATCTTTAATAATATAAAGTAAAAGCTTAATTTATTAATAAAATAATAAAAAAACTTTAAAAAAGAAAAAAAATAAAAAAAATTAAAAATTTTAATTTCCTAAGTTTAAAAAGATTTTTATATAATAATAATAAAAATAATTTAAAGTTATAAAAGCTTAATTTTTAAAAAAGTTTACTAAAGGAAAATAAAATTTATATAAATTTAATTAATTTTTAAAAATTATAAAAAAAAAAATAATTAAAAAAAAAAAAATTTATAAATTTAATAGCTAATATTTTAAAATAATATTAAAAATTTAGGGTTTTATTTTAAAAAATTTTAATTAATTTTAATAAAAGTATATAAATATTACTATATATTAAATAAAATTATATAATAAAGTTAAAGGAAAAAAAGTAATTAAAATACTTTTTATTATATAATTTTAATTAGTTAAAATTTAATATTTTTAATAAATAAATATAAAAATAAAAGAAAAAAAAATATATTAAAATTTTTAACTCCTTAGTATAATATTTTATTATTTTTATTTTAAAAAAAAATAAAAAATTATAATTAATTATTAATTATAAATAATTAAATAATATTATAATTAAAAATTAAATTTTTTTATTATTAATATTTAAAGTAAAAAATTAATTATAAAAAGCTATAATATACTTTTAGCTAAATTTTACTAATATTTATAAATTAACTTAAATAAAAGAAAAATATAAATAAATAATAGCTTTTAGTACTTTAGGAAAATTTTATAAATTTTTAATAATACCTTAAGGATTAATAAATATATTTATATTCCTCTCCTAAGTATAGAGGATAAACTACCTAAAAGGAATTAATTATAAAAGAACCTTTATATATAATAATAGTCTTTAATAAGCTGCTTTATTAACTTTTTTAATAATTTTCTTAATACCTTTACCTAGCTTAGGGTTTTTAGTACCCTTTAGCTAATTTAGCTTATATTTTACTTTACCTAGCTTTAGTTTTTCTTTTTTTAAAGCTTCTAATTATAGGTTTATAATTTTATTAATTATAGATTTAGTTATTTATTTAGCTATTTTACTTAGGTTATAATTAAGTTATAGCTATTACTAAGAAGAAATAAGTATATTGTTTTATTATATAGTTTTTTATATTATATATATAATTTATTTTTAGGGATTATTATTGTTTTTTATAACCTAATGGAAGGATTAGGTTTATTTAGCTTAATTAAGTTATTAAACTATAAATTATAGGCTTAAAGTATAATTATATTATATTTAAATTTTATTATTTAGGCTGTTTTATATATATATTTTAAGTTTGGTTTTAAACTTTAATATAATAATTATACTTTATAGCCTAAATCTTTAAGGTTTAATTTAGTTAGCTATAGTTAATTAAGTTAGGTTATAAATTAATTTTAGATTTTAAACTAAAGGCTAAGGTATAGCCTTTCTTTAACTTAGCTATTATAGCTTTATTAACCTTTTTAATAATAAATATAACCTTTATATTTATATTCTTTTAGAAGAAAATTAATTATATTTTTTAAAAATATTAAAATAAATTTATTATTATATATTTAAATAATATTTTAATATATTTAAAAATTAAAAAAAAATATAAGGAATATATATACTTAGTACTTTAAGTATTATAGAATAATTACTTTTTTATAAACCCTAAGAAATATTAATTTTATATATAAAAAATAGAATTTTTAAAATATATTATTACTTTTAAAATTATATAAATAAATTTAAAAAAAGTTATTATAATTAATAAATAACTAATACTAATATTAATTAAAGAAGTATAAAGCTTTTATAAATTAATTAATTATTATTAATACTTTATTTAAAACTTTTTAATTTTAACTTAGCTTTTAATTAATATAATAAAAAAAAATTAAAAGTTTAAATAAATAAAAAAAGTAAAATAAATATTTTAAATAATTAAATAAGCTATAACCTTAAAATTTATTTTAGCTATATATAATTTAAAGAAATTAATAAAAATTAAAATTAATATATTAAAATATATAATTAAAAAAGTATTAAATTAATAAAATAATAAAAAGAAACTTTACTTTATTATATTTTATTTTTAAAAGCTTAATAAAGCTAAACTTAATTATATAATTTATAATAAAAAATTTTTAAAAATTAAAAGTTATTTAAAATAGTAAAGTTAATATTATAAAAAAAGTAAATTTTAAATTAAAATCTTTATTAATTACTAAAATATTATTTACTTTATATTTATTTAAAAATTATTTAAAAAATAATTAAAATATTTTAAATTCTTAAGTAAATTTAATTATAAGCTTATATATTATAAAAGATTAGAAAATAAAAAAGTTAATATATTTAATAAAAAAATTAATTATTTTTAAAAAATTTTTAATTATTAAAGTATTATATTATATTAAAATATATAAAGTAATTATAAATAAAAATTTTTTAATATAATTTTTAAAGTATAAAAATATAATAAACTTTTTAAAAAAATTAAAAAGTATATAAAAAACTAAAAATTATATTAGTTTTTATTTTAGGTTATATTATAAAATAAATACTTTATAAATAAAAATAAATATTAAATACTTTTAAATTTATAAAAAAAAATTATAAAATATATTTATAAATATTTATTATTTAAATACTAAGGAATTATAATTATATATTAATAAATACTTATAATATATTAATTTAAAAAAATAAAAAAAATTACTATTAATATTATAATAACTTATAATAAATATTAATATATTAAATATAAAAAATATAAGCTTTATAAAAAACTATAACCTTTATTAATATTAAAATTATTATAAAAAATAATTACTTTTAATTATATTATAAATTTATTACTTTTTAAAAAACTTTTTTTTAAAGTAATTTATAATAATATTTTAGTAATAGTAAATAAATTTATAAAGTAAGTATATTTTTTATTATATTAAAAATTATATTTAATAAAAGATTTTATATATATATACTTAAGAATAATAGTAATTAATTATAATATACCTTAAGAAATTATCTTTAATAAAAAATAAACCTTTATTTTTAAATTTTAATAAAAATTTATAGTAAAATTTAAAGTAAATTATAAACTTAGTAATATATATTACTTTAAAATAAATAAGTAAATAAAATAAATAAATTAAATTATAAAATAATACTTAAGATATTTTATTAATTTATAGTAAAATAATTAAGTTAAATAATTATTTTTTACTTAATTATATTATAATAATATAAAATTTAAATTTACTAAGTTAATATTATTTTATATTTTATATAAATATACTTTTTTAGTATATAAACTACTTTAGAAAAAACTTAATATTAATAAAGTATAACTTAAAGTAAAATTAATAATTAATTTATATAAAAAATTAAAAGTATAGTTAGAATTTATTTAAAAATATATAAAATATTATATAAATTAAAATAAAATTAAAAAACTAAATTTTTAAAAAAGAAATATAATTTATTTATTTTAATATATATAAAATTATAAAATATTAAATATTAAAATAAACTAATTAAATAATAAACTTAATTTTAAAAAAATTAAATTATTTAAAATTTTAAAAAAAATTAATAATATTAATTATAAATTAAAAATATTAAAAAATATATAACTAAAATACTTTATATTTTATATATTACTTTTAAAAAAAATATAAATTAATAAAGTAATAGGAAAATTAATTTTAAATAAAATTATTATTATTATATAATAGGATTATAGTTAGGTAGGGGTATAGAAGTATATTATACTTTTACTTATCCTTTGTTAATAAAAGGGAGGTATAAAAGGGTATTTATACTTTTGTAAATCTATAACTAGCAGTATATAATACTAATATTACTATCTAAGTAAGGTACTAGTATAATAGTTATCTAGTACTATTATAATTATTCCCCCTTTTATATATATTATTTTAATAGTACTATTATTATAAAGCGCTAATTTATAAAACTTTTATTTATATATCCCCTTAAAAATAGTAGTAAATTATATATACTTTAGTACCTAAGGATTTTTTATACTTTATATATAAAAATCCTTTATTTACTTTTTTAAGTAAACTTACTAATTTTCCTTATATAATAGTAAATAATTTAAATATTAATTTAAATATTAATTATATTTTTATAATTTACTAAAATACTTTTATATTTTATAAAATAAACTATTAATCTTTTACTAACCTAAATATTATTTCTAGCTTTAAAAATTTAAAAAATATAAATTTTTTAATTTTTTAAAAATAATATAATTAAAAAGTAAAAAAATATAATTTTATTATATTATATTTAAAAAGTACCTCTAGTTTATAAAACCTTCCTAACTATATTAAGCCTAAATTAACTTTATATTTTTTTTTTAAATTTAGCCTTAATTACTTTAGCTTCCCCTATAGCTTTTTTACTTTTTTCTAAAATAATTAATAATAATAATAATAATAAAAGTAATAATATTATACCTTTTTTAATACTTTTTACTACAATCACTTTAAATTATTACTAAGCTAAAGTCCCTTCTATTACTTACTACTAAATAATAATTAAAAAAAAAACTAAGTATTACTTACGTAAAGTAAAAGTATAAAAAAAATATATTTATATATATATTATAAATTATACTTAATATATAAAATATTTTAAAGTAATTAACGAAAATTATATAAAAAGTTTAGTAACTACCCCGCTTATTATAGTAGGCTTAGGCTTTTTTATTTACTAGTTTAATTATACTAAAATAACCTATTACTAAGTTTATAATAATATTAATATTATTTATTTTTTATAAATTTTACTATCCTTTTATAAGTATTTTTTATATTAATCTAGCTTCTAGTACTACTAGTCTATTAGTAAATAATACTATTAATTATATTTATATTTTAACTTTTTTATAAAAGTAATTTAATAATATTATAAATTTTTTAAATAATAACTTAATTACTAAATTAAAACCTTTTTTTTTAGCTATAGGCTTACTAACCCTTTAATAAGCTATATATAACTTATATTTTACCTTTAAATATATTAAAACTAAGTATTAATTTATATATAAAATTATTAATAAAAGTAAAAATACTACTTAAGAAAAATACTATTATACTATTACTAAGTAATAAACTTTATTAATTTATTAATATCTTATACTAGCTTATATTAATATAAATATTATAAGTTTATAAATTATTTATAAGTAATTTAGTAAGCTAATATTAGTCTTAATTCCGCAGGTACCCTTAACCTTTATTATAATAACTAAGGCTTTAAATAATTAACTTTAGTAGAAGTAGAAGTTAAATTAACTCTTATACTTATATATAATAAACTAGTACTATATAATATAGTAAGTAATTCTTAAGGCTATTTATATTATATTTACTTATATTCTCTACTACCCTAAGGAGGAGGTTTTTAATAAATATATTTAGTTTATTTTTATTAATTTTTTAATTTAGGTTAAAATTATATAGTAATAGTATATATTTAGTTTTTTACTTAGTTTTTATATATATTATATTTAGTAAATTTTTCTTAGGCTAGTATAATAGGATAATATTCTTTTATTTTAGTTATATAAGGTAATTTTAGTTTTATAGTTTTATTTAAGTTTTCTATAGCTAACCTCTTAAGTAATAATTTTTTTTACTTTTTACTTACTTATTTTTTATTTTTTATAATTACTTTATTTAAATTTTCTAATATTACTAAATTAGCTTAAATATATTTATTATATTATTTTTATAAACTTATTAATTATATTCCAAAGGCTAGCCTTTTTATTTTATTAAGTAGTAGAGCTTTCCTTAGATTTTTTTATTTTACTATATTTCTTTTACCTCCTATTTTTTATTATCTTTTTTAAGAAGTAGTATTAGTAATACTTCCCTAGGATTTTATAGATTTTTTTTTTATAGTTTTAGGAGGCTAATATAAAATATATTATAAATACAGCTATATTACTTAAATAAAGTTAGTTAGTAGGCTTACTTCCTTAGTTTTTTAATAATTTAAAAAGGCCTAATAAATTAAAGGATAAGTTTTTTCTTTTTCCCTTTAAGCTATAGGTTTTTTTATTAATAATTTAACTAGGCTTTTTTTTTCTAAGTTTAGTTTTTTATAGTGTTTATTATATTAAATTACTTATTTTTTAGTAGTAATTTATTATTAAAGCCTTAGCTATTTTCTTAAGTATATTAGTTTTTCTACTTTTACTTATATACTTAAAACCTTCCCTTTTGTAATATTATCTTTAATATTTACGTAAAAGTTTAATTTATACTTATATAAGGCTTTATAAAGGCTTATATTAATTATAGTATTTTATATATTATTATATATTTATTTAATATTATATAGGAGACTAGCTTATATTATTTATTTTACTTTTATAAAATATTATAAGTAATATTTTAATACTTAATTTATTTTTTCTATTTAACTATTAGTTTAGGGGTAAAAAGTTATTAAAAGTTATTTTTTAATATTTAATTAAAAATAAAGTTTTAACTAAAATTAGTTTATAAATATATTTTTTTTATTAATAATAATTTTATATATAGGTTTTTTATAAAGCTTAATTTCCTAATAGAAAAGCTTTACTAATTCTATTATATTAATTATTACTAAAATAAGGAAAAATAAAATATATTTTAAAAACCTATCTACTACTACTAAAATAATATTTATATTTTTTTTTTTAAAATAAATACTTAGTAATTCTATAATAAAGTTTATATTAATTTCTTTAAAAAGTTAGCTAAGTATTAATAATAATTTAAGCTTATTATAAGGCTTATACTTTTTAAAAATATTTCCTTAATATACCTAATATTATTTAATATATTTTTAAATATTTTAGTTTATTTTATATTATTAAAATTTCCTTTTTAGTAAAGCTAATGTATATTTTTTATTAAAATATTTTACTAAAGGGTTATTATAGTATAATATTAAAAGTTTATTTTATAAAGCTTTTTTAGTTAAAATATATATTTTTTACTTATACTTAAGGATTTTATTTTATATAGTTTAATTTTTATTACTTTACTAAGGTTTTTTTTAAGAAATATAGGCTATATACTTTTATAACTTAGTATTATTTTTTTAAACTTTTTTTATTTAATCTAGTAGTTCTTTTATAACCTTTACGTTATATACCTTTTTATAAATTACTATATTATATAAAGAGGTAAATTACTTATAATTAACTATTACCTTAGCTTAATTAATTAATTTTAAAAAAGTTATACTTTATTCCCTTATATTTTTATTAATTAAGGCCCTACCTAAGGTAATATTTATTATTAATTAATAGTAAACCTTAAATATTTAATTTATTTATAATTTTTAACTAAGTTTAAACTAGTACTTAGCTTAAGGTAACTTACTTTATAAAAGTATTTTACTATACTTTTTTAACCTTTTTACTAAAGTAAAAAGTAATTTTATATTTAAGGGGGATTTTTTATAATAATTTACTTATTTTAATAAAATATTAGCAGGGTTATTTTTCCCTCTTTAGTACTTAATTATAAAGTTAAAAAGTATAAGCTTTATATACTATTATACTTACCTACTATTTAACTTTTTTTTTTTTATAAAAGATTATAGGTTATTATAATCTAAAAGAACCTTAATAAAATTTAGTACCTCTTTAATATAGTATTACTAATATTTAAAAAACTTAATAATAGTAAATATTTCCTAGTTTAAAGTACTATAATTTAATTTTATAATAGTAAACTTTTAGAATTAGAAAGTAATAAAGTAATATTATCTTTAGTTATTTAGCTAGGAGAGAATCCCTATTATTATATATTAGGATATATTAATCTTAATATAAATTAGCTATTAAAAATTAAAGTAAATAAGTAAAGGTACTTTTTAGAATTTATTAATAAAATAGTAAAATATTATTTTTTTAGTAGGGGATAGTTAAACTATCTTAGGCTTTTTTTTATTTTTACTACTTTAAAATAATAAAGTTAAAGGTTTTATAATTCTTAAGTATTTTTTAATAAATTATTTATAAAAATTATAAAACCTAAGGAATATTTAAATTTTTTTATAAATAGTAGGCTTTAGCTAATTTTAAATTATTTTTACTTATTTAAGGTTTATTAAAATACTTTTCCTTAATAAAAAAAATCTTAGGAATTTAACCTAATATTAAAAAAAGGAATACTTTAATAGCTTAGTGTAAAGCTTAGCTTTCTAAAATTATTTAAAAACTTATTAAATATATTACATATACTTTTCTTTAGTTTTAAAGAAAATTAAAATATTATTTAAGTATATAATATAAATAATATTAACTAGTCTCTTAAGTAATTTATAAATATAATATTAAAAAGTAGTAGAAGTATTAGTTAATTTTATAAATATTATTAAAAATTTATAATACCTATAGTAAATATAAAAAATAGTTTTTTATTTATTACTTTTCTTAATTTAAATATAATAGTAAGTATTTTTAATATTAATCTTAAAGAAGTATTATATTTCCCTAATATAATTAAAAATCTCTAAAACTAAGGAAAGTAAATATTAATTTTTTTCTATAATATTATTAAAGCTTTAGTAATTTATATAAAGGTAAAAGAATTTATTTTTTTTAAGTATAAATAAAATTAATACTTTTATAGGGCTTTAGGATAATTATATATAACCTTTTTTAAGGTTTTTATTAAAGAATTTTTATAATTTTTTTAGCTCCTTTAAAAATAAAAAATAAATCCTACTATATAGTAATTTTATATTTAGCTTAAAAATAATAGTATAATTAGTAAACTTATATTATAAAAATATTTTAGTATTTTAATTATTAAAAATATCTTAATAGTTTTAAAAAGCTATAGGGATTTCTAAAGTAATATATAAGTATATAGTAGGTAATTTACCTTTTATATTTATACCTAACTCCTAAAGTATTACTATAAAAATAAAAAATCCTTTACTACTAACTTATAATAATTACTTAAGTATAATAACCTTTATTTAAAGTTTTATTAATATAAATTACTATTATTAAATTTAATTTATATTAATTTATTTATTTATAATTATTAATATCCCTAGGAGAACTAAGTATTTATTTTTACAAAGGTCTTAATTAATCCCTACGTAAACTTATATAAATTCTTTAGTAAACCCTTAGAAATTAATAGCTTTATATTATACTTTTTATACTTTATAATAAAAAACTTAAAGGTTTATTACTACCTTTAATTATATTTTCTATTTAAGGAAAACCTACTTTAATTTATATATTTTTATAAATTAAATAAAGATAATATTAAATATAAATCTTTAGTTTAAGATTACTTTTATATTAATAAACTATTACTTTTAAATTTATAAAGTAATTTTTATTTATAATTTTACCTTAAGTAGTAAGTTAGCTAAAAATTAAGTAGTAATTATAATTAACTTTAGTTTTTTATTTTTTTAAGTCCCCTTTAGCTTATATATAAAAAGTATTAGTTAATTAAGTAACTAAGGCTTTAATAAAAAAAGTATTTTAATAATTATAATTTTTTATTTTAAAGGGCTTTATAATTTATAAGTATATAATTAAAGTTCCTTAGTTTTTAAGTTATTAATTTTAGTTTTTTATTTTTATTATAAAAGTATTACCTAAGGTTTAGTATAAAATAGCTTTTATTTTATTTTCTTTTATAATTAAGTTAAAGGGAGTTTTAAAATTAAGTAATTAATAATACTATTTCCTCCTTAGTTTTTAAAACTTTTTTATAATATATTTTAATATAATCTTATAGTTTTAGTTTTAGCTTTATATAATATTATAAAGCTTATTATTTTTCCTTAATAAAAAAAAAGTATTTTTTAAAGGAGTTAAAATAAATATAAAAGTTTTTTAATATTTAATTATCCTTTTAATAAGCCTAACTAAGTAAAGTAATTTATAAAAAATTTTAATATACTACATTTTTAAAAAAGGTATTACTTTAGTTTTAAAACTAATCTTAGTTATTTTTAAACTAATATTATTTTATTTTTAACTTTTTGTTAAAGTATTATTCCTATTTTATATAGTATTTACTATTTATATTATTTAGTATAAATAAAATTTATTTATAAAGTTTTTTAAACTTCTAAGGTACTTTATTAAATACTTACTAAAGGTTACTTAACTACTTATCCTTTATATAAAAGTCCGTAAATAAATATAGTTATTTAATATTTTTTATTTTAATTTTTTTTTTAATATTTAAATATAAATTACTAAACCTTAGCTATTATATTATAGAGGTTTTATTATTTAACTATAGCTACTAAAGTAATTCCTTTTTTTACTACCTTAAAGCTTAAAGGTATTTTAATTATTAAATATATTCTTAAATTAACTAACTTTTTTCCTTTAGCTTTTAAAGATTTATTATATATTTTTTAAAAGTAAAAGTACTTGCTTTTATATAATTATCTTTTTTATAAATAGTAGGGTTAATTAAAGGGAGATTTTTTATAAATTCTAAAGTAATTAATAGCTTTATTATATCTACAGCTAGATTATAAATAATACTTTTACTATAGTATATAATAATAGTTTCTATACCCTTAGGTAATTTATTAAGAAAAGTAAAAAAATTATAATAGGATTATAGTTAAGTAAGGGTATAAAAATATATTATACTTTTACTTATTTTCCATTAATAAAAAAAAAGTATAAAAAGGTATTTATACTTTTATAAACTTATAACTAGTAGTATATAATACTAATATTATTATCTAGGTGAGGTATTAGTACAACGGCTATTTAGTGCTATTATATATTAAAAATAAAAAAAAATAAAAAATTAAAAAAGTTTTAGCTATATAAAAGAATTTAAAAAAAAATAATAAAATAAAATACTAAGTTAAATAAAAAAAATATAATTTAATTTATAATACCTAAGAATTTATAAAAAGCTTTAATATAATAAAATTAATTTAAGATTTTTAAAAAAACTTAAAATTATATTTAAAACTTTTAATACTAGCTACTTAATAAATAAAACTACTTAAAAAAAAAAGTATATAAATTTCTTCCCTTAGTATAAAAAAACTTAAATTTATAAATTTTAAATTAATATTTAAGGAAAATTAGTTAATATTATTAAAAACCTTTAATTATTAAAGGTCTTAAATTATTACTTATTTTATAATTATTTTAATATTAACTTTAATTATTCCTTAATAAAATAACTTTTTACTTTATTTTTTTACTTTTTTATATATTTTATAAATATATAATAAATAATTAACTACTTTAGCTAGCTTAAATTATAATTTAATTATTTAAGTATTTAAGGAATTAAAATACTCTTTAACTTCCTTTTTTTTATATTTTAAAAAATACTTTTAAATTATTACTTTTTTAACTAAAAAAAGTTAATTACTATTATATTAAGGAACTAAGATTATTTATAAATATTTATAATAAAAATACTATAATAAAATTTCTCTACTATTATATAATTCTTATAATAAGAAAAAGTATTAGAAATTATATAAGATAATTTTAAATAATAATAATAAATATATAATATATTTATAATTACTTTAAAAGTTAATATATATTTTATTAAAGAAAAATTCTTATATTTTTTATAAATTTTTATAAATAAATTATATATAATAAAAATATAAAAAAAAAAGAAAAATATATTTTATAAAGATTATATACTATAGCTAAATTAAGTATAAGGCTTTATTAAGTTTTAAAAATAAAATTAATAAAAAAGGGGGTGTTATATTATAACCTAAATTAATAAAAAATATAAAGAAAAAATATTAAAAAAAACTATTACTTAGTTAATTAATTATAAAAAAAAGTAATAAATATTAATACTTTTATAATTAAAGTAATTTATATAAGTACTTTAGATATTTTAAAAAGTAATAAACTATAGTGTTTTTATTAAAAATAATTAAATATATAAGATTTAATTCTTTATACTTTTTAAATAACTTAAATAAATAATTATTAATAAAGTATTAAGATTAAATATAAACTAAATTTTTATTATATTTTACTTACTTTATAATTATATTTACTTAAAGCTATTTTTTATTTTTTTTACTAATATAAATTAATTAACCTTAGTTTATTACCTTAGGAATTTACTTTATATTACTTAAGTATTAGATTAGGATATTATAATTATTTTTAAAATATTTAAAAAATAAAAATTATATTTACTAAGTAATAAATATAAAATTACTATATATTTAAATTATAAATATTTTATAAATTTTATAATAAAAAAAATAAATATTTTAATATAATAAAAAAAATATCTTTAGCTTATAGTTAAATATAACTTTAAAATTATACTTTATAAAAAATTAAAAAATAATTATATAAATACTCTTAGTTATAAAAAAAACTACTTTAAACTAATACTAAAACTTACTTTACTAATATTTTAGAAAATAATAAAAAAGTATTATAAATTAATAACTATTAATACCTTTTTTATAATAAAAAATAAAAACCTTATCTTTAATAAAATTAAAAATAAAGTTAATAATTAAATATTAAATTAATTCCCTAAAAATATAAACCTTATGGAAAAACTTCTATATAAAAATAAAAAAATTTAAATATTAGAAGTATTATAATAAAAAATAATAAAAATAATTTATAAATACTTATTATATAAATATAAAAAAGTTATAAAAATACTATAATAAGTTTAATAATATTATACCTTTATAAATATAAAGAAAATTATTAAATAAATTATTAAATTATATATATTATATATAAAAATAAAATCTAATTAATAAAAACTTTATAATAAATTATAACTATTATTAATCTTAAAGTACCTTTAAAGTTTTATTTTATTTAACTATATTATTAAGCTATTATTATTAAAAAAACCTATAATAAATATAATATATAATAATATTTTTATTATTATTAATAAATTAATAAAATAAAGTATTTTTATTTTATATAAAGAAAATAATACTATAAAAAAACTAAATTATATAATATAAAAATATATAACCTTAAAATATAAATTACTTATAAATATTATCTTTAATAAAAAATTAATATTTATATTTAAATATTAGTAAAATACTATAGTAAAAATAAAAATAAATTATAAAGCTAATATTATTTATTACTTATAAATAAATAAATAAATAAAATATATTAATTAAATTATTAAAGTATATTTATAAAATTATATTAACTTTAACTAAAATAACTAAGTTAAGTACTTACTTAATATAAAATTCTTTTATAATAATTTAATTTTAAAATTAATAAAACTTTTATTATTTTATATTAATAAAAAATATTACCCTTAAGTATATAAAATATTATAAAAAAAAGAAAATATATAAAAAATAATACTTAAAGTAAATAAATTTAAAAAATTATATTAAAAACTATATATATAACTTAAACTTATATAAAAATATATAAAAAAATATATAAATAAAAAAAAGTTTAAAAAACTAACCTTTTAAGAGGAAAATATAATTTACTTACTTTAATATACTTAAGGAGAAAAATAAACTAATATTAAAATTAATAAACTAAGTAATAAATTAAATTATAAAAAAGTTAAGCTTTATAAAATTCTAAAGAAAATTAATAAAGTTAATTATAAATTAAACTTTTTAAAATAATTAAATAAATAAAAAAAACTAATATATTTAATTTTTTATATTTTATTATTAAAAAAAGTATTAATAAATAAAAATATAAGAGAACTTATTAAAAATAAAATTATTATTAAAAATAAAAAACTTAAATATAAAGTTAATAAAATAATATTATTAAAAATAAATAAAATAATTAATAAACTTTACTACTTAATAAAATAAAAAAAATATAATAAAAGTATAAATAATTAAAAACTAAAAAATAATTTTAAATATACTAATATTATACTAAAGGTTTTTTAAAATAAATTTTATAAATATTTATAAATATAATGAAAATTAATAATAAAAAAACCTATACTTTTAAAATTACCTAAAATAATAATAAAAAAATATTCCTTAATAAAGTAAAAAAATTTCAATCTAAGGATTTTAAATTACTAATAAAAAAAAGTTAATTAATAATAATTACTTATAAACTAAAAGTTATAGGATTATTTAAGTTAGGTAATAATATTTTAGCTTAATAAAAAGCCTTTACTTTTTACTTTTATTTTTTATACTTTACTTACTTAACCTATTTTAACTTCTTTAAATTATTAATATTATAAGTAATTACTTACTTTATTTATTAAAATTAATTATACTTTAGTATATAAAAATATTTTACTTAAATACTAACCTTAAATTATACCTCTTTTACTTTTTTTAACTTTTTATTTAATTTTAAATAATAAATTATAACTTTATATATTTATTATAAAGTAAAACTAAAAGCTTTATAGTAAAACTTTTAATTTTAAATATAAAAAAAATATTAATAAAAATTTTCCTTTAAAGTAATATACTTATAATTATACTTTTTATAATAAATATATAATTTTATAATAAAGATAAAATTCTTTAATATAATATTAATAAAGCCCTTATACTTTTTTTTCTTTTATTTAAAAACAAATTTAGCTTTATATTTACGTTTTTAATTAACTATAATAAAGGAAATAAAAGTAACTAAGGATAAAGAAAATATAATATTTACTAATAGAATAAAAGTAAATATTTATATACTACTGTATTAAGTCTTAAAGATAAAATTAATAAAAGGGGGGATATTATATTATAACTTAACTTTTATAGTTATAATTACAGGCCTATAGGGTAGGCTAGTCTAGATTAATAATAGACCAATAGATTAATTAGGGGTATTATACTTATTTAGTAAAAAAGCTAAGAAAGCTAGCTTTTTAAATTAACTTAATATAGAAAATTAAAAAAGCTAGCTTTTTACTATAATTTAGGATATATAACTAAATATATAAGTTTTATTTTTTATATTTATTTAAAATAGTTAAATAGCTAGTTATAAATATAAAATAATATTTAATTATATTTATAAAATATTTTTTATAATTATATAAATACTTATTATTTATTTCCTTATTAATTACCTATTAGTTTAGCTTAGCTTATTTACTAATATAAACTTAGTATAAGGTTTATTCTTTAGGAATCCCTTTTATATTAACCTTATAGAAGCTTAGCTTATTATATATAGTATATTTTTTATTAATATTTAAAAAGTAAATTAAAAAAAAATTTAATATAAAAAAAATATAATAATAAATTTATAATAGTATAATAAAGTAAAGGGAAACTTTTATTTATTTACTTATATATATAACTTAGGTAATAATAATAAAGGATTACTTTACTTATAAATTAATTTTAAAACTATTATAAAAGAAAAAGAAATTAAATATACTTAATAGCCTTTATAAAATTTACCTTTATAAAAATATTAAGTAAATAAATAAATATAATATAAGGTTTATATAATAAAAGTAAAGATAATTAAAAGTAATTTTAGTAATACTTTACTTATATTATATAAAAATTCTAATAGGTTTATATTTTTTTTATTTTTTTATTTTCTATAATAAAATATTATAAACTTAGGATTATAAAAATAATAAAAAAATATTATAAATAATATTATTATATTTAGCTTTATATTTATATTTATTTTATAAATATAAAGAAAAGGCTTAAAATAATAACCTTTTTATAATAAAAATAAAGTAAGTATAAAGCTTAAACTATATTAAAGGTCTTATATATTTAATATTTTTAATAAAAAAAATTAATTATAAGGCTAAGGTAGGGAGTATTACTAAAGGTACTAAGGTAATACTTTAGAAGGAAAAGTAATATATTAAAGCCTATTTATAAAAAGTATAGCTATATAATAGCTATATATTAACTATATTATAAAAGGTAAAGGCTAAAGGTTATAAAACCCTTAGCTTAGTAATAATATTATAAAAAACCTAGATTTTAAAAAAGGAATATAAAAAAGTAAAAATAAATATAATTACTTTATTACCCTAAGCTTATGTATTTACTATATAACTATTATAATTATCCCTTATCCCTCTTTACTCTCTTCCACTAACTTAACTTCTAACACTAAGGCTAAGGATATTATTATTATCTTAGCTACTTAAATAAAAAATAATAATAAAGCTAATAAATTAATTAAATTATAAAAAATATATTTATTTTAATTAAATAAGCCGGAATTATTATTTTTAAATAAATTAGCAGTAATTAATAATCTATAGTACTATAATATATAATTTTATATAATAATCTTTCTTCCTAGTATATTATACTATATTTTAGTATGTGGGTGTAATAATTATAATTAAGGGGGTAAATCTAGTTTATAATGTAAAGTACTACTGTTTAAATAGAGAAAAACTACTGTTTAAATAGGAGGACTTACCGATTTAACCTCAGGGATACCAGGGCCAACGTTCTAGGTGTCAAAGATAAAGGGCATTTCTAATCCATAATAAGCACCGCTGTCTAGGTTAGTGTAAAGGCAGGTATTAAGGAAGTTGCCAAACCAGCAATAACGCCAGATTGGTGCACCAATACTGTATAACACATTAGCCCAAGTAGCTGCAGGACAGGCAAAAGAAAAGTTACTAAACTACTCCCAGTGAGTATGCAAATATGACTCGTTATTAAGGGCAGCCATGGTGAAAAACACACCGGCTTCGAAGTTATTGTTTCCTAGCAAAGTAGGCAACTGCGCAAACTAGCCGGCTCTACCACGCTCTAGGTAATCAGAGAACGCTATTATATCATCAGCTGTTGGACCAAATCCTTGAGAACCCATCCCATCCATTACTTCAGTAGTTGTCTTCGACTGCATACATGTCAGGAGTTTTGCAGGATCAGTGCTGTTGTTTCCGCAGCCTAATGCCTCAGAGACGTTATACCACATGGCAGCATTGTTGGCGGCCCACGCGTAGGTGTAGAAGGCGATAGAGGCACTTCCGGCGGACTGACCGAAGAGGGTAATTCTGTTAGGATCACCACCGAAGCCTGCAATATTGTCCCTGACCCATTCGACGGCCATGCGCTGGTCCAAGAAGCCCGGGTTTCTGTTGGTGGCCGCTGGGTTCCCATGGAACCCAAAGATGTTAACCCGATAGCTAGGCAAGGTGTTAGTTCACAAAAGTCAAGGCTCTGGCCGACCACATTCAAAAAGCGAAAACGCACTTGAAGTTAACGATTATAACGTCTTCTTGTGATGCCAGCCTTTGCCCATCGTATGTGTTCACCTGCGCGCTGCCAGCCGTGAATCCGCCGCCGTAAAAGTAAATCATGACTGCCTTCTTCGCCTCTCCACCTGTTGGAGCCCAGACATTGATGGTGAGGCAGTCTTCGCTGAAGGTTCCGGTGACTTGGTCTACCTGTTGAAGCGTTTCAATGCCCTGGGCTGTCAAGTTGGCAAAGCTGACATTGTAATTGTAGATGTTGTTATCCCTGGCTCCGAGATTGAGAATTGCCATGCAGGCGTTACCCTGGAAATCATGAGTCGCATCAATATCTGGGTCAATGAGGAGAGACTGTCCAGAAGGACCAACTCAAGAGGCTTTTGGCATCTATGGCAGTGGTGCCATTGTACTTGACGGGAGGCTGAAAGCGCAGGGACCCCACCGGAGGCACGGCATAAGGAATGCCTAGATAGGTAGAAACGGAAGATACTATGTCTCCGGCATGACCCTGAATAGGTCCACTCGTGGTGTGCACAGTTTCACCAACGGTGATGCCGTGCGCAAGAGCAGCCGCGTAGCTCAACAGGCAAAGGCGGGAATGAAAATGCAGTTGCATCGTGACGAGCAATTGGGAATGTATGTCTGTGGTCACTAATGTGCAAGGCTGCGGCGGCGAATGCAAGAGGTTCGAGCGGCCCTTTATAGACTGCCGAGTAGCCGCGCTGCTCATGATCTTCTTGGCCAGCACTCCGTACGGAGTACCGAGAACTTGGCAGTTCATGAGCTAGTCCAATTATAGTCACCTACGCACAGAACAGGAGAAGTCTTGGAGGCGAATCCGGAGATTCCGTGTTGCTATTTCCACCTCCTCCTACTCTATGCTAGTCTCTCCTCGATGTGTTCCCGAGATGCTTCGCATGTAGAAGAGTAGGGGAGATGGACGTGTGCGTCTCTCCCAGAACTGCGCAAAGTGAGAGTTTTCTCGCTTACTCTGTATAATCATAAGGAAGTTGACTTTGAATTTGTCGTACGAGACATCTCGCAGAGTAAAAGACCTGAGCCCAACTAGCCTCTCGGGTGCCAAACGATGCACTTCAAGGTATATGTGGTGACCTACAACACGTTTGGTACTTTCAATATAGAGCAGTTCGTCTCAGCAACATTAGTATATGACTGTACTCCAGGGATCATCAATACCCAACTTTCAAAGCAGCTCCTACAGCTAGAGACGTAGGGTACTAAAAAGAAGCGCCAGTTGACGTCAATAATCGAGGAGTTAATTCTAGAGCACTATTGGACACCGTCGAAGAGGAATCGATTGTCAGGCGATGAACCCCATGCTAGAGAGCACAGGGTATAGCGCGTTTTGCCCGGGCCGTTTGCAGCCGATAACACCGCTTCACACACGTAACGATGTAAGTCGATGCCGTGCATCAGCGAATCGAAAGACATGAAACGAGAATGGTCTGGGGTACGGAGACCCGGGTTGTCAAGTGGGGTAGCTAGCGGGGAAAGATGGGGTAATGGGACTAGAGGAAGGGGGACAGTTTCCTCGTTGAGACAAATGTAGCGTGGCCGGTTGGTTAAAGCCGCCGAAGCCTACATGACCTCGGTCAACAGCCGAGCAGGCTGCTCCGTGACACCGGCGGCCAAGACGACCACGCGACATGCCACACGGCAAAAACGGCATATGAAGCTATCTCCGCATCCTCCGGACCCCATGCTGACCCTCCGTTTGATGAGGGGTGCGGGACTGCGAAGCACTTCTCTGTACTTGTACGCACAGCAATTAGTATTCGCCTCCGCTTTCATGCAACCACACAAATCCCCTGTCTTGCTGCCAAAGCACAGCGAGTTTCCACAGAACCCTTCTCCTCCTTATCACGGGTTCCCCACGAAATTGGGGAAGGGAGGGAGGAGCATGTGTACATAATGTTGTCACCATGCACCCTCGTTCTGAGTTCCGTACAAACTCCTACAGGAACTTGATAAACGAGGGGACACAGGCAACGGAGAAAAGGACATTTTCCGTCTTCACCTTGTTCCTGGCCCGGAACCCTTGGATTGACTCTTGTCGCTTGGTGCCCCCTCTCTATCTCCCTCTTCTCGAGTGTATCTGTCCTTGTCAAACACAAGTCTCTCCACAAACCGTGCGGAGTCAGCCCATCATGTCGTACTTTGGCCTTCGGGGCAAAGTCCTCGGTGTCGCCCTGAGTATAGTCGCAGCCACAGCCTTTGCTCTCCAGGGCTACGACCAAGCCGTCATGAACGGTCTCCTAACACTGGATACCTTCAGCCACCAGTTTCCCCGGATGAACAACCCCAATATCGAGGGTATGCACGCCTTTGCTGCCTTTTCCAGCTTTGCATCTGGCCCCTTTTGCTTCATGTTCGCGGCTGACGGAGTGTTCTCTCTTTCTTTCAGGTACTGTTGTGTCCATCTACGAAGTTGGTTGTGCGATTGGAGCGATGTCTTGCGCCTTCATTGGTGACATCTTCGGTCGTCGCCGCACCATCTTCATTGCCGGCTGCATCGTCATTGTTGGGGTCGCGATACAGAGCAGCTCGTTCTCTCTCGGACAACTCATTGCCTCCAGAATCATCACAGGTTGGTCTACCCCTACTCCCTGATCTGCTGCATGGGTCGACAACTATCGCGCGAGTGCAAACTTTGCTGACTAGCGGGTTTTCCCTCTCTCCGTCATAGGTCTCGGTGTCGGTGCCTTGACTGCCACCATCCCCATGTGGGTATCCGAGTGCTCCAGCGCCAGGGAACGTGGTCGCCGTGTGCTGCTGCAGGGCTTCTTCGCCATCGGAGGCATCGTGATTGCCTCGTGGATGGAGTTCGGCCTCTATTTCGTCAAAGACAATCAAGTCAACTTCCGCTTCCCCATCGCCTTCCAGGGCTTATTCGCCATCATCATCACCTCTCTCGTCCTGTTCCTCCCCGAGTCCCCTCGTTGGCTCATCAAACAGGACCGCTTCGAGGATGCGAAGAAGGTCATGGCTGCTCTCGAGGGCCTCCCCGAAGACTCCGAGGTCGTCAACGAGGAACTTTCCCTCATCCGTGACGCCTACATCGAGGAGCAGCACCAGGCTGGATCCGTATTCACCATGGGACCTGAGCGTCAGTTTCACCGTACAGCCCTTGCAGTTGGTCTGGCAATTCTTGCTCAGATGTCGGGTATAAACATTATCACCTTCTATTCCACAACCATCTTCCAACAGCACCTCAACTACTCGCCTACCGACTCTCGCATCTTCTCTGCGTGCTTGCAGGTCTGGCAATTCATTGCTGCCGGCCTTGCTCTTGTGCTTATTGACAGGTTTGGTCGCCGGAAGTTGCTCATGGCTGGTGCTTTGGGCATGTGTGTTGCTCACAGTTCGCTTGCAGGTCTTATGTCTGACCTGGTCAACAAGTCTGCCGGTGAAGCTGCCATCTTCTTCTACTTCGTGGCCATGTTCTTCTTCCCCATCGGCCTCTTCCTCCTACCTTTTATGTATGCTGCTGAGATAGCACCCCTCAGCATTCGTGCGCAGGTCACTGCAATAGCTGCTTGCGCCAACTGGCTATTCAACTTCCTTGTTGCTGAGGTATCCCCCCATGCCATGGACAACATCGGTTACAAATACTACATTGTCTACGCCTGCATCACTCTCTTTACTTTTATAGTTCTATATGTCTTCTACCCGGAGACTAAGGGTCGTACTTTAGAAGAGGTCGATGACATCTTCATCCAGTCAAAGAGTATCTGGGATCCAGTGAAGATCGGGAAGAATTTGCCTAAGAATACTGTAGCACTTGCTGAGCGTATTCGATATGTCCACGATGCAAAGAAACACAACGCAACTCACGCAGAGACCGTTTAAGGAAGCTTGACCTTATCACAGCTAGTCCAAATAGGAATCCTAACCTGCATACGTAGTCGTATATACATACATCCGATGCTATATCTAGTTGAGATTTCTACTGTCTTATAAACATAGCTCCTTAAGCTACGTTTTATATATAGAGCCTGCCTATAAGGAGTACCTATCCTTAGCAATAGAACTTAATTCCGACCGCCTGTGTACTTTCTATTTACCTACTGACTAATTACCCTAATATATTACTTAAATATAACTTTGTGTAAATATTTTCCTATTTTAGTAATAGCTTATGTAGCCTTAATAGTATAATTTACTAATAGAGAAATTACGTTTATATAGAATTATATTTTAGTAATTTAGTTTTTATTATGATTTATATAGTAGTGTCTTTAAAATCCTTAGGATTTTATTATAATTAACCTTTTATAATATTATAAAATAAGTACTAAATTAATTATTAATTTGCTTTAGTTAATTATTGATAAAATAATTAAGCTATATTATTCTAATATAAGAAAAATAATTAGGCTATATTATTTTAATAAAAAAATAATACTTAATAAGTATTTTATATAAATATAAAAATAATATATTATATTATTTTTTATAAAGTAATTTATTATATAAAATAAAATAATTATATTTATTAAATAACTTAAATAATTGATTATTAATATAATAATAAAATTAATTTTTATATTTAATTTATTAATTATATATTACGAACCAATATATTTATAGTTGCAACAGCAGGCCTATAGGGTAGGCACTACGGAACTATAATAGGCCGAAGGACTAATTATAAAACAGCTTACGCAATAGTAAGTAAGCCAGAGTAAAACGCTTCTTAATCAGGAAACCAGCTCACTCTGTACTAAATAAGCTTAAGTAAGCTTTATACTATATATTTATTTTATAACGCTTATTTAAAATAGTTTAAATAGCTAATTGTAAATATAAAATAACGCTTAATTATACTCTAAAAAGTATTATCTACTAGTTATATAAATAAACCCCTTCTATCTTTATTAATTACCTATAGTCCAGCCTAGCTTATCTACTAACATAAACCTAGTATAAGGTTTATCCCTTAGGAATCCCTCTTATACTAACCCTATAGGAGCTCAGCTTATTACATATTTACAACTCTTATTTAAAGGTTACCTTAGACTATAGGTAATATTATTATAAAAATACTAAATAGTTAAATTCCAAGTTCTAGACAAAGGAATAAACTATAAAAGTAAAGTCTAGAGTATATATAATAGTAATATTAAGATTCCAGACTTATTTAAAAAAACAACAGAAATAATAATAACTCCTAAAACACTATAAGTCCCTCCGGCTAACGAAGCTAAAGTATAATAACACTTCCTAAATCTTAAAGCCCTAGTTACCTATATAAAGTAAACTATCAGAGACTAATAAAACACTATTAATATACTTAATAAACAACTTAACGCTCCAGGACTTCTACCTATAGCCCTAGAAGGCCCCCGCAAGAAAAAACTAAGAAAAGTTATTAAACCACCAATACCTATACTATTTAACAAAGACCTAAGAAAGATTAAAGGGTTCCTTACGGACATAAGGTTATATTTTAAACACTTCCTAACCACTATAGCTCTAGAAAAACAATAAGTTAGTATAACAGGAAGCTAACTTATTAAAGGACCTAAGAATTAGTTTAAGCCATACCTCCGCAACTTTAAACATAAGGAATAAGGTTATAGAAAGACATCTACTAATACACTATTTAACAGCTATAATAAATTTAAAAAGTAACTTAAGGTACTCTTTAGATAAATTAACGAAAAGAAAAAAGCTAAAAACGCACTACTTAAGCTTTAATAATAAAGCATATACACCAAGTATATTACTAAATTTATTTAAATTTATACCAAAACCAACTTTAAAAATACAGCTAAGAAAATATTATACTACCAAGGACTAAAGTTAGATATAAAAGATAAATTATTATAAAACAACCTTCTAGCTATATTTAAAGAACTCTCCAAAAAGGCTAATTATATTAATAATTAATAATTTAAGTAACAAAAGGAAAAATAAACTAAGAAAGAAAAAAATAATAAAGTTTATTAACGCCTCTAGTATTACACTAATTAAAGTAAAAAATATAATCTAGCCTCCTTAAATAATAGAAAACTAAGACCTATAGATCTAGATATTATTAATACCTGTAAGTTTATAGGAAAATATAACCACTATAGTAAAATAAGCCATAAGGAAAAAGACTACTGGAGTAAGTATAAGAAACCTAATAATTTTAAGAAATCTACTAATAAAAATAAAAAATTTAATAAGGTTTAAATTAATACTATTAAAACTATACCCTATAACTTACTTAGTTAAACCGGCTGCTATAATAATTAATATCTTATACATAAGGAAGGAAAAAAAATATTAAAATAGTAGCCTAAGGCGCTTAAAAAAAGCAGCTAAAATAAATTACCGTTAATACTATAACCTCTGAAGAAGCTAGCTAATGAATAATTAACCAGGCTATTAATAATATACCTATAGTAATTACTACTTTAGAAAAAGCTAATATAACTTAGGACAAGTATAAAAAAACGTAAAATAAAGCCCTTAATATTCCACTTACAAAAGAAAAAAAAAAACAAGAAAATACATTTATTTATAAATAAAAAGAAAAAGCTAGACAAAATTAAGGATATACTGACTTAGATATTTTAGAACTATATAAAAACTATAAATTATAAGAACCCCAGGGACTAAATCACCCCTGCAGATAGAAACCCTTTAATAATAGATTAAAAAGAACATAGGAATAAGAACCAATAGAGTTCTAACAGATACTTAAGTAATATAGAATTACGCAGCAATAGGTACTCGGTAATAATAAGCTAACAGAATACACTAACGCTAACCCCTATTACCCTATTATAACTAGAGACCAGTTCCTTGAATAAGAAAAAATATAACTTATATATAATACCCTATTTACGGAAAAATATAAATAACAAGACATAGAATAATATAATAAACTATTATATACTAAATATTAAAAAACTAAGCTTTATAATTAGTACTTCTAGATTTAATAAAGCAATCTATATAATAATAACTATATAAAATCCAACCCCGAAAATTACACTAATTAATAATACTATAACTACTTTAATTATAAAGTTAAAGAATAGTATAACTAAAGGAAGGGATACCCTAAGCCTAACTTTCTGTAATATTATAATAAGGATTATAAATAATACTAATAAGCGAAAAAAAATTATTAATAACTCCACCACTGGTTATACTATAACAGATTTAATTTTAAAACCCACGATAAAGGCTATACTTATAAAAGGGATATTATATACTTCTATAAATATCACCTTAATAAACTTAACACTAATAAATACCAGTAATACCAAAAGCTATAATAACAGCAAGTATAATAATAAATAATTAAGGACCTTAACATCCTTATAAAGGAAACTCATAACCTTAATTAAAAAAAAGTGCAAATTAATATAGTTAAAACCACTGGAATAAAGAAACTAAGAATAAATATACTACTTAAAAATAAAATTACTACCATATATATTAACAGTAGATTAAACTATAACCTAATATTACTATGACTAATTAAAGAACTAGAAATCCCCGTATAAAAGAAGGAATAAGCATTATAAATCATAAGTATTATAAAAGAAAAAATAAAAAAAAGACTTATTAAATATAAGACTAATTATCTCCCATTAACTATCAACGGGAACACCTATAACGTTAAATTTAGTATTCTAAATATACTAAAAAATAATATTCTTTTAAAATACCCTTAGTTATTTAATAATAACCCTATTATTTAATAAAAGACTAATGAGGTTTATTAGAATATAAAAAATATACCTAAATATTAACTAAGCTAAAGAAAGTAAAAGGGTAAAGCTGCACTGCCGGAAAAACCGGAATCCTCTACGTTAACTACAAAGAAAACAAAAACAGTTAAGTTTAAAAAAAATAAATCACTAGTACTACCATAATATAATAAATAACATAAGAAAGTAAAACATATCTGTATTAATAAAATTATAATATAATTTAAAAATAAGCTAGTAGTACTTAATAAAGTACTAAATAAAGCATAAGAGAAAAAGGAATTAAGAGAACTTAAGAATACTCTTACTAAGATACCTTACTAGTATAGGAAATTTAAGAAGCTGTACTAAATAATATTAAATACTAGGTTACTATTACACTTATAATAAAATCACTTTATTAAGTTAATAAATAGAAAATAACCTAAGACTTATAAAATCTACAACCTTAATAAAAAAGAACTTAAAACCTTAAGGGAATAGTTAAATAAACAACTAGAAAAAGAATACATCTAAGTTTCCAACTTATCAGCAAAATACCCTATAATATTTATACTAAAAAAAAATAGGAAGTTATAACTAATTATTAACTATTAATAACTTAACGAAATTACTATTAAAGATTAAATACTACTACTACTAATCTCTAAAATTAAAGACAAACTAGCAACTGTAAAATAGTTCACAGCTCTTAACTTAAAAAAGGCCTATAACCTTATCTAAATTAAGGAAAAAGATAAATAAAAAACAGCGTTTAAAATATACTACGGACTATTTAAATATTTAATTATACCCTTTAGACTTACTAATACACCAGCTATATTCTAAAGAATAATTAACAAAGTCCTTAAGAAATATATTAATAAGTTTATTATTATATATCTAAATAATATACTAATCTACTCTAATACCTTAGAAAAACATAAACAATATATACACTAAGTCTTAGAAATACTATAAGTAGTAAATTTACTAATAGAACTAGAGAAATACTAGTTCTACGTACAAAAGGTCAATTTTTTAAAATACATTATCTTACCAAAATAAATCAAAATAAACCCTATAAAAATAGCAGCTATTAAAGAATAAAAAGTCCCCAAAACAATTAAAGAAATACAAAGCTTCCTAAAACTAGCTAACTACTACCAATAATTTATTTAAAACTATAGCAAAATTACTACACCACTCACGGACCTCACAAAGAAAAATCTAAACAATAAGAAAAAAAATCAACTAATTAACTATATAAGAAAGACCTTAGAAGCCTTCAAAGCACTTAAGGACACTATTACTAGCGCACTAGTACTATAAATATATAACCCTAAAAGGCCAGTTATTATTAAAACAAATACCTTAAACTATATAATTAGAGAAGTTCTTAGCTAATAAAATAATAAAAGAATACTACATCTAGTAGCCTTCTTCTTTAAAAAACTCTATAGCCCTAAACTACAATATTCCACATACAACTAAAAACTTATAACTATTTTTAAAGTATTTAAAAAATAAAAATTATATTTACTAAGCAATAAACATAAGATCACTATATATTCCAACCACAAAAATCTTATAAATCTCACTATAAAAGAAATAAATATCTCCACACAGCAAAAAAAGTATCTCAGGCTTATAACTAAGTACAACTTTAAAATCATACCCTACAAAAGATCAGAAAATAGCTACACAGACGCTCTCAGCCGTAAAGAAAACCACTTTAAACTAATACTAAAACTTACATTACTAATATTTTAAAAAACAACAGAAGGGTACTACAAACTAATAGCCATTAATACCCTCTTTACTATTAAAGATAAAAACCCTATCCTTAATAAAATTAAAAATAAAATTAGCAAATAAACACTAAACCAGTTCCCCAAAGATATAACCCTCTTAGAAAAAGTCCTATACTAGAATAAAAAAATCTAGGTACTAGATTTATTATAGAAAAAAGTAATAAAAATAGTCTACAAGTACCTACTATATAAATACAAAGGAGTTACTAAAATACTATAATAAGTATAATAATATTATACCTTCATAAGCATAAAGAAAGTTATTAAAGAAATTATTTAATTATATATCTTATATGCAAAAACAAAGTCTAGTTAATAAAAACCTTATAGTAAACTACAACTATTACTAATACTAGAGTACCCTTAGAGCTTTATTTTATTTAATTATATTATTAAACTACTACTATTAAAGGAGCCTATAATAAATATAGTATATAATAATATTTTTATTATTATTAATAGATTAATAAAACAAGGTATCTTTATTCTGTATAAAAAAGGAAGTATAGTAAAAAAATTAAGCTATATAATATAGAAGTATATAACCTTAAAATATAAATTACCTACGGAAATTATTTCCAATAGAAAATTAATATTTATATCTAAATACTAGTAAAGCGCTATAGTAAAGATAAGTATAAACTATAAAACTAGCACCGCTTACTACCCTTAAATAAATAGATAAACAGAATGCACTAACTAGATTATTAAAATATACTTACAAAGTTATATTAATTTTAACTAAAACAACTAGGTTAAGCATTTACCTAACGCAGAATTCTCCTATAATAATTTAGTTTCGGAATTTATAAAACTCTTACTATTCTACGTAAATAAAAGATACTATCTATAAACGTATAAAATACCACGGAAAGGGGAAAATATACAGAAAGCCATACTTAAAGTAAATAAACTCAAAAAACTACACTAAGAACTACGCACGCAACTTAAACTTATACAAAAACGTATAAAAAAATATATAGATGAAAAAAGGCTTAGAAGACTAACCCTTTAAGAGGGAAATATAGTCTACCTACTTTAATATACTTAAGGAAAAAAATAAGCTAATATTAAAATAAACAGGCTAAGCGATAAACTTAACTATAAAAAAGTCAGCTTTTATAAAATTCTAAAGAAAATCAGTAAAGTTAACTATAAACTAAATCTTCCGGAATAGCTAAATAAACAAAGAAAACCAGTATATCCAATTTTTCACATCTTACTATTAAAAAAAGCATTAATAAATAAAAACACTAGAGAACTTATTATAAACGAAATCGTTATTAAAGGTAAGGAACTTAAATATAAAGTTAATAAAATAACATCGCTAAAAATAAATAAAAAAATTAGTAAACTCTAATACCTAGTAAAATAGAAAGGATATAATAGGGACGTAGATAACTAGGAATTAGAAAATAATTTTAAAAATACTAGCACTACCTTAAAAACCTTCTAAAATAAACTCCGTAAATACTTATAAATATAATAAAAAAAAATACCAAAAGAACCCAAATACCCTACAAAACCTAAAAAAATAATAAAAAAATACCCCCTATTAAAGTAAAAGAATTTAAATTTATAAATACTAAATTAATATTTAAAAAAAGCTACTTAACCCCGCTTATAAACTATATATTGTAAAAAAGCTATACCTCTTTATGTAATATATAAACCAGCTTAGCCTAATACTCTTCCTCCTCTAGGTAATTAACCTCCTCCATCTCCTCGGTGTTTAACCTATAATTTACTATTTTTATACCACAGGCGTAAAGTAAATAATAAAGCTTCTGCAATCTTATAAAATAAGCCAAGGCCTCATTACACTCAGCCTTTTACTAAGCCAGAAGTTTTTTATAACGCTTTTGCTAAGTAATTAATACCTCCTTAGCAAGCTCCTCCTAATACTTTAAACACTTAAGCTCCTCTATAATATAGTCAACTATAAAAAACATTAATATAATAAATAAAATAACAGAAGCTACACTTATAAAAAAACATAAAAACGAAAAAGCTATTATATAAATAACCTAGATAGTAATAATATATGTATAAGTTACTACCCTTAATAGCCAGATAAGGACACTTACCTAAACAATAAAAATAAAATAATACCTTAAAACCAAAGGAATAGATAAAAGTTATATAAAAATAATGTTTCTCTGTAAACTTAGATTTAGGCTTTTCTACTTAGTTAAATATAATAGCAATTAAAGAAAAAAAAATACTTACCTAAAGTAATAAAGGGGTTATAATACTTATATAAGTAGTAGCTTAGGCTTTAAGGATAAAACCAATAAAAGGGGAGTACTATATTATAAACTAACATATTTATAATTATAACAGCAGACCTATAGAATAGGTACTATAGAACTATAATAAGCCAAAGGACTAATCATAAAACAGCTTATGTAATAGTAAGTAAGCTAAAGTAAGACGCTTCTTAATTAGGAAACTAGCTTACTTTATACTAAGTAAGCTTAAGTAAGCTTTATACTATATATTTATTTTATAATACTTATTTAAAATAGTTTAAATAACTAGTTATAAATATAAAATAATACTTAATTATACTTTAAAAAGTATTATTTACTAATTATATAAATAAACCCCTTCTATTTTTATTAATTACCTATAGTCCAGCCTAGCTTATCCACCAACATAAACCTAGTATAAGGTTTATCCCTTAGGAATCCCTCTTATACTAACCCTATAGAAGCTCAGCTTATCACATTATATAATAAAATTATTTAAATTATATTTTATTATTTTTATTAATATAAATTATAATTAAATTATTATTTTAAAAAATTATTATATATTACTTAATATAAATTAATTTATTATATATTAATAGTTTTTATTTAAATTAATATTATATATTATTTAAATAATAAATAATATTTTAATTTTTTAATTAATTTTTAAATTTATTATTATTATTAAATATTTTATTATAATTTTAAAAATATTTTAAATATAAAATAATTAATTAAAAATAATTTAAAATTAATTTAAAATATTAAAGTTATTAAAATAATTAAACTTAAGTAATTAAAATTTTAAATTAAAAAAATTTATATTTTATAAACTTTTTTTAATTAATTTAAAATTTATTATATTATTAATAATAAATAATTTTTAATTTTAAAAATAATAATTAATAAAGGGGTATAGTATCTTTATTATATAAGTATAACTTTACATAAGTATAATTTTTAACTTTATTTAATTAACTAAAAAAAAAATATTTCTATAGGTATTTTTTAATATAAGTAATAAAGTTAATTACTTTAATATTTATTTTTAAAAATATACTTAAGCTTTTATTTATATTTTAATTTATAAATTAAATATATTTTCTTAATTTTTTTAATTTATAAATTAAAATAATTATTATTATTACTTTAATTTATAAATTAAAATAACTTATTTACTATTATTTATAATTTATTTTATTTTATATACTTTTATTAATTTTGTATTTTTTATATATTAAGTTATATTTTTTAATTATTTAAATAAATATTTATTATTTTCTTAAATTTAAGTATTTTATTTAACTAATATTTTTATAACTTTATTAAAAAATAATTAAGTAAAGTTTTTATTTTTTATATATTTTATTTAATAGCTTTTTTTATAAATATAAACTTATTTTAATTATTAATTAATTAATTATATTTTTATAAATTTTATTATATTTTTACTTAATTAATAATTTAGTTAATTAATATAATAAAAGTTTAATTATTTATTATAATAATTAATTATATTAAAATAAATTATTTAATATTTTTTAATTTTTTTTATAATATAGTAATAATTTTAAAATTAAAGATTTAGTAATATAAATTTATAAATATTAATTTTTATAATAGTTAATATAAGTAAATTTTTTATTTTATAAAGTTAATTTTAAAACTTAGTTTTTTATAAATTTTATAATAATAAAAAATTATAAATTTAAAAAAAATTATATAATACTTATTATAATTAATTAAATAAAGTAAAAAAAAAATTTTAATATTAAGTATAAATTTATATATTATATAATATTATTTATTAATAAACTTAAGTTTTTTTAATAATATTATTTATAATAATTTACTTAAGTATTTTTTAATAAACTTTAAGTATTAATAATTAATAAAAACTTAATTATTTATATAAATATTTTTAAAATTATATTTTTAATTATATATTATATTTTATATTATTTTAATAAATTAATAACAATAAATTATATTATTTAAAAAATAATTTTTTATATTATTATTATTTATTTTAATATTTAAAGTTATTTAAATATTAAAATTATAATAATAATAATAAATAAAATAATATATTTATTAAATTTTTATTAATAAATATATTTTATATAAGTAGTTTAAAATTATTTATTAATTATTAAATTTTAAATAAAAATATATTTAAATTTATTTATACTTTTATTTTATTTTAGTAAATAAAATATATTTTTATATAAAAAAAACTTTTTAATAAATATAAAAAATATTTTTATTAATTATTATATTAAGTAATTATTTATTAATAATAATAAACTTAATTTATAATTTTATAAAAGTTTTTTTATTATTACTATTACTAAAATTACTATTACTTTTTTATATTTTTATTTACTTTTACTTAATATTAAGTAATATATTTTAATTAATATAATATATATAAAATTATTATTATATTATAAAAAATTAATTATTAAAAATAATTTTTATAATATTATTAAAATTAATAATAATTATTTTAGGTTTTTTAATAAAATATTATTTAAAAAATTAATATATATTTTTTATAAAAAACTAAAACTTTTTTTTTATTATTAATTAAACTTTATATAATATTATATATTAAACTAAAGTATATTTAATTAATAACTTAAAAAAAAAATTTATATTAATTAATATTATAAATATTATTAAAATTTATAATTTTTAAAAACTACTTTTATATTTATAAATAATAAAAAAAAGTTTATATAAAGCTAATTAATTAATTTAATTTATTATTTACTTATTTTATAAAATATAAAATATTTTTTTTATTAAATAGTTTAATTAATATAATAATAAAAGTATAATTATTAAGCTTTTTATAATTTATTTATACTTAAGTATTATAAATATTTTTTTATATTAATATAATATTAAAATATTTTTATTTTATAATAATATAAATATTTTATACTTAAATATTTATTTAATAATTAATTAACTTAATTATT